>OY740719.1:56169941-57454004 GCA_963513945.1 Hydrotaea diabolus | reverse complement strand
TTCGACCTCTTTGTGTTGAGTTGGTGCTTGTGGCGCTTTAGTAGATGCTTGTATCATCGATGACTCAAGTATATTTATGTACTTTTCTGTGACTGCCAATATTTTGTCGTAATATAAGTAGTTGTTAGTGAAATATTCGTGGTCTAATGCCGTCTCCTCAAGACAACGTATTTTGTTGTCGGTTATTTTATATTCAGACCAAGCCACATTTAGCCTTTAATTCGTTCTTTATAGTAGTCAACAGTTTTTCTGTAGTCGGAATCCTTTTTAAAATTCCTGAAAAAGGATTCCGACTACAGAAAAACTGTTGACTACTATAAAGAACGAATTAAAGGCTAAATGTGGCTTGGTCTGAATATAAAATAACCGACAACAAAATACGTTGTCTTGAGGAGACGGCATTAGACCACGAATATTTCACTAACAACTACTTATAATCTATGGCCTCTCCTGTTTGATGATGGCATTGGGCCAATATGCTCATACCTTCTTGTGTCATATCGGATGATTAATGTATGGTCCTGATGTCCTGTTGGTTGCGAGTTTTTCCTACTAGGAGGACTAGGAGACTGATGTCCTGTTGGTTGCGAGTTTTTCCTAATTGGAGGACTAGGAGACTGACGTCCTGTTGGTTGGTGTGATTTTGCCAATATCAAGCAAAATCTTAATGTGATCCTGTTCGTAAGTTGCAGGATTTAAGGTATTGTGTTGCGTGTTTATTTCCACTAAAGAATTTCTTTGAGTTCCTTACCACTGGTGGGGGGAAACTCAAATTCAACTAGTGGTTTTATAAGGGACACCAAATGTTTATTGCAAGACTATTTTCTCTTCCAATAGATTTGTGTTTGGGTTTATCAGTAACAGTATCACCAAGATAAATATTGTTTAACTCAAGCACTTGAACTTGGTTAGACTGATGAGCGAAAGAAGTTGACACAAGAATGGTTTGTGAATTTCTCTGATTTTTTTTATTAAAAAGTTCGTTATTAAATACTAAATTAGTGCTAAATTGCATTTTTTTGCTTATTGACTTTCTTATTATTTGGAATGGTCTATTCTGACTGTATAAAATTGAAACATTGCTTTTTATATTTGGGTTACAATACTTGTGTGGTAAGAAGTGCATTTTGATTTGTTTTATGAACTCAGCATTATGTGCATGAATCGATGATTAAATCGATTTAAACATACGAAAGAATGTGAATGTATAAACAAAAGAAAGTGAATGAATGAACAGTCAATGAGGTGTTTCTTGACGTAGAGACCAGAAACAGATCTTTTTTTCAAACGGTTGATTTAGCCTCTTAGTCAGTTTATAGTGGGCCGAGGAAATTGTCTGCCATTCCAGCAAGAAAAACTGTTTTTATTTTTCGGTTTGCCCCTGACTCCACCATTGACGAAATTTAACATTATATTAAATCGAATTTAGAAGGTGAACTGACTCAAATAATTATAAATTTAAGTCATCTTCTTATCATTTATCTTCGTTTATGATAAATGTGTCAAGTATATTTTGGCCAGATAAGACGTTGGTTATGGAGTTTGTACAAAGAAATAGTAGAGAAGGGATCAAATTTAATCAAGTAGCCTGCCAAGTCTCAAAACTCTTCACACAACTAGATAAGTTTTACACTATATTTGATCAAAACGTAAGATGTTTAAATACTAAATTACCGCTTATTTCTTGATAGCATGATTTTGATTTCTATTTTTTAACTCCGAGGTTCTGTGTCATAGGTACACGATTTATAGAAATAATAGAATTGAGTGAATCGGTGGTGGTGTCTTTATTGCGTTTTCCCGTTGTCTACCTTCTGAGCGAAGTTTTTCTCATGAATATACTCATAATAATTTGGAATTTATTTCAGTTTCTGTTGCATTTGATTTGAAAAACTTTTTATTACCTGTTCTTACATTCCTCCTTCGGCCGATTTTAATGTTAATAATGAACATTTGATTGCCGTTAAGATAATAATTCTAAGCATGAATGAGTCTGACATATTAACATTGAGCTACTTTAACTTATCGTCTGTATCATGGCATTTCTTGCCTGATTCAGGAACACTAACTCCTCTAACTAACAACTATTGGTCCACTACTGTTCCTAAACAATTACCAAACATAAATTTGTCTCAGATTAATAATATTCTCAAACTGAATGGGAGGATTCTAGATTTCATTTTGAACAATGAAATACATTCAAGTTTCAAGAATCGTCATACTTCCACACCGGAAGACAACCATTATCCTAATATACTTACTTATATATGTATTTAATTTTCAGTGAAAGTACCAATCACCATCTCCACGTCCTTCTGATGATTCTTTTAGATTTTGCTTCAAACGTTGTGGTTTTTTGTGGACTTAATTCCCTAATAATATCTGTTAATTGGAAGCTATCTGCGGTTGCAGTACCTTTTTTGAAATAGATTTTGCTGTCAAGAAATATTATGACATACTAAATGAATTTGTAACTAAACAGTGCCTAAGGAGCCCGTTGTTGTAGAAAGTGCTATGCCTTGGACTTTAGGAAGTTAAAAAGATTTAAAAACATGATTCCATAGGTCGTACTTGTCTTAAGTAATGCAACAGTGTGTTGTGTTTTTGTTGCATTTCATGCAGCATCGTACGGAACACTGTTTCTCTGAGTGACCCTTAAACAGTTTACACATAACATCTGTTTTTGGGTTAAATTTAGGCGTTCATTTGGTGTCATTTTTAGAAAACTCTGGCAATGAAATAATTTGTGCGCGCCATTTTGCAGCAGTTTAATAGACGTAGGTGATGATCCAGTTGAGGGTTTATCAATTAGTTGCTAGACTAGGGTTGTAACCAGCACCCGTTTGTTGTTGTACCGATCAGCTGTGGCTGAGAGGTGACTTATGAGTTTTTCAGTTTCACCTGCGACATTAGCCTTGAGGTACCACATTTTTTGTACCGTGGGAATTCGCCGGTTGTTTACTAATTGTGAGAAAAGATCAAAAAATGCCGGTATCGTGATTTTGGGCAGTGGCAAAACATTGGTTTGCTCAAATTCTAACTCTTGTCCTGCAGCAAACGGTGTCGTAGTTTTGATATTTTCTACGACCTTTCTCTCCAGAAAGGTATAAGAGTGCATGTCATATCCTTCTTGCTGTGGATCGCAGCTGTTTTCCCATATGGAGAAATGTAGTTCCTGGATTTGTTCCCACAGTTTATCCTTTAGTTTCATGTTTAATGCTGTGGGATTCGTGGCCAGTACTCGCATAAAAGATGCTTTCATCACATTTTGTCTTCTATGACTATAAGCCGAGTTTATTGCCGCTGCACCGGAAGATAGTGTCGTACTGTTGGCGACCGTATTACTTTTTTCCACCGTTGGATTTTCGACCTCTTTGTGTTGAGTTGGTGCTTGTGGCGCTTTAGTAGATGCTTGCATCATCGATGACTCAAGTATATTTATGTACTTTTCTGTGACTGCCAATATTTTGTCGTAATATAAGTAGTTGTTAGTGAAATATTCGTGGTCTAATGCCGTCTCCTCAAGACAACGTATTTTGTTGTCGGTTATTTTATATTCAGACCAAGCCACATTTAGCCTTTAATTCGTTCTTTATAGTAGTCAACAGTTTTTCTGTAGTCGGAATCCTTTTTAAAATTCCTGATTATTGAATCTATGGCCTCTCCTGTTTGATGATGGCATTGGGCCAATATGCTCATACCTTCTTGTGTCATATCGGATGATTAATGTATGGTCCTGATGTCCTGTTGGTTGCGAGTTTTTCCTACTAGGAGGACTAGGAGACTGATGTCCTGTTGGTTGCGAGTTTTTCCTAATTGGAGGACTAGGAGACTGACGTTGTTGTTGGTTGGTGTGATTTTGCCAATATCAAGCAAAATCTTAATGTGATCCTGTTCGTAAGTTGCAGGATTTAAGGTATTGTGTTGCGTGTTTATTTCCACTAAAGAATTTCTTTGAGTTCCTTACCACTGGTGGGGGGAAACTCAAATTCAACTAGTGGTTTTATAAGGGACACCAAATGTTTATTGCAAGACTATTTTCTCTTCCAATAGATTTGTGTTTGGGTTTATCAGTAACAGTATCACCAAGATAAATATTGTTTAACTCAAGCACTTGAACTTGGTTAGACTGATGAGCGAAAGAAGTTGACACAAGAATGGTTTGTGAATTTCTCTGATTTTTTTTATTAAAAAGTTCGTTATTAAATACTAAATTAGTGCTAAATTGCATTTTTTTGCTTATTGACTTTCTTATTATTTGGAATGGTCTATTCTGACTGTATAAAATTGAAACATTGCTTTTTATATTTGGGTTACAATACTTGTGTGGTAAGAAGTGCATTTTGATTTGTTTTATGAACTCAGCATTATGTGCATGAATCGATGATTAAATCGATTTAAACATACGAAAGAATGTGAATGTATAAACAAAAGAAAGTGAATGAATGAACAGTCAATGAGGTGTTTCTTGACGTAGAGACCAGAAACAGATCTTTTTTTCAAACGGTTGATTTAGCCTCTTAGTCAGTTTATAGTGGGCCGAGGAAATTGTCTGCCATTCCAGCAAGAAAAACTGTTTTTATTTTTCGGTTTGCCCCTGACTCCACCATTGACGAAATTTAACATTATATTAAATCGAATTTAGAAGGTGAACTGACTCAAATAATTATAAATTTAAGTCATCTTCTTATCATTTATCTTCGTTTATGATAAATGTGTCAAGTATATTTTGGCCAGATAAGACGTTGGTTATGGAGTTTGTACAAAGAAATAGTAGAGAAGGGATCAAATTTAATCAAGTAGCCTGCCAAGTCTCAAAACTCTTCACACAACTAGATAAGTTTTACACTATATTTGATCAAAACGTAAGATGTTTAAATACTAAATTACCGCTTATTTCTTGATAGCATGATTTTGATTTCTATTTTTTAACTCCGAGGTTCTGTGTCATAGGTACACGATTTATAGAAATAATAGAATTGAGTGAATCGGTGGTGGTGTCTTTATTGCGTTTTCCCGTTGTCTACCTTCTGAGCGAAGTTTTTCTCATGAATATACTCATAATAATTTGGAATTTATTTCAGTTTCTGTTGCATTTGATTTGAAAAACTTTTTATTACCTGTTCTTACATTCCTCCTTCGGCCGATTTTAATGTTAATAATGAACATTTGATTGCCGTTAAGATAATAATTCTAAGCATGAATGAGTCTGACATATTAACATTGAGCTACTTTAACTTATCGTCTGTATCATGGCATTTCTTGCCTGATTCAGGAACACTAACTCCTCTAACTAACAACTATTGGTCCACTACTGTTCCTAAACAATTACCAAACATAAATTTGTCTCAGATTAATAATATTCTCAAACTGAATGGGAGGATTCTAGATTTCATTTTGAACAATGAAATACATTCAAGTTTCAAGAATCGTCATACTTCCACACCGGAAGACAACCATTATCCTAATATACTTACTTATATATGTATTTAATTTTCAGTGAAAGTACCAATCACCATCTCCACGTCCTTCTGATGATTCTTTTAGATTTTGCTTCAAACGTTGTGGTTTTTTGTGGACTTAATTCCCTAATAATATCTGTTAATTGGAAGCTATCTGCGGTTGCAGTACCTTTTTTGAAATAGATTTTGCTGTCAAGAAATATTATGACATACTAAATGAATTTGTAACTAAACAGTGCCTAAGGAGCCCGTTGTTGTAGAAAGTGCTATGCCTTGGACTTTAGGAAGTTAAAAAGATTTAAAAACATGATTCCATAGGTCGTACTTGTCTTAAGTAATGCAACAGTGTGTTGTGTTTTTGTTGCATTTCATGCAGCATCGTACGGAACACTGTTTCTCTGAGTGACCCTTAAACAGTTTACACATAACATCTGTTTTTGGGTTAAATTTAGGCGTTCATTTGGTGTCATTTTTAGAAAACTCTGGCAATGAAATAATTTGTGCGCGCCATTTTGCAGCAGTTTAATAGACGTAGGTGATGATCCAGTTGAGGGTTTATCAATTAGTTGCTAGACTAGGGTTGTAACCAGCACCCGTTTGTTGTTGTACCGATCAGCTGTGGCTGAGAGGTGACTTATGAGTTTTTCAGTTTCACCTGCGACATTAGCCTTGAGGTACCACATTTTTTGTACCGTGGGAATTCGCCGGTTGTTTACTAATTGTGAGAAAAGATCAAAAAATGCCGGTATCGTGATTTTGGGCAGTGGCAAAACATTGATTTGCTCAAATTCTAACTCTTGTCCTGCAGCAAACGGTGTCGAAGTTTTGATATTTTCTACGACCTTTCTCTCCAGAAAGGTATAAGAGTGCATGTCATATCCTTCTTGCTGTGGATCGCAGCTGTTTTCCCATATGGAGAAATGTAGTTCCTGGATTTGTTCCCACAGTTTATCCTTTAGTTTCATGTTTAATGCTGTGGGATTCGTGGCCAGTACTCGCATAAAAGATGCTTTCATCACATTTTGTCTTCTATGACTATAAGCCGAGTTTATTGCTGCTGCACCGGAAGATAGTGTCGTACTGTTGGCGACCGTATTACTTTTTTCCACCGTTGGATTTTCGACCTCTTTGTGTTGAGTTGGTGCTTGTGGCGCTTTAGTAGATGCTTGCATCATCGATGACTCAAGTATATTTATGTACTTTTCTGTGACTGCCAATATTTTGTCGTAATATAAGTAGTTATTAGTGAAATATTCGTGGTCTAATGCCGTCTCCTCAAGACAACGTATTTTGTTGTCGGTTATTTTATATTCAGACCAAGCCACATTTAGCCTTTAATTCGTTCTTTATAGTAGTCAACAGTTTTTCTGTAGTCGGAATCCTTTTTAAAATTCCTGATTATTGAATCTATGGCCTCTCCTGTTTGATGATGGCATTGGGCCAATATGCTCATACCTTCTTGTGTCATATCGGATGATTAATGTATGGTCCTGATGTCCTGTTGGTTGCGAGTTTTTCCTACTAGGAGGACTAGGAGACTGATGTCCTGTTGGTTGCGAGTTTTTCCTAATTGGAGGACTAGGAGACTGACGTCCTGTTGGTTGGTGTGATTTTGCCAATATCAAGCAAAATCTTAATGTGATCCTGTTCGTAAGTTGCAGGATTTAAGGTATTGTGTTGCGTGTTTATTTCCACTAAAGAATTTCTTTGAGTTCCTTACCACTGGTGGGGGGAAACTCAAATTCAACTAGTGGTTTTATAAGGGACACCAAATGTTTATTGCAAGACTATTTTCTCTTCCAATAGATTTGTGTTTGGGTTTATCAGTAACAGTATCACCAAGATAAATATTGTTTAACTCAAGCACTTGAACTTGGTTAGACTGATGAGCGAAAGAAGTTGACACAAGAATGGTTTGTGAATTTCTCTGATTTTTTTTATTAAAAAGTTCGTTATTAAATACTAAATTAGTGCTAAATTGCATTTTTTTGCTTATTGACTTTCTTATTATTTGGAATGGTCTATTCTGACTGTATAAAATTGAAACATTGCTTTTTATATTTGGATTACAATACTTGTGTGGTAAGAAGTGCATTTTGATTTGTTTTATGAACTCAGCATTATGTGCATGAATCGATGATTAAATCGATTTAAACATACGAAAGAATGTGAATGTATAAACAAAAGAAAGTGAATGAATGAACAGTCAATGAGGTGTTTCTTGACGTAGAGACCAGAAACAGATCTTTTTTTTCAAACGGTTGATTTAGCCTCTTAGTCAGTTTATAGTGGGCCGAGGAAATTGTCTGCCATTCCAGCAAGAAAAACTGTTTTTATTTTTCGGTTTGCCCCTGACTCCACAATTGACGAAATTTAACATTATATTAAATCGAATTTAGAAGGTGAACTGACTCAAATAATTATAAATTTAAATCATCTTCTTATCATTTATCTTCGTTTATGATAAATGTGTCAAGTATATTTTGGCCAGATAAGACGTTGGTTATGGAGTTTGTACAAAGAAATAGTAGAGAAGGGATCAAATTTAATCAAGTAGCCTGCCAAGTCTCAAAACTCTTCACACAACTATATAAGTTTTACACTATATTTGATCAAAACGTAAGATGTTTAAATACTAAATTGCCGCTTATTTCTTGATAGCATGATTTTGATTTCTATTTTTTAACTCCGAGGTTCTGTGTCATAGATACACGATTTATAGAAATAATAGAATTGAGTGAATCGGTGGTGGTGTCTTTATTGCGTTTTCCTGTTGTCTACCTTCTGAGCGAAGTTTTTCTCATGAATATACTCATAATAATTTGGAATTTATTTCAGTTTCTGCTGCATTTGATTTAAAAAACTTTTTATTACCTGTTCTTACATTCCTCCTTCGGCCGATTTTAATGTTAATAATGAACATTTGATTGCCGTTAAGATAATAATTCTAAGCATGAATGAGTCTGACATATTAACATTGAGCTACTTTAACTTATCGTCTGTATCATGGCATTTCTTGCCTTATTCAGGAACACTAACTCCTCTAACTAACAACTATTGGTCCACTACTGTTCCTAAACAATTACCAAACATAAATTTGTCTCAGATTAATAATATTCTCAAACTGAATGGGAGGATTCTAGATTTCATTTTGAACAATGAAATACATTCAAGTTTCAAGAATCGTCATACTTCCACACCGGAAGACAACCATTATCCTAATATACTTACTTATATATGTATTCAATTTTCAGTGAAAGTACCAATCACCATCTCCACGTCCTTCTGATGATTCTTTTAGATTTTGCTTCAAACGTTGTGGTTTTTTGTGGACTTAATTCCCTAATAATATCTGTTAATTGGAAGCTATCTGCGGTTGCAGTACCTTTTTTGAAATAGATTTTGCTGTCAAGAAATATTATGACATACTAAATGAATTTGTAACTAAACAGTGCCTAAGGAGCCCGTTGTTGTAGAAAGTGCTATGCCTTGGACTTTAGGAAGTTAAAAAGATTTAAAAACATGATTCAAAAGGTCGTACTTGTCTTAAGTAATGCAACAGTGTGTTGTGTTTTTGTTGCATTTCATGCAGCATCGTACGGAACACTGTTTCTCTGAGTGACCCTTAAACAGTTTACACATAACATCTGTTTTTGGGTTAAATTTAGGCGTTCATTTGGTGTCATTTTTAGAAAACTCTGGCAATGAAATAATTTGTGCGCGCCATTTTGCAGCAGTTTAATAGACGTAGGTGATGATCCAGTTGAGGGTTTATCAATTAGTTGCTAGACTAGGGTTGTAACCAGCACCCGTTTGTTGTTGTACCGATCAGCTGTGGCTGAGAGGTGACTTATGAGTTTTTCAGTTTCACCTGCGACATTAGCCTTGAGGTACCACATTTTTTGTACCGTGGGAATTCGCCGGTTGTTTACTAATTGTGAGAAAAGATCAAAAAATGCCGGTATCGTGATTTTGGGCAGTGGCAAAACATTGGTTTGCTCAAATTCTAACTCTTGTCCTGCAGCAAACGGTGTCGTAGTTTTGATATTTTCTACGACCTTTCTCTCCAGAAAGGTATAAGAGTGAATGTCATATCCTTCTTGCTGTGGATCGCAGCTGTTTTCCCATATGGAGAAATGTAGTTCCTGTATTTGTTCCCACAGTTTATCCTTTAGTTTCATGTTTAATGCTGTGGGATTCGTGGCCAGTACTCGCATAAAAGATGCTTTCATCACATTTTGACTTCTATGACTATAAGCCGAGTTTATTGCCGCTGCACCGGAAGATAGTGTCGTACTGTTGGCGACCGTATTACTTTTTTCCACCGTTGGATTTTCGACCTCTTTGTGTTGAGTTGGTGCTTGTGGCGCTTTAGTAGATGCTTGCATCATCGATGACTCAAGTATATTTATGTACTTTTCTGTGACTGCCAATATTTTGTCGTAATATAAGTAGTTGTTAGTGAAATATTCGTGGTCTAATGCCGTCTCCTCAAGACAACGTATTTTGTTGTCGGTTATTTTATATTCAGACCAAGCCACATTTAGCCTTTAATTCGTTCTTTATAGTAGTCAACAGTTTTTCTGTAGTCGGAATCCTTTTTAAAATTCCTGATTATTGAATCTATGGCCTCTCCTGTTTGATGATGGCATTGGGCCAATATGCTCATACCTTCTTGTGTCATATCGGATGATTAATGTATGGTCCTGATGTCCTGTTGGTTGCGAGTTTTTCCTACTAGGAGGACTAGGAGACTGATGTCCTGTTGGTTGCGAGTTTTTCCTAATTGGAGGACTAGGAGACTGACGTTGTTGTTGGTTGGTGTGATTTTGCCAATATCAAGCAAAATCTTAATGTGATCCTGTTCGTAAGTTGCAGGATTTAAGGTATTGTGTTGCGTGTTTATTTCCACTAAAGAATTTCTTTGAGTTCCTTACCACTGGTGGGGGGAAACTCAAATTCAACTAGTGGTTTTATAAGGGACACCAAATGTTTATTGCAAGACTATTTTCTCTTCCAATAGATTTGTGTTTGGGTTTATCAGTAACAGTATCACCAAGATAAATATTGTTTAACTCAAGCCATTGAACTTGGTTAGACTGATGAGCGAAAGAAGTTGACACAAGAATGGTTTGTGAATTTCTCTGATTTTTTTTATTAAAAAGTTCGTTCTTAAATACTAAATTAGTGCTAAATTGCATTTTTTTGCTTATTGACTTTCTTATTATTTGGAATGGTCTATTCTGACTGTATAAAATTGAAACATTGCTTTTTATATTTGGGTTACAATACTTGTGTGGTAAGAAGTACATTTTGATTTGTTTTATGAACTCAGCATTATGTGCATGAATCGATGATTAAATCGATTTAAACATACGAAAGAATGTGAATGTATAAACAAAAGAAAGTGAATGAATGAACAGTCAATGAGGTGTTTCTTGACGTAGAGACCAGAACAGATCTTTTTTTCAAACGGTTGATTTAGCCTCTTAGTCAGTTTATAGTGGGCCGAGGAAATTGTCTGCCATTCCAGCAAGAAAAACTGTTTTTATTTTTCGGTTTGCCCCTGACTCCACAATTGACGAAATTTAACATTATATTAAATCGAATTTAGAAGGTGAACTGACTCAAATAATTATAAATTTAAGTCATCTTCTTATCATTTATCTTCGTTTATGATAAATGTGTCAAGTATATTTTGGCCAGATATGACGTTGGTTATGGAGTTTGTACAAAGAAATAGTAGAGAAGGGATCAAATTTAATCAAATAGCCTGCCAAGTCTCAAAACTCTTCACACAACTAGATAAGTTTTACACTATATTTGATCAAAACGTAAGATGTTTAAATACTAAATTGCCGCTTATTTCTTGATAGCATGATTTTGATTTCTAGGTTGATAGTATTTACACGATTGTATTTAGTAGGTACACGATTTATAGAAATAATAGATTTGAGTGAATCGGTGGTGGTGTCTTTATTGCGTTTTCCCGTTGTCTACCTTCTGAGCAAAGTTTTTCTGATGAATGTACTTATAATAATTTGGAATTTATTTCAGTTTGTGTAGATTCCTCCTTAGGCCGATTTTAATGTTAATAATGAACATTTGATTGCCGTTGAGATAATAATTCTAAGCATGAATGAGTCTGACATCTTAACATTGCGCTACTTTAACTTATCGTCTGTATCATGGCATTTCTTGCCTGATTCAGGAACACTAACTCCTCTAACTAACAACTATTGGTCCACTACTGTTCCTAGACGATTGGCAAAAATAAATTTGTCTCAGATTAATAATAGTCTCAAAATGAATGGGAGGATTCTAGATTTCATTTCGAACAATGAAATACATGCAAGTTTCAAGAATCTTCATACTTCCACACCGGAAGACAACCATTATCCTAATATACTTATATACGTATGACTTGAGCAGTTTTTAATTCTGGTTCGCGACCTTTATGTTGTTTCTTTTTCAGAATCAACGTAAAAAGAAGAAATTGGTAAAATGTATTTGCTACAGTTGCCAGGCAGACTGTACAGCTGTTTCTAAACCCGCCAAGGTTTTTCTTCAGCAGTCTTTGGCAACGATTACTTCGCCACAAATCAAATCACTTATACGGGAGACTCATTTTTATTAATGAAAATTACCCTTTGCGTATAGTCTTCAAACTGTGCGTAGAGCAATCTTCAACGCGCAATATCATTTCCACCAATTCCGCTTCGCATGGGTCTTCGTTAAAAACCACAAATGCAAAAAGCACAACCAAAGTGTGCATGTTTTTTGTGAGTACATACTTATACGCATACATGCGTTACACATTAGGGCGTACCAATCCTTTTTAATGTTTTTTTTTTCTTTTTTGTTATTTATTCGGTCTTTTATCATTATTATGACTTGAGCAGTTTTTAATTCTGGTTCGAGACCTTTTTGTTGTTTCTTTTTCAGAATCAACGTAAAAAAAGAAATTGGTGAAATGTATTTGCTTTATTATGACTTGAGCAGTTTTTAATTCTGGTTCGGGAGACTCATTTTTATTAATGAGAATTACCCTTTGCGTATAGTCTTCGAACTGTGCGTAGAGCAATCTTCAACGCGCAATATCATTTCCACCAATTCCGCTTTTCATGGGTCTTCGTTGAAAACCACAAATGCAAAAAGCACAACCAAAGTGTGCATGTTTTTTGTGTGTACATATACTTATACATGCACATTAGGGCGTACCAATCCTTTTTAATAGTTTTTTTTCTTTTCTTTTTTTGTTATTTATTCGGTCTTTTATCATTATTTTGACTTGAGCAGTTTTTAATTCTGGTTCGAGACCTTTATGTTGTTTCTTTCTCAGAATCAATGTAAAAAGAAGAAATTGGTGAAATGTATTTGCTACGGTTGCCAGGTAGACTGTACAGCTGTTTCTAAACCCGCCAAGGTTTTTCTTCAGCTGTCTTTGGCAACGATTACTTTGGCCACAAATCAAATAACTTATACGGGAGACTCATTTTTATTAATGAAAATTACCCTTTGCGTATAGTCTTCAAACTGTGCGTAGAGCAATCTTCAACGCGCAATATCATTTCCACTAATTCCGTTTCGCATGGGTCTTCGTTAAAAACCACAAATGCAAAAAGCACAACCAAAGTGTGCATGTTTTTTGTGAGTATATACTTATACGCATACATGCGTTACACATTAGGGCGTACCAATCCTTTTTAATAGTTTTTTTCTTTTTTCGTTGCCAAAGACTGCTGAAGAAAAACCTTGGCGGGTTTAGAAACAGCTGTACAGTATGCCTGGCAACCGTAGCAAATACATTTCACCAATTTCTTCTTTTTACGTTGATTCTGAAAAAGAAACAACATAAAGGTCTCGAACCAGAATTAAAAACTGCTCAAGTCAAAATAATGATAAAAGACCGAATAAATAACAAAAAAAAGAAAAGAAAAAAAAAACTATTAAAAAGGATTGGTACGCCCTAATGTGCATGTATGAGTATATGTACACACAAAAAACATGCACACTTTGGTTGTGCTTTTTGCATTTGTGGTTTTCAACGAAGACCCATGCGAAACGGAAGTGGTGGAAATGATATTGCGCGTTGCAGATTGCTCTAGGCACAGTTCAAAGACTACGCAAAGGGTAACTCTCATTAATAAAAATGAGTCTCCCGTATAAGTTATTTGATTTGTGGCCAAAGTAATCGTTGCCAAAGACTGCTGAAGAAAAACCTTGGCGGGTTTAGAAACAGCTGTACAGTCTGCCTGGCAACCGTAGCAAATACATTTCACCAATTTCTTCTTTTTACGTTGATTCTGAAAAAGAAACAGCATAAAGGTCTCGAACCAGAATTAAAAACTGCTCAAGTCAAAATAATGATAAAAGACCGAATAAATAACAAAAAAGGAAAAAAAAACTATTAAAAAGGATTGGTACGCCCTAATGTGTAACGCATGTATGAGTATATGTACACACAAAAAACATCCACACTTTGGTTGTGCTTTTTGCATTTGTGGTTTTCAACGAAGACCCATGCGAAGCGGAATTGGTGGAATTGATATTGCGCGTTGAAGATTGCTCTACGCACAGTTCGAAGACTATACGCAAAGGGTAATTCTCATTAATAAAAATGAGTCTCCCGTATAAGTCATTTGATTTGTGGCCGAAGTAATCGTTGCCAAAGACTGCTGAAGAAAAACCTTGGCGGGTTTAGAAACAGCTGTACAGTCTGCCTGGCAACCGTAGCAAATACATTTCACCAATTTCTTCTTTTTACGTTGATTCTGAAAAAGAAACAACATAAAGGTGTCGAACCAGAATTAAAATCTGCTCAATTCATAATAATGATAAAAGACCGAATAAATAACAAAAAAGAAGAAAAAAAATACTTACTCGTATATATGTATTTAATTTTCAGTGAAAGTACCAATCACCATCTTCACGTCCTTCTGATGATTCGTTTAGATTTTGCTTTAAACGTTGTGATTTTGTGGACTTAATTCCCTAATAATATCTGTTAATTGAAAGCTATCTGCTGTTGCAGTACCTATTTTGAATTAGATTTTGCTATCAAGAAATTTTATGACATACTAAATGAATTTGTAACTAAACAGTGCCTAAGGAGCCCGTTGTTATAGAAAGAGCTATGCCTTGGACTTTAGGAAGTTACAAAGATTTAAAAACATGAAAATGTAATCATTTAAAAGGTTTAAAAACAGGTCTAACTAAGCTGATTATGATAGATATTCCTTGGAGGCTCAATACCAAGTCTCATCGATTCCATAGGTCGTACTTGTCTTAAGGGACAATTTTAAAAGGACCCTAAATCTTTTTAGATGTTTTATAATTTTAAACGGTGTACTTCTTCTAAGCCATCAAGTATAAGATTTAATGGTGATGAATTCTCAGGTGATCAGTCAGTTGCGAACTGTTTTGCTGACTTTTTCGAAATTAAATATTCTTTACGTTCGTTCGGAATTGCGAAACCTTACAGCATTTCTTCAGTAAATCAGACAGTTCATCCTATTTTAGATTCTTTACTTATTGAATTAAATTTGCATCGTACTTCATATATGTTATTTAAATGCAGTTCTAAAATCCTCAAATTGGGTCATTTTCTGATTTATGGAAAAGGTCGTACTTCTTTTTACTTCATAAATCTGGTAGTCTGTTAGATGTTATCAACTACAGAGGGATTGCTAAATTAAGAGCAATTCCTAAGTTTCTTGAAAAAATGTAAACGAATTTGTTTCACAAAATATGGTCGCTATACTCCATCTATGCCAACAAGGATTTCGTAAGTGTCATTCTACAATTTCTAATCTACTTCAGTTTTGTGAAGTTATAAATGCATTTGTTTGTCGCAAGCAAACAGACGTTAAATCATTTAATATAGTAAATCACAAACTCCTACTATTAAAGTTAAACAGAATTAGAATTAATAATAATTTCATAAACTGGATTTGCTCCGATAAAATTGTAAGAGAACAAGTAGTATTATTAACTATTTATTAACGACTTGCCGAAATCTATTATAACCTCTTACTTACTAATGTTTTAATTTTTTTTTCTGCAGGATAACTTGGAGATTCAGTACCTGGTGTGAATTAAATTTTGTGTAATTGAACATAAAAATGTGTAAGCATATGTGTTTCTCGAGAAGTAGAATGTTGGATTCTAAATATTAGTTATGTGGCTCGAAAATGACATCGGTTGATTCATTTTTTTCGAATATAGGTGGTGGTTTGGATCCCCAATATGATTTCTATATTTATAAAATTGAGTCCGTTTAGAAACAATTTTTAATATTCTGCTTAAGCAATTCTTACATCTATGAAGAATACGATGAAGGTATAAAAAATTATCCGTGGGGTTTTTGGTTCCTAAATTTTTAATATCCAAAATTTCTTTTAACGTCCTATTTAGACTTTCTAGATACTATCAGTTTTTCCATTTGGATTTTCCAATGTACAATTGCGCATGTGGCGATCCAATTCTTAGAATGTGTCCTGATTTTAACTCGTTATATAATTTTATAGACTTCTCTTAGGTTTTGATGCATTAAAATCTATAATTATTTTTTATTTGAATTCTTGTCTTCATATTAATTTAATCTTCTTGCAATGTACTAATTTAAAGTTGTTATTTTATTATGACTTGAGCAGTTTTTTTATTCTGGTTCGAGACCTTTATGTTGTGTCTTTTTCAGAATCAACTTAAAAAGAAGAAATTGGTGAAATGTATTTGCTACGGTTGCCAGGCAGACTGTACAGCTGTTTCTAAACCCGCCAAGGTTTTTCTTCAGCAGTCTTTGGCAACGATTACTTCGGCCACAAATCAAATGACTTATACGGGAGACTCATTTTTATTAATGAGAATTACCCTTTGTGTATAGTCTTCGAACTGTGCGTAGAGCAATCTTCAACGCGCAATATCATTTCCACCAATTCCGTTTCGCATGGGTCTTCGTTGAAAACCAAAAATGCAAAAAAGCACAATCAAAGTGTGCATGTTTTTTGTGCGTACATATACTCATACATGCGTTGCACATTAGGGCGTACCAATCCTTTTTAATAGTTTTTTCGTTTTTTTGTTATTTATTCGGTCTTTTATCATTATTATGAATTGAGCAGATTTTAATTCTGGTTCGAGACCTTTATGTTGTGTCTTTTTCAGAATCAACTTAAAAAGAAGAAATTGGTGAAATGTATTTGCTACGGTTGCCAGGCAGACTGTACAGCTGTTTCTAAACCCGCCAAGGTTTTTCTTCAGCAGTCTTTGGCAACGATTACTTCGGCCACAAATCAAATGACTTATACGGGAGACTCATTTTTATTAATGAGAATTAGCCTTTGTGTATAGTCTTCGAACTGTGCGTAGAACAATCTTCAACGCGCAATATCATTTCCACCAATTCCGTTTCGCATGGGTCTTCGTTGAAAACCACAAATGCAAAAAGCACAATCAAAGTGTGCAATGTTTTTTGTGCGTACATATACTCATACATGCGTTGCACACTAAGGCGTACCAATCCTTTTTAATAGTTTTTTCGTTTTTTTGTTATTTATTCGGTCTTTTATCATTATTATGACTTGAGCAGTTTTTTTTTTATTCTGGTTCGAGACCTTTATGTTGTTTCTTTTTCAGAATCAACTTAAAAAGAAGAAATTGGTGAAATGTATTTGCTACGGTTGCCAGGCAGACTGTACAGCTGTTTCTAAACCCGCCAAGGTTTTTCTTCAGCAGTCTTTGGCAACGATTACTTCAGCCACAAATCAAATGACTTATACGGGAGACTCATTTTTATTAATGAGAATTACCCTTTGTGTATAGTCTTCGTTCTTAAATACTTAATTAGTGCTAAATTGCATTTTTTTGCTAATTGACTTTCTTATTATTTGGAATGGTCTATTCTGACTGTATAAAATTGAACTCAGCATTATGTGCATGAATCGATGATTAAATCGATTTAAACATACGAAAGAATGTGAATGTATAAACAAAAGAAAGTGAATGAATGAACAGTCAATGAGGTGTTTCTTGACGTAGAGACCAGAAACAGATCTTTTTTTCAAACGGTTGATTTAGCCTCTTAGTCAGTTTATAGTGGGCCGAGGAAATTGTCTGCCATTCCAGCAAGAAAAACTGTTTTTATTTTTCGGTTTGCCCCTGACTCCACAATTGACGAAATTTAACATTATATTAAATCGAATTTAGAAGGTGAACTGACTCAAATAATTATAAATTTAAATCATCTTCTTATCATTTATCTTCGTTTATGATAAATGTGTCAAGTATATTTTGGCCAGATATGACGTTGGTTATGGAGTTTGTACAAAGAAATAGTAGAGAAGGGATCAAATTTAATCAAATAGCCTGCCAAGTCTCAAAACTCTTCACACAACTAGATAAGTTTTACACTATATTTGATCAAAACGTAAGATGTTTAAATACTAAATTGCCGCTTATTTCTTGATAGCATGATTTTGATTTCTAGGTTGATAGTATTTACACGATTGTATTTAGTAGGTACACGATTTATAGAAATAATAGATTTGAGTGAATCGGTGGTGGTGTCTTTATTGCGTTTTCCCGTTGTCTACCTTCTGAGCAAAGTTTTTCTGATGAATGTACTTATAATAATTTGGAATTTATTTCAGTTTGTGTAGATTCCTCCTTAGGCCGATTTTAATGTTAATAATGAACATTTGATTGCCGTTGAGATAATAATTCTAAGCATGAATGAGTCTGACATCTTAACATTGCGCTACTTTAACTTATCGTCTGTATCATGGCATTTCTTGCCTGATTCAGGAACACTAACTCCTCTAACTAACAACTATTGGTCCACTACTGTTCCTAGACGATTGGCAAAAATAAATTTGTCTCAGATTAATAATAGTCTCAAAATGAATGGGAGGATTCTAGATTTCATTTCGAACAATGAAATACATGCAAGTTTCAAGAATCTTCATACTTCCACACCGGAAGACAACCATTATCCTAATATACTTATATACGTATGACTTGAGCAGTTTTTAATTCTGGTTCGCGACCTTTATGTTGTTTCTTTTTCAGAATCAACGTAAAAAGAAGAAATTGGTAAAATGTATTTGCTACAGTTGCCAGGCAGACTGTACAGCTGTTTCTAAACCCGCCAAGGTTTTTCTTCAGCAGTCTTTGGCAACGAATACTTCGCCACAAATCAAATCACTTATACGGGAGACTCATTTTTATTAATGAAAATTACCCTTTGCGTATAGTCTTCAAACTGTGCGTAGAGCAATCTTCAACGCGCAATATCATTTCCACCAATTCCGCTTCGCATGGGTCTTCGTTAAAAACCACAAATGCAAAAAGCACAACCAAAGTGTGCATGTTTTTTGTGAGTACATACTTATACGCATACATGCGTTACACATTAGGGCGTACCAATCCTTTTTAATGTTTTTTTTTCTTTTTTGTTATTTATTCGGTCTTTTATCATTATTATGACTTGAGCAGTTTTTAATTCTGGTTCGAGACCTTTTTGTTGTTTCTTTTTCAGAATCAACGTAAAAAAAGAAATTGGTGAAATGTATTTGCTTTATTATGACTTGAGCAGTTTTTAATTCTGGTTCGGGAGACTCATTTTTATTAATGAGAATTACCCTTTGCGTATAGTCTTCGAACTGTGCGTAGAGCAATCTTCAACGCGCAATATCATTTCCACCAATTCCGCTTTTCATGGGTCTTCGTTGAAAACCACAAATGCAAAAAGCACAACCAAAGTGTGCATGTTTTTTGTGTGTACATATACTTATACATGCACATTAGGGCGTACCAATCCTTTTTAATAGTTTTTTTTCTTTTCTTTTTTTGTTATTTATTCGGTCTTTTATCATTATTTTGACTTGAGCAGTTTTTAATTCTGGTTCGAGACCTTTATGTTGTTTCTTTCTCAGAATCAATGTAAAAAGAAGAAATTGGTGAAATGTATTTGCTACGGTTGCCAGGTAGACTGTACAGCTGTTTCTAAACCCGCCAAGGTTTTTCTTCAGCTGTCTTTGGCAACGATTACTTTGGCCACAAATCAAATAACTTATACGGGAGACTCATTTTTATTAATGAAAATTACCCTTTGCGTATAGTCTTCAAACTGTGCGTAGAGCAATCTTCAACGCGCAATATCATTTCCACTAATTCCGTTTCGCATGGGTCTTCGTTAAAAACCACAAATGCAAAAAGCACAACCAAAGTGTGCATGTTTTTTGTGAGTATATACTTATACGCATACATGCGTTACACATTAGGGCGTACCAATCCTTTTTAATAGTTTTTTTCTTTTTTCGTTGCCAAAGACTGCTGAAGAAAAACCTTGGCGGGTTTAGAAACAGCTGTACAGTATGCCTGGCAACCGTAGCAAATACATTTCACCAATTTCTTCTTTTTACGTTGATTCTGAAAAAGAAACAACATAAAGGTCTCGAACCAGAATTAAAAACTGCTCAAGTCAAAATAATGATAAAAGACCGAATAAATAACAAAAAAAAGAAAAGAAAAAAAAAACTATTAAAAAGGATTGGTACGCCCTAATGTGCATGTATGAGTATATGTACACACAAAAAACATGCACACTTTGGTTGTGCTTTTTGCATTTGTGGTTTTCAACGAAGACCCATGCGAAACGGAAGTGGTGGAAATGATATTGCGCGTTGCAGATTGCTCTAGGCACAGTTCAAAGACTACGCAAAGGGTAACTCTCATTAATAAAAATGAGTCTCCCGTATAAGTTATTTGATTTGTGGCCGAAGTAATCGTTGCCAAAGACTGCTGAAGAAAAACCTTGGCGGGTTTAGAAACAGCTGTACAGTCTGCCTGGCAACCGTAGCAAATACATTTCACCAATTTCTTCTTTTTACGTTGATTCTGAAAAAGAAACAGCATAAAGGTCTCGAACCAGAATTAAAAACTGCTCAAGTCAAAATAATGATAAAAGACCGAATAAATAACAAAAAAGGAAAAAAAAACTATTAAAAAGGATTGGTACGCCCTAATGTGTAACGCATGTATGAGTATATGTACACACAAAAAACATCCACACTTTGGTTGTGCTTTTTGCATTTGTGGTTTTCAACGAAGACCCATGCGAAGCGGAATTGGTGGAATTGATATTGCGCGTTAAAGATTGCTCTACGCACAGTTCGAAGACTATACGCAAAGGGTAATTCTCATTAATAAAAATGAGTCTCCCGTATAAGTCATTTGATTTGTGGCCGAAGTAATCGTTGCCAAAGACTGCTGAAGAAAAACCTTGGCGGGTTTAGAAACAGCTGTACAGTCTGCCTGGCAACCGTAGCAAATACATTTCACCAATTTCTTCTTTTTACGTTGATTCTGAAAAAGAAACAACATAAAGGTGTCGAACCAGAATTAAAATCTGCTCAATTCATAATAATGATAAAAGACCGAATAAATAACAAAAAAGAAGAAAAAAAATACTTACTCGTATATATGTATTTAATTTTCAGTGAAAGTACCAATCACCATCTTCACGTCCTTCTGATGATTCGTTTAGATTTTGCTTTAAACGTTGTGATTTTGTGGACTTAATTCCCTAATAATATCTGTTAATTGAAAGCTATCTGCTGTTGCAGTACCTATTTTGAATTAGATTTTGCTATCAAGAAATTTTATGACATACTAAATGAATTTGTAACTAAACAGTGCCTAAGGAGCCCGTTGTTATAGAAAGAGCTATGCCTTGGACTTTAGGAAGTTACAAAGATTTAAAAACATGAAAATGTAATCATTTAAAAGGTTTAAAAACAGGTCTAACTAAGCTGATTATGATAGATATTCCTTGGAGGCTCAATACCGAGTCTCATCGATTCCATAGGTCGTACTTGTCTTAAGGGACAATTTTAAAAGGACCCTAAATCTTTTTAGATGTTTTATAATTTTAAACGGTGTACTTCTTCTAAGCCATCAAGTATAAGATTTAATGGTGATGAATTCTCAGGTGATCAGTCAGTTGCGAACTGTTTTGCTGACTTTTTCGAAATTAAATATTCTTTACGTTCGTTCGGAATTGCGAAACCTTACAGCATTTCTTCAGTAAATCAGACAGTTCATCCTATTTTAGATTCTTTACTTATTGAATTAAATTTGCATCGTACTTCATATATGTTATTTAAATGCAGTTCTAAAATCCTCAAATTGGGTCATTTTCTGATTTATGGAAAAGGTCTTACTTCTTTTTACTTCATAAATCTGGTAGTCTGTTAGATGTTATCAACTACAAAGGGATTGCTAAATTAAGAGCAATTCCTAAGTTTCTTGAAAAAATGTAAACGAATTTGTTTCACAAAATATGGTCGCTATACTCCATCTATGCCAACAAGGATTTCGTAAGTGTCATTCTACAATTTCTAATCTACTTCAGTTTTGTGAAGTTATAAATGCATTTGTTTGTCGCAAGCAAACAGACGTTAAATCATTTAATATAGTAAATCACAAACTCCTACTATTAAAGTTAAACAGAATTAGAATTAATAATAATTTCATAAACTGGATTTGCTCCGATAAAATTGTAAGGGAACAAGTAGTATTATTAACTATTTATTAACGACTTGCCGAAATCTATTATAACCTCTTACTTACTAATGTTTTAATTTTTTTTTCTGCAGGATAACTTGGAGATTCAGTACCTGGTGTGAATTAAATTTTGTGTAATTGAACATAAAAATGTGTAAGCATATGTGTTTCTCGAGAAGTAGAATGTTGGATTCTAAATATTAGTTATGTGGCTCGAAAATGACATCGGTTGATTCATTTTTTTCGAATATAGGTGGTGGTTTGGATCCCCAATATGATTTCTATATTTATAAAATTGAGTCCGTTTAGAAACAATTTTTAATATTCTGCTTAAGCAATTCTTACATCTATGAAGAATACGATGAAGGTATAAAAAATTATCCGTGGGGTTTTTGGTTCCTAAATTTTTAATATCCAAAATTTCTTTTAACGTCCTATTTAGACTTTCTAGATACTATCAGTTTTTCCATTTGGATTTTCCAATGTACAATTGCGCATGTGGCGATCCAATTCTTAGAATGTGTCCTGATTTTAACTCGTTATATAATTTTATAGACTTCTCTTAGGTTTTGATGCATTAAAATCTATAATTATTTTTTATTTGAATTCTTGTCTTCATATTAATTTAATCTTCTTGCAATGTACTAATTTAAAGTTGTTATTTTATTATGACTTGAGCAGTTTTTTTATTCTGGTTCGAGACCTTTATGTTGTGTCTTTTTCAGAATCAACTTAAAAAGAAGAAATTGGTGAAATGTATTTGCTACGGTTGCCAGGCAGACTGTACAGCTGTTTCTAAACCCGCCAAGGTTTTTCTTCAGCAGTCTTTGGCAACGATTACTTCGGCCACAAATCAAATGACTTATACGGGAGACTCATTTTTATTAATGAGAATTACCCTTTGTGTATAGTCTTCGAACTGTGCGTAGAGCAATCTTCAACGCGCAATATCATTTCCACCAATTCCGTTTCGCATGGGTCTTCGTTGAAAACCAAAAATGCAAAAAAGCACAATCAAAGTGTGCATGTTTTTTGTGCGTACATATACTCATACATGCGTTGCACATTAGGGCGTACCAATCCTTTTTAATAGTTTTTTCGTTTTTTTGTTATTTATTCGGTCTTTTATCATTATTATGAATTGAGCAGATTTTAATTCTGGTTCGAGACCTTTATGTTGTGTCTTTTTCAGAATCAACTTAAAAAGAAGAAATTGGTGAAATGTATTTGCTACGGTTGCCAGGCAGACTGTACAGCTGTTTCTAAACCCGCCAAGGTTTTTCTTCAGCAGTCTTTGGCAACGATTACTTCGGCCACAAATCAAATGACTTATACGGGAGACTCATTTTTATTAATGAGAATTAGCCTTTGTGTATAGTCTTCGAACTGTGCGTAGAACAATCTTCAACGCGCAATATCATTTCCACCAATTCCGTTTCGCATGGGTCTTCGTTGAAAACCACAAATGCAAAAAGCACAATCAAAGTGTGCAATGTTTTTTGTGCGTACATATACTCATACATGCGTTGCACACTAAGGCGTACCAATCCTTTTTAATAGTTTTTTCGTTTTTTTGTTATTTATTCGGTCTTTTATCATTATTATGACTTGAGCAGTTTTTTTTTATTCTGGTTCGAGACCTTTATGTTGTTTCTTTTTCAGAATCAACTTAAAAAGAAGAAATTGGTGAAATGTATTTGCTACGGTTGCCAGGCAGACTGTACAGCTGTTTCTAAACCCGCCAAGGTTTTTCTTCAGCAGTCTTTGGCAACGATTACTTCGGCCACAAATCAAATGACTTATACGGGAGACTCATTTTTATTAATGAGAATTACCCTTTGTGTATAGTCTTCGAACTGTGCGTAGAGCAATCTTCAACGCGCAATATCATTTCCACCAATTCCGTTTCGCATGGGTCTTCGTTGAAAACCAGAAATGCAAAAAGCACAATCAAAGTGTGCATGTTTTTTGTGCGTACATATACTCATACATGCGTTGCACATTAGGGCGTACCAATCCTTTTTAATAGTTTTTTCGTTTTTTTGTTATTTATTCGGTCTTTTATCATTATTATGACTTGAGCAGTTTTTTTATTCTGGTTCGAGACCTTTATGTTGTTATTTTATCTTATATTTTAAATTGGTGTTGGTTTATAATATTGTAACGGGGTTTTCAATAGGGGCATATCAATTTCGTATCTTTATGTCAACGCACCCTCAAACATTTTTCATTATCTTTCAGTGTAAAAACGTTAGTCGAAGTCAACATTTTTATCATGGTAAAGTTCACTTACTAGCAACGTTTGGAAATCATTAAAAATTACTACCGATATTCTGAGTAGGTGGTCGCAACTTTAAGAGCGCTTTCTCCAATTTCCGGCCGTAATAATCGTCCTGGCTGAGTGGTTTTGTCAATTAACAAAATATTCTTTATTGGACAGCAACAAACCCACATTTGCTTCAAGAGACACAATTGCATCCGCAAAAAATTTATGGAAATGTGATTGGGACGTACTTTTTCGTCGATGAAAACAATTCTCATGGTACCGTCAATGGAGAGCGCTATAGTGCCTGTTAGAAAATTATTTTTGGCCAAAATTGGATGAGGTTGTCATCGCCGATATGTGGATTCAACAAGACGGTGCCACTATCCACACAGCACGCGTTACAATCGATTTACTGAAAGGCAAACTCGGTGAACGTGTTATCTCGAGAAGTGGTGCAATCGAATGGCCATCTCTTTCATGCGATTTACCGGCTTTCTATACCTTTTAATGGGCCACATCAAGTCATTGGTCTATGCCAACAACTTTAGACGAGATTAGAGACAACATCCAACGCGAAATTGGTCGAAATGTGTGCAAAAGTTGCGGAAAATTGGGTCCAAAGAATAGATCGCTGTACACGAACTCGTGGTGGTCATATGACCGAAACCGAATTTCATTCTTAAAATGTAACATTTGCACTACACTGGAATAAATTTGAAATCTATATCATAAATATACATTATATTAAACATATTTTTTAATATATAAAATTGTTATGTCCTTAATGGAAAAACCCTTTAATATACAAAGGTGGTGGTTATATTCTAAGTTTGTATTGTATACATATATTTTTTGTCATTGTTTAAATTGTTTTAGTTTACAATATTTCACTAAGTAAAGGTGATGGTTAATATTTAAGTTTGTGTATATTTTTTCCAGTGATAAGTGATTTTTTACCGATTGGCTATTGGCAATTATCTGTAGCTAATTTACATATATGGCGTTTCTTGTTACCTGTCCTTTAAGGATCAGTCCGTAATCTGTAAGTTGTCCGTAATCTGTAAGTACGTCATGGATATGTGGCTCTCTCGGCCGGCAGGGGCGGGTGTAAGTTTTCGAAACGTTCTTTAAAAAAAATAAATAAAATATACAGCGACAACAGCCGAGTATCACAGTTATTAGAAGATTTTGTTGTTCCTCCAAATGTGTACGTTGTATTGTTGCTACTTTCATGTAAGTGTTCTTGCTTCGTGAGTACACCTGTGCAGAACACATACAAATCGTTTGTTCAGACCTCTAATACATAGTGATGATTTATCAGAGCTTCAAAACAATTTCACTATAGCTAGGTGTTAGGCACTCGTAGTGCTCTATGCGAAATTTAGTAGGTCCGATGTAATAGCAAACCATATCTTAGTCGTATTTTGAAACTAGAAAAAAACTGTGTATATCAACCGATATGGAACAATTTCAATTGTGATTGGTCAAACTTGAAAAATGTACCAAGTTTTATTGAAATAGGTTCACAATTGCGATCTGATATCGCAACATCAGCACTAATTCATAAAACTCTGAGCCAGTGTTGTGTTCATATTAGTTTATATAATTAATATAAAAAATACACCCCAGTAAGTGATTATTCAATACAGCTCTTTATTACAATGTCTAATTCGAATGAAAATTAATAGTTTCTGAAAAAAAAGTTTCATCGAGAAATTATGCAAAGTTGAATAAATTTAGGATCTTTGTATAAGTATATGTAAGTTTATAGACTTTTTCTAATTTGTTTAGAAATTGTTTCAATACCACCTTAATTACAGAAAATGTAAATATATAAATAAATAAAAAATTTCTTAGTAGAGGATAAGAGAAAGAAATCCCACCTTAATAGCAATGTCAACAACACCGTTGGTCTATTAAAGAAACTTTTAAATTATCGGCATTCGTGTTTCTATAAATGAAATAAATGTTCTAGTACTGAAATAAAGTCAGTTGGACATTCTGCCAATCTGGTAGGAATTGCTTCAGGCTGTCATCTTGTCCTCACTCTTCGGCTTACTACTTCTCATATGCAAAATTAAAGCAATGATTAGTATGTATAGATCGTCAAATGAGTAGAGGCTCGTCGGCAGTTCACATGCAGCTGCAGTTAAATTAAGAACATTAAACACCTTGTGGTCCTATCACTAACATTTTCTGAGTTGCATAGTTATTAAATTGAACTTGTTACACATATTTTGGGAAATTGGTTCAAATAGATTATAAGTCAAAAAATGTAGCCGGTAAAAATAGCACTAAAATCACATTATGATACTCTGTCTAATAAATTAATGCAAAAACGCGTAATTTCTAAATAAAACAATTAACCAAATAATATTTGGTTTTTGTCCATTCGCTGGGAAAGTTTGTGCCACTTCTTAACAGGAGCACAGAATTATTTAAGATTGATCGGTTTTGCACATCCACTCAAAGATTTTCCTTTAAGTTTTAAAAGGTGCTGTCGTGCCCTTTTTTGGGGTCGTTATCCAGTTGAAAGACACAACAAATGTAGTATATTGTACGAAGTCTAAAAATGTTGATCCATTGTTGTTTTTCCTAGATCGTTGGGCCCACTCCATTGTAGAAGAAACAGAACCCCTGTCCTAGATTGTCTTGTAAGTGTGTTGTAGCCGGCATTCGGATTTAGGATTGACATCCGTTTCCACCATATAAAAGAATTTTTAATAGAAATGTGTTTATGACCTTACGAGCTCCTATATCCACTTTCGCCTCCTAGGGCCACTACCATGTATTTTTGCTTTTTTGTTATTGCTGAACAGTTTCCTCTCGTATCAATACATACACGGTATAATTTTTAATGCCCTGAGTACCACCTGCATGCCCATGTTTATTATTTTTTCTGAAACACTCGAGCCATTCTGAAGACGACGGAATATTTTTTAATTTCCACCACTCCACATAAACATGCACTTCGGCCCAATTTTCTCCAGTTACGATTAAAAAGAGCAAAGCTATTTGACTTTGGAATAACTCTATGTTGATAAGCTGCACTTCGTTTTCGCTTATAATAACTTAACAGAAAACATAAACATGTAAGGGCAACCTTATCTACGGTCAAATTTCTATATGATAATTGTATTACCTGTAAAGCCCTTACAGCGCACCAAAGAACACGTTCACCACCACCACCGGCATTACAATACGGGTGAAACATGCCAACATTTACATTTACATTCCGCGTATCTAGTTTCGCATTTTGCGACCGCAAAAACTGACGAAGACAGTACAAAGAAAGCAATACAATGACCACTAGTAACACCAAAATACCATTGGCAATATAGAATCTGCAAAAGAAACATGTTAGCTTTTATGAATATTGAAAATTTATAAGTAACTTGCATTTTAACAAGCATTTTCACTAAATTAGTTTCGTAGCAATCAACATTATGTTCACAAATCGGCAAAATTTTAACTTCAATTTGTGTTAACACATGATTCACAATAATTATTAAATTTGGAAACCGATTTTTTGTAATCGATTTTTGGAATGATATTAGAATCAAGCACCACTTGATTTTCCAAATTGATCAGAAACAGAGTACGCTAACATGTCCACTCTACATCGCGATTTATCTAGTTCGGTCTCTGAATTTCTTACGCGAATTACCCTGTTTACACTACACGTACTTAAATCAATTTGACAAATGTGTTTGTTTACATTACAATTCCTCTTTTTTATTCAATTTATAGAACTGAATTCCTGTATTTTTTAATTTGGCTATGAGCTCTTAAGTACAAAATTTAGCAATATATCATAAATATATACATTGCATCTGGTTTTTGCAATAAGGCGAATAGAAAAACAGCGAGTAAATGGAAGCACAACAGAATTTTTACATCTTTATTTTGCCAGCAGCTTCTACATTTTCGGATAAAAATTAGAGAAGGCAGTGATATCTTCGTAATTCAAAATAAAATACAACCAAACAACGTAATTCGCTCTCAGAATTTTGTATGGTGAATTACGTAATTCGCAATGTAATTGGGAGTTGAATTACGAAAAATGACTTATTTTAAACGCCATATTACGCAAATTACCCCGTTTACGCTACACGCACTTAATTTGATTTACCAGTTGCTTCGGTATTCCAAAGAAAAAAATTCTTTTTATTCACATTAAAATTCCTTTATTTTTATTAAATCTAAGGAATTAAATTCACCTATTTTTAAATTTGGGGAATTTAAATACGCTCTCTAAAGGTAAGTAAAAAATAGTTTTTCCTTTTTATTTACATTTATTCGGTCTTTTATCATTATTATGACATGTACAGTTTTATTCTGGTTCGAGACCTTTTTGTTGTTGTAACAACAATATATTTATTTTGAAGTTTTGTTCGTCTATGGGGGATCTGCTTCGACATCCAGGTGGAGGAAACGCGCCATTTGAACTGGGTGCGTCCACAGAGTCATGGCGGTCAGCTGAGTGGTCTTGGCCGGACAATTGAAGAGGTGCAGATTGCTTAGGCAGCAGGAAATTGTGTCTTAGCACGGTAAGGACCTTCGTCTCCTCGTTTACTTTAGATGGTCCTCAGAAGAAATAAGAAAATAGCCTTTTGATGTTCTGAGGGCGGCAATCTGGCAAGTCTGAATCTTCTTCCACTGCGTCTTACTAACGCCCGCCGACCATTGGTGCTTAGTTTGCTACAGATCGCTTTGTAAGAGGTCAACAAGGTTTTGTTGTCGGCTCCCCAAGTACTGACGTCAAGTGACTTGAGGACCTTTTTCCTACTTTTGAGTTTATCGCAGATAGCTGTAGCATATGCAGAGGATCGAAATAGGCCGTCCAAATGTGACCCCAAGGAATTTGGGGTAGTTTGTAGTAGGGATGTTGTCGTCATCGGCTTTCACATTGAGTGACAACCGCACCTCTGCGGTCCATGCAGTACACAGTGTGGCTGATGATTTCGAGGCGGATATTTTCATATTCCTCGAAGTAAAAAAACGTGCTAAGTCAGTGAGGTAAGAGTTTATTTCCTCGCATATGGGTATTTCCACAGAAAGGTCAACCGGAGCCGAAAATTAAAATGTTAATAAACACATGATTTGTTTTTAATATTATATTAAAAAATGTCTAAATTTTTATTATATAATGTATTTGCAACTTATGTCTGTTGTTATTATAAGAAAATTGGACTGGGACCTGAAATTATATATTTTTTTTTGCTCTTAAATATCTTTCAATAAAATGTTCCGTTAAGTATTTATTGGTTAAATATATACAGTGAATAGCAAAACCGAGTGCATGTTTACCACTTTTGCAATATTTGTTTAATAAAAACCGTACCTTTAGTCCAAATTTGCAGCTGATATACTTTATTTATTGTCAAACAAAAGCTTATACTTAAAAAAAACTATACACTTATTCTAGTGAACACATCAAAGTGAAGTAGATAGATGACTGGATGCACTCAGTTTTGCACTTGATTCGAAATACACTAAAAGCTAAGGTTTTAGTATTTAGTCCATAGTCCTTTATTTTTAATTACGCTTTTCTGTCGTCTGGGCATACTTTCTACTAAGTTTTCTTTCTAGTTTTCTCGTTGGTATTTTTTGGTGCTCGTTGGTTTAACTCTAAACGCCTTTTGACCACAGCCCACAAATTTTCAATTGGGTTGAGATCGGGGCTTTGTGCAGGCCACTCTAGGAGTTTCAGAGAGATTTTTCACTATCTTAGAAGTGTGCTTTGGATCGCCGTCCTGCTGAAACACAACCTCCTCGGCGTAAGCACTCACCTCTACAAACACGGTAAATTTGTTTGCAATATATGAAGGTATTCTTCCTTTTTCATGATCCCCTCAATTTTTACCAGCGGCCAAGTGTGCCAGCATGTAAAGCACCCCCATACCATTAAGCTTCCTCCTCCATGTTTAACGGTTTGCTTGACTTGATGTTTTTGAAGACTTTCATGTGGTCGCCGCCAGAAATAATATTTTCCATCGGATTGGAAACGGTTAATTTTGGTTTCGTCTGACCATATAACACGTTTCCAGTCATCAACGCTCCAATTTTCGTATGTCTTACAAAATTTCAACCGCTTCTTATTATTTTTGTCAGATAAGGCGGGCTTTTTTCTAAATTGCTGCCACAAACCCGATTCTCTGCAAAACTCTGCGAGCGGTCGATGCACTAATATATTTGTTAATGGCAGCTGTGGCTTGTTTTGGTGTTCTAGAATCTTTTCTTTTTAATTCACTATCATAAGACGAGCATCTGAGTTCTTTAATAGTGGGCGTCCTCCCAGGTTCGGCGCAGGAAGAACTTATCGTCATTTTTGAGCGGCAATGACGTATCGTTGGGTAATATTTAACTGTTTGGCTATTTTTCGTGAAGAATGACCATTTTCAGTCATTGTTACAATATTGTTTTTAATTGTGTCTGAAATTTTCCTCATATTTTTTTTACTAATGCACTTTTTTCTTTATAACTTATTTCGCGTACTTTCAACAACAAATATGAATTGCAAATGAAAACAATAGGCTTATTTCGCATGAAAACATAATAGATCACTGAAAATAACGGTTAACGGTAATGTTAACGGTAATGAATGATTGGAAGTCGATCAACCCAATTCGTCATGTCGCTGCATCTCATAGCTGCCTTCGGTGAAATCTTTCTATTATGCCGTTCGATTGAGGATGATAGAAGTAGTCATACAATGGTTCACAACCAAAATTTTGCAAAGTTCCGAAAATAAGGCGGATGTAAATTGCCTACCCTGATCGGAAGTAATCCGAAGCGGCAAACCAAATCGAGATATCCATCCTGTGATTAACGCATTTGCACATTCCGGTGCTGTCATTTCTTCCATTGGAATCGCTTCCATCCATCGGCCCATCTGGTGTAACGGTCGATTATGGTTCACAAATACTTAAAACTGCTTGACGGCGGACCCACAATGTACACATTAATATGTGCGAATCGCTCATCAGGAGGCAAGTATTTCTGAAGTTCGGCTTTAGAATGACGATGAACCTAACTTTTTTGACATGCTGCGGACGTTTTAGCAATATTGGCACAATCAGGTGCCAATCACAAAGCGATCCACCATTAAACGTACAGACGCTCTCATTCCTGGATGGGATAAGCCATGTGTTGCAGAAAAAAATTGCTTTCGTAAATCCTTTGTAATAAAAGATCGCGTGCCGTTGCGTGGTGTGTCACAATATACCAGATAATCCGGGAAAGGATATTGGGTGGAGAGCGAGAGAATGTGAGACTTCACCCGTCAGCAACTTGATAAGCTCCTCATCATTTTTTTCGAGTTCATTAGACGCCCGTATAAAGTATCAGCAGATATCACATTGATTCGGACAGGTGATCCGCTATTTCATTTGTTTCTCCACATATATAACGGTTGTCGTCGTAAACTGACTGATGAATGACAAGTAGTTTATTTGGCGGGCGAAGCTTTTTCTGACCTTTGTCTGAGAGCAAATTTGAGCGGCTTGTGGTCAGTCTCAATGTGAAAACTTCTGCCTTCCAATAAGTCTCGAAACTGATCAACGGCAAGATACATTGCAGTGTCGAGTATAGCTGTTGAGTTTCGTTAAACTTCTTTGAAAAAAATCCGAGTGGTTCTGCTTTGCCATTTATTATCTGGTGTAAAGGGGCCTCTGCGGCCATATTCGAAGCATCATTAACTAAAACAAGTGGAGCGGTCATTTTAGGATGTGCTAATGATACAGCTTGCTTCAGCAACTTCCGACATCTTTCAGATGCCATCAAAGCTGTGTCTGACCATAAAAGTGGAGTTTTATCATTACGCTTATTTCCTGTCGTCGGTGCGTTTGCATTTCATAATAGCTTCTGTCCGTGAGCTGGTAGGGGAAATTCCCCGTGCTGTAACTCTGTGCCCAAGGAAATCTATCTCCGCCTTGCCAAATACACACTTTGATATACTAATCGAAAGATTGTGCTGCTGAAGCCGACTAAAAACTTCTTTCAAGTATCTTTTGTGTTGTTCAACATTGTCTGACGCTATACGTATGTCATCAATATAGGCAAATTTAAAATCGAGGCCACGAAGGACTTCGTGGATTAGATGCTGGAAAGTTTGTGCAGCATTCCTCAGACCAAAAGTCATCTGGGTAAACTCGAACAGTTCAAATGGCGTTCTTATTGCATTTTTTGGCTATCGTCCGGATTAATGGGGATCTGATGAATTGTTTTGCGGATGTCTACCTTTGAAAATATATTTTTGCCATCAAGTATTCCTGCAAAATCGTGAAGAAATGGCAAAGGATGCTATCCGGAGTTGTCAATGCATTTAATGATCTGTAGTCCGCAAATGGACGCCACGAGCCAGACCATATGTAGCGGGCTAGACCAGTTTGATTTTGCAGACGGCAAATTCCTGCTTGCTATAAATATCAAACTCCTTTTTGGCAGCAGCTAACTTTTCAGGTGGCAAACGACTGATTCTTGCTGAGTAGGGTGGACCTACTGTCTCAGTATAGTGCACTACCTTTGAATTTGCCTGTACCCCCGGCGGCGCAAGTCTTAAGATATTAGGAAAAGCTCTAATTATATTGGCGAAAGGCGCAGAATTAGCAATGAGATGTGTTGATTATTGTGTACTATCGATGGTACACAATTTTATACGTGTGATGCTCGTGTCGGCACAAACAAGTCGCCTGCCGTTGACATCAACCAGTAAATTATAATATTTTAAAAAGTCCTCACCTATTATTCGAGAGGTAACAAGAAATGTCCAGGTGAATTTGTTTGATAGACCAAGATCAAGTTCTCTTTTTACTTCTCCATATACTTTAATAGGCGAACCACTGACAGTATAAATACGAGTTGTAGTCACGCGTAGTTTTTTGTGTTATTTTAACATGATACCTCTGCGCTGGTATCAATAAGAAATTTGGTTTTAGTTAATCTTTCTTGGATGCATAGTCTGTCAATGTTCGCAGTAGATAGTCGCTGCTGTGTTTTCTGATAACGACAAGGTGGTCTGCAGTTTGTTGCATCTCCAAATCGATGATGGTACCAGCAAGTATCGAACTGAGAGTTTTCAGTATTGTTTCGCTGCTGGGGTTCACGGATTGGTTTGCGACCGACCTTCTGCCTTTTTGAAGAACCTTGTTCGGGGGTTGTTAAAGATAATCGCTGTACTTGATTAGATAAATTATTGACTGTAGCGCACAACTGCTCCAAATTTGGTTCGGCCGTGGCCAAAGATTCCAAATTACATTCGAAAGCTCAATATTTTCAAATATAGCATCAGCAATCTTCATTTTTTCATTCGCTGTGCCCATACACATTATTAGGGCCGTTTGTACAGAAGAGGGAAGACGAGATGTCCAGAGTTCAAGTAATACTGTCTCGGTCAAGATACCATTCGACTTCAAAAGTATTTCATAGTACAATTGACCAGGGCGTCTACCCCCAAGTTGCATTTCGTGTACTAGCCGGCGTAGACGTTTTTGTTGTGATGCTCCCATTAATTTGGTCAACTGTGTCTTCAAGTAATTGTACTTATCGTCAGCTGGAGCACTATCGAGAATTGGACGAAATTCTGTTATGCGCAATGGTGGCAACTGAAAGCACACGGTATCAAATTTTCTATCGTCTTGTGAAATGCCAACTGATCGAAAATAAAAGTCCCACAAATAAACCAAATTTCGACATTTATCTCGTCGAATTGGGGAATTTGTAGACGCGCAATTTGGGCAGAGGTTACAGCTGCTGAGGCGGAATTTCAATCTTCTTGAATATCCTTGTTCTCGCCAGTATTCATGTTGCTCGTGCGGGGTCACCACTTTGGTAATAAAATGATTTATTTTTTTGTTTAATTCGAATATAATATAAATCTTAACTTAAAATAAAATACTTTAAATGAGAAAAATGCGATGTCACGATGCTAATGTCAAAGCGTGCTCAATTATAGAGTTTCCAGTAACCCAACAACCTCAGACACAGGTACATTTTTGCATTTTATTGTCTCCATGTTCTAATGTCACGTTCAGGTACCTAAAACATCGTTTGTTATCAGTACTCCGCGATCTTCCTTTTTAATTGGTTGAAAATTTAAATCCAAACTAAAATTCAGTGTCTTTAACAAAAAAAGTTATTGCATACAATTACAATAAACATATTATTTCGATTACCAAAGTGTGTCGCGTTCGGTATCATTAGTGTTGCTTTACTTTTCTAACAAATGTTAATGTATTTTAATATGCATATACACTATGTAGATGGGTAAAACGTGTGCAGAAAGCAAAAAAATCAAAAGAGATCCACCGAAGAACAAAGCATATTGTGATAAAGCTGCAGAAAGGATGAGAATACGCAGTGAAGTGCTATCGAAATTGACAAAAACAAATAGCAAGTTGCTTAGCGAAAAAAGGGAAAATGATCGCATAAGACAGAAGAAGTTGTGTGGTAGAAAAAGAAATGATGCTAAAGAAATATACTCATATTGAGCCTTACACCTGCAAGCAAAATTGGGGAAAGCAGTAAAGAAGACAGAAAGTGGATTGCCGGTGGTTTTTGCGAAAAAAGTTATTTAGAGTTTAACCGATTTCTTGGTGCAATTCGGTTGCAAAACAATTGAATGGAAAAATAAAATAATTTCGCAACTTCGCAACCATATTTTATTATTGTATTTGCATCGTTTGTGCAAAATATGCAACAAACACCCGTTAATTCCTTCACAAATACAAGAAGAAATGCTAACCTATCTTATGCAGATGTAACAAGAGAACAAAGCAATGCAAGTACTGAAAAAAACATTTTTGAAAAAATTGAGTTTATGTTAAGTAAACAGTTAGAGCTAACAAATAATTTATTAAGCATGATGAGTCTCCTTGTAAGCAAACTATGCAATTAGATATAAGAATTGCCGTTTGGAATGCCAATGGGATTGCAAACCATACTCATGAAACAGAAATATTTTTAAAAACACACTCCATTGATGTTCTCTTAATATCTGAAACACATTTTACGTCGAGGTCATATTTTAGAATAAAAGATTATGATTTAATAAATGCAAATCACCCTAGTGGACGTGCACATGCTGGTTCCGCCGTATTAATCAAATCGAATATCGACTATGAAATTTTACAACCATTCGCATACTCTCATCTTCAAGCCGCGGGAGTTAAATTAAAAACAACCTATGGAGATGTTTCAATATTTGCAGTTTATTTTCCACCAAGACACACGGTATTGTGCGATGACTACGCAAACTTCTTTTCATCTCTAGGACCTCGATTTATAGTGGGTGGGGATTATAATGCCAAACATCCTTGGTGGGGATCAAGACTTGTAAATCCTAAAGGCAGAGAGCTTTACAAATGCATACTTAAATATAAATATTGCACCTTATCCACAGGGAACCCAACATATTGGCCATCAGATCCCTCCAAAATACCAGATTTGCTTGACTTTGTTGTGTATAATGGAATTTCGAACAATTGTCTTGATATAATGTGTTGTGATGAATTAAGTTCTGACCATACCCCAATAATAATTAATTATAATGCAACAGTGCGTATGTGCACCAAAACCAAAAAACTAATTTCTAAATACACAGATGTTAATTCTTTTAAGTATTGGATTGATAAAAACGTAAATCTAAACATATCTATAAAAACTGGAGAAGAGTTAGATAATGCTGTTGATTCATTTACTCGATTAATACATGAAGCTGCGGCTTTGTCAACACCAACGATCACACCAAATTCTTCATCGAAAAATAGAGTTCTAGTAACAGCAGAAATAAGAGAAATGATACGTCTCAAACGAAGATTACGACGAATCTGGAAACTGAGTAGAAATCCCAACGACAAACGACATTTTAATAAACTATCTAAAGAACTAACGAAAAAACTTGCTGAACTAAAAAATGAGAGATTAGGATACTATCTCAGAAAATTAGACGTTAATAAAAATGATGAAAACTGTTTGTGGAACGCAACAAAATATTTGAAAAGACCAGTTAAGCGAAACATACCCATTAAAGATTCCAACAATGTATGGTGTAGGTCAAACGAAAGCAAAGCAGAAGCGTTTTCAAAACACCTAGAGCAAACGTTCAAACCCTTTCCCACTATTCGACCTGAAAGTGACAAAGCTGTAGAAGCATATTTGGATTCGCCTTGTCAAATGGATCTCCCCATTAAACCAATAACGGTTAATGAAGTGACAAACGAAGTATGCAGACTTGGCAGTGGTAAGTCTCCCGGATATGACAGAATTGATACAAAAGTAGCTAAATCATTGCCAAAAAGAGGTATAGTCTTCCTAACCTTATTATTTAATTCAATTCTAAGACTTTATTACTTTCCAAAACAATGGAAATGTGCGGAAGTTGTAATGATATTAAAACCGAACAAACCTGAAAATGCTTTAAATTCTTATCGTCCAATAAGTTTATTAACCACTTTTTCAAAGTTATTTGAAAGAATATTGTTGACAAGAATGAAGTTAATACTTGCAGACAGTAAAATAATTCCTGACTATCAATTTGGATTTCGCAACAAACATGGGACTCCTGAGCAATGTCATCGGATTGTGAACATAATAAGAGATGCTCTAGAGTGCAAAAAATACTGTTCAGCAGTATTTCTAGACGTTAAACAAGCATTTGACAAAGTTTGGCACCCCGGAATTCTTTACAAAATAAAACGTTTTCTTCCGACACCATATTACCACATTTTAAAATCATACCTACAAGAGAGAATATTTTATATTAATGTTAACAATGAGTTTTCTGAAATACGTTACATAGAAGCAGGTGTACCACAAGGCAGCGTACTTGGTCCCACATTATACACATTGTTCACATCTGATATGCCCTTGGCCAATAACGTTACTGTCGCCACATTTGCAGATGACACAGCTCTAATTGCTTCACATCAAAATATGGACAACGCTTCTTCTGCTGTTCAAGTTTTACTAAACAAGATTGAAGTTTGGTTGCAAAAGTGGAGAATTCACATTAATACGGAAAAATCAAGTCATGTAACTTTTTCATTGAGAAGAGGAAATTGCCCAGCACTATTTCTGAACAATGCCCAAATTCCCCATGTAGACAATGTAAAATATCTGGGAATTCACTTAGACAGACGTCTGACATGGAAAAATCATATAAAGGCGAAGCGACAACATTTACATATTAAAACAAAAAAGATGTATTGGCTCCTAGGACCGAAATCTGAACTTAATTTGAGAAATAAGACAATACTTTATAATACAACCCTTAAACCTGTATGGACTTACGGAATTCAACTGTGGGGGACAGCTAGTAACTCCAACATTGAAATATTACAACGTTACCAATCAAAAACACTTAGAACTTTAACAAATGCCCCGTGGTTTGTCACAAATAATGCAATTCATCGTGATCTTGAAATACCAACTATTCGAGATGAAATTAGAAAATATAGCACCAGATATATCGAAAGGTTAAGCAATCACTCTAATCCATTAGCTATATCACTTTTAGATACAAGATATGAAACTAGAAGATTAAAACGGCATCATGTACTGGATTTACCTTTTAGATAAGAGTATATACAATAGAATATCAGAATAAATTCAAATGTATAAGTATTGTATCGTTATTGATTTTAATATAGTATAATTGTATATATTGATGTACAATTACCTGTTATGAATATAAACTTATCAAATTTGCTTAATGTTCTTGGACAGATTGCAAATAAATAAAATAAAAAAAAAAAAAAAAAAAAAAAAAAAAAAATATTGAGCCTTACACCTGCAAGCAAAATTGGGGAAAGCAGTAAAGAAGACAGAAAGTGGATTGCCGGTGGTTTTTGCGAAAAAAGTTATTTAGAGTTTAACCGATTTCTTGGTGCAATTCGGTTGCAAAACAATTGAATGGAAAAATAAAATAATTTCGCAACCATATTTTATTATTGTATTTGCATCGTTTGTGGATGCTACCGAGTCTTCTCGGCGGCTGCCAACGAAACCTCTTTCGTCATCATCGCCACGGATAACACGGTCGACATCAAATGCCCCACTTATAATAAAGAATGTAAGATATTATATATTGAAATAAGAAAGAAAAAGTGTGTTTCCCTTATAACCACAAATGCAAATTTGAATTTGTCTTATAATTCAAATTTGCATTTTCTCTCAGTTTCTTACAGAATCGTTATATCGCGTATAACAATTCTGTTTGCAATATTGCTTAATGTGAGAGACTTATTTGCACCCAAATCTGTTTGTATGCACTTAAAGTTACACTTCTCTACAGTTGACTTTAGTACATATGGGACAGGGATCCTCAGCAAATACGAAACCTCAATAACCATATTTATCCCCAATAAATGTTGCAGCCCAAGCAACATTCTTCATGGTCCTTAGAACCTTCCTTGATCCTTAAAGGAGTTACATAATCATATGCCCTTTATTGCATACATTTTAATATCTATATTAATCTATAATATCAGCAAAATTTACTTCCTTAAGCATTAACAGGTGGTTATCTGTACGGTGTAACAAAAGTAGCAAAAGAAAAACGTGTCTCATTACGCATGTGACAAGCGCACGCACTTACATACCCCTTTATTCTCTCCCAACTTTCGCAACGTATCACTTGCAAAATTAGTGAGTCAGAGGGGAGCGAAGAAGGTTTAAATGCAGTCTTATCATCGCAGACAGACTAACAGGCACTGAAAAGCCGAGACTCCACCGCACCTGATGTGACAACTAAAGTAATTTAAAAGTAGTGTATTTTAAGTGCAGTGAGAAATAAAAAAGCAAAACAAAAACAAATATATTACAACATTGCACATAAATAATTTCGAAAAATACTTCTAAGTGCATCTTAAAATATATTAGGAAGAGAAAGAAAAAGCTCGGCATCAAACAGTGGAATACAAAACGAAGTTTCATCTAAGCCCAAATTGATACCACCAGCAGGATTCCAACGGCGAAACTCAAGTGAATTCCACGGTATATGGTAAAATTAGTTACTCCTTAATATTCTTAGTTAAGGTAGTAACTTTCGTGAGTATATACGTCATCAAAATTCCGCCAAAAATAACATCAGACACTACGGGTTACACAGGCAATTACATTAACTGCATTTTTTTCTAGATAGAAACTGTGGTAAGCAATTGGTCACACCAGTACAACCGTCATATAAAACCGATGCTGGAAGGTTCTCATCAATAAAATCAGCAAGTACAAGAACATTGGACAACGACACCAACTGTGAAGTTTATCAACATATTTCGAAAAAAATTCTTCAAGCTGAGCAAGCAGACAACAATAACACTATTCAACAATTGAAATAAGAATTTATACAATGTCACGTAAACTGTAAGTCACAAAATTTATAATGAACAAAATATCAATAAAAAACTTATTAATATTAGTGAAACCCTTCTTAAAACAATCGAGTTATTTAAAAAGAGAACCCCTAATTACTCTACATCTAACAGAAATAGAAAAATATAGCACGATGGGAAACAGTTAGACAGATCACATACTGATCTCTTACTACTTAAGTAGCACACACACTCTCTTTTGAAAGTAAAAGCAGCGATTCAAACCGATTCTCTTAACAGTGCAATAGAATAGTCCCAGCTACATTCTTCATAAGAGAGTTACCAGAATTAAACGTAATATAACATTAGAACTTTCTGTTATGAACTAAGAGTGTAATTTTTTACATACTCAGAAATTTGCTTTATTCCTTCCTCTTACATCCGACTATATGATTTGGGCAAAAACTGCACGTATATAGTTAATGTATCTGAAACACGTATCTTTTGAAACAGTGGCGTAATAACCAGCAGACAGTTACTTAGGGCCAGGTCTTAAGAGGGCCCAAAAATACACAGTTTCATATTTATATATAGTTATCGGAAAATATTTAAAAGACATTGAAATCTAAAAAGAAAAACAATTACATTTGAAACCTATTGATGACATTTTTCTATATCATAATGGAAGATTTTACTTTCGATTCTGACGATATTGTTATATTCTGTTGTAATTTCGATACCCTTTTAAAGGAAGAGGTTTCTGATTCCATTCTTGAAGTTACCCTTCAAGATCTTAATGACCGTTGGTCCCAATTAAAAAGATCACATCGAACTCTCTGTTTGAAAAAAGATCAGCTTAAGCCTGAAGACTTATACGTGTCCGAAACAAATACCTTTCTTGTACTAAAAGCTATTACGCATGCAAATCAAAGATTTTCGATCTACCTTAGTACCAGCCTCAGCTGAACATCCCACAGATAATTCCACACGATTTTCGAATAATGAAGAAAACAACTTCAGTTGCATAAAGGTCCCTCCATGCGACACAGAATTTTTTCCCTCATTTCGAGAAATGTTCTCAGATGTCTACATTGATCACCCAAAACTGTCTTCTGTTCAAAAACTTTACCATCTGCGGTTAAAATTTCGAGGCCAAGCGGGTGGAATTGTAAAAAAATACAAACTTTGTGGAGAAAACTTTGCATTAGCTAGGGAAGCGCTTAGATCCCGATACGAAAATAGAAGAGTTCTAGTTGATAACCAGCTTAAGATCCTACTGAACCTATAACACAGTACAACAGCCAATCTGGGGGGTGAGAAATTCCAAGTCAGGGTTATGGTACTAGGTCAGTATATTAAAACCCTTAAAGGGTTATGCGTTCGTATGTGCCAGTTTTTTATGACCTTTTACATTTTTTCCTTATCTTGATGTTTTTTCGCTTAGTTGTAAAATGTTGGCAAAAACGTAGTTTGACATAACTCGAGAACGACTAGTTCGATTTTGCTGAAATAAATTGAGAAAAATTAATAATTACATTTTCTTTAATCCATTAATATACTGTTTCTCTACCAAATCAACATTTTTACAATTAGAAATAAATTTATGAAGAAAATTTTGCCATTGCCAAAATTGTGCATATGTTTTTTAAACATATAAATCCCAAACGGAAAAACGTGTAGAGTCTTATAACTTTCACGTAAAGTCACATAACCTATAAACAAAATGCGACATAGATCATAGAAATCGATTAACGCGTTGTGCTTTTATTCAAAATTAAGTAAAGGTATGAATTTCAAAAATTTGCTTGAGATATGCTCAAAATTCCTTGGAAAAAAGGTTGATGACTTTTTTTATGATTCTCAGAATTAAAAAAAAAGGGTAATAAACAAAAGGTTATTACATTTTTATGGTTGCTGTAACAAACTAAAAAACGGTCGTAAATGTGCGTGAACAATTAAAAGGAAAAAGGCAAGGGCACTTTTGTAATTATTTGGGTTTTTTCTGTTGGCTACCTGCATGATTTTTTTTACACGAATTCCACCCACATTCATGAGTGGTCATGTTTTTGAAGAATATGAAAATGAAATAGTATAAATAGGTGTTCATTGTTCGTTTTTTGTCATTAAACAAGTGCCGACGAACGCACCCGGTGTGAAAGTCACAGCTTATCGAAGTCGTCAGGCAACACTCCAAACTTTATTCCTTGTGAATGATGAAAAAACTTCTGCATATTGCCCGGATGTAGGAAAATTGATGGACGCAATGGAAATAAAATATGAAGCAGATGACTGGAGGCTATTTATTGACAGTTCAAAACTCAGCTTGAAGGCGGTTTTACTGCATAAGACCAATAAAAAACCTTCAATTCCAATCGCCTATAGTACAGAAACGAAAGAAACACATGATGCACTGGAAAATATTTTAAAAATGGTTAACTACGCCAAGCATATGTGGCGCATATGCTGCGATTTAAAAGTTGTAGCAATGCTTTGCAGGTTACAAACGGCCAATATTATTCGTAAGCCTCTAGTGCCGAAGGAGAAGATATTGCTGCCTCCACTGCATATTAAACTTGGAATTGTTAAGAATTTCATCAAAACTGTCGCCAAAAGAGATGAAGTTTTCTTGTGTTTGAAACTAATTTACCCGAGACTCAGCGAAAGTAAAATTAAAGAAGGTAAATTATAATATCACATTCATTTCCATCTTAACAACTTCATTTTTTTCCAATCAGGCGTACTAAATGGTCCAGATATACGAAAGCTGATTAAAAGTGGCGCATTCAACAATATTTTGATTGACGCTGAATTGGACGCATGGCAGGCAATCAAAGAAGTAATAGAAGGATTGTTGGGAAAGCATCGTTCTACCAACTACGATGTTTCTGTCGCAAGGATGTTAAGATCGTTCTCGGAAATTGGTGTCCACATGTACTTGAAAATCCATTATTTACATCATCATCTGGACTACTTCAGCAAACAATTGGCTACCGAATCTGATGAACAAGGCGAACGCTATCATCAAGTTGCTATGCCATTTGAAATGAGATATAGAGGGAAAAAGTCGCCGAGTGCAATACTTGCGGAAATTTGCTGGTGGAGTAAGCTTGTGTGCCAAGACAAGGATGATCCTGATGATAAAGAATTTTCAGGAGGTGCAGAAGGGCCAGCAGTGGAGTCACACATTGACATTATGTGTGGTTCAGAAACTGATGACAGCGATGAATGCGATGCCACTAGTCCCGAACAACCACCATGTATCTGAAACACGTATCTTTTGAAACAGTGGCGTAATAACCAGCAGACAGTTACTTAGGGCCAGGTCTTAAGAGGGCCCAAAAATACACAGTTTCATATTTATATATAGTTATCGGAAAATATTTAAAAGACATTGAAATCTAAAAAGAAAAACAATTACATTTGAAACCTATTGATGACATTTTTCTATATCATAATGGAAGATTTTACTTTCGATTCTGACGATATTGTTATATTCTGTTGTAATTTCGATACCCTTTTAAAGGAAGAGGTTTCTGATTCCATTCTTGAAGTTACCCTTCAAGATCTTAATGACCGTTGGTCCCAAATACCTTTCTTGTACTAAAAGCTATTACGCATGCAAATCAAAGATTTTCGATCTACCTTAGTACCAGCCTCAGCTGAACATCCCACAGATAATTCCACACGATTTTCGAATAATGAAGAAAACAACTTCAGTTGCATAAAGGTCCCTCCATGCGACACAGAATTTTTTCCCTCATTTCGAGAAATGTTCTCAGATGTCTACATTGATCACCCAAAACTGTCTTCTGTTCAAAAACTTTACCATCTGCGGTTAAAATTTCGAGGCCAAGCGGGTGGAATTGTAAAAAAATACAAACTTTGTGGAGAAAACTTTGCATTAGCTAGGGAAGCGCTTAGATCCCGATACGAAAATAGAAGAGTTCTAGTTGATAACCAGCTTAAGATCCTACTGAACCTATAACACAGTACAACAGCCAATCTGCTTATCAGCTTATCTTGATGTTTTTTCGCTTAGTTGTAAAATGTTGGCAAAAACGTAGTTTGACATAAGTCGAGAACGACTAGTTCGATTTTGCTGAAATAAATTGAGAAAAATTAATAATTACATTTTCTTTAATCCATTAATATACTTTTTCTCTACCAAATCAACATTTTTGCAATTAGAAATAAATTTATGAAAAAAATTTTGCCAAAAAAAAATTTTTTTTTTTTAAAACATATAAATCCCAAACGGAAAAACGTGTAGAGTCTTATAACTTTCACGTAAAGTCACATAACCTATAAACAAAATGCGACATAGAAATCGATTAACGCGTTGTGCTTTTATTCAAAATTAAGTAAAGGTATGAATTTCAAAAATTTGCTTGAGATATGCTCAAAATTCCTTGGAAAAAAGGTTGATGACTTTTTTTATGATTCTCAGAATTAAAAAAAAAGGGTAATAAACAAAAGGTTATTACATTTTTATGGTTGCTGTAACAAACTAAAAAACGGTCGTAAATGTGCGTGAACAATTAAAAGGAAAAAAGCAAGGGCACTTTTGTAATTATTTGGGTTTTTTCTGTTGGCTACCTGCATGATTTTTTTTACACGAATTCCACCCACATTCATGAGTGGTCATGTTTTTGAAGAATATGAAAATGAAATAGTATAAATAGGTGTTCATTGTTCGTTTTTTGTCATTAAACAAGTGCCGACGAACGCACCCGGTGTGAAAGTCACAGCTTATCGAAGTCGTCAGGCAACACTCCAAACTTTATTCCTTGTGAATGATGAAAAAACTTCTGCATATTGCCCGGATGTAGGAAAATTGATGGACGCAATGGAAATAAAATATGAAGCAGATGACTGGAGGCTATTTATTGGCAGTTCAAAACTCAGCTTGAAGGCGGTTTTACTGCATAAGACCAATAAAAAATCTTCAATTCCAATCGCCTATAGTACAGAAACGAAAGAAACACATGATGCACTGGAAAAAATTTTAAAAATGGTTAACTACGCCAAGCATATGTGGCGCATATGCTGCGATTTAAAAGTTGTAGCAATGCTTTGCAGGTTACAAACGGCCAATATTATTCGTAAGCCTCTAGTGCCGAAGGAGAAGATATTGCTGCCTCCACTGCATATTAAACTTGGAATTGTTAAGAATTTCATCAAAACTGTCGCCAAAAGAGATGAAGTTTTCTTGTGTTTGAAACTAATTTACCCGAGACTCAGCGAAAGTAAAATTAAAGAAGGTAAATTATAATATCACATTCATTTCCATCTTAACAACTTCATTTTTTCCAATCAGGCGTACTAAATGGTCCAGATATACGAAAGCTGATTAAAAGTGGCGCATTCAACAATATTTTGATTGACGCTGAATTGGACGCATGGCAGGCAATCAAAGAAGTAATAGAAGGATTGTTGGGAAAGCATCGTTCTACCAACTACGATGTTTCTGTCGCAAGGATGTTAAGATCGTTCTCGGAAATTGGTGTCCACATGTACTTGAAAATCCATTATTTACATCATCATCTGGACTACTTCAGCAAACAATTGGCTACCGAATCTGATGAACAAGGCGAACGCTATCATCAAGTTGCTATGCCATTTGAAATGAGATATAGAGGGAAAAAGTCGCCGAGTGCAATACTTGCGGAAATTTGCTGGTGGAGTAAGCTTGTGTGCCAAGACAAGGATGATCCTGATGATAAAGAATTTTCAGGAGGTGCAGAAGGGCCAGCAGTGGAGTCACACATTGACATTATGTGTGGTTCAGAAACTGATGACAGCGATGAATGCGATGCCACTAGTCCCGAACAACCACCATCGAAAAAGTCTAGGCAATATTTATTAAAATAAATAAATAAAATAAAAAATTATAAAAAATTTTACTTCATTTTTTTAGTTGTTTATGGCCAGAAGTCTGGAGTTATTGGGGAAAATTTATAAAAAAAGGCGATAAATGACACTTTTTTGAATAAAAACATATATCAATATTCTTGTCAAAATGGGATACCTTCACTTAATTGTAAATAAAAGCAGAACGCGTTAATCGATTTCTATGATCTATGTCGCATTTTGTTTATAGGTTATGTGACTTTACGTGAAAGTTATAAGACTCTACACGTTTTTCCGTTTGGGATTTATATGTTTTAAAAAAAAATTTTTTTTTTGGCAAAATTTTCTTCATAAATTTATTCCTAATTGCAAAAATGTTGATTTGGTAGAGAAACAGTATATTAATGGATTAAAGAAAATGTAATTATTAATTTTTCTCAATTTATTTCAGCAAAATCGAACTAGTCGTTCTCGAGTTATGTCAAACTACGTTTTTGCCAACATTTTACAACTAAGCGAAAAAACATCAAGATAAGGAAAAAATGTAAAAGGTCATAAAAAAAAACTGGCACATACGAACGCAAAACCCTTTGAGGTTTTTAATATACTGACCTAGTACCATCACCCTGACTTGGAATTTCTCACCCCCCAGACAATAACCCCAAAAATGTTCCACTGTGTAAATTGTAGCCTCGGAGAGCAGTGAATCCCTTCAAGATATTCAGACAACAATTAGCGATTGTTTGTCTGCTTTAAAAACGCAAAACATCCCCACCACTGATTGGGATCCCATAATAATTTATATCTGCTCCATAAAACTTCCCCATGAAACCCTATCTCTTTAGGAGCAGTCTTTAGAATCTCACAAAGACCTTCCAAAGTGGGAAGAAATGGATGCCTTCTTATCAAATAGATATGAAGTAGTAGAGCGTCTTAATGGTATTTATGGAATGAAAACTGTTTCACGAAAAAAGGCTGATCCAGATGTTAATACTTTTAACACCGAAGGTACTCCACAATTTTCCTGTAAGCTTTGTGAAGCACATCATGCCCTCAAGTTCTGCTCCGAATACAGGAAACTTAGCACAAATGCTAGAAGGGAATTTGTCTCTAAAAATAGAATTTGCCTTAATTGTCTCTCATATACACATCTTTATAAAGATTGTAAAAGCAAAAACGTCTGTATGGAATGTCAGAAAAGATATCACTCCACATTACACTCTAGTTCAAATGCAAATAATCTCTCGCATTCTAATCCCAGTCATTTTGTCGATCAACATCGCCAGCATCAACAACATCATGAATCTCCCTCAACATCAGCCCAAAAGACACCCCCATATCGTACCAGCTCCCACTATATTACGAACCAATACACAGTAACCACAGATAATACTCTATTACCTACCGCAATAGTTCAATTTTTTCATGCAGCAGACACCTTTAGAGCACGGGCTTTCTTGGACCAAGGCTCTGAGAAAACATTTATATAAAAGAAAATGCAACAAAGCCTTATGCTTCCAACTGAACCCAAAAATTTTCAGATACGAGGAATCAGGGGAGGTATAGTTGCAAATTCAAATTTCCTATGCAATTTGACCCTATTTTCAGAACGCCACGATAAGTACATTTCTATTCAAGCCATTGTAGTTCCCAAAATAACCCGTCTGCTACCCAATTTTTGCCTATCAGCATCAAACTTTAATTTAGAGGACGTAAAAGGCCTAGATCTAGCTGATCACTGCTTTTATTCCCCTGGTCAAGTGGATCTTTTTATTGGTAGCAACGTCTTTCCCAACCTTCTGCTAGATAGTGTTAAAAGTTACAAAAAAAACATTTTGGAAACAAGATGAGGTTCCAAAACAACGTCCAATGTCAAAAACCGATGAGTATTTTGAATCTATACTTTTTAAGACCGTTTTTCCAAAGGAGACGCCCTTGGGCCCTTCCAGCGCTGATACAATACATACAAATGGTACAATCTCTCAAAAGCACACCAGAAGTGGCCGAAACTTACCATAATGTGTTGAATGAGTATATTGCTCTTGACCACATGGAACCAACGACTTTCCAAGAAATCTCAAGGCGAGACACATACAACTCATTTTATCTGCCGCACCATGCGGTGGTAAAACTGGAGAGCACCACAACAAAATTAAGGTTGTCTTTAATGCCTCAAAACGAACATATCCAGGATATTCCCTTAACGATGTTCTTTATGTAGGTCCCACTCTACAAGCTGATCTTACCAATCTCATTTTGAATTGGCGCTTATACCAATACGTATTCAGTGGTGATATTGAGAAAATGTATCGCCAAATACGAGTTCACAAAGACGATGTGCCCTCCCAACGCCAACAAGTCCCGTTAATGATTATGCATTAAAAACGGTCATTTTTGGAGTGATCTGTGCTTCATACCTGGCAATACGTACTCTAATCCAGTTAGCTCGTGATTGTGAGGAACAATTCGCACAGGCATCACAAATTCTTCAAAGAGAAACGTATGTTGATGACATATTATCAGGCTGTCATGATCCAGAATCAGCAATTAAATCTCTGACGCAACTGATCACACTTCTTAAATCAGCCGGGTTTTCCTTAAAGAAAATCACTTCAAACTCGACCGAAGTCTTGTCATCTGTCTCTCCAGAAAATATGCTTGACTCCGATTTCTTAAAATTTCAAGAGACTAGCACAAATAAAACTCTTGGAATACAATGGGACGCATTGTCAGACTGTTTTTCGTATAAAGTTACCACGATTCAAACCTCCGATATTGTCACAATGCGGCAAATTCTTTCCACAATTTCAAAGTTGTTTGACCCAGCGGGATGGTTATATCCCATTATAATACAGGCAAAAATCCTGCTTCAACAACTTTGGCACCCAATGGGATGAATGCGTGAATTATTCAACCATGCAAAAATTAAAATCTCACGATGGGTTAGCTTTTCTCCTTTTTCTAAGAACCAAATACTACACGCCTTTTGTGACGCCTCTGAAAATGCGTATTGTGCCTTCTTCTTCGTATACAGAACGAAAAAGAAATACGTTCGCATTTTCTCATTTCTAAGGGCAAAGTGGCACCACTTAATCCACTAAGTCTTCCTCGTCTCGAACTGAGCGGGGCTGTTCTCCTCTGATTAGAAATGTCCTTAATCACTTACCAATTTATAATTATGAATTGTTTTTATGGTGCGATTCCCCCATTGTACTTGGTTGGTTACAAAAACCTCCATGCACATGGAAAACATTTGTCGCTAACAGGGCAGCGGAAATCATCCGTAATATAGGAAATTGTTCCTGGCGACATATACGTTCCGCAGAAAAACCTGCGAATCTAGGATCTCGTGGTACTAGTGCCCAGGATCTCAACAATAGCAATCTCTGGTGGCGCGTACCGGCATTGCTACAGCAACCTTGATGAATGGCCAAAGTCTTTACCTATACCCGAGAATCCCCCCGAAATGAAGAAAATCGAAGCGTTTTGTACTTTCGAAGAATATCCAGACATTCTTGAAAGATTTTCTAGATGGGATAAAGCTATTCGAGTTATGGCTTATGTTTTCCGTTTCTACTCTAGAATTTCAAAAAAAAAATCCATCTACTTTAGCACACAGTCAATAACTCACTCTGAATTTCTTCATGCCGAGAATAGTTTAATTAATCTAGCACAGCAGAGACATTATTACAGAGAGTATGCATCTTTGAACTTTTCTAAAACTGTTAGCAAAAAAAGCTCACTTTTTCCAATTAATCCCTTTCTGAATGGCAATAATAATTTCCGAGCCAACGGACGACTTACTTACTCTGATCTCTCTTACAATAAACGTCATCCCATCATTATTCCAGTCAATTCGAAGTACAGCGAATTGTTCATCTCATTTACGCACTACCAAATGCTGAGATCTATCAGAAATGAGTACTATATATGCAGGTTAAGATCTGCCATCAAAAAGGCTGTAAAACGTGTGTTATCTACAAGCAAAAAGTACATTCGCAAATGATGGCGGCCTTACCATCCGATAGAAGTAATTTTACGCTTCCTTTTACAATTACAGGAATAGATTTTGCGGGACCATTTCCCATAACGGCTTCCGCTTTGCGACAGGCTACCTATCACAAAGGATATGTCTGTCTGTTTGTACGCTATTGCACGAAAGCGATTCATCTTGACTATGCTCGGACTTGTCTCCTTTTTCATTCTAAGCAGCATTCACCAGGTTTGTTGGGCGACGCGGTCTACCAAAAAAATCATATCGGACAATGGAACTAACTTCGTAGGTGCGCTAAAAAAAGGTTTCGAAGAACTCATCAAAACAGCATCAAAGGAAACGGCAGAAAAATATATTTCCCATGGTTTTGAATGTTCATTTATTCCTCCAAATGCCCCTCATATGGGAGGAATTTGGGAAGCCAAGGTTAAGTCCTTCAAAATGCACTTCCGGAAAGTTGCTCAGAACCAAAAATTTACATTCAAAGAGTTCACAACCCTTCTGACTCGAATTGAAGCTATTCTGAATTCTCGCCCGTTATACATATGGCAGATGAACCTCACGAGTTACTTGCATTGACTTCAGGAAACTTTTTGAGAGGCGCGCCTTTGATAAATTTTCCAGAGCCTGAACCCGATTCTTTTCACCATATGACCGTTGGGATAAACTGAAAGCAATGCAATATCAATTCGCCAGGCGCTGGAAAGACGAATACTTAAAGGAGCTTCAGAAAAGATACAAATGGCAGCAACCAAAGGGTGACTTAAAATCAGGCCAGTTGGTCGTCGTAAAAGACCATCTAGCACCCCTTGCGAATGGGGACTGGGTCGAGTTAAACGGATCATTCAAGGCCACGATGACTTTGTTCGAGTGGCTGAAGTAAAAACGCAGACGGGTACCGTCATTAGGCCTATTGTAAAACTTAACCGTAGTTTAACCGCATAATGAATATTGTCTTTTTCAACCCTTTTATTATTAAACATTATCCCCAATCCCATCATATCGAAGCCAAGAAAACTCAACTGAAACTTAAGGTCCATCAACTTCACTGGCTCCTAAACGCGAACTCAAAACTAAGCCTTGAATATAAGGTCCTGCTATACAACAGTGTCAAACCTATCTAGTTATACGGTGCCCAGCTATGGGACAAAGCAAGCTCGAGCAATCTCGACAAAATACAAAGAGTCCAATCGAAGACATTGCGGCTTATTACCGGTGCCCCTTGGTATATGAGGAATGAAAACATCCACCGAGACTTGAAAATACCTCTCGTCAAAGAGGCAATTCAAAAAATCAATATAAAGCACAAAGAGAAGCTCGCACGTTATGATAACATACTTGCTAGACAATTATTGTGCAGTCCAAGCTTTTTAAGACTTCGGAGAAACGAACGCCGTGTTTTCTAATCTGCACTTGTGCTTCATCCGTAACAGTAATCGCGAACACACGCGCCCGAAAGACTGTGTAGAATTCTTTTTTCTACGTCACGTGGCTTAAATGCTCTTATACGTGATCTTTGAAACAGTCAATATAAATCGCGGACAAACACTCAAAAAAGACTGTGTAGAATCCTTTATTCTTCGTCACGTGGCTTAAATGCTCTCATACGTGATCCTTAAAACAGTCAACACGAAAAACCAACATAACCTAAATTACGTCGTCCACTCTGCTATTCTAGAGGTATCCGTTATACATACATAACTAGAGATCTTCACTCTACATAATATCGCGAACACTCTGTAAATGACTGTAAGAGTCCTCTGGCCCTTTATCACGAGGTTTAAGCCAAACTAGGTTTAAAATTCTCAGACATGTGATCCATACCAGTTATATACTATTTTGACCAAATTAATTAAAATTCCTGTCAATAAGCAGAGATCCACATTACAAGAAATCCATACTAGGATTCATTATTGAATTATACTTAAGATTCGTATACTTATTGTTAGGCTTCTTTGGAGCAGATTCAATAATTCAAATAAAGCTTATATAAAAAAAAAATCCCCAACCCCACATTTCTCCATCTCGTACTGAATATCAAATTAATAAAATTTATTTGTTTCACAGGGCTCCCAGAGATCCGATGATTCATAAATGCTTATTTTGTAACAATAAATTTCACCCACTGAGATTTTGCAAAAGATTCCTAGCCATAAAGCCAGAAGGACGTCGCAGAGTTGCTCGAAGACATCAATATTGTATTAACTGTTTGGCACGTTCACTTCAAGCTGCTCAATGTACCTCTGGGGATGTTTGCCCAAAGTGTGAAGGTAAACATTACACCCTCCTTCATTCATCAGTATTGCAGCGTCAGGACAAAGACAGGATGATACATCAAAGCGAAAACCAAGGACATATCAGCAATCAGGAGAAACTCGTCAGCGATACAAACAACAGCACGATCGACAACACAACTACAAGTCAAGCCAAAAATTAGCATGATCATCTGTAAATCTCAAGCATATGTTGCAAGTAGCATTAAAGGGCCCTACAAAAGCTGCACGATGCCCTAAAAACAACCATAATTATTGGTCTTGTCGACCAAGGGGCCAGGATGTTCAAAGTAGTTCCTTCCTAAATTTTACCTTTACTTAAATAAATATTTTGTATTATATATCTTAGAGTAAGAAACAGAATTACTAATACTATTAACCTGAATTACATAAAGTTGTAAATGAATTGTTAAAACTAGTAATATTTAATCAACGATGTGTACTAAAATTTATCCGTACCTTCTATGTTGACTACTGGCAACCATATTTTATTATTGTATTTGCATCGTTTGTGGATGCTACCGAGTCTTCTTGGCGACTGCCAACGAAGCCTCTTTCATCATCATCGCCATGTATAACACGGTCGACATTAAATGCCCCACTTATAATAAAGAATGTAAGATATTATATATTGAAATAAGAATGAAAAAGTGTGTTTCCCTTATAACCACAAATGCAAATTTGAATTTCCCTTATAATTCAAATTTGCATTTTCTCTTATATCGCTTATAACAATTCTGTTTGCAATATTGCTTAAAGTGAGAGGCTTATTTGCACCAAAATCTGTTTGTATGCACTTAAAATTACTCTTCTCTACAGTTGACTTTAGGGACAGGACATACGGGACAGGGATCCTTCGCAAATACGAAACCTCAATAACCATGTTTACTTCCTGTGTCTAAATTCTACATATGCCTTGCGCCCACACATATAGTTTACGACCCAGACCTTTTTGTTGTTTCTTTTTCAGAATCAACGTAAAAAATTGGTGAAATTTATTGACTGCCTGGTTTTTCTTTAGCTATCTTTGGCGACGATTACTTTGGCAACAAATCAAATGACTTCAACGGGAGACTCATTTGAATTACTGAGAATTACCCTTTGTGTTTAGTCTTCACACTGTGCGCAAAGAAATTTTCAAAGCGCTATATCATTTCCAGCAATTCCGGTTCGCACAGATCATTGCTGAAAACCACAAATTCAAAAAGCACAAACAAAGTGTGCATTTGTTGAGCGTACCTGTATTCATACATGCGTTGCGCATTAGGGCGTACCAAACCTTTTTAATAGTTTTTTCTTTTTGTTTACATTTATTCGTCTTTTACCGTTATTATGACTTGAACAGTATTTATTCTGCTGAAGAAAAAACTTAGCGGGTTTAGAAACAGCTGTAAAGTCTGCCAGGCAACCAAGCCAATACATTTTACAATTTTTTACGTTGATTCAGAGAAAGAAACAACAAAATGGTAAGTAACAAATGTATCAATATATCTGATTATACTTATATAAATATATACATTGCTTTTTGATTGTTGCAATATTTCATTTTGGTTGTAAATATTTTATTGGAATTTTTTTATTTTCCCCTTTGTAGTTTATGTTTACATTTTTATTTTGATATCAGCTTCGATATTTTTCTATAAACATTAAAGAAGGCAACGCTTTATTCGTAATTTAGAAGGCAATTAAAAATAAATTATCGTCAAACACTGTAATTCGCTCTCAGAATTTTGTATGGTGGGTTACGTAATTCGCAAAGTAATTGGGGGTTGAATTAAGAATGAGAACGCGAATTACGAAAAATGACTTGTGTAAACGCCATATAAGAGTGGAATATGTCATGCTTTTGAATGCAATCACAAAACATATGGATATTGTCATCAAATCATATCATTTCAGTAAAAGAACACACACTACCATTCTAAAAATGAGTTGACGAAAACCATGTATTGTACAGGGTGGGCCAAAAGTTGCCATGGGGTTAAAAACATTAATAACTTCTCGTTTATTAATTTTTTTTCTCAGATTATATAATATACAAAATGCAAATTTTTTACACTAAGTATAATGTGAATGAATTTCTGTAACAATGTTGTCTCGGGCTTGTTCACATATACTCCCTCCTTTAAATAACCCCAAAGAAAATAGTCGGGTGCTGACAAATCAGGCAATCGCGCTGACCCAAATTTCTGAATTTCTGGAAGTTATTCGCTCTCCAAAAATTTGACATAAATTGCCATTGGGTCTCGAGCACTATGAGCATTCTGCCGAATACACATCTCAGGTCTGTTTTCAAGGCCCAATGATATTTGCAGATATGATCCCACACCGTACTTTATACCTAATGGGGTGCAATTGGCATTGATGAATGGATTTTCAGAACCCCAGAACCTACAGTTCTGCTTAAAAACAAAACCATTCAAATGAACATGAGCTTCATCACTCATCACTTTGCGTTAAAAAAATTTATCGCTGATTTAAGTAAGTTTCCTTTGGCAACCCTGTCGTGTTACTTGCAATTTTTCAGCGCTCCTCCGCGCTCCTAAATTTTAAATAATTAATTTAAAAAAGTTAAAGTATTATTTTTCCGTGTTCAAATTAATAATAATCACTAGAAGTTTTTTACTTAGTTTGGTGATATAGTGCTGTCCAGTGTTTTATCAAATATCATAATATTTGTCCTTTTTTTTTTTGATTGAGTGCTGTTTTATTTTTACAACAACATTGTGATAACACTCTGCGACAAATGGTAAGGGTCAGTGATCGGTTTGGAATGAAACCACCGGGGAAAGTTATATCGGTCAAAAAAAAGTCATACGTGTTCCAGCGTTTCGCTGGGTCTCATCTAGGAATCGAGATATATCGATTTGAAGTTAGTAAGTATCGTATAGGTGAATTTGTCACGTTTTAGGCTCTTTTGTTTGACATAACTCGAGAACCACTCGTCCGATTTAGCTGAAACAAATTTAGAAAAATTAAGAATTACAATTCCTCTAATCTGTTTTTAAACCGTTTTCCTACTTAAGCAACAGTTTCGCAATTATAAATAAATGTATGAAAAAAAAAATTATTTTTGCCTAAAAATTAAAATTTTTTTTTTTTAATTCATAAAAAATCCAAAATAATATATGAACAGATTAAGGGAATTGTAATTCTTGGTTTTTTAAAATTTATTTCAGCTAAATCGGACGAGTGGTTCTCAAGTTATGTCAAACAAAAGAGCCAAAAACGTGACAAATTCCCCTATACGATACTTACTAACTTCAAATCGATATATTTCGATTCCTAGATGAGTCCCAACGAAACGCTGGGACACGTATGACCTTTTTTTGACCGATATAACTTTCCCCGGTGGTTTCATCCCAAACCGATTGTGGCTGTCGCACAGTGTAATTTAAGCTGCAATTGTTAGTAGCTTATTTTGTGCATTTTGCTTTGCGGTGTAGAATAATTGATATACAGTTTTATAATCTCTTCAAGGAAACACTTGCGGAAGTATCCAAGATGGGATTGGAGTTATTAAGCATTCAGGAGAAATTTTCTAAATTCTCTGAAATGTTTGATATATATCCGGACCGACACCAAAACGAAAGAAATCGTCGAGGAAAAATTCTCCCAAGCTGACGGAAAGAACATCCGCGGTACCTGTAACGGAACAGTTTAAAGATATGCCGATGGAAGTGGGACCGTCTTCTGGCGGAGAAGAAATTGCTTGTGCAGTTGGACTTGTGGATACTGCTGTTAAAAAACCGGAAGGAACACCGAACTCAATTTCAGCTTTGAGTGTGAACCTGCAGACACCGGTTTTAAAATGTCCTACTACTGTCAGTGAGGTGTTCATTGACGTTGAGGCCGGAGAGAGGCCGTTTATTCAAACGGTTGATTTGGCCTGTTCGTCAAGTAATAGTAGACCTAGAAAATTGACAGTCATTCCAGCGAGAAGGACTGTCTTTATTTCTCGGTTTGCCCCCGACACCGAAATAGATGACATTAGTTATTATATGAAGTCGAAGTTGGAAGGTGACTTTGATTTGAATATTTTTAATTTTACCTCGTCTTCTAATCATTTATCCTCATTCAAGATAAATGTGTCAGAAGATATCTTCGATAAGATTGTTGACCCTAAATTTTGGCCGGACAGGGCGCTTGTCAAGGAGTTTGTTCAAAGAAGTAGTAGAGGAGGGAGATCTAGTTTAGCGAAATTGCCATCTAAGTCTACAATCTCTTCAAAAAACTAGATAAGGGATACACTATAGCTATATATACCAAAACGTAAGAGGATTAAAACTAAATTAAGTCGCTTATTTGTTGATAGCTATAACTTTGATTTTGATATTGTTTTTTCTGAGACTTGGTTAAAAACTGATATTTTGAACTCTGAGGTTCTGTGTAATAATTATACAATTTATAGAAAAGATAGAACAGAGAAAATCGGTGGTGGTGTCTTAATTGCGGTTTCCTGCTATCAACCTTCTGAGCGTATTTTTTCTGATGAATTTAACAATTTGGAATTTTTTGCAGTTTGTGTTGCATTGGGATCTAAAAAACTTTTTATTACCTGTTCCTACATTCCTCCTTCGGCCGATTTTGATGTTTATAATGAACATTTGACTGCCGTTGGAGGGATAATTACAAGTATGAATGAGTCTGATATTATCCTAATATTGGGAGACTTCAACTTTTCTTCTGTATCATGGCATATGTTGCCTGATTCAGAAGCACTTACTCCTCTTACTAACAGCGATTGGACCACTGATGTTGCTGGCCTATCGGCAAAAATGAATTTGTCTCAGATTAATAATATTCTTAACCAGAATGGAAGAATTCTTGATTTGATTTTGACCAATTAAATGCGTTCATTTCAAGTTATGAGAATGCATAAAATTTCTACTCCGGAGGACAACCACCACCGACTATAGGTATTTCATTTTCAGTTACATTACCTTACTTATCACCATCTCCTAGTCCTGCTGGTGATTTTTCTAGATTTTGCTTCAAACGTTGTGATTTTTATAGACTTAATTATCTTTTATTATCTGTTGATTGGAATGCTATCTGCTGTTGTAGTACTATTGCGGAAATTGATTTTGCTGTTAAGAAATTTTATGACATACTAAATAAATTTGTATCTAAAACAGTGGCTATGGAACCCATTGTTGTAGAAAAAACTATGCCTTGGACTTCTATGGAGTTATGTAGATTAAAAAACATAAAGAGTAAATCATTTAAAAGATTCAAAAGAACAGGACTAACTGCTGGTTATGGCAGATATTCCATAGCGAGACAACGGTACAATATCGAGGCTCGTCGATGCTATAGGTCGTACTTGACAAGAGTTAGGGACAATTTTAAAAAAGACCCTAAATCATTTTATCGATTTGTTAATTTAAAACGTCGAACATCTTCTAAGCCATCGAGAATAAGAATTAATGGCGTTGAGTTCTCAAGCGATCAGTCTATTGCGTTCGTTTAATAGTTCCTCCTTATTTAGATTTTTCACTTATTGAATTAAACTTGCATCGTCTTAAACCCACTAGTACTTCTGGACCCGATGGCATTCCGAATGTTTTATTGAAAGTCTGCTCTGAATCCCTGGTCTTACCCTTATCCTTATTATTTAATTCATCATTACAATTGGGGTACTTTCCTGATTTATGGAAACGGTCTTACTTGTTTCCACTTCACAAATCTGGTAGTCTGTTGGATGTATCGAACTATAGAGGGATTGCTAAATTAAGCGCAATTCCTAAGTTATTTGAAAAATTTGTAACAAATTTTGTTTCACATAATGTGGCGCCCATACTCCATCCATGCCAACATGGATTTCGTAAGGGTCACTCTACTATTACAAATCTACTTCAGTTTTCCTCTGAAGTTATAGATGCATTTATTCGTCGCAAGCAAACTGACGTTATATATACTGATTTTAGTAAGGCATTTGATAAAGTAAATCACAGCCTATTACTATTCAAGTTAAACAAAATTGGGTTTAATAATAATATCATAAATTGGCTTTCCTCCTACCTAATTGGGAGGGAACAGGTAGTTTTATTTGAAAAAAGTCTTTTCAGATCAATTCGTATTTCCTCTGGTGTCCCGCAAGGTGGCTGCCCTGTTCTCTTTTTACTATTCATTAACGATCAACTCTAATTTACTAATGTTTGTAGACGACGTTAAATTATTTTCCTCTTATGCTAGCTTTGCGGACAGTCACATACTGCAGGGCGATTTGGACAGATTTAGTACTTGGTGTGAATTTAATTTTATGGAATTAAACCTTAAAAAGTGTAAGCATATGTGCTTTTCTAGACGTAGTTTGTTGGCTACTAAATTTAATTTATGTGGCTCTGAATTGGCATCGGTTGATTCATTTATTGATCTCGTTTTTATGATGGATGGAAAGTTGAATTTTAATAACCATATCATTACTATGGTAAATAAAGCGTATGGTGTCTTTTATTTTGTGAAACGCTGGGCAAATGAGTTTACTGATCCATATACTACGAAACAGCTTTATATTACCCTAGTTAGGCCAATTCTAGAATATGGATCAGTGGTTTGGGATCCCCAATATGATTACTATGTTAACAAAATTGAGTCCGTGCAGAAACAATTTATAATATTCTGCTTAAGTGGTCTGGTTATGAACTTCCTTCTTATAATGACAGGTTAAATCTAATTAAATTGCCCTCATTGATGAGTAGGCGAACTATGATGAATACGATGATGGTATATAGAATTATATGTGGGGTTGTGGCTTCTGAATACTTAATATCAAAAATTTCTATTAACGTCCCATTTAGACCTACTAGATACTATCAGTTCTTACACTTGGATTTTCAAAGGCACAATTATGCATGTGGTGACCCATTTTGTAGAATGATTGATTTCTCCTTAAATTTTGATTCATTAAAAACTGTAATAATTTTTATTTAAACTCATTACACCAAGGTTCATTGTCTTCATAACAATTTAGGCTGCTATAACAAATTTAGTTATTGTTATTATTCGTAAATACTTATGTATATTATGCTTTATATTATTTTTATTAGATTTTAATATTGTTATAAAGAAAGGTGGTGGTTATATTTTGATTTTGTATTGCATGCTTCTAGTCCTTCTCATACTTTGATTGGATTGTATTATTGTATTAAATTAAGGTGGTGGTTATATTATAAAGTATTAAATTTGGTGTTTTTATTTTTTAGTGATTATTATAAATATTTTTTTTGTACCGATTGGCTGTTGATAAATATCTGTAGCTATTTTACTTGGATGACGTTTCTTGTCATCTCCATTATTGATCGGACCATAATGTGTACGTTGTCCCTACGTCATGGGGACGTGGCCTCCTCGGTCGGCACGGGCGGGTGTGAGTGGCGTGGGAACGTTCGTCTAAAAAAAATATATAATTATATTATTCTGGTTCTTTGTTCAGTTGTGAATCTCTCCATTATTTATTCTCCAAGTGTTATGTATATAATCTGAAAAAATAAAATAAAAATATATACTTTATAAACGAAAAAGTTATTAAATTTTTAAACCCCATGGTAACTTTTGGCCCACCCTGTGTGTCTTTTACTATCATTATTTTGGATCACATTTGACAAATATATGCAGCGAATATGTTTTCCCGTGTTTGAAAGAGAAATTACTTCACAAGCCAAGACAAAGTTAGTGCTTCAAACCAAAATTTAAGGTATTTCATTATAAAACGTACCCTCGTGTTTATTTGGTATTTATTTTTAGAAGCGAAGTTGGCTTCAATTTCTATCTTACTTTTGTTAAAAAATACAAAAAGTGTTGCATTTGAAATCACAATTCAAAATAACAAAATCAATTCCAATAGTTTTGGAACTAAAATAAATTAAAAGACTTTAAAAAGAAAGAATAGAAAGCAACCTAAAAACGATGTAAATAGAGATAATTAACCGAAAACTTAAAGAAGTATCTAATATACAATAAACTAATAAAAAAGATAAATAATGCAAAAAAATAAGCTTACGAAAAAAGAATACTAGAAAAAAATGAATTAATATAACGCTGTTAATCAAAAAGGTGTTGGACGTTAGGGTGTATCTAAAAACTTAATAAAGAAAAGTGATGTGAATAAAATACTAAAAAAAAGTGGTGGAAAGAAGTTGTACTTACCAAAACGTTTGGGCTTAGCAAACAGACGAGACATGTTTCGTAAAATGAAAAAATATTAGGGTGAAATTATAAAAATAGACAATTTTTAGAACATATCAAGATGGACGTGAAACGAAAGAAAAATTGTATTCAAATAGAAAAAAACACTTTAAAACGGAATAAAATATAGAAGTTTTTCTACTTACCTGAAACAAAGTTGTAAAATATGGATACAAATCAAATACAAGTAAAAATATGCAATTGCACAAGAGTTCTGCGTTTGTATCATGCATCAATAATCTACGTGAAGATTCGTCAAGCAATGATGTATTATGATGTGTAACTTCACGCAACGACACACGTGATAACCTTTTTTACACAAAAAAAGACATAACCTACAAAGATAAAGCTATGCTCAAACTTTTTTGTAGCCGGCGACATAAATGCCAAATATGCCTTCTGGGGCTCACACCTTATTACTGCAAAGGGCAGACAACTGCTTAATTCAATATCGTCCGCAGATTTACATGTTATATCTTGTTGTTAACCAACATACTGGCCGTCAGACCTTAATAAAATTCCTGATTTAACTGACTTCGCTATAATGAAAACACTTAGCATGAATTAATTTCTATATGATCATTTATCTGATAGCTCGCTACAATCACATTGCTCTATGATCTGATAACACAGTGGAACATTTTTGGGGTTATTGTCTGGGGGGTGAGAAATTCCAAGTCAGGGTGATGGTACTAGGTCAGTATATTAAAACCCTCAAAGGGTTTTGCGTTCGTATGACCTTTTACATTTTTTCCTTATCTTGATGTTTTTTCGCTTAGTTGTAAAATGTTGGCAAAAACGTAGTTTGACATAACTCGAGAACGACTAGTTCGATTTTGCTGAAATAAATTGAGAAAAATTAATAATTACATTTTCTTTAATCCATTAATATACTGTTTCTCTACCAAATCAACATTTTTGCAATTAGAAATAAATTTATGAAGAAAATTTTGCCAAAAAAAAAACATATAAAATACATATAAATCCCAAACGGAAAAACGTATAGAGTCTTATAACTTTCACGTAAAGTCACATAACCTATAAACAAAATGCGACATAGATCATAGAAATCGATTAACGCGTTCTGCTTTTATTCAAAATTAAGTAAAGGTATGAATTTCAAAAATTTGCTCGAGATATGCTCAGAATTCCTTGGAAAAAAGGTTGATGACTTTTTTTATGATTCTCAGAATTAAAAAAAAGGGTAATAAACAAAAGGTTATTACATTTTTATGGTTGCTGTAACAAACTAAAAAACGGTCATAAATGTACGTGAACAATTAAAAGGAAAAAAGCAAGGGCACTTTTGTAATTATTTGGGTTTTTTCTGTTGGCTACCTGCATGATTTTTTTTACACGAATTCCACCCACATTCATGAGTGGTCATGTTTTAGAACGTTGCAAGATGCGCCAATTCATAAGTACCTGTCGGTAAAATATTGAAAAATATGAAAATGAAATAGTATAAATAGGTGTTCATTGTTCTTTTTTGTCATTAAACAAGTGCCGACGAACGCGAAGAGAACAAGTATTTTCCCTCCAGTTTTTTAAAATTGAACAAAAGTGAATAGAATATGGAACTGTGCAAGCCAGATATAAAAAGCTTCTGCTACTTTGATATGTCAATATGTCTCAACACATAAAAAAATGGGAAATTTCAGTACTGCTTTTGTTCAAATATAGGAGATGTACTTCAACCAAAATGTTATACTAAACAAAAATTGGGTACCAAATGTGGTGTGTAAAAGCTGCTACAACCGTCTAATGGATTGGAAAAATAGAAGTCGTGAAACTATGCCATTCGGTATCCCAATGACTTGGACTAATCCTGGCGAAGGTCACAATCCATTGAATTGCTATGCATGTGCGAATAAAGGAGCCGCAAAAAGGATAAGAAAATCGTATAATAACGTTGGTGTTGCAAGTGCCGTAACACCATTGCCTCATTCGGACCACATTCCTGTGCCAAAAGCTTCTAGCCCAGATATTGTATCTTCTATGACCGCTCCGAGTTTTGCAGCAGCATACGGTTTAAGTGATGATACCTCATATAATCCCGAACCATCTGTGTCCAATGGACCTATTTTAGTAAATCAAAATAGCCTTGATTCAATTGTTGCCAAATTGGAACTAACACAGCATAAATCAGAAGAACTGGCTTCTTTTATGAAATCAAAAAATCTTTTGGCACCCGGTGTGAAAGTCACAGCTTATCAAAGTCGTCAGGCAACACTCCAAACTTTATTCCTTGTGAATGATGAAAAAACTTCTGCATATTGCCCGGATGTAGGAAAATTGAAGGACGCAATGGAAATAAAATATAAAGCAGATGACTGGAGGCTATTTATTGACAGTTCAAAACTCAGCTTGAAGGCGGTTTTACTGCATAAGACCAATAAAAAACCTTCAGTTCCAATCGCCTATAGTACAGAAACGAAAGAAACATATGATGCACTGGAAAATATTTTAAAAATGGTTAACTACGCCAAGCATATGTGGCGCATATGCTGCGATTTAAAAGTTGCAGCAATGCTTTGCGGCCTTCAAAGCGGCTATATAAAATATATGTGCTTTTTGTGCGATTGGGACACACGATTTTCCGGTGACCAATATGCATGCCACGGATGGAATCTCAGAGAGCACAGCAGGTTACAAACGGCCAATATTATTCGTGAGCCTCTAGTGCCGAAGGAGAAGATATTGCTGCCTCCACTGCATATTAAACTTGGAATTGTTAAGAATTTCATCAAAACTGTCGCCAAAAGAGATGAAGTTTTCTAGTGTTTGAAACTAATTTACCCGAGACTCAGCGAAAGTAAAATTAAAGAAGGTAAATTATAATATCACATTCATTTCCCATGATTTTCCATCTTAACAACTTCATTTTTTCCAATCAGGCGTACTAAATGGTCCAGATATACGAAAGCTGATTAAAAGTGGCGCATTCAACAATATTTTGATTGACGCTGAATTGGACGCATGGCAGGCAATCAAAGAAGTAATAGAAGGATTGTTGGGAAAGCATCGTTCTACCAACTACGATGTTTCTGTCGCAAGGATTGGTGTCCACATGTACTTGAAAATCCATTATTTACATCATCATCTGGACTACTTCAGCAAACAGAGTCGCCGGGTTTTACGTGATTATCGCCACGACGGCCTGAACCACGGTGTGCCATCACACTGGGGCCATAACGATGCGACGGCCAGCGCCCCATTGGATTAACTCCGCCGGTACCAATTCGAAGCATGACAGTTATGGGTCATGGCTTCCCTCTTGGTTAGGGGTCGAGGACTATCTAAACCTCTGCTGTTCTATGGGTCACAGCACCCGGTCGCAATGCAACTCCACATCGAACCGAAGTTCTCCCCGCGATTTGGGTTTAAACCACAGCCACCACGATACTCCCCGAAGGGCCGCACCATATAGTCAGGCCAGAACAAGTTCTGGGGGCTCCTGACTACCCGTGGTACCAGATTAAAGTCTCCGGTCAGACCTCGTAACCAAAAGGCTACTTCCAGTTTCTGTTCCATATAACATGGGACTGGTCACCCACAGCAACTTATCAACCAAAACACAAACAATACACAAACAATTAACAGTCGCCCTCACGGGCAATTCGATGGCCAGGGACTGGCACCAGCATAGACGTCACGAACAACAACAAAGGACTTTGCCTCCCTCACGGGATACAACACAGCAGAGGAGAAACGACGACAGACGATCCAACGGCGACGACAGACGATCCAACGGCGACGACAGACGATCCAACGGCGACAAGGATGCAACGGCGACAAGGATGCAACGGAGACAACGATTCAACGACGATAGTGTGAGGCAACGACAATGCCACGCCTTATCCGCGAATGGTCACACCAGAGAAACCCCGTTAGGCTCCTGCGAGTCTTCTCCTATTGAAGGCTACACGAGCAAACTCCCCCAACCTCCTAAAAGCCCGATCATCCCCCAAGCAACGACTGAAGTCGAACCTGTCGACGGTCTGGACAATGCCCATCCCGTCCAAGTCCCTTATGTCGCTGTACAACGGACATACCAACAGGACGTGCTTCCAGTGCTCCGGACCACCACCACACCGGCAATCAGAAGTCTCAGAGAGACCCCTCCGATGAAGGAACTCATTGAGAGAGCCATGGCCAGTCAGTAAGAACCCCAGACTTAGGCCGAAGCCGAAGTCAGGGCGTCCCTTGACAAAGTCCGCGTCACGTATGAATTCATACGTCACCCGGCCCTTGTCACTTTCTGTCCATCGCTGCCTCCACCTCGAGATCACGCACTCCTCTAAGCGTGCCTTCACCTCCCGCATATCGGACACAGGCGCCGAAAGCCAATCTACATCCAGAAGTGGTAGCCCCTTCTTGGCCCTGAAAGCAATCGCTCGGCGGATTACTTCAAGGTCAAGAGGCGCTACACCCAGCAATACCTGCAACGCGTCCGTCGAAACCGTCCTGCACACTGGCATACAAGCCAGCACGGCTACTCGCTGGCACGACAAAACCTTGTTCCTGCCTGCAACAGACATAACCGTCTCGTACCATATAGGCGCGCCATATGTTGCGCAAGCAACAAATAGGCCAGCATATATAGTACGAGTGGCACGCCTGCTGAGGCCCCAGTCACTCCTAAGGATCCGCCTAACTTTGCCCACAATGACAGAAAGCTTATCTTTCACGTGAGTGAGATGAACCAGAAAGTTCATCCTCTCACTCATCATTATTCCTAGGTATTTGACCTCAGTCGCATACCTAAGACTAACGTCTCCAATGCTTACAAGAGGCGGGCGAGCCCGTGACAACCTGCCTTTCAGCAGCATCATCACGGTCTTGTCCATCGCAACAGCGACTCCAACACTCGCACCCCATTCAGCCACAACACGCATGGCCCCCTCACCCTGAGTCTCCAGAACAGCACGAGACTGTCCTTCGATCAGGATGAGCAAGTCATCCGCGTATGCGCACACCTTGTACGACTGACCAAGCTGCCTCAACAAGGGATCCATCATAAGGTTCCAAATAAATGGACCACAGATGGATCCTTGCGGACAACCACGCTCAACGGTCTTCCATACCGTGTCATTGGCACCCTCCACACAAACATTTCTGCCACTGAAGTAGCTCTCCCAAAGTTTCATCTCGCGGCAGCCCACTGCACTTAATCTCCGCATGACGCTACCCCAGGAGAGGTGGTCAAACGCACCCTTAAAGTCAACGAAGATGCCCAGGACATACTTAGCGGATGACTCCGCAACGCTTCGACGGACATGAAGCCACGCATCCACTGTGCTTCTACCCTCCCTAAAGCCAAACTGAAAGTCAGAAAGCGCTGCATCACCGTTCTCCTGAAGTCGGTTCACCATTATCCTTTCCAGCACTTTTGCAAATGCTGGTACTTCAGCAAACAATTGGCTACCGAATCTGATGAACAAGGCGAACGCTATCATCAAGTTGCTATGCCATTTGAAATGAGATATAGAGGGAAAAAGTCGCCGAGTGCAATACTTGCGGAAATTCGCTGGTGGCCTTCGACACGGTCAATCATGCCACTCTGTTCGAGGACATTGAAGAAACGTCCCTTCTGCCCAGTTTAAAACGTTGGGTCGTAAACTATATTTGTGAGCGCCAGTCATATGTAGAATTTAGAGACAGAAAGTCAAAGCCCCGTAGATTTAGAGACAGAAAGTCAAAGCCCCAAGGTGGAGTTATATCCCCGGCTCTGTTAAACCTCTACCTCTTTAAACTTCCTGCACCACCAGACGGGGTTGAAATTGTGTCGTACGCTGACGATTGCACAATTCCGGCGTCAGGACCTAAATTGGATGACATTTGCGAGAATATCAACTGTTACCTCACTGACTTAGCACGTTTTTTCACTGCGAGGAATATGAAAATATCCGCCTCCAAATCATCAGCCACACTGTTTACTGCATGGACCGCAGAGGTGCGGTTGTCACTCAATGTGAAAGTCGATGACGTTAACATCCCGACTACCAACTACCCCAAATTCCTTGGGGTCACATTGGACAGCCTTTTTCGGTCCTCTGCACATGCTACAGCTTTTTTACTAGGGGAGCCAACAAAGAAACCTTGTTGACCTCTTACAAAGCGATAGGTCGATCTGTAGCAAACTATGCAGCACCTGTATGGTCGGCGAACGTGAGTACGACGCAGTGGAAGAAAATTCAGACTTGCCAAAAGTCCGCCCTCAGAACATCAACAGGGTGACTTCTTATATCTTCTGAGGACCATCTACAGACCCAATTTCCTGTTGTCTAAGCAATACCTGCTAGGGTGTTTTCGCAGCAGTCATCCTAACCACCATCGCTTGAACAGGATGCCTCCGCCCAGGCAGATCAGATACGATCTTCATGATCTAGAGAGAGAGAGGTCCAGAGTTATAAGATCATCGAAACTATCAGACAGGTCTGAACAACATTTACGCCGATAAAGTCGCAGCAGCAGTATCCAGCTTCCGTGTAAATGTATTGCTAGGGGAACATCCCCCGGAGATTTCACCTGAGGAGAAGGTACTACCTGGGCAGACTCGCGTGGTTCTGGCGCAGCTGAGCTATGGATGGTGTAGCCGCCTCAATTCTTACTGGCCACGAATTGATGCTAACGTACCGGACATCTGTCCCGCCTGCCACCAGGGACCACATGATGTGCTGCACCTCTTCAATTTTTCGGCCAAGCCCACTCAGCTGACCCCTAGGTCTCTGGACGCATCCAGTTCAAATGGCGCGTTTTCTCCACCTGGATATCGAAGCAGATCCCCCATAGACGAACAAGACTTCAAAATAAATATATTGTTGTTACAACAACAACAAGTATACACGCTGATGCACTGGGTGATGACAAACAAGGTACGTCATGGCACAACTCAAATCATGATGGATTGACGGTACAATGCAGAAAACCTGCATGCGATTCTTGCCCGCAGCACCTTTTTAGTTTCCCAGTCAAGCCGACTATTCTTACTTCGAAATTGCTATGGGCGCACCCATTGAGATTGTCTGCTTTATAAATCTGGATGTGGAAGTAAAACCGGATTAGCAGAAAACGAAAACAATTTGTATAAGCTGCAACCACAACGATTAAGATCGTCGCTTTCAAGATTAAAAATTAAAATTAGGGCGTAACCCTACGTGCAACAAGCTAATGTGGCATGGTATGCAAAGTAGCTTGTTCGTAACATTTTTAAATAGCACAAGCAAGTTAGATCAGGTTTGTTGTTGTTTGTCGAGAACAAAGAAACAGTAAGTCGGTGAAGTTAAGCAATCAAATCATCGTCTGGTAGACACACGTTTAGCCGTAGGTGTGGTATGCTCATCGGTAACATTTTAATGAGTCACTTGTGTCCTCACTCTTCGACTTTATACTTCGCGTATGCAAATTATGTTTCGTATATATAGATTATTTAATGAGAAGAGACCTTGTCGGCAGCATACATAATGGTACCGATGAGCCGTCCTTACCATTATTGTTTACGAAAGGTTGAAAAGTGTCTTTTCATTAACGGGGTACAAATTTAATAACACAAATTATTTACTTCGCTTTATTTATCTACAACTATTATTGCTTATTTCATCTAAACTTAAGGAATTCGGAAGGGTACAACAATTGCTTCTTTGTGATCTATTTTAATATTTGCCAGCGATATGCCATTCGGTATCCCAATGACTTGGGCTAATCCTGGCGAAGGTCACAATCCATTGAATTGCTATGCAAGTGCGAATAAAGGAGCCGCAAAAAGGATAAGAAAATCGTATAATAACGTTGGTGTTGCAAGTGCCGCAACACCATTGCCTCATTCGGACCACATTCCTGTGCCAAAAGCTTCTAGCCCAGATATTGTATCTTCTATGACCGCTCCGAGTTTTGCAGCAGCATACGGTTTAAGTGATGATACCTCATATAATCCCGAACCATCTGTGTCCAATGAGCCTATTTTAGTAAATCAAAATAGCCTTGATTCAATTGTTGCCAAATTGGAACTAACACAGCATAAATCAGAAGAACTGGCTTCTTTTATGAAATCAAAAAATCTTTTGGCACCCGGTGTGAAAGTCACAGCTTATCAAAGTCGTCAGGCAACACTCCAAACTTTATTCCTTGTGAATGATGAAAAAACTTCTGCATATTGCCCGGATGTAGGAAAATTGAAGGACGCAATGGAAATAAAATATAAAGCAGATGACTGGAGGCTATTTATTGACAGTTCAAAACTCAGCTTGAAGGCGGTTTTACTGCATAAGACCAATAAAAAACCTTCAGTTCCAATCACCTATAGTACAGAAACGAAAGAAACATATGATGCACTGGAAAATATTTTAAAAATGGTTAACTACGCCAAGCATATGTGGCGCATATGCTGCGATTTAAAAGTTGCAGCAATGCTTTGCGGCCTTCAAAGCGGCTATATAAAATATATGTGCTTTTTGTGCGATTGGGACACACGATTTTCCGGTGACCAATATGCATGCCACGGATGGAAACTCAGAGAGCACAGCAGATTACAAACGGCCAATATTATTCGTGAGCCTCTAGTGCCGAAGGAGAAGATATTGCTGCCTCCACTGCATATTAAACTTGGAATTGTTAAGAATTTCATCAAAACTGTCGCCAAAAGAGATGAAGTTTTCTAGTGTTTGAAACTAATTTACCCGAGACTCAGCGAAAGTAAAATTAAAGAAGGTAAATTATAATATCACATTCATTTCCCATGATTTTCCATCTTAACAACTTCATTTTTTCCAATCAGGCGTACTAAATGGTCCAGATATACGAAAGCTGATTAAAAGTGGCGCATTCAACAATATTTTGATTGACGCTGAATTGGACGCATGGCAGGCAATCAAAGAAGTAATAGAAAGATTGTTGGGAAAGCATCGTTCTACCAACTACGATGTTTCTGTCGCAAGGATTGGTGTCCACATGTACTTGAAAATCCATTATTTACATCATCATCTGGACTACTTCAGCAAACAATTGGATACCGAATCTGATGAACAAGGCGAACGCTATCATCAAGTTGCTATGCCATTTGAAATGAGATATAGAGGGAAAAAGTCGCCGAGTGCAATACTTGCGGAAATTTGCTGGTGGAGTAAGCTTGTGTGCCAAGACAAGGATGATCCTGATGATAAAGAATTTTCAGGAGGTGCAGAAGGGCCAGCAGTGGAGTCACACATTGACATTATGTGTGGTTCAGAAACTGATGACAGCGATGAATGCGATGCCACTAGTCCCGAACAACCACCATCGAAAAAGTCTAGGCAATATTTATTAAAATAAATAAAAATAAATAAATAAAATAAAAAATTAAAAATATTTTTACTTTATTTTTTTAGTAGTTTATGGCCAGAAGCCTGGAGTTATTGGGGAAAATTTATAAAAAAAAAGGCGATAAATGACACTTTTTTGAATAAAAACATATATCAATATTCTTGTCAAAATGGGATACCTTCACTTAATTGTAAATAAAAGCAGAACGCGTTAATCGATTTCTATGATCTATGTCGTGAAAGTTATAAGACTCTACACGTGAAAGTTATAAGACTCTACACGTTTTTCCGTTTGGGATTTATATGTTTTAAAAAAAAAATTTTTTTTTTGGCAAAATTTTCTTCATAAATTTATTTCTAATTGCAAAAATGTTGATTTGGTAGAGAAACAGTATATTAATGGATTAAAGAAAATGTAATTATTAATTTTATCAATTTATTTCAGCAAAATCGAACTAGACTTATGTCAAACTACGTTTTTGCCAACATTTTACAACTAAGCGAAAAAACATCAAGATAAGGAAAAAATGTAAAAGGTCATAAAAAAAAACATACGAACGCAAAACCCTTTGAGGGTTTTAATATACTGACCTAGTACCATCACCCTGACTTGGAATTTCTCACCCCCCAGATTGGCTGTTGTACTGTGTAATCTAGCTATTCCGTCGGATGTTCGGGTAGCCGAGAAAAAGTGCCGGGCCATCATTACCGCAGCAGTCGCTCGCCATATCCCTGCTGGTCGAATACCCGAAGTACGACCAAACTTCCAGGCGGAGGCAGCGGGAATCGCAGACGAGCGTGATGACATTAGTGGCTCCAACCATACTGACCCTAGAATTAGGGATTTCAACTCCGAGATCAGTAGGTTGATCAACGAATATAAGCGGAACAAATGGCTAGACCCCTTAAAGCAGTGCAACTTGAGTTCCGGAATAAGTAAGTTGTGGACAACGGTCAAATCACTCTCCAACCCTGTAAGGAAGGATGATCGGACAGCATTACTGTTCGGTGATAGAACAGTGACAGATCCGAAGCAGTGCGCGTGTTATTTTAACCGGCTTTTTATTAAGCACCCATAGAGTGATAAGGCGAAAAGGAGAGTATTGCGTCGTGTCCGCGCTCTCCGAGTCGAAGAGGCACCACCGCAATTTACCGTTGGCGAAGTTGCCCATGTCATCCGCAGCGCAAAGTCATCAAAGGCGCTGGGTCCGGACAGAATCTCTATGCGGATGTTAAAGCACTAGGATGCCCCGGGAGTAGAGTACATGACCAAAGTGCTCAATCTGTCGCTAGCCACTCAGGTAGTTCCCGATGACTGAAAAATGGACAGAGTGGTTCTGTTACTGAAGCCAGGCAAAGACGCAAGTAAAGGAGATCTGCTTGCTTTCTCCAGTAGCAAAGACGCTTGAAGCACTGCTCCTCCCCAGCCTGATCGAATACCTTTCTGGTGCTGATCATCAGCATGGATTCCGCAAGCAGCACAGCACAGCACAACAACTGCTTTACACGCCATCACCACACGTATACGTCGCGGTTTTAACCAGAACAAGCCTATCGACAGGACGGTCCTCGTGGCTCTTGACCTAACAAAAGCCTTCGACACGGTCAATCATGCCACTCTGTTCGAGGACATTGAAGAAACGTCCCTTCTGCCCAGTATAAAACGTTGGGTCGTAAACTATATTTGTGGGCGCCAGTCATATGTAGAATTTAGAGACAGAAAGTCAAAGCCCCGTAGATTTAAACAAGGAGTTCCCCAAGGTGGAGTTATTTCCCCGGCTCTGTTAAACCTCTACCTCTTTAAACTTCCTGCACCACCAGACGGGGTTGAAATTGTGTCGTACGCTGACGATTGCACAATTCTGGCGTCAGGACCTAAATTGGATGACATTTGCGAGAATATCAACTGTTACCTTACTGACTTAGCACGTTTTTTCACTGCGAGGAATATGAAAATATCCGCCTCCAAATCATCAGCCACACTGTTTACTGCATGGACCGCAGAGGTGCGGTTGTCACTCAATGTGAAAGTCGATGACGTTAACATCCCGACTACCAACTACCCCAAATTCCTTGGGGTCACATTGGACAGCCTTTTTCGGTCCTCTGCACATGCTACAGCTTTTTGCGATAAACTCAAAAGTAGGAACAAGGTCCTCAAGTCACTCGCCGGCAGTACTAGGGGAGCCAACAAAGAAACCTTGTTGACCTCTTACAAAGCGATAGGTCGGTCTGTAGCAAACTATGCAGCACCTGTATGGTCGGCGAACGTGAGTACGACGCAGTGGAAGAAAATTCAGACTTGCCAAAATGCCGCCCTCAGAACATCAACAGGGTGACTTCTTATATCTTCTGAGGACCATCTACAGACCCAATTTCCTGTTGTCTAAGCAATACCTGCTAGGGTGTTTTCGCAGCAGTCATCCTAACCACCATCGCTTGAACAGGATGCCTCCGCCCAGGCAGATCAGATACGATCTTCATGATCTAGAGAGAGAGAGAGAGGTCCAGAGTTATAAGATCATCGAAACTATCAGACAGGTCTGAACAACATTTACGCCGATAAAGTCGCAGCAGCAGTATCCAGCTTCCGTGTAAATGTAGTGCTAGGGGAACATCCCCCGGAGATTTCACCTGAGGAGAAGGTACTACCTGGGCAGACTCGCGTGGTTCTGGCGCAGCTGAGCTCTGGATGGTGTAGCCGCCTCAATTCTTACTGGCCACGAATTGATGCTTACGTACCGGACATCTGTCCCGCCTGCCACCAGTGACCACATGATGTGCTGCACCTCTTCAATTTTTCGGCCAAGCCCACTCAGCTGACCCCTAGGTCTCTGGACGCATCCAGTTCAAATGGCGCGTTTTCTCCACCTGGATATCGAAACAAATCCCCCATAGACGAACAAGACTTCAAAATAAATATATTGTTGTTACAACAACAACAAGTATACACGCTGATGCACTTGGTGATGACAAACAAGGTACGTCATGGCACAACTCAAATCATGATGGATTGACGGTACAATGCAGAAAACCTGCATGCGATACTTGCCCGCAGCACCTTTTTAGTTGACCAGTCAAGCCGACTGAATAGTCGGCTTGACTTACTTCGAAATTGCTATGGGCGCACCCATTGAGATTGCCTGCTTTATAAATCTGGATGTGGAAGTAAAACCGGATTAGCAGAAAACGAAAACAATTTGTATAAGCTGCAACCACAACGATTAAGATCGTCGCTTTCAAGATTAAAAATTAAAATTAGGGCGTAACCCTACGTGCAACAAGCTAATGTGGCATGGTATGCAAAGTAGCTTGTTCGTAACATTTTTAAATAGCACAAGCAAGTTAGATCAGGTTTGTTGTTGTTTGTCGAGAACAAAGAAACAGTAAGTCGGTGAAGTTAAGCAATCAAATCATCGTCTGGTAGACACACGTTTAGCCGTAGGTGTGGTATGCTCATCGGTAACATTTTAATGAGTCACTTGTGTCCTCACTCTTCGACTTTATACTTCGCGTATAATATTCGCGTAAATTATGTTTCGTATATATAGATTATTTAATGAGAAGAGACCTTGTCGGCAGCACACATAATGGTGCCGATGAGCCGTCCTTACCATTATTGTTTACGAAAGGTTGAAGTGTCTTTTCATTAACGGGGTACAAATTTAATAACACAAATTATTCACTTCGCTTTATTTATCTACAACTACTATTGCTTATTTCATCTAAACTTAAGGAATTCGGAAGGGTACAACAATTGCTTCTTTGTGATCTATTTTAATATTTGCCAGCGCCATGTGTACGTTTTCAATAGCAGCATTTATCTGAAAAAAAAAAACAAATTAATAGAAAAAATAAATAATTTATTTTAAATGTGTTATATTTAAGACAAAGTGTTATATTGAACTTCCCCATTGAGCCAATCATAATATTAAAACATGGTAAACATTTATCAAGTATGTATGTTTTGATACATTAGTCGTGTTCTTTGGTGGTAACTAGCTTAGTTACCTAGATAAATTTGCAATTGAAAATTGAGAGTAGTTATCGTATGGCAAAATGGTTTATTATATATTTAATAAAATAATTAATAAAAATAATAAACCAGTTAACTGATTCACTTTTGCTTAGTAAAAATGTCTAAAATGTTTTTCCACAAATGGGTTAAGTAGATTTATATTTTAAGGGAAAATAAGTGCGGTAACTTTTATTCGTTTTTTAACTTGTTTACCGAGTAACTTCTGAACAAATGCTAGTTTAGTAACCTGCAAAAAACAGCTTTTATTTTGTTAAGACAATTCCTTATTTTTGTAATGTCAAACTTAATGAGTATCCACTGTGATTTCTATGTCACCCTTTTTCTTAATTGTTCGGTACCATGGTACAATAAAGATGGTGGTGTTAGCAGTCAGCTGATTTAAGGCTGGAATTCACCGAAATATTATTCGTGAGCCTCTAGTGCCGTAGGAGAAGATATTGCTGCATCCACTGCATATTAAACTTGGAATTGTTAAGAATTTCATCAAAACTGTCGCCAAAAGAGATGAAGTTTTCTTGTGTTTGAAACTAATTTACCCGAGACTCAGCGAAAGTAAAATCAAAGAAGGTAAATTATAATATCACATTCATTTCCCATGATTTTCCATCTTAACAACTTCATTTTTTCCAATCAGGCGTACTAAATGGTCCAGATATACGAAAGCTGATTAAAAGTGGCGCATTCAACAATATTTTGATTGACGCTGAATTGGACGCATGTCAGGCAATCAAAGAAGTAATAGAAGGATTGTTGGAAAAGCATCGTTCTACCAACTACGATGTTTCTGTCGCAAGGATTGGTGTCCACATGTACTTGAAAATCCATTATTTACATCATCATCTGGACTACTTCAGCAAACAATTGGCTACCGAATCTGATGAACAAGGCGAACGCTATCATCAAGTTGCTATGCCATTTGAAATGAGATATAGAGGGAAAAAGTCGCCGAGTGCAATACTTGCGGAAATTTGCTGGTGGAGTAAGCTTGTGTGCCAAGACAAGGATGATCCTGATGATAAAGAATTTTCAGGAGGTGCAGAAGGGCCAGCAGTGGAGTCACACATTGACATTATGTGTGGGTCAGAAACTGATGACAGCGATGAATGCGATGCCACTAGTCCCGAACAACCACCATTGAAAAAGTCTAGGCAATATTTATTAAAATAAATAAAAATTAATAAATAAAATAAAAAATTATAAATATTTTTACTTTATTTTTTTAGTAGTTTATGGCCAGAAGTCTGGAGTTATTGGGGAAAATTTATAAAAAAAGGCGATAAATGACACTTTTTTGAATAAAAACATATATCAATATTCTTGTCAAATGGGATACCTTCACTTAATTGTAAATAAAAGCAGAACGCGTTAATCGATGTCTATAATCTATGTCGCATTTTGTTTATAGGTTATGTGACTTTACGTGAAAGTTATAATACTCTACACGTTTTTCCGTTTGGGATTTATATGTTTTAAAAAAAATTCTTTTTTTTGGCAAAATTTTCTTCATAAATTTATTTCTAATTGCAAAAATGTTGATTTGGTAGAGAAACAGTATATTAATGGATTAAAGAAAATGTAATTATTAATTTTTCTCAATTTATTTCAGCAAAATCGAACTAGTCGTTCTCGACTTATGTCAAACTACGTTTTTGCCAACATTTTACAACTAAGCGAAAAAACATCAAGATAAGGAAAAAATGTAAAAGGTCATAAAAAAACACATACGAACGCAAAACCCTTTGAGGGTTTTAATATACTGACCTAGTACCATCACCCTGACTTGGAATTTCTCACCCCCCAGATTGGCTGTTGTACTGTGTAATCTAGCTATTCCGTCGGATGTTCGGGTAGCCGAGAAAAAGTGCCGGGCCATCATTACCGCAGCAGCCGCTCGCCATATCCCTGCTGGTCGAATACCCGAAGTACGACCAAACTTCCAGGCAGAGGCAGCGGGAATCGCAGACGAGCGTGATGACATTAGTGGCTCCAACCCTACTGACCCTAGAATTAGGGATTTCAACTCCGAGATCAGTAGGTTGATCAACGAATATAAGCGGAACAAATGGCTAGACCCCTTAAAGCAGTGCAACTTGAGTTCCGGAATAAGTAAGTTGTGGACAACGGTCAAATCACTCTCCAACCCTGTAAGGAAGGATGATCGGACAGCATTACTGTTCGGTGATAGAACAGTGACAGATCCGAAGCAGTGCGCGTGTTATTTTAACCGGCTTTTTATTAAGCACCCATAGAGTGATAAGGCGAAAAGGAGAGTATTGCGTCGTGTCCGCGCTCTCCGAGTCGAAGAGGCACCACCGCAATTTACCGTTGGCGAAGTTGCCCATGTCATCCGCAGCGCAAAGTCATCAAAGGCGCTGGGTCCGGACAGAATCTCTATGCGGATGTTAAAGCACTAGGATGCCCCGGGAGTAGAGTACATGACCAAAGTGCTCAATCTGTCGCTAGCCACTCAGGTAGTTCCCGATGACTGAAAAATGGACAGAGTGGTTCTGTTACTGAAGCCAGGCAAAGACGCAAGTAAAGGAGATCTGCTTGCTTTCTCCAGTAGCAAAGACGCTTGAAGCACTGCTCCTCCCCAGCCTGATCGAATAGCTTTCTGGTGCTGATCATCAGCATGGATTCCGCAAGCAGCACAGCACAACAACTGCTTTACACGCCATCACCACACGTATACGTCGCGGTTTTAACCAGAACAAGCCTAACGACAGGACGGTCCTCGTGGCTCTTGACCTAACAAAAGCCTTCGACACGGTCAATCATGCCACTCTGTTCGAGGACATTGAAGAAACGTCCCTTCTGCCCAGTTTAAAACATTGGGTCGTAAACTATATTTGTGGGCGCCAGTCATATGTAGAATTTAGAGACAGAAAGTCAAAGCCCCGTAGAGTTAAACAAGGAGTTCCCCAAGGTGGAGTTATATCCCCGGCTCTGTTAAACCTCTACCTCTTTAAACTTCCTGCACCACCAGACGGGGTTGAAATTGTGTCGTACGCTGACGATTGCACAATTCTGGCGTCAGGACCTAAATTGGATGACATTTGCGAGAATATCAACTGTTACCTCACTGACTTAGCACGTTTTTTCACTGCGAGGAATATGAAAATATCCGCCTCCAAATCATCAGCCACACTGTTTACTGCATGGACCGCAGAGGTGCGGTTGTCACTCAATGTGAAGTCGATGACGTTAACATCCCTACTACCAACTACCCCAAATTCCTTGGGGTCACATTGGACAGCCTTTTTCGGTCCTCTGCACATGCTACAGCTTTTTGCGATAAACTCAAAAGTAGGAACAAGGTCCTCAAGTCACTCGCCGGCAGTACTAGGGGAGCCAACAAAGAAACCTTGTTGACCTCTTACAAAGCGATAGGTCGGTCTGTAGCAAACTATGCAGCACCTGTAGGGTCGGCGAACGTGAGTACGACGCAGTGGAAGAAAATTCAGACTTGCCAAAATGCCGCCCTCAGAACATCAACAGGGTGACTTCTTATATCTTCTGAGGACCATCTACAGACCCAATTTCCTGTTGTCTAAGCAATACCTGCTAGGGTGTTTTCGCAGCAGTCATCCTAACCACCATCGCTTGAACAGGATGCCTCCGCCCAGGCAGATCAGATACGATCTTCATGATCTAGAGAGAGAGAGGTCCAGAGTTATAAGATCATCGAAACTATCAGACAGGTCTGAACAACATTTACGCCGATAAAGTCGCAGCAGCAGTATCCAGCTTCCGTGTAAATGTAGTGCTAGGGGAACATCCCCCGGAGATTTCACCTGAGGAGAAGGTACTACCTGGGCAGACTCGCGTGGTTCTGGCGCAGCTGAGCTCTGGATGGTGTAGCCGCCTCAATTGATGCTAACGTACCGGACATCTGTCCCGCCTGCCACCAGGGACCACATGATGTGCTGCACCTCTTCAATTTTTCGGCCAAGCCCACTCAGCTGACCCCTAGGTCTCTGGACGCATCCAGTTCAAATGGCGCGTTTTCTCCACCTGGATATCGAAGCAGCTCCCCCATAGACGAACAAGACTTCAAAATAAATATATTGTTGTTACAACAACAACATGTATACACGCTGATGCACTTGGTGATGACAAACAAGGTACGTCATGGCACAACTCAAATCATGATGGATTGACGGTACAATGCAGAAAACCTGCATGCGATACTTGCCCGCAGCACCTTTTTAGTTGCCCAGTCAAGCCGACTATTCTTACTTCGAAATTGCTATGGGCGCACCCATTGAGATTGCCTGCTTTATAAATCTGGATGTGGAAGTAAAACCGGATTAGCAGAAAACGAAAACAATTTGTATAAGCTGCAACCACAACGATTAAGATCGTCGCTTTCAAGATTAAAGATTAAAATTAGGGCGTAACCCTACGTGCAACAAGCTAATGTGGCATGGTATGCAAAGTAGCTTGTTCGTAACATTTTTAAATAGCACAAGCATGTTAGATCAGGTTTGTTGTTGTTTGTCGAGAACAAAGAAACAGTAAGTCGGTGAAGTTAAGCAATCAAATCATCGTCTGGTAGACACACGTTTAGCCGTAGGTGTGGTATGCTCATCGGTAACATTTTAATGAGTCACTTGTGTCCTCACTCTTCGACTTTATACTTCGCGTATAATATTCGCGTAAATTATGTTTCGTATATATAGATTATTTAATGAGAAGAGACCTTGTCGGCAGCACACATAATGGTACCGATGAGCCGTCCTTACCATTATTGTTTACGAAAGGTTGAAAAGTGTCTTTTCATTAACGGGGTACAAATTTAATAACACAAATTATTTACTTCGCTTTATTTATCTACAACTATTATTGCTTATTTCATCTAAACTTAAGGAATTCGGAAGGGTACAACAATTGCTTCTTTGTGATCTATTTTAATATTTGCCAGCGCCATGTGTACGTTTTCAATAGCAGCATTTATCTGAAAAAAAACAAATTAATAGAAAAAATAAATAATTTATTTTAAATGTGTTATATTTAAGACAAAGTGTTATATTGAACTTCCCCATTGAGCCAATCATAATATTAAAACAGGGTAAACATTTATCAAGTATGTATGTTTTGATACTTTAGTCGTGTTCTTTGGTGGTAACTAGCTTAGTTACCTAGATAAATTTGCAATTGAAAATTGAGAGTAGTTATCGTATGGCAAAATGGTATATTATATATTTAATAAAATAATAAATAAAAATAATAAACCAGTTAACTGATTCACTTTTGCTTAGTAAAAATGTCTAAAATGTTTTTCCACAAATGGGTTAAGTAGATTTATATTTTAAGGGAAAATAAGTGTGGTAACTTTTATTCGTTTTTAACCTTGTTTACCGAGTAACTTCTGTACAAATGCTAGTTTAGTAACCTGCAAAACACAGCTTTTATTTTGTTAAGACAATTCCTTATTTTTGTAATGTCAAACTTAATGAGTATCCACTGTGATTTCTATGTCACCCTTTTTCTTAATTGTTCGGTACCATGGTACAATAAAGATGGTGGTGTTAGCAGTCAGCTGATTTAAGGCTGGAATTCACCGAAAACGAAATTTTCGCTCCCGTAAGAAATACATGTAGCAAAGTAAACGAGGAACTCCACTACTACAGTAAGTAGTGGAGTTCCTCAGGGTTCTGTTCTTGGATCGCTTTTGTTTGTAATGTATACTAATGATATGTTTGTTAGTGTTGAAACCAGATCCTGTTTTCCTGTTGCTTTTGCTAATGATGTTCAATTGTTGTTTAAGGGAAATTTAGACTTCTTAGACGTGTTGCAGAGTAACATTAATTTCGTAACATCTAATTTGGCTGTTTGGTTGTTCAGTAATGGACTTACAGTAAATGTGAATAAAACGAAAGCAATGTTCTTTGACAGTCCTTTAGAGAGCTATGTTGTAGTATCTGTATCAAATAGTGTAATCGAATTCGTTGATAATATTCAATGTCTTGGTATTACTCTTGTTAATAAGTTAAGGTTTGAGGCCCATGCTGATTCCATGGTTTTCAGAGTTAACTTTACTTTGCGAAAGTTGTACAACTAGGAATTGTCCCTTCCAATCGTGTGGTGCGGTATTTATATTCCTTTAATATTCGGCAGCACGTTTCGGAGTACATCGATAAGGTTTTGCATTGTAGCTTTATGGAGTTTACAAAAAATAAGGAGTTTACTTCACTTCTATAAGTTGTATAAACTTTAGACACCAAGCTTTGTAGTTGAGTTTTTTCACTTTGGAAGGTCCAGAAGAAATCCACAGCTTATAATTCCCCGATTGAATTCTGATTAAGGTCGATTATTTCACGTGAGAGTTGCTCACATTTTTAATAGTTTGCCTGTCTCACTCGGATCATTTAAATACTCCTGCCATACTTATAAGAAAAAATATTTCAACATGCCCACCATTTCGTTTAGCTATTTTCGTTTTGTGGTACTTAGCTGAAACAAAAGGTGGCGGAACTTGGAATTGTTACAGGGATAATTGTAAGATCATTCCGTAAGCATTCGTTTGCTTTGCTACAAAATATAAGTGCGAGCACGACAATTTTCTCGATACATTTTATCTTAGGGACATAAATACTGTTGCACACGTTTTATGCTGTAAAATAAAAAGTACTGAATGCTTTGGACCAAATATTTTTTAATATATTTATTGAAGTATATTGTATCCAAAAAGAATCTACTTATTTGAAATGTCCGCCTTTTGCCTTTACACACACCTTAAGTCGCACTGGCCAATCGTCAATAGCTGCACGAATTTTGTCCATTGGAAAATTGGCCACAGCTCGAACCAAAGCAGTCTTAAGAGATCCAATGGTAGGGTATCTTTTGTGATAAACCTTGTCCTCCAAAACCGTCCACAATTTGTAATCCAAAGGGTTCAAATCTAGACTGCCTAAGGGTCATTCTTCAGAGGAAATGAACGCTGGCAAATTGTTTCGAAGCCAGGCCTGGGACGTTTTAGCCTTATGGGTCGGCGCAGTATCCTCCTGGAAAGACAATGGCTGGTTTTGGAACAGGGAATTGTTAAGAGGCTTCTCAACAGCTTCCAAAACTGTTTCTTGGTAAACTTTGGCCGATGTTTCGACTCCTTGTTCGCAGAAATGCAGGTCAGTGACCCCATCGTAAGAGACACCCCACCAAACCATGACTGAAGCTGTATGATGACCCTTTTCCACCCTTGGGATCAGTTCAGATGTTTCCTTAGATGACCGCGCATACACGCTATCATTTTTCTTGTTAAATTTTTCCTGAACGGTAAAAATTTTTTCATCGGTGAACAAAATTTTCGTGTGCAAGTTATCAGCGTGCTTCACCAAAAGACGTTTGCATTTTTCAATCCTATTTTTTCTGAAAGCTGCAGTCAAAAAATGTCTGGTACGTCGGTTGAAAGCCCCAAGTCTTTTTTTAATGATTCGATTAATGGACTTTTGCGTGATATTCATCTCAAGGGCCATGCTTTTCTGTTTTCGGAGCGGATTTCTTTGAATTCGTGATCTAACGGCTTTGATGGAATGCGGTGTTCGAACAGAGCGTGGACGGCCCGACCGGTGGCGGTCTTTTACATCTCCAGTCTCCCCAAACAGTTTTATGCATCGGTAGACGAACATGTGGCTAATCCCTAGTGGCCGGGACGTTTTGAAAATATCGTTTTTTTCATTTCACACTTGAAAAGCGCTATTACAGCGATACGGTTCTCATTATCTGACCACTCCATGATGAAAGTTGAAACAATTCTAAAATCTCGTTACAGACTAACGCTATTGAGGTTCGCTTTCAAAACCCATATGACATCAACGGGGTACGTTCAGTTCTACTATTGAAATGGGTGTGTTCAATGTTGTACCAGTATTTATGTCCTTACTAAGTATAATTAAATTATGGTGCCCTACTTTAAATTAAAACAATTTTAAACAAAAGGAGGCTCAAATCATCACCTGCATGTGTTTATTCAAATTATGAATTTACGAGTATAAGTCATTTACAAAGCAAGAATTTATGGCGTTACTAGAAATATTTGTTTGAAAAATAGATTTAAACTCGATGCTGTTAAAAAAAATCTAAATTCTAGAAGACTAAGTTGTCCAGGGTATCAAAGACTATATGTGGTATTTTATTTCCTTAAAAATGTCCCTTGCTCTGCCCGTCGATGCTTTACATTAATTTTCAAAGCAAAAAATCGTTTTAAAACTAAATAAATACTTTAGAAAAAAGTTTATTTTTTATGTTGTTTTAATGTCACACAATTGTTTATCAATTTATCAGTAAAAAGGAAAAAAGTGTATTTTATGGTTCTTGTAATTAAATTACCTTCATATTGTGTTTTAAATAATTAAATAGTCTTAAAAAAACAATTTTTATACTCCCTTTACTGCATATTTTCAAGATTATTGATACCTATTTTTCAATTTTATAGTGCATATTTAAGCGCTTATAACACAGTACACAGCCAATCTGGGGGGTGAGAAATTCCAAGTCAGGGTGATGGTACTAGATCAGTATATTAAAAAAAATGACCTTTTACATTTTTTCCTTATCTTGATGTTTTTTCGTTTAGTTGTAAAATGTTGGCAAAAACGTAGTTTGACATAACTCGAGAACGACTAGTTCGATTTTGCTGAAATAAATTGAGAAAAATTAATAATTACATTTTCTTTAATCCATTAATATACTGTTTCTCTACCAAATCAACATTTTTGCAATTAGAAATAAATTTATGAAGAAAATTTTGCCAAAAATTTTTTTTTTTTTTTTTAAAACATATAAATCCCAAACGGAAAAACGTGTAGTCTTATAACTTTCACGTAAAGTCACATAACCTATAAACAAAATGCGACATAGATCATAGAAATCGATTAACTGGCACATACGAACGCAAAACCCTTTGAGGGTTTTAATATACTGACCTAGTACCATCACCCTGACTTGGAATTTCTCACCCCCCAGACAATAACCCCAAAAATGTTCCACAGTGTAATGAGATTTGTAAGCGCTAATAATTCCGATATGTTGTTATAACATATGTATGTATGTAATTTCAATTGATTTCAATCATGTGGTGGTTTAACTCCTCGTTTCTTAAAATGTTGCTACACAAATAAAGAAAATATGTTGTGATTATGTAGTAAAAACAGTACAAACATTTTAATGTTATTTGTCTTGCTTCAGCACATAGAAAAGATGTATGTACATTAGAGAACCTTAAACAAAAAGTTCCGACTCTAGGAATGAGGATTGATATGTTTTAGAAAGATTCCCAAAATATTTTGGATCTAGCTGTCAGCATTCGAGAGCTGGACTAGTATCAAAACACAATTAAAAATTCGTCAATACGAGTAACATTCTCTATTTTATACTGTTCGTTAAATAAATTACGAAATATAATAGAGCGGTTTCATTACTTTTTGAAATGTGTACATATATATTTAAATACTTTTCGTTTTAATAATGAAATAATAGTATCGTAAAAGAACTATCCAACGGTACTCTAAAATACGCGATATATTTTATACCTGGTCGTAGAGTTCGGTTTCCCTTTCAACAATTCACTCAATTACTTCAATAGTGTCACAACTCAAAAAATTACTTTTTCAGGAGAGCCATTTAAAGTTTTCAATGGAGTCTTACTTAACAAAACTAGTGAAAAACCATAGGTTTCCTAAATAAACTAGTGACATGAAATGTGTATAATATAATTCAGAACAAAAGTCAACTTAACTTAGCGATTTACAGCTTTATCTTGAGCAAGAAGTTCGTGTACTTTGAATTATGACGTTATTTGTGAAAAAAGATGTGTCGTTGTTGCTGTGAAAAAAGTCAATAGCTGTTTGTTTAGATACTATATTTTCATTTTATTTTAACTAAAAATATAATTTAACTAAAAATTACTTTGGAATTTATAACATTGAAACATAATATTTTTATATGAAGTTAAGTTCTTACGAGGGCTGCTATATATATATTTCTGGCCAAATAATGAAAATGCGAATATTTATCATCAAAAATGGTTTTATTGTTTTTCAAAGTATTCTCCAGAATGATTTATACACTTTTGCATGCGCTCAAACCAATTGTCGAAGCACTTTTTTCACTCCGTTTGAGACACCTCCAGAACATGGTTTTTAAACGCACTTTTTTCTTGATGTGCGGTAATAAAAAGAAGTCATTGGGCGCCAAGTCAGGGCTGTACGGCGGATGACCCATCAGTTCGACGTTTTGGCCGGTCAAAAAGGCGCTGGTTTGAGCCGATGTGTGAGAGCTCGCATTGTCATAGTGCACACTGATTCGTGTTCTCTTGTTCGTTATTCGAATTTCTCCGAAGACTTCAGGCAAACAAATTGTGGTGTACCACTCAAAATTGACCGTCCTACGTTGCTCAAGCGGAACAGTCGCCACATGACCAGTTTTGCCGAAGAAACAGGCGACCATTTGCTTCGAAGTGCTTTTTCCACGAACAACTTTCGTTGGATTTGGCTCGTCTTCAAAGACCCACACGGTCGATTGCTGTTTTATTTAGGGCTCATACGCATAAATCCATGATTCGTCACCTGTGACAATCTTATAAACGACTTTTGAAGCACCGCGATCGTATTGTTTCAAAATTTCTTTGTACCAATTGACGAGCCTTTTTTGAGCGATTGTCAAATTGTGCGAGATCCAACGAGAACAAACCTTTTTTACGGCCATGTGTTCATGCAATATCGAATGTATGCTTGTGGAAGAAATGTCCAAGGATGCCTCTATCTCACGGTATGTCACATGACGACCATGCATTATCAGTTCACGCACGGCTTCAATGTTCTCTGACACAACGGCCGTTTTTGGACGACCTTCGTCTTTGAGCGAGCGTCGGCCACGATTGAATTCATTAAACCAGTTTTTCACAGTACATAGGATAGTGCTTCATCGCCATACAAAGATTTAAGTTCATCGATGCACTCTTGTCGTGATTATTCAAGTTGTGAAATATGATCGCACAAAAATATTCACGAGTTAATTCCATTTTTTTGCCAAATTGATTTTTTCAAGTCACTGTAAACAACAAAAATGGTGGTCGTACGTCAAAACGTTCTGAGTACCTTTATGATAAAAAATGTCAGATGGCGCCAGGCAACACTTAGTGTTGCCTAGGCCAGAAATATGTATAGCAACCCTCGTAGAATCTGGAAAGTACGTCATATCAGCTGTGGGATCGTCACAATTTTCCGAAAATGACGATGAACATGGTGACATAAAATATGTGTGGTTATTGTTGGACGCAATTTCTTAATATCCTAAAAAAATTGGATGTCATGATTTTATCACCCTCCAGGGCAATGCAACAAGTCTCTTTATTTAATCAGGAATATCGTATCATTTTGAGTTATTGAGCCTTGTTTTACAATATTATCGATACAATTATCATAAATAATGACATATTTTTTTAAAAGGCGAAATTGTTTCTTTTACACAACTAGTATTTTATCAAACATAACGTCACAAAACAAAATACTTAATTTGACAATTATTTGTTTGTCAACAATAATGTAACATATTATTTAACACAAATTAAAAAAAAGAAAATAATTTCAACATTACTGTCACAACTCAAAATAATACAGTTTACATAAAAAATAGCAAGATGAAAAATATAATTACATTTACATAAATATCGTTGTAACACAAAATACATCGTGTTTTCTGAAAAACCACTGAAATTTATACAATGACGACACTTCCTCAACTGAGATGTATCATTGTTGTAATTAAAAAATAACTCGTCATACCAAGTTGAATAACGGCACATATTTAAGTCTACAGGTAAATTTCCAACGATTGAGAAAGAATTTTGTACACAATATCGACCTTGATATTGCGCACATTTCTGCATACTAAGCTCAATAATTGCGATTTTGAGTTATGACACTATTGAAGTAAATGAGCCAATTGCTGTTGTTGTTGTTGTTGTTGTTGTAACAACAATATATTTATTTTGAAGTCTTGTTCGTCTATGGGGGATCTGCTTCGATATCCAGGTAAAGGAAACGCGCCATTTGAACTGGATGCGTCCACAGAGACCTGGGGGTCAGCTGAGTGGGCTTGGCGGACAATTGAAGAGGTGCAGTACATCATGTGGTCCCTGATGGCAGGCGGGACAGATGTCCGGAATGTTAGCATCAATTCGTGCCCAGTAAGAATTAAGGCGGCTGCACCATCCAGATCTCAGCTGCGCCAGAACCACGCGCGTCTGCCGAGGTAGTACCTTCTCCTCAGGTGAAATCTCCGGGGGATGTTCCGCTAGCACTACATTCACACGGTAGCTGGATACTGCTGCTGCGACATCACCGGCGTGAATTTTGTTCAAACCTGTCTGATAGTTTCGATGATCTAAAGGTTCTCTCTTATACCGCTAGACCTCTCTCTCTAGATCATGAAGATCGTACCTGATCTGCCTGGGTGGAGGCATCCTGTTCCAGAGATGTTGGTTAGGATGACTGCTGCTAAAACACCCTAGCAGGTATTGCTTAGACAACAGGAAATTGTGTCTGCGCACGGTTAGGACCTTCGTCTCCTCATGTAGATGGTCCTCAGAAGACACCCTGTTGATGTTCTAAGGGCGGCATTCTGGCAAGTCTGATTTTTCTTCCACTGCGTCGTACTCACGTTCGCCGACCATACAGGTGCTGCGTAGTTTGCTACAGACCGACCTTTGTAAGAGGTCAACAAGGTTTCTTTGTCGGCTCCCCAAGTACTGCCGGCAAGTGACTTGAGGACCTTGTTCCTACTTTGGGTTTACCGCAGATAGCTGTAGCATTTGCAGAGGATCTAAAAAGGCTGTCCAATGTGACCCCAAGGATTTTGGGGTAGTTGGTGGTCGGGATGTTGACGTCATCGACTTTCACATTGTGTCAACCGCACCTCTGCGGTCCAAGCAGTAAACAGTGTGGCTGATGATTTGAAGGCAGATATTTTCATACTCCTTGCAGTGAAGAAACGTGCTAAGTCAGTGAGGTAACAGTTGGTTTTCTCGCAAATGTCATCCACCTTAGGTCCTACAGCCAGAATTGTGAAATCGTCAGCGTACGACACAATTTCAACGCTGTCTGGTGGTGCAGGAATTTTAGAGGTAGAGGTTAAACAGAGCCGGGGATAAAACTCTACCCTGGGGAACTACTTTTTAACTCTACGGGGCTTCGACTTTCTGTCTCTAAATTATACATATGACTGGCGCCCACACATATAGTTTACGAACCAACGTTTCAAACTGGGCGGAAGGGACGTTTCTTCAATGTCCTCGAACAGAGTGGCATGATTGACCGTGTCGAAGGCTTTTGTAAGGTCAAGAGCTACGAGGACCGTCCTGTCGTTAGGCTGGTTAAGGCCGCGACTTATACGTGTGTTGATGGCGTGTAAAGCAGTTGTTGTGTTGTGCTGCTTGCGGAATCTATGCTGATGATCAGCACTAGGAAAGTTTTCGATCAGGCTGGGGAGGAGCAGTGCTTCAAGCGCCATTGCTACTGGAGAAAGCAAGGAGATCGGCCTGTACGAATCTCCTTTACTTCAGTAGCGGGACCACTCTGCCCATTTTCCAGGCATCGGGAACTTTGTGAGTGGCTATCGACAGATTGAGCACTTTGGTCATGTACTCTACTCCCGGGGTATCCAAATGCTTTAACATCAGCATTGAGACTCCGTCAGGACCCAGCGCCTTTGATGACTTTGCGCTGCGGATGACATGGGCAACTTCGCCAACGGCAAATTGTGGTGGTGCCTCTTCGACTCGGAGAGCGCGGATACGACGCAATACTCTCCTTTTCGCCTTATCACTCTCTGGGTGCTCAATAAAAAGCCGGTTAAAATAACACGCGCACCGCTTCGGATCTGTCACTGTTCTATCACCGAACAGTAATGCTGTCCGATCATCCTTCTTTACAGGGTTAGAGAGTGATTTGACCGTTGTCCACAACTTACCAATTCCGGAACTCAAGTTGCACTGCTTTAAGTGGTCTAGCCATTTGTTCCGCTTATATTCGTTGACCAACCTACTGATCTCGGAGTTGAGATCCCTAATTCTAGGGTCAGAAGGGTTGGAGCGACGAATGTCATCACGCTCGTCTGCGAGTCCCGCTGCCTCTGCTGGGAAGTTTGGTCGTACTTCGGGTGTTCGACCAGCAGGGATATGGCGGAACTTTTTCTCGGCTACCCGAACGTCCGACGGAATAGCTAGATTATTAAAGCTGCGGTTGGTGGCTTTTCTGAAGGCCTCCCAATCAGCCTTTTTTTGATTGAGAAACGTACGGCGTTCAGAGGTTATGAAATAGGGTGGTCTATTTATGGAGAGAATTATGGGAAGGTGGTCCGATCCGAGTGAGATGACGGGTTGCCAGGTGACGTCGTTGATCTGGCCAGGCGATGCCAAAGTGATGTCTGGCGAGCTATGGCAAACGCCCATAATCCGCGTGGGGGCGTCCTCGTTCACTGTGCAGAACGTAGAGCTATCAATTTGCTCTGCTAAAGCTATGCCCCTCTGGTGGTTGTCTAGGAGAGAATGCCACAGTTCGTGGTGAGCATTAAAGTCTCCTAGGACCAAGCGGTTATTGCCTTGTAGCAAATTGCTAATGTCTGGCAGATAACGCGGGGCACAGCTACCAACCGGCGGGATGTATACGTTGTACAGCTCTATTTCGGCAGTTCCAGACTTGACTGCTACCCCCATACATTCCATGTATGGGTCTCTAGAGTCAAGCTCAGGCGAAATAGTTCTGTACTGCACAGAATGGTGTAACAGGAAAGCAAGTCCCCCACCTCCGCTTCTGGTGCGATCCTTACGTAGCAGGTTGTATACGTCACAACTGTGCAGGCTGCAGGTGGCATTGAGCTTAGTTTCTTGGATCGCGGCGACCATGATGTTTCTCCGGCTCATAAATTCTATTACCTCACTGATTTTGTTGCGTAGGCCATTACAATTAAATTGCAAAATTGATGCACTGTCAGGAGTGGCAACCGCAATCTGTGGTGTAAGATGCTGTATATGTTGATGCTGTTGCGGGGGCGACTGCGGGGGAGTCTCGTAGTTGGATGATGATGACGACGACGAAAATGCAGACGACGATGATAACACCAAATCCAGAGACCCACTGCTAACTTCGTTGATACAGCATGAGGCAACAAAGTCTGCTTCGCTATACTTCCTTTCTGATGAAGGTCGTCAAAGACCCGAAATAGCGATTAAAGCATGGAGTAGCCACGATAATAAGTCACTTTGCCATATTATAAATAATTGTCAAGAGATTTTAATTATTCATTTTCCATTTGTTAAATCAAAAGAACGAAATATACAAACGATTTAAACATACATCCGGAATACATTCGGATTCGCAATAAAACATAGCAATCTTAATTTCTGGAGGGGTGCGTTTGTAACATATTTTCCTTTGGTTTTTAAAAACCGAACTGATCAACTTATATATTATATCTAGTGGGGACATAAGGCGCGTTTAATGTACAAAGCGAAAAATCAGCTTAAAGTCCTGATAAGGCATTAATTCGTTATCAAACAACCGGATAAGTCTTCCAACCGCTTTTTTCCTATGTGTCCGAGCATAATTCCAGCCTTGGGCATATTGGCCATTTATCGAATTTTTTAAGCGAATTTTTTCTCCACATTTTAGTTTTTATGGGAATAGAATTTTATTTGTGTGCCTTGACTGCCTCGTTAATGGATTGTTCGCATAACATCGCTCCTCCACGATACACCCCAAAAAAGTCTAATGACATTTTTTTGACATCAATTTATTTATACTTCCTCTGTTATGTCATTCAGGCCGAATATCAAAAATTTGGTTGGTCTTTAATTTTTTGATTGATGAACAGTTTTAATTAAACTTAACCAAAATCACAGAAACGGCGTTGGAATTTTTTTTTTAAAAATCAATATAGCGGAATGCTTATTTAGTATAAATATCATCAATTATATGATGCGATTATTATTAATGCCGAAATCAAAACTTTTTATAATGATATCACCGATTTTTTTTTTAAACAGACGGACCGCCATCACACAATCTTTTAATGGCACAATCTTGTGTACAAAAATTTCCAATACTAAGAAGAGAAAACCACTACGAAAGCTTGATGCTTAACTTGACGATACAGCTTAAAAACAAACATACGTGAACGGACAGTGAATATTTATGGAATATAGTAAAGAGTACGATATCATCAATAGCGGATAATGTGTTGGGAAAAGCTTAAGACCTCTAAAGAATGAATGGATGACAGAAAAAATATTAAAATTAATGGAAGAGCGTCAAAAATATAAAAATATGAACTACGGGAATCGCCCAAACTAAAAATTTGAACAAATAATGCCAGGAGATTGCAACACCTACACGACTACTTAGTAGGGACATAAATACTGTTACAACATTGAACACACATATTTCAATAGTAGAACTGAACATACCCCGTTAATGTCATATAGGTTTTGAAAGCTAACCTCAATAGCGTTAGTCTGTAACGGGATTTTAAAATTGTTTCAACTTTCATCATGGAGTGGTCAGATAATGAGAACCGTATCGCTGTAATAGCGCTTTTCAAGTGTGAAATGAAAAAAGCGATATTTTCAAAACGCTCCGGCCACTAGGGATTAACCGCATGTTCATCTACCGATGCATAAAACTGTTTGAGGAGACTGGAGATGTAAAAAACCGCCACCGGTCGGGCCGCCCACGCTCTGTTCGAACACCGCATGTCATCAAAGCCGTTAAATCAAGAATTCATAGAAATCCGCTCCGAAAACAGAAAATCATATCACGCAAAAGTCCATGAGTCGAATCATAATAAAAGAATTGGGACTTGGGGCTTTCAAACGACGTACCGGACATTTATTTACTGCAACTTAAAAAAAAATAGGATTGAAAAATGCAAACGTCTTTTAGTGAAGCACGCTGATAACTTGCACAGAAAAATTTTGTTCACCGATGAAAAATGTTTTACTGTTCAGGAAAAATGTATGCGTGGTCATCTGGGGAAGCATCTGAACTGATCCCAAGGGTGGAAAAGGGGCATCACCCAGCTTCAGTCATGGTTTGGTGGGGTGTCTCTTACGATGAGGTCACTGACCTGCATTTCTGCGAACAAGGAGTCAAAGCATCGGCCAAAGTTTACCAAGAAACCGTTTTGAAAGCTGTTGTGAAGCCTTTTAACAATTCCAGCAGGATTCTGCGCCGGCCCATAAGGCTAGAACGTCCCAGGCCTGGCTTCAAAACAATTTGCCACCGTTCATTTCCTCTAAAGAATGGCCCTCAGGCAGTCCAGATTCGAACCCATTGGATTACAAATTGTGGACGGTTTTAGAGAATAAGGTTTGTCACAAAAGATACCCCAACATTGAATCTCTTAAGACAGCTTTGGTTCGAGCTGTGGCCAATTTTCCAATGTACGAGGTTCGTGTAGCTATTGACGATTGGCCCGTGCGACTTAAGGCGTGTGTAAAGGCAAAAGGCGGACATTTCGAATAAGTAGATTCTTTTTGGATACAATATACTTCAATAAATATATTAAAAAATATTTGGTTCAAAGCATTCAGTACTTTTTATTTTACAGCATAAAACGTCTGTAACAGTATGCGAAAGATCGAAAGGATTTTGCGGAGGTTTTAAAACAATTATGAAATTATTTGAAATGTAATCATTTGTATTGGTCGCCAACACTCGGAAAACGAGTTGTCAAATAAAAAAGAAGATGAGTTAAAAAGTGACTTTCGTGTTCACTTAGGATGACTAACTATTCGTAATCCAATTGAAATCGTGCAGATGTTTCTGTAGGCGACCGAGGTAATAATTTCGAAAGCGTAGACATTTATTTTGATTTTAGTTGTTTTTGAGGAGAATGCGTTTCATTCAAGTTTTTAAAAATTATTCAACCTAAAATATTTGGACTTACTGCATATTTCAAGTCAAGGGATCTAAGCAGCTCAATAATATAAGCGCAATTAGCATTTAATCAGCTTTGTAAAAAGGATGATATTTTGGATTTTAAAAATGAGCGTGGGTTAATAAATGATTTCAGGTATGGGTTAGGCATGTTTTCAGTACTACATTAGTATTTGGTAATGGTACATATTGGTGTAATTATTGTCTGACTTGTCTAAATCCTTTGATATCGTAAATCATTTTAGATAGATTGATAAATTAAGATTAAATTTTTACTTTACTTCTACTGCGTGTAAGCTGATTTCGTTATATTTAACTGTTCGTTTGATTCAGAACGTGGAGTTTCCCATGTGGGGCCTGTGACCATTGTTATTGGTATTGTATATTAACGATGTTTCGGGTTTTCTTCCTCTAATTCATATGACTTATTGCTGTTGTTGTAACAACAATATATTTTGTTTTGTAAGTCCTGTTTGTCTACAGGGGATCATCTCAGATATATATTTATTTATTTATTGTATTTATTTGTACATTTACATTTTCCGTAATTAAGGAAATGCGCCATATAAACTGGATGAGTCCAAAAAGACCTAGGGGTCAGCTTAGTGGTTTGACCAGACAATTGAAGAGGTGCAGCACGCCATGTGGTCCCTGATAGCGGGACAAAAGTCCGGAACGTTGCCATCAATTCGCACCCAATACAAATTGAGGCGGCTGCACCATTCAGATCTCAGGCGCGCCAGAACCACGCACGTCAGTCGAGGTAGCGTCTTCTCCTCTGGAAAAACTTCGGGGATGTTTCCCTAGCACATCATTTACGCAATAGCTGGATAATGCTGCTGCGACTTTAACCACTTAAATGTCGTTTAGACCTGCCTGATAGTTTCTATGATCTTAAGTCTCTATCTTGCACCGCTGTACATCTCTTTATAGATCATGAAGATCGCATGATAGTGGTTGAGGTGACTGCTGCGGAAACACCCAAGCAGATATACTTTAACAACAAGAAATTGTGTCTGCGCACGGTAAGGATCTTCGTCTCCGCATTCACTGAGAGAAAATTCAGCTGGTTTATTCGGCTTTGGGATAGTTTTAGAGCATTTCCAAGCGTATAGGAAATAACAGCTGTTTGTTTATTTTGTCTAGTCCTGGCGCTTTATTTCTTCGTAATTCTTTAAGCAAGACTGCAGTATTATCGGATGATATTAAATAATTGCTATTTGGGGTAATGTCCGTTGTCTGGGCAAAATAGTGTCTAGATCACTAAGATGACTTGCAATGGTAAATCCTGAGCCAACAACTCACTTTTTCAAGTTGTGAGTGATGTGCCGTATTATTAATAAAAAGCGTTGGAACATGTTTTGTCTTCTTACGTAATATTTTGGAGATGTTCCAAAATGGTTTGGAGGCTTTGTCTAGAGGATAACGTTTTATTTCACGATATGTTTCTAAAGTTGGATACGTCTTGGCGTTACTTTGTTTAATCGGGTCATTTGACGTTGATATTTGGGTTGCATTAGAACAAGTGTAATAATCTTCACACAGAGGAATATTCCTGTTAATAAAACTTTTAAAACGTGACCAGTTAGCTTTAGTTGTAAAACTGTCTATTAGTATGTTCTACGAGGGTTGCTATATATATTTCTGACCTAGGCAACACAAAGTGACATTGGAAAGTTTGACATTTTTTTTTTAGCAAAAACGTACTCAGAACGTTTTGACGTACGGCCATCATTTGTGTTGTTTACAGTGACTTGAAAAAATCAATTTGGCAAAAAATTGGAATTAACTCGTGAACATTTTCGTGCGATCATTTTGCATCGATGAACTTAAATCTTTGTATGGCGATGAAGCACCATCCTATAGCACTGTGAAAAACTGGTTTAATGCATTTAATCGTCGACCTCGCTCAAAACGAAGGTCGTCCAAAAACGGCCGTTGTGCCAGAGAACATTGACAATGCAAGATCGCCATGTGACATACATTCGACATTGCATGAACACCTGACCGTAAAAAAGGTTTGTTCTCGTTGGATCCCGCACAATTTGACAATCGCTCAAAAAACACAAAGAAATTTTGAAAAAATGCGATCGAGGTGCTTCAAAGAACGTTTATAAGATCGGCACCTGTGACGAATCATGGATCTATGCGTATGAGCCCGAAACAATACAGTAATCGACCGTGTGGGTCTTCGAAGACGAGCCAAATCCAATGAAAGTTGTTTGTGGAAGAAGCACTTCGAAGCAAATGGTCGCCTGTTTCTTCGGCAAAACTGGTCATGTGGCGACTGTTCCTCTTGAGCAACGTAGGACGGTCAATTCTGAATGGTACACCACAATTTGTTTGCTTGAAGTCTACGGAGAAATTCGAAAAACGAACAAGAGAAGAAGTATCATTGTGCCCCTTCACAATTCAAGCTCTCACACATCGGCCCAAACCAGCGCCTTTTTGACCGGCCAAAACGTCGAATTGATGGGTCATCCGCCGACAATTGGTTTGGGCGCATGCAAAACTGTATAAATCATGCTGGAGAATTATTTGAAAAACAATAAAACCATTTTTGATGATAACACAGTACAACAGCCAATCTGGGGGGTGAGAAATTCCAAGTCAGGGTGATGGTACTATGTCAGTATATTAAAACCCTCAAAGGGTTGTGCGTTCGTATGTGCCATTTTTCTTTATGACCTTTTACATTTTTTCCTTATCTTGATGTTTTTTCGCTTAGTTGTAAAATGTTGGCAAAAACGTAGTTTGACATAACTCGAAAACGACTAGTTCGATTTTGCTGAAATAAATTGAGAAAAATTAATAATTACATTTTCTTTAATCCATTAATATACTGTATCTCTACCAAATCAACATTTTTGCAATTAGAAATAAATTTATGAAGAAAATTTTGCCAAAAAAAAATTTTTTTTTTTTAAAACATATAAATCCCAAACGGAAAAACGTGTAGAGTCTTATAACTTTCACGTAAAGTCACATAACCTATAAACAAAATGCGACATAGATCATAGAAATCGATTAACGCGTTCTGCTTTTATTTACAATTAAGTGAAGTTATTCGCATTTTCATTATTAGGCCAGAAATATACATATATAGCAGCTCACGTACTCACATATTTATCTTGCAATTGATTGGAAGGTGATCTGAGCTGAGATCGTTTATTGGTCTAATTGCTTGAAAGAGTTGTGTATTGTTTGTTATGTATAGATCTTATGTGGACGGCTGTCTTCTTGGATCTGTTGGGATATATGTGCAATCCACTGAAAGCAATATTTGGGATTGGTTTAGCTAAAATTGTTGGTATAATAAGTTGCCCCACGCATTATTTCTCTGACATCCCCAGTAAGAGTGACTGCAATTAAAGTCTCCACCCAATATAAATTTATTACAATTTCTTGTCAGCTTGCGAAGATCAGACGAAAATAATTGTTTTTTTTATGGATTCATTCCTGAGCCTCCTAGAAAATAGCAGGAGTATATATTTACAAACTCATCTTCTGAACGAATTTTAATTCTAATGTTTTCAATAAGTGATATATTTTGCGGTGGTTACAATTGATGTTGAATATTTTTCCGCATAAGGACTGCTACTCCACCCCCTCTGGCGTTCTGACGATCGTCTCTGTAGCAGGTATAATTTTAACTCTTCATAGAGACATTATCGGTTAGCCATGTTTTATTAAGAAGGCAAATATCGTAGATGTGATTGTCCAAAAAGTGGAAAAGCTCTTCTCTATTTTGTTCCGAATGCCTCTGGCATTCCATAAAACGATACTTATTATATTGTTCAATATAAAAAATTACACGCTAAACTGGTGATCACTTAGAATTGATCCGCTTTAGATTTACATTTTCCTAGATTTGAAATCAGTTCAAATGTTAAACTTTTCATTTCTTCTAACGCGATTAAGATGCCGTTTGCGGCATTGTTAGCATTATTCTGTAGACCATTCCATGTATTTACGTTAGGCGCATCATTTTCCTTCAATGTATTTGGAAACATTTTATTGACCTTGCTGTTCTGCGACGTTGAAATATTTGTTGGATTTCAATATTTTTTTGACGACTAGGACACTGAAGAGACAATGTATTGTGTGGACCACCACAATTAGCACATTTTTGATTTGATGCTTTACAGTCAGCAGTATTGTGGTTTTCGGTACAGTTGCCACAAAAGGTTTTAACTTTACACCGGATCAAACCGCGTCCAAACATCTGACAGTTGTAACACTGCGTGAGTTTGGATGTTTTCGGTTTTTGATATTCCTATCGGACTTTTATGTGATTTATGACGGAATAATTTTGTCGTAATTCTTTTAAAGATGTTGATTTCCTTTGGAAATAAACAATAAGCTATTTTGGGTTATCCTTTGCTTTACTTCCAATTCAAACTTTTTGGTTAAGCCATCATCAATTTTAGTCAAAAATAGCATCAAGCCTATCGAAATATTTCTAATTGAATATTGATTTTCAATATCCTACAACTTTCATGTACTTGCTGAATTTTGCACTTGAGTATACATACGTATTTATTGGTGGTATCTTTGTTTTGACAGCATTATCGACAATTGTGTCGTCCACTGTTTGAAGGAGACAGAAATATTTTTGATTTTCAGCTCTCTGAGCAGAGCTATTCGATTTTGGTTTTTTAATCATATTGTTGTAAAGCCTTGAAGGGGCAACAACATCTTCTCGCGCTTTTCTTGTTGTTGGTTGGAACGAAGAAAACTGTAATTTCTTTTTTTTATTACTTTGTGCAAAGCCTATCGCGTATTAACAAATCAACTGACACTGTGTAACTGGGGAGTTAAGAAAACTTAACACGACATAACAATTATTTTATAGATTAAAAGCTTCGCATTGAGCGTCGCTGCTATGCAACTTGTTTTCTTACTGCAAATCTATCAGAAATCCTTAACTGTTAATTCCTCGTTTTACTTTTGCCATTAATGAACGTTCATTTCTTTTTATTACTTACGACATACATATTATTCTTTATATGACATCTCTTTGCCTTTGTATATACAGTAGACGCTTACAAATTACAATTATCAGATAATAGAACTTCCAGAAATTAGAACCAGCATTATGATGCACTGACAATTCGGAAATTAGAACCAAAAAATCTAATTAAATGTTACGCAAAAACTAACTATTATAAAATACACTGCCACCGCATTCCAGCAGTTGGATAATAAAATCTTCCTTTACTGCAATGAATTATTTTAAGTTTGAAACATTTATGTTTAGAACTTTTCGGAAATTAGAACCACCCGAAAAACAAAGTGGTTCTAATTTGTGAGCGTCTAACAAATAAATTATATTTGCTGCATTACTTGTAATATTGCTTTGCTGGCCACATTGGTTTTTATATAACTTAATAAATTAAATTGGATATACATATAGTCAGTTTTGACGACATTTCTAATTCAAATGAATGGCATTCAATTCAATTTTTTAATTAATCAACACATTATCATTTCCAACAATTCTGTTTTCCATTGGTATTCACAGATGCAACAGCACATTGTGTACGTGTTGTTGCGCGTACTCATCTCTGTTTTTCTACTTCTCAATAAAGCTCATATCGCCCACAATTTATCCGTTTTTGATCAATATAGACATATGGGTTGTCAAAGATTAAAAACATTTTTTTGGTTGAGGGAAGGGTCGGACGCATGACTTGAAGAGTCCAGAAAAATGGACGGATAAAAAAGCTAGTCAGGCGTGTTATACCCTGAACTTCTGGATGTGTTCCTTTAATACAATAACGTCTGTTCTTGGTCCAAAAAACTTTCTTCGTTCTTTCAAATAAGCAGGCAACTAATTTTATAATTGCAATACACGGATAAAGTATTTTTTCTCTTTTTGAGTAACAAATTTATCAACACACGTTTGTTACAAGAGAGAAGCAATATAGTGCAAAAGTAGTCTAATTATACATGCTTTATGTGTCATTAATGTCATAGAAACTACAACTATGACTTAAAGACGCAAATCACTGATTAATATTAATGGACATTCAACTAAGTATTGGCATTAATAACTATCGACAAATATCGAAACAAGAATGTAATAATACGGGTACTAGCGCCTAAAACACAAGTCCCGCCAGGCCGGCAGAATATGTTGTTGTAACAACAATATATTATATTTTGAAGTCCTGTTCGTCTATGTGGGATCTACTTCTAGGTGGAGAAAACGCGGCATTTGAACTGGATGCTGAGTGGGCTTGGCCGGACAATTGAATAGGTGCTGCACGTCATGTGGTCCCTGATGCCAGGCGGGACAGATGTCCGGAACGTTAGCATCAATTTTTGCCCAATAGGCTAAACCATCCAGATCTCAACTGGGCCAGAACCATGCGCGTCCGCCGAGGTAGTACCTTCTCCTCAGGTGAGATCTCCGGGGGATGTTCCCTTAGCACTACATTCACACGATAGCTGGATATTGCTTCTGCGACTCCATCAGCTCGAATGTTGTTTAGACCTGCCTGATAGTTTCGATGATCTAAAAGTTTTCTCTTGTACCGCTGGACCTCACTCATGAAGATCGTATCTGATCTGCCTGGGCGGAGGCGTCCTGTCCAAGAGATGTGGTTAGGATGACTACTGCACCCTAGCAAAGTATTGCTTAGGCAGCAGGAAATTGTGTCTGCGCACCGTAAGGGCCTTCGTCTCCTCATGTATATGGTCCTCAGAAAAAGAAGGCACTCTGGCAAGTCTGAATTTTATTCCACTGCGTCGTTGTTGTTGTAACAACAATATATTTATTTTGAAGTCTTGTTCGTCTATGGGGGATCTGCTTCGATATCCAGGTGAAGGAAACGCGCCATTTGAACTGGATGCGTCCACAGAGACCTGGGGTCAGCTGAGTGGGCTTGGCCGGACAATTGAAGAGGTGCAGTACATCATGTGGTCCCTGATGGCAGGCGGGACAGATATCCGGAACGTTAGCATCAATTCGCGCCCAGTAAGAATTGAGGTGGCTGCACCATCCAGATCTCAGCTGTACCAGAAACACGCGCGTCTGCCGAGGTAGTACCTTCTCCTCAGGTGAAATCTCCGGGGGATGTTCCCCTAGCACTACATTTACACGGCAGCTGGATACTGCTGCTGAGACATCATCGGCGTGAATTTTGTTCAAACTTGCCTGATAGTTTCGATGATCTAAAGGTTCTCTCTTACCGCTGCACCTCTCTCTCTAGATCATGAAGATCGTACCTGATCTGCCTGGGTGGAGGCATCCTGTTCAAGAGATGGTGGTTAGGATGACTGCTGCGAAAACACCCTAGCAGGTATTGCTTAGACAACAGGAAATTGTGTCTGCGCACGGTAAGGATCTTCGTCTCCTCATGTAGATGATCCTCAGAGGACATAAGAAGACACCCTGTTGATGTTCTAAGGGCGGCATTCTGGTAAGTCTGAATTTTCTTCCACTGCGTCGTACTCACGTTCGCCGACCATACAGGTGCTGCGTAGTTTGCTACAGACCGACCTATCGCTTTGTAAGAGGTCAACAAGGTTTCTTTGTCGGCTCCCCAAGTACTGCCGGCAAGTGACTTTAGGACCTTGTTCCTACGTTTAAGCTTATCGCAGATAGCAGTAGCATGTACAGAGGATCTAAAAAGACTGTCCAATGTGACCCCAAGGATTTTGGGGTAGTTAGTGGTCAGAATGTTGACGTCATCGACTTTCACATTGAGTGACAACCGCACCTCTGCGGTCCAAGCAGTAAACAGTGTGGCTGATGATTTGGAGGCGGATATTTTCATATTCCTCGCAGTGAAGAAACGTGCTAAGTCAGTGAGGTAATAGTTGATTTTCTCGCAAATGTCATCCACTTTAGGTCCTGACGCCAGAATTGTGCAATCGTCAGCTTACGACACAATTTCAACGCCGTCTGGTGGTGCAGGAATTTTAGAGAGGTAGAGGTTAAACAGAGCCGGGGATAAAACTCAACCCTGGGGAATTCCTTGTTTAACTCTACGGGGCTTCGACTTTCTGTCTCTAAATTCTACATATGACTGGCGCCCACACATATAGTTTACGACCCAACGTTTCAAACTGGGCGGAAGGGACGTTTCTTCAATGTCCTCGAACAGAGTGGCATGATTGACCGTGTCGAAGGCTTTTGTAAGGTCAAGAGCTACGAGGACCGTCCTGTCGTTAGGCTTGTTCTGGTTAAGGCCGCGACTTATACGTGTGGTGATGGCGTGTAAAGCAGTTGTTGTGCTGTGCTGCTTGCGGAATCCATGCTGATGATCAGCACTAGGAAAGTGTTCGATCAGGCTGGGGAGGAGCAGTGCTTCAAGCGTCTTTGCTACTGGAGAAAGCAAGGAGATCGGCCTGTACGAATCTTCTTTACTTGCGTCTTTGCCTGGCTTCAGTAGCGGGACCACTCTGCCCATTTTCCAGGCATCGGGAACTTCGTGAGTGGCTAGCGACAGATTGAGCACTTTGGTCATGTACTCTACTCCCGGGGTATCCAAGTGTTTTAACATCAGCATTTTCATTTGGCAACCCTGTCGTGTTACTTGCAATTTTTCAGTGTTCCGCGCTACTAAATTTTAAATAATTAATTTAAAAAAGTTAAAGTATTATTTATCAGTGTTCGAATTAATAATAATCACTAGAAGTGTTATTTACTTAGTTTGGTGGTATAGTGTTGTCCAGTGTTTTATCAAATATCGTAATATTTGTGCTTTTTATTCTTGTTGAGTGCTGTTTTATTTTTACAACAACATCATTGTGATGATTTAAGCTGCAATTGTTGGTAGCTTATTTTGTGCATTTTGCTTTGTCTTTAATATTCGTTTTGTGTTTCTTGAGTTTTGGAGTGTTGCCACTGTTTTCTTTTTGTTTTTCCCTTTTTGTGTAGTTCACAAATCCAATATTAATCACTTTATACATATATATATATATATTCTTTTTTGTTATTTTATAATTTAATAAGAAAAGAACATGACTTGCACTCTCATAGGTTGCAATTTAACATCCAACGAGAGAATGATTGATTGCTGGATATGTGGTATGTTTGGTCATACCAAATGTGACGGCGTTTCTGCTCGTGCCGCTGATGCCATAGGTCAAAATAATGGCATCAGATAGTGTTGCCCGCGGTGTAGAAGAATTGATATACAGTTTTATAAATTCTTCAAGGATACACTTGCGGAAGTATCCAAGATGGGTTTGGAGTTATTAAGCATTCAGGAGAAATTTTCTAAATTCTCTGAAATGTTTGATAAATATCCGGATTTGGATAAGTTTGTCGTACCACAGACGACGACACCGACACCAAAACATAAGAAATCGTCAAGGAAAAATTCTCCCAAGCTGACGGAAAGAACATCCGCGGTACCTGTAACGGAACAGGTTAACGATATGCCGATTGATGTGGGACCGTCTTCTGGCGGAGAAGAAATTGCTTGTGCAGTTGGACTTATGGATACTGCTGTTAAAAAACCGGAAGGAACACCGAACTCAATTTCAGCTTTGAGTGTGAACCTGCAGACACCGGTTTTAAAATGTCCTTTCACTTATTGAATTAAATTTGCATCGTCTTAAACCCACTAGTACTTCTGGACCCGATGGCATTCCGAATGTTTTATTGAAAGGCTGCTCTGAATCCCTGGTCTTACCCTTATCCTTATTATTTAATTCATCATTACAATTGGGGTACTTTCCTGATTTATGGAAACGGTCTTACTTGTTTCCACTTCACAAATCTGTTAGTCTGTTGGATGTATCGAACTATAGAGGGATTGCTAAATTAAGCGCTATTATTCCTAAGTTATTTGAGAAATTGTAACAAATTTTGTTTCACATAATGTGGCGCCCATACTCCATCCATGCCAACATGGATTTCGTAAGGGTCACTCTACTATTACAAATCTACTTCAGTTTTCCTCTGAAGTTATATATGCATTTATTCGTCGCAAGCAAACTGACGTTATATATACTGATTTTAGTAAGGCATTTGATAAAGTTAATCACAGACTATTACTATTCAAGTTAAACAAAATTGGGTTTAGTAATAATTTCATAAATTGGCTTTCCTCCTACCTAATTGGGAGGGAACAAGTAGTTTTATTTGAAAAAGGTCTTTCCAGATCTATTCGTATTTCCTCTGGTGTCCCACAGGGCAGCCAACTTGGACCTATTCTCTTTTTACTATTTATTAACGACTTGCCCGACTCTATTATCAACTCTAATTTACTAATGTTTGCAGACGACGTTAAATTATTTTCCTCTTATGCTAGCTTTGCGGACAGTCACATACTGCAGGGTAATTTGGACAGATTTAGTACTTGGTGTGAATTTAATTTTATGGAATTAAACCTTAAAAAGTGTAAGCATATGTGCTTTTCTAGACGTAGTTTGTTGGCTACTAAATTTAATTTATGTGGCTCTGAATTGGCATCGGTTGATTCATTTATTGATCTCGGTTTTATGATGGATAGAAAGTTGAATTTTAATAACCATATCATTACTATGGTAAATAAAGCGTATTGTGTCTTTAATTTTGTGAAACGCTGGGCAAAAGAGTTTACTGATCCATATACTACGAAACAGCTTTATATTACCCTAGTTAGGCCAATTTTAGAATATGGATCAGTGGTTTGGGATCCCCAATATGATTACTATGTTAACAAAATTGAGTCCGTGCAGAAACAATTTTTAATATTCTGCTTAAGAGGTCTTCACTGGAATACTGGTTATGAACTTCCTTCTTATAATGGCAGGTTAAATATTATTAAATTGCCCTCATTGAAGAGTAGGCGAACTATGATGAATACGATGATGGTTTATAAAATTATATGTGGATTTTCAAAGGCACAATTATGCATGTGGTGACCCATTTCGTAGAATGTGTGCTGATTTTAATTCGTTATATCATTTAATTGATTTCTCATTAAAACTGTAATAATTTTTTATTTAAACTGATTACACCAAGGCTCATTGTCTTCATAACAATTTAGGCTGCTATAAACAAATTTAGTAATTGTTATTATTCTTAAATACTTATGTATATTATGCATTATATTATTTTTATTAGATTTTAATATTGTAATAAAGAAAGGTGGTGGTTATATTTTGATTTTGTACTGCATGCTTCTATTCCTTCTCATACTTTGATTGGATTGTATTAAATTAAGGTGGTGGTTATATTATAAAGTATTAATTTGGTGTTTATATTTTCTAGTGATTATTATTAATATTTTTTTTTGTACCGGTTGGCTGTTGATAAATATCTGTAGCTAATTTACATGGATGACGTTTCTTGTCATCTCCATTATGGATCGGTCCATAATGTGTACGTTGTCCCTACGTCATGGGGACGTGGCCTCCTCGGTCGGCAGGGGCGGGTGTGAGTGGCGTGGGAACGTTCGCCTAAAAAAAAAAATAAGGAGATTCCGTCCGGGCCCAGCGCCTTTGATGACTTTGAGCTGCGGATGACATGGGCAACTTCGCCAACGGTCAATTGTGGTGGTGCCTCTTCGACTCGGAGAGCTCGGATACGACGCAATACTCTCCTTTTCGCCTTATCACTCTCTGGGTGCTCAATAAAAAGCCGGTTAAAATAACACGCGCACCGCTTTGGATCTGTCACTGTTCTATCACCGAACGTGACAGCTGTCCGATCATCCTTCCTTACAGGGTTAGAGAGTGATTTGACCGTTGTACACAACTTACCAATTCCGGAACTCAAGTTGCACTGCTTTAAGTGGTCTAGCCATTTGTTCCGCTTACATTCGTTGACCAACCTACTGATCTCGGAGTTGAGATCCCTAATTCTAGGGTCAGTAGGGTTGGAGCGACGAATGTCATCACGCTCGTCTGCGAGTCCCGCTGCCTCTGCTGGGAAGTTTGGTCGTACTTCGGGTGTTCGACCAGCAGGGATATGGCGAGCGGCTGCTGCGTTAATGATGGTCCGGAACTTTTTCTCGGCTACCCGAACGTACGACGGAATAGCTAGATTATTAAAGCTGCGGTTGGTGGCTTCTCTGAAGGCCTCCCAATCAGCCTTTTTTTGATTGAGAAACGTACGGCGTTCAGAGGTTATGAAATCGGGTGGTCTATTTATGGAGAGAATTATGGGAAGGTGGTCCGATCCGAGTGAGATGACGGGTTGCCAGGTGACGTCGTTGATCTGGCCAGGCGATGCCAAAGTGATGTCTGGCGAGCTATGGCAATCGCCCATAATCCGCGTGGGGGCGTCCTCATTCACTGTGCAGAACGTAGAGCTATCAATTTGCTCTGCTAAAGCTATGCCCCTCTGGTCGTTGTCTAGGAGAGAATGCCACAGTTCGTGGTGAGCATTAAAGTCTCCTAGGACCAAGCGGTTATTGCCTTGTAGCAAATTGCTAATGTCTGGCAGATAACGCGGGGCACAGCTACCAACCGGCGGGATGTATACGTTGTACAGCTCTATTTCGGCAGTTCCAGACTTGACGGAACTGCCCATACATTCCCATACATTCCATGTATGGGTCTCTAGAGTCAAGCTCAGGCGAAATAGGTCTGTACTGCACAGAATGGTGTAACAATCCCGCGACTGCCGGTTCTATGTACCGGATTGACCCGAAACTCTTCGGCCAGGGGCAGTCACCTCAACAATATATGTTTTTTGTCCGTTGAGCTTGTTCCCGCTACTGCCGGTTCTATGTACCGTATTGATCCGAAGCAAACACTCTTCGGCCGGGAGCAGTCACCTTAACAATATGTGTTTTTTGTGGCAATATGTAGCTTTGTCTGTCGGAAGGTTCCATTTAAGTATTGTCTTCTAGATATTTACAGTTTTAATATACATATATGGTACGATTTGAATCAAATTTATAAAATACATTTCTTATATGGAGATACATTTTCCATTGGCAGCGGACTGAAGAAACCTATAAAAAATTCAAATGGACACTCCGATTTTCTTTTTTAATTTGATGTTAATAAAAAAAAATAGCAGGGCATAATTTTGGGTATAATGTATAAAAATAGCTTGAGCAATTGAAAAAAAATTTCGTTGATTTATTCGGTTGAAGAATTGATCAATCTAATACATATCCCATTATGATATCTAAAATTGGTAGACATTTATAGCAGGAGCATTTTTACTAGTCGTTTTTGCTAGATTGGCATCGAATCAATATAAAATTTCGGGATAAACGCGTTTTTTGTAATTTTTTTCTGGTTTTTCTCATTTAACTTGTATATGTGACAAAATAGAAAGGGGCCTAAGTTAAAAAACCAGTTTTGTTCAGGAGACATTTTAAAGATTAGGTCCCTTTCTATTTGCGCTTAGAATCGTCGTCTTCACTTTCATAAAACGCGCATATTTCTGGGAGGGAACACTTTTGAGGCATGGGATCGGTCTCATTCGATGCCACATCAAAAAAAAATAAAAAAAATTAAAATTGATTTTTTTACCCTTTCCTATGCGCTGTCACAAATATTTAACCCCTATGGGCATAAATCTAATTAAAGATCAACTTTCGTATCGACTCTTAATTTTTTCAATCGACAGAACTTTGTATTTGGAACAAAAAATATAGTAACTGTATATACTTATAACGTATATACAACAAGTTTTCTTTGTCGGCTCCCCAAGTACTGCCGGCAAGTGACTTGAGGACCTTGTTCCTACTTTTAAGCTTATCGCAGATAGCTGTAGCATGTACAGAGGATCTAAAAAGACTGTCCAATGTGACCCCAAGGATTTTGGGGTAGTTAGTGGTCAGGATGTTGACGTCATTGACTTTCACATTGAGTGACAACCGCACCTCTGCGGTCCAAGCAGTAAACTGTGTGGCTGATGATTTGGAGGCGGATATTTTCATATTCCTCGCAGTGAAGAAACGTGCTAAGTCAGTGAGGTAATAGTTGATTTTCTCGCAAATGTCATCCACTTTAGGTCCTGACGCCAGAATTGTGCAATCGTCAGCTTACGACACAATTTCAACGCCGTCTGGTGGTGCAGGAATTTTAGAGAGGTAGAGGTTAAACAGAGCCGGGGATAAAACTCAACCCTGGGGAATTCCTTGTTTAACTCTACGGGGCTTCGACTTTCTGTCTCTAAATTCTACATATGACTGGCGCCCACACATATAGTTTACGACCCAACGTTTCAAACTGGGCGGAAGGGACGTTTCTTCAATGTCCTCGAACAGAGTGGCATGATTGACCGTGTCGAAGGCTTTTGTAAGGTCAAGAGCTACGAGGACCGTCCTGTCGTTAGGCTTGTTCTGGTTAAGGCCGCGACTTATACGTGTGGTGATGGCGTGTAAAGCAGTTGTTGTGCTGTGCTGCTTGCGGAATCCATGCTGATGATCAGCACTAGGAAAGTGTTCGATCAGGCTGGGGAGGAGCAGTGCTTCAAGCGTCTTTGCTACTGGAGAAAGCAAGGAGATCGGCCTGTACGAATCTTCTTTACTTGCGTCTTTGCCTGGCTTCAGTAGCGGGACCACTCTGCCCATTTTCCAGGCATCGGGAACTTCGTGAGTGGCTAGCGACAGATTGAGCACTTTGGTCATGTACTCTACTCCCGGGGTATCCAAGTGTTTTAACATCAGCATTTTCCTTTGGCAACCCTGTCGTGTTACTTGCAATTTTTCAGTGTTCCGCGCTACTAAATTTTAAATAATTAATTTAAAAAAGTTAAAGTATTATTTATCAGTGTTCGAATTAATAATAATCACTAGAAGTGTTATTTACTTAGTTTGGTGGTATAGTGTTGTCCAGTGTTTTATCAAATATCGTAATATTTGTGCTTTTTATTCTTGTTGAGTGCTGTTTTATTTTTACAACAACATCATTGTGATGATTTAAGCTGCAATTGTTGGTAGCTTATTTTGTGCATTTTGCTTTGTCTTTAATATTCGTTTTGTGTTTCTTGAGTTTTGGAGCGTTGCCACTGTTTTCTTTTTGTTTTTCCCTTTTTGTGTAGTTCACAAATCCAATTTTAATCACTTTATACATATATATTCTTTTTTGTTATTTTATAATTTAATAAGAAAAGAACATGACTTGCACTCTCATAGGTTGCAATTTAACATCCAACGAGAGAATGATTGATTGCTGGATATGTGGTATGTTTGGTCATACCAAATGTGCTGGCGTTTCTGCTCGTGCCGCTGATGCCATAGGTCAAAATAATGGCATCAGATAGTGTTGCCCGCGGTGTAGAAGAATTGATATACAGTTTTTTAAATTCTTCAAGGATACACTTGCGGAAGTATCCAAGATGGGTTTGGAGTTATTAAGCATTCAGGAGAAATTTTCTAAATTCTCTGAAATGTTTGATAAATATCCGGATTTGGATAAGTTTGTCGTACCACAGACGACGACACCGACACCAAAACGTAAGAAATCGTCAAGGAAAAATTCTCCCAAGCTGACGGAAAGAACATCCGCGGTACCTGTAACGGAACAGGTTAACGATATGCCGATGGATGTGGGACCGTCTTCTGGCGGAAAAGAAATTGCTTGTGCAGTTGGACTTATGGATACTAAAAAACCGGAAGGAACACCGAACTCAATTTCAGCTTTGAGTGTGAACCTGCAGACACCGGTTTTAAAATGTCCTTTCACTTATTGAATTAAACTTGCATCGTCTTAAACCCACTAGTACTTCTGGACCCGATGGCATTCCGAATGTTTTATTGAAAGGCTGCTCTGAATCCCTGGTCTTACCCTTATCCTTATTATTTAATTCATCATTACAATTGGGGTACTTTCCTGATTTATGGAAACGGTCTTACTTGTTTCCACTTCACAAATCTGTTAGTCTGTTGGATGTATCGAACTATAGAGGGATTGCTAAATAAGCGCTATTATTCCTAAGTCATTTGAGAAATTGTAACAAATTTTGTTTCACATAATGTGGCGCCCATACTCCATCCATGCCAACATGGATTTCGTAAGGGTCACTCTACTATTACAAATCTACTTCAGTTTTCCTCTGAAGTTATATATGCATTTATTCGTCGCAAGCAAACTGACGTTATATATACTGATTTTAGTAAGGCATTTGATAAAGTTAATCACAGACTATTACTATTCAAGTTAAACAAAATTGGGTTTAGTAATAATTTCATAAATTGGCTTTCCTCCTACCTAATTGGGAGGGAACAAGTAGTTTTATTTGAAAAAGGTCTTTCCAGATCAATTCGTATTTCCTCTGGTGTCCCACAGGGCAGCCAACTTGGACCTATTCTCTTTTTACTATTTATTAACGACTTGCCCGACTCTATTATCAACTCTAATTTACTAATGTTTGCAGACGACGTTAAATTATATGCTAGCTTTGCGGACAGTCACATACTGCAGGGTAATTTGGACAGATTTAGTACTTGGTGTGAATTTAATTTTATGGAATTAAACCTTAAAAAGTGTAAGCATATGTGCTTTTCTAGACGTAGTTTGTTGGCTACTAAATTTAATTTATGTGGCTCTGAATTGGCATCGGTTGATTCATTTATTGATCTCGGTTTTATGATGGATAGAAAGTTGAATTTTAATAACCATATCATTACTATGGTAAATAAAGCGTATTGTGTCTTTAATTTTGTGAAACGCTGGGCAAAAGAGTTTACTGATCCATATACTACGAAACAGCTTTATATTACCCTAGTTAGGCCAATTTTAGAATATGGATCAGTGGTTTGGGATCCCCAATATGATTACTATGTTAACAAAATTGAGTCCGTGCAGAAACAATTTTTAGTATTCTGCTTAAGAGGTCTTCACTGGAATACTGGTTATGAACTTCCTTCTTATAATGGGCGGTTAAATCTTATTAAATTGCCCTCATTCATCGTAGAATATGATGATGGTTTATAAAATTATATGTGGGGTTGTGGCTTCTGAATACTTAATATCAAAATTTTCTATTAACGTCCCATTTAGACCTACTAGATACATCAGTTCTTACACTTGGATTTTCAAAGGCACAATTATGCATGTGGTGACCCATTTCGTAGAATGTGTGCTGATTTTAATTCGTTATATCATTTAATTGATTTCTCATTAGGTTTTGATTCATTAAAAACTGTAATAATTTTTTATTTAAACTCATTACACCAAGGTTCATTGTCTTCATAACAATTTAGGCTGCTATAAACAAATTTAGTAATTGTTATTATTCTTAAATACTTATGTATATTATGCTTTATATTATTTTTATTATATTTTAATATTGTAATAAAGAAAGGTGGTGGTTATATTTTGATTTTGTATTGCATGCTTCTAGTCCTTCTCATACTTTGATTGGATTGTATTATTGTATTAAATTAAGGTGGTGGTTATATTATAAAGTATTAATTTGGTGTTTATATTTTCTAGTGATTATTATTAATATTTTTTTTTTGTACCGGTTGGCTGTTGATAAATATCTGTAGCTAATTTACATGGATGACGTTTCTTGTCATCTCCATTATGGATCGGTCCATAATGTGTACGTTGTCCCTACGTCATGGGGACGTGGCCTCCTCGGTCGGCAGGGGCGGGTGTGAGTGGCGTGGGAACGTTCGCCTAAAAAAAAAATAAGGAGATTCCGTCCGGGCCCAGCGCCTTTGATGACTTTGAGCTGCGGATGACATGGGCAACTTCGCCAACGGTCAATTGTGGTGGTGCCTCTTCGACTCGGAGAGCTCGGATACGACGCAATACTCTCCTTTTCGCCTTATCACTCTCTGGGTGCTCAATAAAAAGCCGGTTAAAATAACACGCGCACAGCTTCGGATCTGTCACTGTTCTATCACCGAACGTGACAGCTGTCCGATCATCCTTCCTTACAGGGTTAGAGAGTGATTTGACCGTTGTCCACAACTTACCAATTCCGGAACTCAAGTTGCACTGCTTTAAGTGGTCTAGCCATTTGTTCCGCTTATATTCGTTGACCAACCTACTGATCTCAGTAGGGTTGGAGCGACGAATGTCATCACGCTCGTCTGCGAGTCCCGCTGCCTCTGCTGGGAAGTTTGGTCGTACTTCGGGTATTCGACCAGCAGGGATATGGCGAGCGGCTGCTGCGTTAATGATGGTCCGGAACTTTTTCTCGGCTACCCGAACGTACGACGGAATAGCTAGATTATTAAAGCTGCGGTTGGTGGCTTCTCTGAAGGCCTCCCAATCAGCCTTTTTTTGATTGAGAAACGTACGGCGTTCAGAGGTTATCAAATCGGGTGGTCTATTTATGGAGAGAATTATGGGAAGGTGGTCCGATCCGAGTGAGATGACGGGTTGCCAGGTGACGTCGTTAATCTGGCCAGGCGATGCCAAAGTGATGTCTGGCGAGCTATGGCAATCGCCCATAATCCGCGTGGGGGCGTCCTCATTCACTGTGCAGAACGTAGAGCTATCAATTTGCTCTGCTAAAGCTATGCCCCTCTGGTCGTTGTCTAGGAGAGAATGCCACAGTTCGTGGTGAGCATTAAAGTCTCCTAGGACCAAGCGGTTATTGCCTTGTAGCAAATTGCTAATGTCTGGCAGATAACGCGGGGCACAGCTACCAACCGGCGGGATGTATACGTTGTACAGCTCTATTTCGGCAGTTCCAGACTTGACGGAACTGCCCATACATTCCCATACATTCCATGTATGGGTCTCTAGAGTCAAGCTCAGGCGAAATAGGTCTGTACTGCACAGAATGGTGTAACAATCCCGCGACTGCCGGTTCTATGTACCGGATTGACCCGAAACTCTTCGGCCAGGGGCAGTCACCTCAACAATATATGTTTTTTGTTCGTTGAGCTTGTTCCCGCCACTGCCGGTTCTATGTACCGTATTGATCCGAAGCAAACACTCTTCGGCCAGGAGCAGTCACCTTAACAATATGTGTTTTTTGTGGCAATATGTAGCTTTGTCTGTCGGAAGGTTCCATTTAAGTATTGTCTTCTAGATATTTACAGTTTTAATATACATATATGGTACGATTTGAATCAAATTTATAAAATACATTTCTTATATGGAGATACATTTTCCATTGGCAGCGGACTGAAGAAACCTATAAAAAATTCAAATGGACACTCCGATTTTCTTTTTTAATTTGATGTTAATAAAAAAAAATAGCAGGGCATAATTTTGGGTATAATGTATAAAAATAGCTTGAGCAATTGAAAAAAAATTTCGTTGATTTATTCGGTTGAAGAATTGATCAATCTAATACATATCCCATTATGATATCTAAAATTGGTAGACATTTATAGCAGGAGCATTTTTACTAGTCGTTTTTGCTAGATTGACATCGAATCAATATAAAATTTCGGGATAAACGCGTTTTTTGTAATTTTTTTTGGTTTTTCTCATTTAACTTGTATATGTGACAAAATAGAAAGGGGCCTAAGTTAAAAAACCAGTTTTGTTCAGGAGAGACATTTTAAAGATTAGGTCCCTTTCTATTTGCGCTTAGAATCGTCGTCTTCACTTTCATAAAACGCGCATATTTCTGGGAGGGAACACTTTTGAGGCATGGGATCGGTCTCATTCGATGCCACATCAAAAAAAAATAAAAAAAATTAAAATTGATTTTTTTACCCTTAGGTCCCTTTCTCTATGCGCTGTCACAAATATTTAACCCCTATGGGCATAAATCTAATTAAAGATCAACTTTCGTATCGACTCTTAATTTTTTCAATCGACAGAACTTTGTATTTGGAACAAAAAATATAGTAACTGTATATACTTATAACGTATATACAACAAGTTTTCTTTGTCGGCTCCCCAAGTACTGCCGGCAAGTGACTTGACCATACAGGTGCTGCGTAGTTTGCTACAGACCGACCTATCGCTTTGTAAGAGGTCAACAAGGTTTCTTTGTCGGCTCCCCAAGTACTGCCGGCAAGTGACTTTAGGACCTTGTTCCTACTTTTAAGCTTATCGCAGATAGCAGTAGCATGTACAGAGGATCTAAAAAGACTGTCCAATGTGACCCCAAGGATTTTGGGGTAGTTAGTGGTCAGGATGTTGACGTCATCGACTTTCACATTGAGTGACAACCGCACCTCTGCGGTCCAAGCAGTAAACAGTGTGGCTGATGATTTGGAGGCGGATATTTTCATATTCCTCGCAGTGAAGAAACGTGCTAAGTCAGTGAGGTAATAGTTGATTTTCTCGCAAATGTCATCCACTTTAGGTCCTGACGCCAGAATTGTGCAATCGTCAGCTTACGACACAATTTCAACGCCGTCTGGTGGTGCAGGAATTTTAGAGAGGTAGAGGTTAAACAGAGCCGGGGATAAAACTCAACCCTGGGGAATTCCTTGTTAAACTCTACGGGGCTTCGACTTTCTGTCTCTAAATTCTACATATGACTGGCACCCACACATATAGTTTACGACCCAACGTTTCAAACTGGGCGGAAGGGACGTTTCTTCAATGTCCTCGAACAGAGTGGCATGATTGACCGTGTCGAAGGCTTTTGTAAGGTCAAGAGCTACGAGGACCGTCCTGTCGTTAGGCTTGTTCTGGTTAAGGCCGCGACTTATACGTGTGGTGATGGCGTGTAAAGCAGTTGTTGTGCTGTGCTGCTTGCGGAATCCATGCTGATGATCAGCACTAGGAAAGTGTTCGATCAGGCTGGGGAGGAGCAGTGCTTCAAGCGTCTTTGCTACTGGAGAAAGCAAGGAGATCGGCCTGTACGAATCTTCTTTACTTGCGTCTTTGCCTGGCTTCAGTAGCGGGACCACTCTGCCCATTTTCCAGGCATCGGGAACTTCGTGAGTGGCTAGCGACAGATTGAGCACTTTGGTCATGTACTCTACTCCCGGGGTATCCAAGTGTTTTAACATCAGCATTTTCCTTTGGCAACCCTGTCGTGTTACTTGCAATTTTTCAGTGTTCCGCGCTACTAAATTTTAAATAATTAATTTAAAAAAGTTAAAGTATTATTTATCAGTGTTCGAATTAATAATAATCACTAGAAGTGTTATTTACTTAGTTTGGTGGTATAGTGTTGTCCAGTGTTTTATCAAATATCGTAATATTTGTGCTTTTTATTCTTGTTGAGTGCTGTTTTATTTTTACAACAACATCATTGTGATGATTTAAGCTGCAATTGTTGGTAGCTTATTTTGTGCATTTTGCTTTGTCTTTAATATTCGTTTTGTGTTTCTTGAGTTTTGGAGTGTTGCCACTGTTTTCTTTTTGTTTTTCCCTTTTTGTGTAGTTCACAAATCCAATATTAATCACTTTATACATATATATATATATTCTTTTTTGTTATTTTATAATTTAATAAGAAAAGAACATGACTTGCACTCTCATAGGTTGCAATTTAACATCCAACGAGAGAATGATTGATTGCTGGATATGTGGTATGTTTGGTCATACCAAATGTGACGGCGTTTCTGCTCGTGCCGCTGATGCCATAGGTCAAAATAATGGCATCAGATAGTGTTGCCCGCGGTGTAGAAGAATTGATATACAGTTTTATAAATTCTTCAAGGATACACTTGCGGAAGTATCCAAGATGGGTTTGGAGTTATTAAGCATTCAGGAGAAATTTTCTAAATTCTCTGAAATGTTTGATAAATATCCGGATTTGGATAAGTTTGTCGTACCACAGACGACGACACCGACACCAAAACATAAGAAATCGTCAAGGAAAAATTCTCCCAAGCTGACGGAAAGAACATCCGCGGTACCTGTAACGGAACAGGTTAACGATATGCCGATGGATGTGGGACCGTCTTCTGGCGGAGAAGAAATTGCTTGTGCAGTTGGACTTATGGATACTGCTGTTAAAAAACCGGAAGGAACACCGAACTCAATTTCAGCTTTGAGTGTGAACCTGCAGACACCGGTTTTAAAATGTCCTTTCACTTATTGAATTAAATTTGCATCGTCTTAAACCCACTAGTACTTCTGGACCCGATGGCATTCCGAATGTTTTATTGAAAGGCTGCTCTGAATCCCTGGTCTTACCCTTATCCTTATTATTTAATTCATCATTACAATTGGGGTACTTTCCTGATTTATGGAAACGGTCTTACTTGTTTCCACTTCACAAATCTGTTAGTCTGTTGGATGTATCGAACTATAGAGGGATTGCTAAATTAAGCGCTATTATTCCTAAGTTATTTGAGAAATTGTAACAAATTTTGTTTCACATAATGTGGCGCCCATACTCCATCCATGCCAACATGGATTTCGTAAGGGTCACTCTACTATTACAAATCTACTTCAGTTTTCCTCTGAAGTTATATATGCATTTATTCGTCGCAAGCAAACTGACGTTATATATACTGATTTTAGTAAGGCATTTGATAAAGTTAATCACAGACTATTACTATTCAAGTTAAACAAAATTGGGTTTAGTAATAATTTCATAAATTGGCTTTCCTCCTACCTAATTGGGAGGGAACAAGTAGTTTTATTTGAAAAAGGTCTTTCCAGATCTATTCGTATTTCCTCTGGTGTCCCACAGGGCAGCCAACTTGGACCTATTCTCTTTTTACTATTTATTAACGACTTGCCCGACTCTATTATCAACTCTAATTTACTAATGTTTGCAGACGACGTTAAATTATTTTCCTCTTATGCTAGCTTTGCGGACAGTCACATACTGCAGGGTAATTTGGACAGATTTAGTACTTGGTGTGAATTTAATTTTATGGAATTAAACCTTAAAAAGTGTAAGCATATGTGCTTTTCTAGACGTAGTTTGTTGGCTACTAAATTTAATTTATGTGGCTCTGAATTGGCATCGGTTGATTCATTTATTGATCTCGGTTTTATGATGGATAGAAAGTTGAATTTTAATAACCATATCATTACTATGGTAAATAAAGCGTATTGTGTCTTTAATTTTGTGAAACGCTGGGCAAAAGAGTTTACTGATCCATATACTACGAAACAGCTTTATATTACCCTAGTTAGGCCAATTTTAGAATATGGATCAGTGGTTTGGGATCCCCAATATGATTACTATGTTAACAAAATTGAGTCCGTGCAGAAACAATTTTTAATATTCTGCTTAAGAGGTCTTCACTGGAATACTGGTTATGAACTTCCTTCTTATAATGGCAGGTTAAATATTATTAAATTGCCCTCATTGAAGAGTAGGCGAACTATGATGAATACGATGATGGTTTATAAAATTATATGTGGATTTTCAAAGGCACAATTATGCATGTGGTGACCCATTTCGTAGAATGTGTGCTGATTTTAATTCGTTATATCATTTAATTGATTTCTCATTAAAACTGTAATAATTTTTTATTTAAACTGATTACACCAAGGCTCATTGTCTTCATAACAATTTAGGCTGCTATAAACAAATTTAGTAATTGTTATTATTCTTAAATACTTATGTATATTATGCATTATATTATTTTTATTAGATTTTAATATTGTAATAAAGAAAGGTGGTGGTTATATTTTGATTTTGTACTGCATGCTTCTATTCCTTCTCATACTTTGATTGGATTGTATTAAATTAAGGTGGTGGTTATATTATAAAGTATTAATTTGGTGTTTATATTTTCTAGTGATTATTATTAATATTTTTTTTTGTACCGGTTGGCTGTTGATAAATATCTGTAGCTAATTTACATGGATGACGTTTCTTGTCATCTCCATTATGGATCGGTCCATAATGTGTACGTTGTCCCTACGTCATGGGGACGTGGCCTCCTCGGTCGGCAGGGGCGGGTGTGAGTGGCGTGGGAACGTTCGCCTAAAAAAAAAAATAAGGAGATTCCGTCCGGGCCCAGCGCCTTTGATGACTTTGAGCTGCGGATGACATGGGCAACTTTGCCAACGGTCAATTGTGGTGGTGCCTCTTCGACTCGGAGAGCTCGGATACGACGCAATACTCTCCTTTTCGCCTTATCACTCTCTGGGTGCTCAATAAAAAGCCGGTTAAAATAACACGCGCACCGCTTTGGATCTGTCACTGTTCTATCACCGAACGTGACAGCTGTCCGATCATCCTTCCTTACAGGGTTAGAGAGTGATTTGACCGTTGTACACAACTTACCAATTCCGGAACTCAAGTTGCACTGCTTTAAGTGGTCTAGCCATTTGTTCCGCTTACATTCGTTGACCAACCTACTGATCTCGGAGTTGAGATCCCTAATTCTAGGGTCAGTAGGGTTGGAGCGACGAATGTCATCACGCTCGTCTGCGAGTCCCGCTGCCTCTGCTGGGAAGTTTGGTCGTACTTCGGGTGTTCGACCAGCAGGGATATGGCGAGCGGCTGCTGCGTTAATGATGGTCCGGAACTTTTTCTCGGCTACCCGAACGTACGACGGAATAGCTAGATTATTAAAGCTGCGGTTGGTGGCTTCTCTGAAGGCCTCCCAATCAGCCTTTTTTTGATTGAGAAACGTACGGCGTTCAGAGGTTATGAAATCGGGTGGTCTATTTATGGAGAGAATTATGGGAAGGTGGTCCGATCCGAGTGAGATGACGGGTTGCCAGGTGACGTCGTTGATCTGGCCAGGCGATGCCAAAGTGATGTCTGGCGAGCTATGGCAATCGCCCATAATCCGCGTGGGGGCGTCCTCATTCACTGTGCAGAACGTAGAGCTATCAATTTGCTCTGCTAAAGCTATGCCCCTCTGGTCGTTGTCTAGGAGAGAATGCCACAGTTCGTGGTGAGCATTAAAATCTCCTAGGACCAAGCGGTTATTGCCTTGTAGCAAATTGCTAATGTCTGGCAGATAACGCGGGGCACAGCTACCAACCGGCGGGATGTATACGTTGTACAGCTCTATTTCGGCAGTTCCAGACTTGACGGAACTGCCCATACATTCCCATACATTCCATGTATGGGTCTCTAGAGTCAAGCTCAGGCGAAATAGGTCTGTACTGCACAGAATGGTGTAACAATCCCGCGACTGCCGGTTCTATGTACCGGATTGACCCGAAACTCTTCGGCCAGGGGCAGTCACCTCAACAATATATGTTTTTTGTCCGTTGAGCTTGTTCCCGCCACTGCCGGTTCTATGTACCGTATTGATCCGAAGCAAACACTCTTCGGCCGGGAGCAGTCACCTTAACAATATGTGTTTTTTGTGGCAATATGTAGCTTTGTCTGTCGGAAGGTTCCATTTAAGTATTGTCTTCTAGATATTTACAGTTTTAATATACATATATGGTACGATTTGAATCAAATTTATAAAATACATTTCTTATATGGAGATACATTTTCCATTGGCAGCGGACTGAAGAAACCTATAAAAAATTCAAATGGACACTCCGATTTTCTTTTTTAATTTGATGTTAATAAAAAAAAATAGCAGGGCATAATTTTGGGTATAATGTATAAAAATAGCTTGAGCAATTGAAAAAAAATTTCGTTGATTTATTCGGTTGAAGAATTGATCAATCTAATACATATCCCATTATGATATCTAAAATTGGTAGACATTTATAGCAGGAGCATTTTTACTAGTCGTTTTTGCTAGATTGGCATCGAATCAATATAAAATTTCGGGATAAACGCGTTTTTTGTAATTTTTTTTTGGTTTTTCTCATTTAACTTGTATATGTGACAAAATAGAAAGGGGCCTAAGTTAAAAAACCAGTTTTGTTCAGGAGACATTTTAAAGATTAGGTCCCTTTCTATTTGCGCTTAGAATCGTCGTCTTCACTTTCATAAAACGCGCATATTTCTGGGAGGGAACACTTTTGAGGCATGGGATCGGTCTCATTCGATGCCACATCAAAAAAAAATAAAAAAAATTAAAATTGATTTTTTTACCCTTTCCTATGCGCTGTCACAAATATTTAACCCCTATGGGCATAAATCTAATTAAAGATCAACTTTCGTATCGACTCTTAATTTTTTCAATCGACAGAACTTTGTATTTGGAACAAAAAATATAGTAACTGTATATACTTATAACGTATATACAACAAGTTTTCTTTGTCGGCTCCCCAAGTACTGCCGGCAAGTGACTTGAGGACCTTGTTCCTACTTTTAAGCTTATCGCAGATAGCTGTAGCATGTACAGAGGATCTAAAAAGACTGTCCAATGTGACCCCAAGGATTTTGGGGTAGTTAGTGGTCAGGATGTTGACGTCATTGACTTTCACATTGAGTGACAACCGCACCTCTGCGGTCCAAGCAGTAAACTGTGTGGCTGATGATTTGGAGGCGGATATTTTCATATTCCTCGCAGTGAAGAAACGTGCTAAGTCAGTGAGGTAATAGTTGATTTTCTCGCAAATGTCATCCACTTTAGGTCCTGACGCCAGAATTGTGCAATCGTCAGCTTACGACACAATTTCAACGCCGTCTGGTGGTGCAGGAATTTTAGAGAGGTAGAGGTTAAACAGAGCCGGGGATAAAACTCAACCCTGGGGAATTCCTTGTTTAACTCTACGGGGCTTCGACTTTCTGTCTCTAAATTCTACATATGACTGGCGCCCACACATATAGTTTACGACCCAACGTTTCAAACTGGGCGGAAGGGACGTTTCTTCAATGTCCTCGAACAGAGTGGCATGATTGACCGTGTCGAAGGCTTTTGTAAGGTCAAGAGCTACGAGGACCGTCCTGTCGTTAGGCTTGTTCTGGTTAAGGCCGCGACTTATACGTGTGGTGATGGCGTGTAAAGCAGTTGTTGTGCTGTGCTGCTTGCGGAATCCATGCTGATGATCAGCACTAGGAAAGTGTTCGATCAGGCTGGGGAGGAGCAGTGCTTCAAGCGTCTTTGCTACTGGAGAAAGCAAGGAGATCGGCCTGTACGAATCTTCTTTACTTGCGTCTTTGCCTGGCTTCAGTAGCGGGACCACTCTGCCCATTTTCCAGGCATCGGGAACTTCGTGAGTGGCTAGCGACAGATTGAGCACTTTGGTCATGTACTCTACTCCCGGGGTATCCAAGTGTTTTAACATCAGCATTTTCCTTTGGCAACCCTGTCGTGTTACTTGCAATTTTTCAGTGTTCCGCGCTACTAAATTTTAAATAATTAATTTAAAAAAGTTAAAGTATTATTTATCAGTGTTCGAATTAATAATAATCACTAGAAGTGTTATTTACTTAGTTTGGTGGTATAGTGTTGTCCAGTGTTTTATCAAATATCGTAATATTTGTGCTTTTTATTCTTGTTGAGTGCTGTTTTATTTTTACAACAACATCATTGTGATGATTTAAGCTGCAATTGTTGGTAGCTTATTTTGTGCATTTTGCTTTGTCTTTAATATTCGTTTTGTGTTTCTTGAGTTTTGGAGCGTTGCCACTGTTTTCTTTTTGTTTTTCCCTTTTTGTGTAGTTCACAAATCCAATTTTAATCACTTTATACATATATATTCTTTTTTGTTATTTTATAATTTAATAAGAAAAGAACATGACTTGCACTCTCATAGGTTGCAATTTAACATCCAACGAGAGAATGATTGATTGCTGGATATGTGGTATGTTTGGTCATACCAAATGTGCTGGCGTTTCTGCTCGTGCCGCTGATGCCATAGGTCAAAATAATGGCATCAGATAGTGTTGCCCGCGGTGTAGAAGAATTGATATACAGTTTTTTAAATTCTTCAAGGATACACTTGCGGAAGTATCCAAGATGGGTTTGGAGTTATTAAGCATTCAGGAGAAATTTTCTAAATTCTCTGAAATGTTTGATAAATATCCGGATTTGGATAAGTTTGTCGTACCACAGACGACGACACCGACACCAAAACGTAAGAAATCGTCAAGGAAAAATTCTCCCAAGCTGACGGAAAGAACATCCGCGGTACCTGTAACGGAACAGGTTAACGATATGCCGATGGATGTGGGACCGTCTTCTGGCGGAAAAGAAATTGCTTGTGCAGTTGGACTTATGGATACTAAAAAACCGGAAGGAACACCGAACTCAATTTCAGCTTTGAGTGTGAACCTGCAGACACCGGTTTTAAAATGTCCTTTCACTTATTGAATTAAACTTGCATCGTCTTAAACCCACTAGTACTTCTGGACCCGATGGCATTCCGAATGTTTTATTGAAAGGCTGCTCTGAATCCCTGGTCTTACCCTTATCCTTATTATTTAATTCATCATTACAATTGGGGTACTTTCCTGATTTATGGAAACGGTCTTACTTGTTTCCACTTCACAAATCTGTTAGTCTGTTGGATGTATCGAACTATAGAGGGATTGCTAAATTAAGCGCTATTATTCCTAAGTCATTTGAGAAATTGTAACAAATTTTGTTTCACATAATGTGGCGCCCATACTCCATCCATGCCAACATGGATTTCGTAAGGGTCACTCTACTATTACAAATCTACTTCAGTTTTCCTCTGAAGTTATATATGCATTTATTCGTCGCAAGCAAACTGACGTTATATATACTGATTTTAGTAAGGCATTTGATAAAGTTAATCACAGACTATTACTATTCAAGTTAAACAAAATTGGGTTTAGTAATAATTTCATAAATTGGCTTTCCTCCTACCTAATTGGGAGGGAACAAGTAGTTTTATTTGAAAAAGGTCTTTCCAGATCAATTCGTATTTCCTCTGGTGTCCCACAGGGCAGCCAACTTGGACCTATTCTCTTTTTACTATTTATTAACGACTTGCCCGACTCTATTATCAACTCTAATTTACTAATGTTTGCAGACGACGTTAAATTATTTTCCTCTTATGCTAGCTTTGCGGACAGTCACATACTGCAGGGTAATTTGGACAGATTTAGTACTTGGTGTGAATTTAATTTTATGGAATTAAACCTTAAAAAGTGTAAGCATATGTGCTTTTCTAGACGTAGTTTGTTGGCTACTAAATTTAATTTATGTGGCTCTGAATTGGCATCGGTTGATTCATTTATTGATCTCGGTTTTATGATGGATAGAAAGTTGAATTTTAATAACCATATCATTACTATGGTAAATAAAGCGTATTGTGTCTTTAATTTTGTGAAACGCTGGGCAAAAGAGTTTACTGATCCATATACTACGAAACAGCTTTATATTACCCTAGTTAGGCCAATTTTAGAATATGGATCAGTGGTTTGGGATCCCCAATATGATTACTATGTTAACAAAATTGAGTCCGTGCAGAAACAATTTTTAGTATTCTGCTTAAGAGGTCTTCACTGGAATACTGGTTATGAACTTCCTTCTTATAATGGGCGGTTAAATCTTATTAAATTGCCCTCATTCATCGTAGAATATGATGATGGTTTATAAAATTATATGTGGGGTTGTGGCTTCTGAATACTTAATATCAAAATTTTCTATTAACGTCCCATTTAGACCTACTAGATACATCAGTTCTTACACTTGGATTTTCAAAGGCACAATTATGCATGTGGTGACCCATTTCGTAGAATGTGTGCTGATTTTAATTCGTTATATCATTTAATTGATTTCTCATTAGGTTTTGATTCATTAAAAACTGTAATAATTTTTTATTCAAACTCATTACACCAAGGTTCATTGTCTTCATAACAATTTAGGCTGCTATAAACAAATTTAGTAATTGTTATTATTCTTAAATACTTATGTATATTATGCTTTATATTATTTTTATTATATTTTAATATTGTAATAAAGAAAGGTGGTGGTTATATTTTGATTTTGTATTGCATGCTTCTAGTCCTTCTCATACTTTGATTGGATTGTATTATTGTATTAAATTAAGGTGGTGGTTATATTATAAAGTATTAATTTGGTGTTTATATTTTCTAGTGATTATTATTAATATTTTTTTTTGTACCGGTTGGCTGTTGATAAATATCTGTAGCTAATTTACATGGATGACGTTTCTTGTCATCTCCATTATGGATCGGTCCATAATGTGTACGTTGTCCCTACGTCATGGGGACGTGGCCTCCTCGGTCGGCAGGGGCGGGTGTGAGTGGCGTGGGAACGTTCGCCTAAAAAAAAAATAAGGAGATTCCGTCCGGGCCCAGCGCCTTTGATGACTTTGAGCTGCGGATGACATGGGCAACTTCGCCAACGGTCAATTGTGGTGGTGCCTCTTCGACTCGGAGAGCTCGGATACGACGCAATACTCTCCTTTTCGCCTTATCACTCTCTGGGTGCTCAATAAAAAGCCGGTTAAAATAACACGCGCACAGCTTCGGATCTGTCACTGTTCTATCACCGAACGTGACAGCTGTCCGATCATCCTTCCTTACAGGGTTAGAGAGTGATTTGACCGTTGTCCACAACTTACCAATTCCGGAACTCAAGTTGCACTGCTTTAAGTGGTCTAGCCATTTGTTCCGCTTATATTCGTTGACCAACCTACTGATCTCAGTAGGGTTGGAGCGACGAATGTCATCACGCTCGTCTGCGAGTCCCGCTGCCTCTGCTGGGAAGTTTGGTCGTACTTCGGGTATTCGACCAGCAGGGATATGGCGAGCGGCTGCTGCGTTAATGATGGTCCGGAACTTTTTCTCGGCTACCCGAACGTACGACGGAATAGCTAGATTATTAAAGCTGCGGTTGGTGGCTTCTCTGAAGGCCTCCCAATCAGCCTTTTTTTGATTGAGAAACGTACGGCGTTCAGAGGTTATCAAATCGGGTGGTCTATTTATGGAGAGAATTATGGGAAGGTGGTCCGATCCGAGTGAGATGACGGGTTGCCAGGTGACGTCGTTAATCTGGCCAGGCGATGCCAAAGTGATGTCTGGCGAGCTATGGCAATCGCCCATAATCCGCGTGGGGGCGTCCTCATTCACTGTGCAGAACGTAGAGCTATCAATTTGCTCTGCTAAAGCTATGCCCCTCTGGTCGTTGTCTAGGAGAGAATGCCACAGTTCGTGGTGAGCATTAAAGTCTCCTAGGACCAAGCGGTTATTGCCTTGTAGCAAATTGCTAATGTCTGGCAGATAACGCGGGGCACAGCTACCAACCGGCGGGATGTATACGTTGTACAGCTCTATTTCGGCAGTTCCAGACTTGACGGAACTGCCCATACATTCCCATACATTCCATGTATGGGTCTCTAGAGTCAAGCTCAGGCGAAATAGGTCTGTACTGCACAGAATGGTGTAACAATCCCGCGACTGCCGGTTCTATGTACCGGATTGACCCGAAACTCTTCGGCCAGGGGCAGTCACCTCAACAATATATGTTTTTTGTTCGTTGAGCTTGTTCCCGCCACTGCCGGTTCTATGTACCGTATTGATCCGAAGCAAACACTCTTCGGCCAGGAGCAGTCACCTTAACAATATGTGTTTTTTGTGGCAATATGTAGCTTTGTCTGTCGGAAGGTTCCATTTAAGTATTGTCTTCTAGATATTTACAGTTTTAATATACATATATGGTACGATTTGAATCAAATTTATAAAATACATTTCTTATATGGAGATACATTTTCCATTGGCAGCGGACTGAAGAAACCTATAAAAAATTCAAATGGACACTCCGATTTTCTTTTTTAATTTGATGTTAATAAAAAAAAATAGCAGGGCATAATTTTGGGTATAATGTATAAAAATAGCTTGAGCAATTGAAAAAAAATTTCGTTGATTTATTCGGTTGAAGAATTGATCAATCTAATACATATCCCATTATGATATCTAAAATTGGTAGACATTTATAGCAGGAGCATTTTTACTAGTCGTTTTTGCTAGATTGACATCGAATCAATATAAAATTTCGGGATAAACGCGTTTTTTGTAATTTTTTTTTGGTTTTTCTCATTTAACTTGTATATGTGACAAAATAGAAAGGGGCCTAAGTTAAAAAACCAGTTTTGTTCAGGAGAGACATTTTAAAGATTAGGTCCCTTTCTATTTGCGCTTAGAATCGTCGTCTTCACTTTCATAAAACGCGCATATTTCTGGGAGGGAACACTTTTGAGGCATGGGATCGGTCTCATTCGATGCCACATCAAAAAAAAATAAAAAAAATTAAAATTGATTTTTTTACCCTTAGGTCCCTTTCTCTATGCGCTGTCACAAATATTTAACCCCTATGGGCATAAATCTAATTAAAGATCAACTTTCGTATCGACTCTTAATTTTTTCAATCGACAGAACTTTGTATTTGGAACAAAAAATATAGTAACTGTATATACTTATAACGTATATACAACAAGTTTTCTTTGTCGGCTCCCCAAGTACTGCCGGCAAGTGACTTGAGGACCTTGTTCCTACTTTTAAGCTTATCGCAGATAGCTGTAGCTAGCATGTACAGAGGATCTAAAAAGACTGTCCAATGTGACCCCAAGGATTTTGGGGTAGTTAGTGGTCAGGATGTTGACGTCATTGACTTTCACATTGAGTGACAACCGCACCTCTGCGGTCCAAGCAGTAAACTGTGTCGCTGATGATTTGGAGGCGGATATTTTCATATTCCTCGCAGTGAAGAAACGTGCTAAGTCAGTGAGGTAATAGTTGATTTTCTCGCAAATGTCATCCACTTTAGGTCCTGACGCCAGAATTGTGCAATCGTCAGCTTACGACACAATTTCAACGCCGTCTGGTGGTGCAGGAATTTTAGAGAGGTAGAGGTTAAACAGAGCCGGGGATAAAACTCAACCCTGGGGAATTCCTTGTTTAACTCTACGGGGCTTCGACTTTCTGTCTCTAAATTCTACATATGACTGGCGCCCACACATATAGTTTACGACCCAACGTTTCAAACTGGGCGGAAGGGACGTTTCTTCAATGTCCTCGAACAGAGTGGCATGATTGACCGTGTCGAAGGCTTTTGTAAGGTCAAGAGCTACGAGGACCGTCCTGTCGTTAGGCTTGTTCTGGTTAAGGCCGCGACTTATACGTGTGGTGATGGCGTGTAAAGCAGTTGTTGTGCTGTGCTGCTTGCGGAATCCATGCTGATGATCAGCACTAGGAAAGTGTTCGATCAGGCTGGGGAGGAGCAGTGCTTCAAGCGTCTTTGCTACTGGAGAAAGCAAGGAGATCGGCCTGTACGAATCTTCTTTACTTGCGTCTTTGCCTGGCTTCAGTAGCGGGACCACTCTGCCCATTTTCCAGGCATCGGGAACTTCGTGAGTGGCTAGCGACAGATTGAGCACTTTGGTCATGTACTCTACTCCCGGGGTATCCAAGTGTTTTAACATCAGCATTTTCCTTTGGCAACCCTGTCGTGTTACTTGCAATTTTTCAGTGTTCCGCGCTACTAAATTTTAAATAATTAATTTAAAAAAGTTAAAGTATTATTTATCAGTGTTCGAATTAATAATAATCACTAGAAGTGTTATTTACTTAGTTTGGTGGTATAGTGTTGTCCAGTGTTTTATCAAATATCGTAATATTTGTGCTTTTTATTCTTGTTGAGTGCTGTTTTATTTTTACAACAACATCATTGTGATGATTTAAGCTGCAATTGTTGGTAGCTTATTTTGTGCATTTTGCTTTGTCTTTAATATTCGTTTTGTGTTTCTTGAGTTTTGGAGTGTTGCCACTGTTTTCTTTTTGTTTTTCCCTTTTTGTGTAGTTCACAAATCCAATTTTAATCACTTTATACATATATATATTCTTTTTTGTTATTTTATAATTTAATAAGAAAAGAACATGACTTGCACTCTCATAGGTTGCAATTTAACATCCAACGAGAGAATGATTGATTGCTGGATATGTGGTATGTTTGGTCATACCAAATGTGCCGGCGTTTCTGCTCGTGCCGCTGATGCCATAGGTCAAAATAATGGCATCAGATAGTGTTGCCCGCGGTGTAGAAGAATTGATATACAGTTTTATAAATTCTTCAAGGATACACTTGCGGAAGTATCCAAGATGGGTTTGGAGTTATTAAGCATTCAGGAGAAATTTTCTAAATTCTCTGAAATGTTTGATAAATATCCGGATTTGGATAAGTTTGTCGTACCACAGACGACGACACCGACACCAAAACGTAAGAAATCGTCAAGGAAAAATTCTCCCAAGCTGACGGAAAGAACATCCGCGGTACCTGTAACGGAACAGGTTAACGATATGCCGATGGATGTGGGACCGTCTTCTGGCGGAGAAGAAATTGCTTGTGCAGTTGGACTTATGGATACTAAAAAACCGGAAGGAACACCGAACTCAATTTCAGCTTTGAGTGTGAACCTGCAGACACCGGTTTTAAAATGTCCTTTCACTTATTGAATTAAACTTGCATCGTCTTAAACCCACTAGTACTTCTGGACCCGATGGCATTCCGAATGTTTTATTGAAAGGCTGCTCTGAATCCCTGGTCTTACCCTTATCCTTATTATTTAATTCATCATTACAATGGGGTACTTTCCTGATTTATGGAAACGGTCTTACTTGTTTCCACTTCACAAATCTGTTAGTCTGTTGGATGTATCGAACTATAGAGGGATTGCTAAATTAAGCGCTATTATTCCTAAGTCATTTGAGAAATTGTAACAAATTTTGTTTCACATAATGTGGCGCCCATACTCCATCCATGCCAACATGGATTTCGTAAGGGTCACTCTACTATTACAAATCTACTTCAGTTTTCCTCTGAAGTTATATATGCATTTATTCGTCGCAAGCAAACTGACGTTATATATACTGATTTTAGTAAGGCATTTGATAAAGTTAATCACAGACTATTACTATTCAAGTTAAACAAAATTGGGTTTAGTAATAATTTCATAAATTGGCTTTCCTCCTACCTAATTGGGAGGGAACAAGTAGTTTTATTTGAAAAAGGTCTTTCCAGATCAATTCGTATTTCCTCTGGTGTCCCACAGGGCAGCCAACTTGGACCTATTCTCTTTTTACTATTTATTAACGACTTGCCCGACTCTATTATCAACTCTAATTTACTAATGTTTGCAGACGACGTTAAATTATTTTCCTCTTATGCTAGCTTTGCGGACAGTCACATACTGCAGGGTAATTTGGACAGATTTAGTACTTGGTGTGAATTTAATTTTATGGAATTAAACCTTAAAAAGTGTAAGCATATGTGCTTTTCTAGACGTAGTTTGTTGGCTACTAAATTTAATTTATGTGGCTCTGAATTGGCATCGGTTGATTCATTTATTGATCTCGGTTTTATGATGGATAGAAAGTTGAATTTTAATAACCATATCATTACTATGGTAAATAAAGCGTATTGTGTCTTTAATTTTGTGAAACGCTGGGCAAAAGAGTTTACTGATCCATATACTACGAAACAGCTTTATATTACCCTAGTTAGGCCAATTTTAGAATATGGATCAGTGGTTTGGGATCCCCAATATGATTACTATGTTAACAAAATTGAGTCCGTGCAGAAACAATTTTTAGTATTCTGCTTAAGAGGTCTTCACTGGAATACTGGTTATGAACTTCCTTCTTATAATGGGCGGTTAAATCTTATTAAATTGCCCTCATTCATCGTAGAATATGATGATGGTTTATAAAATTATATGTGGGGTTGTGGCTTCTGAATACTTAATATCAAAATTTTCTATTAACGTCCCATTTAGACCTACTAGATACATCAGTTCTTACACTTGGATTTTCAAAGGCACAATTATGCATGTGGTGACCCATTTCGTAGAATGTGTGCTGATTTTAATTCGTTATATCATTTAATTGATTTCTCATTAGGTTTTGATTCATTAAAAACTGTAATAATTTTTTATTTAAACTCATTACACCAAGGTTCATTGTCTTCATAACAATTTAGGCTGCTATAAACAAATTTAGTAATTGTTATTATTCTTAAATACTTATGTATATTATGCTTTATATTATTTTTATTATATTTTAATATTGTAATAAAGAAAGGTGGTAGTTATATTTTGATTTTGTATTGCATGCTTCTAGTCCTTCTCATACTTTGATTGGATTGTATTATTGTATTAAATTAAGGTGGTGGTTATATTATAAAGTATTAATTTGGTGTTTATATTTTCTAGTGATTATTATTAATATTTTTTTTTGTACCGGTTGGCTGTTGATAAATATCTGTAGCTAATTTACATGGATGACGTTTCTTGTCATCTCCATTATGGATCGGTCCATAATGTGTACGTTGTCCCTACGTCATGGGGACGTGGCCTCCTCGGTCGGCAGGGGCGGGTGTGAGTGGCGTGGGAACGTTCGCCTAAAAAAAAAATAAGGAGATTCCGTCCGGGCCCAGCGCCTTTGATGACTTTGAGCTGCGGATGACATGGGCAACTTCGCCAACGGTCAATTGTGGTGGTGCCTCTTCGACTCGGAGAGCTCGGATACGACGCAATACTCTCCTTTTCGCCTTATCACTCTCTGGGTGCTCAATAAAAAGCCGGTTAAAATAACACGCGCACAGCTTCGGATCTGTCACTGTTCTATCACCGAACGTGACAGCTGTCCGATCATCCTTCCTTACAGGGTTAGAGAGTGATTTGACCGTTGTCCACAACTTACCAATTCCGGAACTCAAGTTGAACTGCTTTAAGTGGTCTAGCCATTTGTTCCGCTTATATTCGTTGACCAACCTACTGATCTCAGTAGGGTTGGAGCGACGAATGTCATCACGCTCGTCTGCGAGTCCCGCTGCCTCTGCTGGGAAGTTTGGTCGTACTTCGGGTATTCGACCAGCAGGGATATGGCGAGCGGCTGCTGCGTTAATGATGGTCCGGAACTTTTTCTCGGCTACCCGAACGTACGACGGAATAGCTAGATTATTAAAGCTGCGGTTGGTGGCTTCTCTGAAGGCCTCCCAATCAGCCTTTTTTTGATTGAGAAACGTACGGCGTTCAGAGGTTATCAAATCGGGTGGTCTATTTATGGAGAGAATTATGGAAAGGTGGTCCGATCCGAGTGAGATGACGGGTTGCCAGGTGACGTCGTTAATCTGGCCAGGCGATGCCAAAGTGATGTCTTGCGAGCTATGGCAATCGCCCATAATCCGCGTGGGGGCGTCCTCATTCACTGTGCAGAACGTAGAGCTATCAATTTGCTCTGCTAAAGCTATGCCCCTCTGGTCGTTGTCTAGGAGAGAATGCCACAGTTCGTGGTGAGCATTAAAGTCTCCTAGGACCAAGCGGTTATTGCCTTGTAGCAAATTGCTAATGTCTGGCAGATAACGCGGGGCACAGCTACCAACCGGCGGGATGTATACGTTGTACAGCTCTATTTCGGCAGTTCCAGACTTGACGGAACTGCCCATACATTCCCATACATTCCATGTATGGGTCTCTAGAGTCAAGCTCAGGCGAAATAGGTCAGTACTGCACAGAATGGTGTAACAATCCCGCGACTGCCGGTTCTATGTACCGGATTGACCCGAAACTCTTCGGCCAGGGGCAGTCACCTCAACAATATATGTTTTTTGTTCGTTGAGCTTGTTCCCGCCACTGCCGGTTCTATGTACCGTATTGATCCGAAGCAAACACTCTTCGGCCAGGAGCAGTCACCTTAACAATATGTGTTTTTTGTGGCAATATGTAGCTTTGTCTGTCGGAAGGTTCCATTTAAGTATTGTCTTCTAGATATTTACAGTTTTAATATACATATATGGTACGATTTGAATCAAATTTATAAAATACATTTCTTATATGGAGATACATTTTCCATTGGCAGCGGACTGAAGAAACCTATAAAAAATTCAAATGGACACTCCGATTTTATGATATCTAAAATTGGTAGACATTTATAGCAGGAGCATTTTTACTAGTCGTTTTTGCTAGATTGACATCGAATCAATATAAAATTTCGGGATAAACGCGTTTTTTGTAATTTTTTTTTGGTTTTTCTCATTTAACTTGTATATGTGACAAAATAGAAAGGGGCCTAAGTTAAAAAACCAGTTTTGTTCAGGAGAGACATTTTAAAGATTAGGTCCCTTTCTATTTGCGCTTAGAATCGTCGTCTTCACTTTCATAAAACGCGCATATTTCTGGGAGGGAACACTTTTGAGGCATGGGATCGGTCTCATTCGATGCCACATCAAAAAAAAATAAAAAAAATTAAAATTGATTTTTTTACCCTTAGGTCCCTTTCTCTATGCGCTGTCACAAATATTTAACCCCTATGGGCATAAATCTAATTAAAGATCAACTTTCGTATCGACTCTTAATTTTTTCAATCGACAGAACTTTGTATTTGGAACAAAAAATATAGTAACTGTATATACTTATAACGTATATACAACAAGTTTTCTTTGTCGGCTCCCCAAGTACTGCCGGCAAGTGACTTGAGGACCTTGTTCCTACTTTTAAGCTTATCGCAGATAGCTGTAGCTAGCATGTACAGAGGATCTAAAAAGACTGTCCAATGTGACCCCAAGGATTTTGGGGTAGTTAGTGGTCAGGATGTTGACGTCATTGACTTTCACATTGAGTGACAACCGCACCTCTGCGGTCCAAGCAGTAAACTGTGTCGCTGATGATTTGGAGGCGGATATTTTCATATTCCTCGCAGTGAAGAAACGTGCTAAGTCAGTGAGGTAATAGTTGATTTTCTCGCAAATGTCATCCACTTTAGGTCCTGACGCCAGAATTGTGCAATCGTCAGCTTACGACACAATTTCAACGCCGTCTGGTGGTGCAGGAATTTTAGAGAGGTAGAGGTTAAACAGAGCCGGGGATAAAACTCAACCCTGGGGAATTCCTTGTTTAACTCTACGGGGCTTCGACTTTCTGTCTCTAAATTCTACATATGACTGGCGCCCACACATATAGTTTACGACCCAACGTTTCAAACTGGGCGGAAGGGACGTTTCTTCAATGTCCTCGAACAGAGTGGCATGATTGACCGTGTCGAAGGCTTTTGTAAGGTCAAGAGCTACGAGGACCGTCCTGTCGTTAGGCTTGTTCTGGTTAAGGCCGCGACTTATACGTGTGGTGATGGCGTGTAAAGCAGTTGTTGTGCTGTGCTGCTTGCGGAATCCATGCTGATGATCAGCACTAGGAAAGTGTTCGATCAGGCTGGGGAGGAGCAGTGCTTCAAGCGTCTTTGCTACTGGAGAAAGCAAGGAGATCGGCCTGTACGAATCTTCTTTACTTGCGTCTTTGCCTGGCTTCAGTAGCGGGACCACTCTGCCCATTTTCCAGGCATCGGGAACTTCGTGAGTGGCTAGCGACAGATTGAGCACTTTGGTCATGTACTCTACTCCCGGGGTATCCAAGTGTTTTAACATCAGCATTTTCCTTTGGCAACCCTGTCGTGTTACTTGCAATTTTTCAGTGTTCCGCGCTACTAAATTTTAAATAATTAATTTAAAAAAGTTAAAGTATTATTTATCAGTGTTCGAATTAATAATAATCACTAGAAGTGTTATTTACTTAGTTTGGTGGTATAGTGTTGTCCAGTGTTTTATCAAATATCGTAATATTTGTGCTTTTTATTCTTGTTGAGTGCTGTTTTATTTTTACAACAACATCATTGTGATGATTTAAGCTGCAATTGTTGGTAGCTTATTTTGTGCATTTTGCTTTGTCTTTAATATTCGTTTTGTGTTTCTTGAGTTTTGGAGTGTTGCCACTGTTTTCTTTTTGTTTTTCCCTTTTTGTGTAGTTCACAAATCCAATTTTAATCACTTTATACATATATATATTCTTTTTTGTTATTTTATAATTTAATAAGAAAAGAACATGACTTGCACTCTCATAGGTTGCAATTTAACATCCAACGAGAGAATGATTGATTGCTGGATATGTGGTATGTTTGGTCATACCAAATGTGCCGGCGTTTCTGCTCGTGCCGCTGATGCCATAGGTCAAAATAATGGCATCAGATAGTGTTGCCCGCGGTGTAGAAGAATTGATATACAGTTTTATAAATTCTTCAAGGATACACTTGCGGAAGTATCCAAGATGGGTTTGGAGTTATTAAGCATTCAGGAGAAATTTTCTAAATTCTCTGAAATGTTTGATAAATATCCGGATTTGGATAAGTTTGTCGTACCACAGACGACGACACCGACACCAAAACGTAAGAAATCGTCAAGGAAAAATTCTCCCAAGCTGACGGAAAGAACATCCGCGGTACCTGTAACGGAACAGGTTAACGATATGCCGATGGATGTGGGACCGTCTTCTGGCGGAGAAGAAATTGCTTGTGCAGTTGGACTTATGGATACTAAAAAACCGGAAGGAACACCGAACTCAATTTCAGCTTTGAGTGTGAACCTGCAGACACCGGTTTTAAAATGTCCTTTCACTTATTGAATTAAACTTGCATCGTCTTAAACCCACTAGTACTTCTGGACCCGATGGCATTCCGAATGTTTTATTGAAAGGCTGCTCTGAATCCCTGGTCTTACCCTTATCCTTATTATTTAATTCATCATTACAATTGGGGTACTTTCCTGATTTATGGAAACGGTCTTACTTGTTTCCACTTCACAAATCTGTTAGTCTGTTGGATGTATCGAACTATAGAGGGATTGCTAAATTAAGCGCTATTATTCCTAAGTTATTTGAGAAATTGTAACAAATTTTGTTTCACATAATGTGGCGCCCATACTCCATCCATGCCAACATGGATTTCGTAAGGGTCACTCTACTATTACAAATCTACTTCAGTTTTCCTCTGAAGTTATATATGCATTTATTCGTCGCAAGCAAACTGACGTTATATATACTGATTTTAGTAAGGCATTTGATAAAGTTAATCACAGACTATTACTATTCAAGTTAAACAAAATTGGGTTTAGTAATAATTTCATAAATTGGCTTTCCTCCTACCTAATTGGGAGGGAACAAGTAGTTTTATTTGAAAAAGGTCTTTCCAGATCAATTCGTATTTCCTCTGGTGTCCCACAGGGCAGCCAACTTGGACCTATTCTCTTTTTACTATTTATTAACGACTTGCCCGACTCTATTATCAACTCTAATTTACTAATGTTTGCAGACGACGTTAAATTATTTTCCTCTTATGCTAGCTTTGCGGACAGTCACATACTGCAGGGTAATTTGGACAGATTTAGTACTTGGTGTGAATTTAATTTTATGGAATTAAACCTTAAAAAGTGTAAGCATATGTGCTTTTCTAGACGTAGTTTGTTGGCTACTAAATTTAATTTATGTGGCTCTGAATTGGCATCGGTTGATTCATTTATTGATCTCGGTTTTATGATGGATAGAAAGTTGAATTTTAATAACCATATCATTACTATGGTAAATAAAGCGTATTGTGTCTTTAATTTTGTGAAACGCTGGGCAAAAGAGTTTACTGATCCATATACTACGAAACAGCTTTATATTACCCTAGTTAGGCCAATTTTAGAATATGGATCAGTGGTTTGGGATCCCCAATATGATTACTATGTTAACAAAATTGAGTCCGTGCAGAAACAATTTTTAGTATTCTGCTTAAGAGGTCTTCACTGGAATACTGGTTATGAACTTCCTTCTTATAATGGGCGGTTAAATCTTATTAAATTGCCCTCATTCATCGTAGAATATGATGATGGTTTATAAAATTATATGTGGGGTTGTGGCTTCTGAATACTTAATATCAAAATTTTCTATTAACGTCCCATTTAGACCTACTAGATACATCAGTTCTTACACTTGGATTTTCAAAGGCACAATTATGCATGTGGTGACCCATTTCGTAGAATGTGTGCTGATTTTAATTCGTTATATCATTTAATTGATTTCTCATTAGGTTTTGATTCATTAAAAACTGTAATAATTTTTTATTTAAACTCATTACACCAAGGTTCATTGTCTTCATAACAATTTAGGCTGCTATAAACAAATTTAGTAATTGTTATTATTCTTAAATACTTATGTATATTATGCTTTATATTATTTTTATTATATTTTAATATTGTAATAAAGAAAGGTGGTGGTTATATTTTGATTTTGTATTGCATGCTTCTAGTCCTTCTCATACTTTGATTGGATTGTATTATTGTATTAAATTAAGGTGGTGGTTATATTATAAAGTATTAATTTGGTGTTTATATTTTCTAGTGATTATTATTAATATTTTTTTTTGTACCGGTTGGCTGTTGATAAATATCTGTAGCTAATTTACATGGATGACGTTTCTTGTCATCTCCATTATGGATCGGTCCATAATGTGTACGTTGTCCCTACGTCATGGGGACGTGGCCTCCTCGGTCGGCAGGGGCGGGTGTGAGTGGCGTGGGAACGTTCGCCTAAAAAAAAAAAATAAGGAGATTCCGTCCGGGCCCAGCGCCTTTGATGACTTTGAGCTGCGGATGACATGGGCAACTTCGCCAACGGTCAATTGTGGTGGTGCCTCTTCGACTCGGAGAGCTCGGATACGACGCAATACTCTCCTTTTCGCCTTATCACTCTCTGGGTGCTCAATAAAAAGCCGGTTAAAATAACACGCGCACAGCTTCGGATCTGTCACTGTTCTATCACCGAACGTGACAGCTGTCCGATCATCCTTCCTTACAGGGTTAGAGAGTGATTTGACCGTTGTCCACAACTTACCAATTCCGGAACTCAAGTTGAACTGCTTTAAGTGGTCTAGCCATTTGTTCCGCTTATATTCGTTGACCAACCTACTGATCTCAGTAGGGTTGGAGCGACGAATGTCATCACGCTCGTCTGCGAGTCCCGCTGCCTCTGCTGGGAAGTTTGGTCGTACTTCGGGTATTCGACCAGCAGGGATATGGCGAGCGGCTGCTGCGTTAATGATGGTCCGGAACTTTTTCTCGGCTACCCGAACGTACGACGGAATAGCTAGATTATTAAAGCTGCGGTTGGTGGCTTCTCTGAAGGCCTCCCAATCAGCCTTTTTTTGATTGAGAAACGTACGGCGTTCAGAGGTTATCAAATCGGGTGGTCTATTTATGGAGAGAATTATGGAATGGTGGTCCGATCCGAGTGAGATGACGGGTTGCCAGGTGACGTCGTTAATCTGGCCAGGCGATGCCAAAGTGATGTCTGGCGAGCTATGGCAATCGCCCATAATCCGCGTGGGGGCGTCCTCATTCACTGTGCAGAACGTAGAGCTATCAATTTGCTCTGCTAAAGCTATGCCCCTCTGGTCGTTGTCTAGGAGAGAATGCCACAGTTCGTGGTGAGCATTAAAGTCTCCTAGGACCAAGCGGTTATTGCCTTGTAGCAAATTGCTAATGTCTGGCAGAAAACGCGGGGCACAGCTACCAACCGGCGGGATGTATACGTTGTACAGCTCTATTTCGGCAGTTCCAGACTTGACGGAACTGCCCATACATTCCCATACATTCCATGTATGGGTCTCTAGAGTCAAGCTCAGGCGAAATAGGTCTGTACTGCACAGAATGGTGTAACAATCCCGCGACTGCCCGTTCTATGTACCGGATTGACCCGAAACTCTTCGGCCAGGGGCAGTCACCTCAACAATATATGTTTTTTGTTCGTTGAGCTTGTTCCCGCCACTGCCAGTTCTATGTACCGTATTGATCCGAAGCAAACACTCTTCGGCCAGGAGCAGTCACCTTAACAATATGTGTTTTTTGTGGCAATATGTAGCTTTGTCTGTCGGAAGGTTCCATTTAAGTATTGTCTTCTAGATATTTACAGTTTTAATATACATATATGGTACGATTTGAATCAAATTTATAAAATACATTTCTTATATGGAGATACATTTTCCATTGGCAGCGGACTGAAGAAACCTATAAAAAATTCAAATGGACACTCCGATTTTCTTTTTTAATTTGATGTTAATAAAAAAAATAGCAGGGCATAATTTTGGGTATAATGTATAAAAATAGCTTGAGCAATTGAAAAAAAATTTCGTTGATTTATTCGGTTGAAGAATTGATCAATCTAATACATATCCCATTATGATATCTAAAATTGGTAGACATTTATAGCAGGAGCATTTTTACTAGTCGTTTTTGCTAGATTGACATCGAATCAATATAAAATTTCGGGATAAACGCGTTTTTTGTAATTTTTTTTTGGTTTTTCTCATTTAACTTGTATATGTGACAAAATAGAAAGGGGCCTAAGTTAAAAAACCAGTTTTGTTCAGGAGAGACATTTTAAAGATTAGGTCCCTTTCTATTTGCGCTTAGAATCGTCGTCTTCACTTTCATAAAACGCGCATATTTCTGGGAGGGAACACTTTTGAGGCATGGGATCGGTCTCATTCGATGCCACATCAAAAAAAAATAAAAAAAATTAAAATTGATTTTTTACCCTTAGGTCCCTTTCTCTATGCGCTGTCACAAATATTTAACCCCTATGGGCATAAATCTAATTAAAGATCAACTTTCTTATCGACTCTTAATTTTTTCAATCGACAGAACTTTGTATTTGGAACAAAAAATATAGTAACTGTATATACTTATAACGTATATACAACAAGTTTTCTTTGTCGGCTCCCCAAGTACTGCCGGCAAGTGACTTGAGGACCTTGTTCCTACTTTTAAGCTTATCGCAGATAGCTGTAGCTAGCATGTACAGAGGATCTAAAAAGACTGTCCAATGTGACCCCAAGTATTTTGGGGTAGTTAGTGGTCAGGATGTTGACGTCATTGACTTTCACATTGAGTGACAACCGCACCTCTGCGGTCCAAGCAGTAAACTGTGTCGCTGATGATTTGGAGGCGGATATTTTCATATTCCTCGCAGTGAAGAAACGTGCTAAGTCAGTGAGGTAATAGTTGATTTTCTCGCAAATGTCATCCACTTTAGGTCCTGACGCCAGAATTGTGCAATCGTCAGCTTACGACACAATTTCAACGCCGTCTGGTGGTGCAGGAATTTTAGAGAGGTAGAGGTTAAACAGAGCCGGGGATAAAACTCAACCCTGGGGAATTCCTTGTTTAACTCTACGGGGCTTCGACTTTCTGTCTCTAAATTCTACATATGACTGGCGCCCACACATATAGTTTACGACCCAACGTTTCAAACTGGGCGGAAGGGACGTTTCTTCAATGTCCTCGAACAGAGTGGCATGATTGACCGTGTCGAAGGCTTTTGTAAGGTCAAGAGCTACGAGGACCGTCCTGTCGTTAGGCTTGTTCTGGTTAAGGCCGCGACTTATACGTGTGGTGATGGCGTGTAAAGCAGTTGTTGTGCTGTGCTGCTTGCGGAATCCATGCTGATGATCAGCACTAGGAAAGTGTTCGATCAGGCTGGGGAGGAGCAGTGCTTCAAGCGTCTTTGCTACTGGAGAAAGCAAGGAGATCGGCCTGTACGAATCTTCTTTACTTGCGTCTTTGCCTGGCTTCAGTAGCGGGACCACTCTGCCCATTTTCCAGGCATCGGGAACTTCGTGAGTGGCTAGCGACAGATTGAGCACTTTGGTCATGTACTCTACTCCCGGGGTATCCAAGTGTTTTAACATCAGCATTTTCCTTTGGCAACCCTGTCGTGTTACTTGCAATTTTTCAGTGTTCCGCGCTACTAAATTTTAAATAATTAATTTAAAAAAGTTAAAGTATTATTTATCAGTGTTCGAATTAATAATAATCACTAGAAGTGTTATTTACTTAGTTTGGTGGTATAGTGTTGTCCAGTGTTTTATCAAATATCGTAATATTTGTGCTTTTTATTCTTGTTGAGTGCTGTTTTATTTTTACAACAACATCATTGTGATGATTTAAGCTGCAATTGTTGGTAGCTTATTTTGTGCATTTTGCTTTGTCTTTAATATTCGTTTTGTGTTTCTTGAGTTTTGGAGTGTTGCCACTGTTTTCTTTTTGTTTTTCCCTTTTTGAGTAGTTCACAAATCCAATTTTAATCACTTTATACATATATATATTCTTTTTTGTTATTTTATAATTTAATAAGAAAAGAACATGACTTGCACTCTCATAGGTTGCAATTTAACATCCAACGAGAGAATGATTGATTGCTGGATATGTGGTATGTTTGGTCATACCAAATGTGCCGGCGTTTCTGCTCGTGCCGCTGATGCCATAGGTCAAAATAATGGCATCAGATAGTGTTGCCCGCGGTGTAGAAGAATTGATATACAGTTTTATAAATTCTTCAAGGATACACTTGCGGAAGTATCCAAGATGGGTTTGGAGTTATTAAGCATTCAGGAGAAATTTTCTAAATTCTCTGAAATGTTTGATAAATATCCGGATTTGGATAAGTTTGTCGTACCACAGACGACGACACCGACACCAAAACGTAAGAAATCGTCAAGGAAAAATTCTCCCAAGCTGACGGAAAGAACATCCGCGGTACCTGTAACGGAACAGGTTAACGATATGCCGATGGATGTGGGACCGTTTTCTGGCGGAGAAGAAATTGCTTGTGCAGTTGGACTTATGGATACTAAAAAACCGGAAGGAACACCGAACTCAATTTCAGCTTTGAGTGTGAACCTGCAGACACCGGTTTTAAAATGTCCTTTCACTTATTGAATTAAACTTGCATCGTCTTAAACCCACTAGTACTTCTGGACCCGATGGCATTCCGAATGTTTTATTGAAAGGCTGCTCTGAATCCCTGGTCTTACCCTTATCCTTATTATTTAATTCATCATTACAATTGGGGTACTTTCCTGATTTATGGAAACGGTCTTACTTGTTTCCACTTCACAAATCTGTTAGTCTGTTGGATGTATCGAACTATAGAGGGATTGCTAAATTAAGCGCTATTATTCCTAAGTTATTTGAGAAATTGTAACAAATTTTGTTTCACATAATGTGGCGCCCATACTCCATCCATGCCAACATGGATTTCGTAAGGGTCACTCTACTATTACAAATCTACTTCAGTTTTCCTCTGAAGTTATATATGCATTTATTCGTCGCAAGCAAACTGACGTTATATATACTGATTTTAGTAAGGCATTTGATAAAGTTAATCACAGACTATTACTATTCAAGTTAAACAAAATTGGGTTTAGTAATAATTTCATAAATTGGCTTTCCTCCTACCTAATTGGGAGGGAACAAGTAGTTTTATTTGAAAAAGGTCTTTCCAGATCAATTCGTATTTCCTCTGGTGTCCCACAGGGCAGCCAACTTGGACCTATTCTCTTTTTACTATTTATTAACGACTTGCCCGACTCTATTATCAACTCTAATTTACTAATGTTTGCAGACGACGTTAAATTATTTTCCTCTTATGCTAGCTTTGCGGACAGTCACATACTGCAGGGTAATTTGGACAGATTTAGTACTTGGTGTGAATTTAATTTTATGGAATTAAACCTTAAAAAGTGTAAGCATATGTGCTTTTCTAGACGTAGTTTGTTGGCTACTAAATTTAATTTATGTGGCTCTGAATTGGCATCGGTTGATTCATTTATTGATCTCGGTTTTATGATGGATAGAAAGTTGAATTTTAATAACCATATCATTACTATGGTAAATAAAGCGTATTGTGTCTTTAATTTTGTGAAACGCTGGGCAAAAGAGTTTACTGATCCATATACTACGAAACAGCTTTATATTACCCTAGTTAGGCCAATTTTAGAATATGGATCAGTGGTTTGGGATCCTCAATATGATTACTATGTTAACAAAATTGAGTCCGTGCAGAAACAATTTTTAGTATTCTGCTTAAGAGGTCTTCACTGGAATACTGGTTATGAACTTCCTTCTTATAATGGGCGGTTAAATCTTATTAAATTGCCCTCATTCATCGTAGAATATGATGATGGTTTATAAAATTATATGTGGGGTTGTGGCTTCTGAATACTTAATATCAAAATTTTCTATTAACGTCCCATTTAGACCTACTAGATACATCAGTTCTTACACTTGGATTTTCAAAGGCACAATTATGCATGTGGTGACCCATTTCGTAGAATGTGTGCTGATTTTAATTCGTTATATCATTTAATTGATTTCTCATTAGGTTTTGATTCATTAAAAACTGTAATAATTTTTTATTTAAACTCATTACACCAAGGTTCATTGTCTTCATAACAATTTAGGCTGCTATAAACAAATTTAGTAATTGTTATTATTCTTAAATACTTATGTATATTATGCTTTATATTATTTTTATTATATTTTAATATTGTAATAAAGAAAGGTGGTGGTTATATTTTGATTTTGTATTGCATGCTTCTAGTCCTTCTCATACTTTGATTGGATTGTATTATTGTATTAAATTAAGGTGGTGGTTATATTATAAAGTATTAATTTGGTGTTTATATTTTCTAGTGATTATTATTAATATTTTTTTTTGTACCGGTTGGCTGTTGATAAATATCTGTAGCTAATTTACATGGATGACGTTTCTTGTCATCTCCATTATGGATCGGTCCATAATGTGTACGTTGTCCCTACGTCATGGGGACGTGGCCTCCTCGGTCGGCAGGGGCGGGTGTGAGTGGCGTGGGAACGTTCGCCTAAAAAAAAAATAAGGAGATTCCGTCCGGGCCCAGCGCCTTTGATGACTTTGAGCTGCGGATGACATGGGCAACTTCGCCAACGGTCAATTGTGGTGGTGCCTCTTCGACTCGGAGAGCTCGGATACGACGCAATACTCTCCTTTTCGCCTTATCACTCTCTGGGTGCTCAATAAAAAGCCTGTTAAAATAACACGCGCACCGCTTTGGATCTGTCACTGTTCTATCACCGAACGTGACAGCTGTCCGATCATCCTTCCTTACAGGGTTAGAGAGTGATTTGACCGTTGTACACAACTTACCAATTCCGGAACTCAAGTTGCACTGCTTTAAGTGGTCTAGCCATTTGTTCCGCTTACATTCGTTGACCAACCTACTGATCTCGGAGTTGAGATCCCTAATTCTAGGGTCAGTAGGGTTGGAGCGACGAATGTCATCACGCTCGTCTGCGAGTCCCGCTGCCTCTGCTGGGAAGTTTGGTCGTACTTCGGGTATTCGACCAGCAGGGATATGGCGAGCGGCTGCTGCGTTAATGATGGTCCGGAACTTTTTCTCGGCTACCCGAACGTACGACGGAATAGCTAGATTATTAAAGCTGCGGTTGGTGGCTTCTCTGAAGGCCTCCCAATCAGCCTTTTTTTGATTGAGAAACGTACGGCGTTCAGAGGTTATCAAATCGGGTGGTCTATTTATGGAGAGAATTATGGGAAGGTGGTCCGATCCGAGTGAGATGACGGGTTGCCAGGTGACGTCGTTAATCTGGCCAGGCGATGCCAAAGTGATGTCTGGCGAGCTATGGCAATCGCCCATAATCCGCGTGGGGGCGTCCTCATTCACTGTGCAGAACGTAGAGCTATCAATTTGCTCTGCTAAAGCTATGCCCCTCTGGTCGTTGTCTAGGAGAGAATGCCACAGTTCGTGGTGAGCATTAAAGTCTCCTAGGACCAAGCGGTTATTGCCTTGTAGCAAATTGCTAATGTCTGGCAGATAACGCGGGGCACAGCTACCAACCGGCGGAATGTATACGTTGTACAGCTCTATTTCGGCAGTTCCAGACTTGACGGAACTGCCCATACATTCCCATACATTCCATGTATGGGTCTCTAGAGTCAAGCTCAGGCGAAATAGGTCTGTACTGCACAGAATGGTGTAACAATCCCGCGACTGCCGGTTCTATGTACCGGATTGACCCGAAACTCTTCGGGCAGGGGCAGTCACCTCAACAATATATGTTTTTTGTTCGTTGAGCTTGTTCCCGCCACTGCCGGTTCTATGTACCGTATTGATCCGAAGCAAACACTCTTCGGCCAGGAGCAGTCACCTTAACAATATGTGTTTTTTGTGGCAATATGTAGCTTTGTCTGTCGGAAGGTTCCATTTAAGTATTGTCTTCTAGATATTTACAGTTTTAATATACATATATGGTACGATTTGAATCAAATTTATAAAATACATTTCTTATATGGAGATACATTTTCCATTGGAGATACAGTTTCCATTCAAATGGACACTCCGATTTTCTTTTTTAATTTGATGTTAATAAAAAAATAGCAGGGCATAATTTTGGGTATAATGTATAAAAATAGCTTGAGCAATTGAAAAAAAATTTCGTTGATTTATTCGGTTGAAGAATTGATCAATCTAATACATATCCCATTATGATATCTAAAATTAGTAGACATTTATAGCAGGAGCATTTTTACTAATCGTTTTTGCTAGATTGACATCAAATCAATATAAAATTTCGGGATAAACGCGTTTTTTTGTAATTTTTTTTTGGTTTTTCTCATTTAACTTGTATATGTGACAAAATAGAAAGGGACTTAAGTTAAAAAATCAGTTTTGTTCAGGAGAGACATTTTAAAGATTAGGTCCCTTTCTATTTGCGCTTAGAATCGTCGTCTTCGCTTTCATAAAACGCGCATATTTCTGGGAGGGAACACTTTTGAGGCATGGGATCGGTCTCATTCGATGCCACATCGAAAAAAATAAAAAAAAATAAAATTAAAATTGATTTTTTTACCCTTAGGTCCCTTTCTCTATGCGCTGTCACATATATTTAACCCCTATGGGCATAAATCTAGTTTAAGATCAACTTTCGTATCGACTCTTAATTTTTTCAATCGACAGAACTTTGTATTTGGAACAAAAAATATAGTAACTTTATATACCTTTAACGGGTGGTCAAAACAAGACCAGCTGATGTGAAACACAAATAACTTTTTTATTTTTTAGCATAATTTATTTTTTCTTTTTGCAGATTATAACTGAACTCTTGGAAATTTAAAATGAATACGTACAGTCCACAACAACGCATTAAAATTATCGATTTTAATTATTCTTCTCAACGATTAATTGTTCTGACGCAGCGAAATTATCGCCGTTTTTTTAACGTAAGATCAGCGCCCACATCTTCCATGATTACAAGTTTAGTTCGCCGTTTTGAGGAACTGGGTTCAGTTGCCGACCGTCCAGGAAGAAGTGCTCATCGAAATATTCGTACTGAAGACAACGTGGAAGCTGTGCAGCAGAGTGTTGCAAATGATCCATCTGTCTCAACTCGTCGCCGTTCCACCCAATTGGGTATACCCAGAACATTTGTCTGATGTCATATTTCACACATAGTCATGTTAAATTTCCATAAAATGTATTTAACATATAAAAATAAATCATTTGAAAAACCCGTTATTACAATAGTTATACGTGTTTAACATCACTAGGTCTCATTTGGGCCATCCTGTATATATAGTTACTGCACCCAAATCTTGACAATAAATATCTTTGTTGTTGTAGTATCTTTTTCAATTCTTAATTGATTTGGAATTTAACAAAAAGGAAAGCCCGCCTTCATTGTGGTGTCAACAAGATCGTTGTCTTATAAATATAAACTTTCAAATCATCAACACACGTGTGTGTGTGAACGAAAGTAAAATCTTCTCGTACTGAAAAAACGTCACTCATTCAAAAAACAAAATGAGTATCGTTGAAAAGCTTATCAGAATAACTACGTATCGATTTTAAACCATAGTGAAGCGCTTATAGATAGAAAAATTTCCCTAACCACTTTTTTTTTGAATGGAGCCCAATGTGCAAAATTATTAACAAAAACTTATTTTAAGAATCCCTCCGCCATTTTTTTTAACAAAAAATAAAAAAAAGGTTTTTAAAATAATTTTTCATCTGCTTCACTACCAATCCTTCTAATAAAACTGCAAGTTCTGGCTATAATTCTTTATGACAAACCATTTTACCCAAAAACTCCATCTTAAAAAATAAAAAAACCGCCACTGCCCCAAAATGGGTTGATGGATCGAAAAAATGTATAAGTATACACTATTTTTAAGGTATGTATATTTATAATGGTCGTCGTCATTTTTTTTTCTTCTTCTTATTTAAATTATGTGCTCAGTGATATATTTTTTATTGTAATTGTACCTAAACTAGATTTGTTCCGGGATTGCAAAACAAGAGAACAAATAAATATCGGAGTGCAATGTTTATGCAAACCCTTATGAGAGATCGAGAAAGAGTTCGGGTTTCGATAGTTGTTTGGCTTGATGCTGTAAATGTTAGAGCCGAATGACGCCATGTACGGTAGCGATTACATAGTCTTTGTATAAATATAATCGAACCAACGCTGTAGTTTAGAATTAGCAACAAAACAAATCGCACGAGGAATGCAGTCGACCACAGCTACGGATAAGTATATTTCATTGATGATCTTGACGAAATAGACAAAACTGTCCTTATAGGTTTAATTTGTGCACAATGACGAATCATTTTGGCTTATGTACTCGTATCATTAAATATTGTCGCTACATTAGAAGTAGGCGGGTTTCGCGAAGCTCAAATTTTAATTACATTGGAAGAAGACTAAAGAACCGATGAATTCTTTTGTTTAGTTGAAAAACAAAAAAATTTTGTTTTGAAAAAGAAAATATTATTCAACAAAACTCCAAGCGGAATCACCAAAGTCGGCCAATTCTACGACAGACGGTTCTATGCACCGGATTCACCCGAAACAGAAATTCATCGGCCAAGGGCTGTCACCCCGGCATTTTGTGTGCCGCTACAACAACAACCAAAGTCCGCCTAAATCCGCTAAAGGTTGCTTAACGTCTTTCGTAATAATTTGAATAACTTGAATTCCAATTTTTTAATACAAACAATTTTTCGCGAGTATATCTCACATGTTTTCAGTTATTAAACATTTTCAGGATTTTCTGGATGATTTGAAATTATTGCCTAACGGAATTTTTCGTTTGTCAAAATTATATATAAGATGGAAAACCGGATTCAGCGGCACTTGAAGATTTGAGTAAAAACCAAGACATTACGACAATGCTTAAAGACGTGACACTTTAAGCTGGTGTATTCACAGTTGCAACAGGCATTCGCAATGACTAACATTGAATTCATAAATGTTATATTTGTGATAGTCGTGCATACATACCTGTGTAATATCATTTGGAAGCACCGTCAAGATTAAATATTTTTCGGGTCTTGGAACGTCCTTTAAGATACCTGTAATTGTAATGGGTTAAAATTGAGAACATATAAAAGCAGTAAAGAAATTAGTAAATGGGAAGTACAGATAAGAATCCTAAACATATCCCTTTTTTGCCATTAATCGAAATATTCTATTTATTTGTTAGTGCTTATTCTCAACAACTCAACAATCTAAACGTAAACTAATGGAATTGCCACCTGAAGAAATGCAACTGGCAAAGAAGTCAGTAGGAAATTTGGAGGTCGGCGACTTATTGAAGCTGATGAACAATGAATGGGTTATTGTAGGAGAAATTAGTTAATCTGCCCACCAAACAGGATTTGCATGAAGTCAAGGAGGGAATAACCCAGGCAAGATCGGAAATATCGGAGCTGAAAGAAGAAAACAAAAAACTTAAGGAAGAAGTAAAACTTTTAAAAACAAAGCTAAAAGAAGACGATAACAATATGCGATGACTAGAGCATCAAATAAGCAACAAGAAACTTGTATTCAAAGGAATAACAAAGGAAGCATCTGCATTGCAATCAGTTTTGAAGGTCTGCGAGGAAAAATTGTCACTTAAGCCAAAAATATCTTCAGCCCGAACAATATCGGAACGAAATGGAACGCTGATGGTAATAGCTGAATTTGAATCAGAACAATCTATAACTGAAATCTTTCGTTGCACAAAAAGTTTGGCTGGAACCCAAACATCTATCGACAGAGATCTAAATCCCCGGCGGCAGAAAAACAAAGTTGCACTGCTGATAGTCAGAAAGGACATTTTACAAGTAAGCAGAAAGCACAAAATTATAAAAAGAGACGACAAAATGCAAATAAAAGATAAATGGTTCAGCTGGAAAGCCAGAAATGAGCTGTCTTGTGGAGGTCAAGATGCAAAACCAGTGCTGGAAGATCTATATGGAAATGAACTCACTGCAACAGATTTTAACCAAGTTTTTGAAAGAATAAACTCAAAAAACTTTTAAACATTCAGCCTGCCAGGCTACTTACTAATAATAATGAAATCAAATTAAATTTATCAATACTATCATATAATATAAACGGGTTTGAGAACAAGTACTTATACCCGTCTTTTTAATTTTATTTGTAATTATAAGTGTTTCATACTAATAGAAACCCATTTAGTAGAAAGCAAATTTGAGCAGGCTAAATAATATTTTACAGGATACGATACATATTTTGAGACAGCAAAGCGTAATAGCAGATTTGGAAGAGCAAGTGGTGGCTTTATCTTTGGTGTCAGCAAAACACTCAAGAACAGTAAAGTAACACACGAATATACAAAAATAAATGATTTAAATATAATAAAATTCAAAACGGAAAAAGAAATAATCAATATTATGCCGAATAGGAACGAAGAATGCAATAAATTTTGGCAAACAGTACAAGATCTGAACTTGAACAACACAATTGTTATTGGCGACTTTAATGCAAGAATTGGTGAGTTAAAACAGGAACTGGTTCTAATTTTACAAGAAGCGTTTTCTGCGGGATATGGCGAAAGGCAGTCGAAAGACAAGATATCGAATAAAAGAGGCTTGGATATATTGGAACAATGTACTAACAATAACTTACTTGTACTAAATGGTCAAACAAAAGGAGATGAACACAGTAACTTTACCTACATAAGCACTTTAGGTAACTCAGTTATTGATTTATGCGCGGTACATCAAGATCTTTTGGCCCTCATTGACGATTTGCACGTGGAAGACAAAACTTGGTCAGATCACATGCCCATCACTCTTTCATTGAGATTATCATACACTGAACCGAATAAATACTAAGGCGCTTAACTTTCCTCCAAAACTACACTGGAAAGATTGTGGCATAGTTAGGTTTCAAAATAAATTAGAGGCTGTACTTGAAAACTTAATGGCGAATAACGCAGATCCAAATTTAAAGGATTTGTGCTCAACAATTAAAATGTCCACTAGAGAAGTTTATAAAGGGAAACCTTGCTTTCAATCCAAACAAAAGTGGTACAATAAGACGTGTAACAAAGCAAGAGTTAAAAGCTTCAGTTTGTTAAGTGCATACAGAGAATCTGGTAACAAACATGATAGAGAACTGTATATACGTCCCCAGAAAGATTATAAAACAGTATGCAAAAACTGTAGAATAGAATATTACAATGAACTACTTGTTAAAGTTAATAGTATCAAAGACAGCAAAGAATGGTGAAATTTGGCTAAAGAGTTAAGAGGCAAAAAGACACAAATAGGTACGGACGTAGAAATATCTGCTTTCAAATATTACGTTAAAAGACTATCCACCAATAAAAACAGCAGCGATTTACTACGCGCCAAATTTCCGTGAGATACATAACCTGGGCAGAGATATAACTGTTGAAGAGCTGAAAAAGATGCTTCAAACTCTAAAAGTAAACAAGGCCCCGGGGGAAGAGAGAATACCATATGAGTTTTTCATCAATGCTACAGAAGGTTTGTTCAACCAACTTGCGCGAAGATACATCAAAATTCTAAACGGAGAAAAATTGGAAGATGGCTTTACAAAGACTATTATCTACCCCATACATAAAAAAGTCTACCAGAAAATTATAGAGGAATATTCTTTATAAACTGCATCGTCAAGATAATGATGGAAATACTAAACGAGAGGTTACTTAATTTCGCTGAAGATAATAAAATTCTTACAAAATATCAAGCCGGATTTAGAAGAAAATACTCGACATCAGACAACATATACAACCTTGCTGCCGTGGTGAGTCTGAAGCTAGCTGAAAAAAGAAAAGTTTACGCATTTTTTGTGGATTTGAAAGCTGCGATTGACAAAATTGCGAGACAGGCACTCATATACAAACTGTTTACAATGGGTGCATCATACAAGTTTACGCGTCTGGTGAAAAGCATATATAGCAACACAAAATATGCAGTATGGACAGGGGAGGACTTGTCGGAATATTTTGAAACAAGCTCCGGAGTAAAGCAAGGTTGCTTGCTCTCTCCACTGTTATTTGCTCTCTTCATCAACGACCTGCATGGATTCTTAAAGGGAGGTTTGAACATAGGAAACCTAAACATCAGGTTACTACTTGGAAGCTCAAATTTCCAATGAATTTACGTACTTCATTCAAAAAGCATGTCGAAAGAAGAAATACACAAGCCAAGATTGCGATAAATACGACATGGAAGAGCCTTTTGTGTAAAGGAGAAATCAGTCTATCCATGAAGTGGAAAGTGTTCCTCGCTGTATGCAGAACCATTCAATCATATTATGCGCAAGCATGGGGTGCGAGCCATTTCACAGAAGCCGACAAACTGCAATATTATTTCATGAAAAAAATCCTAAAACTGCCAAATCACTCGCCCACCTACGCCTTGATGTTGGAAACTGCTGCCGAAGATAACCACTTATACACCCTACAGCTGTACATAAATTATATCATAAAAACTTTATTTCAATACCGTGAAGCAAGGCTGCCGTTTTAACTTTCCCGCTTGCTTTTACAGAAAGATATATTCTGGGTAAAAGAACTAAAAAGTACTGCAAGAAGTATGTATATACAATGGTCGGATACAAACAGTGATCAAAATCAATGGCACAATTTTAGAAACAAGCTTACAACAGCAATGAAGCAAAAAATTCCGAAGACAGGATGGAAAAAAAGAATGGTAATGTAAGTCGCATATATAAACACCTAGACCATACCAAGGGCCTATCATATTGCGCTGACAACATAACCCAAGATACAATTTCATGGATTTTTAAGGCAAGAGTAGATCTATTAAATCTTAACGGCAACAGGTTTGGTTATGCCAACGAACAAAATAACTGCACACTATGTAACATGAATGCGAAAGAATCTATAGAACACTTTCTTGGTTTATATCCTGTTCTCAATGAATATAGAGTCGCGTGTTTTCGAAAACCCGCATTAACACCCGCTGAGATAATTGATATTCTAAATGGTGGTGATGAAAGAGATTGGAGCCAGTTAGTTAGATGTTTGAAAAACGCTTTAAGCTATAGAGCCTTTTTAATCAATGAATTCTGAAAAATTATGCAATTAACTTTCTTTTATTGTAAAGTTATAAGTTTGACAGACGTTTCGCAATAAAACATAGTCATAATTACCTTTTATTTATAATTAAATTTAAGAGATCGAATGTTAAAATTAAATTTGAATAAATAACGAAAAGCATTCATTCAATTCAAAATAGTGCTTATTTTTTATATGTAAAATTTTTAGTTGTCGACTAACGTTCAACGCGTAAAGACATTTGCTTGCTTTACTACTTATTCATTCGCTTTATTATTTATTTTTTTCATTTTACTACTTATTCTTAGTCATTCGTTCCCTCAAAAAAACAAAAAGTTGACGACTCAGAATACCCTTCTTTACCTACCACAAACCTCAAACCGGAAAATCCTAAATATATATGTAGCTATCTCCTCTACAGACTCCATCGAACATCTATCGACTTTGAGTCCATTTGCCATTAAAAAATGCCTTGATGCTATATCCACGGTACTGAAATCCAAATCGTTGTTGAAAGACGGCTGCTTACTAATTCTTACTCCAAACGACCCTAACGTCCACTGACAAGGATTTCCCAATATACAAGCAAATGAAGGACATACTCGTACATATGTATTAAAAATAAATACTGCGGAATATTGTAGCATGAGTGAAGCTTGTCGCATGTATAAAAACAAAAGCTCTGTCCCTAGAACTACTCTGAGTACTTTATACGCAAATTAAAAATAAAGAATGTAATAAATACACACTCAAGAAATTGAAATTAACAAAACTATGATTCCATCAACATCCAGCAACTATAATTCAATCCCATCTTACGAAAAAATAAAAAACCCCAACATAAACGAAATCACAAAAATAACCAAGAAAAATACAACATCTTCAACTGTTCCGAAAAACGGTACCTTGAATAAGACAACACCAACCAAACCTAATAATCAAGCAGTACCATTTACAAACACCAATTCTTTAAACGACACTACTACAAAATTTGCATCTTTGTGCCCCTTTTCACCCATAACACAAACATTAAAAAAATTAACGAATACTACGTTATAGCCTCCATTGAAGAAACCTCTATGGATCTCGCTTCCTTATAAAACTAAAATATAAGTATACTCACGTACTCGTATACTTTATATACACAACACTTCATATCAATTTATAATTCATGAACTTCACTATATTGCAATGGAATATCAAAAGTCTTAAAAAGAACTTTAGTGACCTCCAAATGCTTACTAAGAAAACAATTTTGGCAACCCTGGCGGTATAGACATCAGAAAAGTAAGCTCCGTCGTATAGCAAACAACATTTTATTCGCTCTTTTAGTGCAAACAAATAAACATTCAAACAGTATTAAACAAAACAACACTTTTTAACCGAAACATATGAAGTTTTCCGGGTACAAGCCGTAGAAGTTTAAAAAATGCAAAAGTTGTTTGTGGTCAATGTAGAATGGAAGTGAAAGAGGACAAAGATAGCATTGAGTGTGACAAGTGCTTAAAAACAACAACGAAGAGTTTGTTTGTCATTTGTGTGTTGATGGTGATGACACAGTCAAAGAAGAACTGCTACAGATTAAAACAAAACCGAACAAGCTGGACCAGCTGACAGAGTTGCAAGAATCAATGAATTTTATGGCTGCCAAGTTCGATGAAATTTTAAAAGGGATTTCTGAAAATAAAAAAGACTACAAAACGTCGAAAAAGAAAATCAGAGCCTAAAAAACGAAGTTAAAATTTTGAATGATCAACGTGTAAAAAACGACTTTGTCATAAGTGGAGTTACCGTGAAGAAAGACTCTAGTGCAGCTGTAATAAAAATATCGCAGAATGTTGGTGTTGAAATTAAAGAACAAAATATAGAAGAGGTGTATTTTGCGAGCCATTTCACAGAAGCCGACAAACTGCAATATTATTTCATGAAAAAAATCCTAAAACTGCCAAATCACTCGCCCACCTACGCCTTGATGTTGGAAACTGCTGCCGAAGATAACCACTTATACACCCTACAGCTGTACATAAATTATATCATAAAAACTTTATTTCAATACCGTGAAGCAAGGCTGCCGTTTTAACTTTCCCGCTTGCTTTTACAGAAAGATATATTCTGGGTAAAAGAACTAAAAAGTACTGCAAGAAGTATGTATATACAATGGTCGGATACAAACAGTGATCAAAATCAATGGCACAATTTTAGAAACAAGCTTACAACAGCAATGAAGCAAAAAATTCCGAAGACAGGATGGAAAAAAAGAATGGTAATGTAAGTCGCATATATAAACACCTAGACCATACCAAGGGCCTATCATATTGCGCTGACAACATAACCCAAGATACAATTTCATGGATTTTTAAGGCAAGAGTAGATCTATTAAATCTTAACGGCAACAGGTTTGGTTATGCCAACGAACAAAATAACTGCACACTATGTAACATGAATGCGAAAGAATCTATAGAACACTTTCTTGGTTTATATCCTGTTCTCAATGAATATAGAGTCGCGTGTTTTCGAAAACCCGCATTAACACCCGCAGAGATAATTGATATTCTAAATGGTGGTGATGAAAGAGATTGGAGCCAGTTAGTTAGATGTTTGAAAAACGCTTTAAGCTATAGAGCCTTTTTAATCAATGAATTCTGAAAAATTATGCAATTAACTTTCTTTTATTGTAAAGTTATAAGTTTGACAGACGTTTCGCAATAAAACATAGTCATAATTACCTTTTATTTATAATTAAATTTAAGAGATCGAATGTTAAAATTAAATTTGAATAAATAACGAAAAGCATTCATTCAATTCAAAATAGTGCTTATTTTTTATATGTAAAATTTTTAGTTGTCGACTAACGTTCAACGCGTAAAGACATTTGCTTGCTTTACTACTTATTCATTCGCTTTATTATTTATTTTTTTCATTTTACTACTTATTCTTAGTCATTCGTTCCCTCAAAAAAACAAAAAGTTGACGACTCAGAATACCCTTCTTTACCTACCACAAACCTCAAACCGGAAAATCCTAAATATATATGTAGCTATCTCCTCTACAGACTCCATCGAACCTCTATCGACTTTGAGTCCATTTGCCATTAAAAAATGCCTTGATGCTATATCCACGGTACTGAAATCCAAATCGTTGTTGAAAGACGGCTGCTTACTAATTCTTACACCAAACGACCCTAACGTCCACTGACAAGGATTTCCCAATATACAAGCAAATGAAGGACATACTCGTACATATGTATTAAAAATAAATACTGCGGAATATTGTAGCATGAGTGAAGCTTGTCGCATGTATAAAAAGAAAAGCTCTGTCCCTAGAACTACTCTGAGTACTTTATACGCAAATTAAAAATAAAGAATGTAATAAATACACACACAAGAAATTGAAATTAACAAAACTATGATTCCATCAACATCCAGCAACTATAATTCAATCCCATCTTACGAAAAAATAATAAACCCCAACATAAACGAAATCACAAAAATAACCAAGAAAAATACAACATCTTCAACTGTTCCGAAAAACGGTACCTTGAATAAGACAACACCAACCAAACCTAATAATCAAGAAGTACCATTTACAAACACCAATTATTTAAACGACACTACTACAAAATTTGCATCTTTGTGCCCCTTTTCACCCATAACACAAACATTAAAAAAATTAACGAATACTACGTTATAGCCTCCATTGAAGAAACCTCTATGGATCTCGCTTCCTTATAAAACTAAAATATAAGTATACTCACGTACTCGTATACTTTATATACACAACACTTCATATCAATTTATAATTCATGAACTTCACTATATTGCAATGGAATATCAAAAGTCTTAAAAAGAACTTTAGTGACCTCCAAATGCTTTCTAAGAAAACAATTTTGGCAACCCTGGCGGTATAGACATCAGAAAAGTAAGCTCCGTCGTATAGCAAACAACATTTTATTCGCTCTTTTAGTGCAAACAAATAAACATTCAAACAGTATTAAACAAAACAACACTTTTTAACCGAAACATATGAAGTTTTCCGGGTACAAGCCGTAGAAGTTTAAAAAATGCAAAAGTTGTTTGTGGTCAATGTAGAATGGAAGTGAAAGAGGACAAAGATAGCATTGAGTGTGACAAGTGCTTAAAAACAACAACGAAGAGTTTGTTTGTCATTTGTGTGTTGATGGTGATGACACAGTCAAAGAAGAACTGCTACAGATTAAAACAAGCTGGACCAGCTGACAGAGTTGCAAGAATCAATGAATTTTATGGCTGCCAAGTTCGATGAAATTTTAAAAGGGATTTTTGAAAATAAAAAAGACTACAAAACGTCGAAAAAGAAAATCAGAGCCTAAAAAACGAAGTTAAAATTTTGAATGATCAACGTGTAAAAAACGACTTTGTCATAAGTGGAGTTACCGTGAAGAAAGACTCTAGTGCAGCTGTAATAAAAATATCGCAGAATGTTGGTGTTGAAATTAAAGAACAAAATATAGAAGAGGTGTATTTTATTAAGAAAAAAGACTTATCAAATCCAAAGCAAAGTTTATTTGTGAAATTTAGGTCTAAATCAGCAAAAGTTAAACTCGAGTGCAAAATCAAAACTCGAAGAAAATGGAAACACAAAATCTATATACGTGAACGATTTTTTGAGTAGAGTCGATGGATCTTTTAAACTATGCAAAGACACTTAAATCTCTTGGGTATTTCGCGGTTTATTCGTTCGGAGGAAGAATTTATACCAAAAAAAAGTGGAATTTCCAACCCAGATTAATTGAGAGAACAAAACTCATGTAACTACTTAGTAGGGACATAAATACTGTTACAACATTGAACACACCCATTTCAATAGTAGAACTGAACATACCCCGTTAATGTGATATGGGTTTTGAAAGCTTTTTTTATATAAGCTTTATTTGAATTATTGAATCTGCTCCAAAGGAGCCTAACAATAAGTATACGAATCTTAAGTATAATTTAATAATGAATCCTAGTATGGATTTCTTGTAATGTGGATCTCTGCTAATTGGCGGGAATTTTAATTAATTTGGTCAAAATAGTATATAACTGGTATGGATCACATGTCTGAGAATTTTAAACCTGGTTTGGCTTAAACCTCGTGATAAAGGGCCAGAGGACCCTTACAATCATTTACAGAGTGTTCGCGATATTATGTAGAGTGAAGAACTCTAGTTATGTATGTATAACGGATAACTCTAGAATAGCAGAGTGGACGACGTAATTTAGGTTGTGTAGGTTTTTCGTGTTGACTGTTTTAAGTATCACGTATAAGAGCATTTAAGCCACGTGACGTAGAAAAAAGAATTCTACACAGTCTTTCGGGCGCGTATGTTCGCGATTACTGTTACGGATGAAGCACAAGTGCAGATTAGAAAACACGGCGTTCGTTTCTCCGAAGACTTAAAGAGCTTGGACTGCACAATAATTGTCTAGCAAGTATGTTATCATGACGTTCGAGCTTTTCTTTGTGCTTTATATTGATTTTTTGAATTGCCTCTTTAACGAGAGGTATTTTCAAGTCTCGTGGATGTTTTCATTCCTCATATACCAAGGGGCACCGGTAATAAGCCGCAATGTCTTCGATTGGACTCTTTGGATTTTGTCGAGATTGCTCGAGCTTGCTTTGCCCCATAGCTGGGCACCGTATAACCAGATAGGTTTGATTGCACTGTTGTATAGCAGGACCTTATATTCAAGGCTTAGTTTTGAGTTCGCGTTTAGGAGCCATTGAAGTTGATGGACCTTAAGCTTCAGTTGAGTTTTCTTGGCTTTGATATGACTTCTCCAGGTGAGTCGGCGATCCAGGTGGATTCCAAGGTATGAAACATGATCAGATTGAGAAAAAGGGATATTGTTTAGTTTCAATGTCGGACAAGTGCTAAAATTCAGTGTGAAAGTTACCTGTGTGCATTTAGCTTCATTGACTTTTATTCTCCAGTCAGGCAGCCAAGATTCTACTCGTCTGAGATGTACACCTAGATTCATAGATGCAATATCCTGCTTTTTATGTTTGGCCATTATAGCGGTATCATCGGCAAAAGTGGATGTTAGCACGTTTTGGCTGTTAGGGATATCTGCGGTAAACAGAAGGTAAAGGATAGGCCCCATGACGCTTCCCTGGGGAACACCTGCTAGTATTTCGCGGTCATCGGTGACGTGTTGTCCACATTTGACTCTGAATCTGCGGTTTTCTAAGTAAGACTCAAGAATTCGATGCGTATTTGCCGGTAAGTATTTGCAAATTTTGTAGGTCAAGCCAGACTTTGTCAAATGCTTGAGCAACATCGAGGAATACGGCGCAGCAATATTCTCGCCGTTCAAATGATTTTTCAATTGCTTGGGTCAGACGGTTTACTTGTTCGATAGTGCTGTGACCTTCGCGGAATCCAAACTGATGGTCTGGTATTGTTATTTGATACGAGGAACGGGTTTATTTTCGATAAAATAACTTTTTCAAATAGTATGGATAAGCAGGGAAGCAAACTGATCGGCCTGTATGAGGAAGGTATTGATTTGTCCTTTCTGGCTTTAAAATCATTTGAATCACAGAAATTTTCCACACTTTAGGAAAGTAACCATGTCTCAAAATAGAGTTAAATAATTTTGCCAGGAACTTCACAGCAATATAGGGAAGTTCCAGTTCCAGTTTACCTGGATTCACGGTTTCTTTAATGACATTCAAAACTTAATTTGCGTTAGTAAACAATGGAATTATGGCAGACATTTCATCATCAGGTGGAAGGAGGTCGCTACTTGCAGGATTTGGGCGAAATACCTGGGACAGATGGTTTGCAAAAACATTGGCTTTTTCCTCTTCTGATATTGCCCAATTGCCATTTGCGTCGCGTATTGGAAATTGCGTTTCGGTGGGCATACTAGTATTTCTTTATGTTTTCCATAATGAGAATTTGGTTGAAGCAGTCGGAGTTAAACTTGCAATGAAACTAGCATGCTGTCTACTGTCGTCTTTTCTAAGTGCGCTTTGCAACCTTTTAGTAGCTTCAGTCAGTCTTAGTCGGGCCGCTGGTGTCGTTTTTATTTGTCTGTGTGTAGCGTGAATGGCCGTCTGACGATAAGTCAGTGCAGGTACTAGCAGATAAGTTAGATTTACTAACTCCTCTTATTATACCGAAGTCTATCAAGTCAGACTTTTTGTTTATATCAGAAGGCCAATATGTAGGTTGCCTGGGAGATATAAAGTCCAATTTATTTTGACGTCGCATTAGACATTTATACAGCTGGTTTCCCCAGTGCGAATGTTTGGCATTGTAGTCACCAGCAGCAATAAAGTTGCGTCCGAGACCATTGAAAAAGTTCAGAAGTATATCTTCTGATATCGCGAACAGCATGGGGAAATATATTCCTAAAATGGAATATATTTAAAGGTAGTTTTGTGAGACTCCTTTAGCGTCTTCATGTTTCATTCGTTTTCGTATTAGGATACAGCGCCCCCATGAGCCTTACCGTCGGGGTGGTGAGTACCATAAAATCTAAAATTAGGTATCTGAAAATTGTATTTGTCTGTAAGATGCGTTTCTGATAGTAGCATTATATCAATATTCGGCCGATCTAGGTACTCGGTCAGCTAGAGTCTATGTTGGTTCACACCGTTTGCGTTCCATGTACATATCTTAAGAGGGCCTATTTTTTGGTAAGTAGAATTTGAATTAACTGATTCTAGTTTCGCATGAATTCTTGCATCATTGCTTGCATAGTTGACATGAACATGTTTATACTCTGTACCAGTTGTTGAATCATTGATTCAGAGTTACCATTTTGTTGCACTTGGGAATTAGGTGTGTGCGCCCTTAGAACATTCGCGTATGTTATACCGTTTGTAATACCGTTTCCGTCGCTAGAGTAAACTGGAGTCTGTTGGATGTCGATTATAGGGTTCGGCGCGTTTCGGTCAGAAATGAGATTACGCTTCTCTTCTAGTTTATGCTTAAGTTCTTTGTAAACCCTGAAACCTCTGTAGTTTGCGGTATGTTGTTCCCCGCAATTACTGCACTTTTTCTGTTCCTGCGGGTTCTTCGACCGTAATTCTTCTATATAACAAATATTGAAGTTTGTATATAGGATGAAATTCATTTTTCTTTAGTTTCCGCGAGTCAGGTTGAAGTTCGACCTTGAACATTGGTTGGGGAACCTTTTTATTGTTAAGAACGTTTACCACGGAGTGAACGTTAAAATTCTCTTTTCCAGTGCTCGTTTTACTTCATCTGGTCCTACAAATGATTCAATGCCTTTTAAGATTAACGCGATACCCTTACTACTCTTTAGACGATACGTGTAAAATTTTTTATTTCTATCGTTAAAATAACTAGAAATAGCGCGAAAGCCGTTTTCGGTGTATGCCTGAATTTTTGTCTCGTTAATGTTCCCTTTCTTTATTGGCACTATGTGAAAGCCACCACTACCAACAAGTTGGGCAATGATATTTACTAGCTCATTTGAGCTACTCTCACGTAGGTATATTGGAGGCGGCCTTGGAGTTGCGGCATTTGCCGAAGAAGAAGATTCTTCTTCGCTCAGCAATGCAAACCGGTTCTTACCCGTGACGGACGTTGGTGGTTCTTCACCGTTCACAGTTTTGCAACTTTTTTTGTTAGAGTTACCTTTGGCAGGGCTGGATTTACGCTTTATAGTAATGTAGCGATCCATTCCTGTCTGTACCGCCTTTAATGGTTTGTCGTTGTTTTCCTGTGTTATTTCTATGTACGCTGTGCTTCCACCTTCTTTGTTATTATTGTTGTTGCTAGCACTGCCTGGTGAGAGAGTTTGTCTTAGTGGCGCTACCTCTCTCATTCCATTGTTTACATCTGCATTTATCGCGAAGTATGCATTCCGCGAACTTACACTGCAGAAAGAGTGTCTGCGTTGTTCTAACTCTTGAGTGAGACGATGGCTCATCAAGCTGTGAGTTTGTGTGTGTGTGCCTTTTTTATTTTGGTTGTTTGTTACAATGATTCTTACACAACTGGATTTGTTGTTCAAATTAAAATTTTATTTTGTCAAAAAACTGTTTCAATTCCTTACAAGTTAATACTTATAATGAATTCAAACAATTTTAGATAATTATTTTCCCAACAATTAAGTTTATTTTTGCACTTTCCCTGCTTATTTTATTTTATTAGAATTAATTTCCGAGAGGAGTTCTTTTAACGACCGTTCTCTTCGAGCGCGGAAAGCTAACCTCAATAGCGTTAGTCTGTAACGGTATTTTAAAAATGTTTCAACTTTCGTCATGGAGTGGTCAGATAATGAGAACCGTATCGCTGTAATAGAGCTTTTCAAGTGTGAAATGAAAAAAAGCGATATTTTCAAAACGCTCCGGCCACTAGGGATTATCCGCATGTTCGTCTACCGATACATTAAACTGTTTGAGGAGACTGGAAATGTAAAAGACCGCCACCGGTCGGGCCGCCCACGCTCTGTTCGAACACCGCATGTCTTCAAAGCCGTTAAATCAAGAATTCACAGAAATCCTCTCCGAAAACAGAAGATCATGGCCCGTGAGATGAATATCACGCAAAAGTTCATGAGTCGAATCATTAAAAAGACTTGGGGCTTTCAAACGACATACCGGACAATTATTGACTGTAGCTTTAAAAAAATAGGATTGAAAAATGCAGTCTTTTGGTGAAGCACGCTGATAACTTCCACAGAAAAATTTTGTACACCGATGAACAAATGTTTACCGTTCAGGAAAAATTTAACAAGCAAAATGATAGAGTATGCGCGGTCATCTAAGGAAACATCTTAACTGATCCCAAGGGGGGAAAAGGGTTATCACCCAGCCTCAGTCATGGTTTTGTGGGGTGTCTCTTACGATGGGGTCACTGACCTGCATTTCTGCGAACAAGGAGTCAAAACATCGGCCAAAGTTTACCAAGAAACCGTTTTGGAAGCTGTCGTGAAGCCTCTTAACAATTCCCTGTTCCAAAACCAGACATGGACTTTCCAGCAGGATTCTGCGCCGGCCCATAAGGCTTAAACGTCACAGACTTGGCTTCGAAACAATTTGCCAGCGTTCATTTCCTCTGAAGAATGGCCCTCAGGCAGTCCAGATTTGAACCCATTTAATTACAAATTGTGGACGGTTTTAGAGGACAAGATTTGTCACAAAAGATACCCCAACATTTGGTCTCTTAAGACTACTTTGGTTCGAGCTGTGGCCAATTTTCCAATGGACGAGGTTCGTGCAGCTATTGACGATTGGCCAGTGCGACTTAAGGCGTGTGTAAAGACAAAAGGCGGACATTTCGAATAAGCAGATTCTTTTTAGATACAATATATATCAGTAAATATATTAAAAAATAGTTGGTCCATAAACATTCAGTACTTATTATTTAACAGCATAAAACGTGTGTAACAGTATTTATGTCAATACTAAGTAATAACCAGGTACGATTTTAATCGATTCGATTGAGTGTGGAATCACGGATCACAATATCATATCATGTAAAATTATGAGTAATGTTAAAGGATCGGAGTATACACAGAGATATTATAGACAGTGTAATTTAGGACAGTTGAAGGATGACCTTGAGGGCCAGTTAGCTTCAATACAGTTTTCGGGAAATACGTCCAATTGTTTAATTTGTATTTAATTCAGAGTCTTTATTTAAGTAAAAGTAATATTAAAACAATAAGATCAAATGCGTCTTAACTTGAGCGAGTATCAAAAGGGAATGAAAATGCAAGGATGAGAAAACAAGAGATAAGAACGACGTTCACATTGTACAGAGTTGCCAATTAGTTCAATATTAGTTCTATTTTCTTTTTTAAAAAATAATTCTAAACCATTCTTAACGATTTTATGATACTTCAGAAAAATCTCCCCCTTTTTCACAACGTCTCGGACATGGTGGAATCGTATGTCAATATGCTTCGACCTCTTATGGTAAACGGGATGGGAAGCCAATTTTTCAGCACTTTGATTATCAATGTTCAGAACAACAGCTTCGCCTGTGGCATATCCTACCTCTTTTACCAACCGCTATAAAAAGATTGCCTCCTTAGCCGCTTCTGACATGGCCCTATGCCTCGGTGGTACTAAGAGCCACACATGTTTGTTTTTGGGTTCCCAAGATATAAGACAATTTCCAACGAAAAATACAAATCCGGTATACGACTTCCGGTCAAGGGCGTTGCCTCCCCACTCTTCATCCACGAATCCTTCCACAGACTGTTTATCTGCTGCGTAAATTATCTTCATATCAACGGTTCCACGGAGATAACGAAGAATTCGTTTTACTGCTTGCATATGTTCGTAATGTGGAACCGAGTTCCTCTGCGCCAATTTTGACACCGAATGTAGAATATCGGGTGTCGTTGTAATATCCAAGTACATCAAGGCCCCAATTATCGACTGATAGTCATGTTGATTTATCTTCTCACATCCATCTTTAAAACAAATCACTTGATGACTTGCCTCTAGTGGTGTTGCTACAGTCTTATAATCTTGCATACCATACTCTTTGAGTAAATCCTTGATGTACTGGGATTGGCAAAAAGAAATATTACCTGTTTCTCCTCTAGTTCGATTTCTATACCAAGATAGTGATGTATCTGGCCTTTGTCTGTTATAGAAAACTCCTCTGCCAGTAGTTGTTTCACTGTCAAAATTTTAGATTCATCTTTGCAAGCAATTATAAGGTCATCGATGTAGATTGTTATAAGGACAATTTGATTATTCAATGTTGCCTTATATAAGCAAGGTTCATTCCCACTCGGCTTAAAACCAATATGTTTAAGAACATGGTCAAGCTTCTCATACCATTCTTTACCAGATTGTTTTAATCCGTATATTGCTTTATGGAGTTGTAGTACTTTATCAGGATATTTTTTGTCAATAAACTTTTTAGGTTGTCGAATATAAATTTCATGGTGAATGTCACTATTTTAGTACGCCGAACTTACGTCAGTTTGATGCAAATGCATTTTACTGCCAGTGCCATCACTAGACGAATAGTGGAATATCTCGCCACCGGTGAAAAAGTTTTATCGTAGTCTATACCAAATCTCTGCCTGTAACCCTTGGTAGCAAGGCGTGCTATAAAACGTTCTATCTCACCTTGTTCATTCTTTTTTAAGGCGTATACCCACATGGAATCAATTGCCTTTGCACTACTGGGAAGATCAACCAACGACCACGTACCATTTTTGTTTAAAGATGCCATTTCTGGTCTACCAGGTTTGCCTGTTCTCACAACTTTTGGTCACGAATACCAACAGACTCCCTTTGAACATCGGCCACTATTTCGTCGACAATATCTTCATCAGAATTCTCGGCGCTTTCAAATCCCAAAAACTCTTCATCAGAATTCTCACAACTGACTGCATCCGTTGAGGACTCCACATTCTCCACAGCATTCACATTTTTGTTTAAAGATGCCATTTCTGGTCTACCAGGTTTGCCTGTTCTCACAACTTTTGGCCACGAATACCAACAGACTCCCTTTGAACATCGGCCACTATTTCGTCGACAATATCTTCATCAGAATTCTCGGCGCTTTCAAATCCCAAAAACTCTTCATCAGAATTCTCACAACTGACTGCATCCGTTGAGGACTCCACATTCTCCACAGCATTCACATTTTGTTCTTTTTGTGCCGAATTATCCACAATTAATGAAAAATAATCTTGATCTTTCCTTGTCGGTATCGTTGTTGACGAAATTATCTTCTTGGAATATTACTCTCAATAACGCTACGGGTATTTTTACTGTACAAACAGTAAGTCTTCGCAACCTGAGAGTAACCAACCAAAATGTAGTCTTTGCCTTTAGCTTCACATTTTCCACGACCTTTGTCACTTTTATTTAATGACTCTGAATAAGCACCAAATGTCTTTAAATGTTGTACATTTGGCTTCCTCTTAAACCAAATCTCATATGGTGTTTTGTCACCCAATATTTTTGTCGGGCATTTGTTACGCAAATAAACTGCTATATTAACAGATTGAGCCCACAAACTTTGACGAACTCCACTGTGCACCATCATGGAACGCGCCAATTCGACTAACGTGCGGTTGGCTCGTTCAGCCATACCATTTTGTTGGGGCGTGTAGGCTACTGTTAGTTGTCTTGCAATACCTTCACTTTCTGTTGATGTATTCATGGCCATTATCGCTTCTTAGTTCTTTTATCTTGCGGCGAGTCTGCTTCTCGACATGTTGCTTAAATATCTTGCAAGTTCCAAAGACCTCTCACTTTTGGCTTTGACGAAATATACAAAAATTCGACTCGAAAAATCGTCAATGAACGTAACGAAATACCTTGCACCACCAGGTTTTACTTGGAACGGGCCACAAACGTCACTGTGTATTAAATCTAATAGACCGTATGTTCTCGTAACTGATTGTTGTGGAAATGGGCTCACATGAATTTTACCTTTTATGCACGTCTTGCATTGGGTCGAACGACAATTTCCTGATTTCTTCGCTGTGGTTAACACAACTTGTAAACATTTGTTTATTGCAACAGATGTGCGCAGTTGCACCACTGTCAACGCACCATTGTGATCTTTTTATTATTCCTTTTTCTGTTCCCATCGTCGTATGCGAAAGTTGTTGCTTTTTTTGTTCTTTTGCATTTATTGGCAAGGTGTCCGAATTCGCCGCAATTATAACATTTGCCTTTCTGTTTATTTTCTTTCTTCGCTGCTTTTCTTTTATGGGACGATTTCGTTGCAAACGCTTGCTGTACGTTTGTTGTTGCTTTTTCACGTTTGCCTTCTTTATTCTCTTTATGTCTGTTGCCTCCTTCTAAATTTTTTTTGCTTTACAGTCGTTAAGTTAGGCGGGTTATCTCGCGTTTCGATGGCCACAACAAAATGCTCAAACTCCGCTGGCAAACTGCACAGCAACATTATTACCAGTAGTTCATCTTGGATGACAATTCCAGTTTCTGCCAGTTTATCGTTATGCATTTATATGATGGGTAACATCACAACCTTCTGCCATCGTCAGGTTTACCAAACGCTTGTACAAAGACACTTTTTGAAAAGGCCCTTTAGGCTTGAAGGTTTTTCTAGCTGCACCCAGGCTTCGTCTGATGTTTTACAATTCCTTATGATGTTCAATTGTGCCGGCATCAAACAGAGCGTTATCGTTGCTAGCGCTTTTTCATCACTATCGTCCCACAACTCACGGGCCTTATCGTCTGCAACGGCCGCCCTCTTGTTTGAACCATTTGCGAGCTTCCAGCAACCACTGTGTATCAATACACTTCGCATGTGTATGCACCTACTATCGTAATTCGCTTCGTCTAGCTTTTCAATTTGATATAAAGACGCCATGTTCGTTAACGAAATTATAATTCTTTGAATTTCAGTCCAAATCGTTTAATTACAATTACTTTTACAGGTACAAGAACTTTATTTTGCGCCCATAACCTGTTTAATTTGTATTTAATTCAGAGTCTTTATTTAAGTTAAAGTAATATTAATATAATAAGACAAATGCGCCTTAACTTGAGCGAATATCAAAAGGGAATGAAAATACAAGGATGAGCAAACAAAAGAGATAAGAACGACGTTCACATTGTGCAGAGTTGGCAATTAGTTCAATATTCCAACACCAATGATACGGCCGAACTAATATACAGAATTTCTGATTGCATTAAACGCTCGACTGTAGAGAGAAGAGAGAAGGTCCTGACGAGAAGTCTTATAACTCCTTGGATAAATGAGAATCTTCAGGACTTATCAGGTTTAAATGTCGTCTGTTGGCTAAAATAAAGAAGAACGGTAGAACTCAAAGCATAGTAAAGAAATTGAAGCAAATAAGTAACGTAATAAAGAAGGCCAGCAGCATATGCATGAACATCTTTTACGAAAGGCAACTTGAGACTTTTCAGCAAAAATCAAGGAAGTGTTGGCAATTTTTAAATGAACACATTGGAAGGAACACGCGGCGAGCGTTGCAGTTAAAAAACACCATGGGGACTTGATAGTATGTAATAAGGATAAATGTGATTTACTGAACGAATACTTTCTACAAGTGCCAAGAAGTTTAAAGGAGGATATTGTTCAATTACCTGGAGATGATTTTAATAGTCTTAACTCCATTCCTCAGTGCCGAAATACATTTGCATTCGGCTATACAGACAATGAGGAAGTTCTGCGACTTATATCTAATTTACAGGTTGGCAAGAGTTGTGGTCAAGACGGTACATCAGGGAAGGTATTAGAAAAATGCAAGGATGTTATACACTCGATCCTAGTTACAATTTTCAATGGAGTTGTTGCCACTTCAGTATATCCGGACATACTTAAAATTTCCAAAATTACCCCCATTCCTAAAGAAAGATTGGCATGTACTTGAACTGATAGAGAGCTGCATTCGTAACAGGAAACAGCATGTGGAAATTGACGACTGTAGAAGTAGTATAGCACAAGTTGATCATGTCGTTCCTCAAGGAAGTGTGTTAGGCCCTCTATTATTTACGATCTATCTGAATGATATTGTAAATTTGAGATTACATGGGAAATTGATTATGTATGCCGATGATATAAGTCTCTTTTATCCCTACAAATACGATGTCATCCTGAGGGCAGAAATAGAAGAAGATGGAATATGCAAGAGTAAATAAATTTGTCTTGAATGCTAGCAAAACTAAGTTAGTGAAATTTTGACCGTACTCCGTTGGTAGGGATAGAGTTTTTAGCGTTTCTGTCGGTGGTATGTACACATATGGTCAAAATAATAAGTACATGAATTTTTGTATATGGTATGGATAATTTTAAAAAGCGCGTTTACTGTATGCCAAAAAATAGTTCATATTTTATTTTTATAACTTATGTTAAACTAAAAGACAAATATTTATAACCTAATAGCATAAAGGAATTCGTTAATGCAATCAAATGGAAAAAATGGGTCGAAAATGAGTGGACAAAATAATAAGTACATTCTGTAAATCATGAAATTAAAAGGTTTAATTCGAATTTTATTGAATTCTATTTGTTTTTAATTTTAATATCCAGTGTATCCTCCTTTGTTTTGAACAAGTTTTTGCATTCTTCGTGGCATACTGCTAACAAGTTTACGACAGGTTTCTATTGGGATTTCATACCACGTTTTCTGCACAAAATCCCAAAGTTGATCTTTATTTTGAAAATTCTGTTTACCTATTCGCTGTTTTAGCTCTCCCCAAAGGTTTTCAATCGGATTAAGATCCGGTGATTGACTAGGCCAGTCAAGAAGGGTTATATTATTAGCGAGAAACCAATCTTTGACAAAACGTGACGTGTGTTTCGGGTCATTGTCCTGCTGAAAAACCCATCTAAGAGGTATGCTTTCTTCAGCATAGGGCACCATTATATTTTCCAATATGTTTTTATAACCGAATCGGTTCATAGTATCGGTAATACGGTAAATTGGACCTACACCATACCAGGAAAAGCAGCCCCAAACCATTATGTTTCCGCCACCGTGCTTGACTGTCTTTTTTGTGAAACGGACATGAAATTCCTTTCCCTGAGGGCGACGTACATTACGCCCGTTATCATTTCCGAATAAATTTATTTTGGTTTCGTCGCTCCACAATATATTACGCCATTTCTTTTCACCTACTGGCCCCGACCAACTTAAATATTTTCTTCCGAAGGACAACCTCGTCTTCACATTTTTGTTTCGAAGCAGGGGAATTTTTCTGGCTATTCGGCCTGGTAATTTGGCATCTTCTAGTCTCCGCCGAACAGTTCTAGCGGACACCACATTGCCTATATCGGCTGAAATTACTCTGGAAGATTTGAAAGGGTCCCTTTTGGCAAGAGTGACAATGTGATTATCTGTTGTTGTCGCTGTCTTTTTTGGTTTTCCGCGAGTTTCAGCATTTTTTTCTGGTTTTAATGCATTTTGAACAAAAAACAGCGATCTACCCAGAGATTTGGCGATTGCTCGAAGACTTTTCCCCTCGCTTTTTAACGTTGAGACCAGTCGTTTTTCTTCTGGCGTACAATGCTTTTTTCTGCCCATCTATTAAGAAATTGTATTTAACTTTTATTTAATTTGATTGCTTTAGGCCATAAAGTAACAAACCTTCTCTAAAATGTATTCACTTTAAAAAAATATATTTAAAAAAACACGATGTACTTATTTTTTTGACCAACCAATTAGAGCACTTCTGCACGAAATATGCATAGAAACAAAAAATAACGGGATTTTCGAGTCTCTGCTTTTTGCATCTTTGTTTTGATCATATAAACTTCAAATAATGTCAAAGTTGCCATATCACATCTAAAAGAAAATAAAGCAAAACAGCCGCGGAAAATATGAACAGGCATGTACTTATTATTTTGGCCATGTGTGTATATACAAGAGAGCAGTTCATTGAAATACTTGGGGATACATTTGCAGGCTAATTTATCCTGGAATTTGCATATGCAAGACTTAAGGCGTAAAATAGCTCCAGCAATTGGAACACTATATAAATTCAGAAACAATTTCCGCAAGAGGGCCAAGTCGTTGATATACAATGGGCTTATTCACAGTCACTTCAATTATTTGCCTATGATATATGCTTATAGGAAAAGCATGGAGCTGAGTTCATTACAGAGATTGCAAAATAGGGCACTGAAACTTGTTTATAACTTAGCACTAAGGTATTCAACACTATCTCTGTAAATTAATATATCAAAGACTATTTTGCCGCTATATGGACTCAACAAAATGCAACTATTGATGTACATGTTTAAATCTGTTCGGAATATTGATCATCATGCTATCGAATTTTCTCAAAATCCATTTTTTTTTCAATACCAGAAATGGCTCAAATTTCCTTATTAAAAGATGTCGTCTTGTAGTCACTAAACAGCGTATTGAGCACATTGGTTGCTCGGAGTTTAATCATCTTCCTCAAAATCTCAAAAATATATTACCAATATCGACATTTAAATCGAGTCTGAAAGCATATTTACTTCAAAACTTAAGAATGTAAATTGTAAATTGTAATTAAGCTCATTATGTAAAAGTTCATTATTAATGCTTTTGAACTAATAGATATTCGGTTACTTTTCTGTGATTTATTTTTTCTGTACATTTATACCAACAACAATTTTGGTAAAAAACGGCGGATCTTCCTGTTTCTCACCGAACGCTCATTTCCATAATACAGTTGCCAACATTTGAAGGAAATTATATTCAAAATATAAATCCCATAAAATGTCCTTTCAAATTACCAATAAAGATTTCACACTTGATTTGAATTTTTATATATTTTTTGTTCTGAAGAAATACCTCTGGATGGATCACCATATGTGACGCGCAAAATAGAAAGGGACCTAAGGCTAAAAACCAGTTTTGTTCAGGAGAGCCATATTAAAGATTAGGTCCCTTTCTATTTGCGCTTATAATCGTCGACTTCACTTTCATAAAACGCGCATATCTCTGGGAGGGAACACTTTTGGGGCATGGGATCGGTCTCATTCGATGCTCAGATGTTGTCCACATCAAAAAAAAATGAAAATTGATTTTTATATCCTTAGGTCCCTTTCTCTATGCGCTGTCACATATACTTAGTAGGGACATAAACACTGTTACAACATTGAACACACCCATTTCAATAGAACTGAAGATACCCCGTTAGTCATATGGGTTTTGAAAGCTAACCTCAATAGCGTTAGTCTGTAACGGGATTTTAAAATTGTTTCAACTTTCATCATGGAGTGGTCAGATAATGTGAACCGTATCTCTGTAATAGCGCTTTTCAAGTGTGAAATGAAAAAAAGCGATATTTTCAAAAAGCTCTGGCCACTAGGGATTAGCCGCATGTTCGTCTACCGATACATAAAACTGTTTGAGGAGACTGGAAATGTAAAAGACCGCCACCGATCGGGCCGCCCACGCTTTGTTCGAACACCGCATGTCTTCAAAACCGTTAAATCAAGAATTCACAGAAATCGGCTCCCGTGAGATGAATATCACGCAAAAGTCATGAGTCGAATAATTAAAAAGACTTGGGACTCGGGGCTTTCAACCGACGTACCGGACATTTTTTGACTGCAGCTTTAAAAAAATAGGATTGAAAAATGCAAACGTCTTTTGGTGAAGCACGCTGATAACTTGCACAGAAAAATTTTATTCACCGATAAAAAATTTTTTACCGTTCAGGAAAAATTCAACAAGCAAAATGATAGAGTGTATGCGCGGTCATCTAAGGAAGCATCTGAACTGATCCCAAGGGTGGAAAAGGGTCATCACCCAGCTTCAGTCATCGTTTGGTGGGGTGTCTCTTACGATGGGGTCACTGACCTGCATTTCTGTGAACAAGGAGTCAAAACATCGGCCAATGTCTACCAAGAAACCGTTTTGGAACTGTTGTGAAGCCTCTTAACAATTCCCTGTTCCAAAACCAGCCATGGACTTTCCAGTAGGATTCTGCGCCGGCACATAAGGCTAAAACGTTCCAGGCCTGGCTTCGAAACAATTTGCCAGCGTTGTTGTTGTTGTAACAACAATATATTTATTTTGAAGTCTTGTTCGTCTATGGGGGATCTGCTTCGATATCCAGGTGGAGAAAAAGCGCCATTTAAACTGGATGCGTCCACAGAGACCTGGGGGTCAGCTGAGTGGGCTTGGCCGGACAATTGAAGAGGTGCAGTACATCATGTGGTCCCTGATGGCAGGCGGGACAGATGTCTGGAACGTTAGCATCAATTCGTGCCCAGTAAGAATTGAGGCGGTTGCACCATCCAGATCTCAACTGCGCCAGAACCACGCGCGTCTGCCGAGGTAGTACCTTCTCCTCAGGTGAAATCTCCGGAGGATGTTCTCCTAGCACTACATTCTCACGGTAGCTGGATACTGCTGCTGAGACATCATCGGCGTGAATTTTGTTCAAACCTGCCTGATAGTTTCGATGATCTAAAGGTTATCTCTTATACCGCTGGACCTCTCTCTCTCTCTAGATCATGAAGATCGTACCATATCTGCCTGGGTGGAGGCATCCTGTTCAAGAGATGGTGGTTAGGATGACTGCTGCGAAAACACCCTAGCAGGTATTGCTTAGACAACAGGAAATTGTGTCTGCGCACGGTAAGGACCTTCGTCTACTCATGTAGATGGTCCGCAGAAGACATAAGAAGACACCCTGCTGATGTTCTAAGGGCGGCATTCTGGCAAGTCTGAATTTTTTTCCACTGCGTCGTACTCACGTTCGCCGACCATACAGGTGCTGCGTAGTTTGCTACAGACCGACCTATCGCATTGTAAGAGGTCAACAAGGTTTCTTTGTCGGCTCCCCAAGTACTGCCGGCAAGAGACTTGAGGACCTTGTTCCTACTTTTGAGTTTATCGCAGATAGCTGTAGCATGTGCAGAGTATCTAAAAAGGCTGTCCAATGTGACCCCAAGGATTTTGGGGTAGTTGGTGGTCCGGATGTTGACGTCATCGACTTTCACATTGAGTGACAACCGCACCTCTGCGGTCCAAGCAGTAAACAGTGTGGCTGATGATTTGGAGTCGGATATTTTCAGTGAAGAAACGTGCTATGTCAGTGAGGTAACAGCTGATTTTCTCGCAAATGTCATCCACTTTAGGTCCTGACGCCAGAATTGTGCAATCGTCAGCGTACGACACAATTTCAACGCCGTCTGGTGGTGCAGGAATTTTAGAGAGGTAGAGGTTAAACAGAGCCGGGGATAAAACTCCACCCTGGGGAACTCCTTGTTTAACTCTACGGGGCTTCGACTTTCTGTCTCTAAATTCTACATATGACTGGCGCCCACACATATAGTTTACGACCCAACGTTTCAAACTGGGCGGAAGGGACGTTTCTTCAATGTCCTCGAACAGAGTGGCATGATTGACCGTGTCGAAGGCTTTTGTAAGGTCAAGAGCCACGAGGACCGTCCTGTCGTTAGGCTTGTTCTGGTTAAGGCCGCGACTTATATGTGTAGTGATGGCGTGTAAAGCAGTTGTTGTGCTGTGCTGCTTGCGGAATCCATGCTGATGATCAGCACTAGGAAAGTGTTCGATCAGGCTGGGGAGGAGCAGTGCTTCAAGCATCTTTGCTACTGGAGAAAGCAAGGAGATCGACGAATTTCTTTACTTGCGTCTTTGTCTGGCTTCAGTAGCGGGACCGCTCTGCCTATTTTCCAGGCATCGGGAACTTCGTGAGTGGCTAGCGACAGATTGAGCACTTTGGTCATGTACTCTACTCCCGGGGTATCCAAGTGCTTTAACATCAGCATTGAGATTCCGTCCAGACCCAGCGCCTTTGATGACTTTGCGCTGCGGATGACATGGGCAACTTCGCCAACGGTAAATTGTGGTGGTGGCTCTTCGACTCGGAGAGCGCGGATACGACGCAATACTCTCCTTTTCGCCTTATCACTCTCTGGGTGCTCAATAAAAAGCCGGTGAAAATAACACGCTTCGGATCTGTCACTGTTCTATCACCGAACGTGACAGCTGTCCGGTCATCCTTCCTTACAGGTTAGAGAGTGATTTGACCGTTGTACACAACTTACCAATTCCGGAACTCAAGTTGCACTGCTTTAAGTGGTCTAGCCTTCTCTGAAGGCCTCCCAATCAGCCTTTTTTTGATTGAGAAACGTACGGCGTTCAGAGGTTATGAAATCGGGTGGTCTATTTATGGAGAGAATTATGGGAAGGTGGTCCGATCCTAGTGAGATGACGGGTTGCCAGGTGACGTCGTTGATCAGGCCAGGCGATGCCAAAGTGATGTCTGGCGAGCTATGGCAATCGCCCATAATCCGCGTGGGGGCGTCCTCATTCACTGTGCAGAACGTAGAGCTCTAGGAGAGAATGCCACAGTTCGTGGTGAGCATTAAAGTCTCCTAGGACCAAGCGGTTATTGCCTTGTAGCAAATTGCCAATGGCGCGGGGTACAGCTACCAACCGGCGGGATGTATACGTTGTACAGTTCTATTTCGGCAGTTCCAGACTTGACTGCTACCCCCATACATTCCATGTATGGGTCTCTAGAGTCAAGCTCAGGCGAAATAGGTCTGTACTGCACAGAATGGTGTAACAGGAAAGCAAGTCCCCCACCTCCACTTCTGGTGCGATCCTTACGTAGCAGGTTGTATACGTCACAACTGTGCAGGCTGCAGGTGGCATTCAGCTTAGTTTCTTGGATCGCGGCGACCATGATGTTTCTCCGATTCATAAATTCTATGACCTCACTGATTTTGTTGCGTAGGCCATTACAATTAAATTGCAAAATTGATGCACTGTCAGGAGTGGCAACAGCAATCTGTGGTGTAAGATGCTGTATATGTTAATGCTGTTGCGAGGGCGACTGCGGGGGAGTCTCGTAGTTGGATGATGCTGACGACGAAAATGCAGACGACGATGATAACACCAAATCCAGAGACCCACTGCTAACTTCGTTGATACAGCATGAGGCAACAAAGTCTGCTTCGCTATACTCCCTGATGCAGTTCAGACCTGAACAGCTCCTTAAGTGCACCCACTCCATGCAACGATTACACCTTACAGACGTAGCACGCTGGTGTATTCGGTCCTGACAAACCGAGCAGATCCAAGGTCTGGGGTTTTGTTCGATCCCGGCTCGGACTAGTAGTATTCGGAGCAGGCATTCCGGAAGGTGCTGCTCCCACGACGAAAAAATGGTCGAACAAAAAACATAAATTGTTGAGGTGACTGACCCTGGCCGAAGAGTTTCGGGTCAATCCGGTACATAGAACCGTTCATTTCCTCTGAAGAATGGCCCTCAGGCCCAGATTCGAACCCATTGGATTTCAAATTGTGGACGGTTTTAGAGGACAAGATTTGTCACAAAAGATACCCCAACATTGGCTCTTTTAAGACTGCTTTGGTTCGAGCTGTGGCCAATTTTCCAATGGACGAGGTTCGTGCAGCTATTGACGATTGGCCAGTGCGACTTAAGGTGTGTGTAAAGGCAAAAGGCGGACATTTCGAATAAGTAGATTCTTTTTGGATACAATATACTTCAATAAATATATTAAAAAATATTTGGTCCAAAAACATTCAGTACTTTTTAATTTACAGCAGAAAACGTGTGTAACAGTATTTATGCCCCTACTAAGTACATTATTCTATATATCACCTAACCAAAATATTTCACCACAAGAGTTAACACAAATTATATCTTCTTTTAGCAAGTCAATAATAATGGTAGGTGATTTAAACGCTTGGAACACCATATGGGATACCCAAACAAACAACAGCCGAGGAATTATCCTGGAAAATGTAATACTTAACTTAAATTTATGCATATTAAATGATGGAACCCCAACTCATTTTTCCACTCACAACTTGTACAATAGCGACCACTTCCCAAAAAAAGAATAAGATATAACTCTCAAATAATGATTTCATACCGGTCAACATGCGCAAATACCTACTGCACCGGGTAGATTGGGAAAAAATTTCTTAAAAAACATTCTCCTATAGTCGCAAACATAAGCACACAATCTCAGGTCCCATGGTGGAACAATGAACTTTACAAATTACGCAAACAAAAAATGAAACTATGGCAAACATACAAACGTCACCCTACAACAATTTGTTTTCATAAAATAAAGCTAAGGAGATGTTTAGAAGTGCTACAAAAATTAGCAAAATTAACAGCTTCAGAGATTTCACCAATATCGGTCTTATGGAAAACGATAAACCGCATCACAAAAAATTGTCCTAAAACTTATATATATAAAACGATAGACACTCAGCATGGAAAAGTTATAGACACAGTTGACATCTCACACAACTTTGCCAATGAACGGTCGAACTACGCCACCGACACCATTTATTCTCCTACAGATAACTCTCTAAAATGGGCTTCGAACAAATAACAGCAGCACAGACAAACAAGCTGCATTTGCCGAAGAACCAAACTTAACAACTGTCTTAGCAAAGGCAAAACACCGGGACTGGACCGAATAAAAACGTTATCTCATCGGAGTAAGCTACATTTATTACAATTTTAAAATACTATTTACAATTCCGGTTACATACCACACTCCTGGAAAGTAGCTATGACTGTGTCTATTCCCAAAATTAAAAAAACAGCTCATCAGTTGCAGCATATCGACCTATATCGCTACTCCCATGCCTTGCAAAAGCTCGTATTTAGCAAAATTGACTACTACTAATATTAGCAAGCCGATGTACCATCAAGCAGCCAGTGCAAGTATATTTAAGTATGCCTATCGAACAACGCCAATCCACAACATTTTAGCAGAAGCTGGTCTTTCATCTATTGAAGATAGAATTTATGAAATAAAAGCAAGAATCGTACCGAAACTACTCAGTAGAACAAATTCTATCATAGATAAGGACTTATTCATCTATATTGCATCAAAGAGACAAAAACGTATAGCATCTGCCATAGCTGAAGCTTTAAAAACCAAAGGATTTTCAAAATCCTGCCAAAATCTCCAAAACTATAAATTTAAAACCAACATGGAAATTCAACAATATTTGCATTGCCATTTAATAAACTTAAAAAGGATAAAAAATCTACAGACGTTTATCAGCAACTTATATCTGAACTCAGCATACTCTTAAATAACGGTGTCATTCTTGTATACCGATGGGTCAAAAGTCAGCCATATACTCCCTGCTTTTGCCGTAGTTGATGAATCTGGAAAACGCATTTCTCTTGGTTCCTTACATGACAGCTCGTCGATCGCCAAAAAGAACAACAAAAAACGATTGCCTTTCGGTTATTAAAACCATAAATAAACCTTTTCATACAAGTGGAACGTTATAAACCAAATAAAAAGGCTCTTATCGGTAATGAAGAAAAATTTGAATACTTGGATACCAATCATGTTGGTATCAATGGAACCGACAAGGCTGATATGGAGGAAAAATTTGCCGCTAACGCTCCGTTAATCACCAACCCTACCTTTGAAAAAATCGGTATAAAATGTTTTATACTCAACCGCTTTAAAGAAAAACCTATGAAATTTTACACCAATGATCATTACAAAAACATCACAATCCCGCGACTGCCGGTTCTATGTACCGGATTGACCCGAAACTCTTCGGCCAGGGGCAGTCACCTCAACAATATATGTTTTTTGTTCGTCCATTTTTTCGTCGTGGGAGCAGCACTTCCCGGAATGCCTGCTCAGAATACTACTGGTCCGAGCCGGGATCGAACAAAACCCCGGACCTTGGATCTTCTCGGTTTGTCAGAACCGAATACACCATCGTGCTACGTCTGTAAGGTGTAATCGTTGCATGGAGTGGGTGCACTTCAGGAGCTGTTCGGGTCTGAACCACATCAGGGAGTATAGCGAAGCAGACTTTGTTGCCTCATGCTGTATCAACGAAGTTAGCAGTGGGTCTCTGGATTTGGTGTTATCATCGTCGTCTGCATTTTCGTCGTCGTCGTCATCATCATCTAACTACGAGACTCCCCCGCAGTCGCCCTCGCAACAGCATCAACACATACAGCATCTTACACCACAGATTGCTGTTGCCACTCCTGACAGTGCATCAATCTTGCAATTTAATTGTAATGGCCTACGCAACAAAATCAGTGAGGTCATAGAATTTATGAATCGGAGAAACATCATGGTCGCCGCGATCCAAGAAACTAAGCTGAATGCCACCTGCAGCCTGTACAGTTGTGACGTATACAACCTGCTACGTAAGGATCGCACCAGAAGTGGAGGTGGGGGACTTGCTTTCCTGTTACACCATTCTGTGCAGTACAGACCTATTTCGCCTGAGCTTGACTCTAGAGACCCATACATGGAATGTATGGGGGTAGCAGTCAAGTCTGGAACTGCCAAAATAGAGCTGTACAACGTATACATCCCGCCGGTTGGTAGCTGTGCCCCGCGTTATCTGCCAGACATTAGCAATTTGCTACAAGGCAATAACCGCTTGGTCCTAGGAGACTTTAATGCTCACCACGAACTGTGGCATTCTCTCCTAGACAACGACCAGAGGGGCATAGCTTTGGCAGAGCAAATTGATAGCTCTACGTTCTGCACAGTGAATGAGGACGCCCCCACGCGGATTATGGGCGATTGCCATAGCTCGCCAGACATCACTTTGGCATCGCCTGGCCTGATCAACGACGTCACCTGGCAACCCGTCATCTCACTAGGATCGGACCACCTTCCCATAATTCTCTCCATAAATAGACCACCCGATTTCATAACCTCTGAACGCCGTACGTTTCTCAATCAAAAAAAGGCTGATTGGGAGGCCTTCAGAGAAGCCACCAACCGCAGCTTTAATAATCTAGCTATTCCGTCGGACGTTCGGGTAGCCGAGAAAAAGTTCCGGGCCATCATTAACGCAGCAGCCGCTCGCCATATCCCTGCTGGTCGAATACCCGAAGTACGACCAAACTTCCCAGCAGAGGCAGCGGGACTCGCAGACGAGCGTGATGACATTCGTCGCTCCAACCCTTCTGACCCTAGAATTAGGCATCTCAACTCCGAGATCAGTAGGTTGGTCAACGAATATAAGCGGAACAAATGGCTAGACCACTTAAAGCAGTGTAACTTGAGTTCCGGAATTGGTAAGTTGTGGACAACGGTCAAATCACTCTCTAACCCTGTAAGGAAGGATGATCGGACAGCTGTCACGTTCGGTGATAGAACAGTGACAGATCCGAAGCGGTGCGCGTGTTATTTTAACCGGTTTTTTATTGAGCACCCAGAGAGTGATAAGGCGAAAAGGAGAGTATTGCGTCGTTTCCGCGCTCTCCGAGTCGAAGGGGCACCACCACAATTTACCGTTGGCGAAGTTGCCCATGTCATCCGCAGCGCAAAGTCATCAAAGGCGCTGGGTCCGGACGGAATCTCAATGCTGATGTTAAAGCACTTGGATACTCCGGGAGTAGAGTACATGACCAAAGTGCTCAATCTGTCGCTAGCCACTCACGAAGTTCCCGATGCCGGGAAAATGGGCAGAGTGGTCCCGCTACTGAAGCCAGGCAAAGACGCAAGTAAAGGAGATTCGTAAAGGCCGATCTCCTTGCTTTCTCCAGTAGCAAAGAAGATTGAAGCACTGCTCCTCCCCAGCCTGATCGAACACTTTTCTAGTGCTGATCATCAGCATGGATTCCGCAAGCAGCACAGCACAACAACTGCTTTACACGCCATCACCACACGTATAAGTCGCGGCCTTAACCAGAACAAGCCTAACGACAGGACGGTCCTCGTGGCTCTTGACCTCACAAAAGCCTTCGACACGGTCAATCATGCCACTCTGTTCGAGGACATTGAAGAAACGTCCCTTCCGCCCAATTTGAAACGTTGGGTCGTAAACTATATGTGTGGGCGCCAGTCATATGTAGAATTTAGAGACAGAAAGTCGAAGCCCCGTAGAGTTAAACAAGGAGTTCCCCAGGGTGGAGTTTTATCCCCGGCTCTGTTTAACCTCTACCTCTCTAAAATTCCTGCACCACCAGACGGCGTTGAAATTGTGTCGTACGCTGACGATTGCACAATTCTGGCGTCAGGACCTAAAGTGGATGACATTTGCGAGAAAATCAACTATTACCTCACTGACGGAGCACGTTTCTTCACTCCGAGGAATATGAAAATATCCGCCTCCAAATCATCAGCCACACTGTTTACTGCTTGGACCGCAGAGGTGCGGTTGTCACTCAATGTGAATGTCGATGACGTCAACATCCCGACCACCAACTACCCCAAAATCCTTGGGGTCACATTGGACAGCCTTTTTAGATCCTCTGCACATGCTACAGCTATCTGCGATAAACTCAAAAGTAGGAACAAGGTCCTCAAGTCACTTGCCGGCAGTACTTGGGGAGCCGACAAAGAAACCTTGTTGACCTCTTACAAAGCGATAGGTCGGTCTGTAGCAAACTACGCAGCACCTGTATGGTCGGCGAACGTGAGTACGACGCAGTGGAAGAAAATTCAGACATGCCAGAATGCCGCCCTTAGAACATCAACAGGGTGTCTTCTTATGTCCTCTGAGGACCATCTACATGAGGAGACGAAGGTCCTTATCGTGCGCAGACACAATTTCCTGTTGTCTAAGCAATACCTGCTAGGGTGTTTTCGCAGCAGTCATCCTAACCACCATCTCTTGAACAGGATGCCTCCACCCAGGCAGATCAGGTACGATCTTCATGATCTAGAGAGAGAGGTCCAGCGGTATAAGAGAGAACCTTTAGATCATCGAAACTATCAGGCAGGTTTGAACAACATTCACGCCGATGATGTCGCAGCAGCAGTATCCAGCTACCGTGTGAATGCAGTGCTAGGGGAACATCCCCCGGAGATTTCACCAGAGGAGAAGGTACTACCTCGGCAGACGCGCGTGGTTCTGGCGCAGCTGAGATCCGGATGGTGCAGCCGCCTCAATTCTTACTGGGCACGAATTGATGCTAACGTTCCGGACATCTGTCCCGCCTGCCATCAGGGACCACATGATGTACTGCACCTCTTCAATTGTCCGGCCAAGCCCACTCAGCTGACCCCCAGGTCTCTATGGACGCATCCAGTTCAAATGGCGCGTTTCATTCAGATAAATATATTGTTGTTACAACACCAACAACAAAAACATCAATCCTCTGCAAAGAACCCCGACTTACCCAACCTACCCTGACAAAAACAAAATATGCGTCTTTACTAGATTACGGCTGGGACACACTACATTCTCTCACGAATGTTTCCTTAAAAAACCTCCAACAATATGCAGCAAGTGCCACAACATCTTAAACCTCAATCATATCCTGGAAAATTGTCATCAGCTTGAACCCCTAAGAAAAAAATATTTGGAAACAAAACTGCAAAAGATATCCTTAAACAAAAGTTACAAAAGTAACCATGGGGTTTAAAACTTTAATAACTGTTTCGTTTTTCGCTTCGTAATGTTGGGCACGTTTTAGAGCATTTTCGATAACATCTTTCAAAAATTTGTGGCTGTAGCGTTCGAATTTCTGCAACAATGTTGGCCTTGAGTTGAAGGATTGTCTCGGGCTTGTTCATATAAACTCGCTCCTTCAAATAAGCCCAAAGAAAATAGTCGGGTGCTGAAAAATCTGGCGAATCGCGCGAAATTTCCGAATTTCTGGAAATAATTCGCTCTTCAAAAATTGGACTTAAAAGTGTCATTGTGTGTTAGGGTAGTGGCTATGTCATGCTGAAACCAAATCTTAGATCTGTTTACAAGAGCAGGACTTAAAAAATTGTCTATCATAAGCTGCTGAAGAAAACCTTGGCTGGTTTAGAAACAGCTGTACAGTCTGCCTGGCAACCGTAGCCAATACATTTCACCAATTTTTTTAATTGATTTTGAAAACGAAACAACAAAAAGGTCTCGAACCAGAATAAAAACTGTTCAAGTCATAATAATGATAAAAGACCGAATAAACTTAAACAAAACAAAAACATATAATCCCATACCGCTCTTCATTTACGGTTGCAGCACTTCCATATTCATTCTCGAAGAAGTAGGGTCCAATGATATTTGCAGATGTGATCCCACACAATACTGTACACCTAATGGGGTGCAATTGGCGTTAATGAATGACTTTTGAATTTTCAGAACCTACACAACAAAACCATTCAAATGAAAATGAGCTTCATCACTCATTATTTTGGTTCTTTTGTTCAGTTGTGAATCTCTCCATTATTTATTCTCCAAGTTTTATTTATATAATCTGAAAAAAAATGTATAAACGAAAAAGTTAATTAATTTTTAAACCCCATGGTAACTTTTGGCCCACCCTGTCCAATAACTATTGATACCATACATGTATTCGTAATTTCACTAAGACTTATGTTCTAAAACCAATTTATAATTTATGTACAGGGTGTCCGCCGGGAAGGTATATAGTCAATAGTCTTTATTTGACATATCACGTGTGAGTCATGCTATCGTTTTATTTTTGTTTAGTTTTGTTTGGCATTTTATCATGGAAAAACTTACGCCTAAACAACTTACAACAAGTTTTCAACTTTATTACGAAAATTAACGTTCTGTGAGGAATGTGTTTCGTGCACTTCGTTCAACTTATGGTCAACATAACCGGCATACTGAGCGTACTATTCGCAACACCATTACCCATCTTGAGACCCAGCAGTCATTATTGGATAATATTTGACCGAATAGACCACGTCCAGCACGCAGTTAAGAAAATGTAGCGGCTGTAGCTGAGAAAGTACACCAAGACCGTGGAGAGTCGATTCGGCACCGTTCGCAGCAACTCGGACTGACGTATGGAACGACTTGGCGCATTTTACGTGGAGATCTTAAATTGAAAGCGTACAAAATACAGCTTGTGCAAAAACTGAAGCCGTCCGACGTTCCCAAGCGACATCGCCTCGTTCTATGGGCTCTTGAAAAGTTCCAAGAATATCCGACGAGCCAAATACTGTTCAGCGATGAGGCCTATTTCTGGCTCAATGGGTATGTAAACAAGCAAAATTGCCGCATTTAGGACGAAGAGCAACCAGAAGAGGTTCAAGAGCTGCCACTTAATCCAGAAAAAACAACGGTTTAATGTGGTTTGTGGTGTGTGGTTGCCGCCGTAAATATGCCAATAGGATGTTACAGCTTGCCCATGGCAACACCGATTTTCATGAAAAAATCGTAATAAGTGACGAGGCACACTTTCATTTAAATGGATATGTGAATAAACAGAATAGTCGGTTCTGGGCAATCGAAAATCTTCAAATTAGTCATCAGTCACCTTTGCATCCATTAAAAGTGACAGTGGTGTGCAATTTGGTTAGTCGGAATCATTGGACCTTACTTCTATGAAAATGAACTGCATGTTGTGGGCTTGATTAAAATGTGGTATCAACAAGACGGTACCACATCGCGAGACTGCAAGACCTTTTTGCACAACAAGTTATTTCAAGAAATGGTGATGTTGATTGACTTCTTTTTGTGGGGATATCTCAAAAGCAAGGTTTATGCAAACCAACCAGAAACGCTTGAGCAACTCAAACAAAATATTCGTAATGAAATTAATGAAATGCCGCGTGAAATGTGTGAGAATGTAATGAAAAATGTGCTCCAAAGGGAGCGGACATTTATCTGATATTGTATTCCATACATAATTGCCGACATTAAATAAAACATTTATCAATATATGATCCATTCTCTTTCATTTAATCAAAAATTATAAACAAACCAAGTAATATACATTCCCGACGGACACCCTGCATTTATATATAAATAAGCCAAGAGCTGATAGCCTTTGCAGCTAGTGCTAGGTATGATCAGATAAAATAAATAAATATTAATATGAATTAAATACTTTGCATGCCTAAAAGCATGCCCAAATCAAACGCATCGAATGAAAAAAGAGAAAGAAACCAATATACAAACACGTATGTACTTATTACAAAACGCAAATTCAATGCTAGGTCTCCGACAAAGGAACCTAATCCTAAAATACATAAAGGGACGGATATGGTGATCGAAAATCGAAATGCGACGTATGAGTACCGACGAAAAATTTAAAGAAGAAAACAGTGCCATTCAAGTAGCAAAACCTGTCCCAATATACTTGCGAGAGCAAACATCAAACAAGCTTGTAAACAAACTATACCAGTTGTTGGGAAACACAACTTTCACGTTGTATCATTGAGAACATTACCTGTTCTCGAAAGTAAAATACAGATATACTCCCTACTTCTGTATAGCAAATTAGTAGACCAATTTGATAAGGAAAAGGGAACTACTACACATACCAACTAACAAGTTCAAAAGGCCTATTAGTTGTACTAAAGGGTAATGATAGTTCCGTGACACCTGAAGAAATTAAAGAAAAGCTTTCGAATGAGGGTTACGAAATAAAGTCAGCAATAAATATACTGAACAGGAACAAAATACCTCAACACATGTTCAGGGTGGAACTGGCCTTCGATTCTTCACGAATAAAGAATAAAGGTGCCACTCATCCAATATACAAATCTGTCGGATGTCCTTAAACGTCAAGAAATGCAGCAATTGCGGTGCAAACCATACGAAGAACTATAGAGGCTGCAGTGTACATATATAGTCTATGCACAATATCATCATTCAGCATATCCCAACCTATCCAACGTGACCGCAATGGCAGATTCAAGCTCTAAAGCAATTAATTAAGGCAGCATCCCAAAAGGTACATTAATTTAAGGTATGACCCGCCCTTAATACAATAACATATCGTAAGGTATCTAGGAATAAACGTGGATTGTCGTCTAACCTGGTCAAAACATATAAATATGAAATTATCTCAAATATCCAACTCTGTGGAACAGCATGCGCGACCAATACTAATAAGCTACAGAGAAGACCATCCAGCATCCTGCACCCGAATGGTCGTCAGACTACCATGGAATGCGAATATTCGCAAGGAACTAAATATAATAACCGCTACAGAAGAAATCCGAGATTATTCCCGATTTAACGTTAAAAAATTAAGTTCTTATCCAAACGCACTCGCCAGAGGTCTACTAAATTTTGAAGGACATGTATGCCTCAGAAGAAGAAACGCCTTAGACCTGATAAATAAACTTGACAACTATTACCAATCTACTGCACTTTTCCTCTGAAGTTATGAATGCTTTTGTTTGTAAAAGTAAACAGACGTTATATATACTGATTTTAGTAAGGCGTTTGATAAAGTAAATCACAGACTCTTACATTTCAATTTAAACATAATTGTATTTAATAATAATTTCATAAACTGGCTTTCTTATCTCATTGGAAGGAAACAAGTAGTTTTATTTATAAAAAGTCTTTCCAGATCAATTCGTATATCCTCTGGTGTCCCACAGGGTAGCCACCTTGGACCCATTCTATTTGTGCTATTCATTAACGACTAGCCCCATTCTATTATCAACTCTAATTTACTTATGTTTGCAGACGACGTGAAATTATTTTCTTCTTATGATAGCCTTGCGGACTGTCATTTGTGTTGTGAATTTAATTTTATGGAATAGAACATAAAAAAGTGTAAACATATGTGCTATTCTAGAAGTAGATTGTTGGCTACTAAATTTAAATTATGTGGCTCTGAATTGGCATCGGTTGACTCATTAACTGAGCTTGGTTTTATGACGGACAGAAAGTTAAATTTTAATAACCACATCATTACTATGGTAAATAAAGCGTATGGTGTCCTTTATTTTATGAAACTCTGGGCAAAAGAGGTCACTGATCCACATATACGAAATAGCTTTATATTTCTCTAGTCAGGCCAATTTTAGAATATGGATTGGTGGTTTGGGATCCCCAATACGATTATTATGTGAACAAAATTGAACCGTGCAGAAACAATTTTTACAGTTTTGCTTAAGAAGTCTACATAGGAATACGGCCTATGAACTCCCTTCTTACAACAACAGGTTAAATCTTATTAAATTGCCTTCATTGAAGAGTAGGCAAACTATGATGAATGCGATAATGGTGTATAAAATTATACCGATCCATTATGAATCGGTCCATAATGTGTTCGTTGTCTCTACGTCATGGGGACGTGGCCCCCTCGGTCGGCAGGGGAGGGTGTGAGTGGCGTGGGAACGTTCGTCCAAAAAAAAGAGGAGAATTAAATACAATATATTGCTTTTTATACTATTAATGTAGATATCTTTATGACACCAATTTTTTAAATCGCATGTGCAAATCTAGCAGGGTTGTTTACACTGGTAACACCCTTTAGAATAAACTAGGTTTAAGATTTATATACTTATTGTTATTTTCATTCCTTGAAAGATTCAATAAAAAAAATGTAAAAAAATAATTTAACACTGCCATTATAAACACGAACTATATACAGGGTGGGCGATTTAACATTTTAAATTTGAATTGGCTTTAAAAAAACACTGACAATTTTTTCAAATTTTTAGTTTCATTAAAAAGTTTGAACATTGTCATTTAATAATGTAACATAATATCATTCATATGACTACCACGACTGGCGCGGCAGTACCTCATCCGATCAACACACTTATTCAGTACATTTTTGATTGTTTCGTGCCGAATTTTTTTAATCGCTACTTCGATTTCATGTTTCAACGATTCAATTGTATCTGGATGCTTTGCGTAACATTTATCTTTAATGGCTTCCCACAGAAAATAATCAAAATCACAGCTCCGAAGCGTCCAATTGACATCACTTTTTTTTTAAATAAAATGGCCCAAGGATGCCGCCAGCCCAAAATCCAACAGTGACTCGTTGTAGATGCATTGGCTTATCATAGTCGCGTGTGGATTCTCTGAACCCCATATGAGGTAAATTTGGTTTTTGACATAGCCACCGAGATGAAAACGAGCTTCATCTGAATGCACGATTTTTCGGTAAAATTCTTCATCGCCTGCCAAATAATCTTCAGCCCATTGGGCGAAGCGAAAACGCATCGGATGGTATTCCATTAGCAATTTGAAATAATAATCAAAATTTTAAATCGCCCACCCTATATTTTACAAGAGTTTTACAACTACAAACCCTTAACGAAAAATTTCTATATAACAAAATTGTTGAGGTATTAACAACACCTCACAACTCGCCATACCCCTGCTGGTCGAATACCCGAGGTACGACCAAATTTCCCCACAGAGGCGTGATGAAATTTGTCGCTCTCATCTCTGAGATCAGTAGGTTGGTCAACGATTATAAGCGGAACAAATGGCTAAATCACTTGAAGCTGTGCAGCTTAAGTTCCGGAATTGGTAAGTTGTGGACAACGGTCAAATCGCTCTCTAACCCTGGAAAAAGGATGATCGGACTGCCGTCACGTTCGGTGATAGAACAGTGACAGATCCGAAGCGGTGCGCGTTTTAATTTAACCGCCTTTTTATTTAGCAACCAGAGAGTGATAAGGAAAAAAAGGAGAGTATTGCGTAGTATCCGCGCTCTCCGACTCGAAGAGGCACCACCAAAATTTAACGTTGGCGATGTTGCTCAAATCATCCGCAGCGCAAAGTCAACAAAGGCGTGGTTCCGGACGGAATCTCAGTGCTGATGTTAAAGCACTTGGATACCCCGGAAGTAAAGTACATGACCAAAGTGCTCAATCTGTCGCTAGCCACTCACTTAGTTCCCGATGTCTGGAAAATGGGCAGAGTGGCACCGCTACTAAAGCCAGGCAAAGGCACAAGCAAAGGTGAATTCCGATCGCTTTATCCAGTAGCAAAGACGCTTGAGGCACTGCTTCTCCCCAGTCTGGTGGAACACTTTCCTTGTGCTGATTATCAGCATGGGTTCCGCAAGCAGCACAGCACAACTGCTTTGCACGCCATCATCACACGTATAAGCCCCGTAGAGTTAAACAAGGAGTTCCCAAGGGTGGAGTGATATCCCCGGCTCTGTTTAACCTCTACCTCCCTAAAATTCCTGTACCACCAGACGGCGTTGAAATTGTGTCATACGCTGATGGTCGCACAATTCTGGCGTCAGGACCTAAACTGGATGACATCTGCGATAAAATCAGCTGTTACCTCACTGACTTAGCACGTTTCTTCACTGCGAGGAATATGAAAATATCCGACTCCAAATCATCAGCCACACTGTTTACTGCATGGACCGCAGATGTGCGTTTGTCACTCAATGTGAAAGTCGATGACGTCAACATCCCGACTACCAACTACCCCAAAATCCTTGGGGTCGCGTTGGACAGATATCTGCGATAAGCTCAAAAGTAGGAACAAGATTCTCAAGTCACTTGCTGGCAGTACTTGGGGAGGCGACAAAGAAACCGTGTTGACTTCTTTCAAAGCGATAGGTCGGTCTGTAGCGAACTACGCAGCACCGCACAGTGGGCGAAAAAGCTCATCTATCGGCGTTTAAATAAAAGCGCCTAGTAATTTTTTTTTGCTTCTGAATATTTTTTAATTAAAAATAGATTAAGCTACAATTTTAAAGAAACAAAAAGTTCCGCGGTCTGTAAAACATATTGCCTAAAAGATTCAATATCGATTTTTTCCCGCAAGCAATCGAGTGTAAAATAAAGCTGAATTTATTGTTGTTGTAGCGGCATGTAGTGCCGAGGTGACAGCCCTTGGCCGAAGAATTCCGTCTTCGGGTCGATCCGGTGCATAGAACCGACTGTCGTGAGATCGCTGAATCTGTAAATTAGCTACTTGTTCACGCCAATTATTTCGGATGCAAATTTTGGGTCTCTGAAAAATCGTCTGGCTTCCTGAACATACAATTTCCTTTCGTTTACAGCATGCTTTCGTCATCGCGAACTAGCCATTTTTTAATATCTAGCCTATATGATATATTCAAAGCACCGAATCCATGCGTAAGCGTTGATAGTCCAAATTCGTATAAATGAGCCTTCGGTTTAAATGATCTAACAGCTTAAATGTCATTCATTATCTTGGGGGAGGCTTAGCAAATTCCACAACTTAGGAAGATGATTCTGCCAAAGCACTAAAAGCTTTTCCATCTATCAATGCTTTTTGGCATAATTTTTGATATTTCATAATTACAACTAGGTCTACAGAATCGAGGGGATAAAAGTTGCGGATTTTCCCAAATTGTTCTTGTAATGCGACAATGCAAAAAAGTATTCATCGCTAAAATTATTGTTATCGCATTCCACAACTTGTCGATAGGTCGAATGGCCGCTACTACCATCGCTCAGCAAAATTAAATTAAAAAATAGAAGAATGAGCTTCAACAATGTGCATAACAATATGATCCACCATATGTTGTAAAGGCACTTAAGCTGAATAGTTCGTAAATTGGACTCCATTTGGATAACATTTTTTTTTTGCAATACGCGAAGTGTCGTACTTTGAATATATGTTGGCATTCCGACTTTTTTGCACCAGCTTGCATCAACTTTTATGAATGCTTGGTATAATAACCATCTAAAAATAATGCTAGAGCATATTCTGCTGTATACGGAATCGGAAGGCTTGCATTTGATCCTAAGAAAGATTTATTTTTTTTTGCTGTACCTTCGTCATTAGCCATTGAAACAAGTTCCGACGCACTTCGTTTTCCAGCTCTGTATAAACCGGGCGTTGTAGCTACCACGAGCTCAATGTGTGGTGTTTCCTTAACAATTTCGGAAACTTTACTATATTTTGTTTTGTTGGACCATTCGTTGAACTTCTTATCGGGTCTACCACGATTAGTCAGTGGATTAACTAATAAAAGTTGTCCGTCTAAACACTCCTTGTTGTTTTCTTCAAATTTGTGGCTGCTTCTATGGTTGAATTTCTATTTCTCAGCCACCTCAATTCTTATTGGACACGAATTGATACTAACGTTTCGGACATATGTCCCGCATGCCATCAGGGACCACATGACGTGCAGCACCTCTTCAATTATCCGGCCAAGCCCACTCAGCTGACCCCAAGGCCTCTGTGGCGATTCCTTCACCTGGATATTGAAGCAGATCCCCAATAGACGAACAGGACATCAAAATAAAGTATATTGTTCTTACAACAACAGTTTTAAGTCACCTGAACTAAACATTGACGAATCCGATATTGATGGCAAGATCGTCCTCGATAAATCACCCATTAATGTGTTGTCTTCCCAGTATCTACTACATGGGCTGGTGCAATTCATCGGTATATTCTTTTGTGTTCATTCGGACAAATTCCCAGACTGGCTTGTTGCCGACTAATAACATTGTATGTGATAACATCTGTTGTACGTATGCGGCGTCTCCGATGACAATTTGTATGTTTCTGAGTGTTAATCACGTTCATGAAGTTTAATATCGACGAACTCCTCCTTCGCCGACGTTTTATTACCAAATTTACGCTTTTGCTCAATATGCCACTCCCACACTCTTCCATTGTCGAATGTTATTTCGTAACGAAGCTGGCCTTGAGCAGTTTTAATAACACCAAGTCATCTTTTGCTAAGGCTACGGCAGGTTTCTTTCGGACGACTTGAGATTTTTGATCGAGTTTGGTCCTTATTAAACTTATGTACATAAGATGTGTAGCTAGATGAATTGCCCTGCGATACGCCATTAAAATATTTGAGATTTCTGCCGCATTCTGAAGTTTTTCATTCCAGCATTGGAAAAACTTAAAAAATATCTACAAACTATTTGTTTGAGTTGATTAAAATATTCACATTTCCACATCTCGCGCACAGGAATCAAAAAATAAAACCCATATAACCTTTTTGGCCGTACCTCACGTTCGCTTCGCTCAGTCGCCACAGTATGCATTTCTCCTCCTGTTCCTGGAGCTTGCAAAATACTGAGGCTGATCGTGAAACAGAGCGAAATTCCAAATACAAGCAATTAAATGAAAATGTATATCGTCCAAAAAACCTTTCCAGGTCAGCGGACCCAACCCTCTTAGTGGACCACGGAGAGTTCAGTTAGGTCCCTAGCTGACTTTACAACGAAGCGCGGCTGAACATAAAAATAGGAAAAAAATTCTGTCGGCTAAGTACGCGCATGCGTATAGAGTGGCAAATGGATTATTCCGCCCACTTTTGGTATGCGCATATATTTAAGATTTCATAAAATCGCCACGCTCCAGGCAATGATATAAAAAAAGATGAGTTATGGAAAGATTACGAAAAGTTTAAAATCTTGCCACGGGAGAGCCTTTCTGAAACTCTAGAGCTCGTGATTCATTTATAATAAATTCATGCTGTTGCTGGCCTTAAACACTGTCATTTATATTTTTCTGTAAAAATATAGCCCATTGTTCTATCGACGAACATATATTCAGTTTTAACAACTTTAAACATATGTCCTTAGTATACCTTATACGCAAAAGAGCATAATTATGCGCCTTTAAGTTTCACTATGGGATCACCATCATACCCATATCGATTTTAAGACTATTTGCACCATTATTGTTGCTGAAACTGGGATTCCTACCTTTAATCATCTTAGAAGGATTCTGTATGTTGCTCCATTGTTGCTGCAAGCGGTGAGAGTATAATTTAATGCGGTCGTCGCATTCTTGATTTTCCAAATTATGAGACTCCATGGCACCAACATCAATCATATTGCTGAAAAACAAACATTAAGAAGTCCAGTTTACTATATTTAGCCGAAAAATATTCATTTTACATTGCAGTATTCTGTACAAGACGACATAGGGCATTTTGGTCATCCTTTTTTGGCAGCGATTGATTGCAATCAGTACTTATGTTATCTGAATTTGTTCTTCTCAGAGCTGGGCTATTATTTACTGTATCTGAAAGCAGATGTGTGCGCTCGCTAGGTTCGTATCCCTACAAGATTTATAATTATTCATTTCACTCATTTACTCATATGATTTTACATTCTACCTGGCTGGTGATGTCTTCGTTACAATGCAAACAGCTACAAAAAGTGGTAAAACAATTCCAGATTGGGCGTAAATAATCCATTATTGTGCTACTGTTGATGTGGTCGTTGCGATTATTTTCACGAACAAAGACTTAACTCGATAAACACAAATCAGATGTTTCGACAAATGCAATAGTTGCCAGACATCAATAAAAACAATAATCTAATTTCGCGCGTACTTATCGAAGTTCGAAGCCAGTGTGAAATAACTGGAAGCGTCGCAAAAACTGTATTTAATCAGAATATCTTTCACGAAACGCAGAAATTTTCCAATATTGATTTATTCGTAAACTATTTAGCAGTTGCTTCTTTAAAATTTGTTAAAATAAAGAAATATGTACTATTTTACTTATTTACTATACTTCTAGTTATGTACGGTATTTCATGGTAGAAAGAAAACATCCTCGTCTTATGAAAAATAACCGAGACTTACCAGGAACCTGTCCCTTTGGGGATTTACTATACTTACCTAAGTCATTCATTTCCCGAAGGAATCATCAACCCCCACAGAGTCACGCATTTTGTAGCGTAGTGTAATACAAGAACTGGTGCAACTTAAACAAGTGGACAACTCGTAAGTTCGGCCGGGCCTAAGCTTTTACACTTTCCACCATCAGTATCCCGAAAAATGTTAATCTTATTGCTTAAATAAATGCTTAAACCAACAAAAAATTCCTTGAATAAAAATGAAATAGAAAGCACGTAAATAAAAGGCGACAGGGCTTTTAAAAAGATGGGCCCATATGGTCGAGCTTCGGTTTAATCGCCCATAACGCTCTATTCTAAATTTGACTGAGATCGGGTATATAAGTAATATAGGAATTGTACACCCGGCCTCGGCAAATGTTGTACCCTTTCGGCTTAAAAAATACTTTTTTATTCCTTTTTTGTACCAATTCGCCATACACATGTACTATTCCTGCTACCAACCATAAACAACTTAACAGCTGATATGTGTACAACTGTGTTAATTTTTTTTTCTGAAGGGTGGTACCAAGGTTTATGTTTAGAAGGTTACGCCATCCCAGCCCCCTTCCCTTTTCTGTTTTTGACGTTTGTCACCAATGACGTCACGCAAACTTTGTTCCTATTGGCTAAAAATTTCGAGCTAACAGCTGATAATATTTGTGTATTCATAACAGTGGGACAATTGACTATTTTTGCCATCAATTTATTTATTAGCGAAAAACGAACAATTTTTTGTATATTAAGTTAAAGTTTTATTTAATTTTCTTTTTTTGGTATAAATATTTTTGGTAATGTCGGCATTTAATATTCTTAACCTAAAGTACATTCTGCACCGGAAAAACATTCTTTTTACATTTTCTTCAAGTTCAACACCTTCAGCTTCTTCTATGTGTTTTTTTAAATATTGATTCGTTAGCCACAATGTTTTTTAACTAAATGTTTCTAATCAAACAATAAAAATGTTACTTATACACATACTCACATATTTTTTACTGTTGGTTTTCATACATTTGCCCACTGCACACTTAATGTTTACGTTTCGATTTGTTGTTTTATTTCTTCACAAATCTGACAAAGTGATTTCAGCTGTAGGGTTGCCAACTCACTGCAATATGTACATTTTTCACATGAAATCTTAGCTTTGTTAACTAAAAGTAGGCAGACATAGAGCTGGCAACCCACTTCTTTTTGATGTTTGTCACCAACTACGTCACCTAACGGCAATTTTTGCTGATGGCGTAACCTTGTATTTATAAACCTTGGGTGGTACTAAGTTTAATGTTGCCTGTGTAAACGTGTCAAACTCCATATAAAAATATATCTAAACTCGCTGATGAAAAAAGCAGTACTAAGTCGTCAAAATTTAAAAAAAAAACGTGTTTGGCAGCACTCTCTTTTTCTTGCTGAAAGGTGTGGCTGAATAAAGGTGAAGCTTTTTTCTTACGTTGCGTTATTTAGTACTTCTGGTTGTCTGAATCAGTGAAAAAGTCGATTATATTGTACTTGTCAATTATATTGTACTGTATGTTTGCGCCACTTAAGTTTTTTAGTGTACCGGAAATAACAAAATACTTAGCGAAAGAAAAAAACGCTTTTTTTCCTAAACCTTTAAAATGGGTGTCAACAACTTTCAATCAAAAAAGGTTGTTTTTTTTTAGCGTGTGGCTTTCAAGAAGATGTGAAACGCATACAGTTTAATGTTATTACCAAGAATTTAGCTTTATTATAAAGATAAGGGCTTGCCAATATGTTTTAAAAAATATTTCGGGCAATTGGCCGCCGCGGCTAGCTCGAATTAATTCCAGCCTAGAGGCCCAGGTTTCGAACAATTTTTGGAGCATTTGTGGCTGTATGTCAGCAATAACGAGCCGAATATTATTGGAAAATAATATTCGGCTTCAAAAGTGTCAGGCATATCTGCGTAGATAAGCGATTCCACATAACCCCACTAAAAATAGTCCAGCAATGTTAAATCGCACTATATTGAAGACCGCGTCACAGGCCCACGACGCGAGGCAATGCGCTAACCAAAAGTTTCCTTCAATACATTGATTGTTTCGTTGGTTGTACGACATGTAGCGCCGTCTTGTTGGAACAAAATGTTGTCCACATCAATATACTCCAATTCAGGCATGAAAATTTCATTAATTATGGCTCTATATGGCGTTGATCGTAACACAAAAGCCGGCTTCTTTTTTGAAGAAATATGGACCAATGATTCCCCTTGCCCGTAGAGCACACCAAACAGTGACATTTTTAGGTTGTAAGGGCGTCTCAACAATGGCTTTGTTAACTTTTATTACTCCAAATGCGACAATTTTGTTATAAACGTACCCATTCAACCAAAAGTGAGCTTCATCGCTAAACAAAATTTTCTTGTAAAAATTAGGATCGGTGGTCATTTTGTTTTGGGCGCATTCACCACGATTTGCAAACGTTGTTCCGGAGTAGGTCCATTCATTATGAAATGGCAAACCAAACTGAGCATAAATCAAGTGACAGCTATCGAAAAGACCAATTCCGATTGAAAACCACACGTCTAAAAAACAGCCATTATATGACAGGGCTTTCCCCTAAGCCGATTTTGCCAATTACCAGCCCCAAACAGCTTATGACCATCAGTCATTACCATACAACAATTTCAGGAACCTAGGTTGATTCGTTTGACTGCTATTAAAACAGACACACTGACCTGGCCTTAGAATTCTACGACGATCAACATATCAACATATGCATGTACTTTATAGTGTATCCGATCAATATTTCGTGGTGTTGCAAACAGAATGACAATTTAATATACCATCCGTGGAGTGCATAAAAAAATCATGTAGAATTATATACTAGTAAAAAAGCTAAATTTGGACGTAGTCTAATTTATTATACATGTATCCTAAAGTTCTGACTGTGCTGAAAAGCCAAATAAAACAGGCTTATGGATTTCTTGGAAGGATTCTTAATTTACCCAGATTCTCAAAATGATGTTACAATGGAATTTTAAACAAAATGTCACAATTTTTTTTCCATATTTTTATTTTTTTACGCATATGGTCATGTTTAGATTGGCCAAATATTTCGTCACAAAATTATGACAAATTTCAACAAAAAAAATATTTTTAACCTCTTGTGAAAATTTCATTCTTATTTAATACCCATTATATATATCCATGTAGTTTGATGCCGTTTCTCGGGTATTAAAACCATTTGTATTTTTGTTCTGGGGTCCCCAACTGCCTGAAAAATGGTTTACATGGTCCAGATTCAAACTGGTCCAATTGAAAATTGTGTTCTAGAGCAGTGTACGTAAAATCGGGAGGCTATATCAAAACAAAGTCGAACCCAAAAGTCGATTGTTGTCGATCACGACTTTCTCAAGTTTTGCAAAAAAAAGTAGACAAATCGATAATCGACATTTACAACCCTACTACAAACAATAAAATAAATGAGGAAAACGAAAAATTTAAAAAAGACGTTTCGAATGATGCCTACGGGCAAAAAAAGAAAAAAAAATGTAATTAACAACACAAATCTATACCGATATCGATAAAGTGTGAATCACAAAATGCAATTGTATCGCGATATGTGAATAAAAACTGTTTCTATAACTCTATGTGAGAAACAGAAAAACTGACTCCGTTGATATTGGAATACTCCAGTCAATTCAAATGAAAAATTAAACGTCGGGTGGGAACGACGATGAGATTCTTGCCACCATTTTTTTTTGGACGAACGTTCCCTCGCCTCTCACACCCGCCCCTGCCGACCGAGGGGGCCACGTTCCCATGACGTAAGGACAACGTACACATTATAGACCAGTCTAGAATGGAGAGATGACAAGAAACGTCATTCATATATGTAAATTAGCTACAGATATTTATCAACAGCCAATCGGTGCGAAATAATAATCACTCAAAAATGTACACAAACTTTAATATAACCGCCACCTTAACTTAGTAAAATATAAGTAACCGAACCCAGTTAAAAAATTACAAAAACTATAAATATACGAAACAAACTTAGAGTATAACCACCACCTTTGCTTTTACAATATTGGAAACAATAAAAATTATAAGAAATACTATAAGTAAACAATAAGGAAATATGTATTTTGCAAGTAGTCTAAATTGTTATGAAGACAAGGAGTTTAAATAAAAAATAATTATAGTTTTTAATGCATAAAAAAACCTAAGGAGAATTCCATTAAATGATATAACGAGTTGAATTCAGCACACATTCTACGAAATGGATCACCACAAGCATAACACTGTCGAACAAATTTAGGTAAGCAAAACTTAGGTCGATTCTGAGAGTGAGGGGTGAAAATATAGGCTAAATTAGAAGACCCTTATCACGGCGTTTGTTTATGTTTTTTTAATCGACCTTCGAAATTTGCAGTCTTTTTTTTATATAAGCTTTATTTGAATTATTGAATCTGCTCCAAAGGAGCCTAACAATAGGTATACGAATCTTAAGTATAATTCAATAATGAATCCTAGTATGGATTTCTTGTAATGTGGATCTCTGCTTATTGGCAGGAATTTTAATTAATTTGGTCAACATAGTATATAACTGGTATGGATCACATGTCTGAGAATTTTAAACCTAGTTTGGCTTAAACCTCGTGATAAAGGGCCAGAGGACTCTTACAGTCATTTACAGAGTGTTCGCGATATTATGTAGAGTGAAGAACTCTAGTTATGTATGTATAACGGATAACTCTAGAATAGCAGAGTGGACGACGTAATTTAGGTTATGTTGGTTTTTCGTGTTGACTGTTTTAAGGATCACGTATGAGAGCATTTAAGCCACGTGACGTAGAATAAAGGATTCTACACATTCTTTTTTGAGTGTTCGTCCGCGATTTATATTGACTGTTTTAAAGATCACGTATAAGAGCATTTAAGCCACGTTTCGGGCGCGTGTGTTCGCGATTACTGTTACGGATGAAGCACAAGTGCAGATTAGAAAACACGGCGTTCGTTTCTCCGAAGTCTTAAAGAGCTTGGACTGCACAATAATTGTCTAGCAAGTATGTTATCATGACGTTGGACCTTCTCTTTGTGCTTAATATTGATTTTTTGAATTGCCTCTTTGACGAGAGGTATTTTCAAGTCTCGTGGATGTTTTCATTCCTCATATACCAAGGAGCACCGGTAATAAGCCGCAATGTCTTCGATTGGACTCTTTGGATTTTGTCGAGATTGCTCGAGCTTGCTTTGCCCCATAGCTGGGCACCGTATAACCAGATAGGTTTGATTGCACTGTTGTATAGCAGGACCTTATATTCAAGGCTTAGTTTGGAGTTCGCGTTTAGGAGCCAGTGTTCGCAATGTCTTCGATTGGACTCTTTGGATTTTGTCGAGATTGCTCGAGCTTGCTTTGCCCCATAGCTGGGCACCGTATAACCAGATAGGTTTGATTGCACTGTTGTATAGCAGGACCTTATATTCAAGGCTTAGTTTGGAGTTCGCGTTTAGGAGCCAGTGAAGTTGATGGACCTTAAGTTTCAGTTGAGTTTTCTTGGCTTCGATATGACTTCTCCAGATGAGTCGGCGATCCAGGTGGATTCCAAGGTATGAAACATGATCAGATTGAGAAAAAGGGATATTGTTTAGTTTTAATGTCGGACAAGTGCTAAAATTCAGTGTGAAAGTTACCTGTGTGCATTTAGCCTCGTTGACTTTTATTCTCCAGTCAGAGAGCCAAGATTCTACTCGTCTGAGATGTACACCTAGATTCATAGATGCAATATCCTGTTTTTTATGTGTGGCCATTATAGCGGTATCATCGGCAAAAGTAGATGTTAGCACGTTTGGGCTGGTAGGGATATCTGCGGTAAACAGAAGGTAAAGGATAGGCCCCATGACGCTTCCCTGGGGAACACCTGCTAGTATTTCGCGGTCATCGGTGACGTGTTGTCCACATTTGACTCTGAATCTGCGGTTTTCTAAGTAAGACTCAAGAATTCGATGCGTATTTGCCGGTAAATATTTGCAAATTTTGTAGGTCAAGCCAAAGTGCCAGACTTTGTCAAATGCTTGAGCAACATCCAGGAATACGGCGCAGCCATATTCTCGCCGTTCAAATGATTTTTCAATTGCTTGGGTCAGACGGTTTACTTGTTCGATAGTGCTGTGACCTTCGCGGAATCCAAACTGATGGTCTGGTATTATGTTATTTGACACGAGGAACGGTTTTATTTTCGATAAAAGAACTTTTCAAATAGTTTGGATAAGCAGGGAAGCAAACTGATCGGCCTGTATGAGGAAGGTATTGATTTGTCCTTTCCTGTCTTTAAAATCATCTGAATCAGAGAAATTTTCCACACTTAAGGAAAGTAACCATGTCTCAAAAAAGAGTTAAATAATTTTGCCAGGAACTTCACAGCAATATAGGGAAGTTCCAAGATCATTTTGGGCGTAATAAGATCATATCCAGGTGCTTTACCTGGATTCACGGTTTCTTTAATGACATTCAGAACTTCATTTGCGTTAGTAAACAATGGAATTACGGCAGACATGTTATCATCAGGTGAAAGGAGATCGCTACTTCCAGGATTTGGGTGAAATACCTGAGACAGATGGTTTGCAAAAACATTGGATTTTTCCTCTTCTGATATTGCCCACTTGCCATTTGCGTCGCGTATTGGAAATTGCGTTTCGGTGGGCATACTAGTATTTCTTTATGTTTTCCATAATGAGAATTTGGTTGAAGCAGTCGGAGTTAAACTTGCAATGAAACTAGCATGCTGTCTACTGTCGTCTTTTCTAAGTGCGCTTTGCAACCTTTTAGTAGCTTCAGTCTGTCTTAGTCGGGCCGCTGGTGACCTATTTCGCTGCCATTCGCGACGGAACCTCCTTTTTTCACTTACAAGGTGCTCTATTTCCCGGTTAGTGTAAGTATTTAAACTATTTGTCGTTTTTATTTGTCTGTCTGTGGCGTGAATGGCCGCCTGTTCCAGGATCACGTTCAAGTTGGATACGTTGTTATCGATCTCTTCCGCGTTGGAAATTAGATGATTCGAATCTAAATGACTACTAATGTACTTCCTGTATTTTAACCAGTTAGTTGTGTATGAAGTAAGCCTTAGTGGGTCGTCTACAAGTACTGTCTTCTCGTGAAGAAGAAATATAACTGGCGAGTGGTCTGACGATAAGTCAGTGCAGGTACTAGCAGATATGTTAGATTATTATACCGAAGTTATTATACCGAAGTCTATCAAGTCAGGCTTTTTGTTAATATCAGAAGGCCAATATGTAGGTTGACTGGGAGATATAAAGTCCAATTTATTTTGACGTCGCATTAAACATTTATACAGCTAGTTTCCCCTAGGGATTGCTAAACGGGATCCCCAGTGCGTATGTTTGGCATTGTAGTCACCAGCAGCAATAAAGTTGCGTCCGAGACCATTGAAAAAGTTCAGAAGTATATCTTCTGATATCGCGAACCGCAGGGGGAAATATATCTATCTGATAATTGTATTTGTCTGTAAGATGCCTTTCTGATAGTAGCATTATATCAATATTCTGTCGATCTAAGTACTCGGTCAGCTCGAGTCTATGTTGGTTCACACCGTTTGCGTTCCATGTACATATCTTAAGAGGGCCTATTTTTTGGTAAGTAGAATTTGAATTAACTGATTCTGGTTTCGCATGAATTCTTGCATCATTGCTTGCATAGTTGACATGAACATGTTTATACTCTGTACCAGTTGTTGAATCATTGATTCAGAGTTACCATTTTGTTGCACTTGGGCATTAGGTGTCTGCGCCCTTAGAACATTCGCGTATGTTATACCGTTTGTAATACCGTTTCCGTCGCTAGAGAATACTGGAGTCTGTTGGATGTCGATTATAGGATTCGGCGCGTTTCGGTTAGAAATGAGTTTACGCTTCTCTTCTAGTTTATGCTTAAGTTCTTTGTAAACCCTACAACCTCTGCAGTTTGCGGTATATTGTTCCCCGCAATTACTGCACTTTTTCTGTTCCTGCGATTTTACTTTGCAAACGGATGATTGGTGTAGATCACCACATACAACACAAACGGTTGGCAAAGTGCAGTATGCTTTTGTGTGTCCATACTCTTGACAATTTTGGCATTGAACGGGGCCATTTCTTTTGTGGGGTTCTTCGACCGTAATTCTTCTATATAACAAATATTGATGTTTGTATATTGGATAAACTTCATTTTTCTTTAGTTTCCGCGAGTCAGGTTGAAGTTCGACCTTGAACATTGGTTGGGGAACCTTTTTATTGTTAAAAACGTTTACCACGGAGTGATCGTTAAAATTCTCCTTTTCCAGTGCTCGTTTTACTTCATCTGGTCCTACAAATGATTCAATGCCTTTTAAGATTACCGCGATACCCTTACTACTCTTTAGACGATACGTGTAAATTTTTTTATTTCAATCGTTAAAATAACTCGAAATAGCGCGAAAGCCGTTTTCGGTGTATGCCTGAATTTTTGTCTCGTTAATGTTCCCTTTCTTTATGGGCACTATGTGAAAGCCACCACTACCAACAAGTTGGGCAATGATATTTACTAGCTCATTTGAGCTACTCTCACGTAGGTATATTGGGGCGGCCTTGGAGCTGCGACATTTGCCGAAGAAGAAGATTGAGGTTCTTCTTCGCTCAGCAATGCAAACCGGTTCTTACCCGTGACGGACGTTAGTGGTTCTTCACCGTTCACAGTTTTGCAACTTTTTTTTGTTAGAGTTACCTTTGGCAGGGCTGGATTTACGCTTTATAGTAATGTAGCGATCCATGTCTGTCTGTACCGCTTTTAATGGTTTGTCGTTGTTTTCCTGTGTTATTTCTATATTCGCTGTGCTTCCACCTTCTTTGTTATTATTGTTTTTGCTAGCACTGCCTGGTGAGAGAGTTTGTCTTAGTGGCGCTACCTCTCTCATTCCATTGTTTACATCTGCATTTATCGCGAAGTATGCATTCCGCGAACTTACACTGCAGAAAGAGTGTCTGCGTTGTTCTAACTCTTGAGTGAGACGATGGCTCATCAAGCTGTGAGTTTGTGTGTGTGTGCCTTTTTTATTTTGGTTGTTTTGTTACACTGATTCTTACACAACTGGATTTGTTGTTCACTTAAAATTTTATTTTGTCAAAAAACTGTTTGAATTCCTTACAAGTTAATACTTATAATGAATTCAAACAATTTTAGATAATTATTTTCCCGACAGTTGAGTTTATTTTTGCACTTTCCCTGCTTATTTTATTTTATTATAATTAATTTCCGAGAGGAGTTCTTTTAACGACCGTTCTCTTCGAGCGCGTTGAGCGAATATGCAGTGAAATGCCGATTTTCAGCATAACTCGTCGACTAATTGATATTTTTTTCAATCTGTAAAAGCCATACTATTGGTAGAGACCTGTCCAACAATTAAAGTTTTTTAAAAAATTGATTAAGAAAATTTTTGTGGTGCTTATGAAGCAAAATGTTGTTAAAATTTTTTTTTTTATGCTTTTTGAAAATATTTTCCACAAAGCTAAGATCTATAATATGCTTCTCAGTTTCTTCATTAAATTTCATTTGAAAAGAAAACAATCATAATACAAAATTTGCGTTTTCCAACTTAATATTAATTTACTTCTTATTTTTTATGTATCAATTTTGTCCAGTGTTGATTTAGAAGAAACATTGAAAAAGAAATTAATAATAATATGTAAAAAAATATAATTTTGAAATGTTAGTTACAAAAAGTTTTAATTAAATAAATTAAATTAATGATTTGGCCAGTTGCCGTTTAGCAGGCGGCTATGGATCAACATCATTGCTCTCTCTAATATCTTGGTCATCGTCATCATCATCAGAGAGGTCGATAATTTCGTCCAACAGATATTCTGGAATTTCTTCTTTGTCTTCCTCTTCTTCAAAGGTGTTTATATACCACCAACAAATTTCAGCGAGTATTGCATCTGCAGATTTCTTTCTCTGTACCTGAAACGAAAATAGTTTGCAATCGTTAACATGTTTAAATTGTTTACTCTGACAAAGATATTCGAAAAATCTAGGAATTTAAAATATACACACTCTATAGTTGGTGATAACGTTCGCCTTGCTCATCAGATTCAGTTGGCAACTGTTGATCAAGATGCTAATGCAAGAGATGAATTTTGTACGACATATTAACCCCAATTTCATCGAAAGCTGCCAACATGTTTGCAACAGATTGATTGTAGTTGTCTTTGCGTTCTTTACCCAAAAGTCCTTTAATGACTGCTTTCAATGCGAGCCATGCTTTTAATTCTTGGTATGTCAGAACTTGGTCAAAATCTTGACGACTCATTAGTTTCCGTATGTCGGGACCATTAACAACCCCTTACTGAATTTTGACGTTACTTAGTCTGGGGAAAATGTCTTTTAAGTGGTTGAATAATGCTGGTCTTTTTGCGATACATTTCAAAAATTTTTTAGCAATGCCAAGTTTAATGTGGAGCAATGGCAACAAAATTTTCATTTCAGGAACAAGACTTTCGTGTAGGCTATTGTCTTTAGGCCAATTCCATCCAATGCGACTATTCCAGTTATGCTGTTTGCACTGGTTTTTTTCCTTTAATACCTTCTCCGTATCGTGAATCTGAATCGCATAAAAAACACGGATATTTTGGACGGCCAGATGCTGTTAAGCCTGTAATCAATAAAACTATTTTAAGGTCGCAGCAAATGCGCCACTGGTGTTCTTATATTTGAATACTTCCAGAATGTGTTTCAAATTATCGAAATTTTCACTAGTGTCAGTGCTATATGCAATCGGAACAGAAGGTATTCTATTTGTCTTGTGCAAAAGCACAACTTTTAAGCTGATTAGTGAACTATAGATGAATAAACGCCAATCATCTTTTTTATAGGTTAACCCTATCGTGTTTTATTAACTTTTCAATTCAATAAGCAAAATTTTTTGCATCATTTAAATTGATGAACTTTTCTAACTCTTTTTGGCGTTTTCGATATGCTGTTACTTTGGGACCTTTCGCCAGCAAATTATTTCCTTTCAAAAATGAAGCCAGTAGTTCTGATTTTTTCTGGGTCAAACACAAATTTGCCACAATTCCATTCATTTTGTTTTGTGTGACTAGGATTGGGCTCTTTGATGTTTCATAGTATGTACCTTCACCAGGGTCGTATTCTGAGAAGAATTGCACGGATGTAGCCGCGGCGGTTGTAGTACTGATATCTGTTTGAAGATCAACACTTCGGTATGTTGGTACTGGAACGAATTCTGAGTGCGGTAATGGTAATTGGACACTTGCCACTGCTACATAAGTTGTATTTTTTGCTTTCCTCCTATTCCAAGTTTTATGGTAGTTGATACATCCATAGCAATTTACTTCTTGATGTGGGCTGTTGTCTAACCACATCATTGGTATACCAACTTTTCCATTGCATAAGAGTTGAATAGCAATTAAAGCAAACTTTTTAGGCGCATAGTTTACGTCAGTGATGAACTCATGCGAGAAATATTGTTAATAGGCTTCCAAAAAAAATCACTCGCATTGTCACATTTTTTATCGCTTGCTATGAAACGTCCACAAACATTGCAAAAATGGTCCATTTTACACATTGGTACGGACATTTTTAATACAATATATATTATACAACGTTTTTTGTTATATTTATGAAACCGATGCACTTAACTTAAATCACTCACAAAATAAAATGAGTTCCAAACAAAATAATAGCGTGTAAAAACTGATAGTATCTAGAAGGTCTAAAAGGGTCGTTAAAAGAGATTGTTGATATCAAATAATCAGATGCCACAATCTCACGCATAATTTTATACACCATAATCGCAATCATCAGTTCGCCTTTTTTTCAATGAGGACAATTCAAGAAGATTTAACCCGTCGTTGTAAGAAGGGAGTTCATAGCCCGTATTCCAATGTAGACTTCTTAAGCAAAACAGTAAAAATTGTTTCTGCACGGATTCAATTTTGTTCACATAATAATCTTATTTGACCAGCGTTTCATAAAATAAAAGACACCATACGTTTTATTTACCATCGTAATGATATGTTATTAAAATTTAATTTTCTGTCCGTCATAAAACCAAGATCAGTAAATGAGTCAACCGATGTCAATTCAGAGCCACATAATTTAAATTTAGTAGCCAACAATCTACTTCTAGAGAAGCACATATACTTACACTTTTTTAAGTTCAATACCATAAAATTAATTCACACCAGGAACTAAATCTGTACAAATCATCCTGCAGTATGAGACAGTCCGCAAGGCTAGCACAAGAAGAAAATAATTTCACGTCGTCTGCAAACATATGTAAATTAGAGTTGATAATAGAATGGGACAAGTCGATAATGAATAGTAAAAATAGAATGGGTCCAAGGTGGCTACCCTGTGGGACACCAGCAGATACACGAATTGATCTGGAAAGACTTTTCTTAAATAAAACTACTTGTTTCCTTCCAAAGAGATAAGAGGGAAGCCAGTTTATTAAATACAATAATGTTTAACATGAATAGTAAGAGTCTGTGATTTACTTTATCAAACGCATTACTAAAATTAGTATATGTAACGTCTGTTTGCTTTCGACAAACAAACGCATTTATAACATTAGAAGAAAAGTGGAGTAGATAAGTAATAGTAGAATGACCCTTACGAAATCCGTGTTGGCATGGATGGAGTGTAGGGGCCACATTATGTGAAACAAAATTGTTTAGAATCCTTTCAAGTAACATAGGAATTGCGCTTAATTTAACAATCCCTCAATAGTTAGATACATCCAGAAGACTACCAGATTTATGAAGTGGATACAAGTAGCACCTTTTCCATAAATCAAGAAAGTATCCCAATTTCAATGATGAATTAAATAATAAGGTTAAGGGTAAGACAAGTGATTCAGAGCATCCTTTCATTAATATATTCGTAATACCATCAGGCCCAGAAGTACTAGTGGGTTTAAGACAATGCAAATTTAATTTAATATGTGAAAAATCTAAAATAGGAGGAACTATCTGGTTTACTGAAGAACTTCTAAGGTCCTTCTTAAAATTGTTCCTAACTTTTGACAAGTACGACCTATAGCATCGACGAGACTCGATATTGTACCGTTGTCTCGCCAAGGAATATCTACCATAATCAGCAGTTAGATCTGTTCTTTTGAATCTTTTAAATGATTTACTCTTCATGATTTTTAATCTATATAACTCCATAGATGTCCACGGCAAAGTTTTATAGGTTCCATAGGCACTGCTACAAATTCATTTAATATGTCATAAAATTTCCCTACAGCAAAGTCAAATTCGGCAAAAGTACTACAACTGCAGATAGCCTTCCAATCGACAGATAATAAAAGAGAATTAAGTATACGAAAGACACAACGTTTAAAGCAAAATCTAAAATAATCACCAGAAGGACGTGGAGATTGGTGAGGCAATGTAACTGAAAATGAAATACTTATACATACAGTAGGTTGATGGTTGTCGTCTGGAGTAGAAATAGGATGCATTCTCATAACTTGAAATTAACGTGTTTCATTGGCCAAAATCAAATCAAGAATCCTCCCATTCAGGTTGAGAATATTAATAATCTGAGACAAATTAATTTTTGCCAATAGTCTAAAAACATCAGTGGACCAATCGCTGTTAGTTAGAGGAGTAAGTGCTTCAGAATCCGGCAACATGTGACATACAGAAGATTCGTTAAAGCCGCCCAATGTTAAAGCCGCCCAAGATTCATTCATGCTTAGAAGTATATCTTTAACGGTAGTCAAATGTTCATTATAAACATTAAAATCGGACGAAGGAGGAATGTAAGAACAGGTAATAAAATTTTTTTTAGTTCCCAATACAACACAAACTGCAATAAATTCCATATTTTTTTTTTTTAAATAACCAACACTCAGGGGATGCCCCCTATACATGCGATGCATTGCGTTGGCGAGTGGAAATTAATGGATCGGAGGGGGGAAAGAGGGAGTAATGTTTGTTGACGCTTGCCTTGAACTTCTGGAAGTCGCAATTAGTGGGAAATACATTGGCCGGAAGTCGATTCCACATACGGACTGTACGAGCGAAAAACGAATTTGATCTGTAGTGTATAGTGCGGTCAACTGGCCAATCGATAACAAACGGGTGTGAGTTCCTAGAAAGTCGCGTATCCCTGCCGAACATCAGGAATAAGGCGACGGATGTCTGATGAACACACACCATGAAAGTAACGATAGAACAGCGTCACGCAACCCACATTCCGACGATGCTCAAGGGAAACAATAGAGTTGGATACCCTACTGTCACCTATCAGCATTATCGCTCTCCTTTGAACACGGTCAAGTAGCTCCAAGGATGATTTTGGAGCTCCTGCCCATATATGGGAGTTGTATTCCATCTTTGGCCTGATGTAAGTTGTATAGATATTGAAAAGATCAGAAGGAGTGAAATATTTCCGCTTTAAAAAGCCTATGCTTTTGAGTGCTTCTCTCGACACTTCGAATACATGTCTCGCCCAACGAGCGTCACATTGTATTTTCATGCCCAGAACATCGAGAGCTTCTGATTGTTCAATATCCGTACCATCGAGAGAAATTGACGATATTGTTGGGTCAGCGAATCGCTTGTGAGACAACAAGCATCAATGTGTCTTACGTGCATTAAAATCTACTCTATTCACTCGACCCCATTTGGAAATGGCCAGTAGATCCCGGCCAAGTGTCTCATCCATAATTCGCCTTTTGCCTTCAATATCTTGAAGGCTCGGCCTACGGTCGAATGAATATGAATGACAGAGGTTACTATCACCTGCGAAAGAGTAGATTGGATTCACGGTCTGACCCAATAGATCGTCAATGAAAATAAGAAATAAAGAGGGAGAAAGGACAGAGCCCTGTGGTACACCTGCGGTCAGTCTATGTGTGTTGGATGAGAACCCATCTAAAACAACTCTAATAGTGCGATCTCTAATAAAGCTCGATATAAACCGAGCAAACGTATTACCGACACCAAAAGCGATCAGCTTTGATATGAGTGCACCGTGCCAGACTCTATCAAAGGCCTTGGAGATATCTAGAGCCACGACCTTACTTTCACCAAACTGGTGGATAGACCGACTCCAACGCTCCGACAAGAACGCCAACAGGTCTCCCGTAGAGCGGTTTCTACGGAAGCCATACTGTCGATCACTTAGCAAGTCGTTGGTCTCTAAACACCTCACAAGATGGTGGTTTACCATGCTCTCCATTACCATGGAGAGCGCAGAGCAAATCGCAATTGGCCGATAATTCGCAGGATTATTGGCTTCACCCTTTTTAGGGATCGGCTGGACGTTCGCAACCTTCCAACACGCTGGGAAGCAAGGTTGAAAAGGTTAGCGTCGACGAACACTTACATAGGACATGTGCAGAGATACCATCCGGGCCCGGGGATTTATTTACATCGAGGTTCGCAAGAACCCTTTTAACTGCACGAGTTCGAAAAAATATCTGAGGCATGGAATGGTACGTTTTCGATCGCGGGGAGTGGTTGATTGCTTTCCGGCAAGGAAGAATTTCCTGCAAATATTTCAGCCAAAAGGTTAGCTTTATCAACCGGGTCAGAGAATGCCTGGTCGTCTTAAACAAGAGTTGGGATAGATGAAGAACTATCCTTTACTTTTCTTACAAACGACCAAAAGCTCTTACTTCCCCTGGGAGAAGTAAGAACCATTGTACGTAGACGTTGTTCGTGCAGAAATTTTTCACGCCTAAGCACTCTAGCACACGAAGCTCTTGCCTGTTTTCGCAGCAGTTCAGTAATGGAGTTTTTGTTCAAACGCCAATTTCTGAACGCTTCCTCCTTTGATCTGACAGCATCCCTGTATGCCTGGTTAAACCAACTGCTTTTGGCTGGTTTAGCCGACATAATTTTATTTGGAACAAAAGTCTTTATACCAGATAAAATTATGTTTTGGATCATTTTAGCCGCAGCGTTTACGTCGTTATCAAGAAAGCAAAGTTTCCAATTGAAATGCTGGAAAAAGTGGTTGAGCTCATCCCAACGTGCCTTTTCGTAGAAAAATACTGTCCGCTTTGGGGCTGGTATCGAAGCGACACGAAGAGCGGAATACGGAAAGGATGCTGAAACAATGCAGTGATCGGAGTTACCAAGAGGTGCAAGTACATTAACTTCATACTTTTCAGGGTGCGAAGTTAAGTAAAGGTCAAGAATGTTATGTTGGTGCCCTTCTACACACGGAATATGTGTCGGTTCATTCACTAGTTGCGTCAAGTCATTTTACGCGGCGAAGAGCTCGGCGTATTGGCCCTCCGGAGTTGTATGGCTCGAATGTGAAAGCCAGGCGGAATTATGGACATTGAAATCTCCAGCAACGACAATTTCACTGTCCGGATAACTCTCCAAAACTTTCGATATTGAATCGGAAAGGGCGTCAAAGCCGTTAAGGGAAGCCTCCCTTTCCGAGTTTGGACTTCTATAAATAAACCCAAAACGTGTGTTCCAATCCTGAACTTAACCCAAAGGGAGTTAAATTCTGGATCTTGTGAGTTCAAGTGTTGCTGGCTCTGAAACACTATGTCATTACGTACATATACCACAAGACCTCTGTGGGAAATAAAAAGAGATAGGGTGTGGTACCCAGGAACGTGAAAATCCTGTGGATCAGAATCCTCACGGACCTGAGTCTCACTAAGAGCTAGAACATCAGGCCTATAAAAAGGAATAAGAGAAAACACAGCGAAAAAATTCGAACGCAACCCTCGTATGTTGGCAAAATGGATTTTAAATTTCTTCACCCTTACGCCTACCTGAGAACAAAACAAGTGTCAGCGTGCAAATGCAGTTGCCGATCTTACCCCCTTTGCCGCTGTTGATTCCATCAAATGCTTAGTGTTATGCCTTAAGCATTAGACGGACAGCGACAAAGAAAGAAGAGATCCAACTGCAAACACGAAATGGAATGGAAAAGGGAGGGGGAGAAGGAAGACGAACGCACGACGAATAATGAACATTGAGAAATTGTCTATTGTTGTTGGTTTTATGTGTTTTCGTTATTTTTTTTTGTTATTTGTAGTTATTGCTGTTGTTTTGGCTATGGTGTGTTATTTGTATTTGTTGGTTTGCGCGCTGTGGTTTATTTGTTTTTTTCGCGGGTTTGTGTTTTTCTGTTTGTTTATTTTTTTGTTTGTTTTAGAGACGGACGAGAGAACTGTAACACGGACAACATTTAACGCCGAAGACATAGAAAACGCGTGCGGACTGGACGACAGACTGGACATTACTTCATCGGAAAAAATACGCTCAGAAGGTAGACAACTGGAAAACGCAATTAAGACACCACCACCAATTCTATGTTAAAAAAAGAAGATTTCACGTCACTGTTTGGACTTTGAGCAAGAACGGTTTTGATATGTGACATCGATGAATATATTTCGTAGGGCAACATGGAAACATGGGCCTACATATATGGCCCAATTTGCTTTTTTTACTTATGTTGACCTCAAATCAGGAGAAACCTTTTTGTGGGGGCTATTTAAAAACATGGACCGATATGGTCCAACTTAAGCAGAGATGCGTGTTGGTCGATTGTAAGGCGCTATGCGACATTTGGTGGGAATGTAATATGTGGAGAAACTCATTGATGTGAGAGTTACAGAACATAGGTACTGACAAGAATGCTATATGCGCGGTTTCAATGTCATTTCGATTTAACGAATATTTTTTAAATTAAATAATTATTTTTAATTCAGTCCATCAAAAACATCGAACATATGACTATAACAGAGTTGACATTGACTTATAAGGACAATGACAGAATTGATATCAATGTTGTGATTACTTATATTGACGGTTTTGATTTTTCTTATTTGCATTACACTAATAAAGTGAATGAGTTTCGTTGATAACTGGATTGTTAAGTTGAGGGGTTTCAAGTTAATTCTATAGGAGAGAGGATGAATAGGAGAGAGGTAAGAAATGCCGGACTCGAAGATCCTTCTTTGCCAAATCAGAAGGCATATTGCAGAGCTTGGATTATTTTGAATAACAAATACTCTGATAATGTCGATGAGTGTTTAGATGATATTGATGTGGATGGGATTAATAAAAGTTTTGTCTTGAATGGTAGTGCAATAAATATTGATATTGGTAGTTTGGAGGACGTATTTTATGGATTTTGATTTAACTGTGCTTAAATTCAAGGTACAGGGTGGCTGATGAAAGAGCTACCAAAAAAAATTGATAACTTTTTTTCTTTTTAATGAATCTGGCTAATTTTTTTATTTTGATTTTTAGGTTTTAAATGGATAACTGGGACACTGAAGCAATAATTTGCATTGTCCGCCGCTATCACGCACTGGATTCGTAGTTTCGGTTCAAAGAGAGTATAGGCACACGTTTGGCGGCAATCTTCCGAGCAGATGGACCATAATGAGACTTGTTAACAGTTTTTCCGAGCATTGACCAGTCAACAGAGGATCTTACAATCAAAACCCTTCAGTTCAATCGCTGCTGTAGCTGCTGTCACACAAAACAATCCAAAAGTTTCGACAAGAAGCTTAATGAGTATAAGCAGAATCATTGCAATAAATTATGCACAAAGGTTTGGACTTATTCCCAAATGAAATTTAAATGACCAACAAACTGAACGCAGCAGACTTCCCGATTCAAATGGCGGAAGAGGACGGAAACATGTCGTACTGTCTTTTTATGTCTGACGAGGCATATTTCGATTTAAACGGCAAAATACACAAACAAAATTCTCGAGAATGGAGTGCTTTCAACCCACAGATACTCCATGAGACGAAATTGCATTCACTTCGTGTCACAGTGTGGTGTGCAATTTCATCACCCTGCTTTGTTGGGACCTACTTCTTCGAAGAAAACGATTACTGGAGACCGTTACTTCAGCATGCTGAAAGAGTTATTCTATTCATAATTACTCCGAATGAGAATTTCTTTTAACTCTGTGCGGTTTCATCAACATGGTGCAACTCCTAACATATACGAGTACCGGCCTGTTATGATAGAATTACGACGAAAATAGCTGATATCCAGAAACTCCACATTCCGTTGGCCCCCAGGTCGCCAGACCTAACTGCACCTGACTTTTTCTGGTAGGGTTTTTGCAAAAAGGAAGTCTACAAAGCAAACCCAACAAATTTGAATGAACTAAAGCAATCCATTCGAGAAACAATTGCGGCTATTCCTGTCTCAAATCTCCAAGCAGTAATGAACAACTTTTTGGTAAGATGCATCAACGAGCTGGGGAGGGCCTTTAAATTCCAAATTCCATTTATAAATAATTTAGCTATATTTAATAAAATTGAATAAGCTTTAACATGAATAAAAGCAAAAATAAGTTCCATACACTGAAAAACAATTTATTTGAGTTTCGCAATGTAGCAATATTAATCAGCCACCATGTATATAAGTACAATTGGAATGGACGGATTTTTGGTTTAATTTGTTAGAATTATATTCCTGTATATTTCTAGATATATCCTACATGTACCTTGAAAGGTAATACTCGTAAATAATGAATTTGACAATCTTCGTCCGATAAGTATTCTATCTTCTCTTTCAAAGATTATGGAGCATATTTTAAAGTCTCAGATGTTCAACTATTTCAGAGACATATTCATACAGAATATATACAAAATATACTTATAGTATGGCTGCAATGCTTTTGGGGTGACAGAGTGTGTGAGGGAAAACTGATAGTTGTTTTCATTCTTGCGAAATTGATCGAAATTTGTTAGATTTAGAGTTGGTGACTCTGGTACAGTAAGTTTGTGTTGTGGTGTGCCTCAGCGATCGGTGCTTTGGAAATTATTGTTATAATGCTAGTTAATGCTATGCCATCATGTTTCAAAAGAAATATGCATTTGGTTTCACGGACTAATTACACAGTACAACAGCCAATCTGGGGGGTGAGAAATTCCAAGTTAGGGTGATGGTACTAGGTCAGTTTATTAAAACTCTCAAAGGGTTTTGCGATCGTATGTGCCAGTTTTTTATGACCTTTTACATTTTTTCCTTATCTTGATGTTTTTTTGCTTAGTTGTAAAATGTTGGCAAAAACGTAGTTTGACATAACTCGAGAACGACTAGTTCGATTTTGCTGAAATAAATTGAGAAAAATTAATAATTACATTTTCTTTAGTCCATTAATAAACTGTTTCTCTACCAAATCAACATTTTTGCAATTAGAAATAAATTTATGAAAAAAATTTTGCCAAAAAATTTTTTTTTTTTTAAAACATATAAACCCCAAACGGAAAAACGTGAAGAGTCTTATAACTTTCACGTAAAGTCACATAACCTATAAACAAAATGCGACATAGACCATAGAAATCGATTAACGCGTTCTGCTTTTATTTACAATTAAGTAACTTCACTTAATTGTAAATAAATTGACTTGGTCACATGGGCCATGTCTCGGAGGCTGTGATGTTTTTTAGGTTGTCCTAAGACTATTAGGTTTGAGCTTCCTTATGAGTATTTCTCAAAATACATGTTTCATAGGCCAACGAGGAGTCCTTAGATAATTATACCTGCTGGTTTTTGTTTAGTTTATGAGAGATATTTTGTTGTTACAATAGCTAGGATTTGGAATATACTTCCTATTGGCTTAAAAAGCTTTGCTCTAACGGAAAATAACTTCAGAATCAGACTTATACGTACTTCATTTACGGGGAGAAAAGTTAAGGTTTAATTGTTAAAGAAACAATTAGGAATGTATGATATGATATGAATGGTTTGTGTTGAGATATTTACTGGCAATACGCTGTTTTCGGCCTTCAAGGCTTATTATATTGCTTTTTAATAAATAAATAAAAAATAAAATCCTTAATTAAGGAACATGAATATTCGGATTTGTAATGAAGTTTTACTGTTTATGGATACATTAAACAGGAAAACTTCATTAACATTAAGGCACGGGTTTTGGCTCCCAGGGCTCCTTGACCACGAACATAGGCCAAGGCCTCCGATTCAGCCAAATCGTAAAATTTATGTCATATTTGAATTTTTTAGAAAATGTCTCTGTTTCTGAATACACATACGGCCAATGCTTGTTTGAGAGGTACATTTTATGAATACAGCATCATCATAAGTGACCAGCAATCCTTTGAAATCAATATAATTTATTTTTTTTTCTTGAATTGTGCCAGGTTATCTGGATATGCAGAAAATAAATTGTATGGACATGTTGCAGCTCATTTAACTATACGAGTATGCACTTAAAAATGCAACAGCCTTAACACTTCTTCGCTTCTTTGATTACCAAATAGTTTTCGTCGAAAAAGATAAAAACAACGAGTTAAAGACTAAATAGGGAATCAAATAAAAAATTACTTTCTTTTATGTCTTCACTTAGCTTTGGAAACACTCAATTAATATCTTAAAAAGCGTCAGTTACATCAATTTCTTTATAAATTGCTCTATGTGTCCTTTGAATCAAGTGGTGGCAGAATAGCTCCCTCAACAGTAACAAATATGCATATGTACTTATATATATATACGTTAGGGTGGTTCGATATAGTAATAGATATTGTGCCAACGATTTTTCGATAGCTTTCCACCACGACATATCAAAATAGTTATTTTTGAGTCGCCCAAATTTTAATGGTATGTCAAAAACAAAGACATTGACAGAGATCTGGGTATAAAAACGGTTGAAGAGGAAATAAGAACCGTTGCCAAAAAACATGATGTAAGCGTCCACATATATAACAGGCTTAGTTTTTTTTTTGTAGGTTTTTTTACAATCTGTTTTACAACATTTAACAACTTTGTTAAGATATAGGATTAATTTGTCAATATAACTTGCCAATAATATATTCACGAACGCGTCCAACAAGCTAATAACTTTTCAATCCGATTAAATTTGACTGAGTTATTACAATTTAGTCAGAAATTAGATAAACTTTTCCCTTTGTGTGATGATGACATGATACGTAACTCATAAACATGTGTGAATTTTCAAAAACATTGTGGTACCGAAGGGGAATGTTTCATTTCTGACTAAACCTTGAATAACTCAGTCAAATTTAATCGAATTGTAAAGTGTATTAGCTTTTATTATTATTATTAGTTTATTAACAAAAATATCGGTTTATAAATAAACCGTAAATACATATCTCCCAAACTAGGGCTAATTAGGCAAATCGGAGATTCGTGATCAGCAACCCCAAGTCAACTAAAAAACCTTTTGCCTCATTTTTTTTTTAAATTTTGTTATTGATTAGTCGACTAATCGACTTTTTGTTGCAAAAATCGTGATCGACTTTTATGTCCGAGTTTAATCGAATAATCTAAATTTTTCTGCTATATTAACCAAAGACGATAAATTGTATAAGTAGAAGGTGGACAAAATGAGCTTTTACGAGAAGTTACAAAAAAGCTGTTTCCGTTTTGGAATGCTGTTTTTAATTTGTTACAAGTTTGTTAATTTATACCCTGTTTCTCTATGTCGAACGAAAACATAAGCGAACGTCATTCACTTAAATTCGTCTTAATTTGCCTTTCTTAACAACGAAACCTTGTTCTTTTCAGGTACCTAGCTTAGTTACCTAGTTAGTAAGCAATATGGTATTCTGGCAACATTCAACAACATTTTGAATCTTATGACAGCGTAACCCATAAAAAGTTTGTTTATAAAAAAAAGGCAATTGTAAAAAAACAATTTTGTTACTACGTATAGTTTCTTGTTTTCTAAACATTCAATTGACAAATTGAATTTCGACAATTTTGACCAATTCAATATCACTTAGGAAATGAGTGATTGAGTGAAGATTTTTTTCAATTAAAAATTTTGAAGAACTTTATTGTTGACGTTTGAGACTTCTTCACATAAAAAGGCGAACTTTGTGGCGGACTTAACAGTATACATTTTTTTACATTGAATATTTGATATAGTTACTAGAGTTATTTATACAAATTTGCTACAACAACGACTGTGACCTTCTTAAAGATAATATATTCTCTTCCAGCTCATTATTTTCAGTTTATTTGCAAGACTTAATACAATTTATGGAAATAGTTTTATCGCGCTTTTTCTATTTTCTTTCATTCTCTTTTTTTTTTTCTTTCTGTATCAATAACACAAAACATATGTTTTTGATTTTGTTATACAAGTCGGGTGTGACAATATATTTTTTTTTGTTAAAAAAATAAGTAGGGTAACTAACTCTTTTCGTTACCGAGTAACAGTTAACTCGCTTGCTTACCGAGTAACTTCCATACAAATGCTTGTTTAGTAACTTGGAAAGAATACGGATATTATTTATTATTATCCGACTTTAAATAAAGCATACTAAAACACATAATATATAAGTATATATGTGACGCGCAAAATAAAAAGGGACCTAAGGTTAAAACCCAGTTTTGTTCAGGAGAGCCATTTTAAAGTTTAGGCCCCTTTCTTTTTGCGTTTAGAATTGTCGACTTCACTTTCATAAAACGCGCATATCTCTGGGAGGGAACACTTTTGGGGCATGGGATCGGTCTCTTTCGATGCTCAGTTGTTGTCCACATCAAAAAAAAAGTGAAAAGTTGATGAAAAGTTTTGTTCAGGAGAGCCATTTTAAAAATTAGGTCCCTTTCTATTTGCGCCTAGAATCGTCGACTTCACTTTCATAAAACGCGCATATCACTGGAAGGGAACACTTTTGGGGCATGGGATCGGTCTCATCCGATGCTCAGATGTTGTCCACATAAAAAAAAGAAAATTGATTTTTTTACCCTTAGGTCCCTTTCTCTATGCGCTGTCACATATGTAGGTCACCTTGTTGTAATAAATAAGTGAACAAGACTATCATATAGGGTAATCAATCTAGAGGTATTTTTTCAATAGAATTTTTTCACAAATTACGCGTCAGTTGTGTTAAATTTTTTTCTTTCAGTATTGTTTGCCATTTCGTCATGGGAAGACTTACACCGCGAAAAACGCGGTTCTGTGCGATTTATGGGCTGGTTAAATCATCGGCCGTAGCCGTGAATGGTGCTCGCTAGCGCTCCATGATATCGGACTTTTCGCTACCTGAAATGGAAGCCCGTAATCTTGACGACATTTGGTTTCAACAGGAAGGTGTCACTTGCCAATCAGCTGCTTAAACACAGAATCTATTGAACGGTCATCGTTGGCCGCCTAGATCGTGTGATATCACACCTTTCGACTTATTTCTTTGGGGCCACGTACCTGCTTCAATTCAGGTTTTGGAAGCCAACATTACGCGTGCCATTAACGCCATATAGGTCGAAATGATCGAACGAGTCATCCAAAATTGGAGACTCAGAATGGACACCCTGAGGCGTAGTTGCGGCCAACATTTGAATGAAATTATATTCAAAAAATAAATGGCATAAAATGTCCTTTCGAATGAACAATAAAGATTCCACACCTGTAGCCTATTTCTGTAACTTGTACCGATCGCAGTTACCGAATTGACGTCACTCTGACGCCATTCCCACCTTCACTGTTTCTGTAACACAAGTTGCCGATCCTTATTCGATTCACTCGTTCCAAATCGGTTGTATGACATTTGTTCCGATTCTACTCAAATAGGAATCGCTTAAAAAAGTGTTTCTGTAAAAAAAGTGACTCAACTTGAAATCGATAACTTTCTCAATTACTTTATTAAAAAATATGTTTTAATTGTATTACCGTTATTTTATTTGTATTTGAAAATAGGTAGCAAAACAAAACATTTAAGGTGACAGGTGCTGAAATTTACGACAATTTGTGAACCGGTTTCAACGTAATCGGTATGGTAATGCAAAATAAACCGAGTGCAAATTTTTGTTTACTTTCAATATACATCACTCATTTAATTGCTTGTTTTTATTTGTTTGCACATTTTTAATAGTTTAATAATAATAGTTTAAATATATAAGGAGTTATGACAGTTTTTATTCTGCTTCGAGACCTTTTTGTTGTTTCTTTTCAGAATCAACGTAAAAAATTGGTAAAATGTATTGGCTGCGGTTGCCAGGCAAACTGTACAACTGTTTCTAAACCCGCCAAGGTTTTTTTTCAGCAGTCTTTGGAAACGATTACTTCGGCATCAAATCATATAACTTATACGGGAGACTCATTTTTATTAATGAGAATTACCCCTAGAGAAATCTTGAAGGCGCAATATCATTTCCACCAATTCCGTTTTGCATGGGTCTTTGTTAAAAACCACAAATGCAAAAACAATTGGTGGAAATGATATTGCGCATTGAAGATTGCTCTACGCATAGTGCTTTCCTGTTACACCATTCTGTGCAATACATACCTATTTCGACTGAGCTTGACTCCAGAGGCCCATACATGGAATGTATGGGGGTAGCAGGCAATTCTGTAACTTCCGAGATAGAGCTGTACAACGTATACATAGCTACCGGTTGGTAGCTATACCCCAAGTTATTTTCCTGACATTAGCAATATGCTACAAGGCTTTAATGCTCACCACGAACTGTGGCATTATCTCCAAGACAATGACCAAAGGGGCATAGCTTTGGCAGAGCAAATCAGTAGCTCTACGATCAGCACAGAGAATGAGGACGCCCCCACGCGTATTATGGACGATTGCCATAACTTAACGACGTAACCACTAGGATCGGATCACCGTCCCTTAATTCCCATAAAAAAGGCTGATTGGGATGCCTTCTGAGAGGCCCCCAACCGAAGCTTTAATAATCTAGCTATTCCGTCCGATGTTCGGGTAGCCAAGAAAAAGTTCCGGGCTATCATTAACGCAGCAGCCGTTCGGTGATAGAACAGTGACATATCCGAAGAGGCGCGCGTGTTTTTTTAACCGGCTTTTTATTGAGCACCCAGAGAGTGATAAAGCGAAAAGTAGAGTATTGCGTCTTATCCGTGCCCTCCGAGTCGAAGAGGCACCTCCACAATTTACCGTGGGCGAAGTTGCCCATGTCATGCGCAGCGCAAAGTCATCTAAGGCGCTGGGTCCGGACGGAATCTCAATGCTGATGTTAAATCACTTGGATACCCCGAGAGTAGAGTACATAACAAAAGTGTTCAATCTGTCGCTAGCCATTCCACAGTTCCCGATGCCTGAAAATGGGCAGAGTGGTTCCGCTACTGAAGCCAGACTCAAGCAAAGGAGAACCGTACAGGCCGATATTCTTGCTTTCACCAGTAGCAATGACGTTTAAGGCACTGTTCCTCCCCTGCCATATCGAACACTTTCCTTGTGGTCATCATCAGCATACGTTAAACAAGCAGCACAGCACAACAGCTGCTTTACACTCCATCACCATACGTATAAGTCGAAGCCCAACGACAGGACGGTACTCGTGGTCGATATGGTCAATCATGCCACTCTGTACGAGGACGTGCAGAAACGACCCTTCCGCCCAATTCGAAACGTTTGGTCATAAACTATATGTGTGGGTGCCACTCATATGTAGAATTTAGAGACAGGAAGTCGAAGCCCTGTAGAGTTAAATAAGGAGTTCCCTAGAATGAAGTGATATCCCCGGCACTGTTTACCCTCTTCCTCTAAAATTCCTGCAAAAGGCGTTGAAATTGTGTTGTACGCTGATGATTTCACAATTCTGGCGTCAGGGCCTACAGTTGATGAAATATGCGAGAAAATAAACTATTTCCTCACTGACTTGGCACGCTTTTTCACTGCGAGGAATTTGAAAATATCCGCATCCAAATCATCAGCCACACTGTTTATTGCATGGATCGCAGATGTGCGGTTGTCACTCAATTTGAAAGTCGATGACGTCAACATCCCGACTACTAACTACCCCAAAATCATTGGGGTCGCATTGGACAGCCATTGCTTCAGCTATCTGCGATAAGCTCAAAAGTAGGAACATGGTCCTCAAGTCACTTGCCATCAGTACTTGGGGAGCCGACAAAGAAACCTTGTTGACCTTGCAGGTCTGAACAACATTCACTCCGATGAAGTCGCAGCAGCAGTATCCAGCTACAGAGTTAATGCAGTGCTAGGGAAACATCCCCCGCAACGCTGTTGGTTCTGGCTCAGCTGAGATCTTGATGGTGCAACCGCCTCAATTCTTATTGGGCACGCATTGATGCCATCGAGCCGGACATCTGTCCCGCCTCCCATCAGGGACCACATGCAGTTGTCCGCCCACTCAGCTGACCCCAGGCATCTGTGGACGCATCCAGTTCAAATGCCGCATTTCCTCCATCTGGTTATCGAAGCAGATTCCCCATAGACGAACAGGACTTTAAAATAAAATATATTGTTGTTACAACAACAACAAATGAACGAAAAATTGGCAAACCATAATCCTACTGATCAGAACAAGTATGGAATACCAGGAGTCCTGGCAGACATCGAGTCCACTCAGCAAGTAGACCAATCGCAAACCCCGCTTATCAAGGACAAGGAAGAACCATCTAAACCGAAAACAAAGTGATGCCCGCCAATTTTTGTATATAATGTAAACATTAAAAGTTTGGTGGACACATTAAAAGTCACGATCTCTGAATTTTCATTCAAGGTAATCAACATTAATAAGAACAAGAGTAAAATCTATTTTATACTGAGGGAAAAAATTCGATCTTTTTCCTTCATACCAAAGGAACAGAAACAAATTTCTTTAGTACTGCGAGGTTTATATCTGGACTCAGATATAGACCAAATAAAACCTGAATTGGACAGCCTTGCTCCAAACACTGTTGCAAACATTTCCAAATTTAGAACGCCAGGTTCTATTAAAAAAGGTATTGACATGGGCCTGTTTCTAATTTCAATGCTTCCGAGGAAAGATATTGGTGACGTCGCCCATATTCGGGGTTTACATCATCAAACTATTTCCTGGGAGAAGCCTAAAAGAAAGGAGGGTGATATTCAATGTCGAAGATGTCAGCGTTTGGGCCACATTTCACGGAATTGCTACTCGGCCTATAAATGCGTAAAATGTGCCCAAGATCATGGCCTGGCGAGTGTCATCGTATTCACACGAACGAATCTGATCCATTTTGCAAAAATTGCCAAGCATTGGGACATCCTGATAATTGAAGGGGTTGCCCCTCGTATAAAAAATATGTCGCTGCTCGGCATAAGAAAATTAATAAATCCCTTGAGCAGAATGCTATTGCCTATAACAATGTGCGAAGAGCTGTTGATACTTCAATGGTATCTGCGGGGCAATCATTTGCAAGTTTATTTAAGCCACAATATGTCCACCAGAGCTTTCGTCAACAAAAATGTACTATTGTCGAAGAGTTTCTAAAATTAGCCGACTATTTTCTGGAGCCTGGGAAATTAACGCTGGAGCAAGAAATTAATGTATATCTTTTTAATTATACAAAAAAGCCAAGAAGTGAGGCCAAAATTGATTTTTTACTAAAGTAAAATCTAATTATAGGTTTATAAATTTTGTAAATTGTTTAGCTCGTTTGTTTTATTTCGGTCTGTTCAATGTGTAAAAACAACAGACCGAAATAAAACAAACGAGCTAAACATACGTACATGCACGGCACGGCACACAAGTTGACATAGTCAACTAAACTCTTTTTACAACACACACACGTTGTTGTAAAAGAAATCTATTGATGGCTCTCGATGTGGAGTCTCTTTAGAGGTGGCAAGAGTGAGTTGTATTTTCGTGGGCAATTCTGTGAAGAAAACTTGAAAAGTAAGGTTTACAACAGTAGTTCTCATTCGTTTGGGGAGAGGCTGGCCTTATAGAGTTCGGTTTTACTTTCAACAATTGCAGCAAGGCTTTCTGAAGAGGGTTGTCACGGACCCGAATCATGATAAAAGTAGTGTGCAGCCACGAAAACCATTTACTCATCACAAAGGCTGGAGTGCGGCTTGAACAAACTTCTAAAAATATGACGGATTTATCTTAGGCGGCGATCTGAACTCAAGAAATCCAGTAACAAATAACACTTCGGATGTCGTCCGAATATGCGACGTATCGCCTTCCTATCCAAATGGTCACCGTTTCTTGATCATTTTCTTTTTAGCGCCCATCTCTTAAATATAAGCTACCTAAATTTCAATATTACAACAAAGCTGTCTTTCTCCGACCACTTCCCCTTTAAACTGCAAATACAATGTTTAAGTATTTTGAAATCGCCGCAAATTGTAAGCATATACAAGGACACCGACTGGGACAATTTTCGAAATGACATTGGAAGGACATCGAGCCGTTAAAACCCGTCTTCTAATCACAATTTGGATAACTGCGAAATAGACGGATTAATTGCAGAATTCAACAACACTTACCACTCACAGACTGTGGAATCTAAAAATGGTAAACTCCCTCTCTACAAAAGATCTAAGAAACTCTTCAAAATTAAACGTCAACGACAGAAGGAATTATAAAAAATATTCCATAGAACTGACAACAGACAGAGCAGTGAGTATGCCAATATCTCAAAACAAATTCAGCTCAAAAATAATCATTAAAGAATCCGTTAGCTAACAACAGGCTAACATTTTTAATGATAGATTATCAAATATAAAACTAGATCCGTCCGCTTTCAGGAAAATCTTTCAAATAACTGGGACAAACTGGCTGAAGGCAATAACAATCTGCCTTCAGCCAAAAGTTCATTCACATTGAAGACGTTATTACAAACAGCCTGGAAATCGCCGAACATTTTCAAACATATTATTCGTTCATATTCCATCGTACAATTCCTGACCAACGTGTTGATGATGCGTCAGTCTAATTCCAAGCCGCATTTACACTTTTGATGCCGACTTTAATGACCTTTAAAACAAATATAAAATACTTGGGTTTCACATATAAAATACTTGGGCGCGCTTCATACTCCAAAAGGCGAAGACAGTATCCGGGATGTTCTCATATGTCGTTAGCAGTAAATATCTGCCGCAGAACACAAAGCTGCTCCTCTACAAGGTTGCAGTAAGACATATACTGTGGTACGGATTTCCAATCTGGTTTACTATATGCCCTATAGTAGCCAAACAGCTGGAAATCCTTGAACGAAAATGTTTGCGCAATTGAATGAATAAACATTATGGTACCCGAAAAAAATTTCAAATTCCTACATACGTATATAATGCATCAGACGATATTTATTGAAAGGCTCTCCATAAATTAAAACGTTCTTCTAGAAGAAATATGCGAATTACGAATACGTTGGTATAATTAATGAAAATCCTGACAACGACCTTGTCCGCAACATCCTGCCACAATTTTACACAAAATTAGTACCCGGTATACATAGAGGTTAATTTTTAAAATTATACACATAATTATACTTATACACTACAAGAATATAAATTTAATAACAATCTATTTTAACTCACTATAAGTAAAAAATCATTACACGTAACTGAACACTCGCTATTTATTCTAAAAGAAAATTATTTTTATATTAATATTTGCACATTACTCACTGTGACATCATTTTACAACCAAATAATTCATTATGTTTTGTTTCGTTTCTCATACCAATGAGCTATGTTATCGCTGTTGATTAAAAGTTTTTGTTATTTAGTTTTATATATTATGTTAAAAAGTTTGTTTTGATTATTTATTTGCATTTTGACAGACTCTCATTTGCTCTGTTCGCTACAGTGAAGGCCGCGAGCAAGCCTTATTCTCCTTCAATCTATTTTACATCTTTATTTATATACATACCTACCACATCACAAGCACCCGTAAACCACCGTGTATTAAAACAAGCCAAACATAGTTCTAAGTTTAAAATGTTAACCATTCGCTGTGTACTTATACATTGTTTATGTTATCGAAAAAAAGTCTCAATAACTACTCTGACTTACTTGTTAATGACCTTTTAATGTGTTTAAACAAATTGGTCTGTAAATCTATTTTTTGATTTCTGACAATATTATGCCGTTTCGAGCTGACGACAGCTGCAACGACATACCAAAACCTCGGTCCTTGGATCTGCTAGGTTTGTCAGAACCGTATACACCATCGTCTACGTCTGTAAGGTGTACGAGTAATTGTTGCATGGAGTGGGTGTACTTCAGGAGATGTTCTGGTTTGAACCACTTTAGGGAGTATAGCGAAGCGGACTTTGTTGCCTCGTGCTGTATTAATGAGGTTAGCAGTGGGTGTCATTTGGTGTCATCATCGCTGTTTACATTTTCGTCGTCGTCGTCATCCAACTATGAGACTCCCCTGCAGCCTCCCTCGCAACAGCATCAACATACATATATATGTACAACATCTTACACCACAGATTGCTGTTGCCACACCTGACAGTGCATCAATTTTGGATCGCACTAGAAGTGAAGGACTTGCTTTCCTGTTACACCATTCTGTGCAGAACAGACTTATGCATGAGCTTGACTCTAGAGATAGATACATGGAATGTATAGGGGTAGCAGTCATATCTGGAACTGCCGAGATAGAGCTGTACGGTTGGTTGCTGTGCCCCGCGTTATTTGACATTAGCAATCTGCTACAAGGCATAGCTTTGGCAGAGTAAATCAATAGCTCTACGTTCTGCATAGAGAATGAGGACGACCCCACGCGGATTATGGGCGATTGCCAGACATTATTATGATATCGCCTGGCCTGATCACTGACGTCACCTGACACTATAATCTCTTAACGCCGTACGTATCTCAGTCAAAAAAGCTTATTGGGATGCCTTCAGAGAAGCCACAAACCGCAGCTTTAATAATCCATCCGATGTTCGGGTGGCCGAGAAAAAGTTCCGGGCCATCATCAACGCAACAGCCGCTCGCCATATCCCTGCTTGCCGAATACCCGAAGTTCGACTAAATTTCCCAGCAGAGGCTATCAGACGAGCGTGATGACATTAGTCGCTCCAACCCTACTGACCGTAGAATTAGGGATCTTAACTCCGAGATCAGTAGTTTGGTCAACGAATATAAGCGGAACATATGGCTAGGTCACTTGAAGCAGTGCAACTTAAGTTCCGGAATTGGATATTTATGGACAATGTTCAAATCGCTCTCTAACCCTGGAAGAAAGATGATCGGGCAGCCGTCACGTTCGGTGATAGAACAGTGACATATCTCCAGAGGTGCGCGTGTCATTTTAACCGGCTTTTTATTGGTCACACAGAGAGTGTTAGATAGTGAGTGGTGTAATATCCCCGGCTATGTTTAACCTCTACCTCTCTAAAATTCCTGCACCACCATATGGCGCTGAAATTGTGTCGTTCGCTGATGATTGCACAATTCTAGCGTCAGGACCAAAAGTTTGTATTAGAAAATTAACTATTACCTGACTGACTTAGGCCGTTTTTTCACTGCAAGGAATACGAAAATATCCGCCTCCAAATCATCAGCCACACTGTTTACTGCATCGACCGCAGAGGTGCGGTTGTCACTTAATGTCAACATCCTGACAACCAACTACCAAAAAATCCTTGCGGTCACATTGGAAGCCTTTTTCGATCCTCTGCACATGCTGGTCCTCAGTACTTGGGAGCCGACAAAGAAACCTTGTTGACCTCCTACAAAGCGATAGGGCGGTCTGTAGCGAACTACGCAGCACCGGTGTCTCGGCAAACGTGATTACGAATGTGCAGGTCTGGACAACATTCACGCCGATGAAGTCGCAGCAGCAGTATCCAGCTACTGATTGAATGTAGAGCTGGGGGAACATCACCGCAGATTTCACCTGAGGAGAAGGTACTGCCTCGGCAGACGCGTGTGGTTCTGGCTCAGCTTAGATTTGGATGGTGTTGCCGCCTCAATTCTTATAGTGCACGAATTGATGACAACGTTCCCGACATCTGTCCCGCCTGCCGTCAAGGACCACATGACGTGCTGCACCTATTCAATTGTCCGGCCAATACCGGTCGACAATGACTCGACTCAGATGTATAAGTATAGTTGAACAGTAAATAAATTTCTGTAAAAAAGTGAAACATTGTAATTTGCATTCAAGGCACCGTTTTTATAAAACTTTCGGAACAAATCTAGTTTAGTAACAATTCTCAAAAAAACAAAAAAAATATGGCCCTGTAGGGCATTTAAAACGAATAAGTTTAACTAAAAAAGTCGGTGGCAACCTATATTTTCCGAGTTACGGGACCCTCAATTTCAAACCTACAACTGGATATATCTGCGACATGTGGAATCTGACCTAGAATAAATTTTATGAATTTAACCCATTGTGGGCTGGGGGGTCATTTTGTATATTTTTGATCCGAGTTTCTGTGAAAGGTTTCGAACAATAAATTTATTAAGGGACTGAGGCTTAATACCAAAAGAGGGGAAATATTTTTGCCCAAAAGGCCATCATCTGAGGCTTGTATGTAACACTAGAAAAAGTTGCTGATGGATGGATTTGGAGGTAAGAAATACATAAAAATCATTAAGAAATGCATGATAACTGAAATAAAATGTTGAAATAAGAGTGATATAAGCTGAAAATTGCGCAGTAGACGAAAAATCGCTCGATTTTTTTTTTAAATAATTTTGTATATTTAAATTGAACATTGATAGGTAAGTAAGAGTTGTGTGACATAAAATTTATATAACCACAAAAAATTCATTTTTTTATTCAAAAATTCATTTTTTTATTCAAAAATTCAAAAAATGGGCTGTCATATGATCTGAAAAAAAATTAAAATAATTACAAATGATTTTTATTTTTTATGTTTCTTGTTGTACTATCCTTACATACTAAAATTAGTATTTATTCCTTATTCCAAATAACGGCTGGGCAAAGTCTCCCCATTGAGTTGACCAATGCCTGGCATCTTTCCCTAGGTATCAAATACCAGCACTGCTCCGCAGTACTCCATAGATCATTAGTCGGCATGACTTCAGACTCCCTTTTCTTAGGGTCATTGTCCTGCTGCATTACCAAAATTAGTGGCATTTCTTCAGAAACATACGAGAGCATAACCTCCTCAAGGATTTTAACATATACGGATGCGTCCATGATGGTATTTATACCGTAAATCGGCCTAACACCATAATAAGAAAAACATCCCAGACCATAATGCTGGAACCTCCATGTTGGATCGTCTTTGAGGTATATTTTGGGTTAAATTCCGAGTTTGGTGGCCTCCGGACGTATTGCAATCTCTTAGTCACATGTCTCTTTGTCAAAAGCAGCACTTTTCTTGGGCTGTGAGATTTGAGGTTATGTGCCCTTAACCTCCGGCATATAGTCTCAGTGCTCACTGCCAAATTAAATCTTTTTTCACATCTACTGCAATACCCATATTGCTTATAAATAAAGGAAAAGTTTCACAGATATGGCTTAGTATCTGAATTATACGTCTGAACTTTCGAGGCCCATATCTCGAAAACTTTGGGAGACCCCCGATTTTTATATTCTATATTTTCTGCTTAGAATCAAAAGTTCTATCGATGGTGCAAATTTGGTGTCCGTGCGAGAGTTGTTACTAAACTAGATTTATGCCAAAATTTCTTCCATCGGTATCCTTATAAAAAGCAAAAATGTAATGATTTTGCAAAAATACCGCTTAACTGTATTTTAGCTATTTCACTCAAACTTGATCAATATTTTTACTCACGTTATTATTTAAACAACAACCAATTACATGTATATTACCCTAATTCGATAAGAATTGAGAAAGATATAACGATATTTATGTCAAGCTTTTCGGGCACGTAACTCGGAATATACGGGTGGGAAAATGCTGTTGTTCTAGAAATTCGAGCAATGTATTTGCAGCGTTCGAAAAGTACTCGCGCTTCTTAGAAATAAAAACTCAATGTTTGAAAACGATGAATAACTATCTCTTATGCTTAACAATCTCTTGTGCTTAGTTTACGGTAACACAGCTCCCATTTTTCATGGATAGGAGCATTCAATCTTACATGCTTGTATTGTGGGAATAAAAACTCTGATGTCATAGTGTCTGCAACGTAAGGGTACGAGCACATTACTTGAGAAAATAATACTTATGAGCTTTATTCCGTAGACGCTAAAATTTTTTATGAGGGCGACTTGTGGTCATAAGCTGCTTGGGATTTTAAAGTGACGAATCGGCCCAGGGAAAAATGTTTTCTTTTAAGGAATTCAAGGTCCCATGATAAAGCACTTATATACATTGTAAAAATTTTTAAATGAAACAGCATAAAGCCAATCAGTTATTGTGCACAAAGAAATTAAAAAAAATTCTCAGAAAGTTTTAAAGTAATCGCCTTAGCGACCACTTACTCATTTAATAAACGATTACCAATAGAACACGGCTTTTGACATTATATATTGACTTTTGTAATGGTAAAGTAGTAAAAAATGTGTCAAATAGTAATACTTTTGCTTTATATCAAATGTTTAAAGTTAAATTGCAATAACATTTTTCGTCTTACTCGCCAGGACTATTTATATTTGGCTGAAACAATATGTATCTCAGGTGCTACCACAAACACCAAAAGAGCTGAATTATTCCGAAAAAAAAATGCTCTAAAGTGTATGTAAAGATACAAGACAGAGGATACTGCACATAACCGAATTATGCACATCTGATTTAAAGCAATTTTTAGTTTTTAAATCCAATGATTTGTCATGCTTCTGACTTTTAAAGTCAGACGATTGTTCACTTTATCCAAGTTACAGTGGCATTGGTTCTGGGAATGAATTATATGTGAGCGATATGTGATAGTCAAGTTCTGAAGTATTAAACGAAGGTCGTTAAGGGTCATATATATATATATATATATATATATATATATATATATATATATATATATATATATATATATATATATATATATATATATATATATATATATATATATATATATATATATATATATATATATATATATATATTACGTCAAAGTGCATATAAGCTCAGCGATCGTCTGGTACAACAGCAGCAGTTGGTGTTGTTGTTGCCTGCAATCTATCTCCGAAGCCGCCAGTTTATACAATCCTCTTAGGTGGTTAACACCATCTACCGTCGTTGTCAAAGCTCTGTTTAAAAGCCTCTGGGAACACGGGGTCGACTGGGACGCAGAAAGTCCAGATCATATTCAGAACGATTGGTTCAAATACCGCTCATCGTTGCCAGAATTGTCAGCGTTGAAGATTCCAAGATGGATTCATTGGCTAAAGGGATCAACGACTGAATTGCATTGCTTTTGTAATGCATCTACAGTTGCATACGCAGCTATAGTATATTCACGTGTCCTATCTTCTAACGGTATTTTCGTGAATATTCTGCAGGCAAAATCCAAAGTTTCGCCCGCTAAAACGGTGACAATACCAAGGCTTGAATTTTGCGCTGCTTCTTTGCTAATAAGACTTGTCCACAAAGTGAAAAATTCCTTAGAAAATTTGAATATTGACTCCGTTTACTTTTGGAGTGATAGTTCCACCGTTCTTAGTTGGATACGGAAATCGCCCTTCAACTGGAATGACTTTGTGGCCAATAGAATAGTGATTCAGAGGTTTAGCAATCCCATCGATTGGAAATATATTCCGTCCGCACTAAATCCTGCTGACTGTGCTTCCAGGGGAATGCTACCTAAGGAGTTAGTTCACAATACGACTTGGTGGTACGGTCCGGAGTTTCTCTATGAAACCTCATCCTTGTAGCCTAGGAATCTAGAAAACTCGACTAATGTCTGTGATATATTATCATATCCTCAAATGCTTTCTAGATTTTCAAGACTTCAGACTCTTCTACGAGTTTCGTCCCTATGCTTACGATTTGTGTACAATTGCAAGAATAAAGGACAAAGACGAACGGATTATCTGAGCTCGCCTGAAGTCAATCAGACACTATTAATTTTTGTGAAACTGACATAGAAAATTTTGCCAAGGAATTTGACAGGTAATAGTTCTATCTTAAAACTAATGCCGTTCATGGATGACGATGCTGTCATCCGTGTGGGTGGTCGTTTTCAGAACTCCCATTTGCCCTATAATGTCAAACACCCTATTTTGATCTCGAAGTCTAACCCGCTATCAAGACTGATAATTTTAGATTCGCACGAAAGGACCCTTCACGGTGGCCTTATTCAGCCAGAAGATCATGGGTAACATGCCTAATGTTCGACTGAAGTTCGACTTTTAAACATTGTGGAGTTGATTATGCAGGTCCCATTACAATTAAAGCATCTTCTGTTAGATCAGCTGTCATCTCAAATGGTTACATCTGCCTGTTTATCTGCATGGTCACTAAAGCCATTCACCTGGAGGCAGTATCTGACCTCAGTACGAATGGTTTTATGGCGGCCTTCTGGCGGTTCATTTTTGGTAGAGGTGCTTGTTCTGATCTATATTCTGACTGTGACACGAATTTTGTTGGTGCGTCAAAGGAACTTCGGCTACTTCATAATAGTACCAGAAAGTCGTTGCCTGAAGATCTGGAACATGCCTAAGGTTTACATGAGACCGCTTGGTATTTTATTCCACCTGCTTCACCAAACTTCGTGGGTCTCTGGGAGGCAGGTGTAAAGTCAGCAAAGTTCCACTAAAAGCATACTTTGAATGATAGACTTCTCAATTTCGAGGAACTGACAACTTTATTATGCCAGATTGAAAGCTGTTTAAATTCCCGTCCACTAGCTCCTTTGTCGTTGGATACCTCAGATGTCGATGCCCTTACGCTAGCCCACTTCCTGATTGGTGAACCGACGAACTGTATACAAGAGCCGTCCTTGCTTGAAAACAATATTAATCATCTTACTCGATGGAAGTGTGTGGAAAAGCTAAAGCAGCATTTCTGGAAAAGATGGCACAGAGAATATTTGAACCGTCTTCAAGCTCGACCAAAATAGCTAAGACTGAAAACTGAGGCCAAAGTTGGAGAACTGGTACTGATCGCTGACAAACGGTGTGGTCCTGGGCAATGGATTCTAGGTCGTATCCACGAAATTTATTCCGGAGCAGATGGACACATAAGGGTGGTATCCGTTCTAACAAAAAATATAATTGTAAAAAGATCCATTTCAAAAATGTCTTTCCTTCCAGGCAATTCAACCGAACTAATGCATAAACCTGACAGCTCATCTGACACAACAGAAAATCCTGACGACCTCGCCAAAACTACAAAAAGTACTCATGGTACAAATAACAAGCCGATAAAAATGGGAAAGGATGGAGCCTGAATTCAGACGCTGTGAGTTGGAGCACAGCGGAGTAGACTCGACTAAAACACTCCCACCGATAGGCCATCCTTCGCCCTCATCACATCCCGAAACATTCGTTCCTCAGGGCGGAGAATGTTGGCGAATTTATTCTATTCACCAACTCATCTACCTTTTAACATACCTACAAATAGTTTAATTCAGTTCTTTTATCATATTTGAATACATATTCAACAAATTATTCAATACTTTTCATTATGTTGAATATGTATTTTCAATTTTGTGCTTTAGTGTACTTGACGACGTACTTAGTTTTATATATATATATATATATATATATATATATATATATATATATATATATATATATATATATATATATATATATATATATATATATATATATATATATATATATATATATATATATATATATATATATATATATATATATATATATATATATATTACGTCAAATATTACTTTACATATTCAACATAATGTAAAGTAATGAATAATTTGTTGAATATGTATTCAAATATGATAAAAGAACTGAATTAAACTATTTGTAGGTATGTTAAAAGGTAGATGAGTTGGTGAATAGAATAAATTCGCCAACATTCTCCGCCCTGAGGAACGAATGTTTCGGGATGTGATGAGGGCGAAGGATGGCCTATCGGTGGGAGTGTTTTAGTCGAGTCTACTCCGCTGTGCTCCAACTCACAGCGTCTGAATTCAGGCTCCATCCTTTCCCATTTTTATCGGCTTGTTATTTGTACCATGAGTACTTTTTGTAGTTTTGGCGAGGTCGTCAGGATTTTCTGTTGTGTCAGATGAGCTGTCAGGTTTATGCATTAGTTCGGTTGAATTGCCTGGAAGGAAAGACATTTTTGAAATGGATCTTTTTACAATTATATTTTTTGTTAGAACGGATACCACCCTTATGTGTCCATCTGCTCCGGAATAAATTTCGTGGATACGACCTAGAATCCATTGCCCAGGACCACACCGTTTGTCAGCGATCAGTACCAGTTCTCCAACTTTGGCCTCAGTTTTCAGTCTTAGCTATTTTGGTCGAGCTTGAAGACGGTTCAAATATTCTCTGTGCCATCTTTTCCAGAAATGCTGCTTTAGCTTTTCCACACACTTCCATCGAGTAAGATGATTAATATTGTTTTCAAGCAAGGACGGCTCTTGTATACAGTTCGTCGGTTCACCAATCAGGAAGTGGGCTAGCGTAAGGGCATCGACATCTGAGGTATCCAACGACAAAGGAGCTAGTGGACGGGAATTTAAACAGCTTTCAATCTGGCATAATAAAGTTGTCAGTTCCTCGAAATTGAGAAGTCTATCATTCAAAGTATGCTTTTAGTGGAACTTTGCTGACTTTACACCTGCCTCCCAGAGACCCACGAAGTTTGGTGAAGCAGGTGGAATAAAATACCAAGCGGTCTCATGTAAACCTTAGGCATGTTCCAGATCTTCAGGCAACGACTTTCTGGTACTATTATGAAGTAGCCGAAGTTCCTTTGACGCACCAACAAAATTCGTGTCACAGTCAGAATATAGATCAGAACAAGCACCTCTACCAAAAATGAACCGCCAGAAGGCCGCCATAAAACCATTCGTACTGAGGTCAGATACTGCCTCCAGGTGAATGGCTTTAGTGACCATGCAGATAAACAGGCAGATGTAACCATTTGAGATGACAGCTGATCTAACAGAAGATGCTTTAATTGTAATGGGACCTGCATAATCAACTCCACAATGTTTAAAAGTCGAACTTCAGTCGAACATTAGGCATGTTACCCATGATCTTCTGGCTGAATAAGGCCACCGTGAAGGGTCCTTTCGTGCGAATCTAAAATTATCAGTCTTGATAGCGGGTTAGACTTTGAGATCAAAATAGGGTGTTTGACATTATAGGGCAAATGGGAGTTCTGAAAACGACCACCCACACGGATGACAGCATCGTCATCCATGAACGGCATTAGTTTTAAGATAGAATTATTACCTGTCAAATTCCTTGGCAAAATTTTCTATGTCAGTTTCACAAAAATTAATAGTGTCTGATTGACTTCAGGCGAGCTCAGATAATCCGTTCGTCTTTGTCCTTTATTCTTGCAATTGTACACAAATCGTAAGCATAGGGACGAAACTCGTAGAAGAGTCTGTAGTCTTGAAAATCTAGAAAGCATTTGAGGATATGATAATATATCACAGACATTAGTCGAGTTTTCTAGATTCCTAGGCTACAAGGATGAGGTTTCATAGAGAAACTCCGGACCGTACCACCAAGTCGTATTGTGAACTAACTCCTTAGATAGCATTCCCCTGGAAGCACAGTCAGCAGGATTTAGTGCGGACGGAATATATTTCCAATCGATGGGATTGCTAAACCTCTGAATCACTATTCTATTGGCCACAAAGTCATTCCAGTTGAAGGGCGATTTCCGTATCCAACTAAGAACGGTGGAACTATCACTCCAAAAGTAAACGGAGTCAATATTCAAATTTTCTAAGGAATTTTTCACTTTCTGGACAAGTCTTATTAGCAAAGAAGCAGCGCACAATTCAAGCCTTGGTATTGTCACCGTTTTAGCGGGCGAAACTTTGGATTTTGCCTGCAGAATATTCACGAAAATACCGTTAGAAGATAGGACACGTGAATATACTATAGCTGCGTATGCAACTGTAGATGCATTACAAAAGCAATGCAATTCAGTCGTTGATCCCTTTAGCCAATGAATCCATCTTGGAATCTTCAACGCTGGCAACCATGAGCGGTATTTGAACCAATCGTTCTGAATATGATCTGGACTTTCTGCGTCCCAGTCGACCCCGTGTTCCCAGAGGCTTTTAAACAGAGCTTTGACAACGACGGTAGATGGTGTTAACCACCTAAGAGGATTGTATAAACTGACGTCTTCGGAGAGTATTGATAGCGGATTTAACCGGTTTAAGATTTATTTTAAACGAATTTATCGTAAATTACATCCACTTTTTTCAGAAGGTAGCACAGATCTTTGTGCAAGACCAAAGCGTCATCCAGCGTATCTGCCCCTGATATTACATCGTCAACACATGTGTCTGACAGCAGAACCGAGGATGCATTAGGGTACTTAGACCTAAAATCGTGAGCAATTTTCTGAAGTACACGTATAGCCAAATATGGAGCAGATGTTGTACTATAGGTTACCGTGTTTAGCTAGTAGATAGAAATTAAAGCAGCTGGTTCAAACCGCCATAGGATTTTCTGGAATCTGCGATGTTCGGGGCATACATTATTCTGTCTGAACATCTTTTCGATGTCCGCACAAAACGCAATTTTGTGTCTCCTCTACTGAGTCATCACTGCAGGGAGATCATTCTGAAGTGGTGGTCCAGCAAAGAGTAACTCTTTAAGAGATTTATTATCCTTTGAATGACTACAACCTATTTTGGTCATATGTCCCAACGACTCATATTCATGTATAAATGCCTTGTAACTCTCAAAGAACAACGCCCGCTTAGATAAGGAAACCACTAATTGTCTAAGTCGTCTTAAAGCGTTGAGAACATTGTTGTCATGTATGACAGACTTAAATAGCAAGTGTACCTACCATGTAACGGCCACAATTAGTTATCTATGATGTTGCTCTAAAATGAGCTTGACAAAAACTGTCCTCCGAAATAAAGTTTCTCCTCAGACCAACTTCCTCCTGTTCCCAAAACAATCTGAGTATAGCTTCCAAGTTGGCGTTATGTATAGTAACTCTATTTGCAGAAATTGCGGGAGTAGAGCCAGAAAACACCCAACCAAAGCGTGTTTTTTGGAAAAGGAGATCATTGTGAACGAAGGATTCTGATGGGATTTTCTCCACAAAATTCTCTTGGAATACAGGTTAACTTTTGGGGTATCTTGTCCTGGCCGAAATAGGAGTAATTTTAGTTTAAAAATGAAAAAGATCTACAGGGATCTTCTCACTCATCGAAGGGTTAAAAATTGACGACAACAACAACAAAAGTAAAAAGGCACTTTGTTTTGTTTAAATTTGGTACAGAAATAACGCTCATTTGACCTAATTTGCATTGGGAATTAATTATATAATTCCTTATTAATATTACATTATAAGTAAATGTTTAGCTCGTTTGTTTTATTTCGGTCTGTTGCTTTTACACATTGAACAGGGATTAAACCGGCTCAAGACCTCTTGCTTCTGTATTTAAATAGAAGACAAGTTTTTAACAAAATGGCAAAGTGACATTGATTTTCGTGGCTGCACACTACTTTTATCATGATTTCGGGTCCGTGACAACCCTATTCAGAAAGCCTTGCTGCAATTGTTGAAAGTAAAACCGAACTCTATAAGGCCAGTCTCTCCACAAACGAATGAGAACTACTGTTGTAAACCTTACTTTTCAAGTTTTCTTCACACAATTGCCCACGAAAATACAACTTACTCTTGCCAGCTCTAAAGAGACTCCACATCGAGAGCCATCAATAGATTTCTTTTACAACAACGTGTGTGTGTGTTGTAAAAAGAGTTTAGTTGACTATGTCAACTTGTGTGCCGTGCCGTGCATGTATGTATGTTTAGCTCGTTTGTTTTATTTCGGTCTGTTGCTTTTACACATTGAACAGGGATTAAACCGGCTCAAGACCTCTTGCTTCTGTATTTAAATAGAAGACAAGTTTTTAACAAAAGTAAATAAGTAAATAACATATTAAAAACAATCGACAGGATAATGTCACTTGACAATAATTGCACGTTGATTCCCTGGTATATTCCCTCATTTGCAGAACACGGAATATATTGTTTCTGCCTGTGACGATTGTTTTTGTTTCGGAATCCTGTTATCTGTCGTCGCCTTAATGTTGCGTACAAATTTTGTGTTTTATATTTAAAAATTACATTTGGATGCTCTCGAAAGTGATGTTGAGTTATTCATGCGGTATGGCAATAACATTGTATTGGGAAATTTTAATAATAGTCAAGGGTGAGAGGTCAGATGTCAGTCCCGAATATAGGGCATGAATATGGGTTAATCTAAATGCTTTCATATCGTATATTAATGAACGACCAATTGCGTTAATACCAAATTAGAAGTTTTTAATTCTTTATAGTCAAATTTGATTGATATTGTTTCAGTTATTACATTTAGTCCTAAGCCTTTGAATGACCCATAGATGGATCGTAATGAAGCTTTTCTTGCTAGGTCTTCGCTTATGGTGCATTAAGAGGATAATCGCAGAACCTTTCATTGAGACAGTCGCAAATTTAGAAAACAGTACCAACCTAGAATGTTTGATAATGAAAGGTTTAGTAAGGATTGGCGGGATTTAAGAAAATGTGCATGTTTGGAAAGGAATGAAATTATTCGCTCTTGAATATGTGGTTTATTTATGATAATGATTCCTCTTCTGATACTTTTGATTTCGATGGGTGCATCAATTGAGTTGATGGATTCTCGTTCGAGTGTATGGATGCAAATACTTTGTGTTTCAACAGACCCCGACGGGTTCCCTGTCAAAGTTGTTAATATTATTTCCCCTTATACATTGAAACCATTCCTGCATTTAGTAAATATGACAATCACTACATCCTCTTTTCCCTCGGCATGGGAATCCGCACACGTGGTTCCGATACTTAAAATCAGTTTATCTCATGAGTTTTCCCGGTAAGCATTTTACCATATCTTTCCAAGATTGTTAAACAGATTTAAAAAACTCAAATGCTTTGTTCGTTTGAATTACTCTATTTTGATTGCAAAGTCAAGGGACTTTTACGGGTTTTCTCCTATGGCATGCAAATAACTCGGACCACTTTTTTTTCTTATGTACTTGGATGATTGTGTTAATTAATTGGATTTAGAAGTGGTGAACCCTTTTTTGTTAGATGATATTCAACTTTTATTTCATTTTAACCGGGACCTCCTGGACGTATGTGAGGCTAATGTAAATTTAAACATTGTCAATCTCATACGTTGGATGGTGAATAATGTCCTTTCGGTCTATGCTATGTGCCGGGATATTGCAGTTTGAACCTCTTGTCTGCTCTCCTCAGCTAGTTCTGCAGCCGCCAGTAAATTGGAAAAGTGTTTTTCCAAATCCTCCTATTATCCTTTGTATTTCGACACGAAGCTATGCCAGTGGATGTGTCTTTTGTCTGGTGTTTGACGCGTTGGTAGAACTTTCTGGCATCATTTTTGCTTCCATAAAGCGCTATCTCCTCACATTCTCGCCTTTCCAACTTCCCCCTCTTCCCACTGAATTGGCGGTGCTCCTCCCTCCTTAGCGTCCGATAGCGGTCCAATAGAGAACGCGTCGCCATAGGCGCAAGTGATGTCTTGTATGCCACGTTCTTAGCTTTTGTGGCGGCTCTGCACTCCTCGTCGTACCATTGGTTCATTTCTTGCCGCTTGCGGTAACCAATTTCTTCTTCGGCGGCTTTTGTCAAGGAGTCTAATATGTCCTGCCATTGAGCGATTATATCATCAGGTGGGGGACTTTCTCGAGTAGCAAGTGTGAAAGCTTTGTGGAGTAGTCTTGTGTAGTCTGTTGTGAATGCAGCTTTTCGGCGTCTAGCTTTTTCTTGTTGTTGCTACGAGTACGTACAAGCTTTGCGGAACTCATCGTCGTGCGTACGTTTGCTGCTACAAGGTAGTGGTCCGACTCAATGTTAGCTGATCGGAAAGTTCGTACGTCCAACACGCTGGGTGCATGCCGACTGCGATCACAACATGGTCGCTCTGATTATTTCGTTGTTGTTGTTGTTGTTGACAGCCATGTAGCCTTATGGATATTGCGATGTTTAAATCTGGCGCTGCTTATAACCATTTTCCTTGCGGCGGCGAAAGCTATCAGCTCATTCCATTATCAGAGGTGTCCTCATGGAGACTGGATTTTCCGACGGTCAGACCAAAGATACCTTCTCTGCCAACTTTGGCATTAAAATCCTCGAGAAAGATTTTAATGTCATAGCCAGGGCAGCGGTCGTATACTTGTATCTCCTTGAGGCGCTCGTAAAACGTGGTTTTAGTCTCATGCATGCGCCGACTGAATAAGGACGAGGCTTGTATAGAAGAATTTTGCCTTGATGCGGATTGTGGCCAGTCGTTCGCCTACTGGGGTGAAACCGGCGACTGGATGCCATATTCGCTTGTCTTCAACAAATCCACATCGAAATTGGTGCCTATTTTTATGGCAGCTGTTGTAAATGTCGCAGTTTTTACTTTATTTACGCCGTGTCCCTTCCATCGCATCTCCTATATGGCGGCAATGTCAGCCTTGTATTCATCAAGGACATCCGCCAGTTGGATAGAGGCACCCGGTCTTAGAAGTGTTCGTAGATTCCAGGTGCATATCCATAATCATGGTCCTTAAAACGTTTGCGGTGGTCGTCAACAACTAGGGTAGTCCGTTTTTCATCATTTATTCTAACTTTCATAGTGTGTGTTTTTTACGAAGTTAGATACTACTCGTACCACACCGCCAACCTCATTATTCTGAGGAAGGTTTCGCCTCTCACGCAATAGCCTTGCGCTTTGACGAGTGTCAAAGACGCCGTCTCCCAGGTGTCACCGCAGGGAGGTCCGTGAGTCGAAGTTGGACCAAACAGGAACTTTGCCTTAAGACATACACCCCCATGGACATGTTTATCAGCGGCAAATTCAATGATTTCAACTGAATTACATTCAATTTTAAGCGATTACAGTTTCAGTTGACAACGGTGCAAGTTAGACAACTTGAGCTAAAAATCAGGACGGATAATTTCCACCCAATCACCGATCCACATTCTGTCAAACGTTACAAATGCTTATACAACTTGATCACGCTGTACACTATTTTAGAGGACCTCACGGACCGGGCGTTTTTTAGTACTTTCAGTAGTTAGAAAACAATGATGTATATTTTCAAAAAAAAAATTTACATTTATTGATATTGCAGAGTCGACATATTAATTGCAGATTTTGGACAATTATTTAATGTGTTTCAGAAAGGCGGAAGTTGACAAAATACTCAACGGTAGAAATAAAGCTTTAGTGCGCCCGAATCTTAATGTGTGAGTTTAATAATATCTTGATGAAAAGCAAAAAAAAAAATAAAAAATTACCCTGGATTTACGATTTATTTATCCCTATACTACGTTTAAATTCGGAATCGACATCACTAATTCTTAATATTGTGATTGTTTAGTTGAGAATTTCTATTCAAATAAGTAAATTTGAAGTTACAAATTTAATTTGAAAATGTCATTTGATTTCAATTACAAATTATGGGTGGCTACCAAACACGACGTTGACCATTTAATCAAACGACAAAATGTTCTAAAAAGTCTTAAACCTATAGATAATCACCTGATATCCTTCCAAATATTGTCTGAAATGTTTGTCCTGTACGGTGAATTGGTCAATAAGCTGACTTATCTGTATCGCAATACCATTCAAGCCCAAAAGAGAGATGTCATCAGAAAACTTGTTGAACCTGTTATTCGCACATTTATAATGCTGAAAATCCAACTGAAGAACGTGGAGCTTAGCGAATATATTTACGCTGATAATGCTCTGGTCGCTTGCCATCGTACCCCTTTTGACATGATAGTTTGGAGATGTCCAGATATGTTGTATCGCAGGCCTCCTGATATTCAGCAAATTATTTACGACAATCAATTGTTTATCGACGACCTGGAAAAGGAACATATCGAAATGCAAGCGAAGCAAATGCTCAAAGAATCCATTGGTATTCTACAAGCGCACGAAAGGGCGAGGCAAACTCGAGTATATAAAGCCGCTATAAACTACGATATGAATTTGTTAAAACGCAGTATCGTTAAAACAGTCCCCTATACATTTACCCATAAGAAGAATCAGAGTATGTGCGTACCTGTAAAGCGTACTATATTTAGAGAGAATTTGCCTAAGCCCAAAGAATGTTGTCAAGAAATGTTTCGAAATAGATTACGAGTGTCCAATACAATCTATGGTATGTATGTATACGGGTATATTGCATTTTAATTATGAACTCCTAAACAGTGTCCAAATTATTAAATTTGCAAGTTTTCAAGTAATGAAATGTTTCTAAAATTATAGTTCTCAGGATATATCGCAACACGAATACTTCGAAATTGCGTTTTTCGTACACAACGATAGAATTTGAAACAGTTTCGTTTGAACAAATTGAGAAAAAGTTTTTTTTTCGCATGTTTGGCATTAGAGTTTGGTTCGTTTAACTTTTATTTACAATAGAAAGTTTGGGATGTATTTATTGTGCCTGCAGGAAAAGCAATTTGATTTTTAAAAATATGTATGTCAGAAAAACGACGTACGGTTTTATATCAGAGATGCCATAGTGAGTGGACAGTCATAGTGACGATGGCTAGGGTACACGATTATCAAACAAGTAAACCCAGGTTCAAATCCGGGTAGAGAAATTTAAAATGTTATGTGGCGGTTTCGTAAATGCCAGCGACTTAACGAGTAGGAGATAAATCACCAAGCTACGCAAAAGCATCTCTATAAAATAAAGTAGTTTCCGGTGATTAAGCGTAACAATTATATCGTACATCTGAGATGCAAAAGAGACATTTTCGCCATCAGAAGTACCGTGATACATTCGCAAATCGTTTTTGACGTATTTGAAACATTGTACAAATATTTCGATTTGTTTTGTACACTAGATCACGTTGTGGTTGCAGGATATAATGACTTAGTGCTGATGTTTGTATCACCTCAAAGAACTAAGATAGAACCCATTTTAAGTATACCAATTAATTAAGCATCACTATCTGATTTCATCGAGTGATGTCCGTCCGTCTGTGTATTTATCGTTCAAAGTACCCTCCCAACATTTGGAAGTTTCTTTCATCGTCCATCGTCTAATGCGTTTCGCTTTAGTCACTTCCAGACGATAGTTGGAAGATAGTTTGAATTTTACAATAACAATTTACATATAATTGGAAGATTGTTTGTTGTTTACAACACCGTTATGGACATATGAAACAAAAGAAAAAATTATTCACTTCTGCAGTCGCAGAGACCGCGACATCATCGAGATTTTTGGTATTTTGTCTTTTGCTGTGATCGGTCAGTGATAAAGTGTGGTTTTGTAATTGTTATTGTTGTAGTTTTTACATATTTTTTATCCCACAATATGAGTGAATTTTCTGTAAAGGCAAAAAAAAATAAAAAGCAAAAGAGCGGCAAATAAAATAATAACAAATATATATGGGACTACAACCAGTGGTAAAAATGTAATACAAAAAAAAAATTGATGCATGTCATATTGAAGAAAGTTGCGAACCCAGTGTTTCCGTTCAAATGTTTTCATGTTCTGATGTTTCGTCAAGTGATAGTTCAAGTGACTCTGAAGATTATGTTGATAGAAACAGTCGATTTGAGGAAAAAACGTTTTGTATCATAAGGCCACTTAAAAGTGACTAAAAGGCACTATGAAGTGACTTCTGAAAGGCACTCAGAAGTAACTTCCTAAATGTTACTAAGAAGTGACTTCTAAAAGGCACTCAGAAGTAACTTCCTAGAAGACACTAAGAAGTGACTTCCACGAAGGCAATCAGAAGTCACTACCAAGGAGGCACTAAGAAGTGACTCTTTATAGTTACGCAGAAGTGGCTTCTAGAAGTTACTTCCGGGGGGTACAACTTCTTTATACGGAAGACACTTCCGCGATAAGAAAATGGTATCGCAGACGATGAATTTTAACTTCCTAACGCCACTTCTTAGTCACTTCCGCGATAGAAAATGTTGGCAGGGTACAGCAAGCAATTATGAACCGATTTCCATGAACATAAATAGGCCAAGTGCGAACCCTATTGAAACTGGTAAAATTGTCTATTGTTTCATATCGCCGTTCCTTGATTTGAAGCTCTGCTATTGTAGAAGTTAGCTATTAAATCCGATTGCGACGAAACTTCGCAGAGTGGTGCAGGCGTAATTCAAAAAATTAACACTAAGGTCTCTCCCATTTTTGAGGTCTTGTTTGTAGTCCTAAAAAACGCATTAGCTCTGATCTTGCATAAATTTCCAATGGTATCTTGTAAAACGATATTTTCAAATAGCCTCCGTGTCGTATTTGAAGTTCTGCCGCTATCAAAGACCCAAATTAAATCGGGTTGTGCTCGAAATGAATGTATTCGTAGTACGTTACGAGCGACTTAAAAGATGCGGTCCCTTTTGACTTATTTTTTTTCTTTTTAAGCTTTGTTTAAATAAAATTGATTTTGAAAACTAAGCAAGGTTTCATGGATTTGATACCGTCGTACATTCTCATAGAGCGGAAAGTACAAAGTGAAAAAACCTTTTTAACATCCCTGCTATGAAAGAAGAAATTAAGAGAGTGACATCAGGCAGAGCACCTAAATATCGTTATCATAATTGAGATAACGATAGTTAGGATGTCCTGATCTTCTTTAAACAATTAAATTTAACTTTTGCGACAGAGAGGAAAATATCGTTGACATCGTCTTTTCTAAAATTTCAAAATTTGTGGCGAATGCTTGTTTTTTACTTGAGGCCAAATCTACCTGTCAAATTTAACACTTCACTTTGTACAACACTAATATGGATGTTCAGAAAAACCTATCGGCGACGAAGAACAATTTAAGAGTTTTATCTGTTTTACATCTTTTAAAAAACTATTAATTTGGACACTATAAACAGTGTTTACTGAGTGAACATCTGTACGAGTATTCATGATAAATTCAAATTTCAATAAAACTGCAACTAAAGGGAAGCACACCGGGCACAGCTGGTAGCGCATTATAAGTATATCCTGGTTGCAATACAGAGTGGTTAAATAGCACAAACGAGGGGCCATTGAACCTGTTCAATGGCGCCAATTTGGAAATAGAGTTGTCACCAGTTTTTGATTTTGCAATCGTCGATTGTTAAGCGCCCTGTGTGGCAAGTAAGCAATTCATTTTTGAAAACAATAATAAACCTCAATTATGATTTCTCTCGCCTTAAACTAAAATCCGCTTTATTGTAAAATCGTTTATGTGAAACAAATTCTTAATGGAAAAACACAAACTTATATGATACGAACACTAGTTAAGAGAAAAATTATGACCAGAAATGTTGTGCCGTCTCATTGCAATACTACTCCATGCTACCCATTAAAGGTAATACAATTTTTCGCTTATATATAAGTATACTTGTATGATGACAAAAATTAGTGTACAAAACATTCTGAATGAAATGAAAGAAGGTATATTTTATATCAATTCATTATATGTATCATTCGATTGTTTATTTAAGTGATTAGGAAACAAAAATACCTCTCACTGAATTCAGAGTTATTGAGGAAAAGGCAAAAATGTTGGCCCAAAACTTTAACTTTGTACCAGTGGCGGATCCACGGGGGGTTTTCGGATCCGGACCCCCCCATGGGATCACATACTTTCAAATTTTATGCTTTTATTGGGCATGTTGGTGAAGTTGAAACACAAAGTTATTAATAAAAATTCGTAATTTATTGAATGTTTTACAAAAATTTTAATTTATTTTCGAATAATAAATGCAATAGAAGATAATTACGAAGAAGATAATTACGAAGATAATCAAAATGACCGATCAAGAAAAATATATGATCCACAAACGGTTCTAGTCACTCTTAAATTTTCGAGGCTTTTCAAAAAAATTTCGTCTTCAGTCAAAGTTATGCGATGATGAATGTTCAAAGATGCAAGACCATTGAGACGCTCTTGACCCATCGTGTTTCTCAGATAATCTTTCATTCTCCTCAAAGTCGAAAATGATCGTTCTGGAGTTGCTGTGGTCACGGGTATCACCGCCAAAACTCGTAGGATTTTGTTGACGTTTTTGAAAGTTCTGCCATTTATGATCTGCAAAAATTCCTTCTATTTCGATTTTCAATGGATATTATTTATTTTACTTTGTTCCAAATTGCACCAAAAAAATCTCTTACTCAATTAATTGTCAATAAGTCGTCTATTAGTGATTTTTCTCTGATTCTTTTAAATTAAAAAATTTTGTTTTGAAATTAAATAGAAAATAAATGATAATCTATTAGTATTATAATCAATCAGATTTTTTGGTACAATATATGAGAAACCTGGCATTATTTTTTAGCCAAAAATGATCTGAATTTGGGAGATACTCACTGCTAATGCATCAAGTGCATTTTCGATGTTTTGATTGCAGATCCGTTGTCTCCACATTTTGACTTCTGAAATGAAATTACTCTCGGAACAATCCAGTATTTCTTTGTAAAATTGGTAGAGGCTTGCACATTTCTTCTCGTCGAATTCTTGTTTGAGGAATAGCTGTCCAAAACTTTGGAAAACTGTTTTGTGTTTTTCGAACCGACTCTGAAGATGAGAAATGTAGGTGTCGAGAAATGGGATGTAAAATGCGATTTTGTAATACTCTTCAACTGTTTTCGCTTCAACGTTGCAACGATTTTTTTGTCGACTGCATCGACGAGGCATTTTCATTTCAATCTCGTACTCCGAGCAAATTTCAGAAACTTTTTGATAAACAATGTGGAAGCATGAATCCACGTTTTTACGCTTTTCCTTGAAGTCGTTCAAAGCATCATCAGCCAATTTCGTGGCCTCTCCCAGATCTTGATTTTTCAATTGCAATTCTCGACTCAATGGCAAAACGATGGAATTAATTGATTCCATAATATGACAGGAAATTTGGAACTCGATTGTGAAAATCGCTGTCAAAAGTTGAGATGCTGCCCCTGAAGTTTCTCGATCCTTCCACGTTTTTATTTCTTCCAACGCTTCAATAACAGCCGGTTGAAGTTCGACGTATCTTGATACAGCTTCATGAGACTGAGCCCATCTTGTAGGACAAATGGACTTCAATTTTTCTTTTCTTCGCTCACTTTTCTCTGTCATTTTTGAAATTTCGTTCTTCAAGATGCTTTGTCTCTTGGGCCAGTGAAAAAATGATTGAATTGCTCCGATAGTTCCCAACGCGTTTTTGATACCAGATACTTCGCAAGCTGCATTGATGGTCAAACTGAAGCTGTGTGCGGCGCAATGCACATAAATTGCGAGAGGAAAATGAGACCTCAAATAAGCCTGTGCTCCATGAAATTCGACACTCATTGCCGGAGCATGAATGAGCAATCCACGCCGATATCGGTCAGATAATTCCTGATGGAATTTGCCAGAGCTTGTCCAGAAACGTCAGTGACGGGAACGAATCCGAGGAAATCCTCACAAATATTTGTTTGTGAATCCAAGTATCGTGTGCAAATGGAAAATTGCTCTATGCTTGAAATGTCAGTCGATTCGTCGGCTAAAACTGAGAATCCTTCCGATTGATTTATTCGATCAACGATTTTTTTCTGATCAATTCATGACATTTTGCAAACGTTTGCGAAGTGTTTGGTTTGTTTTCGTACTCTGATTAAAATACGCTCAAACACGCTCATAGATGGCGCAAATATCAACGGAAAAACTTAAAGAAAAATCGCACGGCGCTGTCATCGCGACTAGGTTGGCGCGCAGTTTGAATTTGCGAACAAACTATATGCACTGCCATAACGACTGGACAGCACCAATGGCTTTTCTATAACACGGTAGTCCAGCCGTTATGGTGACCTGTATATACGTGGTAATTATGCATATATCTCAAGGAAAAAATGTCTACCCCCCACCCCCCCTTAAAAAAAATTTGGACCCCCCCTTATCAAAATCCTGGATCCGCCACTGCTTTGTACCAAAGCCAAATTGACGTGAACTGCTATTTTAAAATATTGAAATTGTACATATTTTGTTAATTGTGCCATACGTTTCTATCTTCGTTAGATAAATCAATTTCAACAGTGCTCTGTTCGTTTAAACGAAAGAAGTTTCACTTATCCGAAGTCCTTTTTATTAGAAAACCAGCATAGATGCCAACAAATTCTTACTGTTTTTTAGTATCGCTTATGTGAATTCGACTCTATCAGTACGAGTATGTGTTTTTTTCCATACCAACAAAACATACATCAACTATTTGGTCTTATTGGTATTAGTATTAGTTCACGAGTTGTGTGGTCGGATGACTCCTTGTCCAAGTTTACCTTAACATTGTCTATAATAATATTGTAGTCATTGATTTTATGACTTAAACCGTAAATGAGATTTTTTTAGGAGGGCGTTGTCAATTTTTTATCAGCATGTGTTTCGATCCATGTCAACATCACATGTTTCAAATATTACATAAGAGAACAAAATGGATCTTTTTGTGTGTTGTTTGCAACTCTATAGCAATTTTATTTACTAATATGAGGTCGCTAATTCTAAATCTAATCTCCATTTTTCTCTAATCGTATGTTCGACTTTTATCCAAAAATTTAAAATTCAAAAAAGAATTTTTTTTTCTTTTTATAAGCCGATTTTTAAAATTGTGTTTTTTTAAAGATGTAGTTGTTAAATTTGAAAAAAAAATATTTTTTTTAATATCACCAAATATCATATTACAGTAGCTTTCTAAAACACGTATGTATGTACATAAAAATAGATTGAAATTTTAATAATTTATGCTGAGTTCGGTGATAACAGATTTTTCGCCTTTTTTGGTTGTACCAAAAAAAATTTAAAATTGTGTATTTTTAAAAATCATAAAAAATGCAAATGAAAAAAAGTGTCAAACCTTTTACTTTAACGTAAAGTTACAAAGCCTATAAACCAAATGAGACATAGGACATGTATATATGTACTCGTTTCGCTTTTATTCACAATTGTCAAGGAGTTTGTTCAAAGAAGTAGTAGAGGAGGGAGATCTAGGTTAGCGAAATTGCCAGCGAAGTCTACAAACTCTTCAAAAAACTAGATAAGGTATACACTATAGCTTACCAAAACGTAAGAGGTTTAAAAACTAAATTAAGTCGCTTATTTGTTGATAGCTATAACTTTGATTTTGATATTGTTGTTTTTTCTGAGACTTGGTTAAAAACTGATATTTTGAACTCTGAGGTTCTGTGTAATAATTATACAATATATAGAAAAGATAGAACAGAGAAAATCGGTGGTGGTGTCTTAATTGCGGTTTCCTGCTGTCTACCTTCTGAGCGTATTTTTTCTGATGAATTTAACAATTTGGAATTTATTGCAGTTTGCGTGCATTGGGATCTAAAAAACTTTTTATTACCTGTTCCTACATTCCTCCTTCGACCGATTTTGATGTTTATAATGAACATTTGACTGCCGTTGGAAAAATAATTACAAGTATGAATGAGTCTGATATTATCCTAACATTGGGAGACTTCAACTTATCTTCTGTATCATGGCATATGTTGCCTGATTCAGAAGCACTTACTCCTCTTACTAACAGTGATTGGACCACTGATGTTGCTGGCCTATTGGCAAAAATGAATTTGTCTCAGATTAATAATATTCTTAACCAGAATGGAAGGATTCTTGATTTGATTTTGACCAATGAAATACGTTTATTTCAAGTTATAAGAATGCATCCAATTTCTACTCCGGAGGACAACCACCACCCGACTATACTCGTAGGTATTTCATTTTCAGTTACATTGCGTTTCCAATCACCATCTCCTAGTCCTGCTGGTGATTTTTCTAGATTTTGCTTCAAACTTTGTGATTTTCATAGACTTAATTCCCTTTTATTATCTGTTGATTGGAATGCTATCTGCTGTTGTAGTACTATTGCGGAATTTGAGTTTGCTGTTAAGAAATTTTATGACATACTAAATGAATTTGTATCTAAAACAGTGCCTATGGAACCCATTGTTGTAGAAAAAACTATGCCTTGGTTTTCTATGGAGTTATGTAGATTAAAAAACATAAAGAGTAAACCATTTAAAAGATTCAAAAGAACAGGACTAACTGCTTATTATGGTAGATATTCCATAGCGAGACAACGGTACAATATCGAGGCTCGTCGATGCTATAGGTCGTACTTGACAAGAGTTAGGGACAATTTTAAAGAAGACCCTAAATCATTTTATCGGTTTGTTAATTTAAAACGTCGAACATCTTCTAAGACATCGAGAATAAGATTTAATGGTGTTGAGTTCTCAATCGATAGTCTATTGCAAACTGTTTTGCTGACTTTTTCGAAAATACATATTCACTACGTTCGTTTAATCCTGCAATTCCGTACCCTTACAAAATTTCATCAGTAGGTCAAATAGTTCCTCCTTTTTTAGATTTTTCACTTATTGAATTAAACTTGTATTGTCTTAAACCCACTAGCACTTCTGGACCCGATGGCATTCCGAATGTTTTATTGAAAGACTGCTCGGAATCCCTGGTCTTACCCTTATCCTTATTATTTAATTCATCATTACAATTGGGGTACTTTCCTGATTTATGGAAACGGTCTTACTTGTTTCCACTTCACAAATCTGGTAGTCTGTTGGCTATATCGAACTATAGAGGGATTGCTAAATTAAGCGCAATTCCTAAGTTATTTGAAAAAATTGTAACAAATTTTGTTTCACATAATGTGGCGCCCATACTCCATCCATGCCAACAAGGATTTCGTAAGGGTCACTCTACTATTACAAATCTACTTTAGTTTTCCTCTGAAGTTATAGATGCATTTATTCGTCGCAAGCAAACTGACGTTATATATACTGATTTTAGCAAGGCATTTGATAAAGTAAATCACAGACTATTACTATTCAAGTTAAACAAAATTGGGTTTAATATTAATTTCATAAATTGGCTTTCCTCGTATCTAATTGGGAGGGAACAAGTAGTTTTATTTGAAAAAACGTCTTTCCAGATCAATTCGTATTTCCTCTGGTGCCCACAGGGCAGCCACCTTGGACCTATTCTCTTTTTACTATTCATTAACGACTTGCCCGAATCTATTATCAACTCTAATTTACTAATGTTTGCAGACGACGTTAAATTATTTTCCTCCTATGCTAGCTTTGCGGACAGTCACATACTGCAGGGTGATTTGGACAGATTTAGTACTTGGTGTGAATTTAATTTTATGGAATTAAACCTTTAAAAGTGTAAGCATATGTGCTTTTCTAGACGTAGTTTGTTGGCTACTAAATTTAATCTATGTGGCTCTGAATTGGCATCGGTTGATTCATTTATTGATCTCGGTTTTATGATGGATAGAAAGTTGAATTTTAATAACCATATCATTACTATGGTAAATAAAGCGTATGGTGTCTTTAATTTTGTGAAACGCTGGGCAAAAGAGTTTACTGATCCATATACTACGAAACAGCTTTATATTTACCTAGTTGGGCCAATTTTAGAATATGAATCAGTGGTTTGGGATCCCCAATATGATTACTAGGTTAACAAAATTGAGTCCGTGCAGAAAATTTTTTTTAATGTTCTGCTTAAGAGGTCTTCACTGGAATACCGGTTATGAACTTCCTTCTTATAATGGCAGGTTAAATCTTATTAAATTGCCCTCATTGAAGAGTAGGCGAACTATGATGAATACGATGATGGTATATAAAATTATATGTGGGGTTGTGGCTTCTGAATACTTAATATCAAAAATTTCTATTATCGTTCCATTTAGACCTACTAGATACTATCAGTTCTTACACTTGGATTTTCAAAGACACAATTATGCATGTGGTGACCCATTTCGTAGAATGTGTGCTGATTTTAATTCGTTATATCATTTAATTGATTTCTCCTTAGGTCTTGATTCATTAAAAACTGTAATAACTTTTTATTTAAACTCATTACACCAAGGCTCATTGTCTTCATAACAATTTAGGCTGCTATAAACAAATTTAGTAATTGTTATTATTCTTAAATACTTATGTATATTATGCTTTTTATTTTTTTATTAGATTTTAATATTGTAATGGGGTAGGGTGGTGGTTATGTTTTGATTTTGTATTGCATGCTTCTAGTCCTTCTCATACTTTGATTGGATTGTATTATTGTATTAAATTAAGGTGTTGGTTATATTATAAAGTATTAATTTGGTGTTTATATTTTCTAGTGATTATTATTAATATTTTGTTTGTACCGATAGGCTGTTGATAAATATCTGTAGCTAATTTACATGGATGACGTTTCTTGTCATCTCCATTATGGATCGGTCCATAATGTGTACGTTGTCCCTACGTCATGGGGACGTGTCCTCCTCGGTCGGCAGGGACGGGTGTGAGAGGCGTGGGAACGTTCGTCTAAAAAAAAAAAAAAAAAGTAAAGTAAAGTAAAGGTATGAATTTCAAAAATTTGCTCGAGATAAAAACTTTGATGGCATTTGTATGATTCTCAGAATTAAAAAAAAGGAATAAACAAAATTTACTTTAATTTTTATGATTACGAAGCAGAAATTACAACATTTTACAGAAATTGACGCACATTTATGAGTGGTCATTATTTGGCAAGTTCTGAAAAATTTGAATCACACACTAATTGTAAAAAACTAATAAATGATGCCAAATGAACGCACATAAATTAAAATTTCTGAACCCTGATCAACGAACTCGAAAAGTACAAGTGATTTTTTTCCGGTTTTTAAAAGTAACTAACGTCAAAAAAGTAAAAGTGCAAATCCACAAAAAATATAAATCATTTTAACACTGAACATTTAATTTTTCTGTGCAAACGGTTATTTTTTATTAAACACTGTGTTACTTTGATACATACGTCAAAATTGTGCATTGGTTGCGTCAAGAAACACGTGTTAAATCAATCCCAACTGTTTTTATAACAACTGTGGCGAATAAACGTTTATAAAAAAAGAAAAAGTGTGTCAGAGTTCATTGCACAGGTGCATTTTGACTACTTCGGATTTACCATGGGAACCCGTGACAAGTACTGGATTCCTAATACTGTATGTTACAACTGTTTAGATTATTTAAGGTTGTGGGCAGACAAGAAACGAACCCATTTCAAGTATCAAACACCAATGATCTGGCGGGAACCTTCGAATCATCATGATGATTGTTATTTTTGCATTGTAGACACAACAGGCATTAACAAAACAAACCGATCTAAATGGATTTATCATAACTTGTTATCTATTACCCGACCAGTCCTGTGCCTTAGTGATGATTCAGAAGCACATCAATATACGTCTACAGAAAATTATCACGAATTACGACAAAAGTACTGCAAGTGGATCAGATGACTTCCATTTAGATATTTCTTCTGAACGCCAGCCATTTAATCAGGAGGAGCTTAGTGATTAAGTGAGAGACCTTGGACTCTCTAAAAAAGCATCTGAAATTCTAGCTTCTCCATTAAAGCAAAAAACCTAGTTAACCCAAGAAACAAGAATTTCGTACTACCGTAACAGAGAGAAAAACTTACTTCCATTCTTTTCAGAAGACGATGAGTTTGTTTATTGTTCAGGTGTTCCTGGTTTAGTAACATCGATGGGATTAGAGAAGTATGATCCAAATTAATGGCGACTATTTAAAGATTCTTCTAAACGCTGCCTAAAATGTGAACTTCTGCATAACTGTAATAAATTATGTTCATTGCCGATTGACATTCAAGATCTCAACACTGGAGTAAAAAAGACTGGCCTTCGAGGGAAGCTGTGATTCCAGAAAAGCTGAATATAGTTAATGAACCAATTGTGCCTAGGAATCGCATAATACTGTTACCTCTCCATTTCAAGCTAGGGCTTGTAAAACAATTTGTCAAACTCTCAACAAGGACTGTAATTGTTTTAGATATATCAGTAGAAAGTTCCAAAATTTGATTTGTGAGAAACTGAAAAATGGCATTTTAGATGGCCCTCAAATCAAAAGGTTAATCAAAGATGAAAACTTTAGTAGTTTTATGACAGATATAAAAATAAATGCTTGCAATAAATTTGTTAGCATAGTACAAAATTTCCTGGGAAACAAAAAGGATGAGAACTATTCGGACCACGTGGATAACATGTCCCATTTCGAATAGCTTGCTTGTAATATGAGCATTAAGGTGCACTTTCTACATAGTCATGTAGATTGTTTCCCCGAAAATTTTGGAGACTTCAGTGAAGAATAATGTGGACGTTTCTATCAAGATATTTTTACTAGAGAGGAGCGGTACCAGGGTTACTGGGATGCCCATATGATGGCGGAGCATTAAAAACCAACCATCTAAACCAGATAATTTAAGAAAATGATGTAAAAGACAATTTTTCAATGAAATGTAATTAAATTATAATATTTTTGTATTAAAAATTCTTATTTTTCTTTAAATTCGTCTTTTATTAATAAATGAAAAGTATAGCTGATAAAATAAATCTGACTTATGTAATATCTGAAAACAGAGACCTAGTGACACTTATTAAAGAAGTAGAACAGCAGCAAATACACACATATTCATCAATGTTACTTCTGAATGGAAATCGCGAATTTTGTTTATTCAGTTTTCTCAGTAAATTGTTGACAAAATTTCAATGAAATAAAGCTCAGTTGATTCAAAATATATTAACTAAATGCTTTTAGACCAACACTGTGATTTTTGTCTCATTTTGTATGAATTTTTAAAGAACAATTTTTTTTTTTATAAAATTGTTGTTTTTTTTCCAAAACTTCAACGATTTATCTGAAACTACTGGGCCAAATTAAAAACAATGTAGGCACGGATTAAGGATAATTTTATTGACGAGTTTTATTTTTTTTTAACTGAATATGGGGAACCGTTTCAAGTTATTTAAATATTTGTAGTGGAAGTGCCTTCATTTTGGACATTACGATGTATCGCGAAAAGTCGAGCTAATAGAAAAAAACAAGATTCAGCGTTCCAAATTACCTTAAAAACAGCATTCAGTTCTTAAACAACAAATACCTTGTTCCCTTGTGTTATCGTTATATATGAAATAGTTCATGGCGCATTGTCCTTTTAAGTACATAGGCATGTAGGTGCCGAGTCCCTTGTCCAATCACATCGTAATGTACCTTACAAATATAACATGGCCGTACGCAACTTTACGTTAACATTTTGTAGCGATAAAAGTTAATAGTAGTGATACGAGTGTTGCTATTTATATTTCGGGTCCGGCAATAAAAACACAATAATTTATCATTGAAAATAGTTTTATTGTGTTTCGAAATATTCTCCTTTAAGATCAATACACTTTTGCATGCGCACAAACCAATTTTCGGAGTACTTTTTACTCTCCGATTGAGATAACTCCAAAACATGATTTGTGAACACTTTAACAGCTGCTACGGGCGATAAAAAACGTTGACCACGCATTTTTTTCTTGATGGTAGGGAATAAGAATAAGTCATTGGGTGCAAAATCAGGGCTGTACGGTGGATGGCCCATCTATTCGATATCTTGAGTGGTCAAATAGCTCATCGTTTCAGCTGATGTGTGAGAGCTCGCATTGTCAAAATGATCCGTCTTCTCTTATTATCTTTCCTCATTTCTTCGGACACTGTTGGCAAACAGATGGTTATATACCACTCAGAATTGACCGTCCTACGTTCCACTAAAGGCACTGTGGCAAGGTGAACGGTTATACCGAAAAAATCGCAATCATTTGCTTCGATGTATTTCTTCCACGAATAACTTTTGTTGGATTTGGCTCGCCTTGAAAGATCAGTACGGTCGATTGCTGTTTTGTTTCGGGTTCATATGGATAGATCCATGATTCGTAAATTGTGACAATGTTATGCACTGCCTTCGAGCTACCGCAGTTATACTTTTTCAACATCTCTTTGCACCTCTCCGTACGATTCTTTCTTTTTTTGAGCATTCGTCAAATTATGTGGTATCCAACAAGAACAAATTTTTTCACGGCCAAATGAAAAAAAAATTAACTTAACTTAGTCAAGCAACGCAACACTTCTTCGTCTTAAGAAATGACGCATGACACAATGGCGTCTCAAGGGTCTTGCCGATGTTATCGCCCGTATTTCTGATGTTTGGTGTAATATTTTTAACATCGGTGTTAGCTTCCTCCTAAGCTAATAGGCCTCTTACAATGTCACAAAATTAAACACTCGCTTAGTTTAATATAATTGTAAATTTATATATTATATGGTTTATTTAAAAGAAGAAATAAATTGGTGTGTCATGTACGAATACTCGGAATACAATCTTTTTAATCAGTGCAAATATATGTGTTTATATCAACGCCACACAGTAGTAGTAACACAGTAGTTAAAACAAAAAGAAGTTATTCGTTGTACTGAGATCAGTATATATAGATATAAAATAAAAACGTCAGTAGCTAACATTCGGCCATTCAAAGGATCGTCCTCGATACGATCATGTAGCATAGTCCTTTATGTATGCAGGTCTTGTCTCATTTGACTTAGTCTCTTTGGATATAAACTTTAGTCGTTAGTCGAACAGTCGTCCACAACAGCTTCGGGAGGATTTACGATTCTCTTTACATCCTCTGCAGACACGACTCCTTCGTTTAATCGTTGTGTGCGTTGCATGTCAGGATAATCTGCAACTTCGGAAACTGTAGGGACCCTTATAAAGTTGCAAAAGCTTAGTTGATTCCCCCGAACTGGCAGGTACATTAGTTTTGAGTTCCATATCGTTTTTTTTTATCAAATTGTAGTCTCTGCTTATCTTGATCTGCTCGTATTCGTCCAATGACTTCCTGTCGTAATTATGTTATCTGTATGTTTATCGCTAATCGTGACATTAAGCACCTTTGGGATCCGTCTTCTCGATTCACAATTCAAAAGCACCTCCAAGTAGTCTTTAACACCTAATGTAAAGGTTTATTAACGCTCCACTGAACAAGTCCTATATGTTGATCACAATCACCTCCATTTGGTCGTTGACACAATGTTGATAACATAGGTGTAATCGTTCTGTTCAATCTCTCACACTGGCTATTTGCCCTAGGCGTAGCAGTTGCATTTAAAATATGACAATGTTATTATCATTACACATCTTCTGAAACTGCGTGCCAGTGAATGCGGTTTCTCTGTCAGTGATTATTTGAGTAGGCGCACCAAAATCTGGCATAACATCCATTATAGATCGCACTGTTGACTCGCTCTTAACATTTCGTACAGGTTTCAAAATACAAAACTTGGAAAATCCGACAATAATTACCAAAATGTAGAGGTTGCCGTATTTTCCCCTCGGCATGTATTGTATGGAAAGGAATTCCAATTTTCTCTTTGGGGTGTAGGATTCCTTGTTTTCTTCCAGCTGGCTGTTTATTGTATAAGCATTCGAAACATGTACCCACGAATCGTTTTACATAATGCCGAAGTCTTGGAAACCAATATTTCTCCCTAAAATTAATAACGGCTTTATCGACCCCAATGAGACCCATTTCATTATGACAAGTTTAAACTATTCAATATTCTGCATTATCAGGAACATACAATAAATTACATTTAACTTCGGTTTTGTATACACGGCCTTCTATTATAACAAAATCGTTCTGCATTCGTAAGTCGTCTTTGGTTATTTTTTTTCTTTCTGTAAAGCTACAATGACGTTTAATATTTTTCGATCACTTTTCTGTAAGAGTTATCCAATCTGTAGTCTCCAAACTCGAGTGAAAAACGCATATATCAGCAACAGTTGTTGTATTTTCTGAAGACTAAGGGTTACGGCTGAATGCATCAGTATGTCTGTTCTCTGCACCAGGAGTATGTATTATTTCAAAATCATATTCAGACAACTTTAACCACCATCTACCAATTCTCGTTAAAGTGTGCTTTTTAGTCATGACACTTCTTACAGCGTTACAATCAGTTTTCACTTTAAATGAGATTCCAATCAAATACACACGGAAACGCTCCAAAAACCCAAACGACTGCCATAGCCTCCAATTCAGTTGAATGATACCTCGATTCTTCTTTAGTTGTCTGTCGGCTTGCATACGGCACGCGATGAAATTTTTCATCATTCGTTCATTGAAGCAATACTGCCAGACCATCCATAGAAACCTGTACTTGTAGTACAGGTTTCGCAATTAGCTTCTCTCGTAAAATCTGAAAAGATTTTTCCTCATCGTCGGATCAATTTCATTAAACTTCGGCTATTGTCAATCTCGTCAAAGGTTTTGCCAACTTGGAGTAGTCCATTATAAAACTTCGAAAATATTTTCTCCAAAAAGTTCTTGAACCTCGTGCACATTATTCGGACGTCTAAAATGAGTGACTGCATTCAATTTATGTTGACTCGAAGTTATAATTCCATCACAAACTTCATAACCCAGATATTTGATTTTAGTCATCAAAAATCTGCATTTTCGAATGTTAAGCTTCAAATTAGCTCTTTTAATAGGAGTAATGTTCAGTCTGTCGTCCAGTTCGCACGCGTTTTCTATGTCTTTCGCGTTCAATGTTGTCCGTTTTATAGTTCTCTCGTCCGTCTTTAAAACAAAAAAAATAAAAAAAAACGTTTAAAATAACGAAAACACATAAAATACACCACTAAAGAAATAGACAATTTCTCAACAAATATTACATACATACTCGTATTAATGTTCATTAATCGTCGTGCGTTCGTTTTCCTTCTCCCCCTCCCTTTTCCCTTCCATTTCGTGTAGAGCAGTTGGCTCTCTTCTTTGTTTGTCGCTGTCCGTCCAATACTTAAGGCATAACACTAAACATTGGACGGGATCAACAGCGGCAAAGGGGGTAAGATCGACAACTGCATTTGTACACAGACACTTGTTTTTGTTCTCTGGTTGGCGTAATGGTGAAGAAATTTAAAATCCATTTCGCCAACATACGAGGGTTGCATGCGAATTTTTTCGCTGTGTTTTGTCATATTCATTTTCATAGGCCTGATCTAGCTTTAAGTGAGACTCAAGTGAGACTCTGATCCACAGGATTTTTACGTTCCTGGGTACCACACCCTATCTCTTTTTATTTCCCACAGAGGTCTTGTGGTATATGTACGTAATGACATAGTGTTTCAGAGCCAGCAACACTTGACACACAAGATCCAGAATTTAACTCCCTTTGGGTTAAGTTCAGGATTGGAATACACGTACTACATTTTTGTTTATTTATAGAAGTCCAAACTCGGAAAGGGAACCTTCCCTTAACGGCTTTGACGCCCTTTCCGATGCAGTATCGAATGTTTTGCAGAGTTATCCAGACAGTGAAATTGTCGTTGCTGGAGATTTCAATGTCCATAATTCCGCGTGGGTTTCACATTCGAGCCATACAACTCCGAATGGCCAATACGCCTAGCTCTTTTTCCCCGCAAAATAACTTGACGCAACTAGTGAATGAACCGACATATTCCGTGTGTAGAAGGGCACCAACATAACATTCTTGACCTTTACTTAACTTCGCACCCTAAAAAGTACGAAGTTAATGCGCTTGCACCTCTTGGTAACTCCGATCACTGCATTGTTTTAGCATCCTTTCCGTATTACGCTCTACGTGTCGCTGCGATACCAGCCCCAAAGAGGACAGTTTTTTCTACAAAAAGACACGTTGGGATGAGCACAACCACTTTTTCCAGCATTTCAATTGGAAACTTTGCTTTCTTGATAACGACGTAATTGCTGCGGCTGAAATGGTCCAAAATATAATTTTATCTAGAATAAAGACTTTGGTTCCAAATAAATTATGTCGGCTAAACCAGCAAAAAATAGTTGGTTTAACCAGGCATGCAGGGATGCTGTCAGATCTAAGGAGGAAGCGTTCAGAAATTGGCGTTTGTACAAAAACTCCATTACTGAACTGCTTCGAAAACAGGCAAGAACTTCGTATGCTAGAGTGCTTAGGCGTGAAAAATTTCTGCGTGAACAACGTCTACGTACAATGGTTCTTACTTCTCCCAGGGGAAGTACTAACCTTTTGGCTGAAATATTTGCAGGGAATTCTTCCTCACCGGAAAGCAATCAACCACTCCCCGGTTCGAAAACGTATCAAGTTCCATGCCTCAGATATTTTTTCGAACACGTGGAGTTAAAAGGGTTCTTGCGAACCTCGATGTAAATAAATCCCCGGGCCCGGATGGCATTTCGGCACTTGTCCTATGTAAGTGCTCTTCGACGCTAGCCCGTCCATTACGCAACTTTTTCAATCTTGCTTATCGTGCGGGAGTCTTCCCAGCGTGTTGGAAGGTTGCGAACATCCAACCGATCTCTAAAAAGCGATTTGCTCTGAGCTCTCCAAGGTAATGGAGAGCATGGTGAACCACCATCTTGTGAGGTATTTAGAGACCAACGACCTGCTAAGTGATCGTACTACCGGAGACCTGTTGGCGTTCTTGTCGGAGTCGGTCTATCCACCTGTTCGGTGAGAGTAAGGTCGTGGCTCTGGATATCTCCAAAGCCTTTGATAGAGTCTGGCACGGTGTCCTCATATCAAAGCTGATCGCTTTTGGTGTCGGAAATACGTTTGTTCGATTTATATCGAGCTTTCTTAGAGATCGCACTATAAGAGTTGTTGTAGATGGGTTCTCATTCAACACACATACAGTTGGTCACAGCTTATTTTATGCAGTGCATACTTTCAACTTTAAAGCTCTATAACTTCGAAAGTAAATAGAGTATAAAATAAAAAGGAAATTAATTTATTGCGAATATTCATTTTTTAAATGCTTAAAAATAAAATACAGCTTATTTTCAAATCACAGCTTATTTTATGCAGTTACTTATAATGTTCAAAACATGTATATGAATCATAATTCTACACATTTTAGTATCAGTATGGTGCTCTTTTTGGTCCACAACAGCTTGAAGGCCATTCTAATTCCAGAGCTCGTTTAAGCTCATTTTTGTTGGATATTTTATGCTTCCTGCTGTTGTTGTCCAATAGGGTTTTCGCCATACGTAGGTCATGCTATCCGATCCAAACTTATTAAATTTGGACTCATCTGCAAAAATTACTAAATTACAAAAGTCTGAAGCCTTGTAAAGGTGCTCATTGGCAAACTGCAAACGGCTTTTTAATTTTTGGGACTGATAAAAGGTATTTCCGGGCAACTCGGCCATGAAAATCGTGATCCCGCAGAACCCGGCGGACGGTTTCCACACAACATGTTTTGCCAAGGCTATTTGAACTTCAGTGGTTAGTTTTGGGTTTTATTTGGCGCTGCTCTGCCCTTATCGCGCACCCAATTTTCATGCAAGAATCGCTCAATGATTTTTTGGACTGTGGAGGGATTAATATTTACCATTGAAGCAATTTGTCTCTCTGAATGGCCGTTTCTAAAATGATTAATCACTAACTTCCCTTGCTCTACTGTCGTGCGAGGACCCATTTCATAATTAAGTTTGTACGATCGTTTTGAGCACCAAAATAAAACTAATTACTAGTATAAAATAATCACAGAAGAATAACAAGGGAATGTGAAAATAATATACCGTTAGGGCTGCGCTCCCCCGCAGTAGTAAAACTGTGTCTTCAATATCTATCGATGGTACGGATATTGAACATTCAGAAGCTCTTGATGTTCTGGGCATGAAAATACAATGTGACGCTCGTTGGGCGAGACATGTATTCGAATTGTCGAAAGAAGCACTTAAGTGCATGGGCTTCCTAAAGCGGTGCAAGAAATATTTCACTCCTGATCTTTTCAATATCTATACAACTTACATCAGGCCGAAGATGGAATACAACTCCCATATATGGGCAGGTGCTCCAAAATCATCCTTGGAGCTACTTGACCGTGTTCAAAGGAGACCGATGGTGCTGATTGGTGGCTGTAGGATATCCAAATCTATTGTTTCCCTTGATAATCGTCGGAATGTGGGTTGCGTGACGATGTTCTATCGTCACTTATATGGTGTGTGTTCATCAGACATCCGTCGCCTTATTCCTGACGTGAGGATGTTCGGCAGGGATACGCGACTTTTAAGGAATTCACACCCGTTTGTTATCGATTGGCCAGTTGACCGCACTATACACTACAGATCAAATTCGTTTTTTGCTCGTACAGTCCGTATGTGGAATCGACTTCCGCCATATGTATATCCCACTAATTGCGACATCCAGAAGTTCAAGGCAAGCGTCAATAATCATTACTCCCTCTTTCCCCCTCCGATCCTTTACTTTCCACTCGCCAACGTAATGCACCGCGTGTATAGGGGGCATCCCCTGAGTGTAGGTAATTTAAAAAAATAGTTTTCCATTTAGGAAGATCAGGAACCTCTAGTCGCCTTAAATCATTTTCGTCCAAATCGAAGCATTCAACAATTCTCAGGATTTCTCTTCTCTTGAAATAGATTATGTGACGTTGTTCAGTAAATGGCTGTCCAATAAGCAATGGTATATCGATGGTATCATCAGCCACAATTTAAATCGTTACGCCCGCAACAGCTTGGTCAACCTTCAATTTCGCAGTAAAAACGTCTAAAGGAGATGTTATGCCACCAGCAACACACCCAATAATATCATCTTTTGGACAAACATCCATCTCAATTTCCAAGTATTTGACCGCTGACACTTTTATCATTACGCATTGGCTACCAAAATCGACATATGACTTCACAATTATACAATTAAACTCAGCATCGAAGAAATATTTGTCATTTATGGAGGCATTCCTAACCATGGTACAACTTGACGTCTGTATAACAGGCTGCACATTCTTTTTCTAAAGTCGGCAGGACAATTTTTAAGAATATGCCCAGGACGATTACGTTTCAGACATAGATGACGTACAATTCTGTCTAAAATGCATTATAAGCTTTATGTTCATCTTGTTTCATCTTAAAAATATTACCACTACGCTCCTTCGGCATCAACTACCCATTGTGCGGTAAAAATCACGTATTTCTGAATTGAGTCTCGAATTCTTTCAATGTTCTTATTCATAGCGAATCAAACCAATCTGCTGCACCATCAACAAAGTCTTTTAACTTGTCGGGGTTACTCATATTCACGCCAATTATTCTTCTTATCTCGTTATCGCTATATACTGGAACTATTGTTTCATCCATTTCGCTGTCGCAACACACCTCTGAAAAGTAGCACTCGTCTGCTGAAAAATCTTGATTGGTTTCGCTCATTCGCAATCAAAACCAATCATGCTTCAGATTTTCCGTTGAAACTTTTTAAACACTCGTCGTTTCTCAACAAGCAGCAGTATTTTCTCAAACAAAATTTCTAGTCATTCTCCAGGTATCTTTATCCCACTTCTGATTGTTAGCTTCCTCCTAAGCTTATAAGCCTCTTACAATGTCCCGAATTGGCGTGTCTTGTACGAATACTCGGAATACAATCTTTTATATCAGTGCAAATATATGTGTTTATACAGGGTGGCCCAAATGAGACCTAGTGGTGATAAACACGTATAACTCTTGTAATAAAGTTTTTTTTTAAATGATTTATTTTTATATGTTAAATACATTTTATGGAAATTTAACGTGACTATGTGTGAAATATGACATCAGACAAATGACCACCATTTTGCTCGATACAGGCATTGGCTCTTTTTAGCGCATTTTGCATTACACGGCGTAAAGTTTCTGGTTGCGGGCGCCGTATTTCGTCTCGAATATTCTGCTTGAGCTGTCCAAGTGTCTGTGGTGTGTTTACATACACTTTGTCTTTTAAATATCCCCAGAGAAAAAAATCGGATGCAGTTAAATCTGGTGAACGAGGAGGCCAAGGGAAATCTGAATTTTTTTAAATTATGCGTTCAGCAAAAATTTCACGCAGCATGTGCATAGTTTGCCTAGCAGTATGTGCAGTGGCTCCAACTTGTTGCAACCACAAATTACGATGTTGCTCCACTATTGGCCGCAAAAAGTTGTCGTTCATTGTTCTGTAAGAAGCCCCGGAGACCGTTTCTGGCGTTTCATCCTCATTCTCAAAGAAATATGGGCCGATGATTTTTGTGGCCATAACACCGCACCAAACAGTGCATCTGATTGGGTGTAACTAATGCAGATGTAGTGCCAACTGCAACTCAGTTCCTCAAAACGGCGAATTAAACTTGTAATCGTTGAAGATGTGGGCGCTGATCTTACGTTAAAAAAACGGCAATAATTTCGCTGCGTCAGAACAATTAATCGTTGAGAAGAATAACAAAAATCGATAATTTTAATGCGTTATTGTGGACGGTAAGTATTCATTTTAAATTTCCAAGAGTTCAGTTATAATCTGCAAAAAGAAAAAAGAAATTATGTTAAAAAATAAAAAAGTTATTTGTGTTTCACATCAGCTGGTCTTATTTGGGCCACCCTGTACCAACGCCACACAGTAGTAGTAAAACAGTAGTTAAAACAAAAAGGGTTCATCGTTGTACTGAGATCAGTACCTAAATAAAAACGTCAGTAACTAACATCGGGCCATTTTTCGTAATCCAAGAGCACTCTCTGCCATGCAAATATATGAAACTCATACTTCATTCATTCATTGTTCACAAGCAATTGGAAAAAGAGAAGGCACAAGCTGTAAATAATTTAACCTGCTTAGTGGATTCGGCTCTCTACAGATCACAAACAAACATTTCTAGAAGGCTTTTCCTAATCTTCTAACTGCATACAAACATCCGGCACAGTACAGGATTTAAGAGTTGGCATAAATCCTTGGATCTACGCATCCCTCATAAGTGTAATACTTATCCTTGGCTATTGCTTAGACCGCGTTTTGTAAAAGGCCCAAACGTTTTTACTTATAAAGTTACACAAATTGAAAAGTGAAATTAGCAATTCATATTTCTATATTATAAACTTCACAATCCTGGTAATCACAACTACAGGGTGGCGCACCAATTGTGCTACAACACGTAACAAATTCCAGCATTTTTTTAATCAATTTCATTCATTTACGTTTTATTTTTAATTTTATATGGCTAGTTGTGTTTGTAGATGATAGACCGTTAATGACATCCATGCTCATCCACGCGTATGCGACGCCTGATCAAAAAATTATTAATTGCGCCTAAAGGGTTGAAGTTGGGATCGCCTCAATTGCGGACAAATTCATTGATTTAATTTTGTACACTCTTGCTTGAAATTACTCCATAAATAAGTCTGGTGCAGTCAGGTCCGGTGACCATGGGCGCCAGTGGATTTTCTTTGTGTGTTATCTTTGGAGCTATGACATAACCAGTCTGGCTAAAAAAAAAAAATGGATACGTCTTTGGCGCAGTTCTGGGTAAAAAAACTCCTTCAATATCTTTCAATAACGATTGAGTCGCTGTTACAGCGTTTTCTTCAAAGAAGTATGGCCCCGCACAGTAACTCGTTCTGGGTGCAGTTCCGTCTCATGTAGTAAATTTCCTTTGGACGGAAATGCAGGGCTTTAAAGCATGGTACCGCTGCAGTACCCAAATCATTTTTTCGGTATCCCAAGCATCAATTCAATAAATGTAAATACTAACCTTCTAAATAAAATAAAGAAAAAGCCGATTGCCCACATAGAAAAAAAGTTATTACGTTTTGTTTTTGTAGCACGATTCGTGCGCCACCCTTATACGCGAAAAATACGCATTTTTTGCTTTTTGTGAGAATCGATTTATAGCAATAATTCGATCCACCACTGGTAATTTCGGACCTTTACGTATGACCTTTATATAAGTCTAAAGCAAATTAAATTAAGACCAAAGTGCAATTTCAAGTTGTTCACCTTTTTGGTGATCGCGAATTGGCGCTAAAGTCTTTTATCCTTTTTTGAAATTTGTTAAAGTAAAAGTGATATTTGTAAAATAATTTCGATTACAAAGCAATGGCGTTATGGAAACCACGTACTTGTAAAGGGTGTGTTTTGTTGTAGTAATTTTAATACAAATAGAAAAGGCTTAGTGTTTTTATGTTTTGGCATTTTTGTATTAATTAAAAATAGCTCTACAATAAAAGTGGCCATTGCATAGCATTAAGGAGCAATCAGTTAGCTGTGCACGATGCAATTATTATACCCACTGGCCGGGACCTACTGTTTATCTGCTTCTACATGGCATGAAGATAAATCTTTCACTTATAAAGTCGCCGACAATTAAAGTTTAAAAATCCGTCGCTAAAGAATTTAAGATGCTCTTACTAGGATTTGAACCCGGATTTACTTGTGTAATGCCATGCACGATAACCATTGCATTACGGCGGCCCACAAAAATGACCATTACTCTGATGAATAGTGTTTGTTGTTGTACAGATTGCAAAAGAAACATTTTTGTAGATAGAAGAGGTCACAAAGATAAAACCTTTTCCTACGAGCATTTAGAATATGAAAAAGAGCAATACTACTCTACTCCGATAAAAAGCTGCAAATGATTGCGGTGATAAGTTTACAGAAACACATCGCTAACAAACAGTGTACTTTTCTGGGTCTAAATCCTAGTACTAAGTTTTTCTTTTTCTATATAAAAATCATCCTTAAAACTGCAGAGAAAATTGTTTTTCATTTGTATTAGAAACTTATTTGAGTCTTCTTTTTTTAAAGGACGTTCCCAACGCCTCTCACACCAGTCCTTTTCGTCGGAGGGGTACAACGTACACATTACGGACCGATCCATAACGGAGAGATGACAGGAAACCTCATATATGTTAATTATCGTAGCTACAGATAAATATCTACAGCTAACCGGTACAAAAAAATCGTTAACAAAATTATAATAATCAATGGAAAATATACACAAACTTAAATATATATACATATAAAGGATGGTAAAATTTTAAGGGCCGATGTCGAATGTTAACCACCCCTAAACGTCAAGTTTTTTTTCTGCATTTCATCTGATATTTCTTAACTTAACCATGGAAAGATACACAGCCGAGCAACGCGTTAAAGTTATTTATTCTTATTATGAAAATGAAAATCAATTTTCCAAGAAAATCATCTTTTTTTTTAATTAGCCAACACTCAGGGGCTTTCCCCTATACATGCAATGCATTGCGTTGGTCGTTGGAAAGCAAGGGGGAAAGAGGGAGTAATGTTTATTGACATTCGCCTTGAATTTCTGGATGTCTTAATTGGTGGGAAATACATTTGCCGGAAGTCGATTCCACATACGGACAGTACGGGCGAAAAACGAATTCGATCTGTAGTGTATAGTGCGGTCAACCGGCCAATCGATAACAAATGGGTGTGAACTTCTAGAATGTCGTGTATCCCTGCCGAACATCCTCACGTCAGGAATAAGGCCACGAATGTCTGAAGAACACACACCATGGAAGTAGCGATAAAACAGCGACACACAACCCACATTCCGACGATGCTCCAGGGAAACAATAGAGTTGGATACCCTACTGTTTCCTATCAGCACCATCGCTCTCCTTTGAACACGGTCTAGAAGCTCCAAGGATAATTTTGGAGCACCTGCACATATATGGGAGTTGTATTCCATCTTTGGCCTGATGTAGGTTGTATAGATATCGAAAAGATCAGAAGGGGTGAAATATTTTTTGCACCGCTTTAGGAAGCCTATACACTTGAGTGCTTCTTTCGACACATCGAATACATGTCTCGCCCAACGAGCGTTACATTATATTTCCATGCCCAGAACATCAAGAGCATCTGATTGTTCGACATCCATACCATCGATAGATAATGACGACACTGTTGGGTCAGCGAATCGCTTGTGAGACAACAAGCAGCACTGTGTCTTACGCACATTAAAATCTACTCTATTCACTCGACCCAGTAAATTCCAGTAAATTCCGGCCAAGTGTCTCTTCCAATATTCGCCTTTTGTCTTCAATATATTTAAGACTCGGCCTACGGCCGAAAGAATATGCATGACATAGGTTGCTGTCATCCGCGAAAGAGTAGATTGGATTCACGGTCTGACCCAAAAGATCATCAATGAAAATGAGAAATAATGAGGAAGAAAGGACAGAGCCTTGTGGCACACCTGCGGTCAGCCTATGTTTATCGGATGAGAACCCATCTACAACAACTCGTATAGTGCGATCTCTAAGAAAGCTCGATATAAATCGAGCAAATGTATTACCGACACCAAAAGCGATCAGCTTTGATAAGAGTGCACCGTGCCAGACTCTATCAAATGCCTTGGATATATCCAGAGCCACGACCTTACTCTCACCAAACTGGTGGACAGACCGACTCCAGCTTTCCGATAGGAAAGCCATCAGGTAACCCGTAGAGCGATTTCTGCGGAAGCCGTACTGTCTGTCGCTAAGCAGGTCGTTGGACTCTAGATACCCTACAAGATGGTGGTAAACCATGCTCTCCATTACCTTGGAGAGCGCTGAGCAGATCGCAGGATTATTGGCTTCACCCTTTTTAGGGATTGGCTGGACGTTCGCAACCTTCCAACACGCTGGGAAGACTCCTGCACGATAAACAAGGTTGAAAAGGTTGCGCAGTGGACGGGCTAGCGTCGAAGAGCAATTACATAGGACTAGTGCCGAGATACCATCTGGGCCCGGGGACTTATTTACATCGAGATTCTCAAGAACCCTTTTAACTCCACGAGTTCGAAAAAATATCTTAGGCATGGAACTAGATTGCTTTCCGGCAAGCAAGAATTTCCTACAAACATTTCAGCCAAAAGGTTGGCTTTATCAACCGGGTCAGTGAATGCCCGGTCGTTTTTAACAAGAGTTGGGATAGATGAAGAACTATCCTTTACTCTTCTTACAAACGACCAAAAGCTCTTACTTCCCCTGGGAGAATTAAGAACCTTTGTACGTAGACGTTGCTCGTAAAGAAACTTTTCACGCCTAAGCACTCTGGCACACGACGTTCTTGCCTGTTTACGCAGCAGTTCAGTATTGACGTTTTGTTTTGATCTGACAGCATCCCTGCATGCCTGGTTAAACCAACTATTTTTGGCAGGCTTAACCGACATAATTTTAGTTGGAATATACGTCTTCATTCCAAATAAAATTATATTTTGATCATTTCAGCAGAAGCATTAATGTTGTTATCGAGAAAGCATAGCTTCCAATTGAAATGCTGGAAAAAGTGGTTGAGCTTAGCCCAACGTGCATTTTCGTATATAAAAATTGTCCGCTTTGGGGCTGGTATCGAAGCGACACGAAGGGCGGAATACGAAAAATATGCTGAAACAATGCAGTGATCGGAATTACCAAGAGGTACAAGGACATTAACTTCATACTTTTCAGGGTGTGAAGTTAAGAAAAGGAATATTGTGTTGGTGTCCTTCGACACACGGAATATGTGTCGGTTCATTCACTAATTGCGTTAAGTCGTTTTGCGCGGCGTATTTGCCCTCCGGAGTTGTTTGGCTCGAATGGGAAAGGTAGTATTATGGACATTAAAATCCCCAGCAACGACAATTTCACTGTCCGGATAACTCTCCAAAACTTTCGTTATTGAATTAGAAAGGGCGTCGAAGCCGTTGAGGGAAGCCTCCCTTTCTGAATTTGGGCTTCTATAAATAAACCCAAAATGAAGTACGTGTGTTCCAATCCTGAATTTAACCCAAAGGGAGTTAAATTCTTGATCTTGTGAGTTCAAGTGTTGCTGGCTCTGAAACACTATGTCATTACGTACATATACCGCAAGACCTCTGTGAGAAATAGAAAGGGATAGGGTGTGGTACCCAGGAACGTGAAAATCCTGTGGATCAGAAACCTCGCGCACCTGGGTCTCACATAGAGCTAAGACATCAGGCCTATGGAAATTATTGTGGGAAAACACTGCGAAAAAATTCGCACGCAGCCCACGTATGTTGGCGAAATGAATTTTAAATCTCTTCACCATTACGCCAACCAGTAAATAAAAACAAATGTCAGTGTGTAAGTGCAGTAGACAATCCAGCCCCTCTGCCGCTGTTAATCCCTCCAATGCTTAGTGTTATGCCTTAAACATTGGAGGACAGCAACAAAGGAGCAAGAGTTTTAGCTGCACTTCTTTAGTGGTGAGGCACATTTTCACCTCAGTGGATTCGTCATTAAGCAGAATTGCCGCATTTGGCAATCCTGCTTAATCCAATTGATAATCCAAGAGTGATTGTCGAAAAAACAATGCACCCAAAAACAGTGACTGTTTGGTGCGGTTTATGGGCTGGCGGCATCATCGGGCCGTATTTTGTCCAAAATGAGGTCGGTCAGGCAGTTACTGTGAGTGGTGTTCGATATCGTAACTTTTAATGGCCCAAATTGGAAGATATGGATGTGGACGATATGTGGTTTCAACAGGACGGTGCCACTTGCCACACATCTAACGAAACAATGGCTCTTTTGCGCGACAAATCAACATCGGCTCTTAAAATTTAACCACCCTTTATAACCGCATCCTTTAAGTAGTAAAATAATAGAAACCAACGCCAATTTAAACAAATAAGAAAAACCAAAAGTATAAAACTAGGAAATTAGTACATTGCAAGTACTTTGAACTGCTATGATTTTAATTAATCAAAACCAAAAGAGATGTCAATTGGATGATATAACTTGCACATGTTCTACGAAATGGATCACCATATGCAAAAATTTGTTTCTTGTGGGACTCAATTTTGTTAACAGTAATCATATTGCGGTTCCCAAAGAACTGATCCGTATTCTAAAGTTGGCCTGGCTAGATAAATATAAATCAACTAAAGTCAACATTGAGCCCCATAATTTATTTGCCAGCAGTCTACTTTTAGAGGAGCACATATGCTTACACTTTTTTATGTTAAATTTCATAAAATTAAAATTACACCAGGTACTAAATCTGCCCAAGTCATCCTGCAGTATACGACAGTCCGCAAAGCTAGCATAAGAAGAAAATTATTTCATGTCGTGTGCAAACATTAGTAAATTAGAGTTGATAATAAGTCGTTAATGAATAGGTCCAAAGTATATACGATCTAGAGAGACCCTTCCCAAATAAAACTAATTGTTCCCTCCCAATTAGATAGAGGGAAAGCCAGTTTATGAAATTATTGTTAAATCCAATTTTATTTAACTTGAATAATAAGAGTCTGTGATTTACTTTATCAGATGCCTTACTAAAATAAGTATATATTACGCCTGTTCGCTTGCGACATACAAAATAATTTATAACTTCAGAGGAAAACTGGAGTTGATTAGTGATACTCGTAGCAGAATGACTTACGAAATCCGTGTTGGCATGGATGGAGTGTAGGGCCCACATTATGTGAAACAACGTTTGTTAAAATTTTTTAAAATAACTTAATTTTTAAAAAAGACAGCAAAACAGTTTGCAATTTGACTGATCGCTTGAGAATTCAACACCATTAAATCTTATTCTCGATGGCTTAGAAGATGTTCGAAGTTTTAAATTAACAAATCTATAAAACGATTTAGGGTCCTTTTCAAAATTATCCCTAATTTTTGACAAGTACGACCTATAGCATCGACGAGACTCGATATTGTACCGTTGTCTCGCCAAGGAATATCTACCATAATCCGCAGTTAGACCCGTTCTTTTAATTGTTTTAATTGATTTACTCTTTATGTTTTTTAATCTACATAACTCCATAGAAGTCCAAGGCATACTTTTTCTACTACAATGGGTTCCAAAGGCACTGTTTTAGATACAAATACATTAAATAACGAGGGCGGTTCGGAAAGTTCTTAGCCTATCAATGAAAGAGAACAGTTAGTTTTTCAAAATTATTTTTATTTTTCAATATAATCTCCAGAAACTTCAATACACTTAGTCCAACGCTTATCTAGCAATTCTATCCCTTGATTAACATAGTTTTCCTCAAGGTCTTCAAAATAGTGGTTTACAACTGTAATTGCATCTTCATTTGAGGTAAAACGCTTGCCAGCAAGGATTTCTTGTCCCGATAAACCTTTTTTATGTAAATATTTAATGACACCACGCATTTCTAATTTTTCATTGTAAAAAAATCGCGGATGCGTCTTTTGTGAACACCTGTTTCTATATGAAGGAGTTGCCAGATCGAAACAAAATTTAACATGTGTTCATAGCAGTGATGGAAGTTTCCAAAACACTTAACTTTTTTCTGTTTATACCGCGCTTTTTGTGCTAGGCTAAGAAGTTTCCGAGCCGCCTTCGTATCATAACACTTCTTAAAAGCAAAATCAAAGTCCGCAATAATATTACAACTGCAGATAGCCTTCCAATCGACAGACAATAAAAGGGAATTAGGTCTACGAAAATCACAACGTTTGAAGCAAAATCTTATTAATCTGAGACAAATTCATTGTCAATAGTCTAGCAACATCAGCGGACCAATCTCTGGTACACGTAGAGAAAAAATATGGTTAGTATATGGTCACGGTTTATGGTCACGGCAATAATAATATGTCCTCCGTAATAAAAGTATGTTCGTCGCAACCATAGTATTGTTTTCTGAATTTAATTTTGACAAAAATATAATTGCCGCAATATTAATATTGTTGAAATGTAACAATAGTATTATTCCCAAGAATAATAGTAGAAATGAAAATATGGTTGTAGCAACCATATTTACATGGTTGGTGCAACAAAAATATTGTTGTTTAAAATTTACGTTAGCAATAATATGATTACGGCAATTGTACCGTATGGTTCTGACTATGAACATTACAAAACAGGTTTTATAGAGCGTACATGGATGTGTGTGCGTATTGTTTTTTGGTACACAAAGAAAAAACACATACATACTATACAGTGCATGGTTGCTGTCCATTTAAGAAAAAACAACAACAATCCGAAGGTAGTTCGAGGGATTTTTATTGTGTTTACTTTGTTCGGTGAAATACTATAAATAACTTGCTTGATAAAAATCTCTATTTTTGAATAACAACATTACCCAATCATAATAAATAATTTTGGAGATCGTAGTATGGTTGAGGGAATCATACCATGGTTGTAGGAATAATAGCATGGTAGCGAATAATGGTTGTGAGTATCATAATATGGTTGTATGAGAAAAATAATATGGTTGTGAGGATCATAATACGGTTTTGGGGATCATAGTATGGTTGAGTGTGACTCATAATATGGTTGTAAGAATCATAGTATGGTTCAAATTATTGTTGTGCCTCAACCATATATCCAACAATAGTATGATTCTCTTCAAATACTGTCACCCCAACCATACTTTTTTTATGCGTGTAGTTAGAGGAGTAGGTGCTTCAGAATCAGACAACATGTGCCATGAAACAGAAGGTAAATTAAAGTCGCTTAATGTTAAGATAATATCAGACTCATTCGTACTTAGAATTATTTTTTCAATGGCTGTCAAATGTTTATTATCCCATTGCAATGCAAATTGCAATAAACTCCAAATTATTAAATTGGTCAGAAAAAATACGCTCAGAAGGTAGACAACAGGAAACCGCAATTAATTATTACACAGAAAAAAACTACATCAAAATCAAAGTCGTAGCTTTCAACAAATAAGCTGTTTAATTTAGTATTTAAACCTCTTACGATATGCTATAGTCTATACCTTTTCTAGACTTTATGTAATGTTGAATTTCGTCAGATGTAGTGCCTGGGGCAAACCGAGAAAAAAAACCGTCTTTCTTGCATCAATTGCAGTCAATTTCCTGGCGAACAGGCCAAATCAATCGTTTGAATAAACGATCTATCTCCGGTCTAAACGTCAATAAACACCTCATTGACATTAGCGGGACCACTAGAAATCTGTGTTTGACGGGTCACATTCAATGCTAAATTTGAATTCCATGGTCTATCCTGTTTATTAACAGCGTTATAATCAATTTTCTTTATTACAGTAGAATTAATATACACCGGCAAAACATTTACCTGTTCCATTGCAGGTACTGCAGATAACGTTCTACCGGAAGATGTTCTTTATTTTAGAGCTTTTTACAGCTTTTCAAAATTATTTAATTTATTACTCGTGCTTAATTTCATCAAGATTGGATGCAAGATGTGGCTTCTAAAGCTAAAAACAGAAAAATCGGATTAACATATATGTGGGAGCTATATCTAAATCTGAACGATTTTCTTTAATTGGTCCAAAAAACAAACGTGTGCCAAATTTCATCAAGATTGGATGAAAGGCGTGGCTTAAAATAGAAAAATCGGATGAATATATATCTACGGGAGCTATATCTAAATCTGAACCGATTTTCTTCAACTTCATTGCAAATTTTCTGGACAAAATAGACGGGTTGAGCCAGGTTTCACTGACACCAATGACATTCAACTAACTGTGTTCAATGGCATGTTTAATTTCAGTAACTTGGACGAACTTGCCGAAAGAGTAAAACTTTGACAATTGATGACCAATACTTTAATTGTTTTTGAATGTATTTAGTGTGGAACGCAAGAAAGAAATATCACAAATAGTGCTTCCTAAAACTGCTTCATGACTGTAAAATAAGCGTATTGGCATATAAACGACAAATTAACGAAAAAAAGTGATACACCATTTAAAATTTTGCTTATTGACATAGCCATCGGATGAAAATAAGATTCATCTGAAAACACGGTTTTTCGGTAAAATTCTTCATCTTCAGCCAAACAATATGAAGCGAAAGCGCATCGCATGGTCATGAGGCTTCACTTCTTAAACCACTTGAACTTTGCACCAAGGTCTTTATGCAAAATTCAATGTTCAATGCAGCAATGTTTTCTATTGAACTCACTGGACGAGAACGTACTCGTGTTAGTTTGTCCAATAACGATCCATTTTTATGAACTCGCTTCACAAATTGACGCATAAACTGAACTCAAGGCCTTTATTACTGTTCTTGGTCGATCATTCATGAAAAACACCATTTTTGTTGTATTCCTAATCTCGGCTTTGGTTCTATATGTCGTTTTACGAACTCGACCATTCCTTAACAACCTGGGATGTGTGTTTCGCGTCGTTATACTGCTGATTTTGTACTGTAAATTTTGCTTCCTTTGGCAACCGAATAAGTTGTACTTTCTTTGGTCACGGAACAGGACATTCGTCCAGAAATCTGTCGATGTGTCGGCATAATGTAGAGCAAATTCCAGCCTCTTCTTTAAGCTAACCTCGCTAATTATAATTAGGTTAAAATATAATATAATTAGGTTAAAAAAACAATAATTATTGTTTTTTTTCTCGGCACTCGATTATGAAACCCATGTAAAAACTCTTAGAACTGTTTGGAATACACATTAGTCCCGAGCTGAGTTTCCAAGGTATTTCTTATTTCTGCGGCTTTTGTTCTAGGGTTTTTATCCACAACATTTTTGATGTAACGCTTTATTCTTGTAGACATTTTAGGTGGACGGCCACTTCCAGGTTTATTTAAAACACAGTCGATTTGGCATGTCCAACGAGTTTAGAGACCGAATTCAAAGAATTTCCTTCTTTTCGTAGTCTTACTATAAGCTCTCGCACTTGCAAGACATTTCTTTCGTTTTTGGACTTTGGTATGTATTTTGTGAACGTAAATTTTGAAACATAAATGAAACACAGCATCATACAAATATTTTAGATATGACACGTAAATTTAAACATATACCGTTACTTTTTTTTAGGTCGTATATTTTTCTGTGCACCAATATCCTTTTATGTAGAGTACATACGCAAAAATAACGGTGCAATTTGTTAGGTTTTTTTTTAAATGTGCTGCTGGTTGTTTCAATTTGAAAATTTGTATTTTAATAATAATCATGACTCGTATAGATCGAATTAAAGTTATACTTATATATCGAATTAAACAATACTGATTTATCAGCAAAGACATAAAAGCAATGCTGAGTGTCTGCTATACACAGCTGCATATTGGACAAACTACTGAATTTAAACTTAGGCTCGCGAAGGATATACTCGTAGTCAGCCCATTTATAAGTATATCAGCTCGATTTAATTTTCTTTGGTGGACATTACTATTATGGCCCACAATGTTTTGCAGATAATGCTTCACCTACAGCGTCAATTTTCGAGTACACTCCACAAATTCTGCACGAAAAGCCCCTACCACTACACCAATCATTGCCTAAAAAACATTCGTGCATTTCGGGCCACCTTCCCATAATTCTTTCCAGAAATAGACCATCCGACTTTATAACTTCTAAACGTCGTGCGTATCTCAATCTAAGAAAGGCTGATTGAGATGCCTTCAGAGAAGCCGCTAACCACAGCTTTGGGTGTTCGGGTGGCCGAGAAAAAGTTCCGGGCCATCATCAACGCAGCAGCAGCTCGCCAAATCCCTGCTGGTCAAGTACGGCCAAATTTTCCAGCAGGGACTCGCAGACGAGCGTACTGACCCAGAATTAGGGATCTCAGCTCTGAGATCAGTAGGTTGGTCAACGTATATAAGCGGAACAAATGGCTAGATCACTTGAAGCAGTGCAACTTAAGTTCCGGAATTGGTAAGTTGTGGACTTGACCGTTGTCAAGTCGCTCTCTAACCCTGGATAAAGTATGATCGGACAGCCGTCACTTTCGGTGATAGAACAGCTTCAGATCCGCAGCGGTGCGCATGTTATTTTAACCGTATTTTCATTGAGCACCCTGAGAGTGATAAAGCGAAAAGGAGAGTATAGCGTCGTATCCGCTCTCTCCGAGTCGAAGAGGCTCCACCACATTTTACCGTTGGCGGAGTCGGACGGAATCTCAGTACCCCGGGAGTAGAGTACATGACCAAAGTGCTCAATCTGTCGCTTGCCACTCACCAATGCCTGGAAAAAGGACAGAGTGGCATCGCTACTGAAGTCAGGCAAAGATGCTAGCAAAGGAGAATCGGACAGGCCGATCGTTCTTTGCTTTCCCCAGTAGCAAAGACGCTTAAGGCACTGCTCCTCCCCAGCCCGATCGAACACTTTCCTTGTGCTGATCATCAGCATGGGTTACCCAAGCAGCACAGCAAAACAACTGCTTTATCACCAAACGTATAAGTCGCGGCCTTAACCAGAACAAGCCCAACGACAGGACGGCCCTCGTGGCACTTGACCTTACAAAAGCCTTCGGCACGGTCAAGCATGCCACTCTGTTCGAGGACATTGCAGAAGCGTCGCTTCCGTCTAGTTTGAAACGTTGGGTCGTAAACTATATGTGTGTAGAATTTAGAGACAGGAAGTCGAAGCCCCGTAGAGTTAAACAAGGATTTTCCCAGGGTGAAGATATCCCTGGCTCTGTTTATTCAGACATGTTTATTCTTGGTATGAACCTTAATAATGCTCAAAGTAAGATTTTATTTGTGAAATGTAATTTCAGTACGACAATAAATGAACATATGATCGTACGTAAGATCGAATTCAAAATGTAATTCTAAATCAACCGATCGTATGCACATCGGATACTTCTGCTTATAGTGTAGGTTTTAAAAGAATTAGCACTGTAGCATAGAGCTAACACAATTGCAGGTTCAAATGTTTAAAAAGACAATTAACATATCAATATATTCAGCTGGTTGTAAGTATAACTCCGATTCTTGTATTTTACAGATGCTGAGAAGATTAGAGAAAAAGAATGTGCTGTACTGAAAATACAAAGGACATGGAGGGCTTACAAAGCAAAGAGGGCGAAAGGTAACTTTTCTTTACTAAAAGACCAATTGCATGGGATGAAGAGGAAAAAAGTGACCCAAAAGCCTAATGCTCGCTTGAAATCTATTCTCGATGTTTACAAGTCTGAACTATTGAAAACAAATTTGGATTCCGAATATTTAAATTTAATGTCGATTGAACGCACAAGACTGTTGCAAGAGCGATCACCACAAATAATGGAAGACATATCAGACCATGTTAGAGCGTGGTTCAAAGAATTGTAAGTTTGAACAGAAATCTACCACGGTCGGCTTAGGATTATTTTTTTTAATGTGTTGGCGCACCTGAAACACATATTTCTATTAAATTATCTAGATAGAACTCCGATTGCAAAACTGCAATCTAACAAAATAATTCTCAAACAATTTGATAACAAATCTCTTCATTTCACAAGGTAGTGCCATTTAGCCACGATAAACATTCTCCTGTCGTCGTGGTGTAATATTAAGTCTTCACGTAAATTACAAGTGCTCCCTGGTTCAATTGACATTTTTTCAGAAGCCTCATGCAAATAGGCACTGTACGAGTAAGAGATTAATCTCAAAGCCATATTAACGCTTTTTTATGGCATCCATTATGTCTAAGAAGCTGGAATAAAACAATTGATCCTTATTAGTTTGTACCAGAGTCTGTTATTTTCCGGGCTTTTACATTTCCTGGGAAACAAATTTAGAACTTCTTGAGATCACTTTTTGTTAGTAAAAGTATAGAATACTACCCATAAAGCAAGTAGGGTACATAGGGACATAAATACTGTTACACACGTTTTATGCTGTAAAATAAGAAGTACTGAATGTTTTTGGACCAAATACTTAGAAGGGACATAAATACTGTTACAACATTGAACGCACCCATTTCAATAGTACAACTGAACATACCCCGTTAATGTCATATTGGTTTTGAAAGCTAACCTGAAGAGCGTTAGTCTGTAACGGGATTTTAAAATTGTTTCAAATTTCATCATGGAGTGGTCAGATAATGAGAACCATATCGCTGTAACAGCGCTTTTCAAGTGTGAAATGAAAAAAACGATATTTTCAAAACGCTCCGGCCATTAGGGATTAGTCGCATGTTCGTCTACCGATACATAAAACTGTTTGAGGAGACTGGAGATGTAAAAGACCGCCACAGGTCGGGCCGCTCACGCTCTGTTCGAACACCGCATGTCATCAAAGCCGTTAAATAAATAATTCACATTAATCCGCCCCAAAAACAAAATCATGGCCCGTGAGATGAATATCACGCAAAAGTCCATGAGTCGAATCATTAAAAAAGACTTGGGGCTTTCAAACGACGTACCGGACATTTACTGCAGCTTTAAAAAAAATAGGATTGAAAAATGCAAACGTCTTTTGGTGAAGCACGCTGATAACTTGCACAGAAAAATTTTGTTCACCGATGAACAGTGTATGCGCGGTCATCTAAGGTAACATCTGAACTGATCCCAAGGGTGGATGGGGTCATCATCCAGCTTCAGTCATGGTTTGGTGGGGTGTCTCTTACAATGGGGTCACTGACCTGCATTTCTGCGAACAAGGAGTCAAAACATCGGCCAAAGTTTACCAAGAAACCGTTTTGGAAGCTGTTGTGAAGCCTCTTAACAATTCCCTGTTCCAAAACAAGCCATGGACTTTCCAGCAGGATTCTGCGACGGCTCATAAGGCTAAAACGTCCCAGGCCTGGCTTCGAAACAATTTGGCAGCGTTCATTTTCTCTGAAGAATGGCCCTCAGGCAGTCCAGATTTGAACCCATTGGATTACAAATTGTAGACGGTTTTAAAGGACAAGGTTTGTCACAAAAGATACCTCAACGTTGGATCGGACATTTCGAAAAATTAGATTCTTTTTGGATACAATATACATTAATAAATATATTAAAAAATAATTGATCCAAAAACATTCAGTACTTTTTATTTTACAGCATAAAACGTGTGTAACAGTATTTATGTTCCTACTAAGTATTTTTTAATATATTTATTGATGTATACTGTATCCAAAAAGAATCTACTTATTCGAAATGTCCGCCTTTTGCATTTACATACGACTTAAGTTTTCAATAGCTGCACGAACCTCGTCCATTGGAAAACTGGCCACAGCATGAACGAAATCAGTCTTAAGAGATCCAATGTTGGTGTATCTTTTGTGACAAACCTTGTCCTCTAAAATTGTCCACAATTTGTAATCCAATGGGTTCAAATCTGGACTGCATGAGGGCCATTCTTCAGAGGAAATGAACGCTGGCAAATTGTTTCGAAGCCAGGCCTGGAACGTTTTAGCCTTTTGGGCCGGCGCAGAATCCTGCTGGTTTTGGAACAGGGAATTGTTAAGGGGCTTCACAATAGCTTCCAAAACGGTTTCTTTGTAAACTTTGACCGATGTTTGACTCCTTGTTCGCAGAAATGCAGGTCAGTGACCCCATCGTAAGAGACACCCCATCAAACCATGACTGAAGCTGGGTGATGACCCTTTACCACCCTTGGGATCATTTCAGATGCTTCCTTAGATGACCGCGCATACACTTTATCATTTTGCTTGTTAAATTTTTCCTGAACGGTCAAAATTTTTTCATCGGTGAACAAAATTTTTCTGTGCAATTTATCAGCGTGCTTCACCAAAAGACATTTTCATTTTTCAATCCTATTTTTTTAAGCTGCAGTCAATAAATGTCCTGTACGTCGTTTGAAAGCCCCAAGTCTTTTTTAATGATTCGACTCATGGACTTTTGCGTGATATTCATCTCACGGGCCATGATTTTCTGTTTTTGGAGCGGATTGCTGTGAATTCTTGATTCATCGGCTTTGAAGACATGCGGTGTTCGAACAGAGCGTCTCCTCAAACAGTTTTATGCATCGGTAGACGAACATGCGGCTAATCCCTAGTGGCCGGAGCGTTTTGAAAATATCGTTCTTTTTCATTTCGCACTTGAAAAGCGCTATTACAACGATACGGTTCTCATTATCTTACCACTCCATGATGAAATTTGAAGCAATTTTAAAATCCCATTACAGACTAACGCTATTGAGGTTAGCTTTCAAAACCCATATGACATTAACGTGGTATGTTCAGTTCTACTATTGAAATGGATGTGTTAAATGTTGTAACAGTATTTATGTCCCTACTAAGTAAACCCTCTTATTATTTAACTAGTCCAAAAGCTATTATTATAAGTATTACCCTTCACTTCTGGTTGTACCAATGGCAAACAGTGTTTTCGACCCCTTTGACGGGCTTTAAATTTTCCCAGATTTAAAAATTGGCAGTGGTTATGTTAAGTTTCGATAACTAAGACTGGGTAGCAAAACCGCAAAAGATAAGTAATTTGTAAAAATTTTGAAATTATCTATCGATTTTTTTTTCGAAAATGTTAAGCATCGTTTTTAAATTTTTAAAAATGGTAATTAAATTATTTTATTATAATATGTATAAATTGTCACATTTTTAAATATAAATCGATTATTACTTTTTGGAACTGGCAGCATAAATTTGTGTTAAGAATAGATTTATATACTTACTTAATTTCTACAACATCACATTAAGGAACAATTGGAAACCTCTCCCAAATCAGTGAGCTGTGCACGACTGGGACCCACTGTTAACGCCGGTTCCGAACGGTTAATGTATTTTGTAGGCTTAAAGATAAATCTCTTTCGCGTAAAGTCGTCGGCATTTACAAGGTAACAAACCCACCGCTGAAAAAAAGTTCGCAGCCGGATTTGAACCTGAGTTTACTGGCATGATAGTCGTGCACCCTCCCATCACACCACGGGGGCCTACATTCAAAGATATACATTCTTTTAAAGTTGCCTCTTTTATAGAAACGTTATTTAATATCATTTTTCCCATTTTCACCAATCAATAAAACCTGTGTACTAATACCGAAAACGTTCCACTGATGGCCACATAACGTCAATCTCCATCGAGTCACAATTTCTATGCACTTACTCGTACGTTTTTCGCCACGAATTTTCAAAGTAAATCGACTTTGTTCCCTTGGAAGTCGGGAAACGTTGTAAATTACTAAAATTTCCAGGGCTGGATCGTTAGCACACATCTTACATCGAATATAGCTGACTGATTTGTCCTTAATGGGGTGTTGAAATAAATAAGTAAGACATTTCAGTTATATTGGTGGTGTTTTTGTTTTAGCTTTGATAAATAAGACTGAATAGCAAAAGCGCAATAATTAAGTAATTTGTCAATAAAAAGTGTATTTTCTGGTCGTGTCCAATTTAATAGATTTAAAGTACTAGTCTTCAAAAATAAATAGAAAATTAAATATAGCCATTTTAGTACTTAGCCTGAATACCGATCAAGTATAAGCCTCAATCCAGGCTAAGTACTAAAACGGCTTCAACAAATAATTTTCCAATTACCGCAGTAATCAGAATTTGCACTTAACAAATGTGAGATTTTTTTTTCAGCTTGGACGGCACAATAATTATCTAGCAAGTATGTTATCATGACGTTCGAGCTTCTCTTTGTGCTTTACATTAATGTTTTGAATTGCATCTGTAACGAGAGGTATTTTTAAGTCTCGGTGGATGTTTTTGTTCTTCATATACAGCTGGGGGCAGCGGTAATGAGCCGCATTGTCTTCGATTAGACTCTTTGGATTTTGACAAGATTGCTTGAACTTGCTTTGCCCCATAGCTGAGCACCATATAACCAGATAGGTTTGATTGCACTGTGGTATATAGCAGGACCTTATATTCACGGCTTAGTTTTAAGTTCGCGTTAAGGAGCCAGCGAAGTTGATGGACCTTTAGTTCCAGTTGAGTCTTCTTGGTTTCGATATGACTTCTCCAGGTGAGTCGGCGATGGTGGATTCCAAGGTGTGTAACATTATCAGATTGAGAAAAAGGGACATTATTTAGTTTGAATGTAGGACAAGTGCTTAAATTTAGTGTGAAAGTTACCTGTGTGCATTTAGCCTCATTGACTGTTATTCTCCAGTCAGATAGCGAAGATTCTACTCATCTGCGATGTACACCTAGTTTCATAGATGCAATATCCTGCTTTTTATGTGCGCCCATTGCTTTATAGCGGTATCGTCGGCAAAAGTGGATGTTAGCACGTTTGGACTGGTAGGGATATCTGCGGTAAACAGAAGGTAAAGGATAGGCCCCTGGGGCACACCAGCTAGTATTTCGCGGTCATGAATCTGAATCTGCGGTTTTCTAAGTAAGACTCAAGAATTCGATGCGTATTTGCCGGTAGGTATTTGCAAATTTTGTTAGTCAAGCCAAAGTGCCAGACTTTGTCAAATGCTTGAGCAACGTCCAAAAATACGGCGCAGCAATACTCTCGCCGTTAAAATGATTTTTCAATTGCTTGGGTCGGATGGTTTACCTGTTCGATGGTGCTGTGGCCATCCCGGAATCCAAACTGATGGTCTGGTATTATGTTATTTGACACGATGAACAGTTTTATTTTCGATAAAATAACTTTTTCAAATAGTTTGGATAAGCAGGGAAGCAAACCGATCGGCCTGTATGAGGATGGTATTGATCTGTCCTTTCCTGGCTTTAAAATCATTTGAATCAGAGAAATTTTCCATACTTTAGGAAAGTAACCATGTCTCAAAATTTAGTTAAATAAGTTTTCCAGGAACTTCACAGGAATACAGGGAAGTTTCAAGATCATTTTAGGAGTGATAAGATCATATCCAGGTGCTTTACCTGGATTCTCGGTTTCTTTAATAACCTGCAGAACTTCACTTGCGTTTGTAAGCAATGGAATGACGACAAAAACTTTATCTGGTGGAAGGAGGTCGCTACTTGCAGGATTTAGGCGAAATACCTGAGACAGATGGTTTGCGAAAACATTGGCTTTTACCTCTTTTGATAATGCCCACTCGCCATTTGCGTCTCGTATTGAAAATTTCGTTTCGGTGGGTATACTTGTACTTATTTTCTTAATGTTTTCCATAAAGAGAATTTGGTTGAAGCTGTCGGAGTTAAACTTGCAATGAAACTAGCATGCTGTCTACTGTCTTCATTTCTAAGTACGCTTTGCAACTTTTTAGTAGCGTCAGTCAGTCTTAGTCGGGCCGCTGGTGACCTGTTTCGCTGCCATTCGCGATGAAACCTCCTTATTTCACTTACAATTTTCTCTATTTCCCGGTTAGTGTATTTAAACTATTTGTCGCGTTCTTTTGTCTGTGTGTGGCGTGAATGGCCGCCTGTTCCAGGATCACGTTTCTAAATGGTCTGACGATAAGTCAGGGCAGGTACTAGCAGATAAGTTAGATTTACTAACTCCTCTTATTTTACCAAAGTCTATCAGGTCAGGCTTTTTGTTAATATCAGAAGGCCAATATGTTGGTTGACTGGGCGATATAAAGTCCAATTTGGGGTGCTAGGGTTTGCTAAATCGGATCCCCAGTGCGTATGTTTGGCATTGTAGTCACCAGCAGCAATAAAGTTGCGTCCGAGACCATTGAAAAAGTTCAGAAGTATATCTTTTGATATCGCAAACCGCGGGGGAAATATATTGCCGAAATGGTAAGAAAACAACCTTGAATCTTGATACGAATTGTTGTCGGCTGAAGGTAGTTTTGTGAGACACCTTCAGCGACTTCGTTTCATTCGTTTACGTATTAGGATACCAGTGCCCCCATGAGCCATACCGTCGGGGTGGTGAGTACCATAAAATCTAAAATTAGGTATCTAAAAATTGTATTTGTCTGTAAGATGTGTTTCCGGTAGTAACATTATATCAATATTCTGACGATCTAGGTACCCTGTCAGTTCGTGTCTATGTTGGTTTACATCGTTTGAGTTCCATGTACATATCTTAAGATGGCCTTTTCTTTGCCCAGTAGAAATTAAATTAACTGATTTTGGTTACACATGAATTCTTGCATCATTGATTGCATAGTTGATATGAATATGTTTATACTCTGTACCAGTTGTCGAATCATTGATTCAGCGTTACCAAGTTGTTGCACTGGGGTCCTTAGAACATTCGCGTATTTCATACCGTTTGTAATACCGTTTCCGTCGCTAGTGTAAACTGGGGTCTGTTGGATGTCTATTATAGGATTCGGCTCGTTTCGGTTAGAAATGAATTTACGCTTTTCTTCTAGTTTCTGCTTAAGTTCTTTGTAAACCCTACAACCTCTGTAGTTTGCGATATGTATGCTGCACCTTTTCTGTTCCTGCGATTTGACTTTGCAGACGGATGATTGGTGTAGGTCACCACATACAACACAAACGGTTGACAAAGTGCAGTACGATTTTGAGTGTCCATACTCTTGACAGTTTTTGCATTGAACGGGACCGTTTCTTTTATCGGGTTCTTCAACCGTAATTCTTCTATATAACAAATATTGAAGTTTGTATATAGTTGGGTTGACCTTGTACATTGGTTGGGGAACATTTTTATTATTAAGAAAGTTCACCACGGAGTGAACGTTTAAATTCTCTTTTTCCAGTGTTTGATTTACGTCATCTGATCCTACAAATGATTCAATGCCTTCTAAGATTACCGCGATACCCCTGAATTTTTGTCTCGTTAATGTTCCCTTTCTTTATTGACACTATGTTAAAGCCACCACTACCAACAAGTTGGGCAATGATATTTACTAGCTCATTTGAGCTACTCTCACGTAGGTATATTGGGGGCGGCCTTGGAGTTGCTACATTTGCCGAGTTAAAAGATTGAGGTTCTTCGCTCAGCAATGCAAACCGGTTGTTATCCGTTCACAATTTTGCAACTTTTTTTGTTTGTATTACCTTTGGCAGGGCTGGATTTACGCTTTATACTAATGTAGCGATCCATTCCTGTATATACCGCCTTTAATGGTTTATCTTGTGTCAGTTCGTTGTTTTCCTGTGTGCTTTCTCACACATACAAATGACCTTTCAAACTTGGAGTTTTTCTTCGTGTATTAATGCATGTCCATTTTGTATTTTAAAAAATTATGTTTATCTATGGATAATTGAGTTGAACTTTTCGATGTTTTTTTCAAAAAAAACCTCTCAGTTGTCTTGTTTACAATTAGAAATTTGACACAAATTCTAAAGTATTGCCCTTTTTCTTATAAGCAATTAATGGGTGATCCATTTAGAGGTATTTTTCAGAACAAAAAATGTAAAAATTCAGATCAGGTGTGGAATCATTATATTTGAAAGGACATTTTATGGCATTTATTTTTTGAATATAATTTCCTTCAAATGTTGGCCACAACGACGCCTCAGGGTTTCCATTCTGAGGGCCCAATTTTGGATGGCTTTCATGACACGCGTAATTTTGGCTTTTAAAACCTGAATCGTACCTGGTTTGTCAGCATTGACTTTGGACTTTATGTAACCCCAAAGCAAAATCTCTAAAGGTGTGATATCACTCGATCTAGGCGGCCAACTCACCTGTCCAAAACGTGAAATTAGCTGCTTTTCGAAATGATCTCTCAATAGATCCATTGTTTGAGCAGCTGCTCAAGTAGCACCGTCCTGTTGAAACCAAGTGTCGTCAAGATTACGGGCTTCAATTTCAGGTAGCATAAAGATCGATATCATGGCGCGATAGCAAGCACCATTCACGGTTACGTTCCGGCCATCATCATTTTTGAAAAAATATGCACCAATGATTCCACTAGCACCTAATGGCACCTCTTGAACCTCTTCTTGTCGCTCTTCAGCCCAAATGATGGCTACACGGGCCTCATCACTTAACAAAATTTTGGCCGAAAACAGCGGATCTTCCCGTTTCTCACCGAGCGCTCATTTCCATAATACAGTTGCCAACATTTGAAGGTAATTATTTTCAAAAAATGAATGCCATAAAACGTCCTTTCAAATTACCATAAAGATTCCACACTTGATTTGAATTTTTATAGTTTTTTTGTTCTGAAAAAATACCTCTAGATGGATCACCCTTTATATGTAAGTTAGATCAACCAATTGAAACTTTCGTACTTGTTTGGTTTATATTTTAGCTATGATAAAACGGGAGACTTCCACCCATATCCGGACGTTATAAAGCAAGGCACTGTTTTGGTACTCATAGACAAGAGCATGAATATAGATGAGTTCAACGAACTCCAAAGTTTATCTACAGAGGAAAGGAAAGCGAGATCGGAAAAACAAAAACAGCAAAAAATGAAGGAGAGAGAAAAGATTAAAAAGCAGAAACTTAAAGACGCTAAGAGACGAAAGAAATTCAAAGATGCCGGCATCTATGATATCGCTGACCAATTGAAAAATAGCAAAGAAATCGGCAAGTAGATTTCCCGATGGATGAATAACGTTTAATAAAAATTCTATTATAGAAAATCTTGAGAAAACTATGCAGCTATATTCGAGGGAGTGGAGGAATGTTGATGAATATTTGAACAAGGGTCACAGTGCTATTCAGGAATGGGTAACCGAAAATGAATTGTCTACAATTCACCAGGAATTACGAGCGCTAGTCGACGATTTTATGCGGTACTTAAACGTGACCGACTTTGCAAGTTTTCTGAACATTGTTAAAATTGTTCTTTGATTTACAGGCTGGAATATGAGTTACTAAGGAAGGCATGGAGCTCCGATAAGAACCACAAGTACATACCGATGAAACAAAAAGATGTTAAGAATACGAGAGGAAGAAAACAAAGAAAATATATGGAACCAACTGCAGATCGGACTCCTGAAGCACTATACCAAGAGCTGCAACAATCAGGAATTATTGAGAAACATCCCAATATAGCCTTCAATGCATTTATCTCTGATTTCAACTTTTTAGCGAATGAAACACGAAATGAAGATAACTTAGTGTAAGTAATTTTTAAATGACATACATACACATTTGATTTTCCATTATTGCGAGGCATACGAGTAGTAGTATCGCTTTGTTATTTCATGTCGTACCGTCAAAATCGAAAATTTAATGAAATCTACTTAGGGTCACCACCATGTTTTGATAGGGTCCCAGTTCAAAGGTCTCTTCCGATTTTAAAAACTAACGGTTAGAACCTACCTATATTAATTTATATTTTGCTCAAACGATGGATAAAAATAAAATATTTTCACGAAGCCGAAAATAAAAATATCTTTGCAATTTAGCTACATTTGGGGTGATGGACCCCGAAAAGCCGATATTAGTATTAAAATACAATGAAATCTCCTAACAAATCGAAATTTGACATTACTTTTAAATTTAGATCCCGGTCCGGCATTGGCGAGCTGCACAGAAATCTACACTCGTAATACTACCCAGCAGGAAAATAGGGAATGATTAATATAATTCATTATTAATATTACATTTTTTTTTTGGAAAAAAAAATATTTTTCAACATAAACTTAGTCAAACGTTTTTCCAATTTTTGCATCCCTTCCAAAAAATAGAGGTCCAAAAAATAGGTATTTGTTTGATCAATAATTTTATCGTAGGAGCTGAAACTCTTTCCACCGAGCCATTACTTTAGGTTTGGAAATAGTCACTGGGGGCTAGTCACTAGCGGGTGCGGTTCCAATTCGTAACCCAATTCATGCAATTTTGCCATTGAGACTGCACACGTTTGCACCTGTGCATTATTTCGATGAAATGCTAATCGCGGTACGCACACGCAAAGGAAAAATATGGTTACTATATGGTCCCGGAAACAATAATATGTTCTCTGCAATAACAGTATGTTCATCGCAACCATAGTATTGTTTTTTGAACTACATTTTGAAAATAGTATGATTGCGGCAATATTAATATTGTTGAAATGTAACAATAGTATTGCTGAAATGTAACAATAGAGTTTTTGCCAAATTTAAAAATAAAAATATGGTTGTTGCAACAATATAAATATGGTTGGTGAAACAAAATTTGAATATTGTTTTTAGAACAATGTTGTTTTTACGAATCTTATTCAATAATAGTACTTTTTAAATGTAAACTAAATTTTTTTAAAAAAAATTGCTTTGGATTTGGATAAATGAACGCTCTTGTTTTTTAAAAGGATTTTTTCGACATTTTCTGGTGTATTGACCTCAATTGGCCGTCCAGAACGTTCAGCGTAATTTGTACTTGTGCGAAGGCAACGAAAGTTAGTAAACCACTCTTTTATCGTTGAAATCGATGGTACAGAGTTATCGTTATCCCGCCTTTCCTTGGTTTGATTGGCAGTATTTCCGCAAAAAATAATGTTTGATGAGCACTCGAAATTCCGTTTTTCCATTTTTAACAAAATCCACGAGGTTGTATGTTTCGAACAGCTGTTAAACATAAACTAAATGACGGAACACTCTCAAAATTTGACAGTAGTCTATTAATAGATGGTACTTGATGGCAGCAGTATTTCATTTCATATAACTACGAGGGAGTTGGAGAAGTCACGGAATTATTGATTTTCCCTCGTATTATATAATAAAAATCGACGGGGTGATGCCACTTGACAATAATTGCATGTTTGTTACCTAATACTATATTCCCGCATCTGCAAAACATGGAATATATTGTTTCTGCGTGTGACGATTGTTTTTGATTTCGTTATCTATCGCCGACTTTATGTCGCGTACAAATTTTGTGCTTTATATTTTGAAATTTCATAAATAACTCAGTTTGTGTTGTAACGCTTACAAGTAAGGTTGTTTCTATGAAAATGTATTCTAAGTACATTATATACAATGTGAAGAAAGTTTTTTAAATTTAATATAAAAAAAAATGTAATAAAAAATATTCAACGGAAACTGACTATATTTCAATTAAACAGAAAATGTGACAGCGCATAGAGAAAGGGACCTAAGGGTAAAAAATACATTTTTCACTTTTTTTATGTGGACAACATCTGAGCATCGAATGAGACCGATCCCATGCCCCAAAGGTGTTCCCTCCCAGAGATATGCGCGTTTTATGAAAGTGAAGTCGACGATTCTACACCAAAGATACACGTATTTAAATCTTAAAAATGGCTCTGTTGAACAAAACTGGTTTTTACCCTTAGGTCCCAGGTGTTTTATCTTTGTCGGTGAAAACCATTATAAGTCTAATTAAAAATACATAAATAATATACTTATAATGCATTTAAATGAATGAGTTATAAAATTATAACACACTGTCAAATAATGCGTTATAAATAACAAATTATTCGCATTTGCAGGAAACATTAAAATAATTATTCTTTTCCTATGACATCGTACGTATTAAGGATATTGTATTCTGTAATCAACGTAAAATACATGTCAAGAATTACCTTTTCGATTCCTGTTGATTACCTATTCCTGTTGGATACATACATACATAAATCGGACACAGTATTTTTCTTTTCGTAAAATGCGCTCACTTTTGTGATCTCTCCTGACGCAGTGTTCCTCTATCGTTACATTTTAAAACAAATTGTTTATGTGGAACGAAGAATATGAACTGATTTTTTGAGCTAAATCCCCTTTTAGTGAACAAATTCGATATGTGGTCAGTGTGTAAGGCAAATATAGAATTTCTTGTATGTATTTCTCGTCAAAAAGAGACATTAATGAAATTATCGGCTTAACAAATAAGATATTACTGTACCACCATCTTATGTTTTCGGGTCAAATCGAACTTTTTTAACGAGAAGACAATTGGTAAGTTTTGGCCGGACCAAAGCTTTCATACTTTCCACCATGAATTGCGTTCCAATATGGAGTGGACAGAATTTATGAGGAAGTGGTGCGTATACGTAGATAATGATTTGGATTTCATTAATGTCGGCATTCCCGGGAATTTTTGTCGGGATTCCTGGGAGAAAAAATGTATTAAAAATGCATCCGTGCGTGTTTTAACTAAAATTTGCAGCATTGTTTGAAGCAAAAATAATGCTTTTTATTCAAAAGTAATAACGACAAATGACCACAACAAATCAAATAACTTAAAGAATCATATTTTTTGTTTTAAGAAACCTAGCGTACCATTTTCTGAGCGATGCTAAGTTTGCAGTCGCAATATATAAGTATAAGTAGTCACAAAAATGATTGCTTTCAGAACCTCCCTATTGTTCCTCTCACAATACGAGTTGTTGTAAATGGATTCTCATCCAACGAATATAGGCGGACTTAAGGTGTCCTGCAGGGTTTTGTCCTTCGCCCTCTGTTTTTCCGTTAATCTTCTCATTTACTGCAATATCTGTCATTCATAATCAGTCGACAGTAAGCCGAATCTTCAAGATATAGAAGACTAATGGACATTTGCGAATGGGATCTAGTGGATAGAGTAGATCGTAATGCGCACAAGAACAGTTCTGCTTGTAGCCTCACGAGCTAATGCGATGGAAATTGAACAATCAATTGCTCTTGATGCTGATAGATGGTATCTAATTATACTCGTAATGTCTCCCTTGAGCATCGTTGGTATGTGGTTATGTGTCCCTATTCTACCGTTACTTGTGTTGACGTGTGTTCATCAGACATCCGTCGGATGTTCAGCAGAGATATGCGACTTTCCAGGAATTAAAACCCGTGAATTATCGATTGGCAGGATCACCGCACTCTACACTTCTACAGATCGAATTCTTTTCCGCCCGTAGTGTATTTTCCACTATCTACTAACGACGTCCGGAAGATAAAGGCAAATGTCAAAAACCCCTTTTAATCTTTCCCCCTTCCGACACGGTTCCACTAACCAACGCAAGGCAGTGAACAAAACTGGCTCTTTTTTGTGTTAACAAATAACTTAAAACTGCACTAAAATTGCTTACAAGATTACTCTACTAAAAAGACTCTAAAGGCACATTAAAAACGGATTCAATCTGAGCATTCTTATAATCCCCCTAGAAGGCTCTAAGAAAAGAGGGCAATTTTGTATCTGATAGTTATGTTTATGATCCTTCTACAGCGTATCAAAATTGTCCTCGTATAGCAGCTAATAAAAACTTTTTTTATGCAAGAAAAAAGTGTCATGTAGTGATTTTTTTTAAATGCTTTAATGCATTTGTCTTAATAAAACATTTATTTAGACGTAGCAATTAGAAGCAACACATTCCAATAAAGTCTCCGTACGCTTAAGCTTACGTTTACGGTAATTTACCGATTGTTGTTGTTGGACCATAAGGATTTCTTGTAAATGTAAATAAAGCAAAAGTTCCACACAAATTATAAATACAGCAAGCAAGTATTCGTAGCAGATTTAATATCCAGACAGTGATCAGCCCTTAACATTGATTAGCGCGCTGATTCCTTTATCACAAAACTGCTCAAATAGAACCAAAAAGTTGTTAAGATCTTAAACACTTAAAGAATAAGGCCATTTTTATATAAGACGAATTGTAAAAACGGTCTGGACTACGCCTGTTAATGCCAAAATGCGTTCCTGGAATTCTGGAATACCGTATTTTCTCTAAATAGAACGTTCTTAGTTCCGATTGCAGATTAAGAGTCTTGATAAAGCCGGGAGAAACCTACAATCCCAACATTACGAGTACTGTAGCATACAAGGATCAAAAGGACATGTCAATGGTTTTGTTAGCACATCATGAGCTAAGCACGCATGGTCTCCAGCCTTATTGCTCGTCGGATGGGGAGGTTCAAACTCAAATGCTAACGTAGTCATTGCTACAATTTAGTTTTGCGTGCTTGAAATGGTAGAAAAAGGAAACAGGAAGAAAAACAGAAAGGACTACACCAGAGTTCTATTATTAGGGATTGGTGATAACACAGAAGATGTTATTGTGTCATGCTAATTTGCCCACCCAACCTGATCACGAAACAAAAACGATAAAACCAGAAAAAAATACATTTTCGAGATCCCACATTTCTCCTCACCAGGTGTCTAAAGGTTTGGAATCAAACAGGAAATTTCAGGGTTTTAAGCACAAATCATTTTTGATTTATTAATAAAGAAAAAATTCATTCTAACGGAAATAAAACAGATATATTCAAATCTTCATGAAAATATATCAAAGTATTAATTAACAAAAATTGGCTTAGATAAGGTAATTCAAACATTGAACTAAACCGGAATATGGTTAGCTTTCATAAGGCCAAAAGAAGAAGAAAAAAATTAAATAAAATTACTTAAAAAAAAATATTCCTTAGTGGAATTATGCTAATTTGTCAAAATGACTTAACTCAAAATAAAAAAAAATTTGCGTTAAGTAATGAACAACAACCAATAAATTGTTATATAAATGACCCAAAGAAAATGGATATTAGTGTACACGGTCCGGAGCACTTAAAATAATATTTTTATAATTTCAATTATTTTTTTCCCTTTTATGAGAGCAGAAAAAAAGAATAAAAACGAGAACCAAAATTTGTTCATGGAGAAGTCTTTTTTTGTAAATAAAAAAATTAACACAAGATGCTGTATAAACAAAACGAAGTCTTATCATGATCAATCAAATATTCAAAACTGTAATTACATTTGTGATTCTCAAACTATGACGTTCTGTTACAGTCCAATGTTAAGTTACATTGTAATCTGCTTTACATGTGCTCTCTTTGATTGATCATAAGAAAACCTGTTTTACAGAACAAGAATATTTAAGACATTAAACCCCAAACTCTTTAGGCGAACAATGAACAATGTGCATACATACAAACGTTTGCATGCAAATTGCTATATCATGCTCAGAGAGAAGAAAAGGGTCTCTCCATGAACTAATGTTACTCAGCAAGCAAAATGTTAAAGAATAAAGGAAAAATAAAAAACTTACTTGTCATACGGATCCCTCGATGAAAGGCCTTTCATGTGTAGGTGAATGACGAAGGGGGGAAGAATATCAACGATCAACCCCAAAATGATGATGTATTATATGGCATATTTCTAATGCCTGTACTGAAACTTCACTTTTTCTAATTCTTAATTATTATTTAAATGTCCCGAGCCGTAATAATCTGACTTAAAACATAATATGACACACACGACTTTTCCGTTTACAACATAAATACGATTAATTTTAGGATAGATTTAAGGAAATTTAGGATTAGAATTACATTTTTTTTGATATTTCTTTATTTTTTAAGCTTATGAATAATTTTTTTTCTAAAAAAAATCTTTTTCGATTGATTTTCTTTTCTTTGTATTGTGTCGGTAAATATTTTTTTCCACTTTACAGGGCTTTTTCCCCTTTTTCCAAATTCACTCGGAAAACACTTTTTCCTTTCTACTTTACTGCGGAGCGATAAACACGGCGAACAAGTATTGATTAAACCACTGAGAAAAACGGCAGTGTAGAAATATAGGCCTCTTCAATGGCTGAATACAATTATGTTGAGGTACTGCGTTTTAAAGCTATAGAAGACGGGGGTACCGTTAGTAAATAGCTGATAAAAGAGTCATCTTTGACCAAACTTACCACTTGCTACTAACAGCAACAAAAAGAGATATCTCCAAATTGATTCTACTCTCGGGCGGAATATTATCTTATGCGAAAGGTGTTGTATATACATATGTATGTGGATCCTCAAATCCAGGTTCAAAGTCTCTGTACAAGAGATGCAAAAGAACCAAATGATTTGCAAATAAAAAACAAAGAAAACCACACAGTACTCGGAGTTCAAAAAAATGAACACCTGAGCTGGCTTTTCCTGTGAAGTTCCCAGGTTTAATGCGATTCCTTTTACTTTCTCTGTCTCAGGACACCTAATAAAAAAAATTAAGGGCTTTATTCGAAAGCCATGTTGAGAAAATCAGGATCCTTTTGCTTACCTACTTCAGTTTGGAAAAAAATGAAAATGTTCACTTATAAAAACACTGGCCTTTTGGCTTTTGAAGACATCACTGAGTGACACCTCGGTAAAGGAAACTTGTTGCACAATGAAAGATGGCTACTGATCAAACCCCTTATAAAACCTATGGCATCTCCGAAAACTTCCACTAACTAAAGCGCAAAGTACCAATACATCCATTATTTTCCAAAGCAAATATGTCTCCTTGTATCGTATGTATGTATGTTGTTACCCACACTTACATAACAATATCAAAGCGACAAAGAAACAGCACTCCTAATTCACTTTCAACAAATATACAAACAACGAAAATAAAAGAAAACAAAAAAATATAAAAAAAACTAAAAAAAAAGTTTAGCCTCGCCGGGATTCGAACCTGGATTCCCCAGATCGCAGTCGGAAACACATCCTTTGTGCCACGACAAACTACGTTACAAGTTACATACTAAAGCAATTTTGAAAGAGATTGCATGCATCTACGCATACGTTAAATAAAAGGCCTGTGCATGCGTTGATGTTTTGCCTAATGAGAGAAAAAAAATCTACAAGTGCCACTACAAATACCCCCCGCAAAGATCAGATTTCGGGGATTGCAAAAACCAGAAAACTGATGCCACTTGTAGATGATCATTGTCTGATATCCTTGGCGTGATATGTACCTAATTTACTACCCCTCATGTCTTCAAGCTCATAGTAACAATTACCAAGCTTGCGGAGAATGCGCGCTTTAACAAAAGTTGGAGCTAACTTGGCATTAAAGCCCTGTTCGAAATTACTCTGCTTAAAGTTCCTCCTGAAAACCTCTTGACCAACATCATAGGAAATCTCTCTGGCTCTCAGATTGTAACTCCTTTCATTTCTTTCGAATTGCTTGCGTTTCACATCAGCCACCCTCCAACCTATTATCTGCCTTATCAAACTGTACCAATCGGTCTTCCAGCATCTCTAAATGTCTAAGTAAGGCGTATGTCGATCCGTTTGTTATCATATGCTGACCGAAAGTTAAGTAATAGGGCGAAGTCCCGATCGACGAATGAACAGCGGATCTCAAAGCACAGTCTATTCTACTAAGGAATAAATCCCAGTTCTTCTGGTTCGGGTCCACATAAGACTTAATTGCTGACAACACTGATCTGTTAACCCTTTCAGACGCATTAGCTTGCGGCGCATGTACAGCAGTGTATATGTGGTTTACATCATATCGTTTTAGAAAGTCATTATATTGATTTGACTTAAATTGAGACCCATTGTCCGAGACTATGGTTTCTGGCACGCCAAACATATTGAACAAATCAGATTCCAAATAATTTACAATCACGTTCGATGAGAACTTCTTGACCGGCTTCAAAAATGGAAATTTTGAATAATGATCCAAAGCTATAAATATTCCAATATGACCAGACTTTGATCTGGGGTAAGGCCCAAGGAAGTCAATGTATAATCGTTGAAAGAATCTGGATGTCTCCGCCATTTTCCCCATAGGAGGCCTAAGTACTTGGTTTGGGTACTTGGATGATTTGCAGGTTTCACAACCATTCACATATTGCCTGACATCAGAAACTAAATTTGGCCAGAAGTAGTAACTGCGGATTCTCTCCAGGGTCTTGTTGATGCCTCCGTGCGCGGAAAGTGGACTATCGTGAGCCTTTTTCAAGACTTCAGGAATCATTGCAGTTGGAATCCACAGTTTATACACCAGATCGTCATGAAGGCGATCCCCAGTAGCATGCTCGGTCCGTCTATATAAGTATCCGTCCACTATCTTCAAGTCTGGCAATTTGGTAATGTTTTCCTTTATTTTGTCGATAAGTCGTTTGTACTCGTCCGATTGAAAATGTGTGGAAGTCAAATCCACGAAGACCCCACTGTCATTGACGAAATCAGACAGACTATTCACATCTAAGGTCAATTCGGACAAGTCGTCAGTATAAGTCCTGGATAGAGTATCCGGTACCACGTTCAAGCTACCACGCCTGTGTTGAATGTTAAATCTGTAGGCCTGTAGCTTTAAAGTCCATCGAGCTAACCGCGTACTAAGATCTGTTTGGGACATGAGCCATTTTAAAGATGCATGGTCAGTTATGACCGTGAACTCCTGTCCCTCAACATATGCTCTGAATTTGTTTATGCTTAACAAAGCTGCTAAGCACTCTTGTTCGGTAACTGAATAGTTGCGTTGGGCTTGGTTTAGCTTCTTCGACATAAAGGCGATAGAAACTTCATCACCCTCCGCATTTTTTTGTACCAATACACTTCCTATTCCAGTCTTACTAGCATCGCAATGTATATAAAACGGTTCCGAAGAATCAGGGCTATGTAAGACTGGCGCGGTACTCATATAGGTCTTTAATTTTTCAAAAGCGTCTTGAGCCTGTTCTGTCCATACAAATTTTCTTTTACCTTGTAGCAAATCTGTTAAAGGCGTAGTAACTGAAGCGTAATTCCGAATAAACTTCCGGTACCAGCCTGTCATTCCCAGAAATCGTCTAAGTTGTTTTACAGATCGCGGAACTGGGAAGTCAGTGATGGCGGACAGCTTTTCCGGATCTGTGCGAATAACCCCGTTACCAACCAAATGTCCAAGGTATTTTACTTCACGGACACAAAACTTACTCTTTTCAACGTTGATCGTCAATCCTGCATCGCGTAGTCGTTGAGCAATTGTCCATAAGACCTCAAGATGCTTTTCGAACGATTCCGAAATAATTAGCAGATCATCCAGATAAACAAAAACTTCGGATCTTAGGGCAGGCGGTATAACCTTATCCATCAGACGGGACATGGTTTGGGGGGCATTACATAACCCGAAAGGCATTACATTATAATGATATAAAGGCCTACCCGGGACTGTAAATTCCGTCATATCCTTAGATTTGCTATCTAGAGGAATCTGCACAAAAAGCATATTTAAGGTCCAAACTTGTTATAAATTCTGCCATCGGCAGTCTACTGAGGATCCCATCAATCTGTGGCAAAGGGTATGCATCACCTATAGTCACAGAATTTAATTTTCGGCTATCCAGACAGCGACGATTCTTATTTGGCTTTCGATGAAGAACCACCGGCGAGGACCAAGCGCTGTTAGACTCCTCTATCACACCCAAAGCCAACATCCTATCCAACTCAGCGTATATTAGTTTTTCTACCGCGGGGGATACCGGAAAATGGCGCTGTTTTATGGGTTTCGCGTTGCCAACATCAATAATGTGGCTCAAAACAGAAGTCTTTCCCAGACCCTCCTTCGCAAAAGATGGAAAGGTGCTAATTGCCTGATGCAATCGCTGTCGCTGAATAGGGGTTAGCTCCATTTGGTCTGATACCTCATCAATCATAGAATAAAATCCCAGAGTACTAACAGAACCCAGACCTGCCGGCAGTAATTCAAAAAGCTCCCAAAAATCTATGCCTAAAAACAAATCCTTCTGTAGGCTAGGGACTTTAAAAATGGTTATGCTCTTCTCGATATCCCTAAATGTAATGGACGTCTCGATGAAACCCACTATGCACTGGCTATTTCCATCTGCAGTTTTCACTGAAGAATTTAGTTTTTTATAAGGCGAACCAGAGGCTAAATAGTCCTCGGCTACTTTCCCACCAATGCAGCTGAGTGACGCTCCAGTATCCAAAAGACCCAATAACTTCTTGCCAAAGAGAGTTACCTCAGCATAAGGTCTTACATCATCAGGTTTGTTTAAAACTGAGTAGATGAATTTCCTCCTAAAACCCCTAACTTTTTGCCAAAATGCACGCATCCTCAAAGAAGACCGGGTAGGATTAAAAAGAGAATCAAAAATACGTTTCCTGGCTTTCCAATACTCTTGCATTCGAACAAGAAGTGGTTTGAAAGAATAATGAATCTTACTCGTGTCAGGAATTTCTTGTTCTACGTGCTGTTCATTAATTGTGTCATTTCCGGGTAATTTTAAAGTGTTTCCGGTACAACCAGAAACGATTGTATTTGGCTTTTTCAAAATATTTATATAGTTTCGGGATCCAGCGTTCTGTTGTTCCTTGGATTTCTGGATGCACCCTTGTGTGCACCCGTGCGACCGTTTTTTGAACAGTTCACACAATTCGGTTTGTAAACGTCTGGTAGCCCACAACCAAAACAAAAAACGGTTCTGTCAGCCAAACAGTCGTGATAACGATGACCAACTTCACGGCAATTCCAACACGTCAAAGCTATCGCATCAATACCGGCGCTTTCATCAGACTCAACCACAACGTCCTCACCGCACTCCTGATCTATTTCAGAAATCTTTTTCACCACCGATCCATGTTTAAAAAAACTGAATCCATGTTTCCTTCGAACATCTTGTAAAAAGAACTCTCTATGTCGGCATGTATCGCGAAGTTGTTGTACAGAAACGATTTGATCAGACAAAGGGGAAGATCCTGACATGGAATGGTTTAACCCGGAAGTAGCCGCAAATGCATCTGAATGCCTCTGAACATTCACACTTCCGCTGTTATTATTAGGGGTAATACCTAAAAGTTGGTGAAATGTTTGTTGTTCCACAGCAGGAAGGGTCTGCATATGAGGAGAAGTTCGGTTAATGGCGTTTGCTTGATTGGTCGAGTTAGATGCTCCTATGTTCAATCTAGCTAAGCTGGCTTCAACCGATTTTTCTACCATCGCAGCAATCTGATTGCTTAAGTTGGCAAACAACTGCGTCTGTTGTCCGGAGATAACTGACGTTATAAAATCTCTCATTGAATCATTTTGATTCGAGTCCATAGCAGCCACTCCAGTTGGATCAGTAGAGTTGTTTTCAGCGGAAGAAATAAATGATGTATTGGCCTGTTCGGTATTTTGAGCGTGATCTCGAACACGATCCCGATCACGAGCCCTGCTCAGAGATCTTGTACCCATTGGAGAAGGTCCCTCATTTCCGATCCTGGCATTACAAAATGGACAGTAAGGTCTCATCTTTAAAAATTTAGCCAAACAAGTCTTGTGAAAAATATGTCCACAAACAGTCTGGTGCAACTGAGTAGCAGAACTAATGATGTTATTGCAACCCTCGCAATTGGTACTAGTGCCCTCGGCCACGCCCTCTAGAATATCACCAATGTGCGCTTGCGACATGATTAATTTTTTTTCCAGAAAACTTCAAAAACTAACCACCACAAAGATAACCAAGACAAAACTTTAATTTTGGTGCAATTTATGTCCACGCAAGAAGAAGAGAAACCCAAGAGAATAAAATAAGATTTTAGCCTGTTTGTATGTAGATGTGTATTACAAACAGAAAATGTTCCCAACACAATTACAGCCGGAAATACCTTTCGCTCATATGCGTGTGTAGTCGTGCGATAACATTTATGTGTGTGTTTTCGTTGAAATACTCGAACAACCAACAATTTTCAAGTGGTATGGTGCGTATACGCAATATACCAAATTTAAACGGAAAAAGAAATTCTCTTTGTTAAGTAAAGAGAAACTCAAGAACTGTTAAAAATTGTATGCCCCTATCAAATGTTGAGTTTTTACATTTATGAAAGTTGAAAAAATCTAGTTAAAACAAATAAAAACTGTTTTTTTTGTATATAACAAGAATTTTAAACTCGAAAATAAATTTATATTAGAATTAGTTATTTTATCCCTGTTTGATTCCAATTATTCCCAAATACAACCTAGTGAGTGAAATACAACCCCTAATCAGATAGAAGTAGATGAGTAGAAATGATAGACTAGAAAGCGGAAACAGAAGTGATAGAAAAGGATTCACTGTATTGGATAGATGACAGAACCGTGCCATCTATTTTCCAGCTACAATATCAGAGTAAACCTAATCAGCATTCCTCACACAACGGTTAGATTTAGCGTATTTATCCAAAGTCTAAGTTCCAGAAAATGCTCAGAACATATGAAAAGGTTGGCGATAAGACGAATGAGGAAAACTCTTATTAAGGGTTGCTATCGGAAACATGAAAATTTTTATCAATAGCAAAATCCACCAAATAAAAGAATTCATCGGAAGCAAGATATGACTAAGAAAAAAAATGAGAATAGTTATAAAAAGAAAGTGTTGAATTAATAAGGAGCCGCACAATGTAAATTATGTTATCTTATTTAACAACATAATGATTGAATTAATTAGATTATCTGTTTGTGTCGGGCCCCACGTTGGGCGCCATAAAACTGTAGCATACAAGGATCAAAAGGACATGTCAATGGTTTTGTTAGCACATCATGAGCTAAGCACGCATGGTCTCCAGCCTTATTGCTCGTCGGATGGGGAGGTTCAAACTCAAATGCTAACGTAGTCATTGCTACAATTTAGTTTTGCGTGCTTGAAATGGAAGAAAAACAGAAAGGACTACACCAGAGTTCTATTATTAGGGATTGGTGATAACACAGAAGATGTTATTGTGTCATGCTAATTTGCCCACCCAACCTGATCACGAAACAAAAACGATAAAACCAGAAAAAAAAATACATTTTCGAGATCCCACATTTCTCCTCACCAGGTGTCTAAAGGTTTGGAATCAAACAGGAAATTTCAGGGTTTTAAGCACAAATCATTTTTGATTTATTAATAAAGAAAATATTCATTCTAACGGAAATAAAACAGATATATTCAAATCTTCATGAAAATATATCAAAGTATTAATTAACAAAAATTGGCTTAGATAAGGTAATTCAAACATTGAACTAACCAGAATATGGTTAGCTTTCATAAGGCCAAAAGAAGAAAAAAAATTAAATAAAATTACTTAAAAAAAAATATTCCTTAGTGGAATTATGCTAATTTGTCAAAATGACTTAACTCAAAATAAAAAAAAAATAAATAAACGGAATGGAACATGCATTTGCGTTAAATAATGAACAACAACCAATAAATTGTTATATAAATGACCAAAAGAAAATGGATATTAGTGTACACGGTCCGGAGCACTTAAAATAATATTTTTATAATTTCAATTATTTTTTTCCCTTTTATGAGAGCAGAAAAAAAGAATAAAAACGAGAACCAAAATTTGTTCATGGAGAAGTCTTTTTTTGTAAATAAAAAAATTAACACAAGATGCTGTATAAACAAAACGAAGTCTTATCATGATCAATCAAATATTCAAAACTGTAATTACATTTGTGATTCTCAAACTATGACGTTCTGTTACAGTCCAATGTTAAGTTACATTGTAATCTGCTTTACATGTGCTCTCTTTGATTGATCATAAGAAAACCTGTTTTACAGAACAAGAATATTTAAGACATTAAACCCCAAACTCTTTAGGCGAACAATGAACAATGTGCATACATACAAACGTTTGCATGCAAATTGCTATATCATGCTCAGAGAGAAGAAAAGGGTCTCTCCATGAACTAATGTTACTCAGCAAGCAAAATGTTAAAGAATAAAAGAAAAATAAAAAACTTACTTGTCATACGGATCCCTCGATGAAAGGCCTTTCATGTGTAGGTGAATGACGAAGGGGGGAAGAATATCAACGATCAACCCCAAAATGATGATGTATTATATGGCATATTTCTAATGCCTGTACTCAAACTTCACTTTTTCTAATTCTTAATTATTATTTAAATGTCCCGAGCCGTAATAATCTGACTTAAAACATAATATGACACACACGACTTTTCCGTTTACAACATAAATACGATTAATTTTAGGATAGATTTAAGGAAATTTAGGATTAGAATTACATTTTTTTGATATTTCTTTATTTTTTAAGCTTATGAATAATTTTTTTTCTAAAAAAAATCTTTTTCGATTGATTTTCTTTTCTTTGTATTGTGTCGGTAAATATTTTTTTCCACTTTACAGGGCTTTTTCCCCTTTTTCCAAATTCACTCGGAAAACACTTTTTCCTTTCTACTTTACTGCGGAGCGATAAACACGGCGAACAAGTATTGATTAAACCACTGAGAAAAACGGCAGTGTAGAAATATAGGCCTCTTCAATGGCTGAATACAATTATGTTGAGGTACTGCGTTTTAAAGCTATAGAAGACGGGGGTACCGTTAGTAAATAGCTGATAAAAGAGTCATCTTTGACCAAACTTACCACTTGCTACTAACAGCAACAAAAAGAGATATCTCCAAATTGATTCTACTCTCGGGCGGAATATTATCTTATGCGAAAGGTGTTGTATATACATATGTATGTGGATCCTCAAATCCAGGTTCAAAGTCTCTGTACAAGAGATGCAAAAGAACCAAATGATTTGCAAATAAAAAACAAAGAAAACCACACAGTACTCGGAGTTAAAAAAAAATGAACACCTGAGCTGGCTTTTCCTGTGAAGTTCCCAGGTTTAATGCGATTCCTTTTACTTTCTCTGTCTCAGGACACCTAATAAAAAAAATTAAGGGCTTTATTCGAAAGCCATGTTGAGAAAATCAGGATCCTTTTGCTTACCTACTTCAGTTTGGAAAAAAAATGAAAATGTTCACTTATAAAAACACTGGCCTTTTGGCTTTTGAAGACATCACTGAGTGACACCTCGGTAAAGGAAACTTGTTGCACAATGAAAGATGGCTACTGATCAAACCCCTTATAAAACCTATGGCATCTCCGAAAACTTCCACTAACTAAAGCGCAAAGTACCAATACATCCATTATTTTCCAAAGCAAATATGTCTCCTTGTATCGTATGTATGTATGTTGTTACCCACACTTACATAACAATATCAAAGCGACAAAGAAACAGCACTCCTAATTCACTTTCAACAAATATACAAACAACGAAAATAAAAGAAAACAAAAAAATATAAAAAAAAAAACTAAAAAAAAAGTTTAGCCTCGCTGGGATCCGAACCTGGATTCCCCAGATCGCAGTCGGAAACACATCCTTTGTGCCACGATAAACTACGTTACGAGTTACATACTAAAGCAATTTTGAAAAAGATTGCATGCATCTACGCATACGTTAAATAAAAGGCCTGTGCATGCGTTGATGTTTTGCCTAATGAGAGAAAAAAAAAATCTACAAGTGCCACTACAGTACAATAACTGTAAAAGATGGTGACGTATTTGTATGGGGTTGTACGGCAGCCGTTGGTTTGGAAATAATTGAAGAGATCATAAATCATCGTGCATACAAGATATACTTAAAAGAAATTTGAAGCGAAGTGCTGAAAAATTGCATTGTCTAGCAATTCAGATTTCCAACAAGATAATGACCAAACGCAAATTGTACTTGGCGCATAATTCTCCACCACCGTAGATTTCTGATCTGTATACTATAGAAAATATAAAATATATGTATTTCTTCAAAACGAAAGGTTATTTAAACGAATCTGCTTTATTATTTCTTTAATATTATTCTTCCTTATTATATTTTATCAATAAGGTTATAAATGGCTGATATACAAAGATATTATGGGTACAATAATACTAAATTATTTTTAAATTTAATTTGTTTTACTAATTTTAAGTGACTTGTGCATAATTTCTGAAATCTTGGGAACGTACAATATTATACTCGATTCCCGGGAATTTCTAAAGCTAACGTAGATACTCGTACATACTTCTATTGCACATACAACCAACAGCTCCAATTGTCAACCTCACCCACCGCCTGAGGCTCTGACTACCAATTTTTGGTGGTATAACCCCTACATATGCGCAGGCAGCACTAGGATCGGATGTGGTGGCCCAGTCAGCTGGTCATCTTAAACTTTACGATTACTGGAAGCGCAACAAAGTACAATGAAAATCAAACTGATTCACCGATGCTGCATATGTTACGCAGTTAAGGATACGATTTGGTACCTGGATTATTAAAACGTTTTTGCAACCTATTTGTCTCGCACATGCCAGTCAAGAATGCCGGAAGATGGGACTTTAAATTTTTGTATACGAGGGCTGCTATATATATATTTCTGGCCTAATAATGAAAATGAGAATATTTATCATCAAAATGGTTTCAACGCCTTTTATAGACATACGAAAATAAGAGTGCCTCGAAAAAAGTTGCTACTTAAGAAATGAGGATTAACAAGTTTTAGAGCGATTCCCAAAATATGTCGGCTCTTGCTGTCGGCATTCGTGAGTTGAACAAGCTTTTATAACTTTAAACATTAAAAATAATCCAATGCAGAGTTTCTAATTTCGGTTAAATAAATGACCACATGATGTGCTGCACCTCTTCAATTGTCCGGCCAAGCCCACTCAGCTGACCCCCAGGTCTCTGTGGACGCACCCAGTTCAAATGACGCGTTTCCTCCACCTGGATATCGAAGCAGATCCCATAGACGAACAAGACTTCAAAATAAATATATTGTTGTTACAACAACAACAACAACCAAATACTAGAAAGTAGTGGTACTTGGACTTCGAATTCAAATAATATTAGAATTGAACTAACGCTTGAGATATTAATAGTTTTGTAAAATTTTTTCAGACGATTTCATTATATTTAAAAAAACCATTTTATTTTTCATTTTAAAACGAAAATAATAGTATTGAATAAGGTCAGGTCACAATCTACAGTGCAAAGCGTGATAAAAAATTATATTAACTCCGGTAAACTGTCTTCACATCATCAACAAGCTGGAAAGCGAGGAATGCAGTAAAGTACTCGTAGCCATGACAAGAAACTTTAAAATAATGTCCACCAAGTTGTGCCAAAAACTAGAAGAATCTGCGCACACAGCTGAGTAACGAAGTCGAGTTGCAGGCACTAGACCTTTCATATCCGATATAAACAAGAAAAAGCTTTGGATTTCGCAAAACTTTACATAAATGAACCGTATTATTTTTAGGATAAATTACAACACAAACCCCCCCCCCCCCCCCCCTCCCAAGAGTTTGTCGTAACGTCAACGAGATAAAACAAAATAATTGAAAACCAACTGGGATACCACGTGGGACGAAATTTGATAGTTTGGTTGCGTATGGCTAGATCTGAACCAAGGCTGATGGTGTTAATTACTGATGAAATAGATAAGTATGTTTATGCATTTGAACATCTTAAAAGAAATATTTGCACGCAAGTTCCACAAAACTCAGGCTAGACATAACAAAATTTTTGTACCAGCAGGCTAATGATCCCAAACTTTTATCTTATATCGACGGCAAATGACAACTTACCACTGCAAGCTGTAAGAATGTCCATATTTACTTAACGTGAACCCAATAGAGCATATCAGGGAATTGTTGGAGAGAAGAACTAGAAATAATATGAAAGTGATCACTGAAAAGATTCCTAAGTATCGAGCGGGAGAAAATTACTGCTAATGACACTAACATTGGCGTTTGAAAGCATTTAATAAAACCAAAGGAGCTACGACAAACTATAAGTTTTGGGATTCGACATAATGTTTTGTTAAAGCTTTTTAAATTATGTTTTTAGCGTAAAGTTCTGCCTTTTTTATTATATTAGGGTTTCTCGTATAGCGAAGATGAAAAGTGTTGTTTTTGATTTTACAATAAATGATAAGTAGGCTGACTTCCTAAACGTATGTTTACAATGTATCAATACAGTATTAAACAGCGTTAATATTTGCAACACTGAAATCGTTTAGGAACGTTTATATGCATTGTATCATTCATATCAATTAATAAGAAAAAATGCTTACTTATCTTCCTGCGTCGCCATTGTGTTATGTGTTGCATTCGCATATACCTTTAGTTTGATGCCTTTGTTGCTTTTCCTTGCATATTAACATTGATGCATTACAACAGCGTTGCAAAAGGGAACAAAATACGTACATTGTCAAAATATTCAGGGTTGCTCTAACGAACACCCTGCAATGTATTACTACAAAGCAACATTCGTTTAGGAAGTCAGCCTAACTTATTTTTTAAGCAAAAAAAAATTTCTTATCAATCAATATGCTGTCACTTTTCAGGCGCATAAACTTAAATTTTGCGACCACTGCGCATGCTTTGTTTAAATTATTGAATCAATACAAGTAGTGTTCGAGTCCTAAGTATGGATTCTGCGTGTTGTTGGTAGGATTTGCATTAATTTGTTGTTAATAGTATATAACTGCTATAGATAACACGCTTGAGAATTTAATTTGACATTTTTTTGTTCCAGTGTTTGACAAATACAACCATGTATATGTACGCAACTAAGCAGTGCGTTCAGATTGTTAAAATTTTTTACGAAAATGGGCGTTCAAATCAGAATGCATTTCGTACACTTCGTGACTTTTTGGTCATGAATCGACCAAATGTGACCACAATCGGGAGAATTCTGCACAAATTTCAGCAAACAGGGTGTGGAGGTGCTCATGTCAACTTTGCAATCAATGATGCATGAATTCTTGCGTAATCAAAATCAGTTATTATGAAGTTCTACTTTGCAAAAATTAGGCTCTTTTATGATATCTACATGGACACTAACGGTGTAAACCAACATAGACACGATAATGTTAAAATCGGAAACGCATCTTACGGACAAATACAATTTTAGATACGGAATTTCAGATATTATGGTACTCACCGCCGGTAAGGCTCATGGGGGTACTGGTATCCTAATACGGAAACGAATAAAACATGAAGTAGCAGAAGGGGTCCACAAAACTAACTTTAGGCCCCAACAATTCGTATCTAGAGTCGATGTGGGTTTCTTGCCATTTGGCAATATATTCCACCGCGGTTCGCGATATCAGAAGATATACTTATGTCAGGCGCAAATGTCTAATGCGATGCCAAAGTAAATTGAACTTTACGTCGCCCATTCAGCCATTATACTGGCCTTCTGACATATACAATAAGCCTGACTTGATAAACTTCGGTATAATCAGAGGAGTTAGTAAATCTTATTTATCTGCTAGTACTTGCCCCCACTTATCGTCGGACCACTCGCCAGTTATATTTCTTTCTTGCGAAAATACAATTCTTGTAGACGAGCCCTTATGGCTTACTTTCAAAACTACCTGGTTAAATCATCATCTAATTTTTAATGATACATAGATCGAAACAGCGAATCCAATTTGAACACGGTCCTGGAACAGACGGCCGTTCACGCTACACACAAACAAAAGAACGCGACAAATAGTTCGAATGCCTACACTAACCGGGAAATAGAGCACCTTGTAAATTGAGGTTCCGTCGCGAATGATAGCGAAATAGGTCACCAGCTGCCCGACTTAAACTGACTGATGCTACTAAAGGTTTGCAAAGTGCACTTAGAATGAAAACATTAGACAGCAAGTCTACTCCAACAGCTTCAACCAAATTTGCATCATGGGAAACATTCAGAAATACTATTATGTCCCCTAGCCACGCTATTTCCATTACGCGGCGGAAATGGCCAGTGGGCAATATCAGAAGAGGAGAAAGCCTTAACATTGGCTCAAGTTATCTGGCCCTGGCATTTCGCCTAAATCCTGCGAGCAGCGACCTCCTTCCACCATCACTTTGTTTCTCTGCTTATTCAAGCTATTTGAACACGTTCTCTTATTAAAAATAAAACTGTTTCTCGCGTCAAATAATATAATACTCCTATGAGACCATCAGTTTGGATTTCGGGAAAGTCACAGCACCATCGAACAAGCAATCCGCCTTACCCCAGCAATTGAAAAATCAATTCACTGCGAGAATATTGCGGCGCCGTATGGATGTTGCTCAAGCATTAAACAAAGTCTGGCAGTTTAGCTTGATCATCAATATTTGCAAATACGCATCGACTTAATGAGTCTTACTTAGAAAACCGAAGATTCAGAGTCAAATTTAGGCCACACGTCACCGATAACCACACGAACGATGAGCTGGTGTCTTATATGCACTAACATCCACTTTTGCGACAATACCGCTATAACGGAATCACATAAAAAGCAGAATATTGCATCTATGAATCTAGGTGTTCATCTCTGATCAGTAGAATCATTGCTATCTTACTGCAGAACAAAAGTCAATGGGCCTAAATACACACAGGTAACTTTCAGACTGAATTTTAGCACATGTCCGACATTGAAACTAAACAATATCCCTTTTTCTCAATCTGATAATGTTACATGCCTGGTGATCCACCTGGACCGACGTCTCATTTGGAGAAGTCATATCGAAGCCAATAAGACTCAGGTGAAACTTAACTTCACTGGCTTCATAACGCGAACTGAAAACTTGGCCTATAATGCAAGGACCTGCTATACAACCGTATGATCAAACCTATCTGATTATACAGTGCTCAGATATGTGGCAAAGCAAGCTTGAACAATCTCGTTAAAATCCAAAGATTCCAATCGAAGGCGTTGCGGCTGATTACCGCTGCCCTTGGTATATGAGGAACGTAAAAATCCACCGAGACTTTAAAAAACCTATTGTTAAAGGGCGGTTCAGGACATCAAGATAAAGCACGAAGAGAAGCTCGAAGGGCACGATAACTTACATGCTAGACCATTATTGTGCAATCCACGCGCTTCAAGACTTTGGAGAAATGAACGCCAGGTTTTTTTTTATTTACACTCTTCCGTTAAAGCAATTGCGCCGGAAGATTGTGTATAATTCTTTATTCTACGTTACGAGGTTTAAAGCAAACGTATTTTAAATGCTCTACTACGTGATCGTTAAAACAGTCAACACAAAAACCAACAACACTGAAATTGCGGAAATATGCTATAGACGCTTCCGCCCCCATTTCAGGGGTTTAAACCAAACCTCTTCTCAAATTCTTTATAATGTGAACGCTACCAACATCCAAATCGCTTTGGACACATCAAAAAGACTGTGTAGAAGCCAAATCTGGGCTTTAAGTTTGGCAAACAACTTAACGTTTAGGTGGGATTCACCAATAACTTTGTGCGTTATGATTGCACCCCCCCCCCCCCTTTATATAAAAGCTGATATTAGTTTCTATGATTTCTGTGAAAATGTGTCAAACTCAATAAAAAAAAATATTGGAGGTAGCTGCTTAAAAGATTAGATTAATCTGAACCGAGATTAAAGAGAATCAAAAGCATGTGGATGCTCTAATCACCCTTTTTTTGCATTTTATGAGCACGAGATGGGATTAATACTTTCATACGTAGTTTTAAACGGATAGTTTAACGACTTTTTATATATATTTGTAATGCAAAAATTAACACACTAGAACCTCTTTTGGTTCATCAAGTGCGCATGAACCCCAGAAATAATAAATTTAACTTCTTAATGAAATTAAAATTAACAAAAATTGTCCTTTTTCATGTTAAATAATAAACATAACGAGGATGTAAAATTTTATACAGTTGTACTTTTTGATGCAGTTTCTTCATCGAAAGTATTGTAATGTTTTCTATTGTCTTTTTAGATACTACACCACACTTTGGTACATGGTATTATGACATAATGTTTAGTAGTATACCGATCGATCCATACTCTCTATCTGATTCCAATTTTCGTGTCCGTTAGTCCATTCATTTGGCTTTAGAAGCAAGTGTCGGCTAACAGTTGGCTTCCTGCAGCTGAGCTAATGTTTTCAACCTTTGTTAAAAATAAAAGCTAACGCTAATGTTCAGCATTTGTTTTGAAAAAGACTGAATGCAAATTAACTCGTGCATTAACTTAAAAAAAAAATGCTCAAAAACAAACTGCATTTAGGTATTACAATCTGGCAACTGTGTCACAATTTATCACAAATAAAATCAGCTGTTGTTTATGGTTGGTAGCAAGATGATACATGTGGTTGGCGAATTGGTGCAAAAACGAATAAAAAAGTACTTTTTAAGCCGAATAGGTACAACATTTTTATACCCTACACCACTCTGTGGTAGGGTATAATGGTATTGCGCTGATGTTTGTAACCCCGAAGCACAAGGAGATAGACCTGAATCGTTTCAAAACCACTGTCGAACGCTATTAAAAATGTTTTGGGAAAGCTCTGCACAAAGGTTTTTACAGATTCGTGTCCTGTCGGTAAAACCATTGCATTTAACATTCGATCTTAGTCAAATTGAGTATAGTGCAAACATGAAAGATCTATTATCAATCTTAGTAATATTGGAAAATATCGTTTTTATTGTATACAGGTAAATGCAGAGGCCCGGTCTACAAGTCCTACATTGGTCTTTTGAAATAGCCCTGCCGCGATTTGTTTACGTGCTTTTTGTTTCGATTCTATTTAAAAAATTTTTTGTTGGTTTAAGCATTTATTCAAAAATAAAAAATAAACTATATCAAATGAGTTGCGGGGGTACTTTTTCAAGTCAAAAAGTATCATAAAGGGAACAAAGCATCAACTTTATCATCCCTGGATGGTAGTGCATGTACAATTATTGCATTGTGGGCCAATTTCACCAAAAGTAATTTCAGCTTTCTTTCAAATTATTTGTTGTTGTTTGCCAACAGCATAGGTGCTAATCGTGATTTTTTTCTTTTATCCATTTTATATCGAAGTAAATGACAAAAAAGTCGATGAAAACAGCTGTTTGATGTCGTCTGTCACCATAAAATGTTGTTTGCATTAGTGGTTTTTAATGCACATTAACGCTGTCGTCTGTCTAGGCTATTAGCTAAGTTCATATTATGAATGTTTTTTATTAGCTAACGAGAGCATAAATAAGAAAAGAACTCACACATCCAGTCAACCACAATCAGCAGCAGCGTAAAATTCGTTCTTAGGGACTTGAAAATATAAATTGAGTTAGGTGCTGTTTTTTGCTGACAAATAATTTTTTTGTTTTTTGCTGCTGAATTTTCAGTGTAGAGTGTTTAAAGCCGACATTTCGGTTTTAATGTCCAAACCCGACAGTCGGTTTTCCAAATATTACTATGGTCAAACAACAATTTTTGAAAGATATATGATCCTATATAGGCTAATTTTTCAATAAGGTCCCTGTACAAATTTGACTGGGCCCAGAAAATGGTTTCAGAATTCATTAACATATGGCTTTAAAACAACAACATTTTCTCACGAAGACAAAAATAAAACTATTTTTGCAGTTTAATTAAATATGCTTGAAGGATCCTATGTGCGAAAATCTTACCCATTTAAAAATATAGATATGGGTACCAAAAGCATTTCAATTTTCACACAAATTGAAATATTATCTTATTTTCGAAATCTGGGTAAACTTAGATCCCGTTCAAAAGGCTTAATCCGGACTGCCTCGTAATGCCAGTTTTATTACTTTGAAAAATCCGAAGTCGGTTTTATCGAAAAACAGTTTAAAAAAACCCGTTATACCGTTTTTCGTAAAACCCCGCTTATTTTACACTCTAGTTCAGTGTTGTCCACGCAAAACAATGGAGGAAAAATAAACTAAAAATGACGGGACAAAAACATTAAAAACGTGAACGTTTTTTTCCCTTTACTGTGGATAAATTACAGGTAATGAACACCTCAAAAATGCTTTTTTTATTTTCTCAAACTATTAACTTCATCTCTTTTAATTTGTTTGAGTCGCATGCATTCAAATTATCCTATGTATTTATGTTTTATAGATTGTTCGCTGTTTGGCAAGAGAAACATTTAGTAATAATTGTAAGTATTTTTTGCTAAATGTTCGATATTAAAAAACGCGATTTTTAAAGCTTGTCATTGGGCACAAAACTCAACCAGAAATATCATATTGGCTGCTCGCAATCACTGCAGCGTTCAATCCAGCTTAAATAAGCTAAAAAAACATTAATCTGGTTGCTAAGAAAGGCTTCTTATTGCTTTGGTGCTTTTCCATTTCGTAGCATATCGTAAAAGAGGTATTTTTCTTAAGTGTTTTTGAGATGTGTTTGATAGCTTAATTTGTTGTTGGCTAATTTTTTTTGGCGATTTTGTAGCTACGGCTAATATTGGGTTAGCGTTTAAAACCCGGGTTGTTATCAATGTACAGGAAATTATTAACCGATTTTAATGAACGTTGTCATGGTACATGGTGCATGGTAAATTATGAGCGAACAACAACAATCTCTTATAAAAATGGGCCATATCCTTTTTACCGAAGCTTGACCATATTGGTTTATCTTTTGATAAAGTCTCAATAAAAGTTTTGAGCGTTAAGTGCAACCTATGAGAATTCCATGTGAAATTGGACTATATTAGTATATAATTTCATATAGCTCCAACGAAAATTTCCGTCAAGCTCTAAACGGCGACGAATATTTTCTCAACAACAAAGCGGTTAAGGATATCTTATAGTCAGACCGTTCGATTTTAATTGTTTTTTACTTTTTTGCAATAAAATATATTTCGAATACTTAATTTTCTTTCCTGGGATCGAAAGTAATTTTTTTCTCAGACTATACGAGGGCTGCTATTTAAATTTCTGGCCTAATAATGAAAATGCAAATATTTAATATCAAAAATCGTTTTATTGTTTTTCAGAGTATTTTCCAGCATGAATTATACACTTCTGCATGCGCTCAAACCAATTGTCAAGCACTTTTTCCACTCCGATTGAGACACCTCCAAAACATGGGTTTAATAACCAACCATGTGTTTAATAACCATGTTTTTAACAGCATCTTCTGGCGACGAAAATCGTTGACCACGCATTTTTGTTGTTTTCTTGATGTGCGGGAATAAAAAGAAGTCATTGGGTGCCAAGTCAGAGCTGTACGGCGGATGACCAATGAATTCGACGGTTTAGTCAGTCAAAAAGGCGCTGGTTTGAGCCGATGTATGAGCGCTCGCATTGTCATGGTGCACAATGATTAGTATTCTCTTGTTCGTTTTTCGAGTTTTTCCGAAGACTTCAGGCAAACATATTGTAATGTACCACTCAGAATTGACTGTCGTACGTTGCTCAAGCGGAACAGTCGCCACATCACCAGTTTTCCTGAAGAAACAGGCGACCATTTGCTTCGAAGTGCTTCTTCCACGACCAGCTTCCGTTGGATTTGGCTCGTCTTCGAAGACCCACACTGTCGATTGCTGCTTTGTTTCGGGCTCATACGCATAGATCCATGATTTGTCACCTGTGACGATCTTGTAAACGTCTTTTGAAGCACCGCGAACGTATTTTTTCAAAAGTTCTTTGCACCAATCGACACGAGCCTTTTTTTGAGCGATCGTCAAATTGTGCGGGATCCAACGAGAACAAACCTTTTTTACGGCCAGGTGTTCATGCAATATCGAATGAATGCTGGTGGAAGAAATGCCCAAGGATGTATCTATCTCACGGTATGCCACATGACGATCTTACATTATCAGTTCACACACGGCATCAATGTTCTCTGGCACAACGACCGTTTTTGGACTACCTTCACGACCTTCATCTTTGAGCGAGTGTCGGCCACGGTTGAATACATTAAACCAGTTTTCACAGTGCTATAGAATGGTGCTTCATCGCCATACAAAGATTTAAGTTAATCGATGTACTCTTGTGATAATCCACGTCAAAAATTGTGAAAAATAATCGCACGAAAATGTTCAAGAGTTAATTCCTTTTTTTGCCAAATTAATTTTTTCAAGTCACCGTAAACAACAAAAAGTATGATCGTACGTCAAAACTTTCTGAGTACGTTTATGTTAAATAATGTCAAACTTTCCAATGGAAATGTCAGATGGCGCCAGGCAACACTTATTGAAATATATATAGCAACCCTCGTATAATATACAAAGTGGAAATTTTTTGCACTAAGTATGAAAAATTATGCCACTTAAATGACCCCCGTTTTCCGCTTCGCAATGATGAGCTCGTTTTAAAGCATTTTCATATCATCTTTCAAAATTTTGGCACTATACTTATATACTAGCTCCTTCAAATAACCCTTAAGCAAATAGTCGGGTGGTGACAAATCTGGCGATCGCGCTGGCCAAATAATTTCCGAATTTCTGGAAACTATTCGCTCTCCAAATAATTGACTTAAAAGTGTTATTGTGTCTCGGACAGTGTGGGCAGTGGCTCCGTCCTGCTGAAACCACATCTCAGGTCTGTTTTCAAGAGCAGGAAGTAAAAAATGTTCTTTCATAAACCGATACCTCTCTCCTTTTACGGTTACAGCACTTCCATCTTCATTCTCGAAGAAGTAAGGACCAATGATATTCGCAGATGTGATCCCACACCATACTGTACATCTTATGGGATGCAATTGGCGTTGATAAATGGCTCATGGATTTTCAGAACCCCACAACCTACAGTTCTGCTTATTAACCAAGCCATTCAAATGACAATGAGCTTGATCACTCATCACTTTGCGTTAAAATAATTGATCGCTGATTTAAATAATGAAATTCTATTTTCTGGTTCTTTGCTCAGTTGTGAATCTCGCCATTATTTATTCTTCAAGTGTTATTTATATATAAGTATATAATCTGAAAATAAATATATAAACAAACTTTTGGCCCGCCCTGAATTTTCAAATAAATTTTATAAAATAATTTTAAAAACAAAAATTTAAACTTCAAACGTTTTTAATGATGACGCCAAAACACAAATCAACAAAATATAGTCTACAACATTAATCTGGTAATGCCAGATTCAGCAAGTCAAATTTGGTTCCTTCTAAAAATGTTCTCGTGAGCCAAATTCGTACTAGCCTTTAGGGAGAATGTTATGTGGGTTTCAATCAAAAGAAGGGGCAATAATGTACTCCAAGCTCCTGTTTTTTCAATTTCGATTTAGACTTTCAGACCAACCCGGCGATGGCCCAAAACTCTTTCATTAGAAGGGAAATATTGCGAAGAATGCTTTAGATCGAGCAATGCATTAGGCACATTAGATCCATTCCTAAAAAAGTTTTTATATATTTCAGACTTTTTAAAATTTCAATGTGAAAATATTTCAATTTTTATTACCCCGAAAAATTATAAATAAAGAAATACTAGCTGTAGTATCGTGTGAAATCGCATAAACGATGGTGGGCGTACAGTCAATTTGGTGGCTTAATGTGAACTAGTGCCCACGCCCACACAAAGACCATGTTTCAGTGCAGATAAGAACCAACGTAACTTGTCATGACATTTGCTTAAATTGTGAATTCCGAAATATATTCATAACAAATACTTGTATATAGGGTGATCCATCTAGAGGTATTTTTTCAGAACAAAAAAAATATAAAAATTCCAATCATGTGTGGAATCTTTATTGGTAATTTGAAAGGACATATTATGGCATTTATTTTTTGAATATAATTTCCTTCGAATGTTGGCCGCAGCTACGCCTCAGGGTTTCCATTCTGTGGGTCCAATTTTGGATGACTCGTTAGAGCATTTCGACCGGTATGGCTTTAATGACACGCGTAATGTTGGCTTCTAAAACCTGAATCGTAGCTGGTTTGTCAGCATAGACTTTGGACTTTACGTAACCCCAAAAAAATGTCTAAAGATGTGATATCACTCGATCTAGGCGGCCAAGTCACCTGTCCAAAACGTGAAATTAGCTGCACCAAACTGTGGTTGTCTCTATAATATATAATGGCACCTCTTGAACCTCTTTTTGGTGCTCTTCACCCCAAATGCGGAAATTTTGTTTATTGACTTTGCCGTTGAGCCAGAAATAGGCCTCATCACTGAACAAAATTTTGGTCGAAAACAGCGGATCTTCCCGTTTCTCACCGAACGATCATTTCCATAATACAGTATTTGAAGGTAATTATTTTCAAAAAATAAATGCCATAAAATGTCCTTTCAAATTACGAAAAAAGATTCCACACTTGATTTGAATTTTTGTATTTTTGTTTGTTCTGAAATCACCATATACTTAGTAGGGGCATAAATACTGTTACAACATTGAACACACCCATTTCAATAGTAGAACTGAACATACCCCGTTAATGTCATATGGGTTTTAAAAGCTAACCTCAATAGCGTTAGTCTGTAATGGGACTAACTAAATTGTTTCAACTTTCATCATGGAGTGGTCAGATAATGAGAACCGTATCGCTGTAATAGCGCTTTTCGGTTGTGAAATGAAAAAAAACGATATTTTCAAAACGCTTCGGCCACTAGGATGTTCGTCTACCAATGCATAAAACACACCAATGCATAAAACTGTTTGAGGAGACTGGAGATGTAAAATACCGCCACGGATCGGGCCGCCCACGCTCTGTTCGAACACCGCGTGTCATCAAAGCCGTTAGATCAAGAATTCACAGAAATCCGCTCCGAAAACAGATCATGCCCCGTAAGATGAATATCACGCAAAAGTCTATGAGTCGAATCATTAAAAAGACTTGGGACTTTCAAACGACCTACCTGACATTTATTGACTGCAGCTTTAAAAAAAAAGGATTGAAAAATGCAAACGACTTTTTGTGAAGCACGCTGATAACTTGCACAGAAAAATTTTGTTCACTGATGAAAAAATTTTTACCGTTCAGGAAAAATTTAACAAGCAAAATGATAGATCCCAAGGGTGGAAAAGGGTCATCACCCAGCTTCAGTCATGGTTTGGTGGGGTGTCTCTTACGATGGGGTTACTGACCTGAATTTCTGCGAACAAGGAGTCAAAACATCGGCCAAAGTTTGCCAAGAAACCGTTTTGGAAGCTGTTGTGAAGCCTCTTAACAATTCCCTGTTCCAAAACCAGGCATGGACTTTCCTAAAACGTCCCAGGTCCGGCTTCGAAACAATTTGCCAGCGTTCATTTCCTCTGAAGAATGGCCCTCAGGCAGTCCAGATTCGAACCCATTGGATTACAAATTGTGGACGGTTTTAGAGAATAAGTTTGTCGCAAAAGATACCCCAACATTGAATCTCTCAAGACAGCTTTGGTTCGAGCTGTGGCCAATTTTCCAATGGACGAGGTTCGTGTAGCTATTGACGATTGGCCAGTGCGACTTAAGGCGTGTGTAAAGGCAAAAGGCGGACATTTCGAATAAGTAGATTCTATTTGGATAAAATGTACATCAATAAATATATTAAAAAATATTTGGTTCAGAAACATACAGTACTTTTTATTTTACAGCATAAAACGTGAGTAACAGTACTTATGTCCTATGGTAGGTATGTGCCACTAGTGTGGGTTGAAAAAATAAAGTTGCACCAGTCACACCCTAGATTTAAAGATTATCTAGAGACGATTTCGGGAATACAAATTTCGATTTCGGGAATGCACCCTACATACCGCCCTTAAAGTTTTATTTATCCTGCGTCGTCAATTGAAGTCTGATCGTAACAAGATGCATACCGTTGTTCAAGTTTTGCTATTTTTCCTCCCTAGATCATTTTCGAATCCGAGGTCAAATTCGATTAGTTAACTCTGTAATCTCGTTTTCTACCCCCCTGATTGGGACGTTAGTAAAGGGCTTTAAAAATGATTAAACTTTTTCATTTAAAATACTCATTTTTATTTATAAACAAAAATGTTAGATAGGGTTCAACGTTTTAAAATATACACCAAGGTCAAATTCGACTAGTTTCTTTTGACGTCGTTTTCTGCCTCTCTTCGAGCTTCTGTTTGTACATCATCTGGATATCTTGAATGGCATCTTTGACAAGGGGTATTTTCAGACCTCAGTGGATGTAATCATTCCTCATGTACCAGGGGCTCCAGTGCTCTACCGAAATGTTCTCCATGTTAGTCGCCAATCCAGGTGGATCAGCAGTTATGTGACGTTATCGGATATTGTTTAATTTCAATGTCGAACATGTTAATCGCCAATCCAGGTGGATCAGCAGTTATGTGACGTTATCGGATATTGTTTAATTTCAATGTCGAACATGTGCTTTAGTTCATATGAAAGTTACCTGTGTGCATTTTATAAGTACAGCCTTTTCATGAAGAAGAAATGTAAGAGGTGAATGGTCTGACGATAAGTCGGGACAGGTACAAGCAGACAAGTTGGATTTGCTTATTCCTCATATTATACCAAAATCTATTAAGTCCGGTTTCTTGTTAAGTCTGTAGGCCAGTATGCATGTCGACCGGGCGATATAAAGTCTAATTCATTTTTACACCGCATTAGGCACTTGTATAGACCAGTGCGTATGTTTGGCATTATAGGCACCAGCAGCAACAAAGTTGCGTCCGAGGCCATTGAAAAAGATCATGAGTATATCTTCTGATATCGCGAACCGCTGGGGGAAATAAATTGCCTAAATAGATAGAACAAATGGAAAACGATGCATATTTTTAACAAGTAGTTTTCAGCGATGAAGCGCATTTCCATCTGACACAAGATTGTCGTAAATAGGGCTCTGAATATTCTCATGCAATCAATAAGAAAATAATTGTATGTTAACGGCCTCAAATGGACTGCATGAATCTGGACGGCATGTTTTTCAGAAAGACGGCGTCACCTGCCACACGGAGCATGAAACAATCAATTTATTGCAGCAACGATTTAAAATTTCAGTCGGCTGTAAAATAATTACTGATAATTTTTTCAAATTTCTGGTTTTACTGAAAAGGTTTAACTTTGTTATTTAATAATGTAACACCATCCGATGCGTTGTCGCTTCGCCCAATGGGCTGAAGATTGTATGGCAGAAGATGAAGACTTTTAACGAAAAATCGTATTTTCAGATGAAGCTCATTTTTATCTCAGTGGCTATGTCAATAAGCAAAATTGCCTCATATAGGGTTCAGAGAACGTACGAACAGAGAACGTACACATGACTATGGTCACTGCAAAATCTTTGATAACTGTAAAGCACATTAAGAAATCGCCGAAAAAACGACTTCAAACAAAAAAATGTACGCCTTAGAAAAAGAAACGGCTTGGATATATTTACAGAAACTGGAGGACATTCGCCGCCTACTAAAATATTTATAATTTCAAATACATTTTCACCATGCCCAACGTTTTTTGGGCTACATGAGCCAAAAAGTCCGGCAACTATGCCGTTTTATGGGGTACTAGTTCGTATTAAGTGGTATTTAGTGTGTCCCAACTAACAATACCCATTTTAATCATTGTCCGTCTACAAAAAAATATGATTTGTTAAGAAGCTACTCAAAAAAGTGTACTTTTTACCATGGTTCTATAATTGGCTGTCGGAGGAAGATATATCTCAATTTTCTATTCGACGATATAATTTTCAGTGAAACATTGAAATTCCTCCGTAATAACATTTTGTTTTAATTGTTTTTATATTTTTATTCTTATTAGAGGGAAATAATTTGTTGTCGTAACCATTGCATCGAACAATTCTATACAATACTATTAGTTGCCACACCAGGTCGTTCTGACTGACTACTGACTGTTTCTCTGTGTACCGGAATATTGTGGTAGTCGTTCTACGGCATAAAAATCATCATATGTGACGCGCAAAATAGAAAGGGACCTAAGGGTAAAAACCAAGCTGGTTTTTACCCTTAGGTCCGTTCAGGACCTATTTTAAAGATATAAATACGTGTATCTTTGGTGTACCATCACTTTCATAAAACGCACATATCTCTGAGAGGGAACACTTTTGGGGCATGGGATCGGTCTCATTCGATGCTCAGATGTTCTCCACATCAAAAAAAGAGAAAATTGATTTTTTTACCCTTAGGTCCCTTTCTCTATGCGCTGTCACATATATACTTAACACCTTAAACTTCCTGATTTTAATGATTATTTAAATTGGTCCTAACTCTTGCAGATCAGTAGGTCCGGCAAAGGGGGATATAAAAATGGTCATTCAGGAATGTATGCTTGGATTAGGAGAATTCTCGGTTGATAAGCCCAAGTCAATTTGCATTGTTGGGCCTCAAAATCACGGAAAGAAACTATTATGTAACATTATATCATGTGAATTAGGTAAGTACTTGGTATAGTAGTCGAAATGGTACATACAGTCACGGACACACAAAAAGGATCACTAACAAGCTAAACACAACTTTCAAAATTTCGGACAAATTTGTGATGCTAATTTTAATATTTTTGTTTGGAATTATTATGAATTGGAAGATATCCATAAAATTATAATCTGACTCGCGTTAGAGTTTAAAACACGATGGTACATCGTAAAATGAGAAATGTCAACGGTAGTTGCGCGAAGTGTTAACAGCGAATTTCATTAATAAACAATTACCCAAATCCCACCTCCGGTTCTATGTAACGGATTGACCTGCCATTGGCAGTCACCTCAACAATATGTTGTTTGTGCTTTTTTCGTCGTGGGAGCAGCTTTTACCGGAAAGCCTGCTCTGAATATACATAACTGGTCAGAGCCGGGAGCTAACAATACCCCGGGCCTTGGAGTTATGTCAGAACCGTACCGCTCTACATCTGTAAGGTGAAATCGTTGCATAGACTAGGTGTACCCAATGAGCTGTTCAGGTCCGAACCACATCAGCGAGTATAGCGAAACGGACTGTCTCGTGCTGTTGTTCGCAGTGGGTCTCCGGATTTGGTGTCATCATCGCCGTCGACACTTTCGTCGTCATCATCATCATCCAACTATAAGACTCCCCCGCAGTCATATACAGCATCTAACACCACAGATTGCGGTTGCAACCCCTGACAGTGCATCAATTGCAGAATTTTGGAGTCGGCGAAACATCATGGTCGCGGCGACGCATGAAACTTAACTAAATGCCACCTGCTGCCTGCACTGCAGTCATGTTATTTGAATGACATTAGCAACCTGCTACAAGGCAATAACCGAGTGGTCCTAGGAGACTTTAATGTCCAACACGACTTGTGGCATTCTCTCCTAGTCAACGACCAGAAGGCCATAGCTTTGGCAGATTAATTTGATAGCTCTAAGTACTGCGTGAACGAGGACGCCCCTACGTGGATAATGGGCTATTGCCATAGCTCGACAGACATAACCATAGCATCGCCTTGTCTGATCACCTCGTAAGGATCGGACCACCTTCCCATAATCCTATCCATCAATAGACCATCTGACTTTGTAACCTCTGAATGCCGTTCGTACCCCAATCAAAAGAAAGGCTTATGGGAAAAGCCACCAACCGCAGCTTTAAAAATCTACCGATTCCCACGGATGTACGGGTAGTCGAGAAAAAGTTCCGGGTTGTCATCAGGACAGTACCGCTCGCCAAACTCCTGCTGGTCGAATACCCGAGATACGACCAAATGAGCGTAATAGCTTTCGTCGCTCCAACCTTGCGGACCCTAGAATTAGGGATCGCAACTCTAGGATCAGTAGGTTCGTCAACGAATATAAGTGGAACAAATTGCTAGATCACTTAAAGAAGTGCAACTTAATTTCCGGAATTTGTAAGTTATGGGCAACGGTCAAATCGCTCTGCAGCACTGGTAGAAAGGATGATCGGGCAGCCGTAGCGTTCGGTGACAGATCCGAAGTGTTGCGCGAGTTATTTTAACCGCCTTTTTATTGATCAGCCAGAGACCGATAAGGCGAAAAGGTAGTATTGCGTAGTATCCCGAGCTTTCCGAGTCGAAGAGGCACCACCACAATTTACCGCTAGCGAAGATGCCCATGTCATCCACAGCGCAAAGTTATCAAAGACGCTGGGTCCGCACTTGGATACCTCTGGAGTAGAGTGCATGACCAAAGTGCTCAATCTGTCTTTAGCCACGCACATACTTCCCGACGCCTGGAAAATGGACAGAGTGGTACCGCTACTGAAGCCAGGCAAATACGCAAACAATGCAGAATCGCTGGTGGCAGTAGCAAAGTACGTGAGAATGCAGCCCAGACATCAACAGGGTATCTCCTTATGTCTTCTAAATGCCATCTACATGAGAAGACGAAGGTCCTTACCGAGAGCAGACACAATTACATGTAGTCTAAGCAGTACCTGCTTGGGTGTCTTCGCAGTATTCATCCCAACCACCATCTAATGCACTTTATGTGTATGTCCAGGCTGATTAGGTACGATCTTCATGATCTGAAGAGAGGTCCAGTGCTACAAGAGAGAGCCTTTATCATCAAAACCACCAGGTAGGTCTGAACGACATTCACGCTGATGAAGTCTCAACAGCAGTATCTAGCTTTAGCGTGCTAGGGAAACATCCCTCGGAGATTTCATCAGACGAGAATACGGTAGCTCGGTAGACGCGCGTGGTTCTGACTTACATTCCAGACGTTTGATTGCCATCAGGGGCCACATGACGTGCTGCACCTCTTTTATTGTCCGACCACGCCGACTCAGCTGACTCTCCTGTCTCATTGGACGCATCCACTTCAAATGGCACATGTCCTTTACCTAGATATCAAAGCAGATCCCTTGTTGACGAACAGGACTTCGAAACAAATATATTGTTGTTTCAACAACAATATATTTGTTTTGCAACGCTGTCCAGATACTTTCATTATTTCCGTGCCCGCGCTATTAATTGTTAATATTTAATTTAATTTTAAAAGTTCTACAATATTTTAACCGTGTTTAATTTGATAATAGTTACTAGAGGTGTTTTTTACATACTTTAGTGATAAAGTGATATCCAGTGACTTGATAAATATCATAATATTTGTGCTTTTATTGTTGAATTTGTGCTGCTTTTTTACAGCATCTGTTAAATTTAGGCTTCAGGTGTTAGTAGCTTATTTTAGAGCATTCTGTTTTATCATCCTCATTTGTTTTGTGGATATTAGAGTGTTTCAACTGTTTTGGGGTTTCCCCTTCTAAAATAATTTTGTAAACTCTTGTTTATCTTAATTATTAATTATATCCTTTAAATAAAAGTTTTTCATAACCAGTTTCTCTTTCATCGGTTGTAATTTAACATTAAACGAGAGAATGATTGTTTGCTGGGTTTGTGGTATGTTTGGTCATACCAATTGTGCCGGCATTTGTGCTAGTACCGCCGATGCCTTAGGCAAATTCTTAAAGAGTACATTGCACACTGGTCTAGAATCAATTTTTTTTGGCATAAATTCGAATAATGCCGATAGAGACTTGTAATCCTACCTGTTTGTAAGGCATTCCAATAATATGAAATTTACGAGTTTTTGAGGTGATCGGGCCACGCCCACTCCCGCCCCCAGATGAACTACAAATCTTAGTACGATTAATTTCACAAATTTTCGTATGACCTTTATTGTATGGAAACACTTTCCACAAAATGTTGATAGATATTTATTTGTGTATTCAAAATAATGTGAGGAAGTTTCATTAGATAACATAGTGTGATTTATTTGCAATAGATGGCGCTTTTCAGGCCATAGACCGCTTTGGGCTAATCAGAAATTGAGCTAAAATAAAAATTTAAATTTTATGAGTTTGCTGGAATTTGCTGGGGAGATCTAAGTTTCCACAAATAATAAACACATTGACGAATACTTTAACGTTTAAACTTCCGTGCAAGTTCATGCCCAGACCCAACTTTCCAACTACCAAACTTATAGGTTATGTTGAATAATAAAAACATAATAACATAACACTCAAGAATAACGACAAGGACACAACAAAAATTAAATTTTAAATAATGTATGTAAACTACTTACCTTGATCTTCAATTTCCATTGCACAACTTTTTTATACTTTCCTTTTTAAATTTTTACTGTTAATATAATTGTTACACTGTTTTGACTTCGAAGTAATAACACGTGCTAAAACATTCAACTTTCAATGCTTGCCAAACTTGCAGTGTTGCCAATAACTTTTTTTTATTTATTATCGATGATTGCTTGGAATGTTGCCATTGAGAAAATATGTAAACTTTTTACAATTTCTTAATTTTTTGGTTTCGAATTTATGCCAAAAAAAATTGATTTGGGACCACAGTGCATTGGCGGAAGTATCAAAGATGGGATTGAATTATTTAATACATATCCGGACTAGGGCACGTTTGTCGTACCACATAAGACGACACTAACACCAAAACAAAAGAAATAGTCGAAGAAAAATTCTCCAAATTTGACGGAAAAGACATCTTCTGGTAGGACGTTATCTACAGTCCCTATAATGGAACAGATAATTGTTTCGCCGATGGATGTATGACCGTCTTCTGGTGGAAAATAAATTATTACTAGTGGAATTGAAAAAGTGGTTGATATTGGTGTTAATAAATAATAAAGGGCCACCGAAATCAATTTCAGCATTAAATGTGAACCTTTGTAGTTGTCCACACCGGTTTCTAGTTGTCAGTGAGGTGTTAATTCACGCTTAGACCGGAAAAAGACCGTTTATTCAAACGGTTGAATTGGCCTGTTCGTCAAGAAATAGTAGACCGAGTAAACTGCTGTCATTCCAGCAAGATAGACGCTTTGCCCTTGACACCAGAACTAACGAAATTAAACCCTATATAAAGTCGAAGTTATATAAAGTTCCGACTTAAAAATTTTTAAATTTAAATCATCTTCTAATCATTTATCTTCATTAAAAATAAATGTGTCAGAAGATATCTTCTCAAAGGTTGATGCCCCTTAATTTTGGTCAGATAGGGCGCTACTCACACGCAGAGAAAAGATATGGTTAATATATGGTCACGGCAACAATAGTATGTTCTCTGCAGTAAAAGTATGGTCGTCGCAACCATAGTATTGTTTTTGAATTTCATTTTGACAATAGTATGACTGCGGCAATATTAATATTGTTGAAATGTAACAATAGTATTGTTGCCAAATTTTAAAAGGAAAGTATGGTTGTAGCAACAATATAAATATGGTTGGTGGGACAAAAGTATTGTTTTCATGGGTTTTATATTAACAATAACATGATTACGGCAATCATACCGGCAAAAACTTAATTTTTTCATTAATTTGATAATGTAATTTTTACGAATCTTACCCAATAATATTAATAATAATAAAAAAATTTCAAAAAAAAAACTAGGGATTAGTATAACTAAAATATTTTTAAAAACTGACTTTTTTACTGTTAAATAAATCACTCCTATTATTACATTACTTACTTAATAAAATTCTTTATTGTTGAATAACAAGGTAATCCAGTCTTTACAAAAAATTTTGGGGATCAAAGTATGGTTGTGTGTTAGTCATACTATGGTTGAGAGGATCATACTATAGTTGTACGTTAAACATACTATGGTTATGAGGATCATAATATGGTTTTGGGGATCATAGTATGGTTGTATGTGAATAATTCTATTGTTGTGAGGACCATAATATTGTTATGGGGATCAAAGTATGGTTGTGTGTGAACCATACTATTGTTGTGATGATCATAATATTGTTGTGCCACAACCATATAACCAACAATAGTATAATGCTCTTCGAATATTGTAACCCCAACCATACTTTTTTTCTGCGTGCAAGGAGTTTGTGCAAAGAATTAACAGAAGAGGGAGATCAAGTTCAGCCCAATTGCCAGCTAAGTCAGAATACTCTAAAAAACTAGAAAAGGTACACAGTATAGCTAACGTAAGATGTTTAAATACTAAATTAAGCCGGTTAATTGTTGAAAGCTATGCCATTGATTTTGAAATTGTTGTTTTTTCTAAGACATGGTTAAAAAAAAATTATTTTGAACTCTAAGGTTCTGTGTGTTAAAGGAAAGCTAGCACAGAGAAATCAGTGGTGGTGTCTTAATTGCGGTTTCCTGTTGTCTACATTCTGAGCGTATTTTTTCTGATTTAATAATTTGGAGTTTATTACAGTTTGTGTTGTATTTGGAACTACAAAACTTTATTACCTGTTCTTACATTACTCCTTCGGCCGATTTAATGATTATAATAAACATTTGACAGTTGTTAGAAAGATAATTCTAAGCATGAATGAGACTTTAACTTATATTCTGTTTTTGGCCTCAACCTAAATGGGAGGATTTTTGATTTGTTTTTGAAGTTATGAGAATACATTCTATTTCTACTCCGGAGGACAACCACCATTCTACTACACGCAGAGAAAAGATATGGTTACACTATGGTCACCGCAACAAAAATATGTTCTCTACAATAAAAGCATGTTTGTCGCAACCATAGTATTATAATTTAAATTTGATTTTGACAACACTATGATTGCGATAATATTACTATTGTTGAAATGTAACAATAGCTTTATTACCAAATTTAGAAATGAAAATATGGTTGTAGCAAACATATAAACATGGTTGGTGCAACAAAAGTATTGTAGTTTAAAATTTACGTTAACAATAATATGATTACGGCAGTCATACAGTATGGTTGCGACTATGAACATAACAAAACAGGTTTTATAGAGCATATATGGATGTGTGTGCGTATGTTTTTAAACACGATACAGTGAATGATTGTTGTCCATTAAAAAAACAACAACAATCGGAAGATAGTAAGAGGGATTTTTGTTGTGTTTGCTTTTTTGGTGAAATACTCTACTGCCGACTGGTTCTCGTTTATTTAATATCTGCGTGCACTTAAGTATATAGCCATTGATCATGGTTTAATCACATTCGTTTCTTGCGGTCTACGGATGGTGAAGTAGCATTCACCCCCGCTGGGAACTAAAAGTATTTTCGACTGTCGTTGGAATATATATTTTTGTTTCCTGAATGAAATGTTCAATAAAAACATGGCCTAAACTTATTGTAATGCAATTTATATAACTTGCTTGATAAAAATCTCTATTTTTGAATAACAACATTACCCAGTCCAAATGAATAATTTTGGGGATCATAGTATGGTTGAGTGTGAATTATACTATGGTTGTGGCGATCATAGTATGGTGGCGTGTGAATCATACTATGGTTGTGAGGATCATACTATGGTTGTATGAGAAACATACTATGGTTATGAGGATCATAATATGGTTGTGGAGATAATAGTATGGTTGAGTGTGAAGCATACTGTTTGTGAGGATCATAGTATGGTTGTGGAGATCATAGTATGGTTGAGTGTGAATCATACTATGGTTGGGGGATCATAGTATGGTTATGTGTTAATCATACTATTGTTGTGAGGATCATAATATTGTTGTCTCACAACCATATACCCAACAATAGTATGATCCTCTTCGAATATTGTCACCACAACCATACTTTTTTCTGTGTGTATATGTATTTCATTGTCAGTAATATTACCTCAACAATCTCAATCTCCGTCCTTCTGGTGATTCTTTTAGATTTTGCTTTAAAGGTTTTAACTTTCGTAGAATTTTTTTATTTTTTATCGATTGGAAGGCTATCGTCTGTTGTAGTTCTATTGCAGAATTTGATTTTGCTGTTATGAAATTTGATGACATATTAAATGAATTTGTATCTAAAACAGAGCCTATGGAACCCATTGTTGTAGAAAAATCTATGCCTTGGACATCTATGGAGTTATGTAGATTAAAAAACATGAAGAGTAAATTATTTATAAGATTCAAAAGAACAGGTCTAACTGCTTATTATGGTAGATATTCCTTAGCGAGACAACGGTACAATATCGATTCTCGTCGATGCTATAGGTCGTACTTGTCAAACGTTAGGAACGATTTTAAAATGGACCGTAAATCATTTTATAGTTTTGTGTTAAGTTCTCAAGCGATCAGTCAATTGCAAATTGTTTTGCTGATTTTCGAAAATACATATTCATTGCGTTCATTTAACCCTGCAATTCCGTACCATTACAGAATTTCTTCAGTAAATCAGAACGTTCCTCCGATTTTATATTTTTCACTTACTAAATAAGATTTGCATCGTCTTAAACCCAATAGTACGAGTACTTCTGGACCCGATGATATTCCGAATATATTACACTGTACAACACTAATTTTAACACATGAGCAAGACCTTATACACGTGAAACTAGAGGCTCTCTGGAGTAAAACTACGTTTACAGTTTTTCATTCTCTGGGCATTTGTCCTTTTTAGAGGACTTTAAAGTTTTAAAGGACATTTAAATAGAAAAAAATATTTTATATATTTCTACTCATCCTACGATGCTGAGATAAAAAGCAAATGAAAGAGGAGACTCCCCTCGATTTGGCAAAAATATTTGTGTTGTTATATCAGGACAAAAGGACCTTATTCAAGTTGTAACGACGTGTTTTCACTATATGCTGGGGCAAAACTCAGCCAGGTCCAGAATCGTTACAAAATATTTATTTTTTGACTGAGAAAGAGAGAAGTGTGGTAGGGTTCATATAATAGTTATACTTTATTCTATCCTCTAAAGAAATAACAGCAAATGACAAACGGCGGCGTCTCTTAAGAATGGCGGCGGCGTCACTGGAGTATGTTGGCGACGTCACTGGAGTATATTGACGGCGGCGTCACGGGAGAACGGCGGCGGCGTTACTGGAGAATGGCGGCGTCGTCTCTGTTGATTGCCGGCAGCGTCACTGGAGAGCGGCGTTACGGGAGAATGGCGGCGTCGTCTCTTTTGATTTCCGGCAGCGTCACTGGAGAACGGCGGCGGCGTTACGGGAGAATGGCGGCGTCGTCTCTGTTGATTGCCGGCAGCGTCACTGGAGAACGGCGGCGGCGTTACGGGAGAATGGCGGCGTCACTGGCGAGCGGCGGCGTCGTTACGGGAGAATGGCGGCGTCACTGGCGAGCGGCGGCGTCGTTACGGGAGAATGGCGGCGTCACTGGCGAGCGGCGGCGTCGTTACCCTGACCCAGGGGCCGAAAAGATGGACTGGGTAGACCAAACAGTCCCCTTTTCGAAACCCGGAAGCTATACACGCGTTGGCTTCTGTGGTAGCTGAGATGGAGCGTTAGAGATATGGAAAGTCCAACCTATCTCTATTCCATTCAGCAGTGCCCACAACTAACTAACAGCGAGGGGACAGAGAGATCGGGAAGGCCAAGCTATCTCCGCCACACTCAACCTAGACTACTACTCAAACTACAAGGAGAAATTCCCAAGAGAAAAGGGAAGACCAGACTTTCTCTTGTTAAAACCCTTGCGCATGCACTAACTACTTTTAGCTACTACCACGCTTACCTGTCGCCGACCGCTGACCAACTGTCCCCAGAACGTCCGCCCACGCTCTTTTTATACCCTTTTTGTGCTTCACACACACACCAATACTTTCACATTCCCGCTTGGCCGGGTTGGTATGTAAATGTTGGCTGCCCTGCGAACATATGATCTCCATTCAGGACGCGAATTTCCGTTACATTTGAATTTGAATTTCTGGGCCAGTTTACACGCCCTCTCTAATATTCAATTTTAATTCAATTTTAATTCATTTTCATATGTTAATAACTTATAAAGAATACTAAATAAAACCTTAAAAATAAAAGAATGATATCCAACAAAAAAAAATATAACAATGGCATACTATAGTAAAAAAAAGAAATAATGATAGTTATTCGATGTGGACAAAAACGAGGGTATCGACTTTTGTCGTTACAAAGTCCTTTCAAAATTTTGTCCTTTAATATCCTTGAGAATTTCCAACCATTTCATCCAGAAAAAATATATGTTAAGGACATTAATATACGCTAACACGTTGCTGAATTTCATTTTACTCACGTTGTTAGTTTAGTGTACAAATAATTTCAAAATGTACTATAAAAAAATATATATACGTAACTCCCTAATATTAACCAATTTTTTTTTTAAAATAAAATCTAACACATGAACAAATGGATATACACATAAAACTGGAACCCCCGTGAATTAAAAGTACGGTCACAGTTTTTCATTCTGTGATCCGGTCTCCCCTTAAGAGCGCTTTTCAGTTACAAAGTGTTTTTGAAATTTGTGCTTCCACTAATGACGGATGAAAATCGTTAGTGATCCCGAAATTGTACTAAAATTCTTACATCGTTTTCGTTCTCTTTAAAAAAATTCAGATTTATAAAGCAGGCCACAGAAGAATTGTCTGTTCTAAAACTGTTGTGCAAATAAAAAGTGATTTTTTTTGTTCTTTTTAACGTGAGAAATTAAAAAATAATAAAAAGTGAGTAAAAGTAAAACAAATTATGGAGTGCCCCAATCGCAATAAATTTTGTGTTGTCTGTGGACTATTTGTACCGAATCAAAAATCGCGAATAATTACAAAAACCTTTGTGGAATGTTACGAACAATACTTTTTAATTAATTTTGTACCAAATGTGTGGTATCAGCCTGAAGTTGTGTGTGGCTATTGTTATCGTGGTATACTAGGTTCGAATTCCGTTAACCGACACCAGCATCCGATGAAATATGTTTACCCAGTGATTTGGATGAATCGAAGTGAACATGCTGTGGAATCGTGCTACTTTTGTCAATCGCAGCCGCTTACTACAAATTTAAAATTCAAATTCAGGCATAAAATCCAATACCATAGTTGTGATTCAGTGAAGCCAGCTGTGTTACGGTCTAGAACAAACCCAAGCGCTCCATCTGAAGAGCAAATTCCAGATGCCGTTGAAGAGCACTCATTGTGTGCCGACAATGATATTGAAGATATCTCGGAATATCAACCGATAAACAGCGAGTTCGGCTTTGCTCCTCGTCATTTCATAACACAGGCCGATTTTGATGATCTCGTGCGTGATATTGGTTTAACAAAAACCAATATCAGTTTCACATAATGTGGCCGCTATAATCCATCCGGATTTCGCAAGGTTCCTTCTACTAATCTAATCTATTTCAGTTTTAATGCTTTTGTTCATCGCAAGCAAACAGACGTTATATATTCTGATTTTAAGTAAGGGGGTTGATAAAGTCTAGACTATATTATTCAAGTAAAACATAATTGGATTTAATAAAAATTGCATAAAGTGGTTTTCCTCTTATCTCATTGGGAGGAAACAATTCGTATTTCCTCTCGTGTCGCACAGGGTAGCTACCTTGTGCCGTTTATATTTTTACTATTATTAACGACATGTCCATTCTATTATCAACTCTAATTTACTAATATTTGCAGACGACGTGAGATTATTTTCTTCTTATGCTAACGACTGTCAAATACTGCAGGATGACTTGTACAGATTTTGTACCTGGTGTGAATTTAATTTTATGGAATTGAACTTATAAAAGTGTAAGCATATGTGCTTCTCTAGAAGTAGATTGCTGGCTACAAAATTTAAACTATGTGGCTCTGAATTGACATGGGTTGATTAATTTATTGATCTTGGTTTTATGATGGACAGAAAGTTAAATTTTAAAAATAGCGTATAGTGTCTTTTATTTTTTGAAACGCTGGGCGAAAGAGTGGGGTTGGGACATCTGAATATTTGATAGCAAAAATCCCTATTAACGTCCCATTTAGACCTTCTGAATACTATCAGTATTTACTTGGACTTCCAAAGGTACATGCATGTGTTTATTATGCATGTGGTAATCCATTTCGTAGAATGTGTGCTGATTTTAACTCGTTATATTAAAATCTATCGTTTTATTTAAATAGTCTTTAATTGATGTTTGTGACATTTTGTTTCAAACTGATTGACACTGTATATGCTCAAGATCGTGTAATTGTTTGCGAGCCTCAGGATTGTCAATAAAAAGTCATTCAATGGACGTAAGAGCATCTTTGACAGTAGGCTTATTGTGAAGGGCTGTACTTTCTTCATTCTCAATGTTCTCATCGTTATCTTCTTCTTAAATCTTAAAAAAGGGAACCATCGCGCCGACGCATTATGACTGAAATTTTGATTTCGTTGGCCAAAAGTGTAATTTTTTTGTCACCGATTTTTAAAATTTTTACGCCTTTTTGTAGCTTATCCAAATTACGGTAGCCAAAAAGTTAGGTTAAACTATTGCTTATTATGGGCGTGGCATGCTGTCAAGCTCAACTGTTTTTTAATTTCAGAAAAAGGTGTTTATTTTTATCAAAAATAAATGGTTACTACTCGCAAGCTAATATCGATAATGGCCTGCGGTCTTTTTTATAATGTTAGTAGAATTATACTCAGTAGGGACATAAATACCGGTACAACATTGAACACACCCATTTCAATAGTAGAACTGAACATACCCCGTTAGTCTGTAACGGGATTTTAAAATTGTGTCAACTTTCATCATGGAGTGGTCAAATAATGAGAACCGTATCGCTGTAATAGCGTTTTTCAAGTGTAAAATGAAGAAAAGCGATATTTTCAAAACGCTCCGTCGAACCACATTGGATCTCTTAAGACTGCTTTGGTTCGAGCTGTGGCCAATTTTCCAATGGACGAGGTTCGTGGGGCTATTGATGATTGGCCAGTGCGGCTTTAGGCGTGTGTAAAGGCAAAAGGCGGACATTTCGTATAAGTAGATTCTTTTTGGATACAATATACATCAATAAATATATTAAAAAACATTTGGTCCAAAAACATTCAGTACTTTTTATTTTACAGCATAAAACGTGTGTAACAGTATTTATGTCCCTACTAAGTAGTCTTTAGTTGTAAGTGATAACAGCTCTAGCGTTTAATATTGGGGGCATTATGAAATATTAATGAAACTACTATATTTTTCTCAAATTTAAACTTTAGTGGAATAGAACTTCTAGGGAACAAAAAACGTGTACCACCCGGAGAAAAGTGAAAGTGTCTTCTCTAACCCTATATATACTTTTGTACCCGCTGGTAGAACACTTTTTTCATTTTAATGAAATTACTCTAAAAAAAAATTCAAATTACGATAATTTAAAGAGCCCTATAAGTACTCGTGTACAATGGTGTATTAAATATGTGCTTTAGGTATTTTATAGCTTATAATGAAATAATTAAATATAATACCTGCGAAAGGGTTTTATGGCTTTGTTTTGATCAGCAATTCAGCCACTGTGCGACGGTCTACGTTGTCCATTCCGAAAGGAATATATGAAAATATGACGAAAGGTTACTACTTAACTGTATACTCCCCAAAAATACACAATTTCTAACGATGACTTCCCATCTACAATCCCTCAAACAGGGCCAATTCGACCGTCCTAGCCCCACAATGGACTTAATCGTAACATTACACAACCAATCCATTCAACATCTCGTATCAATAACAACAAATTGTCAAACGATAAAATTATGGAAATATTCTTCGAAGCAATATGCAAGATGCTTCGGAAAAATGCACAAACAAATATGATAAAACAAGAGTTCTTTGAAATATGCGTCGGTATGTCATTTAATTTTAGAAATCGACTGAATGTTATTCATTGAAACTCGCAGGGTATTACGAATTGAGGTTCCATTATTCAATTGGAAAACTTTTTACACCAGAAACAAATACACATAGCCTTTATTAAAGGAACTTTTTTTAAACCACAACATGTACTCAAAATTTCTACATTCAAAATATATACATCAGACCGGCCCACTCACAGTGGTGGAGTACTTATCGCCATAAAAAAGGATATTCCCACACAAGTAATGTCCTGTATTGCATGTTAATCAATATTGTATGTTAATCAACATAACAATATTGATTAACATACACCGTAGACCTACAAGATTAATTGCAGCTTTTAAACCAAAATATACGGATAATTTCATTCACGACTTGAATAAAATTACTTCATTTGCCGAGGAATTTCTTGTTTTTGGAGACTTCAACGCACATCACAGAAGCTGGAATTGCCACGACAACACTGCTGCTTTTAATTCTTTGTTTTCTCGTCAACTCTAATCCAGTTACTACGTTTATGCACCAGTAGAATTCACTCGATTTTCTCAAGCAGCTGCAATTCGCCAGTATCGTTTTCACCACCTGAAACTCATCCAGGCGATCTGCATTTGGATCATGTCCCCATTTCGTGTCAGTTATATGGTTTGGTCTCCGAAAGTATGATTATCGTTCTTCGGCTTACGTTGGCTGATTGGAATTACATTCAGAACTGAGCGGAAACTGAAGTTAACAACCAGCATGTCGAATTATCCATTATTACATCACTATTTTTAAATCAACTAAGGTTGTCCAGGATGCCACAGAAAAAGTGCCAAAAGTTGAAAGGGAAGTATGGCAGAGGAGATTATCATGTACCAGTATTTACTTAATTGGTCAACGACGCAATACACCCGCAAATTCCAAAGATCGAACAATTATAAAAAAGGAACTATTTAACATGTGTTATTAAACAGCCGACTCTCGTAAACAATGACAGAAATAGCTGGAACAAATTTTTGCAAGTTTGAAAAAGGGAAGAAATGCCCAATTGGAAATTTTAAAGCTAACGGAAAAGATATTTTATGTAACACAGATAAAGCTGATGTTATTGCAGATTCTTTCAAAAAAGCTCATAAAACTACTCATAGTTTACATTCCCCAGTTGAAATAAGGGATAAACAACATATTCAATGGCTACATTCACAGGAAACACCCACTAACGTACGTGAAGTTCTAACAAGTGTTTGTGACGTCAAATCTATTAAAAACAAATTTGAAAAATAACAAGGCAACTTGGCTGCTGGTTGGTTAATGATTATTTTTCAAAGCAGTTTAAGAAAGCAAAAATAGTACCCATCTTAAAGCCTGGAAAGTATGCAAAACAAGCAATTAGCTACAGGCCTATTAGTATTTTATGCGGAACAGATAAAATATTTGGCAAAATCATTCAAATAAAACTTACGGAGTTTTCAGAATCGAATGGTGTTAATAACTCAACTATTCACCAGCTGAAAAGAGTATATAAATATATAAAATCCAAAAAACAAAATCGAAAGTTGTGTATCTAGATATAGAAAAGGCATTCGATTCCATTTGGCACAATGGCCTTATTTTTAAAATGAACCAGTTGTGATATTCTGTCTATTTTCAGAAAAAATAATACGTTTTTTATGTGAAAGATCATTTGTGGTAACTGTGGGTGAAGGTGTTTCCACACAAAGACTAATCCCAGCCGTTGTACCTCAGGGGCCATTACTATTCCTGCACTACTATACTTCGATAGATAGAAAAACAAGACAACTCTGCGAAAACGAAGGCGATTATTTCCCTTTAATAAAGCTCCAAAAAGAACTCCAAGTTTAACGTTTTCTGTTCCAGGAGAAAATATCCCCATCGAAGATTCAGTCAAATATCTGGGTGTAATATTTGATAAAAAAAAAACTTAGATTAACAAATTTAACACATGTATCCGAAAGAGGGTACAAAACTGATACTTTTTGTTAAAAAAGATTTATCTATTGCTATTTGGTGGGGTGGGGCTATATGCAAAAGTAGACCGCTGCCTTGAGCGAACTTTAAAGTATTCTGTAGAGCGACAGACAAATTAAAAAAAGACCTTGCCGATGGCAACCACTTGCTACCAATCAGAGATGATGGGGTTGAATGTCCACCCTGAATGTCAACCTCTGAATTGATGATCCGCGCCGGATCATCAATTTACTTTGTACATTATAGTTAAGAATAATGTTTAATAAAATTCAATATTGGTTAAAGACATAAGATACCACGAGATTAATTTATAGGTAATCATTGGAATTACCAAATGTATATGGGTTGCTTGATCGTGAGCACGTTTCAGCGTTAGCAAAATCAATTAACGGTGTTTCTTTTAACCATCTTTTAAATATCCGCACTTTAAGAAGTCGTCATAGAATAATCTACACCACAGAAAATCTCTAATACTTATTCGAACCTATCAGATTTGAGATGACAGTTAATCCCGCCTAGATTATGACAGTTAATCCAAATCAGACATAAAAGGCATTTCACAGAAAGTTTCTTTGACGTTAGACTTCTTTGGAATCAGCTTCCTTCCGTTGGACATTCAAACTGTATCCAACAATATGCAATTTAAAAAAAACATATATAACCTATATGGAAATAGGTTATATCTGTAGGTGTGGAAATTAAAGGAAATTGTTTCAGACTAAGGCATAGCTCCCACATATATGTTTACTCGATTTTACTGTTTTAACTCTAGAAGCCACATATTCTATTCAATCTTGATGACATTTAGCACGAGTAAGATTTTTGGGCCAGGAAGGTTATTATTAAAATTGAATTTTGAATCGGTTCAAATTTAGATATAGCTCCCACATATATGTTCAACCGATTTTACCAAAGTAAAACTCAAACAAATTCAAATACCACATTAGTTTCAAAATCTGGGTATATTTGCTTATAAACCTGTCCAGAAACCCGCTTACACCATCGCAACAAAACCAATTTGATATCTGGACGGGATACTACAGGTACACGCTATAAAACCCCGGAGTAACCGCCTCCGACCACAGAACGACAAGACAATACGACCACCTGTCTTAAATAATACCCGCTTTTAATTCATGAATTTAAACAAAGCATCTGGACTTGATAACATCCTACCAGAACTTCTCCAAACAGATTCTTTAACCAGTGCAAGCATACTGCTGATCCTCAAAGCAGATTCTGGGAAACAGAAGAACTACAACCCAGGGTAAAGCAGAAACATTAATTACTTTCGACCCTCTCTCGAAAGTAAAAACTGAACTCATTTAAATACCAACAATAAAATCATTGCGCACATACTACTCGTACACAACCGCCTGGAACTACCTAAGACCCGAACAAGCAGGATTCAGACCCCGATGCTCTGGCATAGACCATGTTAAAACACATTGATACTAATGCGTGATCAATCTAAAAGTATTTGTTTTTAAATTAAAAATATAATAATTCAAAGCAAGTGTGGAATTTTTATTATCCATCGAAAGAACATTTCTTGTCATTTATTTTTTGAGTATAATTTCTTTCAACTGTTGGTCGCAACTACGCCTCAGGGTGTCCAATTTAGGATGACTCGTTCGAGCATTTTGACCGGTATGGCGGTAATGACACGCGTAATGTTGGCTTCCAGAACCTGAATCGTAGCTAGTTTGTCGGCATAGACTTTGGACTTTACGTAGTTCCAAAGAAAAAAGACCAAAGGTGTGATATCACACGATGTAGGCGGCCAACTTACCGGTCCAAAACGTGAAATTAGCTCTTCAAATTGACCTTTCAATAGATCCATTGTTTGAGCAGCTGTATGGCAAGTGACACCGTCCTGTTGAAACGAAAAGTCGTCAAGATTACGGGCTTCTATTTCAGGTAGCAAAAAGTCCGATATCATAGCGATAGCTAGCACCGTTCACGTTTATGTTCCGGTCATCATGATTTTTGACAAAATATGGACCGATGATCCCACTACCCCATAAACCGATCCAAACCATGGCTTTTGCGGTGTAAGTTTTTCCCCGATAAAATGGCAAACAATACTGAAAAAATATAGTTAAAAGTTACATGGAAGGGCGATTATCTCTATATCTTGCGTTCATCGACTTTGAGTAAGCCCTCGAGACGCTACACCAATAAGCAATTTGAAGTGTAAGAATACATTGAAGTGTAAGGATATCCCTCGAAAGCTCAGGTAACGAAAACCAGTTGGATTTGTCTCATCGCTAATGCTCTTCAAAACAGCGTTAATTGAAATAAAAACACGTCAGTAAGAAGAAGAGAGTTATTTCATGGGGATTGCTTAAAAGACTTGACTACGCCGATGACAATACCACATAAAGAAATATTAAGAAGATGTCCAAAAACATGCAGCTTAATTTGGTCTGCGAATAAACATTGCCAAAGTAGTAGGCACAAATTTACATTTCGCAAAACTGCGAAATCAACGACCAAACCATTGAAAACGTCCAAGAGTTTTGCTCCTTAGGTAGTATAATCTCTGTCACTAGCGGCTCTACGTAAGATGTACAGTCGAAAATCAGGAAGGGACAAGCTTCGTTTAGCGTACTGTATAATGTATGATTCTTCGAATCATTTGGCCAGCTATTCCAGTCATTTGCATATCACTCAACAAGAGTCAATACAGGGTGAAATAAACCGCCGAAAATGTAAAAACTTCATACTTTTAAAAACTATGAAATGTCATAACCAAAGCTGCAATAGACTGAAACCCACAAAGAAGTCGAAGAAGAGGTCGACCTGCCAACACATGGAGAAGGCTATTAGAATCAGAAGCGTCTGAAGTTCGAGAAAAATAAAATCGTTGTCATAATTTTTTTTATTTAAATAAGTTTTAAGATCCACCTTTGTTAAGATCCACCTTGGAACTTTTTGGAAAGTATATGTATACATTTTAAGCCCGTCAGAAAAGTGAACCGAAAAAAGGTTTTTGACTTAACATAACCATTTTTCAGTTGGTTTTTCTGGGTATAACTTCGGACTACTAGTTTTATAATAATTATTATGTTGTTAGAATTAGGAGCACGAGCTCTTCGCTTTATTCAAAGAAGTGCCCTTGAACAAAAATTAAATACTGCATATATCACTACTAGTATACCTTTATGCATACGAGTATAACAAAGTTGTCAAAGCACCTTAAGAAGTACGCTGATCACAGCTACAAGGCGTTATCTTGTAATTTTAGATTGGATTTAAGGTAAAAGGTCGTCCCGGGATCCCGTGACAATTACTCGGGACACGGAAAATAAAATTTTATTTCCCAGGAATTCCCGCTGGAAAACCCCCACAATGCAAACCCTATAGACATCGCATTAGCCGGTCTGGTCAGACAGTATGCAGAAGTACCCGATCAGTGAGAAAGAAAATTATATCGTACACAGCTCACTAATTTGAGAGAAGTTTCCGTTTGTTCTATAATGGGGTGGTGAGGGAAATAAGTAAGTGGGATAGCTGGTAGTTTTATTAACCCTGGGAAATCATTAGCCAACCCACGGAACTCCGGAACAAATAATGAGGAAAACACAACTGACGGTTTAAGTTCAAGTTTAAAAGTCGTGATCTCTAAATATTGAGTACATTTTGGGTATATGTCCAATTTGGGACACCCTTTGTAAATGGGCTTTGTTAATGTAAGAAATGCGTGCCTCAAAAATACTTTAACTTTTTGCATATCTAAACACACATTCTACTTATATACTTTTCTGATTTTGCTTCATGAAACGTTTTAACTAGTTCAAGGCTTCAAATGTCAAAAGAAAAGCTGAAAAGAAAATTCTAATTATTCAAAACGTTTGACTAAAATAACAAAACCTTTGTATCTGCTATTTCAGATGCAATCTTTATAAATTTGAGTCCAGAAAACACACACCAGTTTGCTGAAAGTCTCAACTACTTAATTGATATTGTCATGAAAGTCGCAAAGGCATTTCAACCAACAGTTCTGTTTATTGACAATGCCCACCGAATATTTTGGAAAAGGGTTCCAAATGATCAGATGCATATATGTCCCACTTTACTACAAGGTGTCCTCGCAAAGAAAATTCTAAACTGTATCAAGAAAACGGATAAGATCGTACTGCTAGGGACAAGTGATGCTCCGTGGGATGCCAATGTAAAATTTAAAAAAACTTTCCAGAAAATACTTCTGATGCCCAAGTCCGACTACGGGTCTACAGTTTTTCTGTGGAATGAACTTATCGCGCAGAACGCTGGAGAGGGGGCTATCGAAGATTACATTATTTCTGCGTTGGCAAAAGTATTTCGTGACTATAATCCTGGAGATATTGCAAATAATGTAACTAGGACTTTAAATCTAAGAAGACGGATGCGGCTACACTCAAATATCCTGAGTCCAATGGAGTTCCTGGATTCTTTTATGAAACGATCTGAGCCCATTCTTCCACCTCAAGAAAAGGTAGCTGTGTTTATCGTTGATCATATGCCAATGAACATGACTAACAAATGATTAGCAGTTTTGACTAGCATTTGAAATAGATTTTCTTCCAGTACTTAAATTAAAACATGTTCTTTTGAGGTAACTTAGTTACTCAGTTAGTTGGCTATATGGAAATCGGCAACACTGAACAAAATTAAGAGTACTACAGAAAAATTGAACAAAAATATGGTTCATCGGCGAATTCGTTAAAAACAAATAATAAAAAACTATAAATTGCAATTAAATAATCAATGAATAAAAATGAAATAAATAAGTTAATTGCTACACTTTTGCTTTATAAAAACGTGTAAAATTGTTTTGAAGATTAGTTTGAAGATTAGTTGAATGCAAATGAATACAAAACGAATTCGGCGAAGAGCCCTCTTCTTGTTTGTTTTTTTTAGTATACATAACTAAAAACATGTACTTTGGAACTGCCTGCTTTCTTCGTATTTGATTATTGTGGTAATTCTAACGTGTTTTTATCGACTTGAGGCCAACTCGCTTACTAACTTCCATACAAATGCTGGTTTAGTAACCTGAAAAGAACAGAGCTTTATTAATCATTATTATAAGTATAGAACACAGTTGAACATTTTTATCAACTCGCATCTTGGAAAAAAGATATTGAATTTATAGTTAGTTACGCCGTTTGGATATAGGTCAACGAAAGGTGTTCTTTATACATTTCCCGACTCTTCTTTCTTTTTGCAGCTCATTCAAAAGTTCGAAAGATGGATCAGCCGAACAAATACTTACAGCAAACTCAAAACTAAATTTCTCCTAAAAAAGAACTCAAAAAATACAAAATGAACATGAGCTGTTTATCGGGTGCTGATTAAAAGAGGATAAGATGATTATCAAAAATAGTTTATAAATAAATTATAGTTAAGTATACACAGAGAAAAAAATATGGTGAAAACATGTTGTAAACATATTATGCATGTAAACATATTATGAAGGAAATATATAAATGTTTGCAGCATGCTACATAGATATATATGTTTGGGTCTCAGAAAACATTAATATGTTTGCGGCAATAATCCCGAACATTCAAATGGATGTTTTCAAACATATAGATGTTTGCACCCAAACATTAATATGTTTGCAGCAATCTAAGCAGGCATAAATACCAACATACTTTTTGAGTTTACGGGCATTATTATAATGTTTAACAAGCATTCAACAAGAAACTCTACCGACTACATCGATTTTAATACCCTCCATCATACGATAGAGGGTAAATTCACTATGACATTCCGTTTGCAACACATCGAAATACCCCATAAAATTCTAAGATGATCTAGCTATAACCGACTGTCTATCTGTGGAAAGCAAACTTCAGGTTGCACTATTGAAGCTAGATGGTTGAAATTTTGCAAGCACATGTGTTGATAGACTGAAACGTTTGGTATTGAAAATGGCCCAGATCGGTCTCGGGAACTGGGTCAACATCGATATAAATCATTAATCGTGTGCTTAAAAACACAATACCTCATGAATTATTAGAGATATGAGGCTGATATTTGGAACATGTGACATTGGCATCGAACGAAACATATCCTCGGAAAAGTGACACGCCCCCTTTAACAAATCGTATTTGTTGTCAAATTAATGGACTGTTCTTATATAATTTTAACAGGATGAATCCAATTACTAGGAAATTTTTGTAGACTATACTAAGAAAAACTGGACAAGGGGGCTTGGGATCGCCCATACGCATATTATTAAAGACTATATTGTGTTAAATTGGACAAAAGCGTGGACTCGACCATACAACCCTGAACTCTGAAAGGCTATATTTTGTGAACTAGTACTGCTATGCTGCCGTCCTAAGAAAGTAAGTCACAAGCGCCAAAACTTCAGAATTGACATAAGGGCAGATTCGGATCCGTGAATAAGTTTCCGATTTATCTGATAAACATAAAAGACACATTTTCACCTGTATATGACTAAAAAACGTTGAGTAAAATGGGTACATCTAAAGTATCAAGGGTGTTTCGTAGTCAAAAAAGCTTAATACCTCAAAACTACTAAAATAAAGATGTGATTTTCATTCTTGGGTGTAGTAGTGGTATATACGATATTAGTATGGAAAGAAAAGTGTCCTGTGCCACGCCCCTTAACAAAAAATCTTTTCAAGCTAACTCAAATTCCAGTAAATGCACTCTTTTTGTTTTTATACCCTACACCACACAGTGGTACAGTCCGTCCATCTGTTTGTACATCCGCCAGTCTATCCAACTATCATTGCAATCATAGTACATGTCGCAATAATGAACTGATTTGAAATTGGTCAATATTTTGATATCATACATAAGTTTTTCCCGATTTCAAACCTACAGCTCATATAACATTTTATTCATATCAAAGTTCGACCAAATTTCACGCAGAGCATGACGAGTGATCACCACATATTTGTGGTGAAACTGGACCACATCAGTAAATGCTTCCTCACAAATGCCCTCCCGATTTGAAGTACTGGAGCTCTTGAAACCCAAAATTACACCCGATCACGCCCAAGTTGTACATGGAACGTAGTGAGCGACCTTCTATTAACTCGACCACATAGATCTATATTCCTACGAGTATATCCTCCACTCAAAGATAATTTCCGATTTTATATTCTGTAGCTTTAGAAGCCCCATTTTACATCCGATTCCTACCAAATTTCGAATGGAACTTACGAGCGACAATAACCAATTTCCTTTAACCTTGAAACAATTCGGTCGATGTTTTTGAATAGCTCCCACACAAAGGTCCATCCCTATTTGAGGCCATGCAGCTTTAGAATCCACAAAGTTTGCCATAACACGCTCAAATTTTGTATGGTACACTATGAGCGACAAACAATTTACTCTTAAATACTAAGTCCGACCTTTGCCAAGCTCCAGACTTAGTGCTTTATCATCTGAAAACCGAGTGGTGTAGTGTATCTATAGCCGACCACGTGCGTTTTGCTTTTACTACGTCTTATCACTAGAACAGTAACTCGCAACAAATAACATTATTTAATACAGAATTTTTGTTATGCCGCAAACATATGATATTTCAATAAGCTAGAATGTTGTCACAAACATATACTCGTAAAATGTTTATGTTAACCTGTTCCAATAAATTCTGCTTGCAAATCAGAGAGATCCAAGAAGGGAAAAAATATTAACCTTCTGAGACACATCGCCGAGGTCGAGCTTATCAGGTGTACGACGCTTTTTAATTCCTCCTAGTTTCAACAGCCGTTACACCAGCTGGGTTCGCCACTACACTATTTCTGTGAGTGTCGTGATACCTAGAATGTAGGTTATAGTTACCAATATTTTAAATGACGTGAGTCTTTGAAGGACATCTCGTATCGATAAAGCCGCATTTATCAATCCCAAAAGCACCGCTTTGTCTATAAAGGCAACCAGAGTTTATTCCTCCTGATGCGTAGTATTCCCTGTGTGACTTATAAAAACATTTTGTACTAATTCCATTGATTTTCCCTTCGAGCAGGTGACTTTTAGATACTCACCCAAGACATGCAGGTGACTACCGCTAAAAGAAATACATTACTCGCATTTGACAACCTCCATTTGAGGGGAATACTACTTACCTACTTAAGTCCTTAAACATCCCATTTAGGAACAAAGGGAAACTTTTCTCAAATTACTGAGCTGTGCCTTCTATTTAAAGGCCTCTCCTATAAGCTAATGCATTTAAAGACGTTTTTATATATAAATTATATATTAAAATCCGCTGCTGAACAAATTTTAGATTTTCTTTCCCGGAGTTGAACATGGGGTAACTTGTATGTCTGTTCCATATAACCGTCTAAACGGCTGGACCGATCTTCTTGAAATTTTCACACAATGTAGCTCTATGTTCTGGGTGAAAATGGGATACTTGAATTTTATATAAATAAAGTGGGCATGACACCGCCCACGCACCTTAAAACTTCAAACGGCTATAACTCATGGACTTGTAGGGATAGAAGGATGATGGTTGGCAAATGGACTGTTCCACGCCCCTTTTCAAAGAAACCGTTATAACAGCCATTTTAACTGTCTGATCGCCCTAAAATTTTTACAGTATGTTGCTATTAATATTTCGGGTCCGGCAATAAAACACAATAATTTATCGTTGGAAATGGGTTTATTGTTATTAAAATATTCTCCTTTAAGATCAATTTACTGTACGGTGGATTACCTATCAATTCATCATATTGAGTGGTCAAATAGCTCATCGTTTCAGCTGATGTGTGAGAGCTCGCATTGTCGTGATGCAAAATAATCCGTCTTCGCTTATTATATTTCCTCATTTCTTCTAACACTGTTGGCAAACAGATGGTTGTATACCACTCAGAATTAACCGTCCTACGTTCCACTAAAGACACTTGGCAACATGGCCTTTTATAGCCTTTTATACCGAAAAAAATCATTAGCTTCGATGTTCTTCTTCCACCAACTAATTTTGTTGGATTTGGCTCGTCTTGAAATGCCCATACGGTCGATTGCTGTTTCGTTTCGGGTTCATATGCATAGATCCATGATTTGTCACCTGTGTCAATTAAATCACTACCTTTGAGCTACCACAGTTATACTTTTTTAACATCTCTTTGCACCAATCCATACGAGCCTTTTTTTTTGAGCAATCGTCAAATTATCCAACGAGAACAAATTTTATTCACGGCCAAATGAACATGCAATATGTTATTGATGTTTGTCATACTAATGCCCAAGTATGCCTCAATCTCAAGGTGTGGCACATGTCGGACTTAATCAGTGCACGCACAGCATCGATGGTTTTTGCAAAGTGACCGAAGTTGGACGTCCTTCACGAAATTCATCCTAGAGCGAACGGGGTCCGAGACTGAACTCGTTGAACCAGCGATTAACAGTGTTTTTTGATGGTGCTTTATCGCCAAAAGTAAAAACAAGTTGATTTAAACACACTTATCTCGATAACCCACGCCGAAAATAAAAAATACCATCGCACGAAAATGTTCAACGGATAATTCCATTTTTTGACGGAGATGAATTTTTCAGCACACTGTAAACAAAACAATTCGCCCTCAACTGACAAAAAGTTCTGAGTGAAGTTATGCTAAAAAATGTCAAAGTTTTCAATGAAGGTTCCTGTTTACATGTGGAAACACTAGTATTGTCAGGACCCGAAATATAAATAGCAACCCTCGTATTCCCTACGGTACAAATTGGGTACAAACATTTTTAATAATTAAAGTAGGGGTAACACCGCTGACACACCTCAAAACTTCAAACGGGCTATAACTCATAGACATTTAGAGGTAGGTTTGTTACATACGTATACTCCTGGTATGACGCCAAATAGAGTTTTAGAAAAATGGGCGGATCAACGCTCCTTTTAAATAAACTGTTATAACAGCCATAATATTAGTCTGATGGGTAGGAGTAGGAGTGGCACCGCCCACTGACCTCAAAATTTCCAAAATGCTGTTTAGAATAAAGGACGTCCCACAGACAGCAACAATGCAAAAGGTGGGCGATTGTTGCGATAAATATAATATTGCGTATGTGATTATGTATGTACGAGTATGTAGGCGACCTATATGCTCATTAGGGTGGACCTTGTGTCGATATTTTGGTAGATGAGGGCTCTATTCCGTGCCTTTTTGAAAAAAAATGACAATGAGAATTATATTTACCTTGCAGACACCACGTATACGAACTGGTGCTAAGGGAAGTTTTTGAGACAAAAATGGGAAAGACCAGTGCACCAGGCGTTCCTTGCTTTGACCGTTTCAAACAGGAATGGGACGCTGTAAAGGTTAAACCATTCCATTCTGGCTTGATAGACGATCAAGTCGTCAGAATAATTCCTGTGGCAATGCAAGTCGGCATAAAGGAGTTTTGCTTAGATCAATTGAAGGAGAAACACCCTCGCGATGACTACAAAGAAATGCTACAATTAATTCTTTTGTTTCTGGGTGAAAAACTTGAGAATTACCATTTCCGACCTCCAGGACCCGTTTCCCATGCTCGATGGATGGCAAAAGCCATTTACAGCCTCAAGATGTTTTTGTTTCGGAGAACTTTTCACTTATCTGTATGTGAATTGAATTGTATTCGACACGTTTGTATTTTTGTGGTGCGACTTTACGTCAAGGCATGGTTTGGTTCTTCTCGAGCAGCTGAGGCGCCGAATCAAGATTGGAAGTTTTTGAAGGACATCGTCGAGTACAAGTCCGTTGACCAGGATTTATCTCGGGTAATGATAAAGAAATTTATCGGTCACCTATGGTATCTCGCCGATGAGCACATATCCCTTGCCTTTTTCGATGACAAGGTTTCAAATGAGTTGAAGGCCAAAATGGCCCAAGCATAGAAAATGAGAACGACGAAGGTGAAGAAGATGAAGAAGACGAAGAAGGTGAAGAAGATGAAGAAGACGACCCGGTTCCCCCAGCTCCTCGCGTTGTAATCAAAAGCACCAGCGTTAAAAAAATCGAGGTGAAATTCAAAGATGTGAATGAGGAATTCTTGGCTAAAGACTTGAGCAACTTCGTCTCTCATAATACCAAAAATTTATTTGTACGATTTGGAATATCGCAAGATTTCATTCTTGCAAATCCAGCAACCTGGAAATCTCGCGCAGACTATCAAGAAGGTCGTAGAATTGTAAATAACTTGCGCGTTGTGAACGACACTGCCGAAAGAGGAGTAAAAATGATACAAGATTATAATAGAATACTGTGTCAAGGCGAAGAAGAGAAACAGTATTTACTACATGTTATCGATTCTTACCGCAAGAAATACCCATCAGTGAACAAAAATATGTTAATTTGACTATATTATATTAAAAGTGCTTAGTAGTACTACTCAATTACAGCTTCTTTTATTTTTGTATGGGGAGTCCCTCAAGGAGTGGAGATAGAGGGTAAGTTTGTTCGGAAAAGATGTTGGGGATGAAAAGTTAATGGGGGTCGGTCATATATTTTGCCCCCCTAGGGGTGACCCCTGATGACCTATGGTGTTTTTCGAAAATACTGAGCAACCTCCATTTTTGTATGGTGACCCCCCTAAGGGGAGGAGATAGGGGGTAGGTGTCTTGGGGGGAAATGTTGGCGGTAAAAAGTTAATGGGGGTCGGCCATACATTCTTCCCCCCTACGGGTGACCCCTGATGACCTATGGCAATTTCCCCCCTAATTTTGGCAAAGTGGACCTTTTTCTCGGCTCGTGCGCAACCCCTAATTTTTTTTTTTAATTTTTTTTTCCGCATTGTCATTTTTTTCAAAAAGGCACGGAAAAGAGCCCTCATCTACCAAAATATCGCAAAAATTTCATTTCAAGGTCCACCTTAATGCTCATAAACCGCTGATCCGATTTTGATGATATTTTCAGAGAAGCTTCAGCTTAGCAGGGCAGGTGTTCCTGTTAAGTTTATTTTTTAAAAATTGGTCAGTCGGCGCGGGAAAGCTGAAAATTGATATATAGGGTGATCCATCTAGAGGTAAAGAGAGGTGGAAAATTTACTGGTAATTTGAAAGGACATTTTATGGCATTTATTATTTGCAAATAATTTTCTTCAAATGTTGGCAACTATATTATGGCGATGAGCGTTCGGTGAGAAACGGGAAGATCCGCTGTCTTCGACCAAAATGTTGTTCAGTGAAGAGACCCATTTCTGGCTCAACGGCAAAGTCAATAAACAAAATTGCCTCATTTGGGCATAAGGGAAACAAGAAGAGGTACCATTATACCTAGAGAAAACCACGGTTTGGCGCGGTTTATAAGCTGGTGGAATCATCGGTGGATGTTTTTTCAAACATGATGATGGCCGGAACGTAACCGTAAATGGTGCTCGCTATCGCGCCATGATATCGATCTTTATGCTACCTGAAATTAAAGCCCGTAATCTTGACGACACTTGGTTTCAACAGGACGGTGCAACTTTTGAAGTGAGCGCATACTTTTCGAACCACCTTTCTATCGTATACGCAAAACTGCGTTGGAATTCCATTTCAGGCGATCCTGAAGCAGAAACTTCTCAATACATTCAACGGTTAATGTCGGTAATCTTTTAATGACTTCCCTAAAATATGCCAATATCTTTAGTATTTTCGAGCCAGTTCAAAACTTTTAAGCCATTTGGCAATATCAAAATATACATCTGAACTAACGTGCACACGTATATTTTCATCAATAGCTCAACTAAAATCAAATTTTGGTAAGTTTTTACTGACGTCTGTATTGCCTAACTCAAAATAAAAATCACGTTACTTTTTCCATTTATGCATATATTATTTTGCATTAGAAAATCTATTCCAAATGTGAGTTTTTCAGTTAGACGATACAGCTATTAATTGTTTAAAGATTTTTGTATTAAAACCCATTCTAACGTACAATACAAATAAGTCTTCTCTAATGCCACAAAAACAAACACTGAAAGAAAAACATAATGGATAAGGAAAAAAATGGAAACAAGAGCTGCTGAACAGTCAAACAACGAGAAACCGATAAATTATAGGAAGTAGCTACTGAAGCTCATAACAACAGCCATCTTAGTGCTATGAACTACTGAAGCTCATAACAACAGCCATCTTAGTGCGTTAGCATACACTTAGAGGGCCAATAGGTCATAAAAATTCCATGAAACTAAAGCGGGAAGAAGCATTGAAAATGGGCATAGTGGTACCTCTACAGCATCCAGGCAAACTCGCAAGCAAAGGAGAATCGTACAGATCTCCTTGCTTCCGCCAGTAACAAAGACGCTTAAATCACTGCTCTTCTCCTTGCTTTACACGCCACCACCACACATATAAGCTGCGGCCTTAACCAGAACAAACCCAACGACGGGACGGTCCAAGTGACTCTTGACCTTACCAAGGTCTCGATACGGACAACTATGCCGTTTGAGGACGTCGCAGAAACGACTCTTCCGCCTAGTTTAAAATGATGGGTCATATGTAGAATTTTAAGACAGGAAGTCGAAGCCCCGTAGAGTTAAAAAGCGAGTTTTACATAGTGGGATGATATCTCCGGCACTGTTTATCCCCTTCCTTTCTATAATTCCTGCCCCACCAGACGGCGTTAAAATTGTGTCGTACGCCGATGAATGTACAGTTCTGGCATCAAGGCCAAAAGTGGATGACATATGCGTTAAAATAATTGTTTCTTACTGACTTAGCACGTTCCTTCACTGCGAGGAATATGCAAATATCCGCCCTCAAATCATCAGCCACACTGTTAACTGCATGGACCGCAAAGGTGCGGTTAGCACCTTACGTGAAAGTCGAGTGTTTTACATGATTCTTGCTGTGAAACTTCGGGTTTATTAAATTTTAAAGCACATACAACTTTTGTATTTGTGAACCGATTTGAATGATTTTTCATGTAGAATCCGCTACTCGATACCTACAAAAGAGTGTGTTACACATATGCATTGCCTTTCTGAGATATGCTTGTTTAACAATTACATTTTTTTGCCCTACATTTGTGTAGTAGTAAAAATACATTTGTATAGTAATAACAACAAAAATTGCTATATACACGCAGAAAAAAAGTATGGTTGGGGTGGCAATATTCGAAGATGATCATACTATTGTTGGGTTTATGGTTGTGACACAATATTATGATCCTCACAACAATAGTATGATTCACACATAACCATACTATGATCCCCACAACCATAGTATGATTCACACTCAACCATACTATGATCTCCACAGCAATAGTATGATTCACACTCAACCATATTATGATATTTACAACAATATTATGATTCACACTCAACCATACTATTATCGCCACAACCATATTAAGATCCTTCAACCATAGTATTTTTCCTATACAGCCATAGTATGATCCTCACAACAATAGTATGATTCACACGCAACCATGCTATTATCCGTATAACCATAGTATGATTCAATCAACCATACTATGATCCCCAAAATTATTTAATAGGGTTGGGTGTTGTTATTCATAAATAGAGATTTTTATCAAGCAAGTTATTTTAAATTGGATTACATTTAGTTCATAGCCAGATTTGAGGCCATGTTTTTATTGAACATTTCATTCAAGAAACAAAAATATAAGTATAAACTCCAACGGCAGTCGAAAATACTTTTAGTTGCCAGCAGAGGTGAATGCTACTTCACCATCCGTAGACACCAAGTAACGATTGTGATTAAACCATGATCAATGGCTATATACTTAAGTGCAGGAAGATTATAAATACACGAGAAACAGTCGGTATTAGAGTATTTCACCAAACAAAGTAAACCCAATAAAATCCCACGAACTACCACCATCCGATTGTTGTGGTTTTTTTTATTGGACAACAACCATTCAACCATTCGTGTGGATGTGTTTTTTTTGTAATTATATATCAAAAAACATACGTACACACATACATGAATGCTCTACAAAGCCTGTTTTGTTATTTGCATAGTCGCAACCATACTGTATGATTGTAATCGATTGTAATGTAATCATATTATTGTTAACGTAAATTTTAAACAACAATACTTTTGTTGCACCATCATGTTTATATGGTTCCTACAACCATATTTTCATTTCTCAATTTGGCAATAATACTATTGTTACCTTTCAACAATTGTAATATTGTCGCAATCATTATGTTGTCAAAATGAAATTCAAAAAACAATACGTACTATGGTTGCGACGAACATGCTTTTATTGTAGAGAACATATTATTGTTGCGGTGACCATAGTGTAACCATATTTTTTCTCTGCGTGTAGAAGAAAGAAAAATTGCTAAGATATACCTTTCGAGTAAAAAGTTATAATAAAAAGGTAATACAAATATAAAAATTCAAATCAAGTGTGGAATCTTTATTGGTAATTTGAATGGACATTTTATGGCAATTGTTTTTTAAATATAATTTCCTTCAAATATTGGTCGCAACTACGCCTCAGGGTTTCCGTTCTGAGGGTCCAATTTTGGATGACTCGCTCGAGCATTTCGACCGGTATGACTTTGGACTTTACGTAATCCCAAAGAAAAATGTCTGTGATATCACTCGATCTAGGCGGCCAACTCACTTTCCAAAACGTGAAATTAGCTGCTTTTCGAAATGACCTCTCAATAGATCCATTTTTGAGCAGCTGTATGGCAAGTGACACCATCCTGTTGAAACCAAATGTCGTCAAGATTACGGGCTTCAATTTCAGTTAGCATAAAGATCGATATCATGGCGCGATAGCGAGCACCATTCACGGTTACGTTCCGGCCATCATCATTTTTGAAAAAATATGCACCGATGATTCCACCAGCTTATAAACCGCACCAAACGGTGGTTTTTCTGGGTATAATAGCACCTCTTGAACCTCTTCTTTGTTCTTCAGCCCAAATGTGGCAATTTTGTTTATTGACTTTGCCGTTGAGCCAGAAATGGGCCACATCACTGAACAAAGTTTTGGTCGAAAACAGCGGAACGCTCATTTCCATAATACAGTTGTCAACATTTGAAGGTAATTGTTTTCAAAAAATAAATGCCATAAAATGTCCTTTCAAATTACATACCAATAAAGATTCCACACATGATTTAAATTTTTATATATTTTTTTGTTCTGAAAAAATACCTCTAGGTGGATCGTCCTATATTATTTTGGGGTTATTGCAAAAAGCTGTAAAGAAAACGTATAAGTTATATATATTCAGTTCTTGGAGAAAATAGTCAACAAAAAGCTTAAAATTGTATTTGTTGTTAGCGCTATTGACATCTGAAATACCGCATTTTATGTGTAATATCCAAAAGTTAGCCCTAATTTTTCCAATCGCAAAGCTGGGATCGAACATTTGATAACATTCATAGATGGCCATAAGTGTTGTAAATAAAACTGTAAAAGGATTCCACTTGTTATCTAATAACACAGTACAACAGCCAATCTGGGGGGTGAGAAATTCCATGTCAGGGTGATGGTACTAGGTCAGTATATTAAAACCCTCAAAGGGTTTTGCGTTCGTATGTGCCAGTTTTTTTTGACCTTTTACATTTTTTCCTTATCTTGATGTTTTTTCGCTTAGTTGTAAAAAGTTGGCAAAAACGTAGTTTGACATAACTCGAGAACGACTAGTTCGATTTTGCTGAAATAAATTGAGAAAAATTAATAATTACATTTCCTTAAATCCATTAATATACTGTTTCTCTAACAAATCAACATTTTTGCAATTAGAAATAAATTTATGAAGAAAATTTTGTCAAAATTTTTTTTTTTTTTAAACATATAAATCCCAAACGGAAAAACGTGTAGAGTCTTATAACTTTCACGTAAACTCACATAACCTGTAAACAAAATGCGACATAGATCATAGAAATCGATTAACGCGTTCTTTTATTCAAAATTAAGTAAAGGTATGAATTTCAAAAATTTGCTCGAGATATGCTCAAAATTCCTTGGAAAAAAGGTTGATGACTTTTTTTTGATTCTCAGAATTAAAAAAGAGTAATAAACAAAAGGTTATTACATTTTTATGGTTGCTGTAACAAACTAAAAAACGGTCATAAATGTGCGTGAACAATTAAAAGGAAAAAAGCAAGGGCACTTTTGTAATTATTTGGATTTTTTCTGTTGGCTACCTGCATGATTTTTTTTAGACGAATTCCACCCACATTCATGAGTGGTCATGTTGTAGAACGTTGCAAGATGCGCCAATTCATAAGTACCTGTCGGTAAAATATTGAAAAATATGAAAATGAAATAGTATAAATAGGTGTTCATTGTTCGTTTTTTGTCATTAAACAAGTGCCGACGAACGCGAAGAGAACAAGTATTTTCCCTCCAGTTTTTTAAAAGTGAACAAAAGTGAATAGAATATGGAACTGTGCAAGCCAGATATAAATAGCTTCTGCTACTGCTGTGGTCAATATGTCTCAACACATAAAAAAATGGGAAATTTCAGTACTGCTTTTGTTCAAATATACGAGATGCACTTCAACCAAAATGTTATACTGAACAAAAATTGGGTACCAAGTGTGGTGTGTAAAAGCTGCTACAACCGTCTAATGGATTGGAAAAATAGAAGTCGTGAAACTATGCCATTCGGTATCCCAATGACTTGGACTAATCCTGGCGAAGGTCACAATCCATTGAATTGCTATGCATGTGCGAATAAAGGAGCCCCAAAAAGGATAAGAAAATCGTATAATTGCGTTGGTGTTGCAAGTGCCGCAACACCATTGCCTCATTCGGACCACATTCCTGTGCCAAAAGCTTCTAGCCCAAATATTGTATCTTCTATGACCGCTCCGAGTTTTGCAGCAGCATACGGTTTAAGTGATGATACCTCATATAATCCCGAACCATCTGTGTCCAATGAGCCTATTTTAGTAAATCAAAATAGCCTTGATTCAATTGTTGCCAAATTGGAACTAACACAGCATAAATCAGAAGAACTGGCTTCTTTTATGAAATCAAACAATCTTTTGGCACCCGGTGTGAAAGTCACAGCTTATCGAAGTCGTCAGGCAGCACTCCAAACTTTATTCCTTATGAATGATGAAAAAACTTCTGTATATTCTCCACTCCACTCCTCCACTGCATATTAAACTTGGAATTGTTAAGAATTTCATCAAAACTGTCGCCAAAAGAGATGAAGTTTTCTTGTGTTTGAAACTAATTTACCCGAGACTCAGCGAAAGTAAAATTAAAGAAGGTAAATTATAATATCACATTCATTTCCCATGATTTTCCATCTTAACAACTTCATTTTTTCCAATCAGGCGTACTAAATGGTCCAGATATACGAAAGCTGATTAAAAGTGGCGCATTCAACAATATTTTGATTGACGCTGAATTGGACGCATGGCAGGCAATCAAAGAAGTAATAGAAGGATTGTTGGGAAAGCATCGTTCTACCAACTACGATGTTTCTATCGCAAGGATGTTAAGATCGTTCTCGGAAATTGGTGTCCGCATGTACTTGAAAATCCATTATTTACATCATCATCTGGACTACTTCAGCAAACAATTGGCTACCGAATCTGATGAACAAGGCGAACGCTATCATCAAGTTGCTATGCCATTTGAAATGAGATATAGAGGGAAAAAGTCGCCGAGTGCAATACTTGCGGAAATTTGCTGGTGGAGTAAGCTTGTGTGCCAAGACAAGGATGATCCTGATGATAAAGAATTTGCAGGAGGTGGAGAAGGGCCAGCAGTGGAGTCACACATTGACATTATGTGTGGTTCAGAAACTGATGACAGCGATGAATGCGATGCCACTAGTCCCGAACAACCACCATCGAAAAAGTCTAGGCAATATTTATTAAAATAAATAAAAATAAATAAATAAAATAAAAATAAAAAATTATAAAAATTTTTACTTTATTTTTTTAGTAGTTTATGGCCAGAAGTCTGGAGTTATTGGGGAAAATTTATAAAAAAGGCGATAAATGACACTTTTTTGAATAAAAACATATATCAATATTCTTGTCAAAATGGGATACCTTCACTTAATTGTAAATAAAAGCAGAACGCGTTAATCGATTTCTATGATCTATGTCTCATTTTGTTTATAGGTTATGTGACTTTACGTGAAAGTTATAAGACTCTACACGTTTTTCCGTTTGGGATTTATGTTTTAAAAAAAAATGTTGACAAAATTTTCTTCATAAATTTATTTCTAATTGCAAAAATGTTGATTTGGTAGAGAAACAGTATATTAATGGATTAAAGAAAATGTAATTATTAATTTTTCTCAATTTATTTCAGCAAAATCGAACTAGTCGTTCTCGAGTTATGTCAAACTACGTTTTTGCCAACATTTACAACTAAGCGAAAAAACATCAAGATAAGGAAAAAATGTAAAAGGTCATAAAAAACACATACGAACGCAAAACCCTTTGAGGGTTTTAATATACTGACCTAGTACCATCACCCTGACTTGGAATTTCTCACCCCCCAGACAATAACCCCAAAAATGTTCCACTGTGTAATGTGGCAAATAAAGCACGAAAACTGGAAATCCTAATTTTGGAATTTTTAAATACTTTTTGGGAATTGTGGGATTGTCTAAGAAATATAATTTTTATATTTATTTCATGCGTTTCTACTGTCAATACCTAAGTAACTGCAAAATTTCCTTGTTATATATTCATTTTTAAAAATGTTATGACGTAATGATTTTATCCACCTGACAAGTTTTTTTGTATTTAGTGAGTGTGAATTACTTGGAACAACCCTTCTTTTGCTTTTAGAAGATAATTCTTACCTATCTCACCTTTATTACTAAACATTCCATTCCACTGCTCGATTTGGATAACAGGTAGCAGGTATATACTCGTATCAAAATGGAAGTTAACTTTTTTCCTATTGTGTTCATATAACTAAATTAGCACATTTGTATAAAGTAGTCGGAAACACAGTTATCCATATCTAAAACGTAAAGCAAATCCTTGAATTGTTCATCGTTCTTTCATTGTCGACAATACAGGGTCGGATCCGATTTTGGGATTGTCTTCAACACTTCCGTGAATTAAACTGTTGGATATGCTGAAAATCACGATTTCTTGCTTCCCTGTGGTTCTTCAGAAAGTTTTCCTAAGGAAATAATGTTGTTTTCAATGATTTAAGCTGTTTCCAGTAATATAATTTAGAAAGCCGATCCAAAATGTCAGCACAGTAATTGCCCGTTATTTTCGAAGTTGTTTCATAATCTTTGAAGAATCGTCTTGCAGTATTGTCATCATTTGTATTTTCAAACCCGGAAAGTGTTTTTTCGATATTTAATCCCGTCTTCTTTTTAAATTCCGCTTGAAACCTTTTTTTCTGCAGCTCTCATGTTTTTCAGATCCTCGTTATTCACTACTCGGTTTAAATTTTTCGGTTTGCTCTTATATTCCAAATCATATGCTATACGTAGAATATATTCCAAAAACCGGTTGCGGGCATGTAGTGGGGATATTCCAAATTTGAGAACTTCCTCATTAAATTTTTTATCTTTGGTGGAACGGAAAAACTTGATATTTTCGCCACAAATGGAACATCACCAAGCAGATGAAATTCTGTTGTGGCATTGCTTAATTTACCGTCGATCACAGTGAGGTTAATATCAAACGCGATATTAAGAGAATAATCCAATATTTTAATTGTTATGCGTTCCAAACGTTTAATTGTCCCCTGAATACGGTATACCAGTTGTTGGGTTTTTGATGTTGACTCTTTTGTATACTCAATATAAATGGGTCTACAAGAGGGTTTTGATGCAAATATTATCAACACTGTTTGAAGGAGAATTTGAGTCGACCTGCTTACGGACTATCTGTGAAACTAACGATGTCATAAATATGCTTTTATAGTCTGGATTATTTTGAAATGTAGAAGCTTGCTTGTATTCCGAAAGTTTCAGACATAGTTTTTTTTGGCTTAAATCTGCGTATGATTTGCAGGGAGCTCCGGAAGTAGGTGTCAAATAATTTTACAACATTATTTAATTTTAATATTTCTGTTTTCGCTATTTTAAAGTTATAAGAATTTTCGATAAATTGCACTTATAATATAAATTTTTCTTGATGCTTTTTTCTCAATTTTTTGCACAGAGTTTTTTAATGCTATAGCCATTTTTACTTCATTCCAAATGAAGCCAAATTGCGAAATGGCTTTAGCTTTTTTTTTTAAATATTCGTATAAGAAAGTACCTGTTTTATTACTTTGCAGGGACATAAATACTGTTACAACATTGAACACACCCATTTCAATAGTAGAACTGAACAATCCCCGTAAATGTCATATGGGTTTTGAAAGCTAACCTCAATAGCGTTAGTCTGTAACGATATTTTAAAATTGTTTTAACTATCATAATGGAGTGGTCAGATAATGAGAACCGTATCGCTGTAATAGCGCTTTTCAAGTGTAAAATGAAAAAAAAACGATATTTTCAAAACGCTCCTGCCCCTAGAGATTAACCGCATGTTCGTTTACCGATGCATAATTCTGTTTGAGGAGACTGGAGATGTAAAAGTCCGCCACCGGTCGGGCCTCCCACGCTCTGTTCGAACACCGCATGACATCAAAGCCGTTAAATCAAGAAATCACAGAAATCCGCTCCAAAAACAGAAAATCATGGCCCGTAAAATGAATATCACGCAAAAGTCCATGAGTCGAATCAGTAAAAAAGACTAGGGACTTGGGGCTTTCAAACGACGTACCGGACATTTATTGACTGCAGCTTTAAAAAAAGTAGGATTGAAAAATGAAAACGTCTTTTGGTAGAGCACGCTGATAACTTGCACAGAAAAATTTTGTTCATCGATGAAAAAATGTTTACCGTTTAGGAAAAATTTAACAAACAAAATGATAGAGTGTATGCGCTGTCATCTATGAAAGCATCTGAACTGATTCCAAGGGTGAAAAAGGGTCATCACCCAGCTTCAGTCATGGTTTGGGGAGGTGTTTCTTACGATGGGGTCACTGACCTGCATTTCTGCGAACAAGAAGTCAAAACATCGGCCAAAGTTTACCAAGAAACCGTTTTGGAAGCTGTTGTGAAGCCTCTTAACAATTCCCTGTTCCAAAACCAGCAATGGACTTTCCAGCAGGATTCTGCGCCGGCCCATAAAGCTAAAACGTCCCAGTCCTGGCTTCGAAACAATTTGTCAGCGTTCATTTCCTCTAAAGAATGGCCCTCAAGCAGTCCAGATTTGAACCTATTGGATTACAAATTGTGGACGGTTTTAGAGGACAAGGTTTGTCACAAAAGATACCCCAACATTGGATCTCTTAAGACTGCTTTGGTTCGAGCTGTGGCCAATTTTCCAATGGACGAGGTTCGTGCAGCTATTGACGACTGGCCAGTGCGACTTAAGGCGTATGTAAAGGCAAAAGGCGGACACTTCGAATAAGTAGATTCTTTTTGGATACAATATACATCAATAAATATATTAAAAAATATTTGGTCCAAAAACATTCAGTACTTTTTATTTTACAGCATAAAACGTGTGTAACAGTATTTATGTCTCTACTAAGTATATGTTATAGGAAAACGGTAACTTTCATGTTGATATATCCCTGCTACCTGGTATCCAACTCGAACTGTTGAATAGACATATTAAATATCAATGGTGAAATAGGTATGAATTATCTTCTAAAAGGCAAAAGAAGGGCTGTCCAAATTAATTCACACTCACTAAATGCATAAATACCTGTCAGTTGAATAACAACATTAAGTCAAAAAAAAGTTTAAAAAAGAATATATAACAATGAAATTTTGCAGTTACTTAGGTATTGACAGTAGAAACACATGAAATAAATACAAGAATACAAGGACAATCCCACAATTCCCAAAAAGTATTTAAAAATTCCAAAATTGGGATTTCCAGTTTATGTGAAAAATTTGCGACATTGTTGGAGAACAAGTGGAATGCTTTTGCAGTTTGATTAACAACACTTATGGCCATCTATGAATGGTATAAAATGTTCGATCCCAGCATTGCGATTGGAAAAAATAGGGCTAACTTTTGGATATTACATAAAAAATCGGTATTTCAGGTGTCAGTAGCACCAACAACAAAAACAAATTTGAACTCTTTTTGTTGAGTATCTTCTCCAAGAACTTTATGATGAATATATATAATTCATACGTTTTCTTTACAACCTTTCGCAATAACTCCAAAATAAGACAAATAAATGGCAAAAAATCGACATTTTTCAAATTTTTAACTTCAAATGGTTATAACTTTTTACTCGAAAGGTATATATTAGCAATTTTTATTTCTTTTATATTTGATATATAATATTAATACATTTTATATTATATATATGTGACGCGCAAAATAGAAAGGAACCTAAGGTTAAAAACCAGTTTTGTTCAGGAGACCCATTTTGAAGATTAGGCCCCTTTCTAGTTGCGCTTAGAATCGTCTAATTCACTTTCATAAAACGCGCATATCTCTGGGAGGGAACACTTTTGGGGTATAGGATCGGTCTCATTCGATGGTCAGATGTTGTCTGCATCAAAAAATAAGTGAAAAGTTTTGTTCAGGAGAGCCATTTTAAAGATTAGGTCCCTTTCTATTTGCGCTTAGAATCGTCGACTTCACTTTCATAAAACGCGCATATCTCTGGGAGGGAACAATTTTGGGGCATGGGATTGGTCTCATTCGATGCTCAGATGTTGTCCACATTAAAAGAAGAAAAACAATGAAAATTGATTTTTTTGCCCTTAGGTCCCTTTATTTATGCGCTGTCACATATTATATTTAAAATTTAAATTGAAATGAATCGGTTGTTATTTGGTTCAGTAATTACCAAAATACTACACAAAGGTATGACAAAAACTGCACAAGATAGTGCATAGGCGTAAGAAACTTTTTTGTAGGGTCGACTAGCAGATTTTATAGGAAAATCATTCAAATCGGTTGACAAATACAAAAGTTACATGCGTTTTAAAATTGTATAAACTCGAGGTGCCAACGTGGGGGCCCTGTAGCTCCGCTTCTGCATATCTTTGGGGTCCAAAATCAAACTGAAGGTCGAAAAGACCTCTTCCATAAGTGTGTAGGTCACAGTAAAAACAGACAATTAAACCTTGTTGATCCTTACAAAGCGTTAGGTCGGTCTGTAGCGAATAACGCAGCGCCAGTGTGGTCGGCAAACGTGAGTACAACGCAGTGAAAGAACATCCTGAGAACATCCACTTGGTGTCCTCTTTGTATCTTTTGAGGATCATTTACTTGAGGTCCTTACCGTACGTAGTAGTGTGTTATCGCAGTAGTCATCCCAGTCACGATCTCATGGATGGGATGCCTTCGCCCAGGCAGATCATGTACGATCTTCATAATCTAGCGAGAGAGTGTACAGAGGACACAAGAGGTACAAGAGAGGACCTTTAGATCATCGAAACTATGAGGCAAATCTGAACGACGATAAAGTCGCAGAAGCAGAATCCAGCTATACCGTGCTAGGGAAACATACCTAGAACGCACCTGAAGAGAAGACACTACCTCGGGAGACGCGAGGGGTTTTTGCTTAGCTGAGATCTGGATGGTGCAGCAGCCTCAATTCTTATTGGGCACGAATTAATGGCAACGTTCCGGACGTTATCATAATGTGGTCCATCAGGGACCACATGACGTGATCTACCTCTATAATTGTCCGGCCAAGCCCACTCAGCTGGCCCCCAGGACGCTTTGGAAGCATTCAGATCAACTGGATATCGAAGCCGATCCCCTATAGACGACCAGGACCTACTAAACAATAACAGCTTATTTCAACTCATCTGAGTTACCGACGCTATCCCTAGAGAATGGAAAGAAAAGTTATACTCAAAATAGCAAAGGAAGCAGAACCGAGGATATACAGAAAATAAAAAGCTTTAGAATTAACACCATCGGTATGCAAGATATTAAAACAAATCCTTTCGACCGAATCATCAGACCATTGAAACAAAATCAAGACAAAGCGCAAGTTGAATTCCGGACAATTTGATCAGGCATAGATCAAATAAACCGATTCAATGAATTTAAAACAAAGTTATACATACAAATTTAACTTTAATCGGTTTCAAATTAGTCGCCAATGCCATTAGAAGAAATAAAATATAGATAAAAGGGAAAGGGAATAAAGAAGCGCCAATAAATATAATAATGACCAATATGAGGATTTAACATTGAAGGTGTCTTACCTCGGGAAAACCAGAGAGTCCTTCTATAACAATACCTCTTCTTTCCATAGTAACACTGAACGTAATATTAGTTTAATAAAATAGAATGTGTCCAATTGAGAATAAGCCAACATCTCGAAGATACATAGACGGTATTATCATACTAGCAACTACAAAGAAAATACGTCGATTATAATCAACGATTTACCGCACCGAGCAGTTTCTATGAATATAATATAAGTAGAATAAAAGCTGAGAGTATCGCCAACTGTTCTAAAGCATAAAATCGATACGGATAATACTGGGAAAACCCGTTGTAAATCGCTACAGAACATAAAGAAAAAACACCGATATATGTATATACTATGGAACAAATCTATATATAATCATGCATGGAAAGTCCTTAGTCGAGCGAGACCGACTAAATACTCAAATTTTGTCCTCTGTGCGTTCTTATGCCACACACCAATTGTTATTGAAACCTGATAAAGTTTTCCGGTCCTAAGTCGGTTGGACCACAAAACGGAGGAACATATGTTTATGCTATGCATATAGGTCATTTCATGTCAAGTGACCTCACTTTAAGAATTACTCGCCCTATTGGATAGTATGAGTAATTTAAACAGAAGCATTGAACGACATCGGCCAAAGACTCTCTGAGTTGGAGGTCGAATTTTGAAATTTTGGCCTAACAGTTGTTTGTCGCAGCCATGAAACTTCTTACCTACTGTTCCTAGCAAAATTTTTCCCGAGAGTTTAAGATAGCTATTTATTCATTCTTTTTAGAAAAAATTAAAAAAAATTGTCACTATTTCTTTGCAAAATGATTTTTTTTCTACTTTTTTGCAAAATGGCCCTATTTTTCCCTTAAGAGCTTTATGGTCTCTTAGTGGGATGCGACCTTTTTGTCTATCAAAAAATTATTCATAGCTTAAAAAACGTTTTTGCAATTTTTAGCATATGTACTATTTTAAATTTTTTCCAATTTTTGTGTAAGTGTTTCCAAGGCCTTAAAATAAATCTTATAATGATAAACTAGACAAAATATATTTTCCAACAGTATGTAACATGCCTAACTAAAGTTTTATATCATCGATAATATATTACATTCAGTATTTCAGTCTCGGGAATAAAAACACTATTTTTATATATTAATGTTGAAAAATTAATTTTTAAATGCCCTTTATATTTAAAAATTGAAAATTTTGCAATACTAAGAATTTTATCCGCCTACCATTGTGGCTGAACGAATTCAATTTCTCACGTTGGATCCATCAACCTGGAGTTGGGCAAAAATAATGATGGAGTTTGGAAGATCTCACCGAAAAGCAAGAATTGCTAAAATATTGGTTGCCGAGCATGGAATTCTCACACTCCCCAACGAAAAGAAGGGCACAAGGGCTTTAGAGTTAACAAGTAAAAAATGTAAAGTTTGACTGTTCCGAACTTTGGATATCCTCCACCAGATTCCCAAATAAAACCAAATTTGGTGCGGAAGTGTGTTCTTCATTTCATTTTGATAGGTCAAGTTTATTGTGAGTTATTGTCATATTATTTTTCAAGGCCCATGATACCGTTTGTGTGGGAGGTACCAGTAGGGCCTTTCCGATCTTAGCCAAATTAAGCGCAAAAGTCTGTTCTATATATTAATCTTTATGCCGAAAATTTCGTCTCGATAGGTCAAGTGTGTGTTGAGTTATAGTCATATTATTTCTCAAGGCCCATAAGACCGTTTGTGTGGGAGGTACAAGAAATGGTGGCCCAATCTAAAACATTTTTACATAGATGATTGCGCCTATATAAAGATTATCATTTGCAAAATTTCAGTGATTTTTCTCAAAAAACTGGACGGATATTTCCAAATAAAAAACTAATTTTTATGAGGTAGTGTCGGTTGAGGGTCTCCAACACCAACTTCCCGTAGAGCTATATCAATACCAACCATGCTAGGTTAACTACACATGTTCGTGCCAAATTTCAGCTCCCTAGCTGTTTTCATGCAGGCTCTATCTTGTTTTCAACAGACGGACAGCCGGACAACGTGGCTAGATCGTCTTTTACGAGGATCAAGAATATATATACTTTGTGGGGTCTCCGATGGTTATTTTAACGTGTTACAGACAGAATGACAAAACTAATATACCCTCCATTGTATGGTGGAGGGTATAAAAACTATAGCTGTATTAACTCAGTATTGTTAGCGAGATGACATGAGTCACCTGATGCAAAGCTTGAAAGACTGGGTGTGTGTACGCATCGATGGCAAGAAAGTTCAAATGCAGAAGAAAATGGTTCTCTGCAACCTGAATGAGTTCTTCGCAATATTTCAATCTAAACACCTGAAAGTCAAAATAGGACTCACAAAATATAGACTGTATATGTTTGCATTTACCATGAAAGTGTTAAATAGATGTTCAATAAAATCAAGTTAAAGTACTTAACAGATAATTCGTCAGAAGATTTGCACAATTGCCGGCAGCGATTGCCTTAAATTGACTATGTGTCCTTATGCAACAACTTCTTGCCGAATGTTCAAAGGCGAATGTTCAAAAAGCATACTTTGGTCGTGGTGATCATAGTATGGTTACGTGTGAATACTATTGTTGTAAGGATCAAAGTTAGTTGTGAGGATTATAGTATGGTTGTATTTGAACCATACTATTATTGTGAGAATCATGTTCCACAACAATACACCCAACAATAGTATTGTCCTCTTCGAATATTGTTACCACACCCATACTTTTTTCTGCGTGCGGCTTCAGTCTGAAATGTGCACTTTGAAAAAAATGATTTTAAATGTGACTGATTTTGTGGAAGAAATGTGTACAGGATTGCTTAATTCGAGAACCCATGACTTTTTAGTCAAAAAGTAATGGTATTTTTTTACAGATTTGAAGATACATTTGGAGTCTGGTGAATTCGTTATTTCATATGATTTCGCAGAGAACTATAAATATGTTCTCCAGGATACCATACAAGCATTCTGCTTCAATAACGACCAAGTAACTATATTCACGTTATATAAAATCCATATTTACTGTAGAGAAGGTATACTACGTTTCGGATGGAGCTCATGAAAACGATTTTGGAATCCCAGCTGAGTACCATTTACATCCTACAGCTCATGGTAAAGGGGCATGCGTTGGTATTGGAAAACACCTTAAAAATGCAGCGAAGTATAGCCTATAATGCTCTCATCTAGATCGTATCTTAGACGCGACTACTTCATTCCATTGGGCAATGAAATATTGTTAAGAAACTTAATTACTTTTCAGAAGCAAAAAGGATCATGAGAACACTGAAGGCCAGATTCGATGTTGCGGTAACAATCGATGGTACCGCTCATGCTTTTATACCGCTTGACGATGGAAGACTCAAATTGAAACAGTATTCTGCGATTTCTTTCCAAAGCCAAAAATGAAACCAGGAGCGATATCATCAGATGAACTTAGTAACGCCAAGAAAGGATTGGCGAAAAAATGTGATAAATAAGGAGTACGAACGACTGGGTATTTGAAATTTACAAAACATAAACACTTTATAGTCTACAATAAATGAAGTTTAAAAAAATATTTATGATATTAATGGTTCTAATGTGGTTAAGACTGAATTCTATTAAATTATTTATTAATTTAAATATTAATACTGAGAATTAAAAAAATATTTTTCTATAATTCTATATAAATACAGTGTTTTTATTTACGAGATGGACATACTAAACATTATTGAGGGTATGCAATTTTAGTTAGGCATGTTACATACCGTTGGAAAGGTAAATGTGTCTAGTTTGTCAGCGTAATATTTATTTTTAAGGTTTTAAAAACACTTACACAAAAATAGGAAAAATACAAAACAGTGCTTATGCTAAAAAATAAAAAAAACGTCGTTTTGAGGTAGAATTTTTTTTGATAGATAAAACGTCGATCAAAAAAAAAAACAAGTGAAAAATTGAAAATTGAATAAATAGCTAACTAAAACGCTTGATACAAAATTTTGCTAGGAACAATAGGTAATAAGTTACATCGCTACGAAAAATGACCTGTTTAGCCAAAATGTCAATACGACCCCCTCCAACTCAGAGAGTCCTTGACCGATCTCGTTCAAGCTTGCTGCAAGTTTCATCCTGATCGGAAGGCAGATTTTAGGTCCTACCTACCTAACAGCGGAAAATTTCAGCAGTTTTCAACGAAATTCGGTGTAAAGCTTTTTTGTAGATTATTGAATACCGACTCCATTTTAGATATAATTATTAGGTTGTGAGATGTTGTATTGAGTTTATCTGTTAGGTCTAACTTTAAAAACAAGAAAAAAATAAATTTCTTTTGTTTTGATTTGATTTGTAAATTTTATGATTTGTAAATTTCAAATACCCAGTCGTTCGTACTCCTTATTTATCACATTTTTTCGCCAATCCTTTCTTGGCGTTACTAAGTTCATCTGATGATATCGCTCCTGGTTTCATTTTTGGCTTTGGAAAGAAATCGCAGAATACTGTTTCAATTTGAGTCTTCCATCGTCAAGCGGTATAAAAGCATGAGCGGTACCATCGATTGTTACCGCAACATCGAATCTGGCCTTCAGTGTTCTCAATGTTTCCTCATGATCCTTTTTGCTTCTGAAAAGTAATTAAGTTTCTTAACAATATTTCATTGCCCAATGGAATGAAGTAGTCGCGTCTAAGATACGATCTAGATGAGAGCATTATAGGCTATACTTCGCTGCATTTTTAAGGTGTTTTCCAATACCAACGCATGCCCCTTTACCATGAGCTGTAGGATGTAAATGGTACTCAGCTGGGATTCCAAAATCGTTTTCATGAGCTCCATCCGAAACGTAGTATACCTTCTCTACAGTAAATATGGATTTTATATAACGTGAATATAGTTACTTGGTCGTTATTGAAGCAGAATGCTTGTATGGTATCCTGGAGAACATATTTATAGTTCTCTGCGAAATCATATGAAATAACGAATTCACCAGACTCCAAATGTATCTTCAAATCTGTAAAAAAATACCATTACTTTTTGACTAAAAAGTCATGGGTTCTCGAATTAAGCAATCCTGTACACATTTCTTCCACAAAATCAGTCACATTTAAAATCATTTTTTTCAAAGTGCACATTTCAGACTGAAGCCGCACGCAGAAAAAAGTATGGGTGTGGTAACAATATTCGAAGAGGACAATACTATTGTTGGGTGTATTGTTGTGGAACATGATTCTCACAATAATAGTATGGTTCAAATACAACCATACTATAATCCTCACAACTAACTTTGATCCTTACAACAATAGCATTCACACGTAACCATACTATGATCACCACGACCAAAGTATGATTCACACTCAACCATACTATGATCTCCGCAACCATATTATGTTCCCCATAACCATAGTATGTTTCACATACAACCATAGTATGATCCTCACAACCATAGTATGATTCACACGTAAACATGTTATGATCCGTACAACCATAGTATGATCACATACAATTATACTATGATCCCCAAATAATTTAATAGAATTGGGTTAAGTTGTCCACAACAGATTTAAATTATGAAAGTATTTAAAAATACATTAAATTCAAAATAATAGAAGCGATTTATTTAGCAGTAGAAAGAAGAAAAAAACGTATGCGTTTTTATTAAAAATATTTTAGTTAAACAAACCCAAAGCAGTTTGTTTGAAAATTTTTAATTTCCATATAAAAAGTACTATTTTTGCGTTAGATCCGTAACAAAAACATTGTTCAACAAAGCATTTTTAAATGACAAAAATTGCAATCATACAGTATGATTGCCGTAACCATACTATTGTTAACATACAACCCAAAAAACAATAGTTTTGTCGCACCTACCATATTTATATTGTTGCTACAACCATATTTTTATTATAAAATTTGGCAATAATACTATTGTTACATGTCAAAAATATTAATATTGCTACAATCATACTTTTGTCAAAATTAAATTCAGTAAACAATACTATGGTTGCGACGAACATACTTTTATTGCGGAGAACATATTATTATTGCCGTGACCATATAGTAACCATGTTTTTTCTCTGCGTGCGAGAATCAAATTTTACCTCCTCAAAACAATCTCGATCAAAAGGTTAAATTCTCTTTGATGAAAGTGGTTCCTGGGCTTTTTGAACATTCGCCTTTGAACATTCGGCAAGAAGTTGTTGCATAAGGACACATAGTCAATTTAAGGCAATCGCTGCCGGCAATTGTGCAAATCTTCTGACGAATTATCTGTTAAGTACTTTAACTTGATTTTATTGAACATCTATTTAACACTTTCATGGTAAATGAAAACATATACAGTCTATATTTTGTGAGTCCTATTTTGACTTTCAGGTGTTTAGATTGAAATATTGCGAAGAACTCATTCAGGTTGCAGAGAACCATTTTCTTCTGCATTTGAACTTTCTTGCCATCGATGCGTACACACACCCAGTCTTTCAAGCTTTGCATCAGGTGACTCATGTCATCTCGCTAACAATACTGAGTTAATACAGCTATAGTTTTTATACCCTCCACCATACAATGGAGGGTATATTAGTTTTGTCATTCTGTCTGTAACACGTTAAAATAACCATCGGAGACCCCACAAAGTATATATATTCTTGATCCTCGTAAAAGACGATCTAGCCACGTTGTCCGGCTGTCCGTCTGTTGAAAACAAGATAGAGCCTGCATGAAAACAGCTAGGGAGCTGAAATTTGGCACGAACATGTGTAGTTAACCTAGCATGGTTGGTATTGATATAGCTCTACGGGAAGTTGGTGTTGGAGACCCTCAACCGACACTACCTCATAAAAATTAGTTTTTTATTTGGAAATATCCGTCCAGTTTTTTGAGAAAAATCACTGAAATTTTGCAAATGATAATCTTTATATAGGCGCAATCATCTATGTAAAAATGTTTTAGATTGGGCCACCATTTCTTGTACCTCCCACACAAACGGTCTTATGGGCCTTGAGAAATAATATGACTATAACTCAACACACACTTGACCTATCGAGACGAAATTTTCGGCATAAAGATTAATATATAGAACAGACTTTTGCGCTTAATTTGGCTAAGATCGGAAAGGCCCTACTGGTACCTCCCACACAAACGGTATCATGGGCCTTGAAAAATAATATGACAATAACTCACAATAAACTTGACCTATCAAAATGAAATGAAGAACACACTTCCGCACCAAATTTGGTTTTATTTGGGAATCTGGTGGAGGATATCCAAAGTTCGGAACAGTCAAACTTTACATTTTTTACTTGTTAACTCTAAAGCCCTTGTGCCCTTCTTTTCGTTGGGGAGTGTGAGAATTCCATGCTCGGCAACCAATATTTTAGCAATTCTTGCTTTTCGGTGAGATCTTCCAAACTCCATCATTATTTTTGCCCAACTCCAGGTTGATGGATCCAACGTGAGAAATTGAATTCGTTCAGCCACAATGGTAGGCGGATAAAATTCTTAGTATTGCAAAATTTTCAATTTTTAAATATAAAGGGCATTTAAAAATTAATTTTTCAACATTAATATATAAAAATAGTGTTTTTATTCCCGAGACTGAAATACTGAATGTAATATATTATCGATGATATAAAACTTTAGTTAGGCATGTTACATACTGTTGGAAAATATATTTTGTCTAGTTTATCATTATAAGATTTATTTTAAGGCCTTGGAAACACTTACACAAAAATTGGAAAAAATTTAAAATAGTACATATGCTAAAAATTGCAAAAACGTTTTTTAAGCTATGAATAATTTTTTGATAGACAAAAAGGTCGCATCCCACTAAGAGACCATAAAGCTCTTAAGGGAAAAATAGGGCCATTTTGCAAAAAAGTAGAAAAAAAATCATTTTGCAAAGAAATAGTGACAATTTTTTTTAATTTTTTCTAAAAAGAATGAATAAATAGCTATCTTAAACTCTCGGGAAAAATTTTGCTAGGAACAGTAGGTAAGAAGTTTCATGGCTGCGACAAACAACTGTTAGGCCAAAATTTCAAAATTCGACCTCCAACTCAGAGAGTCTTTGGCCGATGTCGTTCAATGCTTCTGTTTAAATTACTCATACTATCCAATAGGGCGAGTAATTCTTAAAGTGAGGTCACTTGACATGAAATGACCTATATGCATAGCATAAACATATGTTCCTCCGTTTTGTGGTCCAACCGACTTAGGACCGGAAAACTTTATCAGGTTTCAATAACAATTGGTGTGTGGCATAAGAACGCACAGAGGACAAAATTTGAGTATTTAGTCGGTCTCGCTCGACTAAGGACTTTCCATGCATGATTATATATAGATTTGTTCCATAGTATATACATATATCGGTGTTTTTTCTTTATGTTCTGTAGCGATTTACAACGGGTTTTCCCAGTATTATCCGTATCGATTTTATGCTTTAGAACAGTTGGCGATACTCTCAGCTTTTATTCTACTTATATTATATTCATAGAAACTGCTCGGTGCGGTAAATCGTTGATTATAATCGACGTATTTTCTTTGTAGTTGCTAGTATGATAATACCGTCTATGTATCTTCGAGATGTTGGCTTATTCTCAATTGGACACATTCTATTTTATTAAACTAATATTACGTTCAGTGTTACTATGGAAAGAAGAGGTATTGTTATAGAAGGACTCTCTGGTTTTCCCGAGGTAAGACACCTTCAATGTTAAATCCTCATATTGGTCATTATTATATTTATTGGCGCTTCTTTATTCCCTTTCCCTTTTATCTATATTTTATTTCTTCTAATGGCATTGGCGACTAATTTGAAACCGATTAAAGTTAAATTTGTATGTATAACTTTGTTTTAAATTCATTGAATCGGTTTATTTGATCTATGCCTGATCAAATTGTCCGGAATTCAACTTGCGCTTTGTCTTGATTTTGTTTCAATGGTCTGATGATTCGGTCGAAAGGATTTGTTTTAATATCTTGCATACCGATGGTGTTAATTCTAAAGCTTTTTATTTTCTGTATATCCTCGGTTCTGCTTCCTTTGCTATTTTGAGTATAACTTTTCTTTCCATTCTCTAGGGATAGCGTCGGTAACTCAGATGAGTTGAAATAAGCTGTTATTGTTTAGTAGGTCCTGGTCGTCTATAGGGGATCGGCTTCGATATCCAGTTGATCTGAATGCTTCCAAAGCGTCCTGGGGGCCAGCTGAGTGGGCTTGGCCGGACAATTATAGAGGTAGATCACGTCATGTGGTCCCTGATGGACCACATTATGATAACGTCCGGAACGTTGCCATTAATTCGTGCCCAATAAGAATTGAGGCTGCTGCACCATCCAGATCTCAGCTAAGCAAGAACCCCTCGCGTCTCCCGAGGTAGTGTCTTCTCTTCAGGTGCCTCATAGTTTCGATGATCTAAAGGTCCTCTCTTGTACCTCTTGTGTCCTCTGTACACTCTCTCGCTAGATTATGAAGATCGTACATGAAATATGTATATATATATATATATATATATATATATATATATATATATATATATATATATATATGTATATATATATATATATATATATATATATATATATATATATATATATATATATATATATATATATATATATATATATATATATATATATATATATATACATATATATATATATATATATATATATATATATATATATATATATATATATATATATATATATATATATATATATATATATATATATATATATATATATATATATATATATATATATATATATATATATATATATATATATATATATATATATATATATATATATATATATATATATTTATTTATTTATACATCTAGTGAAATTAGCTGCGCTTCGAAATTACCTCTCACTAGATCTATTGTTTGACCAGCTACATGGCAAGTGGCACCGTCCTGTTGAAACAAAATGTCGTCAAGAATACGGGCTTCATTTTCAGGTAGCACAAAATTCGGATATGTCATTTTCTCTTTCAGTTTCATCGTCTAAATTTTCTTTGTATATATGTATATTATCTTCATGTGCGGAAGGTTCTGGAAGATCCTCGTGATTACTTCGATAAACTGACAAACCAGCGACGATTCAGGTTATGGAAGCCAATATTACGCGTGTCATTAAAGCCATCCAAAATTGGACCCTCAGAATGGAAACCCTGAGGCGTAGTTGCGGGCAACATTTGAAGGAAATTCTATTCAAAAAATAAATGCCAAAAAATGTCCTTTTAAATTACCAAAAAGTATTCCACACCTGATTTGAATTTTAATATATTTTTTTTTGTTGTGAAAAAACACCTCTATATGGATCAACCTTTAGTACAATATTTATTGCCAAGCTTTAGGTGGCCATAACTAGGGAAAAAACCAATGAAAAAATGGTTGTTGTTTTAAATATTAAGGTGGTGTAGCTATGGCAAAAATTCTAATCAAGTCTAAGTAATGTCGCTAAATAATAGCTAAGTCTGTTTCTTTATTCTGGAAAATATTTTTTTTAATATATATTTTGTATATTTATACGGCAGTATCGTTTGGAAGCATTAACCGTCTAACGCAAAAAATTTAAACTGTTTGACCATTTTTTTAAAACATTTTTTGGGGTTTTGAAATATGTTTTCGTAGTAAACAAAATTTTTGTTGTGACTAAAACCGATAAAATATTATAGAATTTATATGTTGATGTTGGAATAAGCAATATTATTTTACAACAGCCAACTTAACGGGGTTTGGTCACTACAAAAAACTAATCTGTTGTCACCACCAATTATTGGTGTCAAAGTAGCATGTACATCATAAGTGGTTGGTTGGCATAACAGCAAATTATCGAAACCAATAGTAAAACTGAATTCAGTTTGTATAACTGTGTTATTGGCCGTTATATGGTTGTGACAACCATCAATACTATGGAATGTTGGTTATTGCAACATAAATTCGGTTTATCTAACCGAATTTTTTTAGTTCGGACCGATTTCCAACTGATTTTTTCTCTGTATGCATGAATCTGTCAAATGAGTCGCCTTAAGTGGTTTCTTGCTAACATTACACCAATAAGTTATTTTCCTTTGGCTTTGAAACCTTCACGAGAGAGCTTAATTCATCCCTCTCTGCTAACTGCAAGTTGACGTATTCAAAATTTTCCTTACAGAAACATTTCGAGTTGAGCTGAAGACTACGCATGCTTTTGCCGTAGTCCAACCATATTGCACGATGTTAATTGTGAGTCAGACCTTAATGTCAAGTTTTTTCCCCAACTTAATTAGACATTTCTATGTTTCCGTGTTTGACAAATGAAACCATGGAAAGGTACACAATTTGCAGAGTGTTGAGATTGCTGCGATCGTTCTGTCATCGAGCTGCAATTCTTAGAAAATGATGTCGGCCGAGCAGTTACCGTGAATTATGTTCTCTGTCGCTAGATGACAACGGATAGGGACCTGGACGATATGTAGTTTTAACAGGATGGTGCCACTTGCGACACAGCCAATGAAACAATGTCTCTTTTGCGCGAAAAATGCAATGGCCGTGTTATGTCCCGCCGCGATGTGGCTATCATAATAGGCCGTCCCGAACATCTGATTCGACACCGTTGGACTGCTTTTTTTTGGGGATATTTAAAAGCTAAAGGATGTCATTATCTTTCAGAGTCATTGCAAATGTAGACCGGATCGAATAGAGGTATGCCACCAAAGCTGTGGCGAGCATTTGGTCGATCTTTTGTTTCACGCATAATTTTCATAGGTCTTTCTATTATAATAAAAATATTAAGATAATTCACTAAAAACCTTTTGTGTTATTTACAATTAACATCGTGCGTTTTAACTTTTGAAAGAGGATTATCTCCACAAGCTAGTTAGATCAGGTTTGTTATTGTTTGTCATAGAGGAAAGGAAAGTAAGTCAGCGAAGTTAAAGCAAACACATCACCGTCTGGTAGACGCGGCGTTTCGTCGTTGGTGTGGGCAACTTTTCAACAACATAATGTGTGCTGCCGACATGGATTTTAGTTGGCCGACCCTTTATTTCTACCAGAAAAAGCACTAAATATTAAAGAAACCAAATGCTTTACATCTTAGAAGCATATATGCTTCCTTCACATCGTTTTCTGACAGCTTTTACACAATTTGTTTTTCTTTTTTCCTAGCTGGTCGCAATGATACACGCAACACGCAGAAAAAAAGTATGGTTGGGGTGACAATATTCGAAGAGGATCATACTATTGTTGGGTATATGGTTGTGACACAACAATATTATGATCCTCACAACAATAGTATGATTCACACATAACCATACTATGATCCCCACAACCATAGTATGATTCACACATAACCATACTATGATCCCCACAACCATAGTATGATCCTCACAACCATAGTATCTTTCTCATACAACCATAGTATGATCCTCGCAACCATAGTATGATTCACACGCAACCATACTATGATCCCCACAACCATAGTATGATTCACACAGAACCAGTTAGTTATTGTTGTTATTCAAAAATAGAGGTTTTTATTAAATTGTTTTTATTAAATTAAATTGCATTACTATTAGCTCATAGCCAGAATTGAAGCCATGTTTTTATTAAACATTTCATTCAAGAAACAAAAATATATATTCCAACGGTCAAAAATACTTTAAGTTGCCAGCAGGGGTGAATGCTACTTCACCATCCGTAGACACCAAGTAACGAATGTGATTAAACCATGATCAATGGCTATATACTTAAGTGGAGGCAGATTTTAAATAAACGAGAACCAGTCGTTATTAGAGTATTTCACCGAACAAGCTAAACACAATAAAAATCCCTCGAACTACCTTCCGATTGTTGTTGTCTTTTTTAATGGACAGCAACCATTCACTGTATCGTGTGTATGTGTTTTTTTGTATATCAAAAAACATACGCACACACATACATGTGTGCTCTACAAAACCTGTTTTGTTATGTTCATAGTCACAACCATACTGTATGATTGCCGTAATCATATTTTTTAACGTAAATTTTAAACAACAATACTTTTGTTGCACCAACTATGTTTATATGGTTGTTACAACCATATTTTCATTTCTAAATTTGGCAATAATACTATTGTTACATTTCAACAATAGCAATATGCTCGCAATCATACTATTGTCAAAATGAAATTCAAAAAACAATACTATGGTTGCGACGAACATGCTTTTATTGGAGAGAACATATTATTGTTGCGGTGACCATAGTGTAACCATATCTTTTCTCTGCGTGAAATGTGCATATTATTGCCTATTCCTTACGCAAACACGAATATTAGAAGTGTTTTATTGGTACCTTGCGTATTAAATCACAAATATATGAACTTTGCAACGTAATTAAACAAATCGTAATTCCGTTTGGAATATCTCGAAATAATTAACTACTACCCTACAATAAGTATATTAAATAGATCCTCGTACACATATAAGACGGTATTCATACAAAGAAGAAAAAGAACCGTTTCTCTTACATATATCAGGAAACATTAATAGTCGTATTTGTAGCATTCTTTACAAACACGCATATGCATACAGTAGCTCCAAGCGAAACTCGTACACCCAGCAAATTTTTTTTATATACTTAAATATATTTTTTGTAAACTGCACTACCAAAACCAATTTGTATTTTTTTATTAGTGTAGTATGTACTTCAATTAACCGCAAATGCATAGTTTAAAATTTATATTAATTTCTTAAAATAAAGGCAATTATTCTATTATATGGCAACTTTCAACGCAAAAGCCAAAGTCGTACAGTTTCAATGTATTTGGCAATCCTGTTTCAATTTGCATCTAACTTCATATCATTTTGGAGAAAGTATTTGGGGTAGTCCCTAAAATAAAATTTCCTCACAGATTTCGGTTTATTGTGAATTTTTTTAAAGAAAAGAATAACAAGAGTATAAAATGGGAAGACAAAGAGGACAAACCAGTGTTGAAGTGGAGAATTAGTTATTGAACATTACGAAAACAATAAATCGATACGAGAGATAACCGAAATTGTAAATCGAAGCCGATCTACCGTTCAGTACATCATTAAACGGTACAGAACTGATAAAAGTGTCGAAAATAAGTCAAAAACTGCAAATAACAAAATATTCTCCGTGAGTGACGAACAGTATATTCGACGACAGGTTAAAAAGGATCAGTTTTTAGGTGCCCGAAGCTCGCAGCAATTGCTGAAAATGATTTGGGAAAAACATATTGGCCACAAACAATAGGAAATATACTGCACAAGTCGGATTTCAATGGTAGACGAGCAAGACATAAACCTCTTATTAACAAGCGCAATCAAAATGCAAGGCTACGATTTGCTAAGGAGCACCAATCAAAAGAGTTTTCATTTTGGAACAATGTGATATTCACAGACGAGAGCAAGTTCAACCTATTAAGTTCAGATGGTAGACTCTATGTATGGAGAAAACCAAATGAAGCGCTCCTTGCCAAATATATGAATCCCACAGTAAAGCACGGTGGTGGGACAGTAATGGTATGGGGTTCATTTTCTGCATCCGGGCCTGGTGTATTGCATTTTATTGCGGGTATTATAAATCAGGCTGTATATATTAATATTTTAAAAGAATGTTTGCCACTTTGCAAAGAAAAGCTCGGCCATGTCATAGATACACCAGCCCAGAGTCCAGATATAAATCCTATAGAGAATTTGTGGAACTATCTCGTCCTCCAAGGACGACTTGAAGAGAGCTCTACAGGCGAAAAAATTGTTAAAAGTGTGCCTAATAGATTGCAGATGGTAAAAAAAGTAAAGGCATGCATACTAAATTTTAATATTTAAGATTACTTTACTTAACATATAGTGTACGAGTTTGGCTTTGGCATTGAAATGCGTGATATTTAATATTTTTTATTTTTTTTTTTAAGTTACTTGAATTAAAATGTTTAGTTTGTCTGTATTGTTAAATTACCTATACAATGAACTAATAAAACGTTAAATATAAATTTTTTCAAATAAAATTTCTTTGATGATATTAGAGTGCTTTTGAAATTTCATAAGCTGTACGAGTTTCGCTTAGAGCTACTGTATGTGTAAACATATATTTGTTTGTACCTATTAATATGTTTGTGGCAATGTTCCCAAATATTTATATCTACAACGCAATCCTAGGTGTTCGGCTGAAGCCTCGGCCCATCCGATTATGTTTGTTTTCATAATCTCTAATTGATTTTAAATTGTTTTTACCACTCATTTCAAGTCACTGAATGACTTTTATTGCTGGCTTTTATAAAAAGAAGTCACTCTCTAATTTGTATTTAGGACTTTTAAAAATAAAAGTCGCTGACTACTTGTCTAATGAAAGTCAAAAAATATTGTTATTTGCGGAGTAATTAAATAAAAATACAAACTAATTGTTAATTATGATTTTTTAAAAACAAACTAAAAATAGCTGCTATATTTTTTGGCATGTATCGTTGGTCCATGGAAACTGTTATGCTTACTTCATAGTCAGATTTGAGACCATTTTTCTTTTGATCATTGTGCTCTAAGAGAACTTAAAACTTACACTGTGTGGATTTTTTTTAGCCTTGGAAGTATAACCATATTCGGACACCACTACGTGACAATGACATCTGTTATGCTTAGTTCATAGTCAGATATGAGACCATATTTTCTTTAAACATTTTGCTCAAAGAGAATCTAAAAAGTTATTTTGTACTCGGACATTAGTAAAATTTCAAATGATTTAAAAAAATAACTGTTATTTTCGATCCCTGTAAGTAAAGTTAAAATGCTAAAGTCGAGCGTGGTCAACTACATTATAACCGCTTCAAGGTGTTCAGAAAGCCAACTGACAATAGGTTTTTGTTGACTCTAGATTGACCCAGATTTTAAAACTAATGTCATATACCAATTTAATTTGAGCATGGACAGATATGACGCCCGATATAGTTGAATGTTATGTAGCTTCTATGCCTAGCCATCCATCAGCAGTTATTGATGCTAACGGAGGACTGACAAAATATTGAAAGAACAAAAATATAAAAGTTTATAGTATAAAATTAACTTAAAGCCGAGTCCTTAGCGTAAAACTATCGTAAGCGCATTGCATTGGAGTGGCAAAATTTGGGCGGAATCGGACGTTGCTTCAAAATCTGCTGGTTCTTAAATCGGAAAGGGCCTTTGCATATGAGCTGTACGAAAATTTTAACCAGTTTAATCAGTGTAACTTATTGGTCACTTAAAAAGTACCATGCAAAATTTAAGCATGATGATTGATTTTTTTGTGGAATCTAGAGGAGCAGGACCTCAATTCGGGAGGGTACACCCAACACCCATCTCAATTTCACCAGAGATGAGTGTTAGCTAATGGTAACGCTCTGTGCGAAATTTGATAGAAATCTGATGCAAAATGTGGCTTTTAGAGCTTTAGGTTTATGGACCGATGAGGATCAATTTCAATAGGGTTTGTCACTGGCACAAACGTGAAGAATGTTCTAAGTTTCATTACAAAAGTTCCTGCGCATAGAGATTTCTTGAATATTTTTTTAAAAATTTAAAATTTTCGATTTTAAACTAATCGATTTATGACGTAAACTATTGTTGTTTTGTCTAAAGTTAGAGGGTATACTAAAAACGCATTTAACCCTACAAAACCTATTATTACATCATAGTCAAGCCTATCTGACCCCTTGAATAGTGTGTACTAGTAGGTCTCCTTACTGCACTTTGTCACGATCAGGTGTCATGTTCTTATATATTCTATGATCGCTTACGATAAAATTGCTTTTTATGGAAAAAGAAAACAATGATGTACGGTAAAATCATACAAAAAGAACAAGAAAATAAACTTGGTATCGAAATCAAAATTCAAACACTTTTTAGTACATTACACAGTACAGCACATGATTTCGGGACTAAACTCTGTGAAAGTTTGTGAAAGTAGCCCCAAAAAGAAGAACTTCTGCATCATTCGTTTGGTCAAGGTACATCAAATAATTTATTTAAAATTAGTAAGAATTGGAAAGGAAAATTTGTCACGTTTTAGGCTCTTTTGTTTGTCATAACTCTAGAACTACTAGTTCGAATAAGCTGAAAAGTCATCAATGTTTTTCCAAAGAATTTTGTGCATATCTCGAGCAAATTTTTGAAATTCATACCTTCACTTAATTGTGCACAAAAGCGAAACGCGTAAATTGATTTTCATGATCTATGTCTCATTTTGTTCGTGACTTTACGTGAAAGAAATAGGACTTGACACTTTTTACCGTTTTGTATTTTTTATGAATTAAAAAAAACTTTAATTTTTTAGGCAAAAAATATTTTTCTTCTTCATACATTTTTTTATAACCGCGAAACTGTTGTTTATGTAGCGAAACGTTGTATGATCAGGTTAAAGGAATTGTAATTTTTAATTTTTTTAAATTTGTTTCAGCTTGTTCGGAGTGGTTCTAGTGGTTCTCGAGTTATGATTAACAAAAGAGCCTAAAACGTGAGAAATTCCCCTATACGATAGTTACTAACTTCAAATTTAGTTCTTCTCTTTGGGGCTACTTTCACAAACAATTATCAGAATCCAAATCAATCACCTGAAAAATGTTGTACTGTGTTATAAACAATTAATATGTTATATTTGCTATAAAAAATATCGATGTATGCACGCCTGTTAGACTCCGAATTTACATCCCAGGAGAGCAAGAAATAATTATTCTTTTTTCAGAGTTTTAGGAACGAACGGTCAATTGTTCTCAAATACTAAGTTTTAGCTCGCAACCTTACAACTTTAAAGCGGATATTCTAGCTACTGGGATACGGGCACAAGGCGTCGCTCGTTGGAAAAATAAAAAATTACTAGCATTACTAGTTGGTAAAATAAAAAATTACTAGCAAATACCCGCTACTTCGTAAACGGAAAGCCATTATAATATTAAACCATTATTCCACTAACCTAGATATGGCTTTCTAGTTTTGTAGTATATAAGTAATGCATTAAGTGGTCATCAATGCAGTCTAGTGTTAGTCGATTTTGCGCATTTTAATTCCTTTGCCCCCTTTACCTTTTTTCTATTTTCTAACCTCTCTGGTTAATTTTGAACTGTCTCTGCCTTTTTATTCCCCTCTATTCAGTTCCGACTTATGTTGACAACGGTTGCCGTGGAACAATTTTCCATTTTTTAACCCTTTCTATCACTATTTCTACTTGTTATGTCATTCTCTTGATTAAATATTGTTGTTTAACTTCTTTCATTTGGTGCTTTATATCCCCAATTTCTATATTCCATGCCATCTTGTTGATTCGATAGTGTGTATCTCACCCTCTGTTATTTCTCCCCCTTTGCATATTTTCCCTTTTTTATATATATTGACAGAGAAAAATACCTGGGAAATGGTATTATTTTTCTTGTAGATCATGCTGAGTACAACAAGAAACCGGTTTTGAAGTTTCCCAAGCACCTCCAAAATCTGGAGTTAGGGTAAAAACCGGTTTTTCGGATATTACGTACTTATATGCCAGTAACTTGGTTGCATATCAACCGATATGTAACTTGGTTGCATATCAACCGAACATCATCAGTATCCCGTTTAAGTGACCAGCAATATTCGGAAATCATTTTTATTTTTTCTTTTCCTTCAAAACGTTTTTTTATTGTAATTATTTCTTGATGAAAGTGTTCGCCTTGTTCATCACTGAACTGGCCCAGGTTTTTGGGAAGAAGTCTAGATTGGAATAGAGGAAATGAATTTTATTTAACATGTTGCAGCCCATTTCATCATACGCTCTCAAAAATTCGTCAACAATCGCGACATAGTTGTCGCTTCTGTGATTACCAAGAAAGTTATATTAGGTCTGTGAAGAAATAAATACCTTCTTTAATTTTGGCTTCGCTTAATTTTGGAAACACCGCTCTAAGATAGCAAAAAGCTTCACCGTTTACATCAAGTTTTTTTTTTTTTACAAATTGTTTCATGTATCCTAGTTTAGACGCAGTGATGGCAGAACAACCAGCTTCAAAACCACATATGCTCGTTGTCGGAACTTTATCATTACCAGATAACACTTACAATATTTGCGTACTTTACATTTTGCGGGTTTTAAAAGTGTGCCCTAAAATGTTTGTTTCACAAAAGTAGCAATCATCTGGTTTATGCCAAAGCTGATGATGTCAAATCTTAGGCGTACAAAAGGGCAAATAAATTTAAGATTGAACTTTTTATTTTTTTAAGATTGCACAGTAATTTCACAAACAAATTCTGGCTCATACCAGCGACTGAATTTGTAAGAATGATTGAAGACTTCCCCCCACAGTAATATTTTTTTTAAAAGCACGCCTATTACGGATATTCGTAAATAGGCCACAAATGTAAAAAAAAGTTATTCCGTTTATCACAATTTTTTTTTCGTTAATTACACTCGATTATTATCAAATTGCTAAATTTTTTATTAATACAGTTTCAAAGCGAACAAGAACTGATAAATCAAACAAAACAAATGAACAAAGACTAAAACAATATGTTTACATGACAAACGGATAGTGAGATATTCGATAAAAACGGTCAAACGAATATTTCTGAGTAGAATAACTCAATCAGTTTCTGACGGATTTTTAAAAATGACACTGTATTGTATTCCTAAGAACAGTATCTTTTCTATACCGTTCGCTTCTTTTTAAAAAGTTCTGTGTAAAAACGCATCCAAAGTTAAAAAAATACAAAATTTTTGAAAAAAATGAGTTTACAGGAAAAATACACAGATTTTTCAGTGTGATTTTAAAAGTGTATAATCCATTTGAAAGGCCGCAGATCAACCGTAAAACTTAAAATCGGTTGATATTCAAACAAGTTACTGGCACATAAGTGCGCAAGATCCGAAAACCCGGTTTTTACCCGTAACTCCAGATTTTGGAGGTGTTTGGGAAATTTCAAAACCGGTTTCATGTTTTACTCAGCAAATCACTTCCCAGGTATTTTGACTTCATTCTTTTTTGTTACACTGTGTTATTATTTGCTAATTATTATTTGCTAATTATTAATTATGTGGAAGTATACATAATTAATAATGTTTAAATTAAAATTGATGGCGCTAGAGGCAACAATTCTTTACAATAATTTTGAATTAAAAAAAACTGCACATTTCAGTTATTATCGATATTAATTCTAGTGTAAAAAAGTTTAGTCTGCAAGTTCAGTGTCCGCTGGAATTATTTTCGTAACGTGTAAAGTTTTGAATTACGACTTATTTTGAAATTGAAAAAAATCTATATAAAAAGTTATTGTTATTTAAATTACTAAAACCCAGTTACCTTTAAAATAATAATTAATTGCCAAAATATAATTTTAGTGCATATATAAGTATTTTATATTTAGTCATATTTTTAGTTTTTTTGAATATTTTTTTTAATTGTTTACTTTATACTTTTAATGCATATTTTATGGTATATTTTTCGGATCCCTATTAATGACGTTATTTATAACAAATAAACACAACAAAAGATATGCAATAATTAAAAAAAATTGGAAGCTTTCTCTTTATAAAAATTAATGATTTTGGCTTATAAACCATTTGGGGTTGTAAATGGGCGAAATCGGCACAGAGGAAAAAAGTTTCCCTGTAAGGGACTTAAGGTACCTCGGTAAAAAGTACAAGTTGTTGACTATTTATTTAACAAATCATAATTTCTTGTGAGCGGACAATAATAAAAAAGGGTACTGTGAGAAAGGACGCACTAAATAAATCAGAAAAGAGCATAGCTGCTCGATGTTTTGGCTCATGTGGACCAAAAAACGTTTCGCATGGTCAATACGGGCGGTCAGTATTCAAAATGATTACTTTAAACAGAGCAAACTTTGAGTCGAATCTAAATATTAAGTTATTCTGAAGTTTTGTCAGAGATTAGGGATGGACGCATGGGCCGTAACGACCAAAAAACCGGACAATGATTTTGCGCTTTAGTAGCGTAATGATGGTGGAGGATATATAAGGTTCGGCCTGGCCTAACTTAACGACTTTTTTACTTGTTATTAATGTTTTGGAATATATCCAAAAATGTTGATTCAAATGCATATACGAAGTATTTAAGACTTAAAATTGAAGAATATTAAGCTAGGCAGATGTCAAAGTAGGTCAAAGTGAAAACACAAAAGACTAACACTCATCTACTTGTGGATATCCTCGAATGCAATTTTCAGACATGTCTGGGAGACTGCAGAATTATCAAAATCTACAGTAAATGGACTGAATAATTAATGCAAGCAACAATAATGTAGGGCCGAAAAATTTAGTCGTTGTTCTCAAAAAGAAGTCCCTCAACATCTTCTACGATTTGTAAATTCCGTTCGAAGGTTTACAAAGTCCTTATTTATTCTAAAGAAATGGTTTTAAAGTTGTTATTTCGGTTTTGAAGAGGATGCGGCTCAATCCAGAAATGAGCTATACAAGAACAAGAACCATCCGCATCAGCAATCTTTACAATGTGTTTAATAGAGCAAGCATACTCGTACGAGTTTATCGAAGTAATCACGAGGATCTTCCAGAACCTTCCGCACATGAAGATAATATACATATATACAAAGAAAATTTAGACGATGAAACTGAAAGAGAAAATGACATATCCGAATTTTGTGCTACCTGAAAATGAAGCCCGTATTCTTGACGACAAGCGCAGCTAATTTCACTAGATGTATAAATAAATAATATATATATATATATATATATATATATATATATATATATATATATATATATATATATATATATATATATATATATATATATATATATATATATATATATATATATATATATATATATATATATATATATATATATATATATATATATATATATATATATATATATATATATATATATATATATTTATTTATTTATACATCTAGTGAAATTAGCTGCGCTTCGAAATTACCTCTCACTAGATCTATTGTTTGACCAGCTACATGGCAAGTGGCACCGTCCTGTTGAAACAAAATGTCGTCAAGAATACGGGCTTCATTTTCAGGTAGCACAAAATTCGGATATGTCATTTTCTCTTTCAGTTTCATCGTCTAAATTTTCTTTGTATATATGTATATTATCTTCATGTGCGGAAGGTTCTGGAAGATCCTCGTGATTACTTCGATAAACTCGTACGAGTATGCTTGCTCTATTAAACACATTGTAAAGATTGCTGATGCGGATGGTTCTTGTTCTTGTATAGCTCATTTCTGGATTGAGCCGCATCCTCTTCAAAACCGAAATAACAACTTTAAAACCATTTCTTTAGAATAAATAAGGACTTTGTAAACCTTCGAACGGAATTTACAAATCGTAGAAGATGTTGAGGGACTTCTTTTTGAGAACAACGACTAAATTTTTCGGCCCTACATTATTGTTGCTTGCATTAATTATTCAGTCCATTTACTGTAGATTTTGATAATTCTGCAGTCTCCCAGACATGTCTGAAAATTGCATTCGAGGATATCCACAAGTAGATGAGTGTTAGTCTTTTGTGTTTTCACTTTGACCTACTTTGACATCTGCCTAGCTTAATATTCTTCAATTTTAAGTCTTAAATACTTCGTATATGCATTTGAATCAACATTTTTGGATATATTCCAAAACATTAATAACAAGTAAAAAAGTCGTTAAGTTAGGCCAGGCCGAACCTTATATATCCTCCACCATCATTACGCTACTAAAGCGCAAAATCATTGTCCGGTTTTTTGGTCGTTACGGCCCATGCGTCCATCCCTAATCTCTGACAAAACTTCAGAATAACTTAATATTTAGATTCGACTCAAAGTTTGCTCTGTTTAAAGTAATCATTTTGAATACTGACCGCCCGTATTGACCATGCGAAACGTTTTTTGGTCCACATGAGCCAAAACATCGAGCAGCTATGCTCTTTTCTGATTTATTTAGTGCGTCCTTTCTCACAGTACCCTTTTTTATTATTGTCCGCTCACAAGAAATTATGATTTGTTAAATAAATAGTCAACAACTTGTACTTTTTACCGAGGTACCTTAAGTCCCTTACAGGGAAACTTTTTTCCTCTGTGCCGATTTCGCCCATTTACAACCCCAAATGGTTTATAAGCCAAAATCATTAATTTTTATAAAGAGAAAGCTTCCAATTTTTTTTAATTATTGCATATCTTTTGTTGTGTTTATTTGTTATAAATAACGTCATTAATAGGGATCCGAAAAATATACCATAAAATATGCATTAAAAGTATAAAGTAAACAATTAAAAAAAATATTCAAAAAAACTAAAAATATGACTAAATATAAAATACTTATATATGCACTAAAATTATATTTTGGCAATTAATTATTATTTTAAAGGTAACTGGGTTTTAGTAATTTAAATAACAATAACTTTTTATATAGATTTTTTTCAATTTCAAAATAAGTCGTAATTCAAAACTTTACACGTTACGAAAATAATTCCAGCGGACACTGAACTTGCAGACTAAACTTTTTTACACTAGAATTAATATCGATAATAACTGAAATGTGCAGTTTTTTTTAATTCAAAATTATTGTAAAGAATTGTTGCCTCTAGCGCCATCAATTTTAATTTAAACATTATTAATTATGTGGAAGTATTTGCTTAGCAAATAATAACACAGTGTAACAAAAAAGAATGAAGTCAAAATACCTGGGAAGTGATTTGCTGAGTAAAACATGAAACCGGTTTTGAAATTTCCCAAACACCTCCAAAATCTGGAGTTACGGGTAAAAACCGGGTTTTCGGATCTTGCGCACTTATGTGCCAGTAACTTGTTTGAATATCAACCGATTTTAAGTTTTACGGTTGATCTGCGGCCTTTCAAATGGATTATACACTTTTAAAATCACACTGAAAAATCTGTGTATTTTTCCTGTAAACTCATTTTTTTCAAAAATTTTGTATTTTTTTAACTTTGGATGCGTTTTTACACAGAACTTTTTAAAAAGAAGCGAACGGTATAGAAAAGATACTGTTCTTAGGAATACAATACAGTGTCATTTTTAAAAATCCGTCAGAAACTGATTGAGTTATTCTACTCAGAAATATTCGTTTGACCGTTTTTATCGAATATCTCACTATCCGTTTGTCATGTAAACATATTGTTTTAGTCTTTGTTCATTTGTTTTGTTTGATTTATCAGTTCTTGTTCGCTTTGAAACTGTATTAATAAAAAATTTAGCAATTTGATAATAATCGAGTGTAATTAACGAAAAAAAAATTGTGATAAACGGAATAACTTTTTTTTACATTTGTGGCCTATTTACGAATATCCGTAATAGGCGTGCTTTTAAAAAAAATATTACTGTGGGGGGAAGTCTTCAATCATTCTTACAAATTCAGTCGCTGGTATGAGCCAGAATTTGTTTGTGAAATTACTGTGCAATCTTAAAAAAATAAAAAGTTCAATCTTAAATTTATTTGCCCTTTTGTACGCCTAAGATTTGACATCATCAGCTTTGGCATAAACCAGATGATTGCTACTTTTGTGAAACAAACATTTTAGGGCACACTTTTAAAACCCGCAAAATGTAAAGTACGCAAATATTGTAAGTGTTATCTGGTAATGATAAAGTTCCGACAACGAGCATATGTGGTTTTGAAGCTGGTTGTTCTGCCATCACTGCGTCTAAACTAGGATACATGAAACAATTTGTAAAAAAAAAAAAACTTGATGTAAACGGTGAAGCTTTTTGCTATCTTAGAGCGGTGTTTCCAAAATTAAGCGAAGCCAAAATTAAAGAAGGTATTTATTTCTTCACAGACCTAATATAACTTTCTTGGTAATCACAGAAGCGACAACTATGTCGCGATTGTTGACGAATTTTTGAGAGCGTATGATGAAATGGGCTGCAACATGTTAAATAAAATTCATTTCCTCTATTCCAATCTAGACTTCTTCCCAAAAACCTGGGCCAGTTCAGTGATGAACAAGGCGAACACTTTCATCAAGAAATAATTACAATAAAAAAACGTTTTGAAGGAAAAGAAAAAATAAAAATGATTTCCGAATATTGCTGGTCACTTAAACGGGATACTGATGATGTTCGGTTGATATGCAACCAAGTTACATATCGGTTGATATGCAACCAAGTTACTGGCATATAAGTACGTAATATCCGAAAAACCGGTTTTTACCCTAACTCCAGATTTTGGAGGTGCTTGGGAAACTTCAAAACCGGTTTCTTGTTGTACTCAGCATGATCTACAAGAAAAATAATACCATTTCCCAGGTATTTTTCTCTGTCAATATATATAAAAAAGGGAAAATATGCAAAGGGGGAGAAATAACAGAGGGTGAGATACACACTATCGAATCAACAAGATGGCATGGAATATAGAAATTGGGGATATAAAGCACCAAATGAAAGAAGTTAAACAACAATATTTAATCAAGAGAATGACATAACAAGTAGAAATAGTGATAGAAAGGGTTAAAAAATGGAAAATTGTTCCACGGCAACCGTTGTCAACATAAGTCGGAACTGAATAGAGGGGAATAAAAAGGCAGAGACAGTTCAAAATTAACCAGAGAGGTTAGAAAATAGAAAAAAGGTAAAGGGGGCAAAGGAATTAAAATGCGCAAAATCGACTAACACTAGACTGCATTGATGACCACTTAATGCATTACTTATATACTACAAAACTAGAAAGCCATATCTAGGTTAGTGGAATAATGGTTTAATATTATAATGGCTTTCCGTTTACGAAGTAGCGGGTATTTGCTAGTAATTTTTTATTTTACCAACTAGTAATGCTAGTAATTTTTTATTTTTCCAACGAGCGACGCCTTGTGCCCGTATCCCAGTAGCTAGAATATCCGCTTTAAAGTTGTAAGGTTGCGAGCTAAAACTTAGTATTTGAGAACAATTGACCGTTCGTTCCTAAAACTCTGAAAAAAGAATAATTATTTCTTGCTCTCCTGGGATGTAAATTCGGAGTCTAACAGGCGTGCATACATCGATATTTTTTATAGCAAATATAACATATTAATTGTTTATAACACAGTACAACATTTTTCAGGTGATTGATTTGGATTCTGATAATTGTTTGTGAAAGTAGCCCCAAAGAGAAGAACTAAATTTGAAGTTAGTAACTATCGTATAGGGGAATTTCTCACGTTTTAGGCTCTTTTGTTAATCATAACTCGAGAACCACTAGAACCACTCCGAACAAGCTGAAACAAATTTAAAAAAATTAAAAATTACAATTCCTTTAACCTGATCATACAACGTTTCGCTACATAAACAACAGTTTCGCGGTTATAAAAAAATGTATGAAGAAGAAAAATATTTTTTGCCTAAAAAATTAAAGTTTTTTTTAATTCATAAAAAATACAAAACGGTAAAAAGTGTCAAGTCCTATTTCTTTCACGTAAAGTCACGAACAAAATGAGACATAGATCATGAAAATCAATTTACGCGTTTCGCTTTTGTGCACAATTAAGTGAAGGTATGAATTTCAAAAATTTGCTCGAGATATGCACAAAATTCTTTGGAAAAACATTGATGACTTTTCAGCTTATTCGAACTAGTAGTTCTAGAGTTATGACAAACAAAAGAGCCTAAAACGTGACAAATTTTCCTTTCCAATTCTTACTAATTTTAAATAAATTATTTGATGTACCTTGACCAAACGAATGATGCAGAAGTTCTTCTTTTTGGGGCTACTTTCACAAACTTTCACAGAGTTTAGTCCCGAAATCATGTGCTGTACTGTGTAATGTACTAAAAAGTGTTTGAATTTTGATTTCGATACCAAGTTTATTTTCTTGTTCTTTTTGTATGATTTTACCGTACATCATTGTTTTCTTTTTCCATAAAAAGCAATTTTATCGTAAGCGATCATAGAATATATAAGAACATGACACCTGATCGTGACAAAGTGCAGTAAGGAGACCTACTAGTACACACTATTCAAGGGGTCAGATAGGCTTGACTATGATGTAATAATAGGTTTTGTAGGGTTAAATGCGTTTTTAGTATACCCTCTAACTTTAGACAAAACAACAATAGTTTACGTCATAAATCGATTAGTTTAAAATCGAAAATTTTAAATTTTTAAAAAAATATTCAAGAAATCTCTATGCGCAGGAACTTTTGTAATGAAACTTAGAACATTCTTCACGTTTGTGCCAGTGACAAACCCTATTGAAATTGATCCTCATCGGTCCATAAACCTAAAGCTCTAAAAGCCACATGTTGCATCAGATTTCTATCAAATTTCGCACAGAGCGTTACCATTAGCTAACACTCATCTCTGGTGAAATTGAGATGGGTGTTGGGTGTACCCTCCCGAATTGAGGTCCTGCTCCTCTAGATTCCACAAAAAAATCAATCATCATGCTTAAATTTTGCATGGTACTTTTTAAGTGACCAATAAGTTACACTGATTAAACTGGTTAAAATTTTCGTACAGCTCATATGCAAAGGCCCTTTCCGATTTAAGAACCAGCAGATTTTGAAGCAACGTCCGATTCCGCCCAAATTTTGCCACTCCAATGCAATGCGCTTACGATAGTTTTACGCTAAGGACTCGGCTTTAAGTTAATTTTATACTATAAACTTTTATATTTTTGTTCTTTCAATATTTTGTCAGTCCTCCGTTAGCATCAATAACTGCTGATGGATGGCTAGGCATAGAAGCTACATAACATTCAACTATATCGGGCGTCATATCTGTCCATGCTCAAATTAAATTGGTATATGACATTAGTTTTAAAATCTGGGTCAATCTAGAGTCAACAAAAACCTATTGTCAGTTGGCTTTCTGAACACCTTGAAGCGGTTATAATGTAGTTGACCACGCTCGACTTTAGCATTTTAACTTTACTTACAGGGATCGAAAATAACAGTTATTTTTTTAAATCATTTGAAATTTTACTAATGTCCGAGTACAAAATAACTTTTTAGATTCTCTTTGAGCAAAATGTTTAAAGAAAATATGGTCTCATATCTGACTATGAACTAAGCATAACAGATGTCATTGTCACGTAGTGGTGTCCGAATATGGTTATACTTCCAAGGCTAAAAAAAATCCACACAGTGTAAGTTTTAAGTTCTCTTAGAGCACAATGATCAAAAGAAAAATGGTCTCAAATCTGACTATGAAGTAAGCATAACAGTTTCCATGGACCAACGATACATGCCAAAAAATATAGCAGCTATTTTTAGTTTGTTTTTAAAAAATCATAATTAACAATTAGTTTGTATTTTTATTTAATTACTCCGCAAATAACAATATTTTTTGACTTTCATTAGACAAGTAGTCAGCGACTTTTATTTTTAAAAGTCCTAAATACAAATTAGAGAGTGACTTCTTTTTATAAAAGCCAGCAATAAAAGTCATTCAGTGACTTGAAATGAGTGGTAAAAACAATTTAAAATCAATTAGAGATTATGAAAACAAACATAATCGGATGGGCCGAGGCTTCAGCCGAACACCTAGGATTGCGTTGTAGATATAAATATTTGGGAACATTGCCACAAACATATTAATAGGTACAAACAAATATATGTTTACACATACAGTAGCTCTAAGCGAAACTCGTACAGCTTATGAAATTTCAAAAGCACTCTAATATCATCAAAGAAATTTTATTTGAAAAAATTTATATTTAACGTTTTATTAGTTCATTGTATAGGTAATTTAACAATACAGACAAACTAAACATTTTAATTCAAGTAACTTAAAAAAAAAAATAAAAAATATTAAATATCACGCATTTCAATGCCAAAGCCAAACTCGTACACTATATGTTAAGTAAAGTAATCTTAAATATTAAAATTTAGTATGCATGCCTTTACTTTTTTTACCATCTGCAATCTATTAGGCACACTTTTAACAATTTTTTCGCCTGTAGAGCTCTCTTCAAGTCGTCCTTGGAGGACGAGATAGTTCCACAAATTCTCTATAGGATTTATATCTGGACTCTGGGCTGGTGTATCTATGACATGGCCGAGCTTTTCTTTGCAAAGTGGCAAACATTCTTTTAAAATATTAATATATACAGCCTGATTTATAATACCCGCAATAAAATGCAATACACCAGGCCCGGATGCAGAAAATGAACCCCATACCATTACTGTCCCACCACCGTGCTTTACTGTGGGATTCATATATTTGGCAAGGAGCGCTTCATTTGGTTTTCTCCATACATAGAGTCTACCATCTGAACTTAATAGGTTGAACTTGCTCTCGTCTGTGAATATCACATTGTTCCAAAATGAAAACTCTTTTGATTGGTGCTCCTTAGCAAATCGTAGCCTTGCATTTTGATTGCGCTTGTTAATAAGAGGTTTATGTCTTGCTCGTCTACCATTGAAATCCGACTTGTGCAGTATATTTCCTATTGTTTGTGGCCAATATGTTTTTCCCAAATCATTTTCAGCAATTGCTGCGAGCTTCGGGCACCTAAAAACTGATCCTTTTTAACCTGTCGTCGAATATACTGTTCGTCACTCACGGAGAATATTTTGTTATTTGCAGTTTTTGACTTATTTTCGACACTTTTATCAGTTCTGTACCGTTTAATGATGTACTGAACGGTAGATCGGCTTCGATTTACAATTTCGGTTATCTCTCGTATCGATTTATTGTTTTCGTAATGTTCAATAACTAATTTTCTCACTTCAACACTGGTTTGTCCTCTTTGTCTTCCCATTTTATACTCTTGTTATTCTTTTCTTTAAAAAAATTCACAATAAACCGAAATCTGTGAGGAAATTTTATTTTAGGGACTACCCCAAATACTTTCTCCAAAATGATATGAAGTTAGATGCAAATTGAAACAGGATTGCCAAATACATTGAAACTGTACGACTTTGGCTTTTGCGTTGAAAGTTGCCATATAATAGAATAATTGCCTTTATTTTAAGAAATTAATATAAATTTTAAACTATGCATTTGCGGTTAATTGAAGTACATACTACACTAATAAAAAAATACAAATTGGTTTTGGTAGTGCAGTTTACAAAAAATATATTTAAGTATATAAAAAAAATTTGCTGGGTGTACGAGTTTCGCTTGGAGCTACTGTATGCATATGCGTGTTTGTAAAGAATGCTACAAATACGACTATTAATGTTTCCTGATATATGTAAGAGAAACGGTTCTTTTTCTTCTTTGTATGAATACCGTCTTATATGTGTACGAGGATCTATTTAATATACTTATTGTAGGGTAGTAGTTAATTATTTCGAGATATTCCAAACGGAATTACGATTTGTTTAATTACGTTGCAAAGTTCATATATTTGTGATTTAATACGCAAGGTACCAATAAAACACTTCTAATATTCGTGTTTGCGTAAGGAATAGGCAATAATATGCACATTTCACGCAGAGAAAAGATATGGTTACACTATGGTCACCGCAACAATAATATGTTCTCTCCAATAAAAGCATGTTCGTCGCAACCATAGTATTGTTTTTTGAATTTCATTTTGACAATAGTATGATTGCGAGCATATTGCTATTGTTGAAATGTAACAATAGTATTATTGCCAAATTTAGAAATGAAAATATGGTTGTAACAACCATATAAACATAGTTGGTGCAACAAAAGTATTGTTGTTTAAAATTTACGTTAAAAAATATGATTACGGCAATCATACAGTATGGTTGTGACTATGAACATAACAAAACAGGTTTTGTAGAGCACACATGTATGTGTGTGCGTATGTTTTTTGATATACAAAAAAACACATACACACGATACAGTGAATGGTTGCTGTCCATTAAAAAAGACAACAACAATCGGAAGGTAGTTCGAGGGATTTTTATTGTGTTTAGCTTGTTCGGTGAAATACTCTAATAACGACTGGTTCTCGTTTATTTAAAATCTGCCTCCACTTAAGTATATAGCCATTGATCATGGTTTAATCACATTCGTTACTTGGTGTCTACGGATGGTGAAGTAGCATTCACCCCTGCTGGCAACTTAAAGTATTTTTGACCGTTGGAATATATATTTTTGTTTCTTGAATGAAATGTTTAATAAAAACATGGCTTCAATTCTGGCTATGAGCTAATAGTAATGCAATTTAATTTAATAAAAACAATTTAATAAAAACCTCTATTTTTGAATAACAACAATAACTAACTGGTTCTGTGTGAATCATACTATGGTTGTGGGGATCATAGTATGGTTGCGTGTGAATCATACTATGGTTGCGAGGATCATACTATGGTTGTATGAGAAAGATACTATGGTTGTGAGGATCATACTATGGTTGTGGGGATCATAGTATGGTTATGTGTGAATCATACTATGGTTGTGGGGATCATAGTATGGTTATGTGTGAATCATACTATTGTTGTGAGGATCATAATATTGTTGTGTCACAACCATATACCCAACAATAGTATGATCCTCTTCGAATATTGTCACCCCAACCATACTTTTTTTCTGCGTGTTGCGTGTATCATTGCGACCAGCTAGGAAAAAAGAAAAACAAATTGTGTAAAAGCTGTCAGAAAACGATGTGAAGGAAGCATATATGCTTCTAAGATGTAAAGCATTTGGTTTCTTTAATATTTAGTGCTTTTTCTGGTAGAAATAAAGGGTCGGCCAACTAAAATCCATGTCGGCAGCACACATTATGTTGTTGAAAAGTTGCCCACACCAACGACGAAACGCCGCGTCTACCAGACGGTGATGTGTTTGCTTTAACTTCGCTGACTTACTTTCCTTTCCTCTATGACAAACAATAACAAACCTGATCTAACTAGCTTGTGGAGATAATCCTCTTTCAAAAGTTAAAACGCACGATGTTAATTGTAAATAACACAAAAGGTTTTTAGTGAATTATCTTAATATTTTTATTATAATAGAAAGACCTATGAAAATTATGCGTGAAACAAAAGATCGACCAAATGCTCGCCACAGCTTTGGTGGCATACCTCTATTCGATCCGGTCTACATTTGCAATGACTCTGAAAGATAATGACATCCTTTAGCTTTTAAATATCCCCAAAAAAAAGCAGTCCAACGGTGTCGAATCAGATGTTCGGGACGGCCTATTATGATAGCCACATCGCGGCGGGACATAACACGGCCATTGCATTTTTCGCGCAAAAGAGACATTGTTTCATTGGCTGTGTCGCAAGTGGCACCATCCTGTTAAAACTACATATCGTCCAGGTCCCTATCCGTTGTCATCTAGCGACAGAGAACATAATTCACGGTAACTGCTCGGCCGACATCATTTTCTAAGAATTGCAGCTCGATGACAGAACGATCGCAGCAATCTCAACACTCTGCAAATTGTGTACCTTTCCATGGTTTCATTTGTCAAACACGGAAACATAGAAATGTCTAATTAAGTTGGGGAAAAAACTTGACATTAAGGTCTGACTCACAATTAACATCGTGCAATATGGTTGGACTACGGCAAAAGCATGCGTAGTCTTCAGCTCAACTCGAAATGTTTCTGTAAGGAAAATTTTGAATACGTCAACTTGCAGTTAGCAGAGAGGGATGAATTAAGCTCTCTCGTGAAGGTTTCAAAGCCAAAGGAAAATAACTTATTGGTGTAATGTTAGCAAGAAACCACTTAAGGCGACTCATTTGACAGATTCATGCATACAGAGAAAAAATCAGTTGGAAATCGGTCCGAACTAAAAAAATTCGGTTAGATAAACCGAATTTATGTTGCAATAACCAACATTCCATAGTATTGATGGTTGTCACAACCATATAACGGCCAATAACACAGTTATACAAACTGAATTCAGTTTTACTATTGGTTTCGATAATTTGCTGTTATGCCAACCAACCACTTATGATGTACATGCTACTTTGACACCAATAATTGGTGGTGACAACAGATTAGTTTTTTGTAGTGACCAAACCCCGTTAAGTTGGCTGTTGTAAAATAATATTGCTTATTCCAACATCAACATATAAATTCTATAATATTTTATCGGTTTTAGTCACAACAAAAATTTTGTTTACTACGAAAACATATTTCAAAACCCCAAAAAATGTTTTAAAAAAATGGTCAAACAGTTTAAATTTTTTGCGTTAGACGGTTAATGCTTCCAAACGATACTGCCGTATAAATATACAAAATATATATTAAAAAAAATATTTTCCAGAATAAAGAAACAGACTTAGCTATTATTTAGCGACATTACTTAGACTTGATTAGAATTTTTGCCATAGCTACACCACCTTAATATTTAAAACAACAACCATTTTTTCATTGGTTTTTTCCCTAGTTATGGCCACCTAAAGCTTGGCAATAAATATTGTACTAAAGGTTGATCCATATAGAGGTGTTTTTTCACAACAAAAAAAAATATATTAAAATTCAAATCAGGTGTGGAATACTTTTTGGTAATTTAAAAGGACATTTTTTGGCATTTATTTTTTGAATAGAATTTCCTTGAAATGTTGCCCGCAACTACGCCTCAGGGTTTCCATTCTGAGGGTCCAATTTTGGATGGCTTTAATGACACGCGTAATATTGGCTTCCATAACCTGAATCGTCGCTGGTTTGTCAGCATAGACTTTGGACTTTACGTAACCCCAAAGAAAAATGTCTAAAGGTGTGATATCAGTCGATCTAGGCGGCCAACACACATGTCCAAAATTAGATGCTTTTCGAAATGACCTCTCAAAAGATCCATTGTTTGAGCTGCTGTACCGCAAGTTGCACCGTCCTGTTGAAACCAAGTGTCAAGTTTCAGGTAGCATAAATATCGATATCATGGCGCGATAGCAAGCACCATTCATGGTAACGTTCCGGCCATAATTATTTTTTAAAAAATAAGCACCGATGATTCCATAAATAAAATGATAAAATGCACCAAACCGTTGTTTTCTCTGGGTATAATGACACCTCTTGAACCTCTTTTTGTTGCTCTTCAGCCCAAATGCGGCAATTTTGTTTATTGAGTTTGCCGTTGAGCCAGAAATGGGCCTCATCTCTGAACAAAATTTTGGTCGAAAACAGCGGATCTTCCCGTTTCTCACCGAACGCTCATTTCCGTAATACAGTTGCCAACATTTAAAGGAAATTAGTTTCAAAAAATAAATACCATAAAATGTCCTTTCAAATTACCAAAATAGATTCCACACTTGATTCGAATTTTTATAATTTTTTTTTTGTTCTGAAAAAAGTAACTCTGGACGGATCACCCTATATTGCTTAATTAAGTTGTTTCTTTATTTTTTTTAAATTTTACATATTTTCAAAAACTACTTATAACCAACAATCTATAACAACAATAAACACATGACACATTTAGTTCCAATACTCATCTTAGCCAGTTAGGATAACCGATACTTGTTTTCTTCTGCCGAAAGTGTAAGTCCCTCTTTCTGAAAATTGCTGTGTATCCAATCAACATTCGGTTTTAACGATGGAATACATGGATAGTTCGTGCAACCACCAAAATTCGGTTGGCAAAAAAATCGGTTGTGGCAACAAATCTGTTCTCAGTGTGTGTGCAATGCACAAAACATACGTACATAATTTATCTAAACCCAGTGCAACAACCGAAATGAGAATTTGATGAAACCAGTTGCAAATGAAAGTTCACATTATCCATAACAAAACCTTCAAGGGTTTTTTTAGTTCAGTGCGAGATTTTTTTTTGCACGCATTTGAAAATGGTTAATTTGGAACGTTGTCTAACAAGAAAAGATCATTGAAAATTTGACAAAATAATGCTTATTTATTTTTATTATCCTAGAAAGTCGTTGTATCGAACTGTTTTTGTGATCGAGGAATTAATTTTTTATATTTATTTTTACCTAAAACTCACGCTAGATGGCGCTGTCATACAAATGGTGCTATTTCTTGTAGATTTTCATAGACAAAACGGTGCATTTACTTGTTTAGGCTGAAAAATCAATTGTTGGTGTTGGCTTTATTGAAAAACATATTTCCAATGATACTACGAAGTACATTTTATTATTCTCAGTACTATTTTAAAAATGCAATTTTTATGGAAAAAACAACTTTTTTATTCAAAAGTATTATATCTTATTTGGATTTGCTTAATCATCATTATCACTGTCGATTTGCATGTTTGAAATAGCAAAAGCTCCAGAAGTAGTAGGCTGTGATCTCCGTATGTGTTTGGTTCCTGCTCTTCGTCAGTATCTTTTCATCGGTTGTTCTCTTAACCACCAGCATAAATCACCTAACCTAACTGCCGGTTCTATGTACAGGATTGACCCGAAACTCTTCGGCCAGGGGCAGTCACCTCAACAATATATGTTTTTTGTTCGTCCATTTTTTCGTCGTGGGAGCAGCACTTCCCGGAATGCCTGCTCCGAATATTACTGGTCCGAGCCGGGATCGAACAAAACCCCGGACCTTGGATCTGCTCGGTTTGTCAGAACCGAATACACCATCGTGCTACGTCTGTAAGGTGTAATCGTTGCATGGAGTGGGTGCACTTCAGGAGCTGTTCAGGTCTGAACCACATCAGGGAGTATAGCGAAGCAGACTTTGTTGCCTCATGCTGTATCAACGAAGTTAGCAGTTGGTCTCTGGATTTGGTGTTATCATCGTCGTCTGCATTTTCGTCGTCGTCGTCATCATCATCATCTAACTACGAGACTCCCCCGCAGTCGCCCTCGCAACAGCATCAACACATACAGCATCTTACACCACAGATTGCTGTTGCCACTCCTGACAGTGCATCAATCTTGCAATTTAATTGTAATGGCCTACGCAACAAAATCAGTGAGGTCATAGAATTTATGAATCGGAGAAACATCATGGTCGCTGCGATCCAAGAAACTAAGCTGAATGCCACCTGCAGCCTGCACAGTTGTGACGGATACAACGTGCTACGTAAGGATCGCACCAGAAGTGGAGGTGGGGGACTTGCTTTCCTGTTACACCATTCTGTGCAGTACAGACCTATTTCGCCTGAGCTTGACTCTAGAGACCCATACATGGAATGTATGGGGGTAGCAGTCAAGTCTGGAACTGCCGAAATAGAGCTGTACAACGTATACATCCCGCCGGTTGGTAGCTGTGCCCCGCGTTATCTGCCAGACATTAGCAATTTGCTACAAGGCAATAACCGCTTGGTCCTAGGAGACTTTAATGCTCACCACGAACTGTGGCATTCTCTCCTAGACAACGACCAGAGGGGCATAGCTTTGGCAGAGCAAATTGATAGCTCTACGTTCTGCACAGTGAATGAGGACGCCCCCACGCGGATTATGGGCGATTGCCATAGCTCGCCAGACATCACTTTGGCATCGCCTGGCCTGATCAACGACGTCACCTGGCAACCCGTCATCTCACTAGGATCGGACCACCTTCCCATAATTCTCTCCATAAATAGACCACCCGATTTCATAACCTCTGAACGCCGTACGTTTCTCAATCAAAAAAAGGCTGATTGGGAGGCCTTCAGAGAAGCCACCAACCGCAGCTTTAATAATCTAGCTATTCCGTCGGACGTTCGGGTAGCCGAGAAAAAGTTCCGGGCCATCATTAACGCAGCAGCCGCTCGCCATATCCCTGCTGGTCGAATACCCGAAGTACGACCAAACTTCCCAGCAGAGGCAGCGGGACTCGCAGACGAGCGTGATGACATTCGTCGCTCCAACCCTTCTGACCCTAGAATTAGGCATCTCAACTCCGAGATCAGTAGGTTGGTCAACGAATATAAGCGGAACAAATGGCTAGACCACTTAAAGCAGTGCAACTTGAGTTCCGGAATTGGTAAGTTGTGGACAACGGTCAAATCACTCTCTAACCCTGTAGGGAAGGATGATCGGACAGCTGTCACGTTCGGTGATAGAACAGTGACAGATCCGAAGCGGTGCGCGTGTTATTTTAACCGGCTTTTTATTGAGCACCCAGAGAGTGATAAGGCGAAAAGGAGAGTATTGCGTCGTATCCGCGCTCTCCGAGTCGAAGAGGCACCACAACAATTTACCGTTGGCGAAGTTGCCCATGTCATCCGCAGCGCAAAGTCATCAAAGGCGCTGGGTCCGGACGGAATCTCAATGCTGATGTTAAAGCACTTGGATACTCCGGGAGTAGAGTACATGACCAAAGTGCTCAATCTGTCGCTAGCCACTCACGAAGTTCCCGATGCCGGGAAAATTGGCAGAGTGGTCCCGCTACTGAAGCCAGGCAAAGACGCAAGTAAAGGAGATTCGTACAGGCCGATCTCCTTGCTTTCTCCAGTAGCAAAGACGCTTGAAGCACTGCTCCTCCCCAGCCTGATCGAACACTTTCTTGGTGCTGATCATCAGCATGGATTCCGCAAGCAGCACAGCACAACAACTGCTTTACACGCCATCACCACACGTATAAGTCGCGGCCTTAACCAGAACAAGCCTAACGACAGGACGGTCCTCGTGGCTCTTGACCTCACAAAAGCCTTCGACGCGGTCAATCATGCCACTCTGTTCGAGGACATTGAAGAAACGTCCCTTCCGCCCAGTTTGAAACGTTGGGTCGTAAACTATATGTGTGGGCGCCAGTCATATGTAGAATTTAGAGACAGAAAGTCGAAGCCCTGTAGAGTTAAACAAGGAGTTCCCCAGGGTGGAGTCTTATCCCCGGCTCTGTTTAACCTCTACCTCTCTAAAATTCCTGCACCACCAGACGGCGTTGAAATTGTGTCGTACGCTGACGATTGCACAATTCTGGCGTCAGGACCTAAAGTGGATGACATTTGCGAGAAAATCAACTATTACCTCACTGACTTAGCACGTTTCTTCACTGCGAGGAATATGAAAATATCCGCCTCCAAATCATCAGCCACACTGTTTACTGCTTGGACCGCAGAGGTGCGGTTGTCACTCAATGTGAAAGTCGATGACGTCAACATCCCGACCACCAACTACCCCAAAATCCTTGGGGTCACATTGGACAGCCTTTTTAGATCCTCTGCACATGCTACAGCTATCTGCGATAAACTCAAAAGTAGGAACAAGGTCCTCAAGTCACTTGCCGGCAGTACTTGGGGAGCCGACAAAGAAACCTTGTTGACCTCTTACAAAGCGATAGGTCGGTCGGTAGCAAACTACGCAGCACCTGTATGGTCGGCGAACGTGAGTACGACGCAGTGGAAGAAAATTCAGACATGCCAGAATGCCGCCCTTAGAACATCAACAGGGTGTCTTCTTATGTCCTCTGAGGACCATCTACATGAGGAGACGAAGGCTCTTACCGTGCGCAGACACAATTTCCTGTTGTCTAAGCAATACCTGCTAGGGTGTTTTCGCAGCAGTCATCCTAACCACCATCTCTTGAACAGGATGCCTCCACCCAGGCAGATCAGGAACAATCTTCATGGTCTAGAGAGAGAGGTCCAGCGGTATAAGAGAGAACCTTTAGATCATCGAAACTATCAGGCAGGTTTGAACAACATTCACGCCGATGATGTCGCAGCAGCAGTATCCAGCTACCGTGTGAATGCAGTGCTAGGGGAACATCCCCCGGAGATTTCACCTGAGGAGAAGGTACTACCTCGGCAGACGCGCGTGGTTCTGGCGCAGCTGAGATCCGGATGGTGCAGCCGCCTCAATTATTACTGGGCACGAATTGATGCTAACGTTCCGGACATCTGCCCCGCCTGCCATCAGGGACCACATGATGTACTGCACCTCTTCAATTGTCCGGCCAAGCCCACTCAGCTGACCCCCAGGTCTCTGTGGACGCATCCAGTTCAAATGGCGCGTTTCCTTCACCTGGATATCGAAGCAGATCCCCCATAGACGAACAAGACTTCAAAATAAATATATTGTTGTTACAACAACAACAACAACCTAACATAGAAACTAGTTTCTTTCCTCTGTTTTCCTCAGATTCGGTGGAAAGTTGGTTTTCAAACCATGGTGGTGATGAAGAAAGTGAATTTTTAATGACATATTCACACCAAGTTCCCCAAAGGCTTTAAAGAGACGTTTAACTATTTGTGCACTATCATATTCTCGTTTTGTACCAAGAATATTTTCAATTACGTCTTTAATTTCATTCCGTGCAATTAATTGATTCAATGAATGATGAAAATCATAATTTTTCACCCATCTTCTAATGTCTAGACCATTAAACATACCTGTAAAATTAGAAAAAAATATTGGAAATTCATATTTTAAAACCATTTATTTTATTTGTATACAATACCTTCTTTAACTTTACTAGCACTGAGTAGTAAAAATGTAGATCTTAAGGTAGTGAAAGCTAGTCCATCCGTTTACCTGTCTTGCTTTGTGTTTTATGTGTAGTAACTACTGCAATATACAGTATACATAAAATATACTTTACACTCTTTTGATAAAATTAAATAAATAATAACCACTTTTTGTACGTGGTTATGAGTTATGAAAATTTACCTAGATGTTGGAGCAATTTCGCAGCAGTTTGCTGTTTTGGCCTGATTTCATCCCCATCCACATATACTTTTTTGTTTTCGAAATCTTTAGGTGATTTTAAAATGTTTCTTCCACTTTTTTATCCACTTATTAAACTTTTTTTGTTCCTGTCGATTATTCTTGTTGAGCACAAAGTAAATTTATTCATATCTATGTACATCTCGCCCATGACTCCTTTAGTAAGATAAATCATATGACTCAAATAAAAGCCTCTGAATGATTTTAAATTAGGACTTTTATAAACTACAGTCACAGACTGACTTTCTTGTTTTTTTATAGTCTTATTTTTAAATTATCTAGTTTTTTATAGTAATAAGTAAGTATGACAAAGGAAATGTAAAGCTAATTGTAAGTGAAACCTACTCAAAAAACCATAGAAAGCAACAGGATAAAACAGGAATTAATATGTTTTTTTATGTTATATAGAAAGGCTAGTAATTGGCCAGCCCAATTGCCCCAGTAAAAAACAACAAAAATTAATACAAATTTCATATATGCAAGGTGTACTAAGGACATATTTTAAGGTTATCAAAACAACATATATTTGTCATAAGAAAAGTGGGATATATGCTCAAATTTTTAAACATATAAGGCATGCGATTTCTCGGAGATCCCTTTATGACTAACAGGTCAATTCCGGCACCAACCTCTAATCTTTATTTGTTTTTCTAACGGATAGTTTTTTAAGATGCTCATATATATATGGCTAAAAAGGACCATATATGTGTTCCGTTCTATTAAAAACTTAAAAGCTACTATATTGCATACAATAAAATACAATAAACTCATTGGGAAGTCATTAACTAGATTTTGTAAAATGCTCACAACATTTAGTATAGTACGCAAAAAAATGCTAACTGCGAGTACTTACGTAAAGCGCCCACTTGCGCTTAAAATATATTATTACGGACAAAAATACAGGGTCACTTGAAATTATTTGGAAAGAAGTATTTTTTTCAAATTTTAGATATGTTATTTTATTTAATTTTTTGGTTTACATATGGGTCATTTCATGTCAAGTGACCCAACTTTTGCAATCGATGTCTCCCGATCAACTTGCACCAAAGTTAGTCCCATTGAATAGTAGTTTAGACACGAACTTTGAACTAGATCGTTTAAGGACTCTCTGAGTTAGAGTGGGAATTTTGAAATTTTGGCCTAATAAGCGTTTTTTCGCCATGTAACTAATTAATTATTGTTCCTAGCAAAAAAAAATGTCAATCTTATTCAATCTTATAAAATATTATTAAAATTAAAAAAAAAAATAAAAAAATGCTTGTCGGTTTTTTTTTGGAAAATCATAGGCCCAAAAGGGTCCATTTTTTGCCCAAAAAAGGCATCGGTCCTTTCCTTTAAGATTTGTATGGTCTCTTAATGGGATGCGACATTTTTATCTATCAAAAAGAATGTTTTGAAGCTCAAAACAACGTTTTTTCAATTTTAACCCTATGCACGAATATATAAAACCTTAAAAACGACTCTTATACTGAAAGACTAGACAAATGAACCTTTCCAACGGTATTTAACGTGTCTAACTAAAATGTCATATCCGCGATAACAAAATACCCACATTTGTCCAATTCAGGGATAAAATCACAGTTTTTATATAAAAATGTTGAAAAAATAGTTTTTAAATAACAAAATTTTGTTTATAAAATATTTAAATATTAAAAATTTTGCAATATTGCAATACTGAGTATTTTATTCGTCTATCATTGTGGCTCTCTTGCCAATCCTATAGGTAGTTTGGAGCGCACGTAACAATGAATGTGATTTTAATCGTCAAAATATCAGGTACTCCAGAGACAAATTGTTAAATGAGGTGGACATAATTTTTGGCCTTTCTTGACTTCCCAAACTGGGTGGAGATAATTAATAATATTTTTTTTTTAATATTATGTAAATAAGGCAAAAATAAACATTTGGTTAGCCTTTATTTTTGTTATGTAACATGCAGTTAACATACACTAACAAGAGATTTCAGACTCATTCATCAAAATATACTATCTAGAAGATCTTAAAAAACTATTAATTATCATTCTAAAGACATTCGGAAATCAGCTTATTAGAAACAGTGTTAAAGTTTAGAAGTGTGTTATTTACATAATCCATCTTCAAAATGTCTATGGCTCCTAAACAGGCGAAGCTTGCAAAGGATTTTTTTCGTTTTGTTTTACTCCCTTTAACAAAAAGAAGCAAAAGTCATTGGATACGCGACATATTTTCGACGCCGTAGTACAAAAATTCGCTGTCAAAACGGTTGAAAATTTGTGGATCCTGCAGAAAAGAGCTAGGGAAAATGCAAGAATTACTTGCTTTGAATAGTTTGAATAGAGCCTTGCACTGAAGTTATCCCAGATGGAGACAAAAGTTATTCAGAAAATGATGACAGAACTGTTGATGATGATGGCTGTTCTAACTTTTTAGAAGAATGAGTGTCAAAACCGATACCATAAGGATGCAGTAGAAGTTCTTGAACAAATAAGAGAGAAATACAAAATGTCACAGAGTAGAGCTGAAAGAATTCAACTTCTCATGCTAGCTCCACCAACATGGTGTTGTGCAAACATAATGACTTTGAAACGTCTCAACGAAAAGCAAGAATTGCTAAAATATTGCTTGCCGAGCATGGGATTATCACACTCCCCAACAAAAAGAAGGGAAAACTGTTATATACAATAAAAGCTCGAATAGTTCACTTTGATAAAGTAAAAACATACAAATTTATCAGATCACATAATTTTGAACGAAAAAGTAGGGTCATTTCAAAAGACTACATGAAAATTAAAAACTATCTTTAAAACTTTGACTTACTGGTAATATTTAATTGTAACGGGACATCAACGTAGAGGTATTTTTTCAAAAGGTTTTTTTTTACCGATTACGCGTGAGTTGTGTTAAACTTTATTTTTGTTTCTTTTCAGTATTGTTTGCCATTTCATCATGGAAAGACTTACACCGCAACAACGTCTCCAAGTTGTGCAACTGTATTATGGAAATATACGTTTGGCAAGCAACATTTTTCGACCAAATAAAATATGTTTTCCAAAATGATGAGGGCCGGAACGTAACCGTGAATGGTGCTTGCTATCGCGCCATGATATGCTACCTGAAATTGAAGCCCGTAATCTTGACGACACTTGGTTTCAACAGTAAGTGTCACTTGCCATACAGCTGCTCAAACAATGGATCTTATGAGAGATCATTGCACGTTTTGGACAGGTGAGTTGGCCGCCTAGATCGACTGATATCACACCTTTAGACATTTTTCTTTGGGGTTACGTAAAGTCCAAAGTCTATGCTGACAAACCAGGTATGATTCAGATTTTGGAAGCCAACATTACGTGTGTCATTAAAGACATACCGGTAGAAATGTTCGAACGAGTCATCCAAAATTGGACCCTCAGAATGGAAACCCTGAGGCGTAGTGGCGGCCAATATTTAAAGGAAATTATATTCAAAAAATAAATGCCATAAAGTGTTCTTTCAAATTACCAATAAAGATTCCACAGTTGATTTGAATTTTTATATTTTTTTGTTCTGAATCTATATCCTTCGAAAAATAGGTTGCACCTTGTTAGCTTTTGGTCCACCTAATACTGGAAAATCCTTTTCAGAACAAAAGACCATTCTAACTGAATGTTTCCCAAAAATTCGTCCTTATTCCTTGATTTTACTAGTATAATTTTTTTCTGGACTATTTTTTTAAAAAATATTCTTAAGAATTTAGATGAGGAAAGTATGCAGGATGTGGTATTATATTCACGTTGTTATCCTGAAACCAATTTTTTTAAAAGAAGTGTGTTTTGCGCCGTGTTATTTCTTAAACACACGTTTTTTCTACTACCAATTAAATTTATTTTTGATTCGTTTAAGTTTGATAAAGATTAGTCACGTCCCACAAAGTTTCCAACTTTCGGGCGTTTCCAATTTTTGTATATATTTTTATGTATGTTATATGCGATTTTCCGCTGTCTCTTGTATAATCGCTGGGTCTTTTTATAAAGATTTACCAAATTGAATGATTTCTACTTTTCAGCGCCTAACAGTTTTAACAGAAATTGTAACTCCTAGCTCAGTTTTAGCCGCTCCAGAAGACTTCAAAAGAGGCGCGTTGCCTCTTTTGATATTATGTGATTTTTAAGTAACATATTTTTGAAAAAAATTTGTTACAGTTTTATATTGCAGATAATAATAAGTTATTAATAAATCCCAATTTTTTATGTCTGCTTTGGGTAAAGTTTCTCATTTTAGACTATGTAACATATTGTCTTAAATTGTAAGGTGTTGTCAGATTAAAATTTTTAAAAACTCTTTCTATTCACTATAATTTCAAGTAAAAATATTTTAAATAGCATAACAAATTTGTCTGAAATTTTAAAAATTTTGTGAAAATTGTTAGTGACCCAGTATTTATTTCCGAAAAAATATATGTATATGTTATAAACTTATATATAAAAATATGTGTTTACATAGCACTTTGCATAAAAATATGAATAGCTCATTATATGTAACGTCCGGAAAGGCATGAATATATTCCCAAATGTTATATTTTAAATACATTTTAAATACAAAAATTGTGAACTCATATAAAGTGTTTGTGTAATGGAGGGACGAAACCAAATCAGTAATGTTCTGTCCGTCGTCCAGTCCGCACGCGTTTTGTGTTGTCCGCGTTAAAGTAGCCTATCATCCGTCCTACAAAAAAAAATTACTCAAAATAAAAATAAAACACGGAAAACAAAACCAATAACCAAACAATAAACAAGCATCAACATAACAACTGCAAAGCTAAATCTACTTTACCAAAAATAACAAAAAAACTAAATCTGAAAAAAGAAATCATAAAACAAAATGCTAATAAGAACCAAACATTCATATGTTCAATAATCCTAACACAACAACATCAATAAGAAAAAAAAGAGAAATAGAACAGAAAAAATAATAACACACAAAGACCAACGATAACTCACTAAGAGAACATGTTTATCTCTTTCCGTGATCTATTGTCACCCCCCTCCCTCCCCCATTACACATCTTTTCCAATCTTTGTAAGTGCAGTTGACTCTTTTTGTCGTTGCCCCTCCAATGTTTAAGGCATAACACTAAGCATTGGAGGGACCAGCAGCGGCAAAGGGGTGAGTTTGTTTACTGCACTTACATACTGACATTTGTTGTTGTTTTCTGTTTGGCGTAATGATAACGAAATTTAACATACATTTCGCCAACATACGTGGCCTGCGTACGAATTTTTTCGCTGTGTTCTCCCACATTCATTAGGCCTGATGTTCTGGCTCTTTGTGAGACCCAGGTGCGTGAGGATTCTGATCCACAGGATTTTTACGTCCCTGGGTATCACACACTAACTCTTTTTATTTCTCACAGAGGACTTGTGGTATATGTACGTAACGATATAGTGTTTCAGAGCCAGCAACACTTATGCTCACAAGATCCAGAATTTCACTCCCTTTGGGTTAAGTTCAGGATTGGAACACACGTACTTCATTTTGGGTTTATATACAGAAGCCCAAACTCGGAAAGGGAGGCTTCCCTTAACGGCTTCGACGCCCTTCCGATTCTATAACGAAAGTTTTGGAGAGTTATCCGGGCAGTGAAATAGTCGTTGCTGGTGATTTTAATGTCCACAATTCCGCCTGGCTTTCGCATTCGAGCCAAACAACTCCGGAGGGCCAATACGCCGAGCTCTTCGCCGCGCAAAATGGCTTGACGCAACTAGTGAATGAACTGACACATATTCGGTGTGTAGAAGGGCACCATCACAATATTCTTGACATTTACTTAACTTCACATCCTGAAAAGTACGAAGTTAATGTCCATGCACCTCTTGGTAATTCTGATCACTGCATTGTTTCAGCATCCGTTTCGTATTCCGCCCTTCGTGTCACTTCGATACCAGCCCCAAAGCGAACAGTTTTTATCTACGAAAAGGCACGTTGGGCTGAGCTGAACCATTTTTTCAGCATTTTAATTGGAAACTGTGCTTTCTCGACAACGACTTAAATGCTGCTGCTGAAATGATCCAACATATAATCTTATTTGGAATGAAGACATTTATTCCAAATAAAGTTATGTCGGCTAAACCCGCCAAAAACGGTTGGTTTAACCAGGCATGCAGGGATGCTGTCAGATCTAAAGATGAGGCGTTCGGAACAAAAACGCCAATACTGAACTGCTGCGGAAACAGGCAAGATCTTCGTGTGCCAGAGTGCTTAGGCGTGAACAATTTCTTCACGAACAACGTCTACGCACAAAGGTTCTTGCTTCCCCCAGGGGAAGTAAGAGCTTTTGGTCGTTTGTAAGAAGAGTAAAGGATAGTTCATCATCTATCCCAACTCTTGTTAAGGACGATCAGTTATTCACTGACCCGATTGATAAAGCTAACCTAATGGCTGAAAAGTTCGCAGGAAATTCTTCCTTGCCGGAAAGCAATCAACCACTCCCCGTGATCGAAAACGTATCTAGTTCCATGCCTCAGATATTTTTTCGAACACGTGGGGTTAAAAGGGTTCTTGCGAATCTCGACGTAAATAAGACCCCGGGCCCGGATGGTATTTCGGCACTTGTCCTGTGTAAGTGCTCCTCGACTCTAGCCCGTCCATTACGCAACCTCTTCAACCTTGCTTATCGTGCGGGAGTCTTCCCAGCGTGTTGGAAGGTTGCGAACGTCCACCCGATCCCTAAAAAGGGTGAAGCCAATAATCCTGCAAATTATGGAGAGCATTGTTAACCATTACTTGTGAGGCATCTATAGTCCAACTGCCTGCTTAGTGATCGACAGAATGGCTTCCGTAGAAATCGCTCTACGGGAGACCAGATGGCTTTCTTGACGGAGCACTGGAGTCGGTCTATCCCCCAGTTTGATGAGAGTAAGGTTGTGGCTCTGGATATCTCCAAGGCCTTTGACAGAGTCTGGCACGGTGCACTCTTATCAAAGCTGATGGCTTTTGGTGTCGGTGATACTTTCGCTCGTTTTATATCGAGCTTTCTTAGAGATCGCACTATAAGAGTTGTTGTAGATGGGTTCTCATCCAACGAACATATGCTTACTAACGGAGTACCACAGGGCTCCGTCCTTTCTCCCTCTTTATTTTTAATTTTCATTGATTATCTGTTGGGTCAGACCGTGAATCCAATATACTCCTTTGCGGATGACAGTAACTTTTGATAAAGTATGGCATGCGGGTCTAATAAAACAAATTTCCGGAATATTACCTAAAATGTATGTAGACGTAATAAGATCGTACTTAAAGTTCCTGTTCTTTAGAGTAAAAGTAGAAGACGCTTATTCGAACCTGGTAGAAGTACTTAGTAGGGACATAAATTCTTTTTCAACATTGAACAGACCCATTTCAATAGTAGAACTAAACATATCCCGTTTATGTCATATGGAAACAAGGAGTCAAAACATCGACCAAAGTTTACCAAGAAACCGCTTTGAAAGCTGTTGTGGAACCTCTAAACAATTCCCTGTTCCAAAACCATCCATGGACTTTCCAGCAGGATTCTGCGACAGCCCAGAAGGCTAAAACGTACCACGCCTGGCTTCGAAACAATTTGCCAGCGTTCATTTCCTCTGAAGAATGGCCCTCAGACAGTCCAGTTTTGAACCAATTGGATTATAAAAAGTGGACGGTTTTAGAGGACAATGTTTGTCACAAAAGATACCCTAACATTGGATCCCTTAATACGGCTTTGGTTCGAGCTGTGGCCAATTTTCCAATGGACGAGGTTCGTGCAGCTATTGACGATTGGCCAGTGCGACTTAAGGCGTGTGTAAAGGCAAAAGGCGGACATTTTGAATAAGTAGACTCTTTTTGGATACAATATACATCAATAAATATATAAAAAAATATTTGGTCCAAAAACATTCAGTATTTATTTTACAGCATAAAACGTGTGTAGCAGTATTTATGTCCCTACTAAGAAATAACAGGTGTTCTACAAGGAAGAATACTGGGTTCAATGTTATATATCCTATACACACATGATATACCTTTAACCACAAATTTAACCAACCTGCGGATGATACATCAACTCTTACTGTTGTAGATACAGCGACTCTTACTGTTGCTGATACAGAGATACAAGCTTACAACCATCTTCAATACAAGATAAACCTTATTTCTCGATGGACTAACGATTGGCGGATAAAAATAAATAACACAAAATCCGTCCATATTACAGTTACAAATAAATGTTTACAAAATACTCCAATTTACATAGATGAAGTTCAAATACCTTTTCAAACAATGCAAAGAAGCTCGGAATGAACTTGGATACAATATTGCAACGGAACGAGCATGTAAAGAAAAAATGCAAAAAACTCAAGTTTCAAAGGGCTAAACTAAAATGGCCTATTGGGAGAAAATCTGTTCTATTAACCGACAACAAAATTTGTAAATGAGTATACAACCAACAGCTAAAGCCGATCTGGTTATATGGACTACAGTTATGGGGATGTATAAGTACTTGCAAGAAAAACATAAAACCTATCCAAACTTTCCAGAACAAAGTCCTTAGAAGTATAGTCAACGCACCACCGTATGTCAGAAACAAAGACATTAATAGTGATCTGGGTATAAAAACGGTCGAGGAGAAAATTTAAGCCGTTGCCATAAAACATGATGCCAGTCTAAGGGCCCACGTGATTCCGGAAGCAGTCACCCTAATTAATATAACAGGCTTGCACAGAAGATTGAAACGATTAAAACTGTCCGACCTTATAATGTCGTTATTCGTCAATATAATTTGCCAATAATATATACACGAACTTATAATGTAAACTTATGTATATATATATATATATATATATATATACAAATTATATTGACGAATAACGACATTGCAAGGTCGGACAGTTTATATATATCTATATATATATATATATATATATATATATATATATATATATATATATATATATATATATATATATATATATATATATATATATATATATATATATATATATATATATATATATATATATATATATATATATATATATATATATATATATATATATATATATATATATATATATATATATATATATATATATATATATATATATATCTATATATATATATATATATATATCTGCATACATGTCGATTTATTTACTTTGCATTAAAAAAACAAATACATAGTTAAAAAAAGGGGTTGTGTTGGGCTGACAGACTTTGACGTGGGCCGTCTGTACTTGCTAAAATTTATATCTTTCTTCGCCACATTTTTAAGGGCGGCAGTTGGTTAGTTGGTAATCTTAAAATTTTGAGTTAGCGCTTCTCAATATTAAATATTCGCATTTTATTGCCATTGTCCATTGAACCCAGTGACTGAGCGACCGACTGGCACAGCCCAGCGTACAGATAAAATTGATCGTAGTAGGTAATTTTTATTTATTTAATAAAAACAACTAATGTTACTATGTTTTGCATTATAAATAGAATATGTTTACTAAATTTATACTTTGTCTTCGATTAATTAAAATAGTTTGTAATTAGGTTTGCCTAACGGGTAGAAATCCTTTACCATTTCCTTAAAAGTGAATGCCATCTCTGTTCTGTTTTAGGATTTGCTTCCTTTTTTCCATGGATCCGGATACGATCGTAGTTAAAAAATGTAAATTTGCTGGCAAGATTTTGGGTGGGTGTGTGTGAGTATGTGTGAGTGTGTGTCTGTGTGGGTGTATGGCTAGATAATGTATTCACTACTTATTGTACTAATCGAAATCGCTTTTTGTTTTGTTTTTTGTTCTCAAATTAAACTATTAATTTACATGGACATGTGTGTACATACAAGTTTCTTACTTATCAACAATATTAGGCATGTAATTAGTTACCTTACGCTTAGTACTAAGTTTACATACAGACATGTGTATGTTGTTCCTAAAAACTAAGAAATGCAATTACAATGCAATCCATTCGGGCGTGGCACGCGAGTACACGACGGGTGACGGGAGACAAACGTTTGGAATGCTACTGGTGCTGTGTGGGGTACTGGCTCTATCATTTCTTGTCGTTGTCCAGCTTGGTTTTGTCTAGGGACGATGACACCATTCCACCTCCGTTGGATGGGTAGAGTTTCTCCAGATAGTTAAGAGATTCGTTAAGGAATGTCTAAGGGGACAGAAATTAAACGTGTGGATATGTGAAGCGGGAGAGGGGAACGTACCTGAAAGGCGTGTAGGACGGCCATGATGGCGGGCGAACCGAAGCCATGGGTAATTAGTGAGAAGTGTGTAAGGTGGCGTTGCATGGATGGCTCCAGTAAATGTTGCGACCTCGTGCCGTACTGTGTGGTTCGATCCTGGCTGAGAACTTGCATGAGCTCCTTTGTTATCTAGCGGAAATACAGTGGAATATCAGAATAATTAGATCTGTGGGCAAGTTTGTTGTGTATATTGATGAGCTTACCTGTTGCGAGTGCAGTAACAGTTCCTTTCTCCGATATGATTCCTGTGGTTCGGTATTGTGCCGCACAATGTACTCCGCAAGTTGTCTTGCAGGAAACTCGGTCTCGCAAACGAAGTGGAAGTCCTTTGCCAAGTGTGCAGCCTCTCCCTCGACTAGTGATGTTAGTAAGGTGACATTAGCAGCCTTACGTCGTCCGGCGGGTAAGTTTAGACCAATTTTCTCCAGCTTCTCCCGTAGCAGTCGACCACCATTTTTGCTCTTAGCCCTGTATTGCAAAAATTCAAAAAAATAACGGTAGCTTATTACAATGCCTTGTCGAAAAGTGACTAAAAATAATGCAAACCTTCTCAGAACACCACCCAGCAGGGATGCATTCAGACATTCTGGGGGGGACAGCCTTCTCTGCACTTCTGCGATGGTCACCTTGTATTTCGAGGTGCTGGACAAAAGACTCAAGCGGCCGGGAACAGCACAAAATACCTCACTCGGCGAACCTGAGCTAATGTTTCCAACATCCTTCCCACTTTTCATACCTAGAAAAGAAAACAATGCCACTATTAGCTACGGTACACACGCACTTCAATGCTGACAGCAATACTACAATAAAAGATCATGTTGATACGAGAATAATGTACAGCAATCCTGCCAATTAGAGGAGTCAGATTTCTCTCACTCGCTCTCTCTTGCTGTGGCTACGGTGCTCCTCCTTGTTTAGAGTATTGTTTCTTGTTGGGAGTAATGTGCGTCACATATCAACCCTATTATGCCCAGGTGCGTGTTCGTAAACGCCCAACATTACTTTTTTGTGTGTGTGTTTAATTATCGGTATTTTCTTTTGTATGCCCGTAGTCCTTTCAAAAGGTCCCTTGAATTAGGATTGAGCAACATTGCCTACTTCGAAAACCACAAGGAAGTGGAAATTTCGTTAATGCGAACATCCTCGTATGCGATCGTCATATTGCGGAAAGCATGAATGGATCATACATAATATAATGTGGATGTACTTACTTTTGATCAGAGGTAGATCCGACATAAAGGCTACATTGTCATCCATTCCGGGATTTTGGCCGTCGTCCACAGCATTTTGGAGAGCCTGGTGTAAAGCTAATGGATCGTGGTCGTGCGCAAGACGTCCTCCGTGTGTTGTGCCGCTGGATATCGCACTGCCGTAATCACTTCTGCGATCGGAATATGGAAATCCATGTGATAACTGTGTCTGTTAAATAAGGAAACATTCGTCAATAGGGCTCAACTGGATGTTAACGCTCTACTCAAATAATACGAGTACTACTACTCGTACAACTTGTGTTGGATTCATTCTTGTATGAATTTGGATGTTTACCGCCTACTAGCTTAGAGTAGACATTAGGCTAGTTTTATTGAACAATCGAAAAATGACTATAATATTATATCGTAACCAAAAAAAACTTTTATATTTTATTATTACACAAAAATCTTGTATTGGAGAGTATATTCAAAAAGTTTTATGTCATTTATTCACTGCATGTTTTATTATGCACGTCCGAACGACGTCAAACTTACTACATTACCTAATATAACTTTCATACTATATGTCAGAAATAAGCCCTCAACTTCAACTAGGCGCTTATTCTATGGAAATTCTTCATTTGATAGATTAGACTGGATAGCAAAATCAGAATAGTTATTTTATCTGTTAACAAAAAGTGCCAATTTTGAGCATGTCTTTAGAAAACTTACTGCTGTACTTAATTCTAAAAATAAATTAGAAAAATAATTTGTTGAAGCCGTTTTAGTAATTAGTTTGGATAGAGCTAAGTACTATAGTTAGCCAGGCTTAGTACTAAATTCGCGACAAAAAATTATTTAATTAAATAATTAATTAAAATCAATGTCACTTTGCCATTTTGTTAAAAGCCTGTCTTCTATTTAAACATAGAAGCAAGAGGTCTTAAGCCGGTAAATCCCTGTTCAATGTGTAAAAGTAACATACCAAAAGAAAACAAACGAGCTAAACACAAAAAATTAATTTTACTACTTTTTTTTCTTCTGGACTATTTAGACACGAACAGAATTGGCATTATCGGTTAACAAATGACTTAACTATTGAGGTTTTTCTTATCCAGCCTTATTTAGTAAAACCACTAGTATTGTCCATGTGCTCCATGGGCTATGGTTTTTCGGTTTGCAAAACTGTTCGTGTAGTACAACTGATGGTTTCGATAAAGTCAACCCCAGAAATGATCGAAACAAATCCGTGATGTCGTTGTAAAAGATTACCGAGTCTAAGAACATTGCGTCGGCTACCTCGATTACATTTGGCATGAACATACTTATAAACAAATCTGATAGCAAAACGGTTGACTACCGATCAAAAATAACGTTTCAATCGAAGCAATGGAAAAATACTCTCAAAACTACCAGGAAGAAGCTGAAAACTTACTTCACGGTACATCCGTATACTCACTAAGTACGTCCCAAGGGTTAAGGCCTGCTACGAACGGCTAAGGCATTTTAAGGATTTACTTTTAAATCGCTTTGATCTAAATCTAGCCAACAATAAATAGCTTATTCATGTCCATAATTCTCGAGATCCCTGCAAATGACGGACGACCAAAAAGTGTATCAAACCTCCAACGAAGGATGAATGAATGGTATATTGAATTTGTCGTTCTGTTTGCAAACCACGAAATATTGATCAAAGACCCTATAAAGTATATATGTATATACATATATAATTGATAGTTGTAATATTCTAAGATGATCCACCTCGGAAAATATTACACTTTTTCATAATTTTCTTAATTTCTTCATACTTTTTCGTGGACGAATAGTAGTTTAAATAGGTATTGTTATTTGGAACACATTTAAAACCTCAAAAGGTCATAGTTGCTGGACTGGCTCATGTGGCCCAAAAAACGTCACGAATGGTTAAAACTTTTATTTTGTTACAAATCCAAACATAGAGTCCCAACTAACAGTGCCTATTTTAACCATTGTCCGTCCACAACAAAATATGATTTCTTAACCAAATAATCCAAAAGTGTTTTTTCCCCGAAGGAAACCTATGAGGAAACTTCTTCCCCCCTGGGCCGTTTACAATCCCAAACAGCTTATGACGATAAGCCTCATGCCAAATATTTGACCGCTTTCGTGCTTTCAACAGATACGCGGATAGACGGACATGTCTAGATCGTTTGACGATTTTTACAACGATCAATAATATGTATACTTATACACTATAGGGTCTCCGATCAATATTTCGTGGTGTTCCAAACGGAATGAAAAATCTTCTAAACAACCCATTTTACGGTGGAGGTTAAAAACGGAAGGTTGCACCATTTTTAGTTTTAACTGCTACATATTTTTGTCTTGTATGATCAAGCTTATATTGATTATCAAATTGTAAACTTTAGTACAAATTTTTAAGCATTAATTAAAATTATTTAAACAGCCAATATCAGTAAAATAGCATTACAATAACAATGCAAAATATAGAAATATTAGAGTACAGATATTTTTCCTGAATTGGATGCAACCACCGAACTCTAACTCGATAATATTACGATACAGGCAAACTAAAACGTAGTTCAAATTATTGCTTGCCTGTACCGCAATTTTGTATAAACTTGTTCGTTGGTGACAACAAATAATTATTTCTAATTACGAAGACACAAATGCATCTACTAAGTGCTGCTCACCCACACATTGAATACAATATTATAAAAACAAATACTTATACATGATACGAGTATAGGAAAAACATTCTGTAAAGGTTCTGGGGACGGATAGGTTATCGTGGAGGTACATACTCGCAGATGTAAACCCACTTTCAAATCCGGGTGAGGACATTGAACATTTTTGCGCGCATCGAACATTTTTGAGCAGCGGACTTTCTACAATGTAAATGTCGACGACTTTCAGATTAAGGGATGCATTAGCCTTCTTTAAATAGTAGGTACTGCTCTGTGAGTAAACGGATTACATAGTGCACAACTCACTAATTTGAGAAAGGTCCGGTTCTATCCTTACTGGAATGTTCACGGAATTATATTTTATTTATGGGAGACGATTATTCAATCGCTCTCCTTTGAACATTGTCAAGTAGCTCGAAGGGTGATTTTGGAGCACCTAGTCTTATATCTTCGGCCTGACGTAAGTTGTATAGATACAGAAAAGATCAGAAGAACTAAAACATTTCTTGCCCCGTTTTAGAAAGAATATAGACTTGAGTGCATCTTTCGACACTACGAATGCATGGCTCGCACAACGAGCGGCTCATTGTATTTTTATACCAAAAACATCATGTCCAATGTCCATACCATCGATGCAAATTTACGAGAACTTTTCTATGTGTGTGGGCTTACGAAATCCCTTAAGTTCGATTTAAGTGCAACATTCATTAAACACTTGACATTAAACGCAATTGGTGTTAATTCGTATTAAGTTTCATGGATTTTTCGAAATGTTTTCTTTACTCATCGCAATTGGATTTGCTATTAGTCGGCAGTCGAGCTTAGTCGTTCGACATTATCCAATAGGTTGTTTATATCTGTGAAACGTGGTTCAAACTATTAGGTGTATCAACGGGGGTTGTGACAACGGATATTTTAGGTAGCTCTGCATCAATTATTTGAGCCACATTTATAATCTTTATAATGGATTAGCTGTCCTGTGCTGGCATTAAACTGTTGGTTTTTCTTACTGATTTGAAAAAATTCAGGGAAATACGTAATAGTTATGATAACAACAACTAATTTGAAATGTGTTATTGCACTTTATATAGGCTGAACTTTAAGCCGATCGGAAAGCAATGCATCTTGTGGAAAAGTAGTTTGAAAATATTCTTTACAAGTGAACTGAACGAATACATTTTTAAAACTCCACTCGAACCAAGCTATAAATACGTCGAAGTTTTTAATTTGGCAGTATTTATTGTCTTTCTCTGCGTTCGGGGGTGTCTGCTCACCATCACATTTCATTGTCAATCTATGATGTAAAAATGGGTCTAATTTATTAAAGTCCATTTAGTTAGAAATATGAGTAAAAGCTTTTTCCAACTGGAAATAGGAAAAGTGGACAGGTGTGGTGAAGAAAGCTCTCTGCAACAAATGGTGATTTCAATTATTGGTAGCAATAGGGTATTTGTTAAAAATTCACATTTTAAATTTTATTTTTAATGGGTGTCGATACTTATTTACTTGCACCGATATTTTAAGTTTTATTAAGTAAGAATTGCAGCGTATCAACCAACATTCGGTTGGGCTGTATCATCCGCCCTGTACCGAAGAGAAACATAAATTTCCACCGTCCCACTTCGTCTGAGGTGAGAACTGTATCAGACTTTTGATCTTTAACTTCATCGCAAGCAGGCAGTTTCAAGTCTCGTGGAGCAAAGTGTGTTCATACCTACATACTTATACATTCGAGTATAGGGTGTTTTAGGTCAACAGTCTATCCGAGTGTATGTGTGTATGTCATACTCGAAAATATACCAAACGGAAACAAACAACAAGAACAACGATAGCAAATTGTTGAAATATTTCGTCAGAGATTTTTATACAAAAGTTCGTTTATTACATATAAAGCCTGCAGTTTTGCGTCCGTGCCCGAAGTTCTGTGGTGTTTAAGGGTTGAAATATGCCTCGGTTTAGCCAATCCCCAGTGCGAGCGAGCACATCATTACAGGGTAATTATGTGTACAAAAAGAAGGGGTCTGTTGAACGAACTGCCGCTCGTTTGGGATGGATAACCCTGTTAATAAGTAAGTTGTCTTAGCATTGCATACTTGTTCTCTTTTTAAAGTAAATTTCACAAATTCCTCGTACAAAGATTATCCCAAGGAAATGCCGGGAATGCTTGCAAGAATGTTTCTCAATATATCAGGCAAATGGAAATGCGTAGGTCGGTGCGGGGGGCAAAGTCACTCGAACTCGTTAGAGCGAGTACATTTCGAACGCACATACGGAGGGAAATGCTGCATTGCAGAGATGTTAGTGGGAGGGTTGTCAGATATTTACATGTAGACGGAAGAAAAAGAGTTTTCAATGGTGCGAGTGGTTGTCGGCGGGCTGTTTGAGGATTAACTTACCACATGTCCTTGGAGTTCAGCCTCTCTGTGAGATCTATGTATTCCGAGCTGATCCTGGGTAGACCGCAGGCCGGCTAGTTGATTATAGTGATGCAGGGGCGTATGATGTAGCGTGGGTAAGGGTTGGCCATAGGGATCCGTTCCTAGATACTCTAAAGCACCATGGTTCTGTAAGTACGCAGGTATCTAATCAATGTTAGTATAATTTGTAATAGAGCATTTTAATTATTGTTGTGCATTTGAACTGACGATTTACAATAATTACCTGTTGTTGTGGGGGACTTTGTGTGGAATGATGGAATGGAGGGGGGAAATATGGAGGCTGGAAGTCGGACTGCAGTGACTGGTGATGCATTGTTGCAGCCGAACTATGTGTTCCGCTATGACCACTGTGGCCAGCTGTTGGCCCTCCCCTACTAGCGTGGCTGCCAGTGTGTGTAGTATACGCCGGACTATTGCTCGATAGTCCTAGGCTGCCGTGACTAGTCAAACGTTCCTAAAAAGACAGAAGGGGTGTTTTTTGAAATAAAGTCTTAATGAAAACGACCAAACAAACATATTTGCGTTTCTTCATAGTGGCATTTAAGAATTTTTTGTTTGTAGTGTAGCGGCACAAAGGTACCGAGTAACAGTTTTTGGCCGAAGAATTGCTACTTCGGGTCAATCCGGTTCATAAAACCGGCTGTCGTGGGATTGAAGAATTTTATGGTAATTTGCTTTGTTGCAATTCATAAAGTGGTACGAGAAAAACAAAAAAATCAAACAAAAGTATTCTTTTTTCCCTCTGGGCTATCCGAAAGAATTACCAACTGCACTTCCTGCTATAACGACCTACGAGCAGTCTAAGTAATGTTCCCCTTAAAGGTTCTTATTATCACAGAAATAATAATATTGTCAATGTAATCAAAAATCTGTATCAATCATAGTATGGTTCCCACGACTATAGAATTATGTACGCAACCATACAATGGTTAATGAAATTATTCCAGACATAATGTTTATTATTTGCAAAGTTTAGCTCATAGTGAGACCAAGTTCTATTGAACTTTTATTCAATATAAACTACAAATTGTTCAAAATCAGAAGCAATTACTGTTAGCTGGCAGCAGGGATGACTGCGCAGTATCGATGAACGTTTCTTCATCGTCGTCAGACCCCAAACAACGCATGAACTGTAACTATAATTAGCGGCTACGAAACTAAGATCAGGAAGTCACTTATTTTACGAGAACTGCTCTCACACAATCGAAATGCTTTTTTCGTTGTTTTTATATGGGCAATGACCACTGTACTCCGCGTGTGTTTATGTATCGTTTTGTGCTGTTGTTATTGTTCCATAGTAAGCATACTTCTGATCGTGACAGTAAGTTTCGCAACATAAACACTTTTCTAGGACAAAAGTTTGCCACATTACATGTATTAAGTGTTTTGGACTACTTTGGTCCGTGTCCAAATTTAAAGCAGATCTTGATAATTCAGATGTGTTTTAAGTAATACCAATATTTAACTACCTTTGCTCATGTTTATAATATTAAATGTGTTATGAGCTAATGGTACCCTGTTAAGCCATGGTTTGTCCAGAAAAATGTAGATATGTTGATTAATACCTTTAAAGTGTGATTTTTGAAAAGTACATTTACTCCATTAAAAGGAAAACATTTTCCTCTCTTGCCTGGCTATTTACAATCCCAAATAGCTTTTGACTAAAAGCAATCATTATTCAATATGGTCTAACAGGCTCTAAATCTTGAAGAATTTTGTCAATAGGATTTTTTCACATATTACGAGTGAGTTGTGTTAAACTTTATTTTTTTCGTTTTAGTATTGTTTGCTGTTTTATCAAGGAAATAGTACTTACTTATACACCGCGAAAACCACGGTTTGGTGCGGTATGGGCAGGTGGAATTATCGGTCGAGAGGTTATTTTTAAGAGCAGCAAATTTCCTTTCAATTACATTCAAAAAATTTATGGCATAAAATGTCCCTTCCATTGAAAAATAAAGATTCCATATTTGAATTGAAGTTTTGTATGTTTTAGATCGATCACCCGATATTATTTGGTCTCTGATTTTCGATTTTTCGAGGTTTTGCAAACGGAATGACGGTTTAAAAAAAGCAACGAAACTTTCCTGGGAGTTTACCTTTAAGCAGAGCTTCCACTTTTGCTATCTATTTCCTTTTTTTTTCTTTAAAAGGATATCCAAAGACCTAATCAACCTATTAAAACAAAAACAACAAAACGCAACATTTCTCTGCGACATTTGTACCACCTTAAGTTTAATTGTTTTACTCAGTTTTCTTAATAAATTATTTTATATTTAATAATTTAGAAAAATATTAATAATAATCAAACAGCATATACAGAGTTCCAGTGGTTTTCCATAACAAATCTGAGTAATTGAACTCTTTTAAATCTTTAAATCGATGACGATTTAACGGCTGTGGGATCAACATTTGATCAACGGGTCCCAATAACGATGCAACAAGACTCGAGTTTTATCGAGGAAGAGACATTTACTGGCACAATTTCATCAAACAAAAAGCCTGAGAAGGACAAATCAAACCCTTCTTCATATAGACCGATCAGTATATTTCCAACCTCTTTTAGCAAGTTCTCCTGTCAAAAATTAAACTGTTCTTTGTGTCAATATAAGTAATGCCAGACTATAAGTTTGGATTCCGAGAAGGTAACAGTACCATTGAACAAGTAAACCGTCTGACCCTCGCAATTGAAAACTCATTTGAACGGCGCAAACATTGCTGCGCCGTGTTACTGGATATTGCTCAAGCAATTGACAAAGCCCGGCACTATAGTTTGCGCCGCAAAATTATGAAATACTTACCGGCGAATACGCATCGTCTTCCTAAGTCTTATTTAGATTCAGATTCAAATGAGGGCAACTCATCACCGACGAAATACTATCTGGTGTCCCACAGGGTAGTGTGCTGGGGCCTACCCTGCATCTTCTGTTCACCGCAGATATACCTACCAACTCAAACATACTAACGGCCACTTTTTCCGGCGAAACTGCTATAATGAGCTCACTCAAACCGCATGATATAACAGCCACGAATCTAGGGGTTCATCTAAGACATAGATGCCCAGTAGTGGCTGATTTTAGCAATTTCAACTCACACGTATTCTTAAGCTTCGTTTTCATTATGTCAAATTCAATGGCAAACAGAAATGGCACATTCGTCGACATTTGCATTTGGTGTCAAACGCGTTTTCACTACAACGTCATAACTGACACAAAACCCAAATGGCAACATTTGACATCCACATTTGTTGTCAGTCATTTGCCACACCGTTTTTATTATGCTAGCTAAATACATCTGTCGTCATATGATTTTTGCGAGAAGAAGAAGAAATTAATTGAAATTTTTGTGTCAAAAGCGACGTGGTAGCAAAATTTTCAATTTTTTTAAACAACAAAATGTCCATGAATAAGCAAATTGCCGTCGCAGCGGCATTGGTACTAGTGACTACTTTAAAGGAATGGAAAGAAAAGGTCCACTTTGTTGTGACCTCCGATCGCGTTAGCTCCAGTTTGGAAGCCACTTCCTGCCAAAGCGCCTCACCTAAATTGCGGTCCCTGTATTCTTTGGTGAGGTAGTCCCAGGTTCCAGGGCGCACATCGTCCATGTCTATTCTATTTTAATTCCAGAAGTCCGTTCTTGGCGCGATTTCCTCCTTTGCTCGTTTTCTTCCTTCGCTTGTTGAAAATGCCAGCAAAATCAGCTGTTTGCATGCCAAATGTGTTTGCATTTGCCAACATGTTGGCAAATGGATTCTCCTTGTCAAATGATGCCATATCGGTCAATTGTCATAAATTTACCCGTTTTCACTTGACTGCCATTTCGTTTGACAAAGCATAGTCATATATGACGTCAAACGTAAATGTCACCATATGACTACCCGTTTTCACCTAACTGACTACATTTGCCATTGAATTTGACATAATGAAAACGAAGCTTTACGCTCTTTTGTTTGATCGTCAATCAACCAATAGGAAAGCAGAAATATGAGTGGGAGAGACAAGCTACACTGGCAGAAGTTCTGTGTCTTATTTACATTTAATCGTGATCGAGACTGCTGATAGTGAACACATAAACTGAAATTATTGCGATATGTTAATGATGTCATTTGAAAAGTATTTTATGTTACAAAATGCTTTTGATGACATGCAATGTGTTATTTGTTATAAGACATTTAAAAAAAATAAGAAATATAATTTAAAAAAACATTTTGAAACTGTTCATAAAGACATGAATTATTTGCAGGGGAAAAAAAAGAAAAAGAATTTAAAATGTATAAGAAACTTTTTATAAAAAAGTTGAAGGAATGGGCAAATCAATCTAAAGAAAATGATGAAGATATGGTGGAGGAGAATTTAAAAATGGGTTTATCTAACTTAATAAGTTTATATATTATAAAAAAGGGAAGGCCATTTTCAGATGGGCCGTTTGTCAAAAATATATTGTGTAAAGTTTTTGCAAAACTTAATTATAACTCTAATTTTATTAAAAAATTGCCGTTGTTCCGCAATAGTATAACCCGGCGATCCCTTTATTTGGGTGCTATTGTGGAATCGACGTTAAGGGAAAAATTATAAAAGTGCGAATTTTTTTCATTCTGTATTGATGAGAGCACCGATATTAATGACCTTTGTCAACTTGTTATCTGCATTCGATGCGTTGATTCAGATTACAATGTTTTCGAGTCAATATATTCTGTTGAAACATTTTATGGCAATGTAACCGGCAAATTATTGTTCGATGTCGTCAACGAAAAACTTCTTTCCGTTGTTGATTCTAACAAATTAGCCGGAGTTTGTACAGATGGTGCGAACACTATGACAGGCAAACGTGATGGATTTGTAGGCCAGATGAAAAAAAATAAAATTGAGGTTTATACTTTGCATTGTATAATACACCAGGCTGCTCTTGCTTCTAAATTTATATCCGAGCATCCGGTCATGAAGGCTACTGTGCGGATAATTAATAGGATAAGGGGCGGTCATAATGCACTGACTCATAGAAAATTTGTGACATTTCTAAAAAATTCAAATGCTTCTCACCACGATCTATTAATATTTACTGATGTACGTTGGTTAAGCCGAGGTAACAGCATTAATAGATTGTTTGAGCTTAGAAATGAAGTATTTGAATTTTTAGAAGCTGAAAATATCGAAATACCCGAAAAAGAATATTTACAAGATTATCAATTTATTTTAGACATGGCGTTTTTAACAGACATTTGTAGCATTTTGAATGAGTTGAATCTGAAGTTGCAAGGAAAAGATAGTAGTATTTCTGAAATGTTTAAAATTCTTTCAGATTTTAAAACTCCGCTATTTTTACCTGCAGCTCAAATTGATTCAGAAGACTTTTCGGACTTTCCGAAAACATCTGTGATTTGCGACAAGGAGAAAATCTTGAAAAAGTTTGAACTTTTAGATATAATAGAAACGCTTTTTAATAACTTTAATGACAGGTTTAAGGATTTTGAAAATATTCAGCATTTACTGGATATTTTTCAAAACCCTTTTGAATGCGATATACTAAAGTACGAATTTTCAATCCAAACAGAACTTATTATACTTCGAAGTGAATTAGATTTTCCGGATAATTTTTTAATTTTAATAATATAGAATTCTGGAAAAATCTGGATGGTACTATATATCCTGAAATAAAGAAGATTTCATTGAAGTGTTTATCTTTATTTCCCTCAACGTATCTTTGCGAACAAATATTTTCAGATATGAATTATATTTGCTCCAAAAAACGCAATAAGATGAATTCTAATAGTTTGAGAAATACACTTTTACTGCGTAACTGCAATAAGAGTATCAACATAGAAGATTTCATTACTTTTTAATAGCAAATTGAATAATGATTAATTGAGGGAAAATTTGTAAACACTTCGACGAATTTCGAAAAATATCATACTATCCAGATGTCCGCATATATCTTCTATACATATAAAATGAAGTGTACATTTTGATTGTCACTCCTAACTCGAGAACGGCTGCATAAAATAAAAAATGGCTGAATACGTTTTGTAAAACATGCAAATTGTTTAAAAATATTTTTGTTTGGTCGAGATGTGGTGATTTGTCTGAACATTAGTCATTTTCATATAAATTTTGTAGATATCAAATGGACAAATGAAAAATATTTTCTACCAAAATGTTTTGGGTTGACGTAAATAATTTTGAAATTTATTTCATGAAAAAAACTATAATTTTCCATTTCTTTTTTTTGGTTGTTTGTTATAATTACGTATGTATTATATATATATATATACATTCATCAAGAGTATTACTAAAAATTGAGGTTTATACTTTGCATTTATCAAGAGTATTACTAAAATATGTACATTCATTAATTTTATATTTCCCAGAAACAGAAAAAAATGACGACACCCGCCACACATGTGCTTTCGTCGCTATCTCGTTGACGACTAAATAAAATGAATAGAAAAATCTTTTCTTCCAGTGTTATTTCGTCGCTCTCACCAATACTATTACATTGGGCATCTATGATCTAAGACGAGAAGAATCGTGGCTATCTGACTGGAGAATAAAGATCAACGAGACTAAATACAGACAGGTAACATTCATATCATTTCATTACAAACTTGGGGATTCACCTGGATTGACTACTAACCTGGAGAAGTCATTTAGAAGAAAAGAAGACTCAGCTGAAATTTAAGGGAACCAACTCTTAAGACTGCTTTGGTTCGAGCTGTGGACAATTTTTCAATGGACGAGGTTCGTGCAGCTATTCACGATTGGCCAGTGCGACTTTAGGCGTGTATAAAGGCAAAAGGCGGACATTTCGAATAAGTAGATTCTTTTTGGATACAATATACATCAATAAATATATTAAAAAATATTTGGTCCAAAAACATTCAGTACTTTTTATTTTACAGCATAAAACGTATGTAACAGTAATTATGTCCCTACTAAGTAGAGTTCTCCACTCTGTAAGTCTAGAGTTATTCACTCTAAAATCAGTAAACGTCGGTAATTGACTGCCCCCTAGACCTTTATCACGAGGTTTAAGCTATAAGTAAATTACGCTTAAAACTCTAAAATGTGTGATCTAATGCAGTTAACATACCACTGAGAACAACTTAGTGGAATTCCTGCCAAAAAGACGCAGAGAACCGCATAACACAGAAATTCATGTCAGTACTTGTTATTGATTCGTATTATTTTTGCTAGGTTCCTATGGGACAGAGAAAAAAACTCATCAGTGTCGAGTTCAAGAGCATGCAAGGTGATATAGAGTAACAGAAGTGGTTAAACATCAACTTGTTATGAAAAATACAAAATATCGTCGTCATTTCTTCACTATACTGCTTTAAAACAAAATTTACATTTTAAGCCCTGCTACGATTTGAAAAAGGAATCTCTAATTGTAGGCATTTACCTTTATACCCTCCACAGAAGGATAAAGCGTTTATTAGATAAGCTCAGAATCTAAGCTGCTAAGCACCATGGGTCTCAAAAACTTTAATAGCGAAGTCCGGTGGTGGGCTTCTGATGCTCGAGCCGGCCGAACATAACGACGTTTTTTCTTATTTCTATTAAAAACTACCATGTTACAAATTAATATCAATAGATTATCTACAACACTAACACTTCTAGTATTATGAATTTATAAAAAAAACACATACGAGTAATAAGATTAATTCTACGTTTTTTATTTAATGTTCTGCACACTTTTCACCTAAGTCGACAACTTTTGTTCAATTTTCCTTTTTAAATTCGCGTTATGTTGCTTTTCTGTTATTTGTTCATCAACTGCATTCGAAATTTGAAAAAAATTCTTTTAAATTTTAGCAAAACAGTATACTGAAGTTTAAACATGCTTCCTTGAAATCTGTCATTATTCATACTCGAAGAAGTTCCTTAATCTTGAACGAATGGCATTTACAACAAAAAAGTAAAATATAATATAACGCAATATATACAAAAACGAAAATGCTTACTATTTAGGGCTACGGCCGTCATTGTAGTACGTATGTACGGTTTTGTAGATCCCAGCAACATTTTGCGCCACATTGTGGTTAAATGCCTTTCTCAAATAGAATCGAAATATATGTTGGATATACCAACAGATTATATTGGAAAAAATATGTTTTCCAACTGTGCGACAGGAGCAAATTTTGAAAGGATTTGATATTAACAAAATCGTGCCTATGTAATTATTGAAATAAGGAATCAACAAAAAATATTGAAATAATATCTTGTCAATACCTATTTCTTTTAAAGCATTATGGTATTCTATATTTACTCAACGTTTGAAACCAGAATTAATACGAGGTTCACTGTTTTGTAACTTAAAAACCATGCAGTTAGTTAATATTTATTCGGTCTTTTATTATTATAATGACTTCAACAGTTTTTATTCTGGTTCAAGACCTTTATGTTGTTTCTTTTTTAGAATCAACGTAAAAATTGGTGAAAAGTATTGGCTACGGTTGCCAGACAGACTGTACAGCTGTTTCTTAACCCTCCAAGGTTTTTCTTCAGCAGTCTTTGTCAACGATTACTTCGGCAACAAATCAAATGACTTATACGTGAGACTCATTTTTATTAATGAGAATTACCCTTTGCGTATAGTCTTCGAACTGTGCGTAGAGCAATCTTCAACGCGCAATATCATTTTTTTTATAATATATATGCAGTTTTTTATACTCGTATAATAGTTTTTCGGAAACATTAAGTGCAATAAATCTACTCAATGTTATATTTGGTGGGCCGCCGTAAACCCAGGTCCAAGTCCGTTTGAGCGGCGGGTTTTCACCTTGTAAATGCCGGCGTAGGTCCCGGTCAGTGAGTGTAAGAAAGTGAACATCCGACAAACTGTTATAAATTGCCCAATGAGAACAACGTTTTAAATGGACCTTGACGAGTGAAGAGCTTGTTTGTTGGACTCGAAGTCCAAATCTTTTATTAAAGCAATATTTCATGTTTTTGTGTACATCGAATACAATAGAGAATTACTTTGTATTGTACCCTAATTCAAATGCATTTTTAAAAACTCGGCACTTTTTCTTTCCTGGCACTTTTTCACGAAATTGTTTTTTTTGGGGAATCTCTTCGAATTTTCTCAACGATAACGCTGATCTCAGGTTTGCATCCGTTTCTACCACAGTCAGTTCTACGTATGTGCTAGATTGACCAGAAGCAGCAATTCTTCGTCCAAGGCCTGACAAGTTAACGTAACTGATTTTAGTAGTAGTATAAAATATAGCTTATTTTTGCACAAAATATTATATGATATTTTTGTGATTTTTTTATGTCAATTAGAACAGAACCATAAAATTCACCAGAACAGGTAGCTTTTAGTAATTAGGGATAAAAATTAGCCAGAAAAGAAATCATTCTTTGGTTTTCGAGTACTATACTTGTACTTCACTTACTTTGTTTTATACAGAGTAGTAGTGTTTTAAAGAGTAGTAGTGATTCTCTTAATATGTGGGAGAAGAGCGACAAACTAGAACGAGTACTCTGTATTTGTTGTATTTGCCCAAAACGGTTTGTGCGAGAACAGGTCGCACTGAAACTAAAGTTATCGAAACCGAGGGCTCAACAATAAGTGTTTTGAGTATATTCGTCTGTAAGCAAAGTAAAAATAAATTAGTACATAAAACCTTCTATGCACCAGTTTGCTTCTATTGTAAAAAAATAAATATTTTTATATTTATTTACGTTAAAAACTACTCAATACATATTGCTTTTGTTGATGATCGTTGTCATTCATGTGCAAAAGAAGAAGCAAACCAAACTGTACACTTACCTTGTGTATATGGGTTGATTTAATTTCGAGCATATTGCCTAATACTTATATATGAGTAATTTACTTGAACTCACTGTTTCTATGATGTTTACTATTTCATATTCGTTTCACTGCACTTGTTTCAATAAACTAGCGGGTTATCCAATAGGGACATAACAATTTCGTATCTTGATGTCAATGTCAAAAGCAACAATTTCATCATAGTATAGTTGACCTACGAGCAGCGTTTAGAAATCATTGAAAATTACTACCGAAATTCTGAGTCTGAGTGGTCGCAACTTTAAGAGCGCTTACTCCACTTTTCGCTCGTAATTATCGTCCCACCAGACAGGATGAGCGATGAAGCTCATTTCTGGCTGAGTGGGAATCGGACCTAAGAGTAAAAAAATCAATTTTCACTTTTTTTTATGTGGACAACATCTGAGCATCGAATGAGACCGATCCAATGCCCCAAAAGTGTTCCCTCCCAGGGATATGCGCGTTTTATGAAAGTGATGGTACACCAAAGATACACGTATTTAAATCTTTAAAATGGCTCTCCTAAACAAAACTGGTTTTTACCCTTAAGCCCCTTTCTATTTTGCGCGTCACATATGCGGGTTTAGACAGCAGAAACCCCATATGTGCTTCAAGACACACAATTGTATTTTTTCGTCGATGAAAACAAATTATTTTTGGCCAGAATTGGCACTCGTTACAATCGATAACTGAAAATATCTGAAAAGTAAATTCGGTGAACGTGTTATCTCGAGAAATGGTCCGGTCGAATGGCCACCTCGTTCACACGATTAACGCAATTCTTTTTATGGGGTCACATCAAGTCAATGGTCTATGCCAGCAAGCCAACAACTTAAGGCGTGGTGGAGTGATATTGCCGCGGGCCAAAACAAAGCAGGCTGCGAATAAATGTAGCTTGTAGTTAATTGATTTATATACTTATAGTCCTGTATTCGTGCTTAATTCTATGAGTAGGTATAAGTACGATACACCCGTGAGAGTGGCATTATAGCCATCTACGAAGTGTTAGATTTTCTGCCTATTTTTTTATTCTAGTTTCATATCTAAAGGAAAACTTTTTTTGACTGAAGTAAGTTTTGAATTTAAAAATTTTATTCACGAATACAGATACGAGTAATATACAATTTTTCAGTAAGATGCCAACTCATCTAAGCATAGTTGACCAATTAAAGAAAAAATACACGGAAAAAGACATATAATGATGGGTTCCAGAACTCATTCCATGTTATCAAAAGGACGTGGCTAGGACGGCACAAATGCATTAAATACTCGTATAAGGATCGCATGAACTGCATAAAATATATAGTGCGTTAAAATCGACACGTCGAATCTGATAGGCCTTTCACCTAAGATGCTCTATTAAAATATTAGAAATAACAATTAATATCGTTATGGTCTCAATGGTCAGAGACTTAATCGCAGCATAATCTAAAAAATAAACCATATTTGGAATTGTAAGTTTGTGTTAACTTGAGTTTTCTAATGACCGTCTTTCAAAATCCATATTAAATTTGGACAAAAACGTCTTATAATTTGATGGCAACATTAAACAAATGATAACAACTTAAATATGTTCTCTTGACAAAGAAACCTTGGCTGCAAGTGTTGAAAGGAAATTAAACACGTGAAGACAAACGAATTACAACTACTTTTTACTTTTCATTCACACTCTTTGAGATTTCTATAAACAAATACCCAAGAAAATACAATGCGCATACACTAAAATACATGTCATTTTGCCATTATGTAAAAACCTGTATTTTATAAAAACTTAGTTGCAAGAATTCTTAAGCTGGTAACAATCCCTATTTTAATTTGCTATCTATAAGTAAAGATTTGAAACATATAATTTTTATAGTGTATATTAAATTTGTTATTTCGTTTTCAACACCTTGAAATGTAGATCGGACACCTTTAAAGTTAAGAATATCCCGACAAAGGATAGACTAGCATTTAAATAGGGAAACTGCCTGCACAATCGCCTCTCAGGGGTGACCTCTTTCGCATCGACAGGGCCTTCTCAAACTTGTGCGAAACTTGTGAATGGAAACCCAAACCCGAGACTCAGGACGATAATCTATGTTACTGTCCCGCGTTTTCAAGAGCGAGAATGGCCCAAAATAATTTTTAGGCGTTAATACACTCATATGATCGGACATATCGCCAAATTTTTTTTAGGTCTTATGACCGCCCCAAAATGGTCTTTAAGCCCATTGATGATGCGACTAAAAAACCAAAAAATGGGGCCTTATGACCGCCCATTGAATGGACATAACGTCCAATCTAATTTTACTTTAAACCTTTTGTTTGAAAATTATAAAGCGAATGTACACTAATGTGCTGTGGAATCACCCAAGTTTCGAAATTTCATTGTTTTACTTTGAGTTACTCGCCTAGGAATATGCTTATTATGAAAGCATCGCCACAGCAGTTTAAAATCATTGAGTAAATGCATCCTATGGTAAACATCTTTATAAAACCCAATACTTTAAAAAGCAAAAAGTGAAAAGAAAAAGTATAATTTTGAGGACGGCTGCAAGTATGTACGTTAATTCTACTTTTTCAATTTCAATTTAAAAATCTTATTAAATAAGTCTTTTACCGAAAAAAATATTTTTAATTTAGGTTGAAAGAAGCAGAAAAACAAAGCGTCGGAGGCAAAAATTGTTTGACTCTAAAATCGCTCTTGCATTCTAATTCTTACAACCTAAATTAAAAAGATATTTTTAAATCTCTCATTGAGATACATACGAGTATGACACTGTTAATGCCTATGTGGGCTATCACACATAAGGGTACTCGTAGTTAAATCACCTTTTCCACTATTGGAAAAAATACGTATGAATTTATTCTCCAGTTCATTAAATCCAATATCTCGCAGTTGAAACTTATCTCTCTTGAAGAGATAAGTTTCATCTGCGTACGTTTAGATAAACTATAACAAATGTAAAAAGCAACAACATGACAAGAAAAAAGGTTTTTTTTTTAAAAAAGAAACACTATTGAGCCTATGCTCAAATCACATGTATTTTATTTAGATTTGACAACACATTTAAAAAATTCTTCTATTATTTTGAGACTTTATGACTGTTTTGTGGGTGGTTGGAATGTCCGGGAACCAGATTGATGCACCCACATAGTAACTTTACCCGGACTTATTTCATTTGATGGACACAAGGACTGACCACAGAAACTTTGTAAATGAGATAGGCCATTTATAGTTCAACATCCCTCAATTAGAACGTGCAACATGCCGAGATACTGGCTTAGGTGTAAGTAAGCCTTCGTGGCATCACTCCCTCTACTACAAACCAACCAACGCTATAAAGTACATGTATTATTGAATTATAAAGTACAAACATGTCGTCGCTATCATGCTATTTGATCCAAGCGTCACTTTCTCCATTGCAGAAAATCATAATTTAAGTTGGAAATCATTTTTGCCCGAATGGACCGATAGGATTTTCTGAATTTTTCTATTGAAGTAGTGTGTAGTCCCTAGATTTTTTATGCAAAATGTCAACATATTTTAAAAAAGCAGGTCGATGTTGTGATAATCGGCAATTGCATTTTTGCCCCATATTCAACCATTGTCCATGGATATGGACATGTTCTTTGAGTTGTCTTATATGCAAATCTACTGGCTATCGTTCCGCTTCCTGTGGGGACTTGGAAAGAGTGAGAACAGGATTTGAGGTTAATTCGTCTTCTGATATGTGCTATTGAAATAAAAAATGTGTTTGTTGCTTACTAGTTCTGATCTTTGATGAAATTTTCACCTTAAACATCAAATTCCACAAACATATTAAGGTCTGATACTAGAGTTTTTAAAAAAATTTAAGTTTAATCTGTCCACTCAAATCGTCATGGATTCTGCATGCATTTAAAAAATATATGTTTACACATGGTTTACTGATGCCGATGATCACTACAAAATCTCTTTGTCGCAAAGTGACTAAAAAGTAGAGAGTATAATCATTTAATTATAGCTTCTCTTGATATTTCGATATTTAAGCCAAACACGGATCTGTCTAGGATGTTAGTATTAGATAGACCCACACTTACTTTACCGACCGACACAGTATCAATAGTTGATTTAAAACATCTCTATATCCATATATCGTTGTAATAGAAGTGCAAATCGCAAATATGAACCTATTCTGGCGAAACTTTCAACATTTGTAGGGTCAAAGAAAGACTACAGCAATGGGTCGATTTCGGTCTATGTCCAATAAGCAACCCTTGTGAAATTGGAGGTTATCGGTCCATAAATAGTACCTTTACATTTGTGGTCGTGACGCGTTAATTTGCTCTTGCTAACATTTCGCACATTATCGGTCCCTTTATGATATAACCCCATCATTTATGCCAAGCGTCTTTATGTTTATTATTTACAAAAATATTTATTCCTGTGACAAAATTATATTCGTCATAACACGTTTAGCTTCGGCCATAGTAAGGTCTTTGAGTTTTGACGCGGACAGGCCGATACACGAATTACAGGGTCGTTTAAAAATTAAAAAGGTTCACACTTTGCTATATTCATTTCCGCATTAGAGCTAAATAATGCACATAGATCAAAATAGCACAATAAATTTATTTTTGTTTTTCACATTGTCCAAGTGCAATATTTTTCGATATGGGTCACAAGTTACAAAAATAACTAAATTAAAGTAGAGATGGATGGAAAAAGTACCACTGTACAAAACAAGATATGAAAAAACTAATTTCAAATTCCAAATAGCAGTTATTCAACCTGCGAATATACATATCGATACAAAAGTTGGCAATGGCGTTTGGATCAAATGGCCTGAGAGCGGTTTAAAAAAGCAAGTAATTGTAAATATGGTCTGAAATTAAAGCATATTTCACAGCGAGTTCAAATATTACGGGCATTTACCCCTGCCTGAACTTTTTCTTGCAAGTGCTAAGCCTTCAATGTAAAAAGCTCTGTTGATGTAAGTATAAGAGAATATCCTCTATCTCAAATCAATTTGTAACTAAAATAAGTAAGCATGTTTCCATCGATTGATCAGACTTGCATATACGAGTATGTACCCTTCACCTATAGATGGATCATTTTTAAACCTATCCGGCGCGTCGCTAGATTCTAAAATTTCTGCCGTAGTTTTAATCTAACATTTATGATCATAAACAAAGCGTGGCGTTATTTACTCAATGTGGGAGGCACTAAAATAGGGTGTGGCAGCCACGTTTGTCTTTTAAGTGTGAACGATGCGACAAACATATTGCAGAATGCAACAGGTAAGCGAAATTAATACAAATATGTGGGTTTCAATCTACTTTCGGAAAGTGCCATTTGGGTGGGAGGTAAAATAAGGGGCGCGGTAAGGGCTTTAATAATTCGCCACCTAATGTATGTTATAATCATTTTTCTAATTACCTATTTTCAGCAGAACCGAATAAATAAAATTTAAAATGTTTTGCAAATTCCAAAAGTGAGAGAAATGTGGAATTTTTTTTGGGAGGTACTAGAATGGGGCGTGTTAACCACTCTTTTCGTGAGCGAGTGCAAAGCTGTTTTAACAATACTGTGGAGTTTAAGCGAAATGCATGCACTAGGTAGCATGTTGTGTGGTTTCTAACAAGCTTTGCAATATGTGTGTTAGGTACCAGAAGAGGACTAGCTGGGAATGCATTTCGTTTTATCACGAAGTTTACCCTATAATTCTATTCTTATTTATTAATTTTTTAGTCAGATCGTATGATTGGTTTTTAGAATAATCAAAGAATGCCATAAAATAAGCGAAATAGTATATATGTGCAGAAGGGGTTATGCAATATATGTACATCAACATAGAGGTATTTTTTCAATAAAGTTTTTCACAGATTTTGCATGAGTTGTGTTTTATTTATTTTTTTAGTACTGTTTGATATTTCATCATAGATAGACTTTCACCGTAACAACGTCTCTAAATTATGCAACTGTATTAATACAATGAGCGTTTTCGTTTCCGCTGTGTTCGACCAAAATTTAGTAATGGGACCCATTGCTGGCTCAACGATAAGGACTAGTGGAATTATCGGTCCATATTTTTCAAAAAAAAAATGATGGAGGCCGGAACGTAACCGTGATTGTTGCTCGCTATCGCGCCATGATATCGGACTACCTGAAATAGAAGCCCGTAATCGACATTTGGTTTCAACAGGGCGGTGCCATTCAGCTGCTCAAACAATGGATCTATTGAAAGGTCATTATGAAGAGGTTATTTCACGTTTTGGGCCGGTGACCGCCTAGATCGTATTATATCACACCTTTAGACATTTTCTTTGGCGCTACCTAAAGTCCAAAGTCTATGCTGGCAAACCAGCTACGGTTCAGGTTTTGGAAGCCAATATTACGCGTGTCATTAACGCTATACCGGTCGAAATGATCGAACGCGTCATCCAAAATTGGACCCTCAAAATGATCACACCGAAGCGTAGTCAAAAAATAGATGGCATAAAATTTTCTTTCGAAAGAACAATAAAGATTTCACACTTGAATTATATTTTTTTATTTTGAAAAAAATAAGTAGTGGATTTATTTTTTCGATGCGATACACTGGGTGGGATTTAATACGCAATATACTGTCCAATGATAGCCTTGATTTATTTATGACATACTTTCATACCCTCCTCAGAAGGATGTGTACTTATATACTACCTTACATTTGAAATACTCGTATTGATCGGGACAAATTATAATACATATTAGGCGTGTTCTATTGGTACTCGCTTATTAAACGAGTAAGTGGTCGCTATGAAGATAACTCCAAAAATTTACGAGAAATTTTTGAAATTTCTTTGTACATATGTAAAAACTTATTGGGTTTATGCATTATAAAACGTTTGATTTGAAAATTTGCTCTTTGTAGAAAAAAGTTATTTAAGAAATACTATAAGCGAGTAATAACCGAGCTCGCTTTAAATCGCTAAAGGTTATTCTTGAATAACTTTCTTTCCAAATTTTTTAATTATTTAAAACAAACGGGTTGCAATGCAAAATGTCTATAGTTTTCTGTAAAATGAAAAAATTATCGCGTTAGCGAACTTCTATTTAAACAAATTTAGTATTAATTGTTGCTTAGGCGTATTGAATGTCTTCTTATTGAGTTTTAAATTTAAATCTGTTGTTTTTCGCAAGTATACAAATAATATAAAACAATAGTTCTAAACCAAAAATAATGTTGGTTGGTAAATTACAAACAGATATTTAGTCATGTTAGGTCGAATATAATTCCTAATGCGTGAGTGCATATACTCAAGCGAACTAAATGCGCAGCCGGGAATTGAAATAGGTCCAATTCGGTGCTCCTGATAAAGTAACGCACCGCATTCTTCAACCTTACCTGAACGTCGATGACGGTTGCCATATCCACGTATGCGAGTGTCATGATTTTTGGCACCTTATCTACAGATATTTAGTCATGTTTACAAGAGGACAAAAGTTTGAATGTGTCCGCCAAGTGCCGAGGGCGCATCGAAATTTGTGTATTTTCTCTCTCGTACGTGTATTCGCATGTATGTATGTATGTAGTACATATATTCTTCAAATTATGTCTGCTTTATTAGCTGCACACTGGGACCACACTTTCTTTGTTGCTTGCATTTGATTTATTTATTTTGTTTGATTTTAAATCACGAAACACAACTATTTTAAAATCATGCGAAGATGAAGATGGGTTTTCTCGATTTTTATCTCTGAGGAACCGTAAACGTTCGTATAGACACGTTAATGACTTAACACCGTCGATAGCTACGCAAGAACTAACCGTCGACTGAAAATGTTTGCCATCTAACACCGCGATAGGAAGAAGAACAACATTAATGTTAACCTTAACAATAGCCAACGAAGGGGAGGGCAAGGCACAAGAAGAGTCTGACTATGACGACGAAGTCGACGAAGGCGATGGTAAAAACGACGACAACGACCAAATCCAAACAATCCAGCCTGGCAAACACAAAGAGCGTCGAAATGCGATCTCACAGTGGTTTCGAAGCGCGTAAAGTGTAAAGTCGGCAATGTAAGCGAATTTGAAATTCGTCAGGCCAACAGCACAACATGAGTCTGCCGCTCGCCCTAAAAGCCGACATTCTCGCACATACACACACTGTTCGAAATGTGCGGCTGGCTTAACGTGCGCAATTCAATGGATACAAGTATCTCGAGGTGTGAGTGTGTGTGTTTTGTTAATATTTTAATAGTAATTAGACCTATTTAGTCTCTGCGTATGCAACATGAGTAGAAAAGATTTCCAGCCAGCAGTTATAATTATAGCAGAGCAGAGGCAAGTATGGAGTGCAGAATGCCCTCAGCCAGCCACTTCGGTAGCTGGAAGCTGTGCGATTGGTGGTTGCAAAGACGAGTTAATGGAAAAAATGAAAAATGGAGACTTTCAGAGTGCTCCTTCGCCGTAAGCATGTGTGTGTGCAATTAGTACAAACCTATAGCTTCACACTTAAAACATACCTATGTACATTTGTACGTACGAACACGTTGAAACAACAACGTTAAATAATTGCGAGTCCGTAATTGTTACTCCATACTCTTCCTAAATGGCCTTTCGCCCCGAACACAACCATGACATAGTCAATGGTCCGGCGTAGGTACTCGTATCCAGAATCGACATTTGAACAATAAATTGATCGACTTTTAGTGCAAAAAGCCGAAGTCTACGTTGGAATCGTGACTTAGTCGAAGAGACAACATTTACTATCGAATTTTTTTGGGATTGTAGAAATAATTTCGATCTCTGCTATATCATTGACAATCTGATTAATGTCCAGCATAGAATATAATAATAAGCATCATGTATAAGTACTTATATGAGCACTTCCATCGGAATGACAACCGCGGCGAAAAAATCATTCTACTTAAGCATGTTTATTTGTTGATATATTTTTAAAACCAACAATAAATATATTACTGCTCCTTAATGCTGATCTTTGCTTTTGTAACTAGAAATTAAAGAGTTAGAAAGTAAATTATTAAATACAATTGGATACCAATTTGTGTACTCAAGAGATGGAAATGTTTTCTGCAAAAAAGCCAAATTTCCAGACCCAAAATTATAAGATATGCGGATGATGTTGACCAGATTTTGGCCGAAGCAACCACTGGTAAGCATTGGGATAGAAGATCTATGGTTCGCAATAGACAATTGGTCATTCCAAATGAAGATGAGGACGAAGAAGAGGAAGATGGCGCAATGTTCGGGTCTCCTACATAATAAAGCTTAATAGCTTCCGGAATTTTTTGTTTATAATTCTTTTTTTTATACGATTATTTATAAAGTTAAAACATTACTGGCAAGCTTTCCTAGATTACCTGATATTGTTGCAGTCCAGGAAACTTGGTTTAGAAAAGCAGTAAGACAGTTATTTACAATCCCAGGTTTTGAGAATATTCATTGTTGTAGAGATGATGGATATGGTGGTACTTTGTTGTATGTTAACCATAACATCCAATTTTCTGTTGAAATTTGTAGAAGTGATAATTTTGTTGAAACGTGATAATAAAGAGTTTGTAAGAGAATGCATTGATGTGTTTGTTCCAGGTTTAGTAGTAATTTTTAATAAAATAGTAAATTCTTCAGATTATCCTGACCAGCTCAAAATACACAGTATAGTACTGATACCGAAGGAGATGAATGGCTCGACTGCTGATAAATATAGACCAATATCTATACTCTCTTCTATCGATTAGATTTTCGAGAAAGTTTTATTTGGTCAACTGCTACGCTATGTTGAAGAAAATAGGTTGTTGATGATTTTCAATTTGGCTTGTACAAATTGAAAGGAAAACTAAACGTTAAGATAAAGAACTTGATATTTAACTCTTTAATAAATCTCATGTTAAATACCTAGCTATTGTTTATGCCATAAAAGAAATAGTTTGAAATCATTGCCATGAATAAGTCCCTAAAGTTTGTGTATAATTTACCAATGCACTTTTCGACATACCTTTTATGCATTTTTTAACTAAATTGTTTATGAAGATATTTAAGTAAACCATTATTTTTTTTTTCAATAAAATTCTTATGTTGTTCCTGACTCTATAATGCCGCTGAGGCTTATATACGAATGAATGTAAATTTTTTTATGTACAAAATAAATAAATAACAATAACAAAAAATCCGGCTTGAACCTCTGATTATGCTACAATATGATAATTTTGATGTTTTTAACATTTTATTTTATTTCTTTTTAATATGAAGGGATATGTGGAAGCAAACTTTACATTATAGGTAAAAATACAATAAGATTTTTGTAATGGTTTTTATAAGTAGTACAAAGTAAAAGCTAAAAAAAATCTTTTAGGAATTTGTGTCCCGTTTGCTATGTCCCGCGAAAGTTACAAATGTTTTTTAACTAGTAAAACAATTGTAGTTAAACAAATTAAACTACCAAATAATGTTGTTTTAGCGGCACATAATGCCGGAGAGACCACCCTTGGCCGAAGAATAGCTTCGTCGGGTCGACCCATTGAAAAGAAACTTTCCCCTATAGGGGTTAAGATTATGCATGTTTATCTTAGTATTTTATTTATTTATACATAGTATTTGTTTAAACAATTTGCATTCTAAAAAAAACTTTATAAAGAGTTAAAAAAATATTTGTTTTTTTTATTATTTATTTATTAAAACATAAAACTTACATATTTGTATTTAATTTTGCATTTGAAAGAGATAATAAAATAAAACCTTAATTGCTAAAAAAATATTTATGTTTTCATACTTTCAATTTCACTTTAAATTTTATTTTTTTTTGAGGGCGACATTTTAAAGACAGAACGCCAACATGAAAACAATTTTGCTCTTAGGTATATTCAATTTGTTTATACTTTAGCAGTACAAAACTATTTATCGGTATCTATGTGGTCTTACGTAAACTTTAAATAAAAGTCAGCTAAAAACTCCTCTTTGCCCTCTTTTTTTATTATTACGAAAAAATTCAAAAAGTCTTCAGCAAATAAATACTAATAAAAAAATATAAAAAACAAACTAAAAAAATGTATACGCAGAAATTCCAAATAAAAACTGTTAAGCAGACTGACAATGTTGGTAATTGTATAGAAGGGACTGTATTTTCGGACCCAAATAGAAAAATGGAAACAAGTGTCAGCGTTTTGTCACAAACTAATGAGCACTTAAATTAAATTAACTTTACTATGATGACACAAAACTATGAGCGCCAAAATTATTTATGTAGAGTTGCCAAAGTTTTAAAATAAAAGTAGATAATTTCGACCGGTCCGAATGTAACAAACCCTGCGCTAAATTCAAATTTGACTAAACGTACCGCACAATGTGTTCTTGTTGTGACAAAAGCAATATATTTTCCATTAATCACTTTTGCTTGGGCACAATTTTAATTTTTTTTTTGTGTTTTATTAGTTGTCACCACCAAATTCTAGTGCCAACCAATATGTGGCACTCTGAACCAGTCTATAAGTGCGCAAGATTCAATTGAATATCAGCCTCTTAAAACGACAATGCCTCATTGCTTAAGAACATCTGGCGGTGGTCTTTATATACAGTTTTCTAATTTAATTGGCGAACTTATGATGGTGGAACTGACCTCAGGAGCAGGTCCGATGTCTTCTGAAGCGTCCGAGGGAACAAATACAAGGGCAGTTAAACCATATTTGAAATAACTCAAAGAAACTTGCACCACAGATCAGCAGAAAATTGGTGTGCTTTTGTGAACATGTATAAATTTCAGATATAAACAATTATAAAGCCCATATGGACGCATGGTATTTAATTAATAAATTATGGGGATGTGCTAATCAGCGCGAAGTCGGAAAGATTTAAAAATTATGTACGAAACCCTGATCTAAATAGAGATGTTAAAATTAAATATGTAGCAGGAGAAATAACATCATTTGCTCAGAAGCATGCAACTTAACTTCGGCATCACAACAACTCTGATATGAAGAAAGGTTGGAAATGGGACGAAACGTAATTGACGGTTTTTACAAAATGTCTTTGTTTTCCTGAAAACCCTCTAAACTTAACATTAAAATATAAGTACAAGAGACTACACACAACAAAAATGAAAAAACAGGAAATTCAATCGGCCCATTCGGAAAATAATTGGTTGCCAACAACATACGTTTTCTCCAAACCAGCATGAGAGCGATGTAATATGTTATGAAAAAAACATTGGGAATAGAAAAATATGTAGTAGGGACATTAAAACTATCACAACATTGAACACACCCATTTCAATAGTAGAACTGAACATACCCCGTTAATGGGTTATGTTTTGAAAGCTAACCTCAATAGCGTTAGTCTGTAACGGGATTTTAAAATTGTTTTAACTTCCTCATGGAAAGTTTCTGTCTGTTGCACAAGCCACTGCGGTTTATTTTTGAAAAGCGAATCGTTAGCAAATAGACTCAACAAAGTTTAATAATAAATAATATCTTCTTCTTCCCATTTTTTTTGACTGTGACAGCTCTTTTCTGGTCGAAATCTTGACAAAAAGTCAGAATGATATCTAAGTGATTGATACAGATCGCTTCAAGCATGAACTATAAGAAATAATGCAATATTATTTCCAAAGTCCAAAGATGGCCAAAATAGCATGCCATTGCGCATGCTGTACGCCAGTCAGAACAAAATGTTCGTGAAACTGGAATGGTAGTGGATAGTACTGTTGGTTCCCGCGTGGCTCAGTCCTAAAACATGGACACGCCTTCGGTCTTAACAATTTAACGTTTCAAATAACAGCCTGATTAGAATTTTGCACAAAGCAATTTAAGACATGGTGATCGAAAACCCGCAAACAGTAGCATTTTGTAGCTGTAGAATAATCGACTCTGTTGGAAATTTACAAGAGTGAAGTAGGATAGCTCGTAGGAGTACAGAAAGGATACCTGACTTAAATTCATGTTGCTCGAATGAATAGACGCATACGTCTTGTGAATGGTCGAGTGGTGGCTCAAAGGTAGTTTCCTATAAAATTTACAGTGTTTTATAACAACACCGTCAAATAATAATTGTAGTTAAATTGACATATATATTTACTGCTATAATCATTAATTCTTTTTTTTTGTTTATAATCATATTGTTGGAGCTTTAAAAAAATTCCAAATAGCAACATATTTTTTTTCACTTCGTACGTTCTTGCACTCAGAAAAAAGTGAACCTAAAAACAAGTTGCAATTAACCAAGTTTTACAAGTATTGAGCTTTGTTACGTGCCCACGTTTTTTTCCTCTCATTCAGTGTGTAATTTTCCTTGAATTAAGGATATACTTCATACTAAATTTTAGTTCAGTGTGAATTAATTTAAATCTGCTTCTTGTTATATTTTTTCTTGTTAATTTTTTTCTCAGATGATCAGTTAAATAGTTCACTTTCACTTTATATAACTACTTTGTGTCCTCAAAGTAATTTGTTTTTGATTTGGAAATCAAGATCTATTTTACAAAACGTTAACTATTTCAATTGAACTAGTCCCACGTAGATTTTAAGTTCCTATGGCTCTAACGATATTATTCTTTGAACTTAGTATATTTTTCCTCGAAAAAAGGACATAATTTGAACTAAGTTCGAGTTAAACACAATTTTCATGAAGAATATTTTTTTTTCAAGTAGTAAAAATGTTCAAATATTTAACTAATACCTCGCAACATTTTCCTAAAACTTAGGATATGAATAAATAACATATCAGTAAAATTGTGATTAATATAAAGTTCATAAAGTCCTTAGATTAAGAGAAATAAATTCAAGCAAATAATTTCCTCCGTGTGAGGAATTAATGTACTAACAACAAGGAAAGTATACTTAAGTGATATTTATCATTTCTTGAATTTATCCTTCTGCCTAGGTCATTTGAGGTGTACCACCACTTCTCCTATATTAGAATTTGTCATCAATCCAATGTAGTTTTGTATCATATGATGTAAACAATTCCTTAAATTAAGTTCTGTCTGAAATTGGAACAGGACTATATTCTGATCGATATAAGTATAATTTTACAAAAAATCAGTCTTATGCAAATTTTATTTTTGCTCCATACTATTTGCAATATTGACTTAACTGTTTATTGTATTTAAAGGCAATTTTTTACTGGTATGATGGAAAAAAATTAGCAATTTACACTAGGAGAAGAATTTTCACAAATGATATCCGTTAATTGGACTTCCAACCGCGTTTGGGGAAGGCCAAAGGTTGGATGATATACTAAATTTGTCGTACCGTTCGCAACACTACGAAATATTGATCGGATATTATATTATTGGTTGCCGTAGAATTCTAAGAAGATATAGTCATGTCCGTCCGTCGGTGTGTGTTTTGAAAGCACGTTAGCAATCAAACGAATAAACCTAGGATTCTGAAATATTGCATAATACTTTGGGATTGTAAATGGGCGAATACAGCTTAGGGGATAACAGGAAATAAGGAACATCTTAAAAAAGTGATTTTTTTCGGAGTTTTTTTCTACAAATTGTTTGTGGACGAACGTGGGTAAACTTAGTACTGTTAGTTAGGACGCACATTCATACCTTAAAAAAAGGAATAATTGTGGGACGTTGTGGTTCATGTGGTCCAAAAAGTCCGGTCAACAGTCAAAATGGACAAATGGTTACAAATTTTAAAGCAAATTTAAAAAAGAGTCAAAATATAGATACATTTTAGCTGAGGTGACGGTGGGACGCATGGTGCAAAAGAGCTCTGAGCCGATTTCGCTCAGTTAAGATCCCAAATAGCTTATGACCATAAGCCATTATCTTGCAAAATGTCAGGATCCTAGGATGATTCGATTGACAGCTTATGTGTTTTCAACATACACACAGACGGACGGATATGTCAAGTTCATATATGAGTTTTATGACATTAAAGGGTTCTATCAATATTTCGTGTTGTTGCAAACAAAATGACAGTTGCTCAAAAAAAATAATATTAGAGCCGAATGTATACATAAAACTTTTTAAATTAACGAATGAAAGTTTTGTCACATGTAACCACGTTAATACATAGTTGTCAAATAAAATACTTTAAAGATATATTTATCATAAGTATATAAGCCAAATATATCTTGAAAAATATTCGTTTGAATATAAATGTAATTTTTGATTCACTGTATTTCTGTACTACACTGTTATGAATAACGTATTTTTTTTTGAATACTCGTATGATAACTGTTTGTTGGTATTTATTTTGCTCATTTTTTTGGTCAACCCGAGCCTTACATAGATCTGCCTTTTGAAAGGCAACAAACTTGAAACATCAGCAACCGAAGAGATACGGATGACATACGGACATATAACCAAGATACGCGGATGTCAGGACATAAAACCGATCTTAAAAAAAGCCGAACAATTTAGGGGCTATATGATAAATTTTTAAAGTATATAAAATTTGTACCACTTTGAAGAAGTTCGGCATACTTTCAAATTCCCTAATGTCCTTTCAAGAATACTGATGCTTTATATAAAAAAAACATAAAAAACAGTTTTAAAAAAATATGTGTTGTAACTGGTTAGTATGGAATGGTATACCTTAAAATTACATCTTTAACAAATGTATCATCCAATCCTCACGGTTATCATTGTTACATTGTTATAATGACAATTTCAAGTGTTGGAAAAAAAAGTACTGCCGCATCGAAGTCTAATGAATGTCAATAATTTATTGGAGGTTCAATGGGACGGTATTACCAATCATAGCATCTGGAGTTTGCACACGAAAATAACACTATACGCCCTTATATATATAAAGGAACCCTATATATATATATATATATATATATATATATATATATATATATATATATATATATATATATATATATATATATATATATATATATATATATATATATATATATATATATATATATATATATATATATATATATATATATATATATATATATATATATATATATATATATATATATATAAAGGGTGTCCCAAGAAGAGCGCAATTTTTAAATGACTTATGCAGCAATTTAATTGTTTCTCTTTAATTGTTTTCCACATTCATTTCTTCAATTCTAGGCAAGAAAAAACTGGTTATCATTTCACGATACCAAACACCATTGACTGTTTGCGCTTGACCTGCCTCATTTTCATAAAAAAAGGTCCAATGCTTCCTCCAGCCCAAAAACCACACCACACGGTGACACGTTGAGGATGCATTTGCTTCTCGTGAATCATTCGAGGATTTTCCGCACTCCAAATGCGACAATTCTGCCTATTGACGAAGCCATCAAGATGAAAATGGGCCTCGTCACTGAAGATGATTTTATCGGCAAAATCAGCATTTTCATGTTGTCTCTCCAATACCCAATTAACGAACTCCCTTCGCTGTCCATGGTCAGCTGGCTTCAGTTCCTGAGTCAATTGAATTTTGTATGCATGAAGATGCAAATCTTTCGTCAAAATTCGCTGCAAAGTGGATTTGCAGTGGATTTGTATATATATATATATATATATATATATATATATATATATATATATATATATATATATATATATATATATATATATATATATATATATATATATATATATATATATATATATATATATATATATATATATATATATATATATATATATATATATATATATATATATATATATATATATATATATATATATATATATATATATATATATATATATATATATATATATATATATATATATATATATATATATATATGTGTGTGTGTGTATGTGTGTGAGAGCGCATTTACTTCTTTGTGAACTTGAACTCTTTTTTAGGTTAAAGAAATTTTTACTACTTTCAGTAAAAGTGCTGAACTAAATTTTACTATCGATGTTTATTAAACTAAAAACGCGCCTTACTCTAAAAATAGAGTAAATCTGAGTTTGTTCGATAAATGTTTTTTTCTATTACTTTCTGTCTTTGTATTTAATATATTTTTTATTCATCATCGGGGTTTTCCATTCAAATACAGTTATCCAGGTAGGTAAGTTAAGGCAAATTAATATCACAGCTTTGGTATAGAAAACTTAAATTTTTAAAATAAATAAGTTTGTTCTTTTACCAAGGATGGTCATGAACTATATTTTAGGAAAAGCATTAACTGAATTGAGGGAATTTTCAAAATTTTTATTAAAAATGTCTCAAACTTCATTTTTGCCCATACACATTTGTTTCCATAATATTCTGCCGTAAAGCGAAGTTAAGTTTAACTCTATGAAAGTAGCACTTACTAAATTGTAAGATTTTTTTACTTCAAATATGTAATTTTTTTAAGGAAAATTGATTCCTTATTTTATGCACATTCTTTTTACGTTAGCCTTAAAATTACGAAAATTTATTTGTATTTTGAAAATTTCCCTACATATTAGTAAAATTGTACTAAGTTGGAGTAAAAACTATGAACTTCATTAAAGTTTGGATTTTACTTAAATTTAAGAACCCTTTCATTTCTGATTGCTCCCTGCCAATAGTTGGGAACTCGAGATTACCCAGAGCTCTGTAACCAAGTCCATTTCAAATCGGAGGTAATGCGGAATCAAATCAAATTCCCGTTGCATATTAGTCAGAGCGATTATCTGAGGTAGTCTTCTCTACACTGGCATTTGACAAACATCTTTGGCCATAAAATATTTTTGAGGTCGTATAAATGAATTATAATAGCATTGAATGTACGTATGTAACTATGTGTGTGTACACCATTCATGTCCTGTCGTTGTACAGTACGAATTGAGATGTGAATGGGAGGCTAGGAAAGGGTTATGATGACCATTAATCATCAAACAGGAAGCAAACTATGCGTCTCTTACAACAAGTCAAGGACTTCAGTTCGAATGGCTACACCATGGACGACGTACATATTTTCGCACATACTCACACACCGGAACATATTTGAATGTCTGGGTGGCATTGAAGCTGTGCCACCGTAATTTGTTTTCCATTGAGATTTGTGAAAAGATGGTGAGTTTTCCAACGTTTCAGCTCCCCAACATTCGTCTATGTTTGGCCACGCTTGTGAAAGGTATTCCGCCAGCAGGAGACAGCAGATACACAAAAGGGTTGCTCTCACACAAAAAGACTGAAGTCCTTAGAAAATGCGAGTCAGAACATTGTCGTTAATGTTATCGAAAAGCCATTTTGGCATCCGGCGAATATATTTTGTTGAGTATCGCAGTCACGAGGACAATGCCGCCTTCTAAGCTTTCCTCGTTTTGGCAACCGTTGATGAGCTTAGTTATCGCTGTCGAATGCTCCGATTGTTATGATCCATCCAGCCAACAACAATGGAAGGTATCCGGGATACCTCTAAGTATGCTAATACTCGTCCGTGGCACAGTGCAGGCGGGAGAGTTTCTTTTCGCATTCTGACCCTCGCGAATTCTGATGTAACATTTGCACGGCAAAAAAGAAGAATGAGCGTGTGTGTTTGCATCTTTCGGAGTCATAAGAACGTACTACGGTTCCAGAAGCAGCAGCGAGCGACCAGTTCATTTGTACGTACATACTCGTACATACGTGCACTAGAGTGCCGGATTGGTATGTTCACTTAGCTCAATCGCTAGTCTGCGCTCTAGCCGAAGGGATTGACATTAATTTGACATAAACGCTTGCATTTAGTGGCAAACAGCGTTTAAAGACAACAAGTTTATTATTACTTCTGTCCGCTGCATTGGACTACGGTCTCTCGCATTGTGATCCTAATATGGCGCGTTTGTAACAAGTGAAAAGCTTGAAGACAAACGCAAAGCGGCCATTCAACATATTCGTAACGACGACGTATGGTTAAGCAAAGTGCAAAGTGGTGACTTTCGTCTAAGCATATTTCAGTCTCTTCGTACACACACTTATGCATATTTCAAATATACTTATACACATGTACAAATGTATAAAGAGACTGGAATCATTACGGACGAGTTCTGCGATGGCTTCTTAACGTCTGTACATAAAAAAAATACGGACAGCTTCAAATATTTCTTCGTACGACCAAATTACTCTTGCATTTACGGTATTCCCCAAAATCCCACATATCTAATCCGAAACGATATCTTTATTTATAATACCAAACATAAATAAGAAATTGAGGGTTGGGGTTTCATCTCAACTTACATTTGTGCAATTAGAAATGAGAAGAAGAAATTTACGTAGTCTTAAATACCTAAGATATTTGGTATATAATGTATCTGCATGTGAATCATGAATCAGTGCTACCGTTATTTTGCTGACAGATGTCAATGATGCTGTAGTAAAAGGAAAACATTTTCAAATATTTCGCTCAGATCGGCCGGACACATTATACTAAAATGACGGACTGTTTGCCATTTTTAAAAGATCCTAATAAAACTGACACTAACACAGTACATAATTTTTCAGGTGAATGTTTCGGGACTCAATTCTGATAATTGTTTGTGAAAGTAGCCCCAAAAAGAAGAACTTCTGCATCCTTCGTTTGGTCAAGGTACATCAAATAAAAATTTAATAATTAATTTGAAGTTAGTAAGTATCGTATAGGGGAATTTTGTCATAACTCGAGAACCTCTAATCCGAGTAAGCTGAAACAAATTTAAAAAAAAATAAAAATTACAATTCCTTTAATCTGTTCATACAACGTTTCGCTACATAAGCAACAGTTTCGCAGCTATAAATAAATGTTGAAGAAAAAAAATATTTTTTGCCTAAAAAATAAAAGTTTCTTTTTTTTTAATTCATAAAAAATTCAAAACGGTAAAAAGTGTCAAGTCCTATTACTTTCACGTAAAGATAATCGATCATGAAAATCGATTTACGCGTTTCGCTTTTATGCACAATTAATTGAAGGTATGAATTTCAAAAATTTGCTCGAGATATGCGCAAAATTCTTTGGAAATAACATTGCTGACTTTTTTCTTGATTCTTTATTTTGCATGAAAATAAACATTCCGATTCATATTACAGCTATTCTTACACAGAAAATATGAGATTTTTATATGTTTCCTACGCATGGAAACAAAATTTAGAACATTTTCATGCATCCTCGTTGAAGCTGACGCTTGTGATTCTGATGACCTTATTTTCTTCGTAGGTTGTTCATATTCATGTTCTGAGTCGGCATCATCTTCCGAGATAGACATAATATTCAAGGGCATGTTTTGTTCAGTGTTTCCACAAATTTCAGTGTCATCTTCATCTTCGGTGCTTTCATCTTAAAATTGCATAATTTTAGAACTCCACCAACAAACCTCCGCAAGCAATGCATCCAATTTTTTGCCTTTGAATCGCTTTTCCGTTGGCATGATCACCTGGTGGAACTTCTCTCCTGAGGTAATTGTGCCAAAAAGGTATCAAGGTGGAAAAGCATGAAATGTAATTTTAACGTCATGGATGCATTGATTTTTTCAAAATAATACAGCAAGTTGTCCACTCGTGTCTGTATGTTATCTATTTTCCTAAATCGCCTTCGATGGCTTGTTTCAATGAGTCCCATGCACATAGGGGCCAATTCAGCGTCCACGCACATTTATGAGCAATCATAAAAATCAGATAACCTTTTGTTTATTACTTATTTTTTTAAATTCTGAGAATCATAAAAAAGTCATCAATGTTTTTTCCAAAGAATTTTGTGCATATCTCGAGCAAATTTTTGAAATTCATCCTTCACTTAATTGTGCATAAAAGCGAAACGCGTAAATCGATTTTCATGATCTATGTCTCATTTTGTTCATAGGTTATGTGAATTTACGTAAAAGTAATAGGACTTGACACTTTTTACCGTTTTGTATTTTTTATGAATTCAAAAAAAACTTTAATTTTTTAGGCAAAAAATATTTTTTTTCTTCATACATTTATTTATAACTGCGAAGCTGTTGCTTATGTAGCGAAACGTTGTATGAACAGATTAAATCTAAGAAAGAAAAATTAATGAACGAAAAAGTTATTAAAGTTGTTAATCCAATGGTAACTTTTGGCCCACCCTGTATAACTGATGTACTTTCAACCGCCATTGACTAAACGTGTGCTCAAAAAATGATGCACTGTGCAATTGATTCGCTGGAGCATTTAAAAAAAACCTTAAATTTGCAAAGTGTGCTCAAGCATAACTTCAATTTTATTGGTGTTACGAGTATTAATGATATCTGAATACAAAAAACATACGTATACCAAAATGTTTTCCCGGTAATCCATATTTCCGCAATTACGGAAATATGGCGTTACACCCGAAAGTTACATATAAGATTGTTCCTGAGGATGTAGGGCCCATTTTATCCCATTAAAAACATCTTCCTGTGTGGCCGGTCTTCGGTCTTCGGTCTCCGAATTCGTTAACCCATAACGAATCCGGAGAAATTTTACACACGGTTAAAAATTAATTTAATAAGATACAACGTATCGTGAGAAATTTGGGCTGTAGGGAGGGGTAAAATTAAGTTTTCGTTTGTCTCCGAATAAAAAGCTGAAAATGGAAACAAATCGCAGTTAACCCACTAAACCGCAGTTGAGACATATATTCCCATCACCAAATTTTCTTATTCGGAATTTTTATTTCATAATTAACCGGGATCATTGCATGTGTTTTTTAAAAACGACTTTCAATGATATGCGTCAATTGAACGGAACTCATTTAAACGAGTATTTTCCCGCATACGCAAAAACGGGCACATCAATGAAGCAAAATCTACTGTAATAGCGAACATAGCCCAAATATTGAGTGTGCTCTTTGGGGAAATTGTATCCACTTATGATCATATGGCGCCTAATTTCCTTTATCTAATATGTGTTATGTACGTACATAGGAATCTACGGGTACAGACACCAATCGTTTTAGTTGTAAAATTTCCGCTGCCACTACTTGCAAAAGCATGCTTTGGGAAACAGTCTTTCAGTGCTATTCAACCTTTACTCGGTGGTTGATGGATCCACGAAGCTAAGGATCCGCGTTGCTATAAAGAGTTGCGAACTGTTGGGTCAGAATTGTATAACCTTGAGGTTCCGTTGATTCTGTTCGATATTCCGAATATTTGTAAGCACATACTCGTACATATGTTTAATATTCGTACAGACACACACACACACACACACACACACACACACACATGTAAATAAAGGCAGAGATGAAGACGCAGGCACAGATTTCCAACCGAACTGTCCATAGAACTGCTGAAGCAACAATAGATTGATAATTGTTTTTTGTTTCCAATGTTAGCCCAACAGTTAGAGCAAGGTGGCTCAAATCGAACGAACGAGCGAATGAAGACAAAAACAGTTCTAAACCTGGCCTAATCACTGGTGGTGAGCACGGCACAAACACACACAACTTGATTGCGGCTTACAAATTCAAATAATTTTGATTGATTACTTTGGATTATCTTGTCATTTACCAACATCAAATAAAATATTTATCAAAATACAAACAGGTTTCCTGGGCCATGCCTGCCATGGCTACGCTATTTTCGTTCTTCTTCTCGCCTGCCATCTCGAGCTCTTACATGTTTGCTTAGACGCTATGCCGTTGTTTAATTTTCAAATATTATAAACAAAACCAAAAAAAAACTTAATATATTATAGATTCCAAGTAACACACTCGCCGGTACATACGTACATAATTACTCTACACGGTAGTATCGCATATCAGCCAAGTCGGCAATTTGTTTCATTCGATTCTGTCGATCGATGCTGATCGCCAATGTGCGTTTTCTCCAAAACGCACATCGGCGCGTAAGTATGATATTTTATTAATTTGATTTTTAGATTTTGCTGCTGCTGCTGCCGCTGTTGTTGTTGGCCGATCGGGCATGAAATAATGTTGAGCTGCTGCCTGCTATTATCAGTGAGTTCTGGAGGTATTGAATTTTGATGTTGACCCTTCCACTCGATCGGTGGCTGTTCTTGTAGGCATGCGCGTGTGTGTGTCTGTGATTGTGTTTTAAATAAACACACATACCAGCACATACGCAGGCATGGCAATTTCTGAAGTTTTGTTTTATTGTCTTCGCTAGAAACACATGATACTTCAGTTCTTTTGTTCGGAATGAATATGCTGAAATTCAAAATTTACACTCTGGTCAATACTCCCGTAATTCAATTTTTGTTTTTTTTTCGTTTGTATTTAGCCATTAATGCTGTCGAACAAGTACAAGAGGTATTCAAATAGTTTGCCAGACACTCATACGGTAACGTATGCAGGCACATACGAGTACATACGTATGTCTGTATGTGTGAGTACTTATACTCGTATGTGAACTTTAGCAATTTGGGAATAAAAATTGTGAAAAATTTAACCACTTTGGTGGTGATCAATTGTCATTAAAAGTACTTTGAATTTGTTTGTTTTCATTATAACGCACGATCGAACCGTACCAAGACGAACCAAACGTTACGAGTTGGTTTGAAGTAGAGGGGTCTAGGGGAGAACCCATTCCCTGTGGGGTATACACCTAAGCCAGGTTTATAAATATTATATGGTTATAGGCATTCTGTGTTGTCAACGGAACTTTTGATTCTCCTTCTTTTGTGTGCTTTAGGTCTGTCACACTAGCCGAAAGAAGTCGTGGTCTTGATCTCGCGAAAGCTGGCCGTCGCATGTTTGATCCCGCTATTCCAATGCGGAAAAGATGTGCCTTATCTGGTGAGTGACCGGTAAGAACGCCCTTTATCTTGCTCAATTCAGTTTTCTTTAGACTTAATAGCTGTTTTGTTTATCTTTCATCAGCGTCCCCACAAAGTGTTTTGGTGATTTGTCCGCCCGCTGTGCCGTTTTGTGAGCAACCTGGGCCCATGATTTGATTTGAGCTCTTATTGCTTTCAAAGGTATGGCATTGTCTATGTCATAAACCTTTCTAGCTGACCCTTTCTTTGCAAGTTCGTCAGCTCTCTCGTTGCCGTCAATGTTAGAATGGGGCCAAAGTTCCCTAGAGTGGCATTACGTTCGAAAACGGCTTTTTTATCTGTTTCTGTTTGGAGCTGGAAACTAGTCCTTTCCAGAATTCGGTCAATAACTCTGTTTCATGTTGCGAGGCCCGTTAATGTTTCCAGGATGGTTTGGTGGCGAAATGTCCGTTCTCTCGTGATCCATTTGCCTACTGCCATCGGTCTTTTTGCTTTATAAGTATTATATGTAGTTCCATTGATGATATACACGTAGCAGATACGCTGCACCTTATTTAGTTTTTTAACGTTGTACTTTTTATTCCACCAGGCTACCGCTGCGTATGTAAACTTGGCCTTACTATGCTTGTATTGAGCCAGTGTGTCATCTTAGGCATAAGGTCCCATTTAGATCCAATTGTTCTTCTGCACAATGACCAGCATCTATGAGCTTTTCCGCTATGTTATCAGTGTGGTCTTTCCATACTGAAAGCTAGGTTCTCCGAACGTTTGAATCTTCATACTCCTTGTAAAGGGACATGTCCGGGTCCTTCTGGGTTTGCGTTTGGGTGCCTAGGTTAAGCCCTGTTGAACGACAGGCCTAATGCATCAGAGGATATTCTGCAGAGTGTGTTTGTGTGCGACATCGTCTGCATAGCAGACGGGTTTAAATCCTTCATCGCTTAAGACCCTTAGTAGACTATTTTTAGTGGTGACCCAAAGGTGTGGTGAAAGAATGCCACCCTGTGAAGTTCGTGGAGAAACTTTGTCTGTAATATTTACACCGTTCCATCTGATGATATCCATCTGTTCCTTAGCATATAACTGATCCAGTCTTGAAGTGCCCCGCCTACGCCAGACTGGTTTAAGGACTGGACTAGAACGTCGATATGTACTTGATTGAACACCTTTTGTCTCTATAAAGGTAGCTGGGGTGTTAGAGTTGTCCTCAAAAGATTTTTGTATTAGTTTTACTACCTCATGCAGTGCAGTCTCAGTGCCTGGTATTTGGGGTTTTGTCATATATTTGTCACAATACGTGAAATGGATTTTAGTACAAACTAGGTTAGTCTTATTGGTCGGTATGCTATAGTGTTTGCATAACTTACCTTGCCTTCGTATGAAGAACACTCTCGCTCTTTGCCAGATCTTGGGTGTAAGAAGATGAGGCATGATGTGATGATGTTGGCTTATTATCAGACCCAGCCCTTGTTGTAGAAGAGCTGGGAAAATTTCACTTGGTCCTTCTAACTTAAACGGGAAAAGCTTTGGAAAAGCTTCTCCGGATCAAACCATTTGCGATAAAGATTTCGTTATGATATGGCCTACGTGACTGTTGTTCTACTATTGACGGTTCAGAGTCGCCAGTCGGGAAGTGGGTTTTCATCAGAAGTGTAAGCATTTGTTCGCTTGTATCCACCTTGGTCCCATTTGCGCCTACCAGTATTTCCGGTAACTTGTGGGTTTTATTTTCTTAATTTTAGAGTCTTCGTTTACGCTGTCTACGTGTTCGCAAAATAACCAAAGTTACGAGTTACCAACTCATTACAATAATATTGTACACGGCCATTGCCACTTGACGACTTTGTCTTGCTGCACAAGTCCTTTGAACATGAATACTGCCTGCCAGCATGCCTTGTAGTCCTCCGGTAGTAAGTGGACTGTTATGTTAACTGTCCACGGTTCGATCGGTGATGTGACCAACGATCAATACATCGGAAATAGGTTACAATACAAAAAACTAAGTGTGATAGTAGCGTCGAGTAGTGGTGCAGTGACTACACCACATTGCAAAGAAGATTTAATGTAAATTCTTAGAGGATCCTAAGTTCAGTCTTCAGTTCATGACTTATGTAGAGTCAAAAAAAGTTGCAAATGTGCCCCTTTAGAAATAAATATTTATATACTTGAAAGTGAGTACCAAAATATTTTGGCTCTGCATTCTCGAATTTTTGGCAAAATAAATGACCAATAATAATAGGACTAAGTCAGTACGTGAATTCCGCATTCAAATGTTTTTAAGGTCGCTTTTACGCTCGAGATGTTAACGCTCAGTTTTTATAGCTCAAATAGTTAGTTGAATCAACGAAAGCAATTTCATTATCGTGGATTTGGGCTTTCGTAACACGAATTTAACTTTAAAAACTCGAACATAAAGGCTGTGTGTAAAATGAAAACATTTTGTACACACAAAAAGAACAGATTCGTTGCTGAAACATGCACCTCGAGTATTCTATCAGCACACCCGAATGTTAGTTGGTGCTCTGTAGTTTTGAGTTATTAGAACTGTAGAATGCTACAACATACAAAGTGGCCGAACCTTCAGAAGAGTATTTTTGGATCTGAAAAGAGGCAAAAAAACTGTCTTCTTACACAGTTGAAGTACTCGAACGGAGGATATGACGAAGAAAATGTGGAAAAGATGCTGGATGATTTTTACTGGAAAAAAATTCTTATTATAGTAAATGGATTGGTTTAAAGCCAGTAATAATCGAATTATTTTATTTTTGTATCAATTTCATCAAACAACCCGTTTTTGGTTATGTCATCACTAATACCAATCACTTATTGGTTACAACAACAAAATGTGTGCCAAATTATTGGTTGACACTACCACCAGGCGTGGAAATCTAACAGCACCATTATCTTCTTGTGGTATTTCGAACCGAATATCTATTACGAATATAAACATTTGGTTATTGCAACTGTAATTCATCCTTTGCAACCGAATCATTTAAGTTCCAACCGATTTCGAACTAATTTTTTCTGTAGGTGCACGATACACATTTTTGAAGCTTCGGGTGTGGTGAGTCTGGTCATAAATTTCACTAGCTCATGATCTACTCCTACAATAAACTATGACTCTTGAAATCAAATTCATTATGGAGAAAAGCAAAACAAATCCAGAATTTGTTTTTGTTAATATATTTTGTTCTCATTTCATAAAGCAGACCAAAACTTAATGTTTTCACCATACACAACTTTTTTTAGTAAAAGTTTCCGTTATACCCACAGTTTTTGTAACGTTATTTTGAATGTCATGGCGAACGAATTCCTTTTTTTCGCACAATTTTCATGAAGTTCAAATTAAATCACTTTGTTAAAACCCATTTCAATACTATTATTTCTGTATCTCTTTAAACCATTACAAAAAATAATCTGGTGCCAATCTAAATAAATCATAGAGCTTTAAATCGCCAGTTTTTTTTTGTGAGCCATCAAAATCCTTCTTTTTGTTTCATATTTATAATAACATTGCGACATGACGTAATTTCCGACTATTATGAAAAGTGTCAGACGAAGAAAAGTATGGTTAGGGTAACAATATTCGAAGAGCATCATACTATTGTTGGGTATATGGTTGTGGCATAACAATATTACGATCCTCACAACAATAGTAGTATTCAAACACAACCATACTATGATCCTCACAACCATAGTAAGTTTCACATATAACCATAGTGCGCAACCATGTTATGCTCCTTACAACCAAAGAATGATTCCATTCAACCATACTATGATCCCCAAAATGTTTAATAAGGATTGGGCTAAGTGTTATTTAACAGTAGAGTAAATTATTTATGTGTTTGAATTATAAAAAATTTATCAGTTATACAAATTAACCGCGAGACGCGCGTCTTCCACACGCATAAAAAAAGTATGGTTGTGATGACAATATTCGAAGAGGATAATACTATTGTTGGGTATATGGTTGTGCTACAACAATATTATGGTCCTCACAACAATAGTATGATTCAAATACAACCATACTATGATCCTCACAACAATAGTATGATTCACACATAACCATACTATGATCCCCACAACCATAGTATGATTCACACTCAACCATACTATGATCTCCACAACCATAGTATGATCCTCACAACCATAGTTTGTTTCATATACAACTATAGTATGGTCCTCACAACCATAGTATGATTCACACGCAACCATGTTATGATCCCTACAACCATAGTATGATCACACACAATTAAACTATGATTCCCAATATTATTTAATAGAATTTGTTGAGTTGTCGACAATAGATTTGACCCCCAATATTATTTATTAAAATTGGTTTAAGTGTCAACAATAGATTTGTATTATGAAAATTATTCAAAAATACATTAAATTCAAAATAATAGGAGTGATTTATTTCACAGTAGAAAAAATAAGTTTAAATAAACGTAAGCGTTTTTTTAAAAATATTTCAAATAAACAAAGCCAAAGCAGCTTGTTTAAAAAAATTTAATTTCTTTAAAAAAAATACTATTTTTGCATTAGATCCGTACCAATAACATTTGTTCTAAAAAGCATATTTAAATGAAGAAAAATTACAATCATACAGTATGATTGCCGTAATCATATAATTGTTAACATAAAACGCAAAACACAATACTTTTGTCGCACTAACCATATTTATATTGTTGCTATAACCATATTTTCATTTTTAAATTTGGCAATAATACTATTGTTACATTTCAACAATATTAATATTGCAGCAATTATACTACTGTCACAAATAAATTCAGTTAACAATGCTGTGGTTGCGACGAACATACTTTTGTTGTGGAGAACATATTATAATTGCCGTGACCATGTAGTAACCATGTTTTTTCTCTGCGTGCAGACGATGATGTGATTGCTTTAACTTCGCTGACTTACTTTTCGTTCTCTCTATGACAGACAGCAACAAACCTGATCTTATTCGCTTGTGGAGTGATTAATACTTTATAATATAACCACCACCTTAATTTAAAACAATAATACAATCCAATCAAAGTATGAGAAGGACTAGAAGCATGCAATACAAAATCAAAATATAACCATCACCTTTTTTTATTACAATTTTAAAATCTAATAAAAATAATATAAAGCATAATATACATAAGTATTTACGAATAATAACAATTACTAAATTTGTTTATAGCAGCCTAAATTGTTATGAAGACAATGAGCCTTGGTGTAATGAGTTTAAATAAAAAATTATTACAGTTTTTAATGAATCAAAACCTAAGGAGAAATCAATTAAATGATATAACGAAAATCAGCACACATTCTACAAAATGGGTCACCACATGCATAATTGTGCCTTTGAAAATCCAAGTGTAAGAACTGATAGTATCTAGTAGGTCTAAATGGGACGTTAATAGAAATTTTTGATATTAAGTATTCAGAAGCCACAGCCCCACATATAATTTTATATACCAACATCGTATTCATCATAGTTCGTCTACTCTTCAATGAGGGCAATTTAATAAGGAAGTTCATAACCAGTATTCCAGTGAAGACCTTTTAAGCAGAATACTAAAATTTTTTTCTGCACGGACTCAATTTTGTTAACCTAGTAATCATATTGGGGATCCCAAACCACTGATCCATATTCTAAAATTGGCCTAACTAGGGAAATATAAAGCTGTTTATGGAGTATATGGATCAGTAAACTCTTTTGCCCAGCGTTTCACAAAATAAAAGACACCATACGCTTTATTTACCATAGTAATGATATGGTTATTAAAATTCAACTTTCTATCCATCATAAAACCGAGATCAATAAATGAATCAACCGATGCCAATTCAGAGCCACATAAATTTAATTTAGTAGCCAACAAACTACGTCTAGAAAAGCACATATGCTTACACTTTTTAAGGTTTAATTCCATAAAATTAAATTCACACCAAGTACCAAATCTGTCCAAATCACCCTGCAGTATGTGACTGTCCGCAAAGCTAGCATAAGAGGAAAATAATTTAACGTCGTCTGCAAACATTAGTAAATTAGAGTTGATAATAGAGTCGGGCAAGTCGTAGTCGTAGTAAAAAGAGAATAGGTCCAAGGTGGCTGCCCTGTGGGACACCAGAGGAAATACGAATTGATCTGGAAAGACTTTTTTCAAATAAAACTACTTGTTCCCTCCCAATTAGGTAGGAGGAAAGCCAATTTATGAAATTATTACTAAACCCAATTTTGTTTAACTTGAATAGTAATAGTCTGTGATTTACTTTATCAAATGCCTTACTAAAATCAGTATATATAACGTCAGTTTGCTTGCCACGAATAAATGTATCTATAACTTCAGAGGAAAACTGAAGTAGATTTGTAATAGTAGAGTGACCCTTACGAAATCCATGTTGGCATGGATGGAGTATGGGCGCCACATTATGTGAAACAAAATTTGTTACAATTTTTTCAAATAACTTAGGAATTGCGCTTAATTTAGCAATCCCTCTATAGTTCGATACATCCAACAGACTACCAGATTTGTGAAGTGGAAACAAGTAAGACCGTTTTCATAAATCAGGAAAGTACCCCAATTGTAATGATGAATTAAATAATAAGGATAAGGGTAAGACCAGGGATTCCGAGCAGCCTTTCAATAAAACATTTGGAATGCCATCGGGTCCAGAAGTACTAGTGGGTTTAAGACGATGCAAGTTTAATTCAATAAGTGAAAGGACATTTTAAAACCGGTGTCTGCAGGTACACACTCAAAGCTGAAATTAAGTTCGGTGTTCCTTCCGGTTTTTTAACAGCAGTATCCATAAGTCCAACTGCACAAGCAATTTCTTCTCCGCCAGAAGACGGTCCCACATCCATCGGCATATCGTTAACCTGTTCCGTTACAGGTACCGCGGATGTTCTTTCCGTCAGCTTGGGAGAATTTTTCCTCGACGATTTCTTTCGTTTTGGTGTCGGTGTCGTCGTCTGTGGTACGACAAACTTATCCAAATCCGGATATTTATCAAACATTTCAGAGAATTTAGAAAATTTCTCCTGAATGCTTAATAACTCCAATCCCATCTTGGATACTTCCGCAAGTGTATCCTTGAAGAATTTATAAAACTGTATATCAATTCTTCTACACCGCGGGCAACACCATCTGATGCCATTATTTTGACCTATGGCATCAGCGGCACGAGCAGAAACGCCGGCACATTTGGTATGACCAAACATACCACATATCCGGCAACCAATCATTCTCTCGTTGGATGTTAACTTGCAATCTATGAGAGTGCAAGTCAAGTTCTTTTTTTATTAAATTATAAAATAACAAAAAAAATCTATATGTATATAGTGATTAAAATTGGATTTGTGAACTACACAAAAAGGGAAAAACAAAAAGAAAACAGTGGCAACACTCCAAAACTCAAGAAACACAAAACCAATATTAAAAACAAAGCAAAATGCACAAAAATAAGCTACCAACAATTGCAGCTTAAATTATCACAATGTTGTTGTTGTAAAAATAAAACAGCACTCAACAAGAATAAAAGGCACAAATATTATAATATTTGATAAAACACTGGACAGCACTATATCACCAAAGTAAGTAAAAACACTTCTAGTGATTATTATTAATTTGAACACGGATAAATAATACTTTAACTTTTTTAAATTAATTATTTAAAATTTAGTAGCGCGGAGCTCTGAAAAATTGCAATTAACACGACAGGGTTGCCAAAGACTATGTCTTTGCTATTGTTCAATAGCATTAATATTCCTCTATCCAAAAGTAATAACCACAAATGAAAACAACAAACCACAAAACTCAAACAAAGGTAGTTTGTTTTGAAAAAACTAATTCGCATATAAAAAGTACTATTATTGCATAATATTTTTAACAATAAAATTGTTCTAAAAACCATATTATTATATATATTATGTACCAATCATATTTTCGTTAAAATAAAACCAAAAACAAAACACTTTTGTCGCACCAAGCATATTTATATTGTTGTTACATCCATATTTTCATTTTTAAATATGACAATTATACTATTGTTACTATTGTTCAATAGCATTAATATTGCCGCAACTATTGTGAAAATGTGATTCAAAAAACAATACAATGATTGTGACGAACATACTTTAATTGCTGAGAACATGCTGTTGTTGCTGTAAACATATAATTACCATATCTTTTCTCTGCGTACAAAAAGGAATAGCATCGGAAATAACTTGTAACAAAACATTTTAAATATAATATAACTTCCTAAGACCTTGAGCGTAAAAAATGTCACTCATTATGATTTTTTCATGAAAATCGAGGTTGTCATGGGCCCCTCTTTCTTCGAAATCATTCACTACACGATAAAAAGTGCGTTTTGTTGGCACGTTGTTTCTCCCAAAAATATCACGTAACTTTCTTATCGTCACAGTAATCGATGATAGATTTTGATAAAATATTTTAACGATAACACTACGTTGGTTTTTGCCACGTCTCTAGATCACGAGTGCCAAACATGAACTGTCAAGACTAATCAAGACTAAAAACAAAGTAGTATACCTTGCCGGCGGACACCCTATAGTATACGAGTAATAGTACGACTGTATAGCATGCATAAGCCACCCGGATACTCATATTTTGGGAAGAGAATTAAAGGAACAATGTCATTTTTAATAGCAAACCAGTGTACATTTCGCATCCGTATACACAGAGCAAAAATGAGTTGCAAATTGGTCCGAATTGCAAAAAATCGGTGGATAAAAGCATTTTCTGTTGCAATCATAAACTTTTCATGGTATTTATGGTAACATCGTTGGACATTGTAAAAGATGGTAAATACGATAATGTCAAGATACGCGCAGCCAAAAAATCGGTTATACTTAACCGAATTCACTTGCCTTAACTGGTGGTTATTACAACCTACCAATTATGATGTAAATGTTTATTTGGAAGCAGTACAAGTTCTTTGTAGAACCAAACCTCCTTTAGGTTATAGTTGTAATATATAATCGGTTATCACAACATTAGAATAAATTCCCTATAATCATTTATCGGTTTTATTCAATACAAAATCTTTGTTTGAGACTGCAAATAAAAATACAAACAAAACGAATGTGTTTAATAACTTCTTGGTGCTTCTTGGGTTAGATGGTTAATGCTTCTAATTTATACAAACATACAAAAAATAAATATTTTCCATAATATGGAAACAGACTTAACTGTACTTAAGTAACATAAATCAGACTTGATCAAAATTTTCATCATAGATATCGCTCCTTATTATCAAAATATAACAATTTATTTTTATTTTAGTTTCGAACTTATTAAAATGCAAATAAGAGAATTAGTATTTTGAAATCGTTATATATATACAGCATCCCATAAAGGAATAAGGGGAACTTCTCTCAAATCAGTGAACTGTGCACCATTCAATTCTTAAACTCGCTGACCGGGACAAACTGCTTAACGCCGTCTATGAACGGCTAATGCATTTAAAAGAGAAAATGAGATGGCTTAGAAATAAAACTCTTACTCGCAAAGTCGCCGGCATTTACGAGGTGGAAATGCGCTACTGAAAATTGATGTTCTCATCCAGGGTTGAACCTGGGTTTACTGGCATGATAGTAGTGCAACTCCTATCGCACCACGGCGACCCCCCTATATAATCTTTTTATATAAAACTTTATTAAAAAAAGTTTTTATTTTCGTCAGATAACCGAATACCTAAAAACTCGAGATGCAGTAAAAAGAAATTTATTTACTCGTATAACCTTTTCTCTGTATTTCAGTATTAGCCTGTGTGAGGGTGTACGCAGGTATGATGGGGACTGCGGCGATAAACCGTTGGGTACTTTGGATTTTGAGTGCATTAGGTTATGTGCTTGCCTAATGTACCATTGTCATTTATTGTATAAGTTTGTATGCATTTTCCGTCAGTATGTTTATTAAGTTTAAGTAGAGTGAGATAATTTGTAGTACATAAAATGAGTTCTTTTAAAACCATCGAAGTGTTTGCTGTCTGATCTCGGATCCGTTTCCATATGTGGAGTAAATGCTGACAGTAGCAGTGGTTGAAGTCATATCGATATAGGAAATTTTCCTGTGAAGTGGTCCCCTCATTTTTTAAAAGCTCTTGTAAGGCTCAGAGATACAAGATTGATGAAAATATATCCCTCTTTTTTAGAGGCCAATAAAAGCCTAGTATGGGCATTAAGAAGGGCTCTGTTTTGAATGTATGCGAGTACTTTGAAAATTTTCAGAACAATATTGTGATTGTCAAATAGAGAACAAATTCTCTATTGGACAAATATAATCAAATATTTTGTTAGTTTTTAACAATATGTGACACCTTTACACAAATCTCTTAATATTTGTAAACATTAAAATATTTCAATGACTTGCTGTTGTGGCGGTGTCAGATTCGACTAGAAGACAACTATTTGGTGTTGTTTTCGCAGACTTAAATGCATTCTTACGAGGCTAGCTGATTGCGATTAACCTCCAGGCTTTCAAATGGCCCTCCAAAATGTATATAAAATGTTTCCAATGCAAACACATACGCATATTAGCGTTTAAATAAATTCTCAAAATATTTAAATGTCCTTTTTTCGGAATTTCTTTAAATAATTTTAGAGCCTTCTAAAAGTGCAATTTCAGAGCATTTTTTGAAGGGGTCAGACAATGTTACCAGAAATAAATCTTTAATAAATCTCAAACTTAGCAACACTCAGAATATTGTATGTAGATTGTTATTAAGCAAACGATATTTTTACAAGTTTATGAAACGAATTTGAAAATAACATCCAAGATCATATAAAAATTTCCCGAACAGAAAAAATTGCTACAATAATATATATGCGCGTTCTCGATTGAAAATTTTGTGTTTATGTTTTCAGAATCAGAACAAAAATTTAACTCCAAATCGCGTATATGGAAATTTGATATTCATCGTGTTATGGCATATGACTATATTTATATTTAGCTGCTCCGATCCACAAAACGTGTACATAAAATCTATACAGCTTGACACGGAAAGTGATTACAAAGCATATGTGACGCGCAAAATAGAAAGAGACCTAAGGGTAAAAACCAGTTTTGTTCAGGAGAGCCATTTTAAAGATTTAAATACGTGTATCTTTGGTGTAGAATCGTCGACTTTACTTTCATAAAACGCGCATACCTTTGGGAAGGAACACTTTTGGGGTATGTGATCGGTCTCATTCGATGCTCAGATGTTGTCCACATCAAAAAAAGAAAAAAATTAAAATTGATTTTTTTACCCTTAGGTCCCTTTCTCTATGCGCTGTCACATATGTAAATTTACATACATTTGAACTGAAGACAAAAGAATACCAGCCGTATTCATAAAAAAATCTTAATTGGGACTTAAAGTACATATTAGTTAACAAACACTTATTGCCTAACAAACGATTGTTAAGAAAACGTATTCATAAACACTATCTACTTTAACTAATATACAATTTAATCAATTTGTCGATTCAATGCTGGCAACACGGTCGTTTTGACATGCCATTTCAATCTTAATGATGCAGTAATACGATTATCAATTATGCGAGTATTCGAATCTATATATTTTTTGTATTGTTTATTTTACAAAGAACTGATTTAATAAACAAAAAAAAATATATATGCTTACTTGTAAAATAATAAAAACAAAATCATGTTTGAATAAAAGACAAATTGAGATCAATTTTGTATTACTGATAAAAAAGGTATTCGAATAACGAATAATATTTTTCTTATTTTGATTGTTTACACATCACTAGTGAACTTTTTACAATTTTCCCTTTTTTGTGTTGTATTTTTTCCATAAAGAAGTTTTTATAAATGAAAATGGAAAAAAAGAGGATTGCAAACGCAAAAAATAACGTATCCATTCTACTCGTATATTTTATAAATATTTTTTTTCTTCGTTGTATTCGTAAAATTCAAAAAATATGTGTGTAAATGTAGACAAACAAACACAAACGTCACTCTAAAACACTGTTAAAGTAGGGTCGAAAGAACATCACTAGTGAACTTTTTACAATTTTCCCTTTTTTGTGTTGTATTTTTTCCATAAAGAAGTTTTTATAAATGAAAATGGAAAAAAAGAGGATTGCAAACGCAAAAAATAACGTATCCATTCTACTCGTATATTTTATAAATATTTTTTTTCTTCGTTGTATTCGTAAAATTCAAAAAATATGTGTGTAAATGTAGACAAACAAACACAAACGTCACTCTAAAACACTGTTAAAGTAGGGTCGAAAGAATATTAAAATGCACACATTTAATAATGGTTTACAAAACGATTATTAAGCTAATAATCATTTATGAATACAGTTCTCATACTTTAAGCTTAACAATCGTTTGTAAAGCTGTTTTAAGTTTTTATGAATACGGCTGTACATATTTAACAAAACAAAAGACTTAAGGTACGAACATAAGGGTTACATACAACTTTCTTTTTCTTACTAGATGTCGCTGTCGGGCAGCCCAGTTTCAAACCAGAGCAGCACTGCCAGACACAACGTTAGAAAGCATCATTGCCATACAAAATTTGCTATACGCAGAATTAAGTAACCGAAAGCCATACATTTTAAATGAAATTTGTGAAGCCTCATTCGCCGATACAATTGAAACCCGGAATTACTGGTTTTAGTGTCAAGATCTATTGCAATTTGTATGGAAGCTGAAACTTACATATTTTTCAAACTTTATTTGTGTGAACACATTAAAACATCGCAAGTCGACGTAAGTGGACAACGTTTAATTTGAATATTATTCCGCTTGCAAAGAAGGGGATATGACTTTCTGAGTCACGCACTGGTTAAAGCAGTGTTATCTAACAAAGACGATAAATTGTACAAGAGGGGCGAAATGCTTCCTTCTTCTTTGCAATATTGTAGAAAAACAGCACTTAGTAACGCACAATTTCTCGGGGTGTATTTTTTTACATTCGATTGTAAACAATCAGTAGAACGCTAGAAAGTCAAAGTTGAAGCACAGAAACCACTAAATTCGCACGTTTGACGCGCACAAAAACAGTATTCCCAAAATGATTTGTACTCAACTCTGTTTTTCGATTTTTCGATAAAGCTCAAATCGCCCGTCTTGTATAATTTATCATCTTTGTTCTTTGAGAAATATATTTAAACGACATACGAAGAGATAGAAATAACAAAATAATTTTTATAAAAAAAACCTCAATAATGTCTAAAGATCAAATATATCTTAAATCTATGCTTTCAGACATACAAGCTTTTGATATATATCCCAAGACAAAGACATTAATAATAGAAGATGGGCAAATTGAGCTTTTACGAGAAATTGGCGAACACGGCAATAATCAGACAGGGGAGAGCAACTCTGAAAAGCTTTAGGTTTTCGTTGACAAATTTGCTATTGTGAGTGTACAAAAAATTATAAAACAAGAGAAAATTTCAAAAATGTGTAGAAATTTGCAATGAAAACAAAATTCGGATTGGACACGTGAGGAGAGGTCATTTGGTGTTGAAGCATATTTTTCGGTGGACCTCTTGTGAAGACCTTCTTTCAACTATACCCCGTAACGCAATTGTGTTATTTTCTGATGAGGCACATTTTCACCTCAGTGGGTGAAACAAATCACACAGCAAAGGCTATCATGAATTGTTTGAGGCAAATGTTTCTTGAACGGCTTATCTCTTTGAGGGGTGATGTGAACTGGCCGGGACGCTCACCAGACTTAGCCCCATGCGATTTTTTTCCTTTGGGTTACCTGAAGTTGAAGGAGTATATCAACGGCCCCAACTCCTTGGAAGACCTTATTTACAATATTGAGGCTGAAATTGGCAGAATACCAGTCGACATGCTTGTTAGAGTTCATGAAAACTTCAGAAAACGTATGCAGCAGTGTGTGGATAGCGAAGGTCGACATTCCCTTACTGTTCAATATAAATTTTTCTAATGTTCTTATTTTTTTATTTTATTCCCAAATAAGCAAATTACCGCGCTCCACTATGTATGTATAAGGTAAACATTTTTTAATTTTACAAGTGACAACCAATCACAAACTAAAACAAAAACACAACTTGGAGCTTAATTAAAAGATCTCAAGCCGTTTTTTTAAATTGTTAATAAAAAAATTAAAAAAGAGTTCACAGAATTTATTTAAAACTGGTGTGATAAAGAAATTTATGGAATCAATATACAATACTGTTAGCTGGCGCTTATGAGCTAAAGTCGAAAATAATAATTGCAGTTATAGAAACTATATAAGTACTTAACTATATTTTCTTCTTTTTCTAGTTTATAAAGATACAAGTATTGGTTATGTGTAATTCTTTTGGGGAGAAATGAAATGTGTTTGTTTTATAATTTTGAAAAGTGGTCAGTTTTCTCATAGATGGAAGTCCATACGATGGAAGTTTTTTATTTGCATTGTGAATCAATTTCGAAGAAACTTGGTACATTCTTTAATTTTGGTGTTAGGTAAAACCCTATTGGAATTGGTCCACATCTCTCCATCTTTATATGATACATAGGTTTTCTCGATTTTATAATCTACAGCTTTAATTGCCACTGTTACTTCTGATTTCGAACATATTTCAAACAGAGCATTACGAGTACCCAACATTAATCATTGGTGAAATATGCCCATATCGATCTATGCTCATTTTAAGGCCCTGCATCCATAGAATCTACAAACAATACCCGATTACGTTAACATTTTGTATAGTACGTTATGACTGACATACTGAGTCCGACTTGCTCATGCTCCAGGCAGACTACACTTTTTTACTTGTTTTCATTAAGATCGATATTCTCTTATATAAAGAAAAGAAAAAAGGAGGTCCTTTAAACAATTTTGAATTTATAATATACTGGCTGTCCCGGCAAACGTTGTTTTGCCTTCAAATTTTATTTTCACTGAAAGTCTGGTTCCGTTGCAAAGTCGTGGTCAATTGATATTTCGAAAAAGAATGACAGGTGCACTGGAATAATTGATTTTTAATTTATGATTTGTATGGGAGGTACCACGCGCCTTTGTCCAATTCCGACCACATTTCCAGCAGAACTTATAATATGTACACCATACCATCATACTATTTTTTTGTTCAAATACCGTTAACATGAGCAGAAATAAGGGTTTTTAATTTGTATGGGAGGTACCACGGCCACTGGGCCGAGTTCATGCAAACTACACATAAAACATCTACAGACCATCCCCAACGTACCCTAAAATTGTGTACCAATTATCAGCCTTCTAGCTTAAAAAACAGTTTTGTCACGCCTCATCCGTCCACAGTCCAAAATTTCGACTTTCCTTTTTTCCTAAACCTTCGCTTAGCAATTATGAACAAACCCACAGAAGGAAGTATCCAGTTTAAGTTGTGTAACAAAACACATTTCATTTTTATATACAGGTTGTCCGCCGGGAAGGTATACTACTTTGTTTTGCCGCCATTTTGGTTAACATTAGTCTTAACACTTCATATTTGGCAGTCGTGAAGTAGGGGCGTGGCAAATTTATTATGGAAAAATATTCAATAAACCAACATGTTGAAAACTTTTATCAAAAACAATCATAGATTACTGTAACGATGAGAAAGTTAAGAGCAGTTTTTGGGAGAAACAACGTGCCAACAAAACGCACTGTTTATCGTGTAGTGAATGATTTCTAAGAAAGAGGGTCTGTAGCTGATAGTCCCATGCATAGATCTCAGCGTACTGCAAGATCGGCTGCTCAATAAAGTGTTCAAAACAATCCATCAACCTCAATTCGATGACGTGCTCAGAAACTTGGTCTTCAAAGAACAACTTTGGCCACAATTTTGCACAAGGATTTGCATTTGTTTCCATTTAAGATTCAGTTGACACAAGAGCTTCTTCCACAAGACCATTTACGCCGCCGTACATATGCCAATAGGATGTTACAGCTCGCCCATGACACCCCGAATCATCAAAATGAGTAACGAGGCACATTTTCATTTGAATGGATATGTGAATAAACAGAATAGTCGGTTCTGGGCAATGGAAAACCCTCAAATTATTAAGGTCGGGAGGAATCATTGGACCTTAAAATAAAAAACGACGTAACGCTAACTGTCAATGGGCAGCGATATCGTGATATGATTGAAAACTTTTTAATGCCAGAACGGCATGATTTGAGCTTGATTAACATGTGCCATATCGCATACAGCCAGGATTACAATGAAATTACTGCGAGACCTATTTCCACAACAAGTTATTTCAAGAAATGGGGATGTTGATTGGCCTCCACGGTCGCCTGATTTGACTGCTCAGGACTTCTTTTTGTGGGGCTATCTGAAAAGCAAGGTTTATGCAAAAAAAAAGCAGAAACGCTTGAGCAACTCAAACAAAATATTCGTGATGAAATTAATGAAATACCTTACTCGCATTTGTAAGGCTAACAGAGGCGGACATTTATCTGACATTTTATTCCATATTATTTTCGTTGTTTTTGACATTTCACTTTTACCCATTCGCATTTTTCGTTCGCTATTGTGAATTAAAACGATTGACACCAAAGCAGAAAGCTTTTAATTTCTCTGTGGATGGGGCTGCTCACGTAATTCAAATTCGAGTATGCGTAAAAAAGGAAAACATCGATTAATAATAATCGAATTCCTTTCTAAGATTTACAAAACGAAGCGTTGCGAAACAGAACGAGGACCTACACAATATGGAAGATTTTTGTTCTCGTCATATTGAAAAAAAACTATACTTTGTTTTAGGTTTATATTAGTTAGTTTGCAATATGAACATTCCATAAAACTGTGAATAATATGGCAACACTGTTTCTCTTCGTATACATCAAAGGGGATTAAACAACAAGAGGTTTTATCAGCGAATTCGTCTGAAGCAGACTATAAATAATTATAAACTGTATTACAATAATCAATAAAAAATAAAAAAAAAATCATTTAAGGGCTACACGTTTGCTTTGCAAAAATATGTTTCAACTATCAGTTTGAGTTCATTTTAATATTTACGCATTGACTCTATAATCCCGATACAAATTCGCAGACATCACCCCTTGTTTTTCTTCTTTTCTAGTATAAACAACATATTTTTTTTTTATAAAGCCGGTTGTCTCATGCTTCGTTTTCGTTTCTTTAGCAACTTGATGCCTACTTGCTTGCTAGTTAAGTAGCCTCAAACGAACACAGCTATTGTTAAGCCGCCTTTACACCTAAATCGATAAAGTCAGCACTCGATGTAATTTGGACTTGGTGGGCGAATAGTGAATTATTTACTTTATCGTATAAGTAATCGCATTTCAATTTCATTGCATTATTGTTCAGCCATACTTCACAAAATATGAAAAATTCGCATGAAACTATAAACTCAAATATGGTTATTCAGTACCAGTTACTAATGCCACATCTATGTCTTAAAAAAATACAAAGATTTCATGAGTTTACGTTGCTTTTCTAAAACACCTTAAAACATTTGAGCTATTTGGCACTTCGAATTATTTAATTACCCTTTGCTCCGGCGGTTTTTTTTTGAATACCTTTGGTTTAGGATTTAACGACTTTCGTTTGAGATTGAAAGAATATGGTTCTTCTGTATTTGAATTATTAGTCTAGTTTTCGCTTAAGACTTGAGTTGTCTGCCACCGATTAAAAGCTTATTTAAGTTTCTTCAAACTATCGGGAACTTTAGAAACGCGCTTGTGAAATAAAAACATAGCCACAATGTGCAGAACACGAATGAGTTCACTCATCTTTTAAATATCGAATGATAAATTTGATCACGTATTCGTTTTAAATGAAAAACCCTTCATATTATACATCGTGCGTATGTACCTGCAAGCGCATTTGTGTAGCTTGTTATACAGTAGCAATGTACTCGTATTTGATCGAAACTTGTGCAAGGAGAACCGAAAAGATTGAGCATTGCTGTTGTAGACTAAATTATACGTTTGTTTTTGGATATACGCGTAAACAGCAATAAATTGAAATTGTGTCCTCTGAAAAATTACAAATGTTTCCTACGATTGTTGAAACCGAACGTTTTTTTTAACGAAATGAAACTTTTTATAATAGGCTTGTTCGATTGGGGTTACTGAACAAAAAATTGTGTGAAAGTTTCTCTGATAGCAAGGGGCTATCGAATACATGTTATTTGTTACCGGACAAAGAGAAGGGGAAAACGTAAATTGTTTTGCTTATAGTTGAGAACCAGCCATCTTTAAGGAATTATTATAAATGCAAATGATGCTAATAATTCGAATGATACCAAGTGAGCTAGTGGGATTTTATTTTTTATCAAGTACAGACAGGCAAAATGGGAATTGCGGACGGGGACAGAGATCAGAATTTGAACGTCCCCAGAGAATAACTATGTGGTGACAACATCGTTTGTACATCACATCGGATTAATATGCCAGAAAAGAAAAAAGAAATGTATTAGAGCGGTAGAAAGGGAGCATTTGCCAATTTTATTTTTAAATAGCCGCTGCAACGAAAACCTTTTTGAAGTTCCGCGTATTTTGGCGAATCGAACTTCACATATATATATATATATATATATATATATATATATATATATATATATATATATATATATATATATATATATATATATATATATATATATATATATATATATATATATATATATATATATATATATATATATATATATATATATATATATATATATATATATATATATATATATATATATATATATATATATATATATATATATATATATATATATATATATATATATATATATATATATATATATATCCATAATTTTCTAAAACTACCTTATTTGTTTGGTTTTTGTCAGGTGCTGACAAATCTGGTAATCGCACTGGCCAAATAATTTCCGAATTTCTGGAAATTATTTGCTCTCCAAAAATTTGACTTAAATGTGTCATTGTGTCTCGGGCAGTGGTTTCGTCCTACTGAAACCACACCCCAGGCCTGTTTTCAAGAGCAGGACGTAAAAAATGTTCTATGATAAACCGATACCGCTCTCCATTTACGGTTACAGCACTTCCATCTTCATTCTCGAAGAAGTAAGGCAAAATGATATTTGCAGATGTGATCCCAATTGGCGTTGATAAATGGCTTGGATTTTCAGAACCCCACAACCTACAGTTCTGCTTATTAACAAAGCCATTCATGTGAATAATTTTCTCTTTGCGCTAAAATAATTGATCGCTGATTTAACTAATTAATTTCTATTATTCTGGTTCTTTGTTCAGCTCTGAATCTCTCCATTATTTATTCTCCAAGTGTTATTTATATAAACTGAAAAAAATATATAAATAAAAAAGTTATTAAATTTGAAAACACGATGGTAACTTTTGGCCGGCCCTGTAGTAATAAACGCAGTCACTCGGTACTTGATAGGAACTGTAAAAATTACAACGTTCTTAATTTCTCGAGGTGTGCCCAAACGATAATATACCACTATTTAAAGTGTGTAAGAATATTAACAAAACATGATGCATTACTATCAACATATTTAAACCAACAAATAGTTGTTATAACTAACAATATTACCTATATTACATGTATTTTTTAAACTCTTGAAAGATAATATCTGTTCAGCAAATGAAAAGTTATCCAATCGGTTATATGCTGCTATTCTATTTTGCTCGAAAGTAAAACATTCTCCCATTATTGGTGTGCGCCATTTCGAATACCCAAAAGTAATGGGTATTCAATTCGCTCCAATTTCGATTGAACTAGAAATGGAAATTTACGCAGTTTATTAGCACATACACAATTAAAAACTAACACACAGTTAAAATTTGATATGTTGGTAAATTATATTTGCAAAAATTGTTCTTGAAAACCTTTAATTAATGAAAAAATATAAAAAATAATTATTTTTGATCAACATTTCTCTGCTAGTAATGATGACGAAAGTATTGCGTGTTCAACAGTAAAAAGATGCCAGATTTTTTTAAAATGTACTAAGCTTTTAAAATGTTTTTACTACATTTGAACAAAGTTCCCTTGAATGGTGGTTTGATTTAAGAATTATTTAAGAATTATTCAGACAAACATAAGTTTTATGTTTGTTATATTAAAAAATTTAAATTTTAATTGATGTTACTAATTGATTAATACTCGTATGGCAACATGGATACCAAACAAAACACAAAAGGGCACCCTGATCAAAATGTAAGAAATTTTATATAAATATTTAATTTGCGATTTAATGCCATTGAATTTTTTTTCTTGGGGCCACAAAAAACACTTCCGATTATTTACATTTAATGTGAAGTAATCGCATCAAAGTTACACGAGAAGAATTACTTATAAAAACTACAGGTTCTTATGTATAAGAACTATTAGTGTTGGTTGTGTATGAGACGATCAAAATTTCAAACAATCGATGATAAGTGGAAGGTGGAATAGGAGCCCCTATGGCGCACGATTTTCCTACTACCCTGTAGTCTCCGGCACATAGGGGACAAGCTTAACACCGGGTACACACGGATTGTTTTGGCAATCGAACGATAAAGATTGCACCTACTGCATCTATAACCGAATGATTGATGGCATACACTAGTGTTAAGTACATGAAACTCAATTCCAGATTCATTCAGTGTCTTATTTTGTACATCACAATCTGCACGCAGAGAAAAAACATGGTTACTACATGGTCACGGTAATAAAAATATGTTCTCCATAGCAAAAGTATGTTCGTCGCAACCATAGCATTGTTAACTGAATTTATTTTTAACAATAGTATAATTGCTGCAATGTTAATATTGTTGAAATGTAACAATAGTATTATTGTCAAATTTAAAAATGAAAATATGGTTATAGCAACAATATAAATATGGTTAGTGCGACAAAAGTATTGTATTTTGCGTTTTATGTTAACAATGATATGATTACGGCAATCATACTGTATGATTGTAATTTTTTTTCATTTGAATATGCTTTTTAGAACAAATGTTATTGGTACGGATCTAATGCAATAATAGTCCTTTTTTTATCGAAATTAAAATTTTTTAAACAAGCTGCTTTGGCTTTTTTTATCTGAAATATTTTTAAAAAAACGCTTACGTTTATTTAAACTTATTTTTTCAACTGTGAAATTAATCACTCCTATTTGAATTTAATGTATTTTTGAATAATTTTCATAATTCAAATCTTTTGTTGTCACTTAAACCAATTTTAATACATAATATTGGGGATCAAATCTATTGTCGACAACTCAAACCAATTCTATTAAATAAAATTGGGGATCATAGTTCAATTCTGTGTGATCATACTATGGTTGTAGGGATCATAACATGCTTGCGTGTAAATCATACTATGGTTGTGAGGACCATACTATGGTTGTATATGAAACATACTATGGTTGTGAGGATCATACTATGGTTGTGGAGATCATAGTATGGTTGAGTGTGAATCATACTATGGTTGTGGGGATCATAGTATGGTTATGTGTGAATCATACTATTGTTGTCAGGATCATAGTATGGTTGTATTTGAATCATACTATTGTTGTGAGGACCATAATATTGTTGTAGCACAACCATATACCCAACAATAGTATTATCCTCTTCGAATATTGTCATCACAACCATATTTTTTTTCTGCGTGTGGATGTCGAAAAGTGGAGCTCCAATTCGGCAGGAAGACGAGCACTTTGATTGCTAGCTAGACGGACAATGTCTCAAGCTAAATAAAAAAAAATATTATAATCTCACAACAAATTGGCGATGGATTAATTCGCAATATTTGACCGTTTCCGTTTCGTTAAGCCTTAACTGTAAATCCATGTCCAGGTGAAAATACAGGCATTAGCAGATATGTGCGGTTTTAATTTAAATTGCAAAAGGAGATGCAGAAAGAAAACTAATCAACGCACACACACATACACACACACGAAAATGACTTCCGATGAAGTTAATTTCAGCACCCACTCGAATTGAAATTGATACCGGCCGGCCGGCAGGGACGGTGTGGCGTGGCCTGGCGTGGTGGCATGTGCGTAAACGAAGGCATCCCGAAAAAGCCGTCATTCAACAACGGCGAACATTGACGCTGCCTGCCACACATTCCACATTCTGTATAGGCAGGCTTCGCGCAACGAGCGCAGATGCCGTATTTGATTTGAATATGCAGATCATATTCACTTCATGCAGACACACACAAACACGAAAAACACATACGCAAATTTTTGTGCAAAATTTGCAATTTGCAGCGCAGCCATAGACGGATGGACATGTGTATGTACAAAACAATGGTTGGGCCAAGTCAAGACGTCGGAGCAAACGAAGGGCTTCTTCAATTGCCTCAGCAGCTATAAATTAAACGAGTCCGAGAAGACAGCTTAAAGAATTTAAATACAACACAAAATCATAACAATAATAAAAAGGAAAATACCTTTGGAGCGATAATCGATTTTTGTTTATGCTCTTTGCACTTGATTTCTCCATATCCATCCATCCGTTTGTGGCACCAGTGGCCCGGACCTCCTCGCCGCACTTTTCCTTCCGTCCCACGTCCTTGCGTCCCTTCGGAGTGCCGTGCCTGGCTGTATGCCACGGTAGAGTGAATAACATTTAATAATGAAGTAGTAAAACTCATTCATAAACGCGGCCATCGCATTCGCTTGTCCGTCCGCGAGCTTTTAATGGAAATAGAGAGAACAGCACCAGCGCAAGCAATAACCAGATATTGCATCCGACGACTGTCTTCCGTCGTGCCAGCCTTGCGTCTGGCCAGCGTGCATGGTCTTTATCATCTGTTGAAACACATGCTCCGTTGCCCAAGACGATTGTTGCAAAATTACATAAGCTAAACGCGAGCAACCAGCATGGTCGATCTTCTGCGTTTGGCTGATATGACGTAGACAACCGAATACCATTGGAATGCAGACATGCACTACAAGCATGCATTTGGTCATATGTACCAACATACATATGCAGGTATGTTCCTGCATTCTGCTGCCCCTCCCCCATTTGCAAAGGGCAGAGCCGTGAGTTTGGCACGAGCCTAACACACGTTCAACACCACGTTAAGATCGAATCCTTCAGATCTTACAGTGAGTACAAACTGCAATTCAGAATTTTCCGTTCTTTTCACTTAGCAAGCTCAACTAGTTCCACCACAGGACTATCATTGACACCAGTTTCCGAATGGGTTTCACAAACTTTTTTTTTCAGATTTAAATACTCTTCACCTTCTACGGCATTTTAATCGAAAAATCGCTAGCACAGTTTACAAAAATCCTTAGTTAATTTTAAGAACAATTCACTTTTAACTATTTTAAAATACATTCAGTTTTTTTGGCTTTTCACCATAGGGCAGTTGAAAATTTAGTTAAAGTCAACTAAGGAAATATTATCGATGCATACAAATTGTAATCCGATACATTTGGATTTCAATTGTAGTTATATAGATATGTTCTAGCTAAAACCGGCCTGTGTTGCTGGTACTAAAAACTAATGACAAGCATTTATTTATGTATTTACTCATTGTCATTGTGAGTGCATGGAACGTAAGTCCGGCTGGAATCAGAACTTGAAACAAGTCTTGAAATCGGGTGCCGTCATATCTTGGTTGTTTCCATTTGATATATTAATTCCTTCAACACGGCTCATCGGTCGTTTTCCAAAACAATGGGAGTTTGAGCTGTGAGGCCCCTTTTGCTTTTGTTGAGGCATTCCCAGAAAATGCATCAACCGGAATGATTCCACAAATCAATACCATAACCAATGAATAAGGAACATTTTGACAGTTCCGTCAAGGGAAGTAAACAAAATATTTTGATCACATTACGATTAATTGGCGATTTTACACCTCCCATCGTGAAGCACAACTCTTCTTTCGATATCAACCACTCACCCCGATTTCTAGTTGGGTTTTCACTATTTCTCTTCATTCATTCCCAAAATGTTCGTTCAAGCGATTCTCGAGTTTAAGGCACAGGCCACCGAACATTACATTTTATATACGAGTATTAAGATATGCGAATTAGGCATTAAAAAGCTTACTCGTTTTGAAGTGTTTCACTCTAGTTCTACTCTATTTCAGTACAGGTCGCCTAAATAAGAAATATTCGAGATATTAAAGCAAACCGTTTTTCAACCGAACTAGAAGTATATAAGTACACACAGTAGTCGCCATATGCTCACAAGGGACTTTCAAGCTGAACACCAACCAATTATAAGAATTACTAAAATAAGTAAAATTATAATATAAATGTTTAAAGCACTCAATGCAAATATCAATTGAATAAGTAATACTGATTATTAAATTTATTTTTTAAAGTCAATGGACTAATTAGTTAAAATAATCATACTTTTTTGTTAAATTTTGCTTAAAGACCAATTGATACTTTTCTATAATATTTGTTTTATCGGGCTATTTGGTCAAATTATGATGATGCAAATAACTTAATTTTCACTCAACGTTTCGTTGGCTTTTTTCAACTTCTTCAGGAGTGGTGTTTTTATTGAAATCAATTAATTTCACAACCGCCTTATATTACTTATCTCTATTATACATCTGTACCTCACGACATAAATGTTAAAATATGCAAAAAAAAAATAATGCACAAATTGCGAAAAAATCTCAGCATAAATTAAAACTTATATCACAGAAATTTACTTTCTGGTTTACAGTTCATCCTTCTCCAAAATGGCAATTTAACGAAATTTCGCAAATATTTACAAACGGTTCCTAAAAAGTTTTTACAACTTTTCTGAAGACCGTCATTTGTACCGTTTATGTGTATTTTTCTCAATATCCCATTAACGAAGAATCTGTCTCAACCCAATAGCGCACAATACACATAGTTCTGGTACAAAACGAGTTTCAGAAAAGCAAGCTTTTTAAAAAAAAAATGAGGCCAGGAAAACAACACAAAAAGTAAGTCAAAGTCAAATTATGATTGTGTCCTTTTATCCGAAAATATGTGCGGCGGCCGTATTTTAAACGCTCTAAACAAATGAAAGGTACAAAATAGACATGTTCCTTGAATTTACTATGGCCTCCATACGGCGTTGCTGATATAGGATTTGTTTTATCAAAATCATAATTTTTCATTTATTTTGAATTAACTCAATACGTAGAACTATGTCCCAATTGCAGAATTAGAAAAAATACAAAAAAATCCCCACTCCTCCAATCCGCAGTAAGCACATATTTGGACTAATGAAGTAGGTGCGAGTATATTGAAGGAGCATATTGTCGTAAGTGGGCAAGTCGTTTTTAAATGCCACGTCCACAGTAAAAAGGCACAAAAAACACAATTCCATAGGTCATGATAGGTTAATTTTATATGCAAATAGTCGGAAACAAATTTTGTTTTTTAAAATAAATAGTTTATTATACAATTTTTGTTTCATTTTTATTGCAGCAGGAAAATATATGAAACAAAAATCGTAGTTTAATATACAATTTTTGTTTCATATATTTTCCCGTCGAGCAAGCATTTTGTGCTGCATCGAATCTGACATATTTCACTACATATAGAAATATTAATGTCTGCATCGATATTAGCTAAACGCTAGTTACATAAAATACTCTAAGTAAAAAATACTAAAGCGCTTCTATAAACAAATAAACATTTTTTGAATATTTGCCAATGGCGAGCAGTTCTTGCCTTACCGGTCGCTTAAATGAGTTTCCAATCAAACAGGTCATTATATAGCCTCAAAGTAAACACAATTCTCTCTTGAAGAGACCTTTAGAATATATAGCAGTGAAAAATCTAAAAATCTATGTACACATATTCATAGATCTGGTACTTAAAACACCAGGTCATTTCAGATCCAACTATGCTATTATTTTAAGTTTAATTAAAATTTTATTGTTATAGGCCTACGGTCTCTATTGCTCGAAGAATGAGTCCTTTTAAACTTTCAAATGCAACAAAATTTCCAAATGAATCCAATAATAGGCTTGTTTTTATGAATCCCGAATCCATGGGTCGTAGGAGACCAGTTAACAAGACACAATTTCTACAACAACACAATTTCGCCACGACTGAGGTATAACTCAAATTCAGCGCAACTTACTCTGTTCAGCTTTCTGACTAAATATAACTTACGAAGTTCATGTTCGTCGGCGTGTTCGCAGCAGATCAATAATTGGAATTTAGTTTTACCTACATAATGTCAAGTTTCCTTAGTTGTGTTTTAGTAGATCTCAAATTTGCAGGCATTAAAAAAATTATAGCTGTAGCTAGTGTAGCCACCTTTAGAATGAGACAAATCACCGAGAGCACAGTAAAATGGGATAAAATTATTTTTTCACAAAATGTTTAAAACGGGAAACATTTTTCTATTTAAAAACTTGTTTAATGAAAAATTCTTTTTTTCCGAAAGATATGGGCTTCATTTTTTGATCGTCGTAAGCGATAAAAGAAAGCTTCGCAATCTACTGGCCAGATATATGTTTTATTGTTTGTTAACAAATATGGTAGGAAAAAAGTTTTATTTTTAATAATATTTTATAATTTTTTTTATAATTTTTTAATATTTCCACATAAATCATGATGTTTTGGAAGAAAAGTAGGATATTGTACGACTTAACTTTCCATATTTTAGCATGGACATTAGTCCACTATGCCAAACCCAGATATTTCGAGAAAATTAAGAAAATATCCTATATGAATTCAACGGAACCAAGAAAAAATCAGGCATCCATCGGATAAGCATTAATGTATCACACACCAAATGCACTTAAAGCAGACAAAAACAAGCAAAAAGCGCCAATATTACGCAATATTACGGTTACAGAGATATAAAAAGTATCAAACATATTACGAAGAGCCAAAATGGTAACACTGAGCCAGATATGATACGAGTATATATTCTACGGTTTCGAGTTATTTAACTAACAGTTCGGACTATTAAGTCAGGAAAAATATTTTAGAACCCCCTTTCGAAAAATATTAAACTCATTGTAGTTTTAATTTGTTCAGTTGGTTGTCATTGGACATTTTTCGCCACTGCACGAGAGAGTGCTTCGTTTCGTGTTACAAGTATTATGAACATGAATGACTTGTCGATCGAATAAAAACTGGAGTCGCTATCGATTGAACTTTATTGAAGTGAGGCCGACTAGCAACTCTAGTGGTAACTATACTCGTACTTATACAAACATTTACACGTAACACTTTTTAACAAAATGGTATTAACTCAAAATGTAAAAATGCTCCGTAGAAGCCAAAAATTGTTTGCTTATCAACTCGAAGTACTTTAAGGCAGGGAGGGTCGTGTAATTTGAAAGGACAAAACAGACGTATGTCCCTCAATATTACATTGAGATATAAACCGGGAAATTCTCTCAAATCAGTGATCTGAGCACGATATAATTCTGACACTCATTGACGCGACCTACTGTTTAACTAAAGACTAATGCATTTATTAAAGGAGTTTTTGCATGGCTCAGAGACAATCTCGTAATCGCCGGCATTAAGAGGTAGATACCCGCCGCTGAAAAATTATGTTCCTACTCGAAGTTAATCCAGGGTTGGCAAGTATGAAAGTCTTGCAAAAAAACAGAAGCAAGGATAGGAATGTCCACTGTTTATTGTTTTCGTACAAAAAATGCCACTTTTGCGTTAATACCCTCTTGTTAAACAATTGCTACATATAGACGAATGTATTTTGTATTCTCTACCGTCTCAGGTAAGAAATAACCATTGTTCTAATTCAGGAATAAAATGTGTCTTTTTCGCTTCATAAATCACTCAATTTCGCGAATTTTTACCGTACTCCACACACAAATTGACATAAAACATATTCATTCCATCGCTGAGCACAACGACTTCAATTTCGCCTAATTTCCATGCAACAAGTACGCGGTAATAACCGACGCATGATAATTAACGCTTTTGACCATGGGTACTGGTCTTGCCTCTCGCCAACATCCCCTTGACTATTGTGGCTGTGTAGGTCACTTTCATGATGTGCTCCTTAAAGGGTTAGCCAAGCTACTCGATCGAACATGCATGGCACGGCAATTTAACTGAACACTACGGAACAAACACTAATTTGGTATGGACAAAAATACGAACGCATATGTGTGTATTCCTGTGACTACACACAAACCGAAACACTGTTGCTACGTCCTTGCAAAAACTTTCACGGAGACTGGAAACTACAACGGCACGGAATCTGGAATCTCAGGCAGAATTGCAGAACCTGTCAATAATTTACATTCCCAGGCCGAAGGTAGGCTATTGAGCAATGCTCCAAATTTTCTTCTTTTATTAAAGTGCTCTTGTTGCTTTATTCCACCCTCATTCAATTAGCCAAATTATACACTGTCCTGGCAGTTTTCTTAGAATCACCCGTCAAATTTGAATCAAGGCTAAACAGACATCCCAGGCATAAAAAGCGTCAAAACAAAAAATTTAGAACAAAAAACAAGAATAAAAACAGAGCACAAGTCATCGCCCACAAAATCATCACGATAAAGCGGGCAGCGGAGAAAAGCATACAAGAATTTATGAAAAAGTCATCGGATTCAGTTGCGTGATGCGTTGCCAAAATATAATTTATGAGAATAAGCCACATTCAGACACAGCCGCAGATATGTAGAGCTTGCGTGCGGTGGCGTTCTGTCTGCGGCAAGGGACCAAAAACAAATTCGCATTCTTATTTATTTGTGGCCAAATCTGAGAAGGAAAACAATTCCCACAGCACAAACCAGCGGTGGCAGTTGATCGCAGCAAAAACGCAACGTTCATTGCTTAAGCAAAACACTGTAGATGGGACCCGTATGCTTATGCGCTCCCAACTCTCGACAAACAACTTATTACTTAATTGATATCGGACACATACATCAATTGAAGTGATTTGTCCATAGAACCAAATAGCGGAATCATAGTCACAGCAATATTGTCGGAGTCTTGTCCCCGAAAGGCGGTCCGATCCATGCAAAGCATTTTACCTGATGTAGGTACGCAATCCAACCATGCAACTTTAAATAGCCTTGCATATCTCCCTGTTGCACATGGGCACATCAAACCGGGCAATAATTAGTAGTGCGTGTGCGTGCAGTTCATTGGGCGTCAATCAATGTGATCACAAGCGATCCTAATGAAATGTTGTAAGGTTTGTGAACACATCACAACTTTTGTTTGATAGACAATTGATGAGCTAAACTCAAGACATGGACCATTTCGTATGGATGCCATTGACGAACCTCTGACGGAGCTCTGGCCAGTGCTGTAGTCTAGATCACGCTTTTTTGTCACTTATTGTTGTCAAAACTTTAAAGTACTATAATCCTAAATCGTTTTCCTTTAAAAAGTGTAGTGTAGAAATAACAAAAAAAAACAGTCAAAAGCGATTTCATGTCCTATTCACTTGCTCTTAAGAGAGCTTGTGTACGACACTGTGGGAGAGACGGCAAAAAACTAGAAGATCAATTATCACTTTCCAGTATAATTTCGACAGAACGAAAATTGAGATTGTAACACTTTTGGGGAATTTATTTAGTTTTGTCCAGAAAAAGAATACCTCTGTGTTGCCTACCTTAATGGTGCTTACTTCGCTTTATATTCCTTTGGGGAAGAAACGGGACTACTTCAAAACCGATACAGTGCCCGCTTTAAATCAACGTATATAAAGGATTTTTTTGTAAGCGACGCAACATGTTTTCAAATTGATCGAAATCGATTTTTGACTACGGTTTTAGATTAATTTTAAGCAAAATCTAGTTTAACAGATTTAACTTTATTCATTTCAATTGCTATCACGGTATCCTTTAAGGATCTTAGTGGACTACCTTAATCAGATAGATGGTCTTTAATGGGGTGTTTAAGTAAAATATATGTGTGCATTCCATAGCTTACAGATAAGACTCGAACTAGTATAGTCACCGGAATGTATGTTGTTTTAATCCGTGTTTCATTTTCTTATAATCGCAAATGGATTCAATTTAAATTATAAGTTGTATCGGACACACATTTCTCTATAAACAAATTTCACTTTTACACACATAATTTTTTAATTTTGCCTAAATAAATATAGCACAAATTACTTAGAAATGTTTAACAGTGTAGGAGCACTTTCAACCCTTACAATTTTAACATAAAAACAATGTGGAAGAATGATCTGACCAAATGAGAAGTACTTCGTTCGATATTCGGAACCTCAATTCATATCTAACACTATCTAGCGATACAGAAGCAGTCTATATTGACGGCCATCGACCGGTATATCTCCCCAGACAAGTTCAGAAATTACTTAACTCCTCACAGTTTGAGTTCTGAAAATGCTTATTTTCTTTAAAAAGAGGAAAAAACGTATAAACATTATATTTACCTCAATTAATTATAATTTAATCAAAATCGGAAGTTGCGCTCAGAACCCGTCACACCGCGGTTGAGTATACCACAGTTATGGAATACCATTCCTAAAATTGTGTTCTTAGTTTGACCTATCAAAATAGTACAAATTACAAGATTATTAAAAAACCGTTTAAATGAAATGTACTTCTTTCTAAATTGCAAACATCAAAAAAGTTAAATTCTTGTCGGGGTACAAGTGAATATTCGGTACAGTCTCAATTAATTTGGTTCAGTGTCAGAAAAGCTTGAACTGTAGTTGTAATTAAACGAATACGGTTAAGGACATACATCTGTTGGTAGTTTTGATCTTGCTTAGATTTAGGGTTAACATCGGAAATGTTCTGCAAAAAGATCGTAGGAGTAGATAAAATAAGCTACTTGTATTTTAAAAGACAACCCTTTAACCTATACGGTTATATGTTAAAGACTCATCTTATACATATACATAATAGCAGGTATACGCGAACAGCGTAAATTATTACGATATTCTCATCCAGTTTATCAGTTATAAATTGGTTGCTCCTTGATGATTTAAATAAATGTGCACGCTCAATGTAGTAATTCTGTTTAAATCTGTCATTACACCATTAGAAACTCTATTAAAAAATGATTTGGATATGTTAATGCACCATCGCAAACTCTACTAATATTTTATTTATCACATAATATCAAAAGGTACCAACTTTCGATTAGATTTTTTGTCGCTTCCCAGCCAAAAGTCATATGTAGCGCTCTGTTTCGTCTCTTTATACGGAAACCTTGATATGTTCCGAATTTTTAAAAGTCAATAATTTGGAGCACATGTGCATAACAGAGGAGAGCAGATATCACTTCAAGGATATGTCGTAAGAAAAGACATGTCGTCAAGGTTGGAATAATATTTTAAGCAAAAATTCCTTGTTCACAAATTATCGGTTTTGATCAAAATCGCAAATTTCTTTTCAAAATCCAAATATGTGATGATTAGAAAGGAGATTTAAAGTGTTTAAGTGTTAAGTGTGTTTAAGTGTTAGAAATCCCAAAAAAAGTTTTTTTGGGTAAATAACTTGGAGATCTTCCTACCCTTCCTGGTATTTTAATAATATTCACTTTATCGTCTGTTTACGATAGCATCCTACTACAAAGATAAGAACTGCATGTCTGTAAACATATTTTCAAATCGGTTTATATTGATTGGCGGACGTTAAAGAGATAGCATCTCAAGCCTCTATGCACTTAAAGATTATATTTCTTGTGGGTAATTGATCCCTGTATCGGTAAAAAGTATGTTTTACTGCAAAATCATTTTCGAAACTGATATCGCGAACAAAATTTTGTAATTGTATTGTACAATATTATATAAGTTAATTAAATACTGTTAATGCATTTCAACGACACAGTTCGAAATAGGTGGTTGCACTTTCAAATAAACCATTGATTCAGAAGAAGCAACTCAATACGGTTTCGTGTTAAAAAAGATTTCTGGAGAGTTAATGTGATAAAAGGTTGGCTCGATGTACCATGTTAAAAAAGGTTTAGATAGTAATGCTGTATTCATCAAAGTTGGTTATTTTATTCCATATGTGGAAATGTTAACAAATTTTGTCGAAATTCCAGCAGCAACGCAACGTGAATGTCGCGAAAAAGTTCAGTGCGTCGCACAGTCGATAAATTTGAACGTAAATACACTCTATTAAACCTTAAGCAACCCGGTATCGGTGTCTAGTGACGAAAATATTGCCGCCATTGCGGCCAGTATTAACAAAGGCCAGGAAATGTCGGAGCATCGCTATAGAGTCAATCTGGCTTTGTGATTTGAATTGGACCTATATTCATACAATACAGTTCACCTTTATTTACAAACCACACATATTTTCGTTGAAAGGCAGACCATGTGTACGCCTTGGACACACGCACTCTGACAAAGGTGACATTTTTCTTCCGCGGTTAACCACAGAATGTAAACATCACTTGGAAAAACTAAGAGTTAAAGGTTAACACTGTAAGGAAAGTGTGGTGTCATCTGATTTCTCGCAAGTTAAGTCAGAGTTCCTAGTTCTCTTCTTTTAGATGGTGGCATAGAGGAAATCTCTGGTGTAGACGTTAATGCTATAAGATAAAGTGGGTGGAGGTCAAACTGCTGGTATATATGTACGAGTTTGACCGAAGTCCGCAATCTGGTATCGTGGGAGATCAGGCGGCCCTATAACTGTTGTTGTAACCTGGTCGGTTGGAAATTGCCCTTCGGGGAGTTTTGTGGTTGCCGTAGTTTAACTCTTAAATCTCATGTAAAGGTATGCTTGAACATGAGTTGTATTTCAACCGGCAGAAGAAGCAGAGATGTAAGCCCATTCAGCATATCTTTAAATTTGTAACAGTCTGGGAAACCCGAAGGAGCGTTGGTACTCCCATTGTTTGTTACCCAAGTGCTCTGGAGCCCCGTTGTTAAGATTGAAACGGAATAAATGACACTAAACGGCAACAAAGTTCTTCTCACTAAGCGGAAATTGAACGGCCAATGCTTATAACAGATAAGTTTTTATCACCTAAACAGAACTTTTCATTTATGCAGATGTTGTAAGTTGCGCTGGGACTTGGACAGTTTGTAAGGTCATGCAGGTTATGCAGCTCACATAAATCTAATCGGTTAGATAGAAGATGACGAAATGTATTCCCATGAGCATTTTTGTATTAACCTATTTTGCCGGCGGCAAACGCTAGCGGTTATATGCCAGGAATATTACACATGAATATGTACGATATAAGTACATGTGGATATGGGCACGAATGTGTTGGTGTAGAATTTTCAAAGAATTTAGACTTACCATCATGAATTTCTGATCTTCGAATTGATGATCATTGCTGCGGTGTAGGATGTGCATTTGTAAAGTTTTCTTGCACTTCCTTTACTTTTTTATAACAACAAAAAATTACAAATATATCAACAGCGACAGTTTGTAAGTATTATAATTTTATATAGTACACTACGTTTGTATGTGTGTACGTACTTATGGATGCAAAATATCACGACACATTCTTTCACAGTGAAAACAAGTTGGCCAGGTAAGCTACAATTAATTCGATAACTTTTTGTTGCCGCGTATTTTTTCGCGGACTTAAGATCAAGAGCAGAGAGGAACAGGTACACTTTTTGTTTTGTTTTATTTTTTTTTTTGTTGTTGTGTCTTCTGACGGAAATTGAAATATGTACTAGGTAGAGTAATTGTATACGAATAAGGCAACTATGTGTACAGACTGTGTATGCAAATGTTGCAGCAACTAAAGTGTGCTTAATTGCAATGGCTTGGGGTTTTTCTTGTTGCTGTGCTAAATCCTTTTCAAGGTTAATTGAAACCGAGTGAATTGATATTTGTTGTTTTCGTTAAGTTGCTTCGTTTGGCCGACGACGAATTGGAGAACACGGATTTGTTTTGATTTCGTGACAAGTGTCGCAAATGTATTTCACTTGTGGCAAGAGGCCTTTAGTCAGTCTTTTAGTATGGATTTGTTGGATTGTTTCTGTTTCGTTTGGTTTGATTTTATTTCACTGATTCAACAGACACAAGATGTGCGATGACGATGATAATACGACCCGAGACCGAAATGCCCTTGCGCAGCCACAGACGGTAGTTTTCGACTGAAGCTCAGTTTTCTGGTTGGACACTAAAACCTTCAGGGTATGTAAGCGAACGTTGTTTGACTGCCGAACGGCCACGCACACACACACACACAAACATAGTGCCGTACTCGCACACATGCACATGTATACTCGAGCACATGGACTGAGAAAAACACAATTAAATAAAGAAAAAAGGCCGGCAGACCAAGCAAACTACCCAACCCGACCTCTTCTTTGAGCCGTTTGTGTTGGTGGTTGCTTTTCTTGCAGCAACCAAATCAAAAAGGATGAGAACCATGATGCTTTGCTCTCTACTACATTCAGTCAACATTTCCATGAGGGGGAGAGTTTCGTTTTTTAATACTTCTGCTGCGGTCACAGCCTCGTCTCTGTGCCTGAGAGACCGTGTTGTAAATGAGAATCAGTAATTGTTACTCGCATGGACGTTCTCTTAAATCGACAGAAGTGTGTCTATACACAGGGCTGCCAATGTTCGCGTTTTTTATATTCGAACAATGCAATAATAAGTACATAAATCTCGTTAATTGAGTGTAGGGCTGGTCGGCATAATAAGGACAAAATAGGTTATAATATGTCGTCTTTCACCAACGACGAGAAATGTCTAGCAAGTGCTGTTATGTATATAAACTATTCGCTGACTCAATTTCCCATTTGAAAAAAGCAGGAAGTGTGATTGTATAGCTTGCGAGAGTATGCACTTGTAAACTTTTAATAAACAAATTCTTATGTGAAAATGTATAAATATGTATTTTCAAAAATGATTTGGACGATTTTTGTGGGTGTTTTAGGAGATTTTTTATTGATTTTGATTGGCAGCCCAGTCTTTGGATGCTGGCTTAAGAGATACAAACGAAATGCCTATTTGCGATGAGAAACACATTCACACAGAAGATTTTGCTGATATGCTGGGATAATTTCGAAACTGTGTTAAATAGCTGCGCTCTGTGTCGCATTTGACCGAAAACTGATAAAGACGGAAAGTTTACAGTTGTGGGAGATGTATTCTACTCCTGGTAACCTAACTAACGCCATCTCCATCCAAAGGACCTATCCAAACACCAAGCTAATGAGAGAATAATAATTAGGATTGGTATTACTTTCCATTGAGCCAAGACGTGACATTTTAGGAACAACTTTGTGAAGCCTTTTTTAAATAGGCCTTTCCTATCTATTGGATCCTTAAATCTCTCGTTTGCCAGCACCCAGTGAGGCAAATTTGTACAGTGGCCGATCAAATTTGCGAATTGCTCAGAGTTAAGCTTCGTCTCCATTGCAGATTACTGAGGCATCCCTTTAAATCATAAAAATGTTTAGTTCGAAAAAAAATTAGCTTTGGGTTATGGGACTAAAAAAATCATAAAGCCAATACACCGATCGTGGAGGTAGTGCGGGCGTTTAAATCAAAAGAAGTCCAGCTTCAAAACCTTACAGAGTCATTAGACATCATTCAGCGTGGGCTAGACGTGTTAAATCGAACTTTAGGTCAATAAGAATGTATAGGAATTATATCGTGAATTTCTTACATGTTAGAAAGAAGTCACCAAGCTGGTTCTTTAGGAGATAATACATGGAATAGACAATCACATCAAAGCAGGAAGTTGCAAATCAAATTAACATTTGCTTCAGGGACGGGCTAGATTATTGCAGATATTTAAAGTCAATTCCGTTTATGGGCTATCATATTATTCGTCTAGCCAAATCGAAATACTCATTCATCGAACAAAAGCTTTAGACTTGACGTCAGACAATAAATAAATATATTGAGTTTAGTTCTTAAAAAAATCGTGAATCGATGTGGAACCTGGACCATATCTTTGAAAAGTATTTTGTCAAAAAACCACATGTTTCTAATAATTATTCAGTGATAAAAAAGCTTTAATATACTTATATGATGTATGTGTTAGTGTAAACCCTTGTTGAGCAGGCAACAAATTACCAACAGGAATTTCTTACACATAAAATTCACTTCTGAACGCTGTAGTATTTGTATAATGGTTTTGCAGAAGCGCATGGTACATTTATTCCCATTGAAATTCACCGTTCCTAAACTCTTCATTAAAATCAACACTTAAGAATAGAACTGTAAAGCAAATATGCAGACAACAAATTGGTTCATCACCACGCCCATCTGGTGCCTTCCACACAAATGATTGGAACCCACATAAAATGTCACCTTGTAAGTGAAATTCGCTTGAATTGTGAACTGTAAATATTTTCATTTCACGAAAAGAGTTGTTGACACGCCCCTTTCTGATAACTTTCGTATAAATTCACCATTTCGCCCACTTCTGGGAATTGCATAGTTTTTAATACACACGATTCTGCTAAAAATTAGAATTAGGAAAATCGATTGTATACCACGCCCTTCTGCTAACTCCCACACAACTGACTCTATCAGAGCGTAGATTGAAATATACATAACATTTTTCCCTGTTGCATGAATTTCGCTTAAATTTTATGTTCTGCAGTTCGTTTCTTTCATCTTTATACAAAAACGAAGTAACATCACATTAAGAACTAAGAGGGCAGAGGTTTATCTCATTTTCGTGGTGAAAACCCTCCTATGGGTTTCTTTCCTGGAGTTGAGCCTGTGCTTACATGCATGACAGACGTGCGCACCATCATGCAACGGCGGAAAATTTCATTAACAATGGTTCATCAATTGCCTAAATAAACGAATATTCAGTTGAAGAAGACGACGATTTACAAATCATTAATGATGACGTACGATGCACCATAAACTGGCCAGGAAGAGGTCAGGACTGCAATCGCATACCTCAAAATAAAGAGGTACGCTGTTTGTGACAAAAGCATACCTGATTAAAACCTCAGTATAAGCCAACTATTGTCTAAGATAGGAATAAATATTGGCCGTGTTAAGCGTAGAAGTTAACACGATATACTTCTACTTATTTTTGAGACCACTTGAGCGTATTATGTAAACGACTAAAGCCTTAACCCAACAACATGATTGACCCCTATCAGTGTGTCTTGGTTATGTTCAGTAGTTCAGCTAAACCGTTGGTTTGGTTTTATACGAGGTAGAAAGAGTAATGGTTTTTATGTACTCTTAAGCCGTGGTTCGTCAAACAAAATTGGTTCAGATATCAAAAGACCAAAATATTTTTTTAAAAATTTTATTTTTATTAATTGCAAAAATTTATTTTTATTAAAAGCAAAAACTTAAATAAAGTTATGCACGTTTACAAAATAATACGTAACATGCACATAAATTAATGTAAGCTATTGTTATGTATCGATTTTTTCCTTCGTGAACCAACTACGGTTTTTTAATTATTTGCGGTTTTTGGATCTGTTCGACATTTTTTTCAACAGTAGTTCGGTTCACACCCGAAAAAAGTGAGATGGTTCTGTACAAACCCGGTTTTAGTACGGTTCGGATTACATCCCAGGCGTGCCTTAAGTTCCGGTAAATCACCAACTGATCTGATCTTCTAAGTCTAAAGAAACCCTTATTGGCACATAACATCTCCTTGTCGATTATAATCAGCATTCGACAGCTTAGTTCGATCGAAGCAGTTTGAAATCATGTCGGACTTGTGTATTCCCGCAAAGCTAGCACATCTATGCAAAAAGACGTTGAATGACACAAAACCTCATTTAAAATAAGGAAGGACATCTCCTAACCATTAAATACGAAAAGAAAATATGGATGACAATATGGTCCATCTTAAATCCTATAAGCAGCTTTTGACAAATATAAAGACAATTGAACAGGGCAAGAAATAAAACAAGTAAAAAATGTTAAGTTTGGCTGTGCCGAACTTTGGGTACCCTCCACCAGATTCCCAAATAAAAAACTATGTTTTTAATTTTTGTAATTTATTTATTGTAATTTATTTAAAGCAATATAACTAATATAATTTATTATAACTTAAAATTAACATATTTTCTTTTTTTGTTATTTACACATAATACTTCTTATTAAGAAGCCTTAAAATTATTATAAATAAACACTAAATGCCTATTGCTATAGCATCATGATGACTGAGCTGTAGAATACGTTTGAAATTTCAAGTCAAGTTTGCGATGAGTTACGAGTATATACATATTATTTTTCAAGGCCCTTAAAGCTGTTTGTATGGGAGGTACCAGAAGGGACTACCCAATCTCACTACTACAATCCAGAAGTGTGTTCTATATAGAAATCTTTATGTGCAAAATTTCATTTCGATAGGTCAATCTTGTGGTGAGTTATCGTCATATTATTTCTCAAAGCCCATGAGACCGTTTGTGTGGGAGGTACCAGTACGACTTTTCCGATCTCAACAGAATTTGGCACAGAGGTGTGTTCTGTATAAAAATCTTTATGTAGAAAGATAGGTTAAGTTTGTAGTGACTTATTGTCATATTATTATTTTTATTTTTATTATTTTTCAAGGCCCGTGAGATCGTTTGTGTGGGAGGTACCAGTAGGACCTTTCCGATCTCAAATTTAGCGCAAAAGTATGTTCTATATATTAATCTTTATGCCGAAAATTTCGTCTCGATAGGTCACGTGTGTGGTGAGTTATTGTCATATATATACATTTTTTTCAAGGCTAATGATACCGTTAGTGTGGGAGGTACCAGTAGGACTTTTCCGATCTCAACCGAATTCAGCGTAGAATGGTGTTGTATATAGAAATCTTGATGCGAAAATTACATTTCGATAGGTCAAGTTTGTGGTGAGTTATAGTCATATTATTTCTCAAAGCCCATAAGGCCGTTTGTATGGGAGGCACAAGAAATGGTGGCCCAACCTAAACCAATTTTACATAGATGATTGCTCCTATATAGAGATTATTATTTGCAATATTTCAGTGATTTTGCTCAAAAACCGGACGGATATTTCCAAATAAAAAACTAATTTTTATGAGGTAGTGTCGGTTGAGGGTCTCCAACACCAACTTCCCGTAGAGCTTTACCAACCATTTTCAATACCAACCATGCTAGGTTAATAACACATGTTTGTGTCAAATTTCCCCTAGCTTTTCATGCAGGCTCAATCTTGTTTTCAACAGACGGACAGCCGGACGACATGGCTAGATCGTCTTAGAATTTTACTAGGATCAAGAACATATATATACTTTGTTGGGTCTCCGATGATTATTTCAAGGTGTTACGGACAGAATGACAAAACTAATATACCCTCCATTGTATGGTTGAGGGTACAAAAACGAGCTAAACATTAAGACAGTGAAAATTCAACCCGGTGTAATGACCACACTGAAAAAATATGTACTTTAAATTAATGACAAAGATTCTTCTACATCAAATTGATGAAAACATTCATTGATGTGATGAATAAATTCTTCAATTTGAAGTATTAAGTTTTTATGGCATTTTTCTGGATTCACGATGTACATCAATATATCGTATGAGGTAGCAAGAGTAAAATGTGTATACCAACGGCACATAGCCAAACAAAAACGCACGAGGGAGTTTCATTGTGTTTTCTTTGTTTGATGGAAAACTCTACTTTCAATAGCTCTTAAGTGTATAGAAAGAACTGCATTCGTCCCAGCAACGAAATGCCATTTTGACTGCTATTTGTATAATTTAAGGTTTTTTTTTAATGACATGTTGAGAAGAAGCATGGCCTCACACCTGACTTTGACTCAAGCAAGAAAACCGACTTTCAATGTACATTTTCATCAAGTTGCACAATTTTCGTCAAGTTGATGTAAATTGTTTTTCTAATTAATGTATGTTGTTCTCTAGATTTATGTCAGTGTTTATCAAATTGATGTAAGGAATTAAATAATTATTGATGAAACGTTCAACATCAAATAAAAGAAAAGCGTTGAAGGTTGAAAAATGAAGTCCAAATTTATCAAATTTAAGAACTTTTTTTAGTGTATTGTGTCCGAATATCACACTTAGGGTAAGACATTCTTCATCGGCGGTCTAAATCATGTAGGTAAGGAATCAATCTAATTTTTGTTAAATAATAATTATGGAAAGGAACTAGGTATTTTTACGAATTCTCAAAGTGGAACATTAGTTTTAGATGTAGAAGAATGAGTGTGGAAAAAAACACTGACTTTTGAAATATTTAAAAAGTAGTTGTGTGAAAACGGACTTGATCCAACATACATGCCAAGTATCTTAAGTGAATGGTGTCATGAATTACACTTTATGCTATTATTTTTTCTCCCTTTTGAATTACACTTTATGCTATTATTTTTTCTCCCTTTGTAAATAAAACGTGACATAATGGCAATGAACTTTGGCACATTTTGTATTGTAGAAACGTCATTGGACGTCATTACACGCCTCCGTTTTTGCCATTACTGACATTCTTAAATATTGAGCTAGACGTAAAGTGTGACATTATTTAAATCAATGTAGGTAAAGTCATAGAAATAGTTTCCTGAGTTTTTGGTCTTCCGAACTTTGCGTTACTTAAACTTTTCCAGTAAGCCGAAATCTGATTTGTAAAAGAATATGTGCAATAAGAACGGAATCCTTGTTCGGTTCTGTAAATCGTAGTCGTTTGGGCACACATTTTATGCACTAACTACACGCAACAATAATATGTTCTCTGCAATAAAAGTGTGTTCGACACAACCATAGTATTGTTTCTTAAATTTCAATTTGACAATAGTATGATTGAGCAATATAATTGTTTTTGAAAGGTAACAATAGTATTATTACCAAATTCATTATGGTTGTTGCGACATAAGTATTGTTTTTTTGGGTTCTAATCAACATTAATACTGTAGGTTTACAATTTTTCCTAATTTGATTACGGTTATTAGAACAATGTTATTGATACGAATCTTGTACAAATAAAAGAACTTTTTTAAGTTAACTAAAATTTTTGAAACAGCAGACCAAAGGGATTTGCATAACTGAATTATTTTTTATAAATGAAACGCTTACGTTATTTTCTTCTGTTAAGGAAGTCATTCACACCTATTATTTTGAATTAACTATATTTTTAAATAATTTACTTCATACAAATCTCTATTGTTGACAACATAACCCAAACCTAATTAGTAATTTTGGGGATCACAGTATAGTTGAGTGGGATCATACTATGGTTGTAGGGGTCATCACATGGTTGCGTGTAAATCATAATATGGTTGTGAGGGTCATGCTATGGTTGTATGTGATACATGTTGTGGTTGTGAGGATCATCATATGGTTGCAGGGATCTTAGTTTGGTTAAGCGTGAATCATACTATGTTTGTGGGGATCATACTAATGTTGTGAGGATACTAATTTGGGATCATAGTATGGTTGTATGTGAATCATACTATTGTTGTGCAACAACCCTATACCTAACAATAGTACGAGTATAATGCTCTTCGAATATTGTTATCCCAGCTATACTTCTTTTCTTCGTGTAAAGGGACGTGAACAAGGAAAGCTCAATCCATAATAGAGTCGGGCAGTAATTGGCATTTTTTTGGCCCAAACTGTAAAATTTTCCGTAAATTAAAATATCGGAGAGATACTGTCACAGCTACTGTATCTTTGAGGTAGGTCTAAGGTATTTTATGCGGAGAATGTAATCGACAAAGCAAATACCACCCAAAGAAGCACAAGTTGTGATTCGGAAGAGCTTCTAAATTATGAAATTTAAGTGCTTTGGACGTTGGTACTTTTCATAACTCTGAAAACGAACTTTCTTGTTAGTTACGCTATAAATGACTTTTAACTGTAGCAATCGAGGAACGTGGTAATGCCTACACGATGCAACAAATTTTACGAAATGCACACAATATGTGAGTTTGATTTAAAACAATGGGACATAGCTTTGGCAGAGCAAATTGATAGCTCTACGTACTGCACAGTTGCCATAGCTCGTCAGACATAACCACGACATCGCCTTGTCTGATCAATGACGCCACCTGGTAACCCGTCATCTCATTAGGACCGGACCACCTTCCCATATTCCTCTCCATTGACAAACCATCCGACTTTCAAATCTCTGAACGCCATACTTATCTCAATCAAAAAAAAGAATTATTGGGATGCCTTCAGAAAAGCCAACAACAGCAACTTTAGTAATCTAATCATTCCCTCGGATGTTCGGGCAGCGGAGAAGAAGTTTCAGGCCATCATCAAGGCAGCAGCCACATTCCTGCTGGTCGAATACCCGATATACGACCAAATTTTCTGGCAGCGGGGCTCCAGCCTTGCTGTCCCCTTAATTAGGGATTTCAACTCTTAGATCAGTACATTGGCCAACGAATGTAAGCGGAACAAATGGCAAGATCACTTAAAGCAGTGCAACTTAACTTCCGGAATTGGAATATTGTGGACAACGGTCAAATCGCTCTCTTATCCTGGAAGGAAGGATGATCAGACAGTTTAATGACAGATTTGAAGCGGTGCGCAACTTATTGTAACTGGCTTATTATTCAGCATCCAGAGAGCGATAAGGCGAAAATTTACAGTTGGCGATCCCTTGTCATCCACAGCGCTAAGCCATTAATGACTATGGGTCCGGACGAAATCTCAATGCCTCATGTTGAAGCTCTTGGATACCCCGGTAGTAGAGTACATGACCAAAGGGCCCAATCTATCGCTATCCACTCACTTAGTTCCCGATGCCTGGAAATGGACAGTATGGCACCGCTACTGAAGCCAGACAAAGGCGCATGCAAAGAAGAATCGTACAGGCTGATATCCTTTTTTCGCCAGTAGGAAATACACTTGAAGCACAGCTCCTTCCCAGCCTGATCGAAAACCTTCCAGGTAAATAATAGAAATTGAAGGAGATTTTACTTATTCCGAAAAAAGTCGATTACTTAGGATTTAAACAAAGAACACCTTTGACGAATTAATGGACCCTGCTCCGCTTGACAACCCTGCTGCTCAATTTATGTTTGTACATTTTCGTTCCGATATAGCAGAATCCTTATTGTTCTTATTGTCCGTAGTTTCCATTCGCCTTGTCCCTTATAAATCAATAAAACAACTTTTAAGAGCAACTTAAGAGAGAGGCACAACATTTCTCTCTTAAACACTGCTTCTCCAAAGTGGTTTGTCTATTGACGCTAAAATCTGGTTTTCCGGCATTCAGTGTCAGCCGACTGTGTGTATGTGTGTGTGCGCGAGCGTGCCATGTGCTCATGTTGGTGTACGCTCTCGCAGCCATTTATTTTTGTACAGAAGCCACACCTCCCTGGCTCATTACATACCGATGGGTTGGTCCAAGTACAATATTATGGTAGCGTGCGACACACAGACTCGTTCGGTTGTGCTACCGATCAATTTAAAGAACACAAGAAGCATCCAGGCAACGTACACATCCAGGGCATGCCCTTAAGGGAGGAGGCGCTCGCTACTGGCTAGAACTCAGGCAATCGCACACTACTGCTGCTCGGTGTTTTACATAAGGACTGACGCATCTACACACACATCGACAAGTATTTATTACGTGAACGAAAACACACATGCATGTACGTACAGTCATACATACTCGTACATATGTATAAGTATACATGAGTTTTTTTGTATGTTACTCGTATACTTACCATCCATTCATTCTGAATCTTGAATTGTGAAATGCGGTGCTTGCCATGTTTTTTAATCCTAAGTAAATAACAAACTCGTATACATACAAATACATACATAGGATGTATAAATGGGTATATGCATGTTCTTAGGTACACACATTTCTATAAACGAAACGCCGTCTTCTACCCTCATTTTGACATCACAGCCAAGGGATGTTTAATAATTAATATTGATTATTCTCAGCAAGGAGTCGTTCGTTCGCATGGAAATTGATGAAGAAATTTAGCACGAAATTGCTGCATTTTTAGCAGTTTTTCCACCGACTATTCCTCTTAAAGTAGATGCTGTATTGGATGAGTACTATTTTGTGGAATTCGGGAAATGGACCACTAGATGTACATATTTTTTTAACCGCTGTCCTTCAGGTTTGATGCTAACGCCATTTTTAAACCTTTGTGTTAGCAGCGCGAAACCGGGGTTTCTGATCTGCTATTTCGGAATTTGAAATTAATTTCTTCTTATCACTTTATGTCTTCTGACATATAGTTATGCTTTCTTTTTGTCCGTATCGACATCATTTTTAAATCTCATTTTTAAATATAAAAATTTTATGTTCGCTGTACGGGCGCCTTAAACTCGATAACACTTGACCGATGACCATATACATATGTATGTATATTCATAGCATATGTATTCATAGCCTGTCTATATGTTTGTCCTAAAGCTACATTTACACGATTGAAGGCATTTTGAAGTCTTATCAAAATATTGAAAATTTATTTTGATGTGCTATTTACACGTTTCAAAATTTTGATCAAAATATTTTTTCAATATCTTTCAAAATATTTTGATGAAATTTTGATCAAAATTTTTTGAAGCTAATTTACACTATTGATAGTTGTTATATTGACAACATTGACTTTGATCAACTGTTTTGCTTATTTGTGAAATAATTTAATAGTTATCAGTATATAAACATCAACAGACGCATATGAATATTTTATAAATAAATAAATATATTAGTAATAAGTATGGACGACGACGCAATTATCATAGCATCTACATTTTTAATATTGGAAGAAGAAGTAGCTGATGATAATGCAAAAAAAAGAAGAAAACAAAAGACGCATTGGGTGCGACCTTTTCTTTTGGAAGGCAATGGTGTGTATGTGTCTTTTAGGGAGCAATTGAAAAGGAATGATCCTGACCTGTACAAAAACTTTGTGCGAATGTCACCAGATGATTTTGATTTTTTGCTAAATCTCGTCACCCCATTAATAGAAAAGGCCAATACTAATATGCGGGAATCTATATGCCCCGGAGAACGCTTGGCAATTACTTTGAGATTTTTAGCGACTGGGGACAGTTATGCAAGTCGGATGTTCTTGTTTAAAAGATCAAGATCATCGATATGCAATATTGTGCCTGAAGTCTGCAATGCGTTATATAAAGTATTAAAAGATGAATTTTTAAAGGTAATTATTATTTTAATTGATTATCAAAAAACAAATCAAAAACAATATCTATTGATACAGATGCCAGCAACAGAGGAGGAATGGGAGAGTATTTCCCAAAGTATAAATGAAAAGTGGAATTTTCCTAATTCAATCGGTGCATTAGATGGAAAACAAATCGATATTATAGCACCAGCACACTGTGGAAGTGCATATTTCAATTATAAAAATAACAACAGCATTGTTTTGATGGCGCTTGTGGACGCGAACTACAATTTTGTTTACATCGACATTGGTGCAAAGGGCAGAGAGTCCGATGGCGGAGTATTCAGCAGATGTTCGCTATCGAACGGGTTATATAATAACATGTTGAATTTGCCGCAACCGAAACCATTGTCCGGTAGACAAAAACCTATTCCATATGTAATTGTTGCAGATGATGCGTTTCCCTTAAATTCCAATGTTATGAAACCATATAGTTTTCGGAATCAAAACACGAAGGAAAGAATTTTCAACTACAGGTTGTCCAGATTTAGGCGTGTTTCGGAAAACGTGTTTGGATTAATATCAGCCCGATTTCGCGTTGTCAGAAAAAAAATGGAGCTATCCCCACCAAATGCTGTCAAAGTTGTTCTCGCAGTATGCGCATTACACAATTTTTTGAACAAACGCAAGTGCGGTACCTATGCACAAACAAGAGACTACGACCAAGTGAATGCAGATGGATCTATAACGGATGGACGATGGCGTGAAGAAGTGCGGACTGAGAATATTTTGTCTTCGATTGAACCATTATGCAATCAAGGTCGTCAAAGCGAAACAGCCAAGCTCATTCGACAAGAATTCACGGAATATTTTTTAAATGAAGGAGAAGTTCCATGGCAATACAAGCATATTTATTAAAAATTAATTAAAAACCCAATTAATCGAAATAAAAAGTTCAATTCATTTATTTGGCAACTTAAAATCACATTTTGTTTCTATATAAAAAGGACATTTTTTTTAAATATAAAATAATAAAATTTAAAACAAAGTTATTGGTTTTCCTGTGGTTCAAATGAGTCGATGACGTTATTAATTAGGCTTCTCAGTCTGAAAATATAAGTTCGTATTTAATATTATTTGAGTACTATGCATTTCAAACTCACCTGCGACCATCTGACTCTGAATATGCAGAAAGCTGCTGCCCAACATACTCTCCATAGGCCTTTTGCCAACTTATGTCTTCTTTACCTTGCGACACTTTCTGCGATAGGAATTGGCCAAGTTTTTCATAAACTTTTGAACGCTGACAGTCGATTGAATTACTTTCTTCCACTCTTCTACGCTTTGCAGGAGTGGAGCTTGTAAGAGAACATTGAGAATCCGAAATCTGCAACTGCTCTTCAAAGTCATTCCCATCCTCAAAAGCAGCATTAATTAATGTCTCGAAGTTAGACTCTGTACCTCCTGATCCACGATTTCTCACCGTATCTAAAAAGTGTAGAGCTGCAAAGTATTCATATTTGGATACATAAGTAGCGCCACCTTGTCCACTTTTGGAGGTATTTATTTTTTTGTGCTCCGCCTCCAATATATAATAAAACTTGTAAATGTGAACAAAACATAAAAAAAATAACAATTTACATTATAGCGTGATCGCACAGCGTTAAATTGTGCTTTGCAGTCGGCTATACAATGATTTGTTGCAGCAGCAATTTCTGACCAGCACTTCTCCTTTTCGTTTCGGTTTCGGTACCCATCCACTTTAAAATTCCATACAGGCTCGCGCACTTCCACCATTTCGATGAAACTTATCATTTCATCTCCTATCCACTTTTTCTGCTGCTTGCGATTGTTACGATTATCGTTTACGTTATCACTTTGAAAATATTGATAATTCGAATAATAATATATGTACATAGTTATTAGATATGTAATACTTACCAGCTCATATTAATTTATTATTTTATTCTAATTTTATTTAAGAATCTCGAAGAACTTCTAATTTAAGAATTTCTAATTGTTCTAATTTTTACGAATTTCTAATTCAAAAACACATGAAATGTTTTGAATCAAAATAATGAACATGCTGTCAAATTATTTGTAGTTATCAATATTGCCAGATACGATTTTGATGCTTGTTTACACGGCGTCAATAAAATCTTCAAAAGTTTTGTTCAATAAATTTTGATCAATAAATTTTGAAGAAATTTTGCTGTTTACACGGGTTTGAAGCCTTTTGAAGAGCAATATTGAAGAACATTTCAATCGTGTAAATGTAGCTTAAGTTTATATCGGGTAGGTGGTATTTTCGTATACAAATTTTATTCATTATTCATTTATTCGAAAAATAAATCTCTTAAAAAAGATAAGTTCGCTGATAAAGTTTGCGCCCGCTCAGTGGCAGCGAACTTGATATAGTTGCGAAAAAAAATTATTTGAGCTTCGGAATCGTGGTCAACATACGTGTCAAGATATATTAACACATTAATTTTATTTGTTATAATTTGAACATCAAACAAAAATTGGTAAACATTTTGCAAATCGAGAAAATGATTTTGTGCGATAATTCATACAGAAAAATTGTAAAATAGAAGTGAAACACTAATGCAAAACCTAAGTTGAGAACAAAAAAGAGTCAAAGTTTTTGCTTAATACTATGGGGATGATGTTGCACGAACAAGGATTCTCTCTAATGCCCTGTACATTTATTCAATCGATAATTGGGACAAAAGCGCAAATTTGTTAAACCGATTGAAACAATAAGTTAGAACCTATGGCAGAGTTTGGAATGAGGCTAAGGCGGCTACAGATTTGTATATTTCCTTGATTCTTTTTACAGACAAAAAGTTTTTTATTTCAATAATTACGTGCACAAGTTGAATAACTCTGGCTATTGGACCACCTGGGTATGGCGCTACATTGGTAGAAGGACCGCAAATGCTAGAACTCCCATTGAATTTGTAAATGGCCAATGGTCCGAAAAATTAACAAAAATTGCAAGAAATAAAAGCGGGAAGATGCATTAAAGGCACTCGATCTAAACATGACTGATTTGCGCAATAATCAAGACGAGGGTGTTTTGTCTCCAACCAATTTGACCCTCTGATTCAAGAATGTCGACGATTAAGAATTCCATAAATTCACGCAGTCACATAAGTTTAAATCACTAAGCGTTACAACAACAAACTATAACGTTTTGATCAGAAATTCAATACGATGAAGAAAAATATCATGCAGTTTTGATCCATATTCATATAACTTCGATGCCATGTCAATGCGGAAATTAATATGAAAATGTTATCAAAAACTTAGTTAGGAGATCGATAGCTAACTACAATGAAGGAATCAAACTACTCTATAATTTAACAAAAGGATGATGCGGCAATTGTCGGAAAAATTATGTTTCGGAAAAATTATGTTTATAAGCTGGGAAGATGTCTAGCCTAAGACCAGGAGTCCAATTTAATTTTAGTTCTTAGTCCAACTGCCTGTTTAGCTGTTGGAATGTTCAGCGACCCATAAAATTTCAAGGGTGCCACTTCGTTCTAAATAAGCTATTTCTTTATTACACTCCATGCGTTCGTGACTTGAATATCGTTGGGGACAGTGTCTTGATCACTGCTTGGCTATCTAAATAACGTTACATGTCGTACAGCAGGTTCGCTGCACTTTTTCAAGTGTGTATATGTTGCACTTCGTAGCCATTGAAGTCCCCCAACTATTGATGCGTATGTAATAATTGACCCAACTACGCTTATGTGTGTGATTTGAGGCCTAATGGCCCATTTAGATGAGATTGATTTCCTGCACATAGACCAACATCTATAAGCTTTTCAGCTGTGTTCGTCATGCGCGTGTCTTTCGATAACTCCAAATAGGTGATTTCACGTTGTTTTAACTTGTTTTTTAAAGAAGATAAAAATTAATTATGTACATGAAAAAAATATTGTTATTCCTATGATTTATGCAGCACTGAAGCGAACCGGAACCACTGTTTAACAGTATCTAAAACCCAATTTTTAAACCGAACCAGTGGTTTAAACCGACTCGAACTCTGAAATGGTTTGCATTCCTGGAAAAAAGGTAAGCTGCAAAAATATTTAAATCTGGCAGAGCCGTATACAGTACAATGCGTGATTTTTTACAATAATCATACCAAACTTTCGTGGCAATGTTTAAAAACGAAAAAACGTTTATTCACATCCTAGTAAATGAGCCAGTGGTAGCCCTGCAGTAATTGTACACAAGATAAAACATTGTCCAATGCAGCAATATAAAGTAGAATTGATCACATACAAGCAACGTCAATTAATCTTACGGATAGTAACAACGTAATTTCATCCTTCTTCGGTCCTTCGAGACACAATAAAAACGCAGAGAAATTTCTCTATTTCTTTTTACTTTAAGCTCGAAATATATATAGCTAGCGACTTTAATGCTAACATTACCTTCTGGGATCCACGATATATTACTCCAAAATGTAGACAGCTACTGAATGAAATATCGTCCGCAAACTTGCACGTTATACTGGCCTTGCATACGGAAATTCTTCTTTTGCTACTAAATTGTTATAGTTCCCAAACTAATGACCGTCTTCCTATACTTGGGGTTTTTATATTAATAAGTAAGCTTTACAGAATACTATTGTAATAATATTACTTTTTATGCGGTAATTAAAACTTTTGTGAACAAACGGCTTTGTTTAACTGCAATACTATCAATAAAAACGCTTACGTTTTTTTAACTGATTTTTTCTACTGTTAAATAAATCACTTCTTTTTGAATTTATTGTATTTTCAAATAATTTTCATAATTCAAATCTATTGCTGACAACTTAACTCAATTCTGCTAAATAGTTTGGGGAATCATACTTATAGTATAATTTTGTGTGATCATACTATGGTTGTAAGGATCATAACTATGGTTGTGAGGCTTTCACTAAGGTTGTATGTGAAACATACTATGGTTCTGAGGATCATAATATGGTTGTGAAGATCACAGTATTGTTATGTGATTGATTGTATTTGAGTCATACTATTGTTGTGAGGATCATAATATTGTTGTACCACAGCCATATACCCAACAATAGTATGATGCTCTTCGAATATTGTTATCCCAACCATACTTTTTTTCTACGTGCAGTATTGCCCATTTTCATGTGCCCCCGTATGACGGATGCAAGGAGACTTGCTTGTTCACTGGTGCTATGGCTCTTACGAAAACCCAATTGATAATCCCGTTTAAAGGTGGCATAGTTTCCGTTAACATAATTTATAATAATACATAAAAAATATGGCTTTAAGTGTGGAATATTGTAACTTTTTTACCTACCGACAGTTTTTTCTTTTCAAGGTCTTAAAAAGATTCCACGATAGTTCTAAATCTTAGTCTAATTGTACATTGGACAACATCGACCGTAGATGTCCCATTATTAGGGGTAAATACTGTTCAGTGTTGCTTAATTCTTTATTTAGCTGGACAAATAAAAAAATACCTCTAAAACTTTTTAAAATTATTTGAAAAGAGGAATAATCAATCAAATGCTTTCTAGTTTTTTAATGCAACAGAAAAACAAAGATCTTAATGTTATAGTTAATTTGTATATTTATAATTCGTAGCTCATCCGCGGACAAACTTCAAAATAGCCATATAATTATTCGACTTTGGAGAAACCTTTCATTTTATAATAAAAACTTTAAAATGTTATTACGGTATTGTAAGAATAACAAACATATTTCAGCGTCGTGTTTGAAATGACTATACCTTTACAATTTGGAAATTGATCACTTAACATTAGCTTCTCCTATCTGGCACTTATTAGTAAGTAGTTCTGTCAGTAAACACACAGAACAGATTTGTTATCAACAAATGAATTTTTGGCCAACTAAATGTTGGTGGTTTTCCAACTATCCATGTCCATCGGTACAACCGAATGTTGATTGAGAATACAGCAATTATCCGTTGAGAGAACTGACTCTTTCTCTTGAAGAAAACAAGTAAAGGTTATCCTAACAGACTCAAATGAATATTGGAAATGAATTTGTTTGTATACGTATTTGTTGTTGTTATAGACTGTTGTTTACAAGTACTTTTTGAAAAAATGTAATATTTTACCTCTTGCAATGGGTGAAATGATCAGTACAATAAATACGTCTTTGGATAAATGTTTTGATAAGCATTGCAGTGATGCCACAATCGTAAAAGAATTTTAGATATTTTTTCTCAAGTTTTGATGGCCGTAACTAACGAAAAAACCAATACAAAATGGTTCTTGTTTTGAATAATATGGTGGGGTATTATGGCGAAAATTCTGATCAAGTCTGAGAAGTGTCTGCTAAATAACAGCTAGCCCTGTTTCTATATTCTGAAAAATATTTTTTTTTTATTTCTTCTTGAATGTTTACATCTGGGTTTCATTTTAGAGGGAGGTAAAGTTTTCCCGAAATGCAAATTTTTTATTGTCAATCGGCATAGAAAATCGAGTAAAACTTGCATTAAAAGTATATGGTGAGTTCAGCAAATGTATGTAAAATGTTACGGAGAACAATTTTGTAGAAAATGTTATCCTTCTAACTCCTCAAGGTATGAGGTTTTTGTCCTTCTTTTAAAAAAGAGCAAAAAATACCATCAACACAGGCAGTTAAGGGGTTATAATGTTGCGCAATAAATATATTCGCGATGAAAGTTTACTTTATGTCCCTGAATACACAAAAACGAAAAAAACAACATAAAGTCAGAAATAAGACACAACAAAAGAGAGCTTAGTGTTAATTTTGCATTTATTAAAAATTTTATTTTAAAGACCCCAAAAATTTTTCATGAAAAAAAAATTTAAATTTAACTACAAATCAGTAATATCTCTATTATTTTACCTTCGATAGCAAATTTGGATAGGAAGTATTCATTAATTCCTTTTTCTTTTAGCCTTAGGCAATTCCACTTCATTATCGTACAATGTCTAGCATTTCAGCCATAAGTGAATGAATGATTTTGCTTTTATAGCGTTATTCAATGGGTGCGTATGTCTGATGAAATTTTTCACTATGCTCATTAGATTCTGTTGACAACTGGTTCTCAAAGTAATGCATATGTGACGCGCAAAATAGAAAGGGACCTACGGTTAAAAACCAGTTTTGTTCAGGAGACCCCTTTCTGTTTGCGCTTAGAATCGTCGACTTCACTTTCATTAAACGCGCATATCTCTGGGAGGGAACACTTTTGGGGCATGGGATCGGTGGCACTCGATGCTCAGATGTTGTCCACATCAAAAAAAGAATTTTTTTTTTTACCCTTAGGTCCCTTTCTCTATGCGCTGTCACATATAAGAAACCAAAAAAATTATTTTTGTTTTTCAAAAGCCCTAAGCACGGTGTCTACGTATATTTGAGCAGCAGGGGAAAGATTGTTGCCTAATACATTGTATGTACGTATATCACTTCCTTGATGCTTTTCCACGCTTCAAGCTCAAAATAACTTTCATAGATGGCTTTAACTTTACTATTGAAATATGTAACTTTATATCCCGAAATAATTTGTTTACCGCAGATAGAGCAACACGTAGTGTTTAATTGTTTTCTTTAATTTTTTTGTTATTTTTTAAGTAAAAAACTCAAATCACAATACATGCACCGCAAATTGACTCGTTTTCAGTACAATAAGAAATATGGCATTTGATTTTCTTTCTGTTGTTGCTGTAATGTAAGGGACCTAGTCAGTCAGAGAACATATGGCTAGAGGAGTTTCAGGGTTAACATACTCTACAAAAATGAAATATGCTGGGCAAATGCTAAATTTTTGAGGTACATACTTTAAAATACAAATTTTTAAATTCTAAAATTTAAAATTATATTCTTAAATGCAAGATTTATCTGAAGCTCTCTTTTGTTGTGTCTTATTTCCGAATTTCCGATTGAATTTTCCGTTTCGGTGTATTCAGGGACTGATAGTAAAATTTCACCGCTAATATTTTTGTGGAAAATATTAGCTTAAATCCCTGTGTTAATGGTGTTTTTTGCTCTTTTTAAAAGAAGGACAATAGGACCCATACCTTGAGGAGTTAGAGGTTTAACATTTTCTACAAAATTGTTTTTGTAACATTTTACATAAATTTGCTGATACTCGTGTCTTTCCGAAGAAAGACACGTCAATCAAAATTTATAGGTCGGACCTTGTAATTTTGAATAATTGAAGTGCAGTGGTATTTAAACCTTAATATTGACATATTGTAATATGTTTAACGCGGTTTGGTTACTAAAAAGGAATTTATGAGTTGTCACCACCAATTATTGGCACAAAAGTAACATGTACTACATATTTGGCTGGTAGGCATAACCTCCAGTTGTGGCAACCAATAATTTCATTGAATTCTATTGCTACAACCGACTTATTGGCCGTAAAAATCGTAATATTATTGTAGCTACCATATTATCGTAAGTCGGACCATCTAACCATCAATACCGTGGAATGTTGGTGATTGCAACAAAAAGTATGTTTATCCAACCAAATGTTGGATGATTGGACCGATTTTCAACGTATTGTTTCTCTGTGTGTGTTAATTTCAACCCCATGCAAATTTTGTTTGTGATAACAATTCGACATTTATTTTTATCCGCATTTTAAAATGGTAATCATCTCATTTTCTTTTCACATCTGAGGAACGCAACAGCATACGAATTGCATTTTTGGGGCTATCGAAAGAATTTGGTACTCCGTCTACATGGAATAGTTACTGTCCACTTCAGATGTATGTTCACATGTACGTAATGCACTTTTACCTCACTTTTAATTTGAATAAATAATAGCCACAGACCATTGATGCGTCATTTTAAATAGTCCACAAGACGAGCGAAAGACATCCTTGGACGTTGTGTGAGCGATGAAAAGTTTAGAGTTCGGCCCATTAATATTTTGTTGAAAAGAAGCAGAAAATGCTGGTTCCGTTTTAATGTTATTATTTTTGTTACTGTTGAAATACAAACATACATTTTGGGCCAAACATTCCTGATGTCCAGGGGCGCATTATACAATCACGAATTACCGCGAGCCAACAATGTTCTCCGTAGAGCACTTCAGGAACAGTGCGGCAAGTTTCATGCCGACGATCACATGCATGGGCCGAACGAACGTACATACATACGTACACACGTCCGTCTGGCTGAATTCACTGCCAGTTTGTCATCGCAGTGCAACCATTCGTAGTTGAGTTGCTGGTATCGAGACGAGAGTCTCGTCGAGTGCAAAACAAATCGAAAACTGCATTACGATAGTTCACATTTCACCGAGGAGTTGAAGTGCAGTGCGGTACAACCAAAAAACCCCCTCCGATCCCCACAAGAGAGTGGTAGGCAGTGGACAGACAGACCATGGCAGACACAATACGAGTACATAAGCGACGCAATATTTGTTGGTTGGCAGAACTTCATGGTTTCGGCAGGCTGCTGGCTGGTGGCGAACACTGCTGATTAGCTGGATGCGTAGTGAGTGAGTGGAGAGGTAGTTGGTGTGGAAAAATTTTCATTGGAGCGCTCGTAGCAGAGAAAAGTCAGCCAGCCATCTTTCTAAATTTGCTTTTGGGGATATTTTCCAAGAGTGCATTTCGCAAGCGCTTGCATCAGAGTGGCGTATGACGGAAAAGTTGCAGTTAAAACTTATGCGTCGATAATGCTTGGAGGCATTATACAATAGGCTAGCCAAAATCCAGCATCTAAAGCCAGAGTTTCCGAATGTGTATGTGAATGTGACCACTGAGTGACCGCCGTGGCACACTGGCTGTCATTAAATATTGACTCAGTCCAATGAGGGCCATTGTGTTGTTACAGAAGCTGTGTTTCAACCCATAACATCCACCCGTAAGGTGGCGATACGCCTATGTGGTATCCTACACACAGAAAAAAAAACCGTTCGAATTACAAAAATTCCGGTGACAAAGAAGCAATTTGATTTAATTAAGGTGGCATTACGCCTGGTGACAACACGCAGAAAAAAAGTATGGTTGTGGTGACAATATTCGAAGAGGATCATACTATTGTTGGCTATATGGTTGTGCCACAACAATATTATGATCCTCACAACAATAGTATTATACACACATAACCATACTATGATCCCCACAACCATAGTATGATTCACACTCAACCATACTATGATCTCCACAACCATACTATGATCATCACAACAATAGTATGATTCACACTCAACCATACTATTATCTTCACAACCATATTATGATCCTCACAACCATAGTATGTTTCTCATACAACCATAGTATGATCCTCACAACCATAGTATGATTCGCACGCAACCACCATCCCCACAACCATAGTATGATTCACACTCAACCATACTATGATCCCCAAAATTATTTATTAGGATTGGGTAATGTTGTTGTTCAAAAATAGAGATTTTTATCAGGCATGTTATTATAAATTGCATTACTATTAGATCATAGCCAATTTTGAGGCCACGATTTTATTGAAAATTTCATTCAAGAAAGAAAATATATATTTCAACGGTCAAAAATACTTTTAGTTGCCAGCATAGGTGAATGCTACTTCACCATCCGTAGACACCAAGTAACGAATGTGATTAAACCATGATCAATGGCTATATACTTAAGTGCAGGCAGATTTTAAATAAACGAGAACCAGTCGGTATCAGAGTATTTCACCGAACAAAGTAAACACAATAAAAATCCCTCGAACTACATTCCGATTGTTATTTTTTTTAATGGACAGCAACCATTCACTGTATCGTGTGTATGTGTTTTTTTTGTATATCAAAAAAACATACGCACACACATACATGTATTCTCTACAAAACCTGTTTTGTTATGTTCATAGACACAACCATACTGTATGATTGCCGTAATCATATTTTTGTTAACGTAAATTTTAAACAACAATACTTTTGTTGCACTAACCATGTTTACATGGTTGCTACAACCATATTTTCATTTCTAAATTTGGCAATAATACTATTGTTACATTTCAACAATAGCAATATTGTCGCAATCATACTATTGTCAAAATGAAATTCAAAAAACAATACTATGGTTGCGACGATCATGCTTTTATTGGAGAGAACATATTATTGTTGCGGTGACCATAGTGTAACCATATCTTTTCTCTGCGTGAAAGAAGCAATTTGATTTAATTCACCATTCCACAGCAATAAATAGGTCATTTCAATGAATGCCGAAAGAAATACAGTTTGTAAAAAAAGTGTCAATTTTGACCAAAAGCCTTACTCTGTCTATTCTTAAAAAAAATTAAGAAAAATAATGTGTACAAGCCGATTAAGTACCCTTCGAAAAATTGAATCGATACAGGACCAGTCACGTGATGTGTCCCTCATGTCCAGTACCGACCCAACTACTCCTATATGAAACGAACCAGTAAATTTTACATGGCTTTGTCATTGGAGTGAGTCAACTGACACTACTCAGATACCATGTGATATATCACGCGACTGATCAAAAAGGACAGGTACCGAACGTTTTATTGTACAAACCTATCTAAAAAATAATGTTTGGGGAAAAATCTACAGCAAATGTTTTGATGCAGTTTGAAAGCAATATAGTAGCGAACTCGGAAAACCCAAATTGAAAAAAAACGACGGTGGATTTTTTTACACTGGCCTACAACGTTCCACAGGTCAAGTCAGCAACTATGTGGAAAATGTAATGAGCGATTTAAAAATATTTTGGCTTCCTGAATCCAAATGTTCTAGGTTGTCCGTCGATAAAAGTTAATATGTTTTACTACGTAATTTCTACTATGGATAAAAAATAAAAAGGTAAAATTTTAAAGCAACGTTAACTGTCGATCGTAAGAGGATGTTGTATTTTTTTAAAAACTGCAGACTTGACCTGTGGAACATTGTAGGCCAGTTCCACCGTCGATTTTTTTTAAAATTCGGGTTTTCCGAGTTCGCTACTACAGTGCTTTAAAACTGCATTAAAACATTTGCTGTAGATTTTTTTCCCCAAAAAGTAATTTTTAACTAGGTGTGTTGTATCGATCATAGATTACCAATCCTGCCAATCACAGTACCCATCCTATCCATTTCATCACTTCAGTACAATTTAACAATTAGTCTGATTGTTTGAAAAATTTGATCAAAATGTAAATTTTAATAGATTCAAACAAATTCCGCTCAACGTGGATGTAAAATCCGCGTATACCGCGAATTTTATGACTTTGAAATTTCTAGTAATTAACACCATTATATCCATACCGAACCAGTTCTGTGACTGCTTATGTTTTCACCCATCCTCGATTCGGTATATTCAAGGTAATTGACTTCGTGTTTCCCGTATTACTCGTACATATTTTCTTTAAAATAATTTTTCTTCAACAAAAGTTGCGTCAACACTTTTGAAACGGACTGAGGAATTCGTAATCAGTTCAGTGCTTATAATCGCAAATTATTCATATCTAATGTATAAGTATATGTTTTTCTCCTAAATTTAAATATCAAAAAATATACGAGTATTTATCTAATGAAAAGTACATTACAAATTATAATAAGTTGTTTCCTACCAATATCCAATAATATATTTTTAACGATATAACGGGTGATCAAACTAGAGATATTTTATTTAATAGGGGGTTTTTCACAGATTACTCTTTAGTTATGTTAAACTTTTTTTTCTTTTCAGTATTGTATGCCATTTCATCATGGAAAGAATAACACAAACTTTTTTTTCTAAAATTTGACCTTCAGAATGGACACCTTGATGCGTAGTTGCGGCCAACATTTGAAGAAAATTATATTCATATATTTAATTATTCCTTTCGAAAAATCAATTAAGATTCCACTCTTGATTTGGATATTTTTATTGTGAAAAAATACCTCTAGATTGAGCACCCGTTAGGTTAAAACATCCAAAAATGTAACCAGATTTTTTAATCGATATCGAAGAGAGTTTCGAACAATGTTTGATTCGAAAAAACTTCTTTAGTTTACTGTCCACAGCGAATTGAAAAATTTGACTCTTTATAGCTCTGCAACGTACATGCAAACAAATACGATAAACCGTAGAAGATGGACGAAATGAGCTTTTACGAGAACTTGGAAAACACAACATTAATTTTGGGAGAACTGTTTTTGGTATTTAAAGTGTGCTTTTTAGTGTTTCCTGTGTTTTTTTGTGTTTCAATTTTCCCTTTTTTGAGTTCTTGTGATTGTGATCAAAGAAAAGTGAATAAAAAAAACCGAGAAATTGTGTGCTACTGAGTGCTGTTTTTCTATATTATTGCAGAAGCATATCGCCGATCTTGTACAATTTATCGTCTTTGCATTGGAGAACACACTTGATATCGATGTAATATCGATTGCGTTATCGATGAATTTTCTAGATTTTAAGTCTTTTTCAAGTCGGCATTGACTGGGAACAAAGATCTTAAAAGAGAATAAAAGCCGTTGATGTCATAGTAATGACAATGGACCGAAAAATTTAAACAAAAACAACTATTTCATGTTTTTCGTGAAAATTTTTTCTATTACGAGTATATATAAAACATATTTTTCTACATATAAAACATATTCTTAAGAAATGTGAAAGAAATATTAAAAAAATATTAAAAAAAATATTTAAAAAATAAGAAAATATTCTATTAAGTTCTAGAAATCAGGAATTTTTATCATTAAACCGATATTGTAATTTTTATTCTTTTTTTCATGAAATAAGACAATAATTAGACTTTGTTTATTGTCAGATTTGACACCTTGTTTCTAAGAAACCAAAAAGATATTTAGAAGGTTGGTTTCATTTGAACAAAATGTTGAAGGAAACATGGTCTAAAATCCAACTATAACAGTCTTCAAAGAACAACGAATCATACCAAAAAAATTAAAACGTCGTATAGTTCGAATACGCCGAGCCTTATATACTCCCCAACGTTCATACGCTATCAAAGCACAAACGAAAAAAATCCTTTTTTGGACGCATTTGGCCCGTGCGTCCGTCACTAGTCTCAGCCAAAACATATAAAATCCTCAATATTTTAATTGGTACCAAAATTTGCTTCAATTTAATTATATTAATTATGGGTATATTGACTATTAATCGCCAACCAACATATGAGCCAAAAAGTCCAACAACAATGCCTCCCTTTGAATTACTTTACGCTTTAAACATTGTCCGGCCACAAAAAATTAGATTACTTAAGCAAATCCTCAAAAACGTATTTTTTACCGGGGGTTGCTTTAGTCGTATAAAGGGAAACTTTCCTCCTGGGCCAATTTTTCCCATTTACAATCCCAAGCAGCTTATGACCATAAGCCAATATCCTAGGTTTTTTTTCGTTTGACCACTATCGTCCTTTCAACAAATTAAACGACACACGGACTGCTAAACTAGTTATATCGACGACAATATATACTTTATAGGGTCTCGGATCAATATTTCGTGGTTTGCAAACGGAATGAGGAATTTGGTATATTATCCACTCTTCGGTGAATGGTATGCCTTTTTAATTCGTAAATATTAAACCAAATATTTTCCCGTATTATAATTTTTCCGATATAAATCTTTTTTTCCAATGCCAGTCGTAATTTACGATAAGTAGTTCAACATAAATTACTTGTGGTAATAATCAACTATTGGTACTAAAAGAATAAAAGTCTTTAAAGTTATTGGTTGCCTCAGCCACCTGTTGTACCAATCATAACTTGAGTGTATTCTGTTGTTATAAGCGAATTAATTGACATGTGTACCATAACTTGAACAAATCTATCAACTTTTTGTATGTAGAAAGTAATAAGTATCATGATAACAACTATTTTAACTTCTAGTCCATCTGAACTTCTGTAGGTATTTTTGTGTAATTTGTTTACGACCTATTTGTTATTTACTTTTTTGTTCTTAAAGATGGTCAATATTTCTGTATTACGAACCGATTTACTCTGTGTACTAACTGCAAAGGCTCTGTGGTACTATATGACACAAAACTAATATAACATTTTTTTAATGAAACCGACAATTGGTGCACCTTGCTATTGATTACCCCAACAAACGAATGTGAGCTAAAAGTTAAAATTAAGTGAGCTAAAAGTAAAAATTCTTAGGATTTCTCAGCAATATTTTTTTGGCTTTAATTGTGTGAACATGTGTCAAATATTACTGACAATTTCTGCACAAAGAAAAATTATCAATTTTGTTTAAAAAATATGCATATAAAATTGCATATTCAATTTAAAAAATTTTAAAATGGTGTGATAAAGCTGGTGAAATGCAAAGTTGTTTATTAAAACTACACTCAATAGTGTTGGCCAAAATGTGTGCAGGTATTTCAGGAGGAATAAATTAATTAAAAATATTTTACATCTTTTACCAAAAATATTTTCATATGCCTCATTCGTTTATAAAATGTAAATCATGCGGATTTCATGTAAAAATCCATTACAATATGAACAGAAATTGACAGCAGCAAAATTAGGGTGTAACAGGTCGACATAATAAACACAAAAATTTTATTTTTTTCTCTGCTACGACTCCGGCCAATATTCGCAAAATCCGACCCCAACTTAAAATCCTCAGCTAGTCATAAGCTGTTTTGGATTGTAAATGGACGAAACCGGCCCAGGGGGAAATGTGTCCTTTTAACGGTACCGCGAAAAGTATATATTTGCTTAACGTTGCAGGATATGTGTATTAGATTCGACCCTGCCGAACTAAACGACGTTTTGGCTTCAATTCTTCTTCTTTGACCAAATGGTTATTTCTTTTATTTGTTTATGTCGTTTTTGGCTTGTTTTTTTTGTCTACCTAAATCTGAACGAGATATGCGAGCTTTCTTTATTTTGAGAAACTATTGGCCGTCTGCAGTTGGGATCAGAGCCACAATGTCCGCTAAGAAATTATTCAAATCATTTCACTGTATTCGTTTTGTATGGTGTGAGTTAAATTTCACAGTGAGAAATTCCACACAGAAATATGCAGTTCAAGATGAACATAATAATTGAGGCTTTAAATAAATTGAGAATTTCTTTGAAATCAACAGCTTCAATGGAGTCGACGGACTACACCCTTACATTGATGATCCCAAACCGAAACACACAGCGACAAAAACAGATACAGAATCGAATAAAACAATTACAACGGCAAAAAAACCGAAGGCATCCATTTCGAACACGAACGTTCGAAATAAGCAGCAGTAATAGCAAACCTAAGGCGATGCACGAGTTCACTTGGAGGCAGTGCATTTATGCCACATCCTTAATAAGGTACTCTGACTCTGATCCACCGAATACCGAATGTGCAACAATGCACGATTGTACATTATCCCAAATTGATATTGAACAGCAGCAGCCCAATGGATCGCAGCGAATACAGAAAATGGCGAATAATGCCACCACTGCCTGCCACTGGTGGAAACACACAGTCGCTGCTGCTCTCCACAGCGATCAGTGTTCCGCGGTCGGTTAAGAAGAGCGGAGGAGCATGGCTTGAATTCGATATTGGATATCTACGAGTAGTTCCAATAATTACGGTTTGTGTACACACACACTTCAATTCGTCTCTTGATTAAGGCCGCAGTGTAATTTCTCAACGATGTGGCTTGGTCGCTTTGTCGTGACTTTAACATAAATTTTGGAATATTTCATTATGCAGATGAATTTCAGCTACCAACAGCCACATCACATCTAATGATTGAGTACACAAAATACATAAATATGTGCATACACTCGCATGCATCCATGTAAATATGTATGCAGGGCATGTGTATTTATGCCCGTTTCACCATTGCATTGTTCTCTTAATTTCAGAAAGTAAAAAGTGATCACTCTTTCAAAAACCGATATCTTGAGTCTACTTATATATGATGACTGCTGCTTATTGGAAGATGGACCACAACTCGGAATAACATCCTGGAGAGCTGCAGTCGGTACAGACGAAGGTTAGTTGATGCAAGTGACAAAGAAAAGTAATGACAACTTTATTAAGATTATTGAGATCTTGCTTTGACTAATTTTTTTTTTTATTTTCAATATGGCTTCGCCTGATTGAAGCACAAGCTTGGTAAATAGATTAACTGGCATTCCATGTATTAAAAAACTAAGTTCATGAACTAACATTTGTTGGTTGTGCCGACGGAATTCTTGGAGTACACGTAAGCTCTTTCGTTTTATGCGTCCACCAACATATTCAGATATATATATATATATATATATATATATATATATATATATATATATATATATATATATATATATATATATATATATATATATATATATATATATATATATATATATATATATATATATATATATATATATATATATATATATATATATATATATATATATATATATATATATATATATATATATAAATATATATATATATATATATATATATTAACCATCATCGTTAAAAATTTCCGGATCCTAAACAGAGACACGGACGGGTGGGTCTTCTTGGAATTAAAGGACGATCAATAACATATGTATATAAACACAGGGAACAAATCAAATTGTAAATTGGTTGGAACTACAAAAATGCAAAAAAGAGAAGAATCTCCGTTAATATCACCGAATATTTACAATCGTTATGAATAATCGGTTCGACATACTACAGTTCTTTGCTAACTCAATAATTCAGTTTGCGAAAAAACTCGGTTGAGACAATGAATCTGCTATCTCTGTGTGGATAAGGTACTTGAAAACCGGTTATGTGTCCCAAATATTTCATCAGTACAACCAAATGTTTGTTCATGCACAGGAATTTTTATGCAAATTGTAATTTATTTAGCAAACTCTGACTTTACTCAAAATAGATTGTCCAATTTGAGCACAGATTGGCCTGCTTCGCATTCGATGAAAGATATTTTAATTGCCTGCGATATATTTTTATTTATTTCAGTAAGAATAAAAAGACTTTAAGTTCTACCCTTTAAACCATTTTTACATTTTTGGCTTTCTTGCTGGGGGCTTCAATAAAAAGTTGCACAAAAAAACTACACATGCGTTGGTTATTACAACTAAATAATTTGTTGTTGTAATGATGATACCAACAAACAATTTTACACAAAACAGATGGTTGCCACAACAGTAATTAATTGATTTTGTAACCGAATAGTTTGAAATCTTTACCGTGATACTAGAGGTTCACATTTTGCAATTGCAACAGAAAGTTTTCTCCTTCAGCCGAATTTAAGTAGTTCGAACCAATTACCAACCGACCTTTTCTACGTGTCCACTCGTTTATATGATAAATAACGTGAGATGGCCTGAATAAAGGGCGCTTTAACACTGTTTAAATTCTTTGCATTCTGAATGCAATTCTTTGCATTTATTAATGAAACATGGGAATTTCGAACTACTCCCCTGAAGAGTAATTGACCCATTTTCGAAAATGGTGTGATGCTGAAAGATGACTTCTAATACGCTAAACATTATTGTGGTAGAATATTTCTTCCTTACAAAAAATCTCACTTGTTTAAATTTAACAAGGCTAACAAATGCTCAACACTGCAAGAGCAGATTAATTGCGATGACAATTAACGCTGAAGCATAAAATAGAATGACTTTACAGTAGTTGTGGGTGATTACCCGAGACCCTTGCTTGCTCGCGAATAAGTGAAAATTTTCTGATCCTTCTATTCACTGAAGCGGCATACACTCTTATTTGTGGAATTGAAATTTCCCTACTGGCGGTGAGTAATTCCCTATAGTCGTCTTAACGGAGACATTAGAATAATTCAATTGTTTACTAGACAACATCAGTAAAAAAGTTAAGTTGTTCAAATGAACAAAACATTTCTAAATTGAATAATTGAATTTATTTACGGTTGTCTGACCCCTCTGGTGGTGGAAACAAACTCAACTTCAAAGACAAACGAAATGTTAACTAAGTTTCGAGAACAAAATAAGAGAATGTGGACTCACAAAATTACTTACATAACTTTTGGTTAAATATGACAAACCTTTACAGTCAGGAGGAGGTGCGTGCAGGTGGAGTTAAATTGTATGGCGGAGTTAAACCGACATTTAACGTATTTTCGTTTCCTAAGAACTATAAGTATGTATATACAAATCCCTTAACATTCCACAGCTGGAAACAAGAAGCTGTACTTATAGATGATGTAAGTACTTTATTGAAAAGTCTTTAAAGGCGTTGACGGAAAGCACCACAGAGTAACTCTGATTTATTGATTCTACATAATGCTAACTCTGCTCATTTGGCCTCTTTTTATCTCATTATCCCTCCTTTAATAGGAAATGAATTGAGGTTGTGTAAGAGGTTGAAGTGGGCTACAAGTTCTAAAAAGAACTTTGTCACACAGGCAATACTGGCAGGATTGAGTGGATTGGAATCCACTTAAGAGAACTAGGATTGATCTCTCCACTATTGTAGATTATTGTTGTGTTTTCCACACTGAAATCATGGCGATAGTGGAAGTTGCTCGATGTCTGGGTCAAAACGTTACATTAGTCAGGCTGAGATCAAAAGTCGGCAATCTGTATTCACGTAGAAAAAAAATATGGTTGGGATAACAATATTCTAAGATCATCATACTATTGTTGGGTATATGGTTGTGGTACAACAATAGTATGATTCAAATACGCCCCTCCATACTACAATCCTCACAACAAAAGTATGATTCACACATAACTATACTATGATCCCCACAACCATATTATGATCCGTACAACCAAAGTATATTTCACTTACAACCATAGTACGAAGCACACACAATGATGTTAAGATCTCTACAACAAAATTGTTTATTAGAATTGGGTTAATTTGTCAACAATAGACTTGAACTATGAAAATTAAAAGTTCATTAAATTTACTAAAATAATAGAAGTGATTTATTTAACAGAAAAAAAAATCCGTCAGAAAAAATATTTCAGTTAAACAAAGCCAAAGCAGTTTGTATAAAAAATTTTAATTTCCATATAATATTCTAATATTGCATTAGATCCGTAACAATATCATTGTTCTATAAGTATAAATAATATTCAAATGAAGAAAAATTACAATCATACAGTTTGATTGCTTTAATCATATTGTTGTTAACACAAAACCCAAAAAAACAATACATTTGTGGCACCAACCACATTTATATTGTTGCTACAATCATATTTTCATTTTTAAGTTTGGCAATACTCGTAATACTATTGTTACATTTCAACCATATTAATATTGCGGCAATCAAACTATTGTCAAAATTAAATTCAAACAACAATACTATGGTTGCGACGAACATCCATTTATTGCGCACTACATATTAGAGAATGATAGGGCCAGGCCTTACACGTTTCACTCAATATATAGCGTGTCCGTGTACATAAGTTCATTTCGACAGTTCCCTAGCCAACATAAAGGTACTGTGAAAATGTCAAGCCGATCGATCCATTAATATGGGTGATTCTCTTTCACCCATTGTATACAATCGTATCTTTGAAGAAAATCCCTTACAAAATATAATAAGTTGGAATATTTTTTTTTGTTTTTGAAGACATCCCAATTAGTTATTTTTTTTCAAGAATGACTTGTTTAATTTTGGGTTGTCCTGATTATACTTAATACATATACTAAAATGATTACAAATGCTATTTTGTGGCACATTTTAATCCAAAAACCGACCATTTTTACCTAAATTATTACATTTTTTTTAAAAAAGGACCAAAACGGGAGATATCGATTTTTCTACTGATTAACTGACGAATCAATATATTTGCAGTATATTCAAATACCAAAAACCAAGTGTAATTTCCCTCTTCTGTCTAAAAAGTACAAGAAAAACATAAAATGTTCGATTTGATTTCACCGAAGACATATCATAACAATTTTTTTTCCGTAAGTCCAACCTTATTAAATTTGATTTATTTATTATATTGGTTCACCCGCGCACTGCACGATATACACGGGTTGTAAGAAAACACATTTGGTAAAATCATATAATACTATAAATTAAAATAAACTTAAGTAAAAATAAATTTAAAACTAATTATTAACAATTTATGTATTTGTTTATATAATTTAAACAGCTCCTTTTTAAAAGTTGTCTCATTGCTTACCGCTTGCAGTTTCATTTAATTCTTAGCAAGTTATCAAAAGATATTTCTACGTTAAATATTTGATACCAAAACGCAGAAATTTTTGTGGTATCCCTTTTAATTAAAAACATCCTGCGATATCGTTATAAGCTACTTTTAGCTTTCGTCTACCATCAGAGTCACAGTTTGCAAACATTTCTGATCCGTATAGAAGTGTATGAATTATGTACGATTTTGATAACAACATTCTAATGTGAAACTGAGTAGAATTTTGAACTGCCCACAAGTTTTACAGCATTCCCCGTACTTTTCCAACAGTTCCATTGATGTGGTTTATCCACGTTCGCTTGGAGTTAAAGGTAAGTGCCAGATATGATGAAGTCTGAATGCAGTCTATTTCAGTATTGTTGAGTATAACGTTTTAACTTACATGATGTGTACTTATTTGTATTTATATTTATTTATTTAGTTTTAGCTGGGTTTAGACTCAAACCGTTAATATTAGCCCATTTGTAAATCTAAATCTTTATTTAAAAGTGAGATGCATACTTGAAGATTATATTGTTTAGAACTAGTGTATAGTTGTACATCATCTGCATACATTTGAATGTTACTGGAACATCAGAGAGGTCGTTAAAGGAGATAGAAAAAAAGTGGACCTAGAATAGATCCTTGAGGAACACCTCGAGAAACATTTAGAGCAATTGAACGATGATTGCCAACAATAACGGTTTGCGAACGATGTGGCAATAAGAGGACATAAGTTTACAAGCAGAGTTAGAAAAAAAGAACAGTTGACTGAGTTAAGAAATAAGTCTACTGTGGTCAACAGCATCGAATGCCTTGCTGTGATCTAATAGAACATAAAATAATATCACGTTATCATCTAGATTTTATCGAAGACCTTCGACTAAATCGATCAAAACAGTAGTACAACTTCTTTTCTTTCTGAAACCAGATTGCTTTTCGGAATGTAGGATGTATTGATCCAGGAACATATTGATTTGATCTGTCAAGATGTGTTCCGTAGCCTTCATTGTTTTGCTTTCGAAGAGGAATAATTCTTGCCATTTTCCATTAATTGGGAAAAGAAAGACTTGGTATGTTAGATATGGCTTCTACAGCTAAAAACATAAAAATCAGATGAACATATACGTGGCAGCTATATCTAAATCTGAACCGATTTTCTTCAATTTTAGCAACATGATTCCTTGGTTTAAAAATCTGACGTGTGCTGAATTTCAACAAATTGGATGTAAGATGTTCCTCCCAGAACTAAAGGCAGAAAAACCGCATGAACATATATATGGGAGCTATATATAAATCTGAATGGATTTTCTTACATTTTAAAAACCTCCGCCATTGGCTGATGAAAGCCTCTGCTAAAAAAAAATTAATAACTATTTTTCTATTTAATGAATCTAGTTATTTTTTTATTTTAAGATTTTTTATAAGATTTTTAGATATAACCAAAATTGATAACTGGGACACGGAACAAGAAATTGGATCGTCCGTCGCTAGCACGCAATGGAGTCTGTAGTTTCGGCTCAAAGAGAGAATAGGCGCACGTTTGGCGGCAACCCTCCGGCAATCCTCCGCTGATAATGAAACTTGTTAACAATTTTGCCGAGCATGGGACAGTCAACAGAAGACCTTACAATCGAAACAATCGCTGCTGTAGCTGCTGTCATACAAAAAAATCCAAGAGTTTCGACAAGAAGCTTATCTGCTCAAATGAGTATAAGCAGACAGACACTGCAGTCAATTGTATAGCTACACAAAGATTTGGACTTATTGCAATAAAAAATTCAATTGGCCAACAAACTGAACGCAGCATACTTCCCGATTCGCTTGGAATTTTGCCAGAAGATGCTTCAGATGGTGTAAAAGGATGGAAACGTGTAGAACTGTCTTTTGATGCCTGACAAGGTCCATTTCGATTTAAACGGCAACATAAACAAACAAAATTTTCGAATATGGAGAGCTTCCAACCCACAGTGTGTCCTTCGTGTCATAGTGTGGAGTGCAGTTTCAGCACGGTGCATTGTCGGGCCCTACTTCTACAAAGTAAACGGTCACACCTTTACGGTTACTGGAGACCGTTACTTGAGCATGTTGAGAGAGTTTTTATACCAGAATTACGCCGAATGAGCATTTCTGTGTGCTTTCAGCAAGATGGTGCAACTCCTTACATAGCCCGCCCTGTTATGTTGGGCCCCGTCGCCTTACCTTTATTGCAAACAGGAAGTCTACTTAGTAGGGACATAAATACTGTTACAACATGGAAAACACCCATTTCAATAGTATAACTGAACATACCCCGTTAATGTCATATGGGCTTTGAAAGCTAACCTCAATGGCGTTAGTCTGTAACGGGATTTTAAAATTGTTTTAACTTTCATCATGGAGTGGTCAGATAATGAGAACCGTGCGGCTGTAATAGCGCTTTTCAAGTTTGAAATGAAAAAAGCGATATTTTCTAAACGCTCCGGCCACTAGGGATTAGCCGCATGTTCGTCTACCGATGCATAAAACTGTTTGAGGAGACTGGAGATGTAAAAGACCGCCACCGATCGGGCCGCCCACGCTCTGTTCGAACACCGCATGTCATCAAAGCCGTTAAATCAAGAATTCACAGAAATCCGCTCCGAAAACAAAAAATCATGGCCCGTGAGAAAAATATCACACAAAAGTCCATGAGTCGATTCACTAAACAAGACTTGGGGCTTTTAAATGACGTACCGGAAATTTATTGACTGCAGCTTTAAAAAAATAGGATTGAAAAATGCAAATGTCTTTTGGTGAAGCCCGCTGATAACTTGCACAGAAAAATTTTGTTCACCGATGGAAAAAATTTACCGTTCAGGAAAAATTTAGCAAGCAAAATGATGGAGTGTATGCGCAGTCATCTAAGGAAGCATCTGAATTGATCCCAAGGGTGGAAAAGGGTCATCACCCAGCTTCAGTCATGGTTTGGTGGGGTGTCTCTTACGATGGGGTCACTGACCTGCATTTCTGCCAGCCTTGGACTTTCCAGCAGGATTCTGCGCCAGCCCATAAGGCTAAAACGTACCAGGCCTGGCTTCGAAACAATTTGCCAGCGTTGATTTCCTCTGAAGAATGGCCCTCAGGCAGTCCAGATTTGAACCCATTAGATTACAAATTGTGGACGGTTTTAGAGGACAAGGTTTGTCACAAAAGATACCCCAACATTGGATCTCTTAAGACTGCTTTGGTTCGAGCTATGGCCAATAGACGAGGTTCGTGCAGCTATTGACGAATGGCCAGTGCGACTTACGACGTGTGTAAAGGCAAAAGGCGAACATTTCGATTAACTAAATTCTTTTTTGATACAATATACATCAATAAATATATTAAAACATATTTGGTCCAAAAACATTCAGTACTTTTTATTTTACAGCATAAAACGTGTGTAACAGTATTTATGCCCCTACAAAGTACGAAGCAAAACCAACAAATTTTAATAAACTAAAACAATCCATTCGACATACAATTGCGGCTATTCCTGTCTCAACTCTGCAAGCAGGAATGAATAAATTTTTGGTAACGAGCAGGGGAGGGCCTTTAAATACCATTATTTTTAAAACTAATTTAGCTATATTTAATAAAATTGAATGAGCTTTAACATGAATAAAACAAATAAATTTAATACTCTGAAAAAAGAGTTATTTGAGTTTCTTAATCTAGCAAATCAGCCACTCTGAATGTATTGGAGCTATACCTTAATCGGTCCATATTGTTCCAAGTTTTCAAATAGCTCGCACCAAAAGGTCCTGAAACTCTAGAAGCCACAAATTACACCCGATCAGGCACCAAATTTGCATTGTACGTTATAAGCGACTATTTATAAACGCTGGTGAAATATACAACATTGGTCCATAGTTTCCTATAGCCCCCTCAAAAATGTTCTCCAAATTTTAGAATCTTAAAAAGCCACATTTAATATCCGATTACTACCAAATTTCGCACAGAGCATCTGCATTTTGCGTTATCCATGTACGGTAACGTATGTACGGTCCATGTTTTCTAATAGGTACAACACAAAGGTCCCTCACGATATGAGGTCCTGCAGCTCTTGAATAATTACATCTGATCGCACGTTATGAGCGCAAAATAATATACTGTGGTGAAGGTTCTCCAAATTTTGGAATCTTCAGCTTTAGAAGCCACATTCTACATTCCATTGCCATCAAATTTCGCATGGTGCGTATCGAGAGACCAGCACCCATGTCCTTTAACGTTAGACCATGTTTTTGAATAGCCCTTACACAAATATCCCTCCCAATTTGAGGTCCTGCAGCTTTAGAAGCCACAAATTTTATCATATACATTTTTATGGTACTTTATGAGCGACAAATAATTATTTCTTACATATTGAGTGCACATTGCTCAAGCTCCAGAAAGAGATGATTAATCCTCTGAGTAGCAGAGTAGTGTGGGGTATTTCATAGTCGGTCACGCCCAACTTTACTTTTTGTTCCTTTTTTTCATAACTTTCGTACTTTAAACAACCTATAAGTGTGTTACAAAAAATCCTTAGCCGTTTTAATATGATTTCAGTACATTTTAAGCCATTGTGAGTTTAACATTTCATAGTGAGCTACTCTTTGGGTACACTAAACTCGTACTTATTAGAAAATCTCCTTGATATGTTTTTGAATAAAATCGCACCGTATGTCCATCTTTTCTCCTTTATGCAAATATAATCATCAGTTGGTCGGAATAGATTGTCCATCTACGGGTGTGTACAAGGTAGTGTGCTCTCACAAACGAGCATGTACTATCTAAGAAGATATTTAGATATATACATATAAACATATATGTATGTACGAGTACAGCTGTTTGCATACACGTGATTTTGTTTTTATTTAAACAAAAAGGAGTGCAATGTTTCAGATAATCCTTAAGAAGAATTAGCTGTTTTTCAAATGTATTTTGTGCCCGCGGCAAAAATTATGCCATGCACGTCGGATGCAGACATACTACGAGTATAGCACTTTGTATGTATGTACATATACTTTTACGTAATAATCCAGCACTGCAAATAAGGGACACTATGCCTTAAACAAGGCCTTCGCCAGCAGTCAAGATACCGATATAGCATTTTACTAACACACGGCGTTTTAAAGATCAAGCTTTTTCTATTCAGAAGGGGTTCGCTCTCTCTAAAAATGCAGTTGTAAAATTAACTTGATTGTTCATAGCACAGATCAGACACATCTCACAGCTATTCGACTGTTGACAAAGATGGCAATGGGGTTTTCTCCCACCTCTATGGCCTTGACAATCGCAAAAATTTGGGGATGCTTTTTTTTGTCTAAAAATAAATTCTTTTCCATTAAAAATGTCGACAAGAAAGCAAATTTCAGTCAGTTGATTCGACTTACCCTCGCCCATGTATCCGCTCATAAGAGGGTCGCGGAGTTTATCTAACATTTATAATCGTAAACTACTCATTTTCACTATCATAAACTAAAATGTATTGATTTTGATGAAATCTCGAAGAGCAAGAAGAAACAAGAAGAATAGAATGAAACATATAAGTGAAATTCAATCATTAGACAATAAATCGATTTCTGGGATTAAATCTACGCTCGTATAGTAACATTTGTGTTTGAGGTCTTCTTCTATTGAATTTTTTCAATTAGTTGCTTTAATACTGAGAGTACTAAAGGCACCATAGCGGCACCTGTCAACCAATAATTTCGTAAGCGTGCACAAAGCCTTTATAATTATAGGGTGGGCCATTTAAAATTTTAATTTAGAATCTGCTGTAAGAAAGTTCAACTAATTTTTTTTAAATTTCTGGTTTTTTTTTGAAAGGTTGAACTTTGTCATTTAATAATGGAACACCATCCACTGCGTTTTCGCTTCGTCCAATGAGCCGAAGATTGTTTGAATTTTATCAAAAAATCGTGGCTATGTAAAAAAGCAAAATTGCCGCATATGCGGTTCAGAGGTCCCACACATGACTATTGAGAAGACAATTCATCCACAACGAGTCACCGTTTGGTTTGGTTTGAATTTTTTTTTTGTTGGGAGCCATTATGGATAAATGTTACGCAGATACAGAGATAGCTAAAACGTTGAAACATGAAATCGAAGTTACCATTGAACCAAAAACAATCGAAAATATACTGGAAAACTGGGTTGATCCGATGAGGTACTGCCGAGCCAGTTGTGGTAGTCATACGAGAATGCATGATATTGTGTTCCATTATTAAATGACAAAGTTCGCCCTTTCCAATAAAACCAGAAATTTTAACAAATTATCAGTACTTTTTTTACATCCGATTCAAATTTAAAGTGTTGAATCACTCACCCTTTATATTACAGAGTTCACACTTTAAGCGAATTTCATGCACAAGTTATGCGAGCTCTAATGTGTATAAAACTGGCTTATTACAGTGAAAGGTATCAGAAGAGACGTGGTTAGTACTCCAAATTTTTGTCTCATAGTTTACTTTAGATGTGATTTTCATTCCGATCGCATTAATTGTTTGCACGGGATGTACTAGACTTGGTGTGGCAATATGGCCAATTTTCAATACACCGTTTTTGAAACATGGTACGACATGAATACTTTCGAAAGTTTTCCCACAAAGCAGCCGCACAGAACGCCATTTCTCAATTGACTTAAAAAGTCATAAAACGGATTCAATCAAAACATATGTTGGGGCTAACACGCATTATTCAAAGCTTTACAATTTTTGTCCGTACCGAACGATGAGTACTTTCTTACACAGTAGGGCAAGTGTATAAAAACCCTGGAATTAATTATGGATTATTACTTTATTTGTTTTGTTTATTTGGAGCGCTTTTTGTTTTTATATTCATCGTCAAAGGATGATAAGTAGACTAAATTTGTCACTTCGTTTGCAACCTCAGTTTTGCAAGTACGGGGGCATATCAATAATTCCGTGACTTTTCCAACGTCCCTAGTAGATATATAAAATGCTACACTGCTACCATCAAGTATCATCTGTTAATAGACTGCTGTCAAATTTTGAAAGAGTTCCGTCATTTAGTTTGTGTTTAACAGCTGTTCAAAAAATACAACCTCTTGGATTTTGTTTAAAATGAAAAAAGTGAATTTCGAGTGCTCAGTAAACATTATTTTTTTGTGAAAAAAAACAGTCAATTAAACCAAGGAAAAGCTTGATAAATAATATGGGTACTCTGCACCATCGATTTCAATGCTAAATAATTGGTTTACTGACTTTCTTTGTGGTAGCACAAGTACATGTGACACTGAACGAACGGTCAATTTAGGTCAATACACACAAAAATTTCGAAAAAGCCACGATATGGTGTTGACCGACATTGATCCATTACAACACTCCGGAGACCAAGCAGCAGTCTAAACAAAGGGTTTCTTCGGGTGGACCGGCTCCGAAGAAGACCAAGACTGCGACCAACTGTAAGTGATTAATGAATTTTCACTCAATAAACAAAGTATTCACTAAAAGATTCGTCGGTCTTTTGACAGAATTGAAATAGTAAAAATATTGTGTGTCTTTTAATAAAAAATAGTTTGCGTATGCCTCATTCAAATATTCAATTTTTTTTATCATTATTCACCGTATTTAATTTTTTTTGGATGCAAACTTTTTACAGTTCCATTACTACGTTCAGCGGCTTTACACTTAAGAGCTGGAAGTTACATTTATTAAACGTGAATCACTGAAGGTAGATACTTTAACCGAACAAAGTCAACACAATAATAATATTATCGCACATGCCTTCTGGTTAGTCTTTACTTAGTTTAAAATGGTAAGAAATTGCACTTTAATAAAAAAAACATACAGAAATAGCACCGACTTAAATATTTTCAATAACAAATGGACAAACACAGCATACCCCATTCTGAGAAATAATTTATTTAAAACTTTTATTTAGTTGCAATTTTGTCAGATATAGATTACAGATTAGTTCTTTTTAAAAAAACTTTTAAGTTGCAACTTTTCGCTAGTTTTTTTCTGTGTACAACAAAGTCCATCGTAATAAAATCAAATTCTTTCAAATGCACTCGACACTACCTAGCTTTCAGCGACAGCTTGTGTTGAGATTTTGAATCAGTTCCTACGCATTATTTTTTAAGTGGAAGTATTTTTTGTTTTAAACGCACACACACATTAAAGTATATCCTGGACTCCTACTCCGGGCTACCGTTCTGTATGAGTAAATCTATTTCTGACTCTGGCAACGATTCCAAATTTTACCTTCGGACTCCGCTACTTTGTAAAGAACAAAAAAAACACTAACAACTTATGTTTAAAGTGTAATTTTAATCAGAGTTACACTCAGGACACATCCCTGTTTAAGGTGTATTGTATCTGGAAGGAGAAAAAAAAGAGAAAGTCTATTCATTTTGTATGTGGGACAGCACAGCTGTCCAATCAACGTCATTCCCATCATAACTCTAACCTCAAAGCGCGCATCAGATCACTCATGTGAGAAACACTATAAGAGGAATCTTATGCACACCCTACCTAAAAACTAGTCTAATACTATCATCTGGTTACACCCATTTGTTAAATATATTGGCGTTGTTTGATTGACAACAAGCTTGAGAGGTCGCTAATGCGATAACTTTGAACCATTGAACACAATTCAATTAAAGAAACGTTTTTATGTACAGAAAAGCATCAACAATTTTCGTCAGTCTATTGTGTATTTTCTGCAGACATATACAATTATTATTATCAATTACAGTAAAAATTTAATTATGAAATCTAAACAATCGGACAACTCGTAAAATCTACCCGGCCGAATCATTTATGTACTATCCGGTATGGATAGTGATCATACTTTATAGATATATAGATTGGCCGTGTTGAGAGATATTGTTGTTTTGTGGTGGGCCCATGTTTGACTGGGCGTCATTCTCGAGGTCCTATGGACCGTTGGCCGATGGGCCAAGGCTTCCAAATCAGCCAAGTCGAAAATTAATAAATGTCATATACTGTTCTTAAGCAAACTGCATTGTTTTTGGGAACCTACATGACCATTGTCGAAGGAGTTGAATTTTGCCCCCATATATCGGCTCCTGAAATTTTGAGAATTCCTTAAAGCTTGCGAATATTTAGAATAGTGAGAAAATTCCACTATTCCACTTCTGAGTAGCCACATGCCCGTGTCGAAAGGAATTATTTATTAGCGCATAAGGGACCGTAAACCGAATAGTAGAATTAGTGTTATAACCGCATTCGTGACTAAGTATTTTTAATACTCATATGTACATACAGGGTGAGCCAAAAGTATCCATGGGATTTAAAAATTTAATAACTTTTTCGTTTATATATTTTTTTTCAGATAAATAACACTTGGAGAATAAATAATGGAGAGATTCACAACTGAATAAAAAACCAGAATAATAGAATTTAATTATTTAAATCAGTTCTGGGGTCCTGAAAATCGAAGAGCCGGTCATTAACGCCAATTGCACCCCGTGAGGTGTACAGTAAGATGTGGGATCATATCTGCAAATATCATTGGGCCTTACTTCTTCGAGAATGAATATGGATGTGCTGTGACCGTAAATGGAGAGCGGTATCGGTTTATGATAGAACATTTTTTACGTCCTGCTCTTGAAAACAGACCTGCGATGTGGTTTCAGCTGGACGGAGCCACTGCCCACACTTCCCGAGACACAGTGGCACTTTTAAGTCAAATTTTTGGAGAGCGAATAATTTCCAGAAATTCGGAAATTATTTGGCCAGCTTGCCAGATTTGGCAGCACCCGACTATTTTCTTTGGGGTTATTTGAAGGAGCGAGTATATGTGAAAGCCCGAGACAATCCTTCAACTCAAGGCCAACATTGTTGCAGAAATTCGAACGCTACAGCCACAATTTTTGAAATATGATATGAAAAGTGCTCTAAAATGATCCCATTATTACGAAGCTGAAAACGGGAGTCATTGAAGTGATATTATTTTCCATACTTATTGAAAAGAAATCCATTTTGTATATTATATAATCTCAGAAAAAAAAATAATAACAAAAAGTTATTTAAGTTTTTAACCTCATGATAACTTTTGGCCCACCATGTAGTTGAAGAGGTCGGCCCACATGGGCCAAAAAAGCTAATTTAAATTATCTATTTAAGTTATAAAGTCAAAATGTCGAACAAGTGTGATCCTGAGTACTTTAAGCCCTTCAAGGGGTACTTTTTGCACTTTTGCCCGATTTGCTCCTCACTAAAATACATATAGCTGGTAATCTAATCGTGCTTTCAACAGACAAACGGACATGACTAGGTCGCCTGAGAATTTTACGACGATCAACAATATATACACATTACAGGGTCCTCGACCATTATTTCGAGATGTGACAAACGAAATGACAACTTATATAAACGCTCTATCCTATGGTGGAGAGTATGCAAATACCCACAAACCTTAATGAGAGTTGCATTCTTGTACAAGGTTCTTAAAACATCTCTCGTAAGCTGGTTAAAAAGTTATAAAACGATGGTGACAATTTCATAAAACAATTTTTAGTAATTTTACTTACATACTTAGGCTGTCTACGTTTTCGGGAGTTGTTATCGCCTAACGCCTTTCTGGGTGAAGCTCTCGTTTTCATTCAACCGGCATGTCTAAAGCCAACGAAAAAGTTATATTTTCATGCCCTTCAGTGCATTCATGACGAAGTACGGATCACGGTTAGTCCGACGCATGCGCTACTTGTCTACGCAGCTGTGGTCGTAGATTACCGAAGGATTTTCCTCGCGAAGATTGCCAATACGCTTTCATCCTCTCTTGATAGCACCGATGTTTCGGTGCCATATACGTGGTGGCCACGAGATTAGCACACTTCACATTTTTTATTTTTTAAAAAATATAAGTAATATTTTTAGGTAATCAAAATTGAGCCAAACATTTGTTCTGTAGGTTGTCTATGGTATGAAATGAGAGTCCCGTTACTTTTCTATCTTCTCTTAGGTGCCCCTTTTTCTTATTCTCAATTAATTGCAAGTAGTTTGTAATCTAGGCTGGACACAAGTTTAGCACATATAATAAATGCTGATATTTTCCAACTTTTTTAACGCTAAAGTAAATTATTTGGTAAAATTTGTAAAAGATTCGTCTAACAGCGTCAGGTTATACAGCAGATGAACTCCAGTGGAAGCACCATTAGGGAAAGCGCAAACATTTTAAGTTGCTCCAGAAAGATGATACATAACGCACTAAGCCAAATTTGAACCTACGGGGGCATTGGAAACTTTAAACAGTGTCCGAAACCGAGAAAAACATCACGTAAAGAGGACTCCTTAATTTATAGAGCTTCAGTAGCAGAAACATTTTAGAGCTTAACGGAAATTCTAAGGGATCTTGCGACAAATTTGGCATTAACGTCTGGTCAAGAACTATTAGAAGGAGACTTAATGAAACAAATTTGCGTGGATACATTGTCCAACATAATCCACACGTATCAAAAAAGAATTTCCAAAAAGACATGCAACCCATGTCTTTTTGGAAAAATATCCTCTGGAGTGACGAATACAATTTTTGTCGATTCTAATCTGACAGGAAACAATACGTATGGGGTCCTCCAAACTACGCAATCCAAAGTATAGTGGTGGGAATGTGATGGTTTGGGCCGCGCTTTCTGGCCACGGTATTGGTCCTACAGTCAAAATAGACACGAGGATGGATCAGCATGTTGTAAGTACAAAAATATACTTCTTACTGCCATGATTCCCTATGCAGGTGGCGTTTTAAGCATAAAAATGATCCAAAACACACTTCACGCACGGTGGAGGGTTACTTGGAGAAAATCATAATAGATGTTTTGAAATGGCCAGCACAATCACTGGATCTAAATCCTAAAGAGATCCTATGGAATGATGTAGAAAAACATATTACTACAGTAAACCCCAAAAACTTGCCAATTTGTGGAAGGAAACCCAAAAGGCTTGACTTGCAATTCCAAGAGAGCGTAGTGTGTCCCCGGTTGAGAGTATGGCCAGACGTTGTGCAGCTGTTATTAAAAATCGTGGATATCCAAACAAGTATTAAGTTTAAAATGAAATGAATTAGTAAATTTTGTTTTTTCTGTAAATATTTTTTTAATGGTGTGCTACATTTGTGTCCAGACTCTTTTCGTATTAGTTGTAATTTATATAGAATAAATCTGAAAGGCAACAAAATAACCAAACAAATGTAATGCTAAATGTTTATTGCATCGCGCGTAACACTTTAACACTTTGGAAAGAAAAATGGTTAAAAAATATAAAAACAAAATTCCATATTTGCTCCAAAACCTTACATGTACATGATATGCTAAACTTGTGCCCACCACTGTAGAAGCACAGGTAGTATCAATACATTATAAAGTCAAATCTTCGTCTTTCAAAATATGGCTCTGTTCTTATGCTGTTTCGGGAGGATAAAACAACACCCAATTGCAAACACGATCCATCATTTAATTTCAGTGCTGACATCGTTCTTTTGGTTTATGGCGGATCCGAAATAAACAAATTCTTCTACTGCCTCGGCTTTGCAACTTTCGGCCAAAACGATCTCTTCATTATTTCGCGCGTTTGAAAAAGTTCCAGTTACATATCATTCTGTGCTTTCGACAATGTCTATATGGTTCACATTCGCGAAAAGCATGGGCCCGTTTTAATAACCTTTGCATTTTTCAGGATTCTGAGTCTTAGACCTTTTGCGTAGTGAATGGTTCGGAGTACTCACTTCTGACATGATCTCACATAAGCTGACATGATCTCAAACAATTTTTTTTATATATGCTTTATTTGAATTATTAAATCTGCCTAACAATAAGTATACGACTCTTAAGTACAATTCAATAATGAATCCTAGTATGGATTTTTTGTTATGTGGATCTCTGCTTATTGGCAGGAAGTTTGCATTAATTTGGTCAAAATTGTATATAACTGGTATGGATCACATGTTTGAGGATTTTAAACCTGATTTGGCTTAAACCTCGTGATAAAGGGCCAGATGACCCTTACACATTTACAGAGTGTTCGCGATATTATGTAGAGTGAAAAAACTCTAGATATGTATGTACCTATATAACGCATAAATCTAGAATAGCAGAGTGGACGACGTAATATAATGGTATAATGGCACCTCTGGAACCTCTTCTTGTTGCTCTTTAGCCCAAATGCGACAATTTTGTTTACTTTGTCGTTGGGCCAGAAGTGGGCCTCATCACTGAACAAAATTTTGGTCGAAAACAGCGGATCTTCTCGTTTCTCACCGAACGCTTATTTCCATAATACAGTTGCCAACATTTGACATTTTTAAAAATAAAATGATTTAATATTTTTAAAAAATAAATGGCATAAAATGTCCTTTCAAATTACCAATAAAGATTCCACACTTGGTTTGAATTTTTATATTTTTTTTGTTCTGAAAATATGCCTCTAGATGGATCAATATATATATATATATATATATATATATATATATATATATATATATATATATATATATATATATATATATATATATATATATATATATATATATATATCCGTCTGTATTCCCTTGACTCCGGCGGCTTTGCTGTTGAGCCGGGTTATTGCTGTTTAAGCCTGGTTATTGCTGTTTTGACCGATTCCTGGGTAGAGGCTGAACATTTCACACTCTACCATCTGTGACTGGTATCGGCAAGGCCGATAATAATTTAAAAAAATATCTTTTCGGATTCTCAACACACTCGATGTGTCAGTTACCAGATTCCTATTTGGTTCTCTGCACGAAGTTATGCCAGAATACTATTCTTTCGCCTGGAGTTTGAATCCATTTGTCTCATCTTTCCTCGGAATAGACAATTGTCCTCACTTCTCAACTCCCGTTATCATTCCAACACTACTTGCGACGTTCTTTGTTCTGTCAAAGGGGGGGGGGGGGGGGGGGTTTGCAAAAAGCAATACAGATAGCTTCGTTGAGTAGACTTGCATCACAAGGTCTTGTAGACTTGCATCACTAAAGTTTTACCTTGTTGTGTATACGTACGGGAATTGTCACGTCCAGCTGCTGACAACTGCTGAGCAGATGCCCGTTACCTGGGAAGGACGTTCCTAAAGATGTGGAAGAGTTATCCTTCTGCATCATGGTAGATTTGCTGAGTTTAATAAACTGGTTTTTGGGACTTAAAGGCTGCTTCATACAAACTATAGGCAAAGGAAAGTGAAAGTGCCGCCTAACAACTTATCAAGGTTAGGCACCGTTACAAGTCATTATTGTATAACCGTGTTAGACGTTACAAGGCCGTGGTCCGAATCGATGTTTGATAATCGGAACAATCGTATTTATATCTGCCGATCGTCGATAGCCTTATGGACATCGCAATGCTTGAATTTGGTGCTACTTATTACTATTGTTCTTGCAGCTGCAAAATCAATCAGCTTCATTCCATTGTCGGAGGTGTTATCATGGCAGCTGACCTTTCGACGGTCGAGCTAAAGATACCTTCTGAAACAACTTTGGCATTATACATAATTCACGAGAACGATTTTAGTACCATGGCCAGGACGGCGGTCGTATGTTGTTCTAAGAGCTCATAATAGGTTTATTTAGTCCATTCTTCCTTGTCTTCCGTCTTCGCATGTGTATACATTAGGCTATTAGAGATTACTTTAGCTTTGATGCGGATTTTGGCCAGCCATTCACCAAATCCAAATCCAGGAGTGTTTGTGCAGGTCGCTGTTGCCCGCCTTTTTTTGGCAGAAATAATTTTTTTGGACCAAGGATAGACGCTAATGAAATTGATTCAGATTTATAAGTATATATAGCTCACACATATCTGTTCATCCGATTTTCATGTGCTTAGCTCTAGAGGATGCATCTTACATCCAATCTTGATGAAACTTAGCACAAGTGAGCTAGAAATGAGAAGATTAAAATTGAAGAAAATCGGTACAGATTCAGATAAGCTCCCACATACATGTTCATCCCATATTTCTGCATTAAGCTCTATTATCCACATCTTACATGCAATTCAGATAAAAAATGTAGGTTTTTGGGGCAAATAATAAATATGACCCTCACACATATATGTTCATCCGATTTTATGTCTTTTGCTCTAGAGACCACAAATTACCACATTATGAAATTTAGTTAAAATCCAAAAACCATTCTGCTGACAAAATGTCAAGATTAACGCAAAGTTGTTTGAAAATGGACCAAATTATATTTGTGTTGCTCAGAGCATCACAACCAGTCCAATATACTCAAGATAGCTACAATACGAGTGTGTACGAGTTCCTGGGCCACCAACAACAGCAACATATACCCATGCGCTTCGTCAGTCCGTCATTGATTCATAGGTACGGACGGATTTTCTGTGACTGACAACGTGGATGCGTCCGCCAGTTTATGGATTAGGCAAATGTGCACATCTCTGTGTGTGCGGCTGTGTGCGAGTGTATTCCGCATTAAAGTTGCCAAGAAACGTAGCGGAGCGGGATTTAGAATATTCAAATGTACGAGTAATAATGTTTTCAAATGTCCCCGGGCTGTTTCGTTCGTATTCGTTAAATTTGCAGATGCAGACAGATTTAAAATGTGAGCTTCTCCGGCAGTCCAATCGTTCCATGTGTGAGATGCATTTACGCGCGTAACTGTGTGTAAGGGGGTATGGCTGTGTATGTGTAAATGTGGTGGACCTCGATGGAGATTCCGCACAACAAGAGGGAGTTGTTGTAGCTGCTGTTGTTGCTGGTTGCATGGTAGTCGTTGCGCTGTTTATTGCTTGCGTATCGATCGTCGATATGCCACATGCATACACACATACACAAGCATACATTCTGTATTCGGCGAAGCACTGCTTGTTCGTATAGGAGTACACTTTGCCGGAGGGGATGTGTCCTCATAGTTGTTGGTCGATATTTGAAGCAGTTGCAGCAGGCGGATGTTTACGGTACGCTTGTTTCTTTTTTCCCATTTCACTTTGTTGTTGTACATTGCACCTTTAATCCGCTCGTCGTAGAGTATTAAGGGACAGGCGAAAAGTATCTAAGTGCTTGTAAGGAACGCATAAATGAGAATGTTCGTATGGATTCGTGGATATCGCGGTGTACAAACACCCATACATTTTTTATGTTTTATTTAATATATATGTATATATATATATATATATATATATATATATATATATATATATATATATATATATATATATATATATATATATATATATATATATATATATATATATATATATATATATATATATATATATATATATATATATATATATATATATATATATATATATATATATATACATATGTATATATATATATATATATATGTGCAAACAGTGTACAAAACATAAAGTTATTACAGTAACTAATCGCTTTCACATCGTACGTGTGGATGTATGTATTTGACTCTTGCCGTAATGCGTTTCGAGAGCCGCTTTTCTTGCCCTTGTAAATATCAAAAGGATCAGCGGAAACATCTGCACTCACGCATACATGTGCTTTAGTTTTGGTTTCTTTTCCAATATTCCTTTGTACATTAGAGTACCTTGACTTGTATAAATAAAATGTAGCAAATCTAGCCCAGTAGGAAGTTAATCTTGAAATTGGCATTTCCAGGATTGCAAACTGTACATGCGTGCGCGATAAAGTTAAAATAATAGTATGAATCGCCTTTTCGTAGCACAACTTTCAAGTGCAAAATGCCTTAAAACTATTTGAAATAAACATAAGATAGCAAACGGGACCAAAAACCTGAAGTAATTCTGCTGCTACACGAAGAGAAAACGTATGGTTAGGGTGACGATATTCGAAGAGCATCATACTTCTGTGGAGTATATGTTTGTGCACAACAATAATTTGCCTTTACAACAATAGTATGAGTTACCCAAAACCAAACTATGATCCCCCCAAACATATTATGATTCATACTCAATCATAATTTGATTCGCACAACCATAAAAAGTTTCACATGCTACCAAAGTAGGATCCTCACAACCATAGTACAGGGTGTAGCTCGGAATTTGCTTTTTTGCACTGCAGGTTGTGGCGGCACTGTTGGTCGAAGGGAGTGGAGGATGTGCGTGACCTTTAGTGGCCGACGGGAGATTTGTATTCGTCTGCCTTTCAGACGATCATTGCAGTGCAGCGTGCTTTTCGTTTATGATTCGCTGTTCCCCCACGACAATCAATCGTAAATTGGGTAACTTCATTGAGAACAGCAGGGAATGTGTCATGTGTGCGGAGGCGACCTGAGAGAAGAATTTCAGCACCACAAAACAGCAATCTCCGAACACACTTGCTCTTGGCATATCCTAGATTTTTTTCAGTCGGCTCTTGAGGCAATGTAACTAAAGGATACAAGGTTCGAACAGGATGGTGCCACTGCACACACAGCGAGGGTTACCGTGAATTGTTTGAGGCAAATGTTTCCTGGACGGCGTATCTCTTTGAGGGATGATGTGAACTGGTCGGCACGCTTACCAGACTTAGCCCCATGCGATTTTTTCCTTTTGGGTTACCTGAAGTCGAAGGTGTATATCAACCGTCCCAACACCTTGACCGACCTAATTACTATAATGAGGCTGAAATTGGCAGAAAACCAGTCGACATGTTTGTTAGAGTTCATGAAAACTTCAGAAAACGTATGCAGCAGTGTGTGGATGCGTAATTTAAAAACTCCCTTACAGCACGAAACAAGGATTAAAGGAATTTCAGACACCTACGAGAGAAAAACTAAACCAATGATATCAATGCTATCATTGAATTAGCGGCTACTAGCAAAATAAATAAATCTGCAAGCGAAATAATTTCAGTGCCAAATATGCAAGATGAAGAAGTTATTTCAAATAGCTCTGATCCAGAGTAAAAACAAATCAATTTCCGATTATTTATTTCATTCTGGGATACGAAAAAGCTCAAAAATTGTATATTCCAAACTCTGAAATTAAATAAAATTGTATAAAATTTATTTGTTTTTGTGTTTCATATACGAGTTCAAGCAGCAACCGCTGGTATTGCATAGTTTCGAATTAAATTCCGCGTATTGTCCATTTTCGATCACTCAAATTTAGCCACATTAAGAAAATAATTTTATTTTTGGCTTTATGAGAAATGTGACCAGGTATACTAGAAACCGTGTTTTGACCCCAAAACCACTTGTTTTTAGACTATATTAAAAATGGGCCCAGACTTTTGTACTGGGGCTATCTGAATCCGTCGACCAATATCACCCATGCTATATATATCACCCAACTGTGTCAAATTTCGAAAGGTTGGGCATATGTAAGGATGCAATATCTTTCTTGGTTTAAAAAAACTAAGATCGAACAACATTTGTAACCTGTAGTTTGATTTCAAGCATTTAGTGGACAGCTGTCGGACGGACGGACATCATTAAATTGTTAGTAATAAAACTAATTAATACAGAGTGGTGCAGGTTTTAAAGTCCTACTGACTCCATCTTGGAAATATTGGTCACTTTATTGAAACCTAACAACAGCTGCTTGCGTTTAACACATAATCTTCTAGAGCCGCTGTTGATGAGTACCCAAAGTGGCAATTTCTTAATGTTGAAGTGAAGACTTCTATACAAGCGAGTTCATAAGATCCGATTTTGTCAGACAGACAAATGGGCAAATTAAGTCAGCAAGGACCATTTGTTGCAGAATCCAATGCCTTTTATTGGGCTCCCTGGACAGGCTTCTCAGTAGCGCAACCTGTCAACAGAAGTTTCTAAGGTTTCTGGATCCATCTAACAAATGGATTGCTCGATATGTACCTTACGTGCCTGAATCGCTAATGGATCACTTGCATTCCATCGGTCTTTAAAGTGTCCCCATAAAAATCACATTTTCGAGGTGGCCAATTGACATCATCAAGACGACACATAAAACGATTATCGCTTAACAAGTAAAACGTTGATTGTGGCTTGTGCCGTAGCCTTTATTGAAACCGAAGAACGTCCAAGTCCATGTTTTCATTGCCGGCCACAAAAGATGTTTTTCAGCCCTTTGAAAAGCTCGCCGTTAACCGAAATGGCGTTTTCAGCTGGATCTTCCACGAAAAATGAGCTAATGCTGCCACCGTTGGCTTTGCGCTTAAGAATTCATCAGATTATTTTTCAGTTATTGTTAGGCGTGAGGTCATAAGAAAAAAACAGATGTTGGTGTTTTTATAATTTATTTAATTTTAAATAACCCAATATTTCGAACGGACTTCGTCGTTCATCATCAGGGGTAATCAATTTAAATAATTGTTTTACTTCTGTCCTGTTGTACTGCTAATATTCAACTGGATTGTTAAAGTGTCTCAGGAAAAACTTTCAGTAACAAGTGGTATTGCGAGTAAGGCAGAATCAAAAATGTTCACTACTCACAGTGATAACATTTGTCGAAAGTACAAGGGCATATCAATAATTCCGTGACTTTTCCAACTTCCCTCGTAGTTATATGAAATGCAACACTGCTCCGATCAAGTATCATCTGTTAATAGACTACTGTCAAATTTTGAGAGAGTTCCGTCATTTAGTTTGAGTTTAAAGCTGTTCAAAACATACAACCTCGAGGATTTTGTTTAAAATGAAAAAAGTTAATTTTGAGTGCTCATTTAACATTACTCTTTGCGAAAAAAAAACCTGTAAATCATGCCATGAAAAAGCTTGATAAATACTATGGGGACTCTGCAACATCGATTTCAATGCAAAAAAAGTGGTTTACTGACTTTCGTTGTAGTCGCACAAGTACAAATAACGCTGAACGTTTTGAAGGGCCAATTGACGCCAATACACCCGAAAATGTCACAAAAAAATCCACGATATGGCCGATCGAAGAGTAAAGCGCGTGGGAATGGTTTTAAGAATGCTGTTTGCTTCAAAGGATTGTTTGAAGTTGTTTAACCGCAATTTGAATGAGTTTTTGAGGCGCTTTGTAACTGTGGGTGAAACAGAGAAACAACACACCGGAGACCAAGCAGCAGTCTAAACAATGGGTTTCTCCGTGTGAACCGGCTCCAAGAAAAATGTTATTTTTCATCAAGATAATGCACGAGTGTACACGTGTGCAGTCTCGATGGCAAAATTGCATGAATTGGGCTACGAATTGGTTACTCATGCGCCATATTCTCCGGATGTAGCCGCTAGTGACTATTTTCTATTTCCAAACCTAAAGGTATGGCTCGGTGGGAAGAGATTCAGCTCCAACGATAAAATTATTGATCAAACAAATGAACCTTGAAAAATCCTATTATTTTTTGAAAGGAATACTAAAATTAAGCTGCAAATTTTTTTTTTGCAAAAATTCGAATAGTCACGGAATTATTGGTATGCCCTCGTACTTTAAGAATAGTAACTGATTTGCAATCAAGCATGGGGCTTAAAAAAATGTAGTCATTGTGTGAGTGTAAGACAAAGCTAAAGTTCAATCGATCAAAAGTCGCATCACCCAAACAATGTTTTGTCATTCCGAAATTCCAATTCAAATAGTTAAGGTCTTTTAAGAGAAATGTTTAACTTGAAAGCCGTACTACATTGTGATGGGCAAAAATTTCGTCATCACAATGCCTTAGAGTTATCATATCGCGTCAACATTTCTCACACACCAGTCTATTTGGCCAATCTTTTATTCAACCATCTTCCCGAATGCTTCTTCATATAGAGCCTATCGTTATTAAACAAAGAATGGTGGTATAATGTACCAAATTAAAGAAGAAACCCAAAATCATGTTAGCAAGTCAACCCTAAAACCCCCTAAAATATAAATTGCAGTTCGCCTAAAAATCACCAGGTCCCCAAACCCAAATAATTATGCCCGTTTTCCCCAAATTGGTTGATTACAGATCTCAAAACTGTATGCGCTGTATAGGTAAGAAAGTTTAAAAATAAAAAAGCCACTAAGAGTTTTAAAATGAGGAAAAGATCTAAACAATGAAGATGTGTTAAGATCCTTATTAGTTTTTTTTTTGGTTTTAAAATGATGTAAAGATTAATAGGAGGCCATGGACTGTTACATACCAAGTTTTTACTGTGGAATTACATGAATACTCGTATATTCACCTGAAATAAGTCTCAAACACACACTAAATACGGCTATTGTGGAGTATTCGATCGTTATTTCATTACTGGTATGCTTATTATTCTTTTTTGTGGGATCACATGGTTCACTTTAGCACTTTCGCGAAATTCCCCCAACCAACGGACGAAAGGTATACTACGTACGAGTATTTACAAGACTACAAATGTCTGCAATCATCCGGAACAATGCGTCTTCACAAAATGATATTTTATTTGCACAAATCACTCACACTTAAATTCTCCCACACACTCACACTTAAATTCTCCCTCACTCTCTCTCTCTCTCTCTCTGTCCGCCAGGATCACAATTTTAGAATATGTATAATTATAGACATGCATCCACAATTACCAACGACATGCCCTTGTGCGACTACAAGCTTCAGATATGAAATTAAAGCGAAAAAGAGCCCATTAGGCCATAAAAGGCGCATTGCGTGAGGCGCCTCTTCCACGCCAGCACATACGCAATTCCAATGTGAGAAAATTATCAATGCGTTGGAGTTGAAATTGCGCCGATTAAACGCCAGTTCACGATAACACCACCAGGCTACTCAAGACAGACGCAGCGACTAACTGACTGACCGGTCAGTGGCTCAAGATGGGCAAGAGGATCGTAAGAAGTCATTTAAATCGCCGCTAATTGCTGACTTCAATTTGCTATTCTACGAGATGAGCATTTCATAACATCGGCGCAATCGTGTTTCTTATGGTTTACGATCAATTATATCCAACAAAAAGGATTTCCATCGCAAGAATACACACTTTTTTATTTTATTCATTTGTGTGAACATACGCAGTCAACGTAGGAATGACCTTTATACGAGTAGTGAAACTGAAGCAGTTTGGCATTATCAGAAGCTACTCCAGGAGTGATTTGTCTGCATACGCAATTCCCTCAACACGGAAAAAAACTTCTGGGATCTGATACTATTTCGTTTGTAAGTCTTGTCGAGTTCATTAATCGGTTTGTAGTATCGGCCAAACACCCCCAAAATCGTAATATTGAGTTAAATTACTGTATTTAGGTACCTTTACGCACATACACGGAGAAAAAAAAATGTTTGCATGACAACATATGTATATATATGCTTAGAACAAGCAACAAACATTTTAGGCTCACATAAACATATAATATGTTTGGGATTCTAGCATATTGAAATATCATATGTTTGTAGAATAACATAAATTCTGTGTTAAAAATGATGGAACATTCTTCAGTGATAAGACGTGGTGGAAGCAGAACGCATTTCGAAAGCCAAATCGTTGGTGGGTTTTAGTGAAAATTTTAATTAACTTGTTAAGGTTATTAAAAAAACCGATGTTTTAAAAAGTGTTTGTGTGCAGTATCAGTCAGTTGTCGACAGAATTTATTATCGTATGCTTGCTAAACATTGGAGTTAAGTCCGTAAGTTCAACAAGTAGGTAGTTATTATGCCAGCGTAGATTTCTGCAAACATATAAATGTTTGGGTGCAAACAAACATTTCTTTGCACACAAGCATATGAATGTTTGGGACCATTACTGCCAACATATTAATGTTTGAGTGTGTGCAAATATTTATATATATATATATATATATATATATATATATATATATATATATATATATATATATATATATATATATATATATATATATATATATATATATATATATATATATATATATATATATATATATATATATATATATATATATATATATATATATATATATATATATATATATATATATATATATATATATATATATATATATATATATATATATATATATATATATATATATATATATATATATATATATATATATATATATATATATATATATATATATCTATATATAGGGTGGTAATTTTGAGGTTTCCTACTTTTTTAAAGAAAAAAAAACGCAGAAAATTCAAATTGAATGGGGAATGTTTATTATCATTTAAAAGAACATTTATTTTTTATATATGGGCTGCGATGGTCAAGTTATATGTTTTGATGTAAATAAACCAAAATTATTTCATCTTTTTCTCAACGTTCCGTTGGTTTGTTTCCAACTTTATCAGGAGAAATTTATTAATTATTAATAAAATAAATAATTAAATAATAAAATAAATAATTATACAATGTTAAAATCACAGAAGGAGGAAACTTAAAGAAACTTAAGAACATTCTTTGGCATTTATTTTTTGAAGATTATGTCTATTAAATGTTGTCCTCGGCTACGAGATATATATATATATATATATATATATATATATATATATATATATATATATATATATATATATATATATATATATATATATATATATATATATATATATATATATATATATATATATATATATATATATATATATATATATATATATATATATATATATATATATATATATATATATATATATATATATATATATAATGAATGAAATTCAACATAACAACAAACTTATGTTTTAATAAAACACGGTCTGTAATGTTTGACTTTTTGTTTGAAAAATAGTTGTGTTATGCGACTTGAGGCCAACTCGCTTCCTAACCGAGTTAAGTCTATACACATAATAGTTTAGTAGCCCAAAAAGACATCAAGTACTATTATATCTGATCCTAATCTAATTTAGCCTACTGCTTAAGTAGCGACCATGAATAAACTTTGGTAAACTGCTTCATTTGAGTTTCTGATGTGTTTAAAAGTGTGAAGAGTTAATTTAAAAATGGATCACATTGATAAAGTAAGTCGTAGTGCGATTTCAAATGTTGTTACTTATAACTTTGATAGTGAAAATAATTTAAAAACTGTTAGAAATAATATCAATCAAACTGAAAACTGTTTGCCTACACTGGAAGATGTTAATGTCCACAATTCACGTCTCGACGATGAAAAACTGCTAAACTTTTTGCAAAGCATGGAATATGGATTCTGTTTTTGATTACATGAGTGGTAAGTTTTTGTCATTAATAAATTATAATGAGCTACAGTGAAAAATACTAGTGCAGGTTGTAGGCATTGCCGAGCACATCACAAATCGGCATTAAAAATTACAGATACTCCCTAAAAATCTTGAGTTATTCGGACGTCCAATATAATATGAGAGTAGGTTCGGGGACTTACGAAATCGTAACTCACAAAAACGCAAAAAGATTTTCAAAGACAATTTTAAAACCATTTAAAAAAAACTAACAGAGCTTCGAGTTCATAAGTATAAGTACTCCAACCTATCCTAAAACAGTATTTTCAGAATAAATAAAGATTTTTAGGGTGGTTCTGAAATTGTTAATGCTGATTTGTTATATTCTCGACATTTAAGAAAATTTTAAAAGTAAATTTTTGTTGCACTGTGTAATTAATGAATAATGACATATATTCTCATTTCTGCAGCAATAATTTTTAAAATGTGCTCTCAAAAATACTACATATTTGCTTTAGCTGCCCAAGTTTACTTTGGAAGTTTGCAGTACAAAAGAAGTGAAGACCTTAAAGAAGCAACCAATCTATGTATTTTTAGGACTTCGCTTGGAGTTTCGTAAAATCTTTTTCTCTGGAAAAAGAGCGAGGTTATTCGTACAGAAGTAGTCAGTTTCTTCATAGTAAACAACAGATTATTAAAACCGTCCAAAGTGGCGGATCGGGTCCGTAAAACTCCAAGTGATTGATTTTCACCAACAATTAGTTTTAGTGGCTTAGCTGTGACAGTTTTTTACATATGTTGTATAATATATTATTTATAGGATTTAAAAGGCTTGTTTTGTAATTTCAGTAATTGACTGTTCAAAACAACATGGAACTTTACCATGCCATAATAGATGAAATCATTGAAGATATTAATTGTCATAATATTGCGTTTAGGCCACAACATTTCACTTATTTATTTCATGAAATCTAAGTAGTGTTTTCTCAAGAAAGATATGCAGGTAATCGTATTTGATTTAAAAATTCGTTACGTTTGATCCTTTTACCATTTTTGGGTTTTGTAAAAAGAGACGATTGTATCAACGACAGTAGGATTATTCGAGACATTGACGTTTAAAATCGGATATGTTTTAGAAATTTCCCCAAAGTGGATGACTCTTCTTATTTTACGATTTTAAAGAAAGACAAATATACTGTTTACCCACCGAAAGGTAAAAAGTATATTTGTCGCTCCATTTGCAACACCACAAAATTTTGATCGGTATATAAATTATTGATCGTCATAGAATGCTCAGGCGATCTAGCTGTCTGTCCGTCCGTGTGTCTTTTGAAAGCACGATTGCGGTCAAACGAGACATCCTTGGATCCTGAAATTTTGTTAGTTGGGACGCACATAAAACCTCAAAGGAGGACAAAACGAGCGAATAATAGTCAATATGGGCACATGTGTACTCAAATTAAAGCCAATTTTGCTACGAATCTAAATATAGAGTAATTTTGAAGTTTTGCCTTAGATAAGGGACGGATGTTGCTCTTAAGTATCGTTTGGACGGTGGATGGTATATAATGATCGACCTAATCAAACTTAACATCGTTTGTACTTGTTAACATACGATATATGCAAGTCATTGTTCATGAAACACACGAAAATACGAGTATTAAAGATTTTTTAAAAATTGAAAAGTTTGATTAAATTTGTCGACTTTGTCGAACTGTATCTCATACATTTTGAAAGCTATGCATTCAATGTGGTTTCTTGTTATGCCCTACATCACACTGTGGTACAGGGTGTTATGACTTAGTGCTGATGCTTGCATCACCTTATAGAAGTGGATATACCCCATTGTTAAGTATATAGTAATCGACTATCTAATATCTGATTTCATTGAGCGATGTTTATCTATCGTTGCACGTTTATCAAAATAGAACGAAGGAAATCCATATAGAAATTGGTCCACATCGGTCCATATTTTGATATCATGCATAGGCCTTTCCCGAGATTGATTGGAGACCATATAAAGTAGGTTTGGAAATAGGATATGGTCACTAGGGGCTACATCCGGAGAATATGGCGGCTGGTATACCAACCCGTGCATTTATCTTGATGAAATGGTAGTCGCGGCACGCATCTTGCAGACAGCTTACTTATACTCAATTGATCATGTTAAATCAAAAACACCCTGTCATATGAAGTGCGTATGAAATCAACAATCTAACGCACTTTTACTCTTCGATCAGCTAACACCAGATCATGGATTTTTTCGACGATTTCGGGTGTATTGACCTCAATTGGCCGTCCTGAACGTTCAGCGTCATTTGTACTTGTGCGACTACAACGAAACGATGGTGCAGAGTCCCCATAGCATTAATCAAGCTTTTCCTTGGTTTGATTGACTGTTTTCTTTTTGCTAAAAATAATGTTTACTGAGCACTCGAAATTCACTTTTTCCATTTTTAACAAAACCCACGAGGTTGTATGCTTTGAACAGCTGTTAAACACAAACTAAATGACGGAACTCTCTCAAACAGTAGAATATTAACTGATGGTACTTGATGGCAGCAGTGTTGCATTTCATATATCTACGAGGGAAGTTGGGAAAGTAACGGAATTATTGATATGCCGTTATTAAAATTCTAAGGCGATCTAGCCATGTCCGTCCGTGATTGTGTCTGTTGAAAGCACAACAGCGGCCAAGCGAATGAAGCTAGGATCCTGAAATAACGCATGATGATGGCATATGGTTATAAGATGTTGGGGATTGTAAATGGGCCAAAGAAACCAGGGAGAAAAAAGTTTACCTTTCAGGGACTAAAGGTAGCTCGGTAAATATTATACTTTTGAGTATTTGATTAGCAAATAATAATATTTTGTTGACGAAAAATATTAAATGTGACCCAAAAAACGTATCACATGGACATGTGTGTACTCCAATTAAAGCAAATTTAGATACGAATAGAGTAATTTTGATGTCTTGGCTGAGATTTGGGACTAACGCAGGACTAAAACTCGAATTTCAAAAACACCTAAAAATATATGTACTTATATTGACTTACAAATGTGGCTTGCAGAGTAGCTGGATCTTAAGTCGGAAAGGGCCTATGACTATATATATATATATATATATATATATATACACATATATATACATATATATATATATATATATATATATATATATATATATATATATATATATATATATATATATATATATATATATATATATATATATATATATATATATATATATATATATATATATATATATATATATATATATATATATATATATATATATATATATATATATATATATATATATATATATATATATATATATATATATATATATATATATATATATATATATATATATATATATATATATATATACAATATATGTATATATATATATATATATATACAATATATATATATATATATATATATATATATATATATATATATATATATATATATAGGCTTAATTATAGACCTTCCGTAACGACTACGCGCCTTAAATTTGAGAAAGATTGAAAGTTAAATGTGGATTGTGAAGTGGCAGATCCTAGAATCGTGATGGAACTTTGCAAGGGCGTTATAAGCAAACATGCGTTATAAGCAGTTTACCAAAGTTTATTCATGGTCGCTACTTAAGCAGTAGGCTAAATTAGATTAGGATCAGATATAATAGTAGTTGATGTCTTTTTGGGCTACTAAACTATTGTGTGTATAGACTTAACTTTGTTAGAAAGAGAGTTGGCCTCAAGTCGCATAACACAACTATTTTTCAAACAAAAAGTCAAACATTACAGGCCGTGTTTTATTAAAACATAAGTTTTTTGTTATGTTGAATTTCACTCTTAAACTGTAACATTTGCACTACGCCTGGAATTTATTTGAACTCTATATCTTAAATATTCTGTGTTTTTTCATAAATAAAATTGTTATGTCCTTAATGGAAAACCCGGTAGTTATACAGTTTTGTTACTTCTAATGATGTTAGGTGCTGTTTTAGATGATCCTTTCTGTAAAATCCCAGACAACACGCCTTTTTATGTACCGGATTGACCCGAAGCAGCATCTCTTCATCCCGAGGCTGTCACCTCGGCGTGGTTAAATCTTGTAACTTAACGATTATAAATCCCCGACGTACAATGCCGCTTGATACAATACAATGATCCTGCCGTTATGGATGCAAGTCTTTGCTGACCTTGTATGTATTAAATGGATTGGCGTAAGTGCGTATCGTATTCAGATCAAACGCATTTCAATAGTTTAGCTTCAAATTGGCATTCCAACTGCAATCGATAACTAATGTAAGTGGTCAAAATACAGCATTTTGGTTAGAATGGACGTGTATCAACCACGGTGCGGATGTGTTGTATGCAAAATAAGATGCGAATCTTTATCATATATTAAACGTGATAGCGCTTCCAGGGTATCCGCTTAAAATTTACATTTATTTTGAACGTGTAATTTTTCGGATACACATGTTCCTCATAAGATAATGTGTAGTAGTAGTGAGTGGTGCTGCGTGTCGAGGCTTGCGAGGTACAGGTAGCACAGTAAAATTACATTTACGTTCATTTGCGTTGTTTAACCCTAACGTCACAGAAAAAACGACAATTAAAGTATTTTTTTTTTTTTTCTTTTTTCGTTTATTTGTATTCATTATTGATTCCTACTTACTAAAATAAACAATAGTTCATATAAAGTTAATCTATTAAATGCTTCATGCGAAGAACTCTAGTACAATTATTTATAATGTCTTCGAAAAAATAACTTATAAACAGAAATCCATGCTAGGCTGTATATCGTTTTTTTTTGCAATGAAAATGTAGGAAAAAACATTACTTATGTGTGTAAGGTAATATACTCGTACTCGTAAAAAGGGTCAAAATACAAAAAAGCAAGAAATAATCAGATTTTGCAAGCTAAGCCACCAATATTTGGTGGTGTTTAATTTGGCAACATTGTCCTTATTTTTTTGGTATACTAGTGTTGTGTCTTATATTGGTATCGCTACTTGTGTTGACTACAATACTTTTTGTTGAAGCCTTTCGAAAGTGATGGTAGAAAATTGGAGTCCCATCAGTCTTCTGTATAGCTTTAAGGCTGTCTATGAAGAGGAATGTTTCAGGAGGAACAAATCCTTTTGCTATGGTATTAGCTAGATAAGCTGTGTTAGTGTAATAAGGGGCTAGAATTAAGTTATTGTCTGTGCACTGACGGCATCGTACAACATGGTTTCGGATCAAGTTTATAATGAAGTTATCAATCCTGTTTATGTTGGACTTATTATATAGCTTGGAATTGGAAATATATTTGACAAAATTACTTTCTGGAGATCTGCAGGTTGAAGTGCAAACTATAAGAATCTTTCTTTCGGTTAAACGTATTTTTCCATGTATGATGGTGCAATATTGAACCATATTGGGCACCCGTATGTTATTACAGGTCTAATTAGGGATTGGTACATAATTATTTTTGTTCTTTGTGTCAAGTGTCTTGAGTAGAATAATGCTTTATTGGCAAAAAATGCATTCTTAGTTTTTTCTATTATTCGATTGACATGTTCGTTAAAGTATAAAAATGTATCTAGATAAATTCCAAGGTACTTTACTGTATTTGAAACTTTAATTGTTTCGTTGGTCGACTTTTCTGATGTTGTTATTGCATTTGTTAACAGGTGGCCGAAACAAAATGGTTTCACATTTACTAGTATTTATTTTCATAAACCAATCTAGGGCATATTTTCCCACAGTATCAAGAGATTGCTGAAGGCTGTTTGAAATTTTTGTAACTGTGTCACTCGATGTATAGATTAATATATCCTCTGCAAATGCAATAATGTGTTCTATCTTTTTTTAGAGGTCAAGTAGATATACATTAAAGAGTGTTGGGGCCAAAACCGTTCCCTGTTGTAATCCGTTAAATAAGCTGAATTCTCTATTTGTGGTCTTATTTCTACTAATGTAAAAATGTTTGTTATTGAGCATATTATGTAAAGGTATTATTAAATGTTGAGGAAAACCATAGTCTACTAATTTACTTATTAATCCTGGGAGCCAAACATTGTCAAATACCTTCTCCATATCTACAAGGCTAGCCCCGGTACTGTGTTTTCTATTCCAATTCCAGTTAATATTAGACATTAGAACATTTATTGCGTTGATGGTTGAATGATTATATTTAAAACCAAATTGTTTTTCACCAATCAGTCCGTTTTCTAAACTATGTTTGTATATATTGTTGTTGATGCATACTTTAAACACTTTACTTACGAGTATATTTGGCAATAAACTTATCGGGCGCATATTTTTAGGATGACTGTGGTCTTTGTCTCTCTTAGGTATTACGACAAGTTTTGCTTTCTTCCAGTCTCCAGGAAAGTAAGAGTTATTTATTAAATTATTGAATATAGTGCAGTAATCTAGTATTATCCTTTCAGGGAGTTTTTTCAGAATTACGTTTGGGATATCGTCAATCCCAGCTGATAATGTACAAGTATTCCTTAAATTTTTAAAAATGTATTTAATTAAATTTTGGGTGACAAAGAATGAGCCCGCTTGTTCGTCATTTAATTCGTTTGCTTTAAGGCTTTCGGACGATGTTTTTATGGTCGGCAACTAAAGTATTTAAGACTACTTTGTGAATAATACTCTGAAATTATACATTTGTCTGATTCAAATATACAAAAAAAAAATGAAAGGTCCCTCGCTTCAAATATTTTTTAAAACGTAATCTTTTTTTTTCGCATATAGACTTTACATTGCCTTTATTACCTTTGAAATGTGCAAACTTTTAGAGTGTGATCTCAATGTGCTGAGAAGTTAGAACCAGTAAGGTGGTTTCATTAATTAGATATTATCGAGTATTTCAGGGTTCAGCAATTTTATTATCTTTAAATCACTATTTTTACTATCCAACGATTCTTGGGTCCACCATGGATTTTTTTCGGGTCCAAAAATTTCCGTGATTTCAAAAACCATTGCCATTTTGGATGTGTGAAGTGCGTCTTCATGGAGTGTAGCAGTGGTGTAATGGGTCGTGTGCACTACCTCGTATAATGCCAGTAAGCCCAAGGTCAACTCCGGGTAACAGCATTTAACAATTTTCAGCGGCAGTGTTCTACCTCTTAAATGCAGACCTAAAAAAATCCTTCCCTATAAAATGCATTAGCTTTTAGTTGCTGTTCAGTGAGTATCACAGATTTGAGAGAAGTTTCCCCCTTGTTCCTCACTGGAATGTTGTGTGATTTAAGTAAGTAAGAAGTACGTGCGCCTCCACTAGCAACCCCGAAATAATAAATGGTTCTACTGCGAATAATGGAGAAATGGTGGGGAAATTTCGTCGTGGGAACGTTCGTCCAAAAAAAATGCTCAGATAGTGGCCTTCTTTAGACATACTCTTAGTACATTTTTTAGTACAATTGCACCACAGTGCCAATTTTGCTTTTAATCCCAACCAGACTATTGCTATAACCGATCATCATGTTCTGAGGGATCTAGCTTTTCGTTTTATCGCTATCGTGCTGTTAACAGACACTCGGACAACGAAGCCTCATATTTTATAGCTTTATTCTCTTCGCTACAGATGTGAAAGTAGCCAATGACTTCAAGTAATTAACACTTGGCCAGCGACAAGCAGGATTAGCTAATGCTCTTGTTACAGGTAATGCAAGAGTTCGCCTATTGACTCCTCCGCTATACGAGTACACACAAGAACTAACGAAATCAATAAACAATCTGTGGCATGATTGTTATACATACATGAATTGGTACTCGTATTCATGTACTGATTGTTATGTATGTATTGCCATTCACATGACAGGAGTTGGATTAAACAAAACAACATTAGAGCTGAAATTCTAGTGAAACGGCAAATCTAAAGCCACTAGCCAACTGTATGGTACATGGTTACGCATACACACAGCGAACATATTTGTTGCCACAGCCGAACATTGGAGGTTGCACGTTGCACCATTGTTACATCCGAATGTTGATGGGAAAGACAGCTATTTTCAGTAGAGGGAACTAACACTATCGGTCGAAGCAAACAAGTATCGGTTATTCTAACAGATTAAGATGATTAATGGAAATGAATTTCTACATGTATTGTTTGTTGTTATAGAATGTTGGTTGTAAGTACTTTTTGAAAAAATGTAATATTTTACCATCTTGCAATGGGTCAACTGATCATTAAAACAAATACGTCTTTGAATAGATGTTTTGATAAACTTTGCCGTGATGCCCCAATCGGAAAAGAATTAATTAAGATATACGTATAACAATATTTATTGTCAAGGGTGGCCGTAAAAAGGGAAAAACCTATAAACAATTGGTTGTTGTTTTGAACACTTAGGTGGTTTATTTTTTTATTTATATTTTCTGACCCTTTTTTCGGTTTTATAATTTTTTTGGGGATTTCGAAATATAGTAGTTCGGGCCGATTTCCAACTGACTTTTTCTCTCTGTGTTGAGTAGCAATTATTGCTGGTAGTTAGGCTGATCATCTTTGGTAGTTATCGGTAAGCTGTTAATGCAGGATGTTTACGGACAAAGACAGGGTCACAGTAAACTTGAAGCGTTTTTATTCGAAAATTAAATCTATGAAACTTAGTGAAATTCGTGGTTTCCGCACAGCTGATTTTTACATTTGCCGATGATGAGTGTGGCTTTAATAAAATTCGGTGATAGGTTTTTAAAAGAATGTTTTGTTTTGTTGCACAATTTCGGTTGATATACGAGTAAGTTACGGCGAACTAACTTTTAATGTCAAGAAATGTTGCAGCATTCCAGACAGCTTCAAACAGTAAAGTAACTCTATTGGATATATTGACCGCTTGTTCCTCATCTCTCCTGTGTCAGTTGATTCTTTCGGATAGCCAATCATGATTTTTGAAATATCGGAAAAAAAATTCTGAACAAGATTTTGATTGGCAAAACTTGAACGTAGTGAATTTAAACGGAAGTTTAACATCGTCCATATTCAAACGCTTTATGTAAAGTTTTCTACAAGTCTTCAAAAATATGGCGCTTTGAAGCATACATTAAGTTTAGCGGCTGGTGTTGATCTAGGAATAACTGCAAACTTTGTCGAAAATCACCAGCAAGACGCAATAGAGCTCCACACATTGGTCAGTCATTTTCTCTTTAACCTTTGAGATTACGTCAAGAGCTGCAAGAGGTTTCTTGCATGCCATAATGCATCCCATATAACAAGAAGGCCTTAAAAAAATGCATGTGTGTAATGTGTGTGGGAAATTCGAAAAATCGACTATAGGTGCGGACCCAAAGTGTCAAACGCATTGCTTTACTGGTCTTCAACACTCCTCCGGTTTGGGGCATATCAGTTGGATGATTTTATAGTGTATTGCAAACAACGTCAAAAACCTTTTTCTGTTTTATATTTACAGGTTTTAGTTGTTTATTGCCTGCTTTTGAAAAATTCGCTTTTAAAATGCTTTGTTGTTCAGTTTGATGTATACAAAGACAAACAATGTTGCCATATTATTAAAATTTTTGTTTTATGTTGCCAAGTATTCTAGTTACCCCTAAAAACAAGGTCATCTTTAGGCTTAGGTCAAAAACGAACCCTATTAATATATGGATCTATGTTTTGAAAATATACAAAGGTCTTATCCGTTATTGCAACCTGGAGCATTGAAAGTCAAATAATACCTACGAACCTGACTAAATTTCTCACTAACGTTCCAAAACCACTGGTGAAATTATCGTCCTATGTTTTTATACCTCCATCATAGGATTCACTTTGCCATTCCGGCTGCAACACCTCGAAGTACTGGTCGAAGACCCCATAAATACTAAGATGATCCAGCCATGTCTGTGAAAAGCAAACTACAGATCGCACTTTTAAAGCTATGTGGCTGTGTTGGTGGATTAAAACGGTTGTTATTGCAAATAAGTCAGAACGGTCAAGAGGTAACAAATTTCCCCTAACAAGGACTGGGTCATGTTCTGGAAAAAGCTTATCAACTATTTGAGATAAGATGATTACATTTTTAACATATGATGTTGGCGCGGTTTACACACATCCTGGAGGAAATGTAGATCGTGCCACACCCCATTTAAAAAAATCCCAATTATCGTCATAGTTATGGCACGATCATTTTAAAATATTAACAGAGAAAAATCATTGAATTGGAAAAGGGGGTGTGGCACTGCCCGCACAATCCTTAACTTGAAAAGACAATACCTCACAAACTTATAGAAATATGACGATGATATTTGGAACATATGATGCTGTCATGATCGAGGAACATTTCGAGAGAAAAGAGGGCGGTGCCACGCTTTGTCCCATATATACCTCACAAATTATTAGAAATATGACGATGATATTTGGAACATATGATGCTGTCATGATCGAAGAACATTGCGAAAGAAAAGTGGGCGGTGCCACGCTCCTCTACACAATTTTCATACTAGACCGGAATCTATGATATATGCTTCGGCCAGGCGGAGCTTAATTTGTCTACTTGTTAAATTTTACCACAGTTCATTATTGAAGATGAACAATTAGGTCTTGTTATTATTGGTACTTTTAAAATCCCCTATGCAAATGCCCTTATAAATTTGGGAACCTGTCGCTTTACATGCCACATTTTAATCATGCTCAATTTAATCATGCTCATGCTCAAATTAAGCATAATGCATAAAGTCCGACCTACAACCAACGCTTTTATACACATTTTCTATCGATGCCAAAGTACTCGTAGTGTAGGTTATTATAAGTCTGCCCTGTCCGGCCTTATTCTTGATCTTTATATAAATACTAGTGAACTCCCTGCACACTTCGTATTGAAAATAGAAAAGCTATAAAATAAATCGAATTCATTTCAGATTTTATTGTAACGCTCTGTGGTACACAACACTTAAAATTAGTGACTCCAACTTTCAATTGGAGATTTTGAGGAGGCAATCCTGGTAAATCTTACGAATTCAAAAATTCTGTCGGATAATTCACAACATCTTCCTGATTGGTAACCGTATCCACAGACTTGTACGAAACCAAGCCACCAGAAATCTTGGATTGGATGGCCATGTTTAAATGAATATCATCTTTGTTCTTAGGTGATAATACTCGTATTCCTCTTCCACTCAACCAGCCATGGGATTTATACTGCTGTGCTATGTTTGGAAAAATACATTCAATCAGTTCCTCTTTGGATTGCACAAAAACGGTAATGTTATCAATCCAGGTTCACCCACAGGCATCGCGCTATTACCAATTTTCAGCAATTACTTTGAAAAGCTATCAGCAGATGGATCGTTTTCAGCATGCAACATATTTTGCAAACGGTCGACAATCACTCTCCGTAGATTTAATAAAAAATCGAAACGGCGATCGATTTGAAAATGTAAGTTACCCACAGGGTATAATTGCAAAAACTGATGACTTTGGTCAGAAAAGAGTAACAAAGAACCAAGATGGTAAACTTGGCCTTAAATCTGTTGAATATCAAAATTAACACTATCGTACACATCATCACTATCACTGATAGAAAAATGACGTTCTAATAAAGAAGAAAGAATTTTTGTTCTCAATTTTCCGTTCTTAAACCAAGAACCCCGGTTCTTAAAAAACGATGTGTTCTTAAAAATAATAACGCCGTTAACAAAATAATAACGCACGCACTTGAAGTCAAAACGCTCGTACTTGATGTTTGAATGCCTGTTCATAAAATATGACACTCGTTAACAAAATGAGAACAGCATTCTTAAAGAATGAACGCTGCCTTAAGTAGGAACACTTGTTATAATGTTAAGAAAGTCCGGTATTAAATTCAGAACGGCAGTTGTTGAGTTGAGAACCAGCGCTCTTAAATAAGAAGTGCACTTCATTTCATTTGGGTTTCTGATGCGTTTAAAAGTGTGAAGAGTTAATTTAAAAATGGATCACATTGATAAAGTAAGTCGTAGTGCGATTTCAAATGTTGTTACTTATAACTTTGATAGTGAAAATAATTTAAAAACTGTTAGAAATAATATCAATCAAACTGAAAACTGTTTGCCTACACTGGAAGATGTTAATGTCCACATTTCACGTCTCGACGATGAAAAACTGCTAAACTTTTTGCAAAGCATGGAATATGGATTCTGTTTTTGAATACATGAGTGGTAAGTTTTTGTCATTAATAAATTACGATGTGCTACAGTGAAAAATACTAGTGCAGGTTGTAGGCATTGCCGAGCACATCACAAATCGGCATTAAAAATTACAGATACTCTTGATTTATTCGGAAGTCCAATATAATTTAGAGTAGGTTCGGGTACTTACAAAATCGTAACTCACAAAAACACAAAAAGATTTTCACCCTTTCCTAAAACAGTGTTTTCAGAATAAATAAAGATTTTTAGGGTGGCTCTGAAATTGTTAATGCTGATTTGTGCAATTCTCGACTTTTAAGAAAATTTTAAAAGTAAATTTTTGTTGCACTGTGTAATTAATGAATAATGACATAGATTCTCATTTCTGTAGCAATAATTTATAAAATGTGCTCTCAAAAATACTACATATTTGCTTTAGCTGCCCAAGTTTACTTTGGAAGTTTGCAGTACAAAAGAAGTGAAGACCTTAAAGAAGCAACCAATCTATGTATTTTTAGGACTTCGCTTGGAGTTTCGTACAAACTTTTTCCCTGGAAAAAGAGCGAGGTTATTCGTACAGATGTAGTCTGTTTCTTCTTACTAAACAACAGATCATATTTTTATAAAAACCGTCTAAAGTGGCGGGTTTGGTCCGTAAAATTCCAAGTGATTGCTTGTCGCCAACAATTAGTTCTAGTGGAGGCAAAGTGCTAAGTAAGTTAAACTTCTTAAATTTAGCTGTGACAGTTTTTTGCATATGTTGTATAGTATTTTATTTATAGGATTTAAAAGGCTTGTTTTGTAATTTCAGTAATTGACTATTCACACCAACATTGAACTTTACCATACCATAATAGATGAAATCATTGAAGATATTAATTGCCATAATATTGCGCTTAAGCCACAATATTTCACTAATTTATTTCACGAAATCTGTTCGGAGTTTTCTCGTGAAAGATAAACAGGTAATCGTATTTCATTTAAAAATTCGATTTTTTATATTTAACAGGTTTTTTATGATATCCCGAAAGAGAAAAGTAATGCAAGTGGAAAACTGTTTGCCAACTATAAATATATAGCTTGCAATGTCTATCCATAATAGATATAACTTATCATCAAAGATATAATATATTTTGAAAACTATACGTGGTGTGGCAAAACGGACATTCAATTCGGATTCAGGAGATTATTTTAGATAAGGATCAGTTAGTTTTGTCCAAAGAAGGGCTCAAATGTTATTTTTCGCAGAACAGTGTAATTAATTAATATTTAAAACATAAATAAGTATGCATTTAAAAATAGACCATTAAATTTCAACAAAACTTCTAAAACTACAATGCATACTGAAGAATTGCAATGAAACATTTACTTATGTTATAATTTCATAACTCTTCCATTTCATTTATATCCTATGATTTTGTTTTACTTTCTTGTTTTTTTCATAGTCTAAGATAAGAATAAATAAAGAAAAATTACATTGATTAACTTGCATTTTTATTAAAGTTTAAAACAATCGTAAAATAGGAGATAAATAAGAACGTACTGTTCGTAAAAAAAATTGAAACAGGAACAATATGATCATTAACTGACCACAACTCGTTCTTAATATGAGCTCATATGATCTTCAAATACATAAGCTTGAAATGTTTTCCAACGAGCACGAATGTGAGACCAAAACACGTTTTTAAAAACAAGCCGAAACGTTCTCAAAACATGCATAGAAAGTTCTTAAAAGTAGAGCGGCGTTCTTAAAGTAAGTACTTTAAACTAGTCCGAATGTTCTTAGAGGGAGAACAATATGTTCTGAAAACAAACTTGAAACGTTCTCAAATCAAGCACAGAACGTCGATAAAACCACATCGTTCTTAAAATAAGCCCATCGTTTACAATTTTAGAAAAAGCATACTTAGCCTACTGTTGTCAATGGATGTGCTGGATTTTTGACTGATTTCGTTCCTTTTAGAACACTATTTTCTATGAGTGTTAAATTGTCTCGAATAATATTTGTAGCACCAAAGAGGTCATTTAACCGGAGTTGTACGCTTGAATATTTGCCAATAGTGCTTCGAAATAGGTGTACCATCAGTTACCCATGAACGCAAGGGCTCCGGTGGTGGATTAAATTCAGGTAATATAACTTGTTCGCTTGCTCAACATAATCCGGGCACCTCGTGTTTAAACTTGAATGCCAGCCAATGACTGCAAACAGTAGTCATAAAAGATTCCCGAGAAAAAGTAATTCAATTTTGCATCATAGCTGAATGCCGCACGCTCCAAACAAAGTACGCCATCTTGAAACCATGTGCAAAATACTTTAGCGCATTCTGTACAACCGCCTACAACGAATTGTTGAGGATAGAAGGGTGTTATCGGAACACCAGTACGGATTTAGGATGTCACGTTCTACCATAGATCGCAACGGACGCTATATCTAGCAAACGATGGAAAGAAGGCTCTAAGCTGTATTTTGCAATAGTTACACTCGATGTAAAGAATGCGTTTAATACGTGCCCTTGCTGGAATGGAGGCACCTGGGATACATCTGGATCTGATCACGAGTTACTTCTCGAACCGAATGCAGTGACGTACGCGAAGTGACGTAGGCGAAGCTGTTTATCACGTGACAGCTGGCGTTCATCAAGGATCGGTTCACGGCCCACTTCTGTGGAATATCATGTACGACGAGGTTCTAAGATTCCCACTCCAGCAAGGTACCAAAATAATATTCTTTGCTGATGACTTTGCCATTGTTACCGTCGCGAAGCATATTTATCAACTAGAAGAAAAGGAAAACAACGCTATACGAGTACATCGAGTGTGTACGTGCTTAGAAGCTGCTGGCCCTGACGTGGCTGCCAACAAAACCGAGGCAGTACTGATTAATAGCACGAAAAAGATGGAGTATATGAGCATAAGAGTTGGAGACCATTACACTCGTTCTTCACACTCTCTCAAATAGTTAGGGGTTATGTAACATACTCAACTTTAAAGAGCATATAAATTACGAGAGCGAAAAGGCAGCACGAATCCAATCCGCACTAGCTGGGATATTGCCCAATATTGGAGGCTCCAAACCAGCTAGAAGGAAACTACTAACAACAGTCGTTAACTCGGTGATCCTCTATGCAGCTCCTGCATGGGCAGACGCGATGTCGAGGATGGAAGCCAGAAGAAAGCTTACCTCTATTTACCGCCTGAGTGCCCTGCGAACAATAAGTGGACTCCGAACAGTATCGGACAAAGCCGCTTGTGTTGTAGCAGGGATGATGCCGATCGACATTTTGGTAGATGAAATGAGACGCATATACGATAGGAGACCAAAATAACTCAACTGAAAGAAGAGATATGCTAATTGCTGAAAGAGAAGTCTCAACGGATATTTGGCAAGCCAGGTGGGACAGCAGCACCAAAGGCAGAAGAACACACCAGTTAATCCCCACTGTCTCTGACTGGATAAATCGGTCCCAAGGGGACATAAACTATTACCTGACTCAATTTCTTACAGGGCGTGGTTGCTTTATGAAATATCTTCACAGATTTGGTCATGACAGCTCGCCTGTATGCCCGAACTGTGTGGAGGAAGAAGAAACTGCAGAACACACTGTATTTAACTGTCCCAGATTCAGCGCTTCACTTATGTACATCCCGGGCCCTCAACACATTATGGAATTTATGCTTGATAATTTTGTAAAGGCAGAAATGCACACAGCAATAGTCCTTAAGGAACTGCGAAGGACGGACAGCATTCAAAACGTGGAATCAAGATCCAAGAGAGTGGTCCAAGAGAGTGGTTGAAGGCTGGGGATTGGTTTAGTACGTAAGCGCCAGAGATGTCGGATCGTGCATGCTTGTAGTGCGGGCAACTTGTATCTATGAAGAGTTCACACCTCCGGTTAGTAACAAAAAAAAACTTAAACTCGTGTAACTCATGATCCAATACTCGTACACATACGTCACCATTCATGGGAAATTTTTAGAAACTAAATCGGTTCACGCATTACAGAGAAAAGAAAGATGATATAATATGATATTTTTGACATTAACAAATAAAAATTATTACGTAGAATTGTTCGGAAATTAAAAAAAAACCAACATGCAAGATGTGAATACGACTTTAGCTCCATTTATTATTTCAGATGCATTTTCGGACCACACTTAAAAACGCCATCCGAGGAAAATACCAAAGCGCAATGATAAATTTGCGCAAGATCGAATGCAGTATGGGACTCCTAAAGCGGCAGGTCCACATAAGGAGGCTATATGAAACTAATTTTCAATCTGCAGGTTATGAAATCCTTTTTATGGGGGCTTTTTGGAAATAAAGACCGATATCGACCAGTTGCGCCAGAGCAATTAATTCGTCGCTCATAAGGTAGAGTACGATCGGGTATTATTTGTGGATTCCAGAGCTGAGTGACCTCAAATCGGGTGGGGCCTTAGTGCGGGAAATATTCGAAAACATTGAACGATAGGTTAAAACTAATAGGGACATTTCTTGGTCCAAATCTGAAGAACGTACTAAATTTCATCGAAATAACTGCGACTTTTTCTTTTGATCATTGATAGGTGGTCAGAGGGACGGACAGGCATCGTTCCCTGGAATTAGATAGTGTTTATGAATCTGTAGGTGTAAAAACATGGGGGTATCTACTTGTGTTACCGCGCACAAGTTTATCAAAAAGTGTGGCATATGTTTTTGGAAAAGTTTACAAGGAGAAAGTAGTATACAATGTTTCAATGAAATTTTAAGCATGCAATTATCAAATTCTATGGGTCTGAAATCAATGTTAATCCCAAGCTTCAAGTTTATAAATGGCAGACAAAACCTTATTCAACTGTTCGATTTGCGCCATTAGAAAACAAATGTTTAAAAATATTTAATGGCTTTAAACCTGAAAGGTATAAATCGGAACGCAGCATTTCACAGATTAAACCGAAGAAAAAACATTATTATCCATGCGAAAGGATACATTTAAGAAATCCTTTTTATGGGAAAGTTTTAATTTTACTTGTCAGTAAGATGTTTGGGCAAGATCAGATTTAATTTAAATAGGACAAAAAGCTAACCATTATTATAAACTTTGCGGAATAAATATCATACTTTAAAGCTTCTAAAGTGATATAGATTCAAGTTTCGTCTAAATAGTGTATACAAATTATAGCTACATAAATCGTTTTAACACATCGCTTAAAGTACCTTATACATAATTACAGCGCATGATACATTTTTTGTGGCGTAATGAAAAATTTTGTCAAAATGAGGATCTTTTCAAAATGTGGCACAAAATAACAAAAAGTTGCACAAATAGTATCGCAATGAAAAGTGGCATAAGAGTATCAAAGCAGAAAAAAGTGAAAAAATTGCCAGTTTGTGGTACAACGGCAACACTGATGTCTTTTCCTTTAAAGTGGAACAAATATCAGCACAAAATTCTAATACCCTGGGGTGTAAGACCACAGCAGCTGACTTTAGGGCAGCTTGAGCCCATAGGTAAAAAATGGTCAAGAAACGCGGCTTATGTCGTGCTATCTGAGAGCCACCTGTTCAAATTATTATGCATTTGCATCTACGCGTAATGCCTGCCAGAAAGCTGCGGATGCGTTTCAACATCAAGATCTTGGCGGTTTGTGCGTTTTATTTGTGCGTGTGTTTGTTTTCGTGCGTAAATAAATGCCCGCTGGCAAACTGAACATGAGTGGATGGGAAGAGGTTTTCTCATCTTGCAGATAAACAGGCCATTACCAAAATAGTTATTTTCTATAGTGCAGGGAAAAATGTTTCTGTCGAGCCACATAAAGACAGCACTACAAATATGAATGCATATCCACAGTTTAGATGCATAAATATAAGAAAACCCCTAAAACATTTTATTTTCATTTATAATATTTACGAGTGTTTTTAATTTATGGAAAAACGCAAATTGTTTTGTATCGACCATATGAATAATAACGTCAGCTCCTAATGCCGTTGTCGCTAAATGTAAAAGCTATTCTTAGCTTTGAAACTAAACACAGAGGAAAAATCAATTGGACATCGGACCGAACTACGAAAATTCGGTTGGATTAACAGACTTTCTATTGCAATCACCAACACTACATGGTACTGATTTTCTCTACTCATGGTTCGTTGTATCATGCGATGGTTATACAAACCGAGTTTAGTAAAACTAATGGTTACCACAACTCGTTTTTATGACAACCAACGAATTATAAAGTACATGTTACTTTGATACCAATAATCAGAAATGTTCTTTGAGGTAACCAAGCCCCCTTTAGTGCACTGTTAACATATTATTGGCTATTTTAACATCAAAATATAATCCTCATAATAAATTATCGGTTCTAGTTACAACAAAATATTGGTAAAAGTCTAAAGATAACAAAATAAAACGAATAGAAGTAGAACATATTCGATCATTATTGCAAATATTTTACTTTTTAGATTATTTTTCCACAATAAGATTTAAACGTTTCTAAATAAAAAGTATTTTATAGAATTTTGCCCCGAAATCGATTACAAATTGTATATGTATATTTTTAGGTGTATGCGGCGATTTAACCATCAGTTCGTGGCAGTGACAACCGCATAAAAAAACCAACAGTCTAACAAAAAAAAAATCGGTTGTCACAACAAATCTCTTCACTAAGTGCATAGAATAATATTTCCGGATTCTGATGACAGAACAATTGAAAAATGTGTCGTATATGTGCGACTTAATTTTTGTTAGCAACGGGAAGTGTACACCTCCGTGTAATGACTTCTATTCCATGATCCAGATAATATAAAATTCGTTTTAACCAAACTTATAGCCCTTTTTACGGACTAGTTGCTTGCTGCAACAAACCTTGAAATTTTGTTTCAACTTTTTCCAGTTATTTATTTAAATTCTTCCCCGGCAGTAGCGTTTATAATTTCCCGGGATACGGGACTTATTTTTCTCAAATCCCGGAATCCCGCGACGGGGCGAGATATTTTCTAAATGTAATTTACGACACATAAATATCGTACATTTTGTACATAAGAAAAACTGAAAGAATAAGTTTTCTAAACTTAAACACAGAAATTATCTTCAAGAAGTTCACTTATTGACTAAATGGAAAGCATTTATTTTAAAATATAGTACTGAGTGGACAAAATTATTTACAATCAAGAGATTTTGGCAAAATGTTTCGTAGAGCTTTAAAAAAACATTTACATTTTTCAATATTTTCGACATCAATATTGAAATATGTTAAAATGGCTGATTAGCATCGCAACACCAGAACTATTGGTGCTACTGTCGCCTTTGGTGCTAGCGAGATTGAGTACTTATCCTAAACGTGTCTTTCCTATTATTCAATGGCTTAAAGAAGTAATAAAAGATAAATTTTTAATTATTTTTATAAAAGTTTTTGCCGTTATCAGAAATACGAGTGCGTTTAACGGTTAGACAATTCTATGGGCCTTTTATACATTGCACCACTCTGTGGAACAGGGTATATAAGTTAGTTTCATGGCAAATATTTGAACCTACCAAAAATATCTGAGCTGGACCCACCTTAAAGTATATCGATCGACGTTTTATATCATTTAACGATATCTGTCTGTCTAGCCGCCCGTCCACCTTAAGCTTGTAATCAAACTAAAGTACAGGTCGCAATTGATGCCCGATTTTCACTAAATGTAGCAAAAGTAACATTTAGAACCATGGATGGACACTATTGATATTGAAAAAAATGAGTTCAGAGTTAGATACCTCCCACCTATATGTTCATCCGATTTGATGTCTTAAGCTCCTGAAGCCACACATTACATTCAATCTTGATGACATTGGGAACATGCAAGTTCCTTGTGCTAAGGACGGACGCGGTTAAAATTGGAGAAAGTCGGTTCGGTTTAAGATATAGGTCTAACATATATGTTCAACCGATTTTTCCAAAAACAATGAGTTTTTCACAAATTTTAATATGACATTTGTTTTAATATTTGGGTAAATTTAAAACTCGTCCAAGGTGGACCAAAACCCTATTTTCAGTTGACTTTTCTGAACATCTAGGAGTGCAAGGTTTTATACACTACCACGCCCGACTTTTCCTTTTTCACTAGTTTAAGCATACAGAGGATATGCAGCAAACCTTACATAATTTATGTCTCTAACAATATCAAATAACAAACACGATAAGTTTAAATGTTTTTATTATGAAATGAAAAAATAAAACTTAAAGAAATCTTTCTGGAAAGTTGCAAATGATTTCCTAAAAACTAGCATATGAAAGCATGTCAAAACAAAAGCTTTATCAAGGAAGCTTTATTAATCCATTATAGTTAAACAAATTGTACTGCCAAATAATGCGACAACATAAGCTGATTTTTACATTTTTCCACATATTGTCAAAAACGACTTTAAATTTTTGTACCGTTCGCGATGTCATGTTTTTCCTTAGTATTTTTATGTAAATGCAATTATATCCTAATAAAGAGAATTTAAGTTTTTTTTTGTATATGTATAAATATGCTCTGCCCCATTAATTCCATGAATGTTTCACAGTTGCCAGTCATGTGGTGTTACTGCCCAAAAAGAGCACTGCCAAAGCGCTTGAAACCGGTGGTAGATACAGTAAAAACATTTTTAAAAACGACCAGGCCGAACCTTATATAGCTCCCAACGTCGACCAGGCCGAACCTTATATAGCTCCCAACGTCCCTACGCTACTAAAGCGCAAAAAAGTTGTCCGTTTGGACCTAGTTGGCCCAAATTATTCTTCGTGGTAAAATTTGCTTTATTTTGAGTACTCATATGTCCATATTGACTATTATTCGCTCGTTTTGGCCATGCCGTACGTATTTTGGGCCACATGAGCCAGTGCGTGCCAACTTACAGTACCCACATTAACCATTGCCTGTCTATCCACCAAAAAAGTATTATTTGCTAAGGAAATACTGAAAAAGGGCACTATTTGGTGCGTTGAAGGGACTAAGGACCATTTACAATCTCAAACAGCTTATGATCATAAGCCATCTTCATGAAAAATTTGACTCCGCGTTGATTCGTTTGATTTCAACAGACACACGGATGGACATTGCTAGATCGTCTTAGCAGTTTATACGGTATTTGAAATGGTCACATATCAATATTACGTCGTGTTGCAAACAAAATGAGAAATTTAATATGCCTTCCACCATTCGGTGGAGGGTATTTTTTTCCTCAAATAGCCACCTTCGCACCTATAAAGGCCAAGTATTATTTGATGTTACATTTAATAAGTAGACATCGGATTTTTATGCACTTTCTTATGCAAATTAATGTCGAATTTTACGTGAGTTATCGCCATAATCGGTGCTCCATAGCACTGGGGTAAGCTATAATGCGACTACCAAAGCCCCCCAATAAACTGGAGGAGCCAATTCAAGGATCAGCTGTGCGGGATTCACCTTCCTCTTGGTGAGGGGTTCAGGTCTATCTAACACCTCTGCTACTCTGTGGATCGTAGCACCCGGTTGTTACGCAACTCCACGCTAAGCATACACTTTACCAGAGATTTAGGTATAAACCACAGCCACCTTGAAACTCCCCAAAGGTTTATTCCCAGCAGATCAGCCTAGAACAAAGTTCTAGGGGCAACTGATCACCTGCGGCACCACACTTGTGTCTCTGGTCCGACCTCGTAGCACACGTCTTCTACTTCCAGTTTTGGCTCCGCACACTCGGACTGGTAGCTTAAATATCTCCACCAAGAATTTTCTCTATTCCACCATCAAACATAGAGGATGAATAAAATTCAATTCGAGATGTATTTTAATCTAGGGCTCACCTAATCTTGGGTTCACCTAAGGAAATTCAGGTGACCCCACTCATCACCTGCGGGGCAATTTCTTATACAGTCCGCATATAGTCGAATTTTTTATGAACGTTTAAAGTAAAACTTTGTATGTAATTTAGTTGTAAGTCCACAAATGTGTTTTCGTCGCCATATATTATTTATACAGTACATATTTACGAAAAAATATGCAGGGAAATATTTAGTAAATATGCAAATAAAAAATGCAAATGCAAACTAAATTTTTTTTAATGCATTGTAGTTAAATTCGACGCTCGTTACAAAAAACATTGTCTGTAAGCATATAAATATCATATATTCCACAGTCAAATTGTGACTCTTTGCCGATTAAGAATTTTGTATGCAGAAAACATTTTTTTACATCGAATCAATTTAAAGAAGCCTATTTTTCATTAATCACATATTCGATGGGGAGTTTTCTTCTTTTCGAGAGTTGTATCGGCAATTAAAAATTTCCGCCTCAGTTTCCCACTCATTCGTCTAGAATTTATTCTTATAATATTTTGAAAACGAGTGAAAAAAATATATTTGGAATCTCTTCACGAAATGTTAATCGCAGGTAGATAATGACAAGGATTAAATTTACATAAAACACCTTTCTTTTCTAATAAGACTATATCACATGTGTTTTCGTTTTGCTAATTTAGAAAAAAAACTCGATTTTTACAATTTACGTAATTACTATTTATGTGAATACATCCAAAAAAAGTTTCTTTATTACTCAGACTTTTACTTTATTAATTTTTTTTACGAGTAGTAAAAGTGGAAAATATTTATACATATTTTACTGCAGTTTGTAGCCAAACACATTTTGCTTTTGCAAGATATTAAATACGTAACTAAATAATTATTTTGCCCTAAAAATGTATAGTAAATCTCTTTTTTATAATCGTAAGAATGACTGCTTGATGTTTTATTTTTTTTCACTTAAAAAAATTTAAATTTAGAAAAAAAATATATATAAATTTTCGAAAAAGAAAATAATCAGTTTGATTTGCCATTGTTTTGCTCATAGCTTCAACAATTACGCTGGTCCCAAAAATCTGACTACTGTTTCGGGTTTGTCTTTCTTATGCGAAAATTTGGTAAAATGTATCAAAAATTGAAGACTATGAGCATTTAAAAATATATTTAAATTCTTTTAAAAAACAAAAATAATTTTTTTAAAAAAAATTAAAATTTAACTACATAATAAAAGGTGTTTTTTAGACGTGTGGTTTCAATCCGCCCACACTTTTTTCGGAGTTGGTCTTTTTGACAGCTGTCACTTGATTTTTGCTCAGTTTGGTTTGCCATTTCATAATGAATAGACTTACTTCGGAACGACGTTTGCAATTCGTGTTAATGGGCCCAAAACTAGATGGCCATCGATCCTGATTTTTACAAGAAAATTTTTTTCTGCGATTAAGCTAACTTTTGGCTACGTTAATAACCTAATTGTCGCATTTGGAGTAATGAAAATCCTCATGCCATTGTTGAGACGTCGTAACATACTCAAAAAGCCACTGTTTGGTGTATTCAATTGCCAAAGCGAATTATAGGACCATATTTCTTCAAAAATAATGCCGGACGACCTTTGGTTCCAACAAGACGTCGCTACATGCCATACAGCTAACGAAACAATAAATTTATTAAGGGAAACTTTTGGTGAGCGCATCAACTCGCGTCGTGGGCCTGTGGCGCGGCCGCCCAGATCGTGCGATTTAACACCGCTAGACTATTTTTTGTGGGGTTAGGGGAAGTCTCTCGTCTACGCAGATAAGCCCGACATGATTGACGCATTGGAAGAGAATATTCGGCGCTTTATTGCTGGCATACGGACTGAAATGCTTCAAAATGTGGACGAAAATTAAGCCTCTTGGCTGGAATTTATTCGAGCAAGCCGAGGAGACCACTTGTCTAAATTCATTTTTAAAACATAATGACAAACCCTTATGTTTAATTCTTGGTCATAACATTAAATTATGTGCGTTTAATTTCTTCTTGCAAACCACACGTCTGAAAAGCACCCTTTATTTACAATAGGTTTCTCATTCATATGAAAAACATCAGTCAATCCGAAACAGAATATCAAAATATTTTGTAAAGCCCAAAAGCCGTTTAAAAACAAAAAAAAAAATTACCAGCCGATTAGAAGCATTATTCATTAAATATGCAAAACATAATCTTATCATGAAATACGTACGGATTTTTACATAGTTGCTGTCTTTCTCTGTTTGCACATGTACAGGGTGGGCCATTTAAAATTAGAGGTTGAACTTTGTTATTTAATAATGGACTATTGAGAAGCCAATGCATCCAAAACGAGTCATCTTTGGTGTGGATTTTGGGCCGGCGGCATCGTTGAGTCATTTTTCTTCGAAAATGAGCAAGAAGCTGCCGTTTCCATCAACGGTGAGCGTTACCGCACCCTGCTCAACGAATTTTTGTTTCCAAAAATTCAAGTGAATGACATGGACGACATTTGGATTCAACAAGACGGGGCAACATGTCACACAGCCAACGCAACCATCGATATTAAACGGCTGTTATAAAAATCGAATAATCAGCCGAAATAGTGATGTCTATTTGCCGCCTCGTAGCTGTGATTTGAGCCCTTTGGATTAAGGTCCGTGGGCAGCCGTTAAGGATAAATGTTATGCAAAGCATCAAGAGACAATTGAAGCGTTGAAACATAAAATCGAAGTTGCCATTGACGAGATTCGACCCGAAACAATCGAAAATGTACTGAAAAATTGGGTTAATCGGATGAGGTACTGTCGAGCCAGTTGTGGAAGTCATATGCATGATATTGTTATCCATTATTAAATGAAAAAGTTTATCCATACAAAAAACCAGATATTTAAAAAAATTTGAGTACTTTTTTTTACCGCAGATTCAAAATTAAAATTTTAAATCGCCCACCCTGTATAAAGTTTTGTAAATTTTCGACCTGGTTAAGGATACACGCACATTCTAAATCATTTATACAGTCTAGGATTACATTCGTTGCATTGTTTCCAGCGTGTTTCCTTTTTTAAAACGCTTACACGTTTCAGTTTATTTAAAATGGTTTATCGCAGATAAAAAGAGTGTATAGTGTTTAAATTTGTCATTCCGTTTGTAGCACCACGAAGTATTGATCAAGACCCTATAATTAAATATATTTTTAATCGTCGTAAAATTCTAAGACGTTCTAGCCATGTCCGTCCATATGGCAGTTGAAAGCACGATAGCGGTCAAATGAATCAACCTAATGTCCTGAAATTGTGCATGATAATGGCTTATCCTCATTTTGGTTTGGGATTGTAAATGGGCGCAATCGGCATAGGGAGGAAAAAGATTCCCTTTAAGGGACTAAAGGTAAGTACACTTTTCGAGTATTTGCTTAATAAATCATTATGTTGTGTGGGAAGATTATGGTTAAAATGTGAACTGTTAGTTGGTTCGCACAAACTACGCCAAAAAGGGCATAGTGGACCAAAACATGTCCCGCATGGTCAAAACGGGCGATTTATGGTCAATATGGACATATTAGTACTCAAACTAATGCAAATTTTGTTTCCAATCCAAATATAGAGTAAGTAATTCTACTGAGATTAGGGTTGGGCGCATAGGCCGACTGGGCCCAAAAAATGCACGGACGGTGGAGGGTATATAAGGTTCAGCCTGGCCGAACTTAAAGACGTTTTAACTTATTTAACTATATTACTTCTTGTTTTAGGTTTTCCCCCCTTTACGTTTTATCTGTTTCATCTATATGTGTGTCTTCCTGTAGATCTAGTATTGTTAATCACTCTGTTCTATATTTCGCCCATTTTTATCCACATATAAGTTTCGAATGCGATCTTGTCGATTTGGTTTTTTTTCATACGTTTTTGTTGTTTGACCCTTTTTGGACTTTTGTTTTTCTCACATTTTGATAATTCACCCTTTGGTCGCTTGCTATCCCTTATTATTATCTTCATTTCTATTTTCTATGCCATCCTGTTTATTTAGTACCTTTTTGAGCACATTTTTTTTAATTTTGATATTCGGCCCTTATGGTCCTTTTGCATGCTTCCCCACTTCTGATTTATATACCATCTTGTTGATATAATATTGTTTTACTGACATTTTGCTATTTTGCCTTTTTGGTCCCATTTTTATACTTTATTATGTATATTTCTATTTTTATACCATTCTGTTTATTTAATACCGTTTTTATATTTCGTCCGTGTTGTCCCATTTTTGTCCCACATTATTTCTATCCTTTTTTTACGCTATCTCTCTGATTTGATATCCATATTCTCACTTGTTTTCTATTAATTTAGACACTTTTTATTCCTATTTCTTAGCGGCAACTTTACTTGCCGCAACTGTCAGTTTGTATGAGAGAGAGGATAGGGGAATGGAAAAGGAAAAAATTGCCCGTTCTGTCAATTCCTTTTGTGTGTTTCGTAGTGTGAAGTTGGCTGCAGATTATTTTAGTATTTTTTCACACAAAAATCAGAACAAATAAAAACAAAAATTGTCGAAACCTTACAATACAAGAGGCAAGTTCAATTTCTTTATTACTTTTTATTCCCAATTTATTGAACAAGTCCATTGAGAGCTGACGTGTTAATAGCAATAAGAATGGACAAGAACCATACGAGTAAATACAACGTACACTTACGTTGATAGAAATATTAAAACAACAACAACAACCCCCACATGAGCATCGATGCCGCTTTTCGCGCCTAAACGCCAAGAGAAATGCAGCAGAGATCTTTTATGGAGGGCATCAACAAAACTTCAGACTCTTAAACTATGAGAGTAGAAACACAACATTGCGGCTGCAGTAGCGGTTGTCAAATATATATGGAAAACAGAGAGGCAAAACCGCACTGAATTAAATCTATTTCTATTTTCTCTGCTCTCAATTTTTGCTACAGCCTCTCACTTTGTGCTGCCATATTTTCATGTAAGCAAAACATGTCATTAACATTGTAAACAAAAACGTATGGGCTAATAGTTGTTGTGCATATTTTCAATAAGAAGAAGAACTCATAAATTTTAAAAGTATATGCGGGAAAGCTTAATTTAGAAACAATGGACCAAAACGAGAAAATTTTAATAAAAGCAAAACAATTTGATTGTTCATACATTTTACAATTAAACACTTCAAAATAATTTTGATTTGCAAATAATTTTATTGTTTTTTTCAAAATCATACAAGGCCAAATAATACACAAAAACAGCTGTGGAATGACAAAAAAAACCGTCGCCGCACCCGTCGTCATTTAATTCGCATTCTTTTGCCGCACCGGATTCCGTCGCCACAGCTGCAGTGTTCTGTTTCTACTCAGAGTCTCCTCAACGCATTGTTATGCTAATCGAAAAACAATTCGAAGAAAAATGAGCTTATAAAAACGGTGATAACTGAGAGTGAAATTAGTACTCTTAATGAGATAGACAAGAACATAAGTTACTTCCGTCATTCGCAGACAAAATATATAATATGAAAAACGAAATTGAAAAAACAAAGAAATAGAGAAACTAAAATCAAAAATAATAAAACAAGCAAATTACCAAGTAGCCAGCGACTTTAAATAAATAGCATGCCCTTTTATCACGGCAAAGATTTATTTTATATTGTCAACAACATTTACGGTTGTTTGAATATCCTACGGTGATAGCTTTATATCGTGATAAGGGAAATATGCAACGCAAACCCAACATGGTCGCATGCAAATTGGCCCATTTGATATTGAATTAAAAACAAAAATTTCATAAATTTATTGCCATTTTCAAGCGGTCTATTACAACCAATTTATTATTGAATCATATCGGTTTTGATTCACCTAACGCCTTTTTTGTAAATGAATATCTCACCGCCAGCAAATATAATATTTTAGCAAATGAGCTCAAACTAAGAAGATAAAAACACATTGAATCTGCATTCTCACTCCGCGTGCTTATTTATGTGAAACGATTAAGTCTGAACCGACCAATATTTATTGAAAACATCAAGCGTGTATATTTTCGTGAATCCCTTGCTCCTGCTGATAAAATTGCAAGTTATCTTGATAGTATTAGTGCATAATTATATGTTTTCAAATATGTATATGTGACGCGCAAAATAGAAAGGGACCTAAGGGTAGTTTTGTTCAGGAGAGCCCTTTTAAAGATTTAAATACGTGTATCTTTGGTGTAGAATCGTCGACTTCACTTTCATAAAACGCGCATATCTCTGGGAGGGAACACTTTCCGGGCATGGGATCGGTCTCATTCGATGCTCAGATGTTGTCCGCATCAAAAAAAGAAAAAAAATTAAAATTGATTTTTTTACCCTTAGGTCCCTTTCTCTATGCGCTGTCACATATTCAATTCCTTACTTAAATACCTTTTTACATATGTAAGTAAAATCAAAATCTCATTGCCAATCTTGTAAAGCTCTGAACATTTTTTTATACCACACATTATGGTAGTTAGCATTGCTTACTTACATATGAACTATGATTAACAAAAATGTACCTTAGTCTGTCTATGTCAACGACAGACTAAGGTACATGGTTAAAATACTGGTTAAGCAAAGGGACTAAGTGTTGATCACACCAATGTCCAAAGTCTGAACAACGAAATGCACTAGTTTTTTCGCAATGATTTTGGAAACTCTGGCGTTGATGTTGTTTGTGTATCTGAGACATGATTCCAACCGTCCATCAGCAGTCACATCTATGATGTCGCTGGGAATCCCGGCCATTTCTCATTCCCTGGAAATCTATCCGGAATTGCCGGGAAATTCATTGTCACAGTCATTGTAAGCACATGCATCGAAAAATATGCAGAAAAAATAGAAAATGCAAATTGTTTTGATAATAATTTAAAACACAATTTTATAGGTTTAAACAAATAAAACAGAACGAGCTATTAAATACAGACTATTTCAGTTTCATTGGTTAATTGATGATCAAATGCGTGATAGAGAAAACGTAATAAGTATTTTTTTATTAAACTGTCCACGTTGTTTATAATTATTGCAGCACTTTGGAAATTAATTTTAATTAAATTTTTAAGAAAGCAAGCTTGTCTTAATTTTTTCGACTATCTGCACAAAGTAATGCCGAGAACATTTGCAATCCAAAATTGTTGCCTGTAACGCAATAAATGTTAACATCATTTATTGTATTTATTTTCGTGGCTAATTGATAAATCCTCGCTTGTCCATTAAACGCAATTTGAGATTTATGTTTTTTTAGTTTTGTTTGGGACTCTTTAATTTCATTATTATTAGCGTATTGTAAGTGCGATACAATTTTGCATTTCTGAAACATACATAAATGATGGCATTTTGAGCCAAATAGGCATAAAAACCTACAATTTAAACAAAATATAATTTTAAAATGTAGAAAAAAAAATCGACAAAATATGTATTGACGTGGATGACATTTTAAAAACTTAAATTTCTCAAATTCATTCACATTTGGGTGAAAAAAAATTTTAAAGCTTTAAAGAAGAGGCAAGTGATTCCATCCATGCTCTTTCTATTCTAACAATATATTTTCAAAATGCATTTGATTAAATTTTAATATGAAACTTAAGTTATTATTATGTTCTTTGAAATCTAAATAATTTTTTGTTTCAACTGCAGCTTACACTCTTTTTGATCTCAAGTATTAAAAAATTAATAAATACAAGCTACTGCAACATTAACATGGTTTTTATCCGTTATGCGGTAATTCCCGGGAAATATTTTTGTGTAGAAAAAGTCCGCAAAAAGAAAAACGGGTCTAAATTGCACAGAAAAGCACATAACAGAAATAGATTCCCGCACTGAATAACTTTTCGTTGAACTGGTATCGGCTGATCAATCTAAAGGTAGTTTTTCCCCCAGATTACGCGTGAGTTGTGTTAAACTTTATATTTTTGCTTTTCAATATTGTTTGTCATTTCATCATAGAAAGACTTACGCCGCAACAACGTCTCCAAAATGATAAACTAAAACGTTGTTCAGTGATTAGGCTCATTGGTGGCTCAATGGCAACGTCATTAAACAAAATTTCCGCATTTGGGCTGAAGAACCACCAGAAAAGGTTCAAGAAGTGCCATAATACATAGAGAAAACCACGAAATTATCGGTTCATATTTTTTTAAAAATGATGGTGGTCGAAAGGTAACCGTGAATGGTGCTCGCTATCGCGCCATAATATTGGACTTTTTGCTACCTGCAATTCAAGCCCGTAATCTTGACGACATTTGGTTTCAACAGAACGGTGCCACTTGCTATATTGCAAATAATGGATATAATGAGGGGTCATTTCGGAGAGCAGCTAATTTCACGCTATGGACCGGTGAGTTGGCAGCCTAAATCGTGTGCTTTCACATCTTTAGACTGTTTTCTTTGGGACTACGTAAAGTCCAAAGTCTGTCCAAAGTGCTTGAACATATAATGAATATTCAATTCCATATATCTTGAAAAACATAATCCAATCAACAACCTGGCTTTAGGAAGAAAAGAAGCTGCACCACTGTCCTAATCTATGTTGTTGAAGATCTTCGCCAAGGGCTTGGTGAAAACAAGATCTCTTTCCTAGTCCCCCTAGATCACAGCAAAGCCTTTGATACCGCGGATCACAATTTACTATCGGCCAAGCTTAAGGAGCTATTCTACTTTTCCGATATCGCATGTAATCTTATATCATAATACTTACCCTGCGGCACTCAGTGCATTATTCTTTGGGACCAACAATCAAGGGCTCTGGAGATATCCCCCAAGGCCCTTTTCCTGGCCCTTTGCTATTTATTTTATACGATTCATTAATGACATTCCTGAAGCTCGCAACTTATATATATATATATATATATATATATATATATATATATATATATATATATATATATATATATATATATATATATATATATATATATGCTGACTTCAATAATATACTATAAGTATTTTCAATAATATAAGTACTATCACCAGAGCGGCTAATGTGCATTTATGTGTAAGCAATCATAATTGTGCCAATGTCAACTGCTTTTTCTTTAACACATCAAATTCTAAATTCATTTTTATTTCAAAAAATGAATTTAGACACGGAGATTGACCGCGTTTAATCATCTAGTGATTTGGGCTTCACAATTATCCTCGACTTATCACATAAGCAAAGTATTCGGTAACGTACATCAAATGCTTAGGTTCCTGCGGGATGTACGTACAGGTACCTCTCTAAATGTTCGACATTTCCCTTCAAAAATATGTCTTATCCCGACACTCGCACATGGCATTACAGTTTTTACAAATTGTGATACTGATAGTTCTAAAACGCTTAGTGTAGCTTTTAATAAAAGGGATCGAAAAATGGTAGAGATCGAATATCTGCATTTACCTTTGACATCTTAAACATCGCTTTTTACAACGTACTCACAGTGAAATCATTAATTCAGCTTCTCAAAATCGTTATTACAAAACAGCCGCATCACCTGTTCAATCGCATTTGTTTCGCTTGATCCAACCGGGGAATGAATAAGATTCTATCTCCTTTTAAACGTCTTTCTTCGGAATTTAGTTCTAGTTTTGGAAGTCGCTACTTAATAACATACAAAAGATAAGCAATGCCACAGTTTTTAAAATTAGCTCAATAATTTATTTCCTTGGTTTTTGTATAAGTATGTAATATGCAGTATTTTAAATTCCATTTATCTATTACTTTTTACTTTTTTGTTTTGCGCTCATTTTGATGTTTAACCCTTTCTTGGCCCTTTTAATCCCCATTTCTATTTTTCATGTCAACATGTTAAGTTAATTCGCTAGTTTTGGTCTTTTTGAATTCCCTTTAAAAGCCCTTTTCTATTTTATTTGCCATTCCATTGATTTGTTATAGTTTTTTCTTATTTTTATTTTATTATTGGCTATAATTTGAAATAAAAAGGTACCTACAAATATACAAATATTTTTAAAATATTCAATTTTTAAGTTTAATATAAACTCTTTTTCGACCAACACCTATCCACCATATTTCATGATTCTAGCTTCAGCCGTTTATCATGGGCGAAAATCAGTCAGTCAGTAACGCAAGAATTGTATATAAAGGGAGGTCAATAGTGTTAATTGCATTTTGCATTGGTCTGCAGAATCGACCAAAAATGTGCACAATCGGAGAATTGTGAGCAAAGTTTTAGCAAACCGGGTCTGTAGGAAATGTGAAAACAAATGTGCATGCGCGCCCGGTTCTTTTTGCCATCGTGCCGTCATCGGGCCGCACTTCTTTGAAAGTGAGGTCGACCAAGCAGTTCCCGTGAATGGTGTTCGGAATTACGAATATGTACCTAGGCGATATGTGGTGCCACTTGCCACATAGCCAACGAAACAATGGCTCTTTTGCGCAAGAAATGCAAAGGCCGTGTATCTCACGTCGTGGCAATGTTAATTGGAAGCCACGATCATATGATTTGACACCGAGGGACTTCTTTCTTTGGGGATATTTAAAAGAAAAAGTGTACGCCAATAAACCAAGAACAATTCAAGAGCGAAAGGATGAGCAAATTCGGCACATTAACGACGTTGGCGATATTTTGTTTCACACATAATTGTCATAGATTCTTCTATCAAAATAAAAAATAATAAGATTGTTCTATAAAAGCTTTTATTTTTTACATTAACGTTACAATTAACATCTTGCGTTTTAGTTAGACCACTTTTTATATACTTATACTTAAAAGTACGTCGTAAAATCAGCTTTTAACAGGTAGACATAATACCACTTGGAAACGCGTCTTACAAGTGGTGTTGTGTGTATGAAATTTTCCATTTAATAACGATCCTCTGATCGGGTTTTGCCCCACAAATTAGGTTTAATTAAGAACTATTGAAAAATCCTCAAACAATTGAAATGTTAAGAATATAATGGATTGTATGATGTACAACCCAGTGTGGCCGTTTTGGGCTTTTCCAACCAAATTTGGTAGGTTTTTCTTTCAATTGGTAAGATGGTAGGCAAAGTGGTATTTTGGTAGGTTTTGCAATAAATATGCATTTACTTAAATTTAATTTGTAAAGTAATGAACGTATGCCGAGAATTATTGGGATGCCAAATGTGTTAGTGTTGCCTTTATGCAAGCATAATAAGGGCTAACACAACAGGAACTGATAATAATTCCGACGTACTACTTTCTGCTAGTGTTGCCACTTTTTAGTTGTGCGTTTTTTAGCCGCCAAGATAAGCACCAAGTTAAGCCAAATGAATATAAGTACATTTTTATTCTTGTAACTTGGGCCTATAAGAGTCAACTTAGTCTTTGACTGTTTGTTGGTCAATCGTAATATGTTTTTTTTTTTTTTTTTTTTTTTTAAAAACCAACACTCAGGGGATGCCCCCTATACATGCGGTGCATTGCGTTGGCGAGTGGAAATTAATGGATCGGAGGGGGGAAAGAGGGAGTAATGTTTGTTGACGCTTGCCTTGAACTTCTGGATGTCGCAATTAGTGGGAAATACATTTGCCGGAAGTCGATTCCACATACGGACTGTACGAGCGAAAAACGAATTTTGATCTGTAGTGTATAGTGCGGTCAACTGGCCAATCGATAACAAACGGGTGTGAATTCCTAGAAAGTCGCGTATCCCTGGCGAACATCCTCACGTCAGGAATAAGGCGACGGATGTCTAATATACACACACCATGAAAGTAACGATAGAACAGCGTCACGCAACCCACATTCCGACGATGCTCCAGGGAAACAATAGAGTTGGATACCCTACTGTCACCTATCAGCACCATCGCTCTCCGTTGAACACGGTCAAGTAGCTCCAAGGATGATTTTGGAGCACCTGCCCATATATGGGAGTTGTATTCCATCTTTGGCCTGATGTAAGTTGTATAGATATTGAAAAGATCAGAAGGAGTGAAATATTTCTTGCACCGCTTTAAAAAGCCTATGCACTTGAGTGCTTCTTTCGACACTTCGAATACATGTCTCGCCCAACGAGCGTCACATTGTATTTTCATGCCCAGAACATCGAGAGCTTCTGATTGTTCAATATCCGTACCATCGAGAGAAATTGACGATATTGTTGGGTCAGCGAATCGCTTGTGAGACAACAAGCAGCACTGTGTCTTACGTGCATTAAAATCTACTCTATTCATTCGACCCCATTCGGAAATGGCCAGTAGATCCCGGCCAAGTGTCTCATCCATAATTCGCCTTTTGTCTTCAATATCTTGAAGGCTCGGTCTACGGTCGAATGAATACGAATGACAGAGGTTACTATCATCTGCGAAAGAGTAGATTGGATTCACGGTCTGACCCAATAGATCGTCAATGAAAATAAGAAATAAAGAGGGAGAAAGGACAGAGCCCTGTGGTACACCTGCGGTCAGCCTATGTGTGTTGGGTGAGAACCCATCTACAACAACTCTAATAGTGCGATCTCTAAGAAAGCTCGATATAAACCGAGCAAATGTATTACCGACTCCAAAAGCGATCAGCTTTGATATGAGTGCACCATGCCAGACTCTATCAAAGGCCTTGGAGATATCTAGAGCCACGACCTTACTCTCACCAAACTGGTGGATAGACCAACTCCAACGCTCCGACAAGAACGCCAACAGGTCTCCCGTAGAGCGATTTCTACGGAAGCCATACTGTCGATCACTTAGCAAGTCGTTGGTCTCTAAATACCTCACAAGATGGTGGTTTACCATGCTCTCCATTACCTTGGAGAGCGCAGAGCAAATCGCAATTGGCCGAAATTTGAGCGAAATGAGAATTGATGTATAGGTATTCTATAGCAGTCAACCGATATGATAACTGATCGATCGTTGGCGAAAAGATCGATTGAACATATGTTTGGGAGATATATCTTAACCGATTTTGTTTAATTTCAAATGGCAGAAGTAAGTCCAAAAAACTTACTTCTGCCATTTTTAATATAATTCGGACGACAATTACGACCTGTGGTTTGATTAGAATCTATAAAAGGACCGTAGACGGGCGTCCTGATTAACATCGTTTAATCAAATTAGCTGATTATTCGGTTACAAATTAGACATGGAGCTAGCTTATCATTTTCCGTTTGTTAAATGGCTTCACAATTTTTGGTAGGGTTTAACTCAATTTGGTAAGATTCTTGTACAAATTTGGTAGAAAAATAACGTTGTCAGTGGCAACACTGGTTCCACCTTTATTTAGTTTACTTTTAATAATTTTAGGATAGGTGCTCGTTTATACAATAAACTTTTACTAACAAAAAGTACGGAATATCTATGTCTGCTGATAATTCGATTATCAAGTCATTATGTCTAACTACATATATAGTTTAGCTAAGTTGTATATTAGTAAATATTAGCTAATTTTACAACATAGACATATGCGACGCGCAAAATAGAAAGGGACCTAAGGGTAAAAACCAGTTTTGTTCAGGAGAGCTATTTTAAAGATGTAAATACGTGTATCTTTGGTGTACCATCACTTCCATAAAACGCGCATATCTCTGGGAGGGAACACTTTTGGGACATGGGATCGGTCTTATTCGATGCTCAGATGTTGTCCACATCAAAAAAAGTGAAAAGTTGATGAAAAGTTTTGTTCAGGAGAGCCATTTTAAAGATTAGGTCCCTTTCTATTTGCGCTTAGAATCGTCGACTTCACTTTCATAAAACGCGCATATCTCTGAGAGGGAACACTTTTGGGGCATGGGATTGGTCTCATTCGATGCTCAGATGTTGTCCACATCAAAAAAAGAAAAAAATGAAAATTGATTTTTTTACCCTTAGTTCCCTTTCTCTATGCGCTGTCACATATGCATGTGAAAGATGAACTTTTGATTATAATCGTATAAACAATTTCGATAGCGACGTACATTTTTGTGAATGATTGCGTGTGCGCCGGCGTGGCGTGAAAACTACACACAATTAAACCCAGGTTCAAATCCGGTTCAGAACACATAAAATTGTTAGGCGACGGATTTTTTACCCGTAAGTGACTTTACAATTAAGAAAGGGAGCAATGCAAAAGATTCTTAACGATTAAATGCCTCAGCCGATCGGAGGGAACCTGTACACCGCTCATTAATTTGGCTAAAGTTCCCCGTTTCTTCCCGGGTGGGACGTAAAGGGACATACATGAGTATCTGAGAATGAATTCGGATCTAGCACGTTTTTTGCCTGTATTTCTAAAAAGACCCTCTTTCCTCTTTATTGTGCCCACCTGTTTGTTACTCTCTTTTAAAATATCTTTCCAAACTAAATCTGTTTGTTCAAAAAATTTGCGTTTTATTCTCTCAAGCAAAAAAATGTAAAAATATCTGTCAATAATGACAACCCCTACTCCCTGCATTCGATTGAAATAGAAAACGCCAGGCAGTCTGGGATTGTTTGTAAATTACCGCTCATTGAAACGCGTAAATACTACAAACGGACGGACCGGGGCCACAAGTGATTATTAAATTGTTGTCCGGCGATTAGGCAACAATTTGGGCAGCACGGTAGCAGGTAAACATCAAATCATCGTGTGTGTTTTCGAGTTTTGCAATATTTCTTCTTTTAACGGTTTGCGGTGGTGATGGAAGAAGTTGCGAGCCAACGGACCAATACGAGGTTTCCAAAGGTCAAACCACTGTGAAATTAATGAACATTTCGGTGTTTTCTTTAGCATTCCGTTCCGCAGTTCGGAGGTTCGTCTGGCAGTATATGTATGTGTGTGTGTGTGTGTGCGCGTGGTATCGGATAACAAAGATCGAACAAATGTACGGCAGTCATCGAACAAACCACATCCAATTCTTGTCACTCATGCTCTCACGCAAAACAGTCTCAAGTCAAATCCAATCGTATCGCGGATCATGTACAAACACAATCATTTAATGATCTGGAAGACGATGATGCGGCTCAGTGCCAGAGTCGTCATCCACATTAAGCGACTTTCTACACTAATCGTGGTTATTAAACAACTTATTTAGTCATTTATCCCATTTATTAGTCGCCGGAACCGGTCGAGAAACATTCAACTATTATGTGGAGAGTGAAAATCTGCGGGATGCAATCACACGCCATAGGGGTTCCAAGCGATTCAAAAGAGAGATTTATGCTGTTGTCGTTGAGCACTACGACTTAATAATGCCAGTGCCATGCGCACGCGCGTTCCAGTGTGTACGTCTGCGCATGCCTTTTAAGGTACAAGGATAACTTTGAATATTCAAGCAACCTAGGTGACCAGCTTATGCTCTGCGGCTGCGCACCAAGTGCATCGCTGGAACGGAGTAAATTAAGTGTAACCACTTGGAAGAAAATACACCTCGGCATTAACTCAATTAAAGAGCTCAGATGATGTTGTTAAGATACTGCTGCAATGCTGTCCTAGAGAGTACCTGTGCATTCGTATCGCGCAGTGCAGGCAAACCAGTGAGAGATGCGTCTACAAGAATGAAAGCGCGTGCCGACCCCCACTGACAAATTTGTTTTTCAAGTCAAAACGAACATTAAGGGAACGCGTGAAACATGATATTCCTCAATGAATATAAATCATGCGATAGTTAATGTTGTGCATGTGTATTTACACTTATCGGCGATAATATTTGTCTTCAAAATTACTTTTTTTCGTTGTATTTGGCTCGTCCCTTTGACTGTTAGTAACATTTGCGTACGTTCATATATAAACCACCACACCAAGTGGAATGTGTTCATTTCCTTCATACTCTGTGATACGAGTAGGACTTGATGGTCCTTATTCTCCATCTTGTCAATCACTTTTCAGTCGCGACGGTGGCTGATGATCAACTCGTTGGAGAAACGAGGAACTCCACTCTGAAATCCAAATATTTTTGTCTTGAGTTAGAGCGCGGTCGGTACCTTATATGGGACTTCTAGAGTGGGATAGACATTCACATTTCGTTGGTGACCGACATGCTCTAATTTTGCACCCAACGTGCTATACTTTATTCAGATTTTTTATTGACCAATTTGTTGTTTATTTCTTGAGTTGTATTTTTTATATATATATATGGGCTGTGATGGTCAAGTTATATGTTTTGATGTAAATAAAACTAAATTATTTCATCTTTTTCTCAACGTTTCGTTGGTTTGTTTCCAACTTCATCAGGAGAATTTTTATTAAATATGGATTTAGTTTACATCACGAACAATTACTTATATTATTAAAAAACTGGACTTCACGACACAAGTAATAAATAATAAAATAAATAATTATACAATGTAAAAATCACAGAAGGAGAAAACTTAAATTTGAGTTTGAGTGAACTTCAAATTGAAAATGTTATTTGTAAGGTGGTAATATCAAAATATTGATAAATATTGTGGCTATAAGTCGCTTATAACGCACTTTGCGTAATTCTATCACATCGGATTCACCACATAAAGAGCGGATTAACCTAAACTCGGGGAAAACGTGGACACGGGGGCAGTTCGAAGGCCTAAACAATGTTCAATGTTTATGGCTTATATTTCTATTCTCTACTTTGGTTAGAATGCTAGATGGACAAAAATCTTATCGGAATCAAATAGTGATTCTGAATCGATACCTGTATTATATACATGGAGTCTAAAATTGGCTAGAGTCTTATATCTGAGCAGTCTGGCCGATCGCAGTCTTTTTTTTTTTGGCGTTCGGTCGGTATTAACAATGGACTTAGTGGGTCGAAAGGGAAAAAGTGCCCTGTTGAGAGTCTTAACGAATGCTGACAAATTGTTTAATTTTTTAACTTAATTTTAATTGTGTTAATTTATTAACTAATTATGAATATGATATTAATATTAAGATTGGGTTGAATTGGAATCCTTGACTCATGACCGTGGTCTTACCATAAGTGACCTAGAAACCGCCCTCTATTTAACGGCGACATACGGTTATATGGAAACAAAAAGATTTTCACACTAATACAAGTAGTGGCCCATATGGATCAGACATATGAGTATAACATTTTGGCCACAAATCGGAATATATCATTGATTCTACGATTTGAAGCCTAAAAATATGGCTAAGGTAACCGGGGAGCCGAAAAACATGGAATGGCTCTAAAAACAGTGGAAGTTCACACTAAGTTTTGGATTCGGATCTTTGGGACCCTTAAATCGACAAGTTGGTACGATCTTTGTACTCACATTTAATATTTATAATTTTTAAGCACCTATAAATCGGACCTTTTAAATGGATAACTGGGTATTCAGAAACCATGAAACTTCCAAACGAATCTGAATATGACATTTATTTAATGCTTAAGCTAAATTGGAGTTGTTGATCCATAGACAAATTGTCCAAAGGGCACCGAAAATTCGATCATTTCAAATACCGACCCACATCCAACAGCCATTTCCGCCAAAACTGTGAATGGCATACTGGGACGCAACATATAATGAGTATTAAAGCTTCAGCCCGGCCGAACTTACGAATTGTCTACTTTGAAAGTCACAGAAATAGTAGGTCGGTAGGAATAGTAGGTGCTATTTCGGTTATTTCCCGACTAAGTTTTGTTTTCGTAACAAGACGCATTCAATGGTGAAAAATTTATTATTTTGTGCTTGTTGATGGAATTATTTACGTATGTACAGTGAAGTCGCTGAAAATTTAACAAGCCTACAAACATTTAATTGTTTCCCTCTACTTATAAATTTGTTCGGTACGACCAAAACGACAACACTGCATATGTAGAAACATCTTAACATGTAAAAAACATGGATAATTTTTAATAAATGGCATAATTTTAAAGTATAATCGATTTGCCTTTGAGAAGAGTATAAGAACTGTGTATTGAAATCAAAAAAATAATTGTTTTGTTTCATTTTATTCTAGGTCGCTGATTCTTTAATGCGATTTTAGGTACTTGGGTTTCATGAAAAGTAAGCGCAGTACTTTTCACAACTTACTAGAGTTACTCATTTCCCAGCCTTCTTCACTTCCCGCGAAACCGGGATAAATAACTGTATTTTTACAAAAACCATGTTAATTTTGCAGTTTGTATGTTCTTATATGTACATACGATATTTATTTCTTTTTTTTAATTCTTGAGATCAAGTATAAAACAAGCTAAAGTTGAAACAAAAACATAGAAAAAATTTTTACGTTCCAAGAAAATTGTTTTTAAAATAATTTTAACAATATGTTATTAGAACTATGTACGTATAAGAGCATGAATGGAATCTTCAGACAGGCTCTTATGCATGAATGGATTCTGCCCACTTGTATTAAATATTCTATCGCTTTCCACTGATGTTGGCCTTATTGCCAGAAGAGCATTAAATAAATTGGTGACGTTTTTGTTGCTTGTTCACTTGCTTCATAAACTTATATAAAACTTTATTTAAGTATATACATATATATTTTTATTCAGTGTTAAGGTAATTGATTTTTAGGCAGTGCAACATTTAGATTTGCGTTTTTATAACATCACTTAAAATGTAAATGTAATATCGACCAATTCCTCTACTTCATCGAAACAACTGTCTTCTTTAAAAATCGGAAAGGACATGTTTTCCGCTTAAGCCAGCACATTTTGTTTTAAAGCGATTTGAAATACAATCTAATCATTGTGATTCAATATTGTTGGATCTTATAGATACTTAAGTAGATTATGAAGTCACTTACTTATCTCTTGTATCTGCAATTCGCTTCTTTAAGCTTCTTAAATTTATATAAACGCTTGTAAAAAAACTAAGTCGTTGCTGACTATATTATACCCTGCACTTCTGGATGGCAAACGTCATATTTAAATTTGTGAGAAAATAACATTGTTTGTGGAAATATCAATGGAATATGTGTGAGCTATGTCCTAACCGATTTTCTTTTAATTCGATAAGCTAAATTTCATCAAGATTAGATTCATTTAACATCCTTCCTCAGTGCAAAAAACAAACGTGTGCCAGATTTCATATATATTGGATGTCATATGTTCCTTCTGGGGCTAAAGACATCAAATCGGATGAACATATGAATAATTATTTTAAATTGTTTTTCAATTTCTGAAATTTTTTCATCTACTTTTTAAAAGATGTTATGGCGATTTCGGGTCAGTAACGACGTTGAGAAAGCGTCGCAGCAATTGTTTAAAGGAAAACGGAACTCTTTAAGACCAGGTTTCACCAAACCTATATGAAATACTTTTCAGTTTTCTTTAACGATTGCCTACGAAAATGCAATTTACCTTTACGACCTCTACGGAGATTCCACATTCAGAGCCATCTATAGATTTTCTTTTACTACTTGTGTTGTGTTGCCAGCTGGTTTGCCGTGCCGTGCATTAACAAATGTTTATATCGTTCTTTTGGTTTAACGTATTGACAGGGACTAAACGGCTCAAAACCTCCTGCATCTACTTTTTATTAGAAGAAAGTTTTTTATTTCAAAATGGCAAACTGACATTGATTTTGTGGCTGCACACTGCTTTTATCGCGACCTTCCTCAGAAAACGAACTCAGCATTTATTCGTAATTTATAATTTTCGTAGTTTTGCTTTATACGAGGGCATATTAATCATTCCGTGACTTTTCGAATAAAACACATTTTGTTTTGCAAAAAAAATATTTTTCAACATAATCTCCTTTTAGCTTAACACACTTATTGGGCGTGTCTCCAATTTTTGTAACCCTTCTAAAAAAAATCGGATTTTTCAAGGTCCATAAAATAGGCATTTGTTTGATCAATAATTTCATCGTTTGAGCTGAATATCTTTCCACAGAGCCATTTTTTTAGGTTTGGGAATAGTCACTAGGGGCTAAATCTGGAAAATATCACGGATGAGGTACGAATTGAGGGTCGTTTTTTTAAATCCTCGTTAAATCGGTCCAATAAGTTGGCATAATATAAGCCGTTTATTGTTTTTCCCTTTTGAAGGTAATCGATGTGGATTATCCCGCGCGCATCCCAAAAAACTGTTGTCATCATTTTATTGGCCGACAAAATCACTGTGGCCTTCTTTGGAGGCGGTTCACCCGGAGAACCCCATTGTTTAGACTGCTGCTTGGTCTCCGGATTGTTGTAATAGATCCATGTTTATCCACAGTAACAAAACGCCACAAAAATTCATTCGAATTGCAGTTCAACAACTCCAAACAATCCTTTGAAGTTTTGACATTTCGACATTTTCGGGTATATTGACCTCAATTGGCCGTCCAGAACATTCAGCGTCATTTGTACTTGCGCGAGCACAGCAAAAGACAGTAAACCACTTTTTTACCATTGAAATCGGTGCTGCAGAGTCCCCGTAGTATTTATGAAGCTTTTCCTTGGTTTGATTGACTCGAAATTCACTTTTTTCCATTTTATACAAAATCCACGAGGTTGTATGTTTAGAACAGTTATTGCAAAAATGTTTTTTTTTGTATAAAATGTCTTTACAAGAAATATATTCCTAATATTTAAGAACATGTTCTTATAGATTTTATAATTTTTAAAAATAGCATATCTTAGACTTTGAATATAGGGCTGTTCAAAAAAAAAATGAGTGTTTCAACTCACGGGCCATGTGTAAACACCTGTTTGGTACCTGTTCGATTTCTATGAACACATTAGTAAATTTTACATTGGAAAATAAAAAAGAACAGTTTATTGATTTTAGTTTTACTTTTATTTTTATAATTTAGTAATGTTAAGTTTTCAACACAGATAAAATTGGTTTGTGATAGCTGAAATATGACACATAAACTTTTGATTCTATCCCATCTAAACAACGGGAGAAAACAGTGTCTATTATAGTTCCCTGGATAGTAGTTGGGTACTGTAAAGAAGTATTAATAGCAAGCTTGAATTTATCGTAGAGTAATTCGATAAGAGGCAGCGCTTCTGCGGTTGAAAAATTCGTATTAAAGTCACCACCCATTATTATTGGAATACTTATAGTTTGGTGAAATGTAGATAGCAATATAAATTATTTTTAGCCGTGCTAACTTACATACAATATATAAATAAATCTATTTGAAATAGTTATTTATGAAAAAACAGTAACTTAATATTGTATTCGGCGGTATGACATTAGGCCCCACGAAAATACACCCCAAGCCAAAAAGGAAATTAGGCCCCAAAAGTGAGATATAATTGTATTATGTAAATATACCCCACGCAATGAATGTAACAACGAAGTACGAAAATAGGTCCCAAAACCTGTTGAAAATCTTTTGTGTACAGTTTCGGTTGTGTGGACATATTAATATTTGACGTATTCACTTTTTGCACTTACTCATTTTTTATTATTAATAGTTTCTACGTGAATCTTAAATGCAGAGAAATAAACCAGATTTACTGTTTTGCGGTACTGTCGTTGATGTCGCGCCTCTGTGCAAGATATTATGCAAGTTTATAATTAAGTTCAGAGGTTAGAAACTATATAATTTTCAATAAAAAACCAACGATTTCTTTTCTTTGCCAAAGGAAATTAGATCCCAAAAATATTTAGTCTGGCCGTAAAATATACCGAAATAAAATTGGACCCAAAATGCGAACATAGGCCTCAACATATTTCTGAAATTTTGCCCCAAAAATTTTTGGGGTTCATTATCATACAAACATTTGGGGTCTTACTGCATTATGAAAGTAAACACAATAAACTAGGCCCCAAAAACCCATAAAATTTCGTTTTACATATATTTTTTTGGGACCTAATTTCATTTTCACTTTGGGATGTATTTTCGTGGGGGCAAATGACATACCGCCATTGTATCCGTTTGCTTATTTTATTTGACTTACCTTTCACAATAATAAAAAACGGCGATCAATCATATATATAATATTAAAGCTTGATAACATTTAAAAATATTTTAAGGCAAGTGTCAAGAGAATGCACATCAACAGACACATTACCACATATACATTGTTATGTTCGTACATACCCCAGCAAACCAAACATTCAGAATTCGGTCAGAATACTGTACGACAATCGACAAAATGTTCCGATTTCGTAACGAAAAACATATGAGAGGGTTGACACGAATTCTAAACTACTTCCCTGAAAAAAATCCTAAGACAAACCGAACAGAATTCGGTAAGAATTATTTCGCAGTGACCGCGAAATAAAATTATAATCAATAGTAACTTCCAAGAAGGCTCTAAGAAGTGACACTTGGGAAATGAACTCCGGGAGGTACAACTTCTCTATACGAAAGACACGTCTGCGATGATAAAATGGTATCGCAGACGATGAGTTTTAACTTCGTAGAGTCATTTCTTAGTCACTTTCGCGATAGATAATGTTGGTGTCACTTTCGCGATAGATAAAATAGCAAGTGACTGATTTTGACATTTGCTTCGCAGAGTTGACCACTCGTTCGAGCTTGAGAAACGGCGTTTGTGAGAAAACTGTTACGTTTTCTTTCGACTTGTCGTTCGCATAGAATGTGATGAGGAAAACCCAAAGAATATTTCTTTCGTGTACGAGGCGAACGAATGCATTCTTTTGACATAGAGAAACAGGCCATTAAATGGCTAACTGAAAAATATACGCGAAATCTAGCCAGAAAAATGCTAATTTGGTAACAGTGGTTGATTCGGAAAAGAAAAACAAATGTCCCAAACCAGAATAAAAAGAACAAATTTAGGAAAGGTGAAAAATGAGAAAAATTTGGTAATCTTCATGAAATATTACAACAGTAGTTCTCATTCGTTTGGGGAGAGCCCGGCCTTATAGAGTTCGGCTTTACCTTCAACAATTGCAGCAAGGCTTTCTGAAGAGAGTTGTCACGGACCCGAAATCATGATAAAAGTAGTTTGCAGCCACGAAAATCAATGTCACTTTGCCATTTTGTTAAAAACTTGTCTTCTATTTAAATATAGAAGCAAAAGGTCTTGAGCCGGTTTAATCCCTGTTCAATATTTCGACATTTCCAGGAACATAATTATTTCATTGTAGGTTAGCTAATGAAGGAATAAGAAAGTAATATTTATAGATATTTGATATGTTGCTGAAGACATCTCCGGAAAGTCTGTTTCACATACAGATAAACTCGGCTGATGAACGAATGGGATCAGTAATGGATGTGAACTTCACTCTTCTCACATCTAATTGCATTTCGCCGATACTCTGGAGAAACGCCAGAGTTGGCTTCTGTGTTATGGTCGACAAGTCTCGGCGCGCTCCCTAACAAGTCCAGATAAGTCGTTGAAGCACCGCGTTATATGTGAGAGTTAAGCTTAAGTGCACCAAAATGCCAGTACGTCGTCCATTATCTTGGCGCTCTCTTCACCTTTGCGTATCCGTTTCTTTGACAATAAGACGATAATGGAGAATCTTATATTTTCGTAGTGAAAACTTCATAGCACTCCGTAAACCTTTACATACAGGTACTCAAAATCCGGAACAAGGAGATCAACAAGTATCTTCACATCTTGTATACTCATGTGCAAGGACTCTGTACACACAGCCACACGGCAGTTGTATTGAATGGATAAAAGGAAATTTGATCATTTCTGATGGTTGTGGCAGCTCGTATTCATGCAACTGCAAAAAGGCGAAATAGACATGAGTCGTTTTTTTATTATGAAATTAATTAAGTATCTGACAAATAAGACACACGTGACGAACGTAATGTATCCTTTTTGTGGTGCCATCGCTTTTTACGGCTTTTAATAACAAAAAACTCAGCACACGTTCCCAGAACAACAACAGCCAGCATCAACAAAATGGCAAAAATTGAGTTTTATGCACCCATTATCAATGAACGAAGGGACAGACGGACTGATGGACGGACGGATGGACGGGCGGGCGAACGTACGCCGGCATCACCGACAAGTAGAGCATTTCATTATAGCCATGCCGCAGTGTTTGGTTTTGGGCTCAGCCCCTCCGTCAGGTGAATGCGGAGAGCGAGCGTGCTCGGTGGGATGTTGTGGGTAAGAAAACATATGCATCCCGCCGAACGCCGTTCGATGCCACTCACACCTCTTGGCTTTTGGCTTTCCGTAGTACACATAATAAGATGATGTCTTCGCTAATCACTTCAGTTCCAACCTTTCAGCCTTGCACAATCCATCGCTTAGACGAGCTCTTAAACACTTTTACAACCGTAAACAAGGTCACGTGTTGGCTTTATTTCACAGCGGCCCTCTCTCTTCCGTTCCGTTCCGTTCTATTCAGTTCTCTGCCCACTCCACTTGAGTTGTGTACTGCCATCAACCCCCGGCAAGGATTTCGTTACATGCCCATTGGCGTGTTCGATATTAACATAAACATGAATTTCATTATAGCCCATGTACGACATATGTATGCATACATACAACGGCGGCGCAATTGTTCCTTATCCTTCCCCGGCGCTGCCACGACGAGGCACTGATGCGGAGCGATGCACGCCAAGCGAGGTGGTCGTATCTGGTATCTCATGATTAGCCTTAGCAGAACATTGGATAATGTCTATTAATGATGAGCTGCTTCTCTCACACACTCACAATAGATGATATTTCATTTCATAATTATCAAAAAGCATTTGGCGTATAATTGGCGTTTAGGAAGTTTCCTTTACACTACGCTCGTGCCCTCGTTCATGCCTAACACTCGCTTGCACGTTCGGGGAATATCTTTATTAATGTCAGAAGAATGACGACACTGGAGTCAGTCCAACTATTTAATCTAATCATATCATCGTTAGTATTCCATGTACTCGTACTGGTGGCATTGGTGCAGCGCATTCTACGTTCAGCGTTCGTCACCGAAAGAACGTCGCGTCTTTTGTCTAAATGTCCTTAGATAAAACTGTTCAGCTGTCACTGCTGCGTTGTGAGTGTGAACTGACACATGCGCCCAGCAAGACAATGTTTAATAACCATCGAGTCGAGATATATCTCACGTAAAAACCACAGGATAATACTCGCAGGAAATCACGTCATTGCGAATTCACGTCGAATAGACTACAGTTGAATCCGACCACATAGCATTCCATTAACCAGATGCGTGATGATTGAATGCAATGGTTGGTTGGGGGAGTTCAGCACAATATGTTAATACTTAATTCGCTCAGCATTTTATTAAGGAACTCACGGAAAACATCTTTCAAAGCGGTGAGCTTGGCACGATGTAATTTTTATACTCATTCTATAGATTTTAGGTGGCTTAGAGGTAAATCTCTTTCGCACAGATTCGCCGGTAGTATTAATTACTTTATAATATATATAAAAATATTGTTGAAATGTTAGTATTACTTCCGAATTAAAAAATAAAAATGTGGTTGTAGCATCAATACAAACATGGATGGTGCGACAAAAGTACGAGGGCTGCTATATATATTTCTAGCCTAATAATGAAAATGCGAATATTTATCAACAAAAATGGTTTTATTGTCCTTCAAAGTATTCTCCAGCATGATTTATACACTTTTCTCGAAGCATTTTTCCACTCCGATTGAGACACCTCCAACACATGGTTTTTAACGCTTCAACAGAATCTTCTGGCGACGAAAATCGTTGACCATTCATTTTTTCTTGATGTGTGGGAATAAAAAGAAGTCCTTGGGTGCCAAGTCAGGCGAATGTGGATGCCAAGTCAGGCAAATGTACGGCGAATGGCCCATCAACTCGACGTTTTGGCCGGTCAAAAAGGCGCTGGTTTGAGCTTGCATTGTCATGGTGCACACCGATTCGTCTTCTCTTGTTCGTTTTTCGAATTTCTCCGAAGACTTCAGGCAAACAAATTGTGGTGTACCACTCAGAATTGGCCGTCCTACGTTACTAGATCGGAACAGTCGCCACTTGACCAGTTTTGCGAAGAAACAGGCGACCATTTGCTTCGAAGTGATTCTACCACGAACAACTTTCGTTGGATTTGGCTCGTCTTCAAAGACCCACACGGTCGATTGCTGTGTTGTTTCGGGCTCATACGCATAGATCCATGATTCGTCACCTGTGATGATCTTATAAACGTCTTTTGAAGCACTGCGTTCGTATTTTTTCAAAATTTCTTTGCACCAATCGACACGAGCCTTTTTTTGAGCGATTGTCAAATTGCTTTTTTACGGCCAGGTGTTCATGCAATATCGGATGTATGCTGGTGGAAGAAATGCCCAAGGATGCCTCTATCTCATGGCATTTCACATGACGATCTTGCATTAACAGTTCACGCAAGGCATCAATGTTCTCTGGCACAACGGCCGTTTTGGATGACCTTCACGACCTTCGTCTTTGAATGGGCGTCGGCCACGATTGTTGTGAAAAATTATCGCACGAAAATGTTCGCGAGTTAATTCCTTTTTTTGCCAAATTGATTTTTTCAAGTCACTGTAAACAGCACAAATAACGTCAAAACGTTCTAAGTACGTTAATGCTAAAAAAAAGTCAAACTTTCCAAGGAAATGTCAGATGACGCCAGGCAACACATATTGTTGATTAGGCCAGAAAAATATATAGCAACCCTCGTATTGTTTTTTTTTGGGTTTTATGTCGACCATAATATGATTACGACAATGATCTCGTATGATTGTAATTTTTATAAATTTGAATATGGTTTTGTGATACATACTATGGTTGTGAGAATCATTATATTGTTGTGTCCAAATATATTCAATATGAAGGTATTCTAATATTGTCACCTCTACCATCCTTTTTTCTTCGTGGACGTACCAGTAAAAACGTCATTAATTCAGCTAGGTCGAGTCTAATAAATCCTCCAATATTATAACAATTTTCATCTGTATGGCTCCTATGAATTTAACGGCCGGACTGAGGGGTCCACGAGAAAAACGGCAGTCTCTTTAAAATCTTAAAATTAAATCCATATTTAGATTCTTAGTTAAGTTTGGTACAATTTAAGCACTCATATATTGATACTTATAGCACTTGTCAACAAAATTTCAGACGTTATCTGCACGCAGAGAAAAGATATGGTTACTATATGGCCACCACAACAAATATATATTCTCTACAATAAAAGCAATATAGCCGCAACCATAGTGTTGTTTTCTGAATTTTATTTTGACAACAGTATGATTGCGGCAGTAATATTATTTTTGAAACTTAACAATACTATTTCTGCTAAATTTAGAAATGAAAATATGGGTGTAGCAGCCATGTAAATATTGTTGGTGCGACAAAAGTATTGTTGTTAAAGATATACGTTAACAATAATATGATTACGGCAATCATACCTTATGGTTAAGACTATGTGTGTTTTTTTGTACACCAAAACAAAACATACACACACGATGCAGTTCATGGTTGTTGTCCATTATAAAAAACAACAACAGTCGGAAGGTGAAATGTTCATTAAAAACGGACTCAAATGTGGCTATGAACTAATTGTAATACAATTTAAAATAACTTACTTAATAAAAATCTCTATTTTTGAATAAGAACATTATCCAATCTTAATAAATAATTTTGGGGATCATAGTATGGTTGAGTGTGAATCATACTATGGTTGTGAGGATCATACTATGGTTGTATTAGAAACATGTTATGGTATTGAAGATCATAATATGGTTGTGGATATAATAGTATGGTAAAGTGTGAATCATACTATTGTTGTGAGGACCAAAGTATGGTTGTAGAGATCAGAGTATGGTTGAGTGTGAATCATACTATGGTTGTGGGGATCAGAGTATGGTTATGTGTGAATCATACTAATGTTGTGAGGATCATAATATTGTTGTGCCACAACGATTTGCCCAACAATAGTATGATCCTCTCCAAATATTGTCACCCAACCATACTTTTTTTCTGCGTGTGGGTGTAGATGATTCCTTCGGGAAATAAAAGACTGTGGTATGTATAGTAAATCTCCAAAAACCTAGGGTCCTGGTAGGTCACAGTTACCAAGGAAGTTTTCATTTTGCAGTGCAATACCGTATGAAATAATTTAAAAAATATCACATTTTAGCGAATTATCGTGGTGAGATGTCTTAAGTGATCTCTTATTGAGATTATTTTCGTAGAACATTTAAATATCCCATCTCTAAGCTTAACGTGCCCTTTTCGTTTTGAGTATAAATATGTTCTAAAAATATGTTGCCCAATTATATCATATCAAGAAAATTCGCTGAAATGAAAAATATGTACTATTTGCTTACATACATACATATATCAAGTGGTATTGCACTGCAAACTGAAAACTTCACGAAGGATTCCTCCACCCCTCACAGAAAGTCTGAAATTTTGTTGATGATTGTTATAAATGTAGATATATTAATTCATTAATTGTAGCAAACGTAACTAAGAATCCAAATTTGTATCGGAACATTCTGCTCTAAACGCCACATATTACATCTCATTTAAACCAAATTTCGCTTAGAGCGTTACGGGAGGTCAACACTTATCTTTGGAGAAATTGGACAATATCGGTCTATGTTTTTGAATAGCTCCACACAAATGTCCCTCCCGACTCGAGGTCCTGCCGCACTAAAGGCCACATTGTCTGGCGAAATTTGTCAGGTCTGTGTTCAAATCTGCCTTAAATAATATCCTTGGTCAAATTTGTCCGGTCTGTGTTCCATATAACTATCCCTCTTAGGACAAATAGCCACGCCCCATCTGGTACCTCATACGCAAATGATCCTATTTTAGTGAAGAGCAGAACCCACATAACTTAAAGGCAGTGTTTTTGCATATGAAAAAAGTGGTTGACATGCCATATAACAGTACCTCTTGTGCAAATGTTCCGACAGTTCCGACCACTTTTGGTATTCTTATAATATCTCTTAAGCTATTCATACGTTCTATCTTAAAATCAGTGTTATAAAGTTTACTTTTTGCCAAATAATAGCTCTTCTGGTACCACCCACACAAATTACCCTGTTTCAGTGGAGAATAGAATCCTCACAACATTTCTCCAAGTGCCTAATATTCGCTTTAAATGCGAACTTCCCAATAATCTAAGGATTCTTAAATATAATTTCTTAAACAAATCAACAAAAAGCGTATAAAAATAGATAAAAAAGCACAAATAACTTTTGGGAAAAATCAAAACCAGTTTTAAAAGTCTTAATTCACAACATTCTAAATTGGGTCATATTGAAATAAGGTTTGCTGAAATCGGCTTTTATGCACGCAGAGAAAAAATATGGCTACTATATGGTCACGGCAACAATAGTTTGTTATCTGCAATAATAGTATGGTCGTCGCAACCATAGTACTGTTTTTTGAATTTCATTTTGACAATAGTATGATTGCGGCAATATTAATATTGTTGAAATGTAACAATAGTATTGTTGCCAAATTTAAAAATGAAAATATGGTTGTAGCAACAACATAAATATGGTTGGTGGAACAAAAGTATGGTTTTCATGGGTTTTATGTTAACAATAACATGCTTACGGAAATCATACTGGCAAAATTGTATTTTTTTTAATTTGATAATGTTATTTTTACGAATCTTACGCAATAATAGTACAAATAATTAAATTTTTTCGAAACAAACTACGAATTAGTAAAGCTGAAATATTTTAAATAAATACATTTTTTACTGTTTAATAAATCACTCCTATTATTACATAACTTACTTAATAAAATTCTCTTTTGTTAAATAACAACTTAACACAATCTTTACAAAAAATTTGGGAACCATAGTATGATTGTGTGTAAGTCATACTATGGTTGTGAGGATCATAATATGGTTGTACATTAAACATACTATGGTTATGAGGATAATAATATGGTTGTGGGGATCATATTATGGTTTTATGTGAATAATAATATGGCTGTGGGGATCATAGTATGGTTGTGTGTGAATAATTCTATTGTTGTGAGGACCATAATATTGTTATGGGGATCATGTTATGGTTTTGTATGAACCATACTATTGTTGTGATGATCATAATATTGTTGTGCCACAACCATATAACCAACAATAGTATGATGCTCTTTGAATATTGTTATCCCAACCATACTTTTTTTCTGCGTGTACAGTTTAGTGCTAATTAGTCTTAATAAAAATATTATTAGAACCATTGGGACTAATATAAGTAGTATCGCTGGTTTCCATATTTCTAGGAACCGTCAACATTTTAGATGGCTCATTAAATTATCCCTTGTTTGATGTGACTTCTGGATCGATTTCGAGCAGCTTGCAAATCCGGGTCAAACACCTTGAAGAAAGATATTTCATACCAATATCAATACGCCAAAAAGTTACTGAAAAAGTGTATTCCCACACCGACTAAAAGTCAGTTGGAAATCGGTTTGAAATACAAAAAATTGGAAAAACTAATTTAAGCCGCTCCGAAGCTTACCCTCTGTCAAGGATTTCGCCCCAATATAAAAAATGTTGCCGGCCTCTTTTCCATCAAATATAGGCAAGGGGGGCAGATGTAGCCTTTGTCTCCGTTGCTGCTTATGACAGGATAGTGCAAGCCCAATGTTAGGGACAAGCAACAACGGGCGATAGAGAAAGTAATTTTTTGGAAATGATGTAAAAATCATTTAGCAAGGTCGCTCAGGAAGGTCGCACAGGAGCTTCACATGATTGCAATATATAAAAGTAACAAACAAAGTCCAGGAATTACTTGTGTAGTATATATATATATATATATATATATATATATATATATATATATATATATATATATATATATATATATATATATATATATATATATATATATATATATATATATATATATATATATATATATATATATATATATATATATATATATATATATATATATATATATATATATATATATATATATATATATAAAATGTCACATCTGAAACAGCAAGGCTTGGTGAATTACCAGCCTTTACTCAAACCTTAGGGCATCTGAAGAAACCGCAAGTAAATTGAACCAATCGAAAACCCCCTTTTCAACGAAACCTGAATTTTAAGACATATGTATCTGGAAGCCTTATATCTTCTGAAAACACTAGTGAGACCGATTGAGAATTACATTAGGCCAACCATAGACCGAAGGATAATCAGATCTTTAGCATCCTACTAAAAGAGTGAGTCTACTGAGACAATCTGAATGAGAAGGGTCTCTCGCAGTCAAAAATTAAAGACGTAGGGGGGACTTTCAGCAACGTAACTGAAGGTACTACTGCTCGGGGCACGGAAAGTGCAAAATATCGTACCTCGGTGCAGCACTGGCCGGTATGCTTAATTTCAGAATCAAGCTATAAGACTGATATGTCCATTGGACTTCAAGATTTGCATTGTGCTCTGAATGTTTACTGTTATATGCGGAAATTGTCTTTTCTTTGCTGAAATTGTCAGACATAAGAAGTCCACATACTGCTATTCTCTAGGTAGGGACCAAAGAACGGCTAGTCTGGGCATCACGGACGTACTGCGTGCCACACCCGCTAGTACACTCAATGTAATGTTAAATTCACTGCCGATGAACATCATAAGTGGACAAATTGCTGTCACAATGAAAGTAGGAATAAGAGAGCTGAAAGGATAACGAAATAGAGTAATCCTTAATATGTACGAGTGTAATGCCTAATAGTTCTCTGGCAATCTTGACAACACTCGTGCGCAACGCCTTTATCAAGCGGATAACCATACACTTGTATCAGACGTCGATGAATGGATCTGTTAAACTCCTGATGTCACTTTGTATACTAAAGGTTTAATATTTAACAAAAAAGTATGTCATGGATGCAAAAGTTGATACAATTTTACCTTTTTAATTTTAGCTTTAAATGTACCCTGGTACTACCGCGACTCATTTAGTACAATATAGAATTGCTTCCATTTTCTAAAAATCATGGTTCTCATTCGAATAAAAATTATTGATAATTTTTAAAAACAAATTTGAATTTTCTACTGAGCTTACCCGATTTGAATGAAGTTTATATAAAGCTCCCATAAAACAAATAGTGTTATTTTTTCCACTCCCCTCGCATTTTCTAGTATAAGTATATTGATTGGGCATCAAAAATAATATCCGTGCAAAAAAATTTTCGGATGAAAACCGGCCAGATCGTCACGACTTTTAGCCCTAAAAATGGAGTAAAACTAGTTGAAAGCTTTTCGAAAAATACACAGACGACTTTCGAAAAATACACCTTAAGCATCTGTGTTGCAAATATACAGGCAAACATTTTTCTCTTACACAATTTTTGACCTAGCTATGACCCTTCATGGTGTTTGCAGAGGTCAAACTTAAAATTTGAGTCAAGATTTTTTTCAAATATAAATTAGTAATTTTATTTATAAACGTGACGGACAGGCCGGTTTACCATCCGGTTGAAAACAATTTTGCACGGATATTATTTTTGATGCCCAATATACTAGAAAATGAGCGGGGAGCAAAACGAATAACACTTTTTCATTTTTCTATGTATTTCATGGGCGCTGTACTTAGTATAATACATACCTTAGCGTAAGTCTAAAATATGGGCCTCAGGAGGCTAACCCTATTATCAATCATGATTCATATAATTGTTGTCAAACTCGGATCGTTTGTACTATGTAATTCGGATTAACAATTTCCGACAATCAGTTTAATTCTCGAGTTTGGCGTATGTTAATCGACTTTCAGAGACTTCAAACTTTTTCGCAATTTTTTCTTTTGACTTTTGACTTCATAAAAAATGGCAATATAAAACGGCCATTTTATATGAAGTCATTTTAATGTAATTATAAATTCTACATATGTGGGGGGATCCCGAAACAAAAAAATTGTGTCTTCAATTGCCGGAAGCAAAAGCATTTTCTTCAAACCTACGAAGACTTGATTTAGAGCAATTCAGTAGTAGGACGGAAAAAGTATATAAAAATGATGTGAGTCTTTCCTTTAAATAACATTTAAGTCATAGGTTGTTCAGTTCTACCAAATATGATGGACAGCCCGTTAAGTACAGGTTAGGTTAAAATAAAAATCAAACTTAGTCTCAACAATCCATCATCTAATTCTTAGGCAAACTTATAAAATTAGTTCACTTTAAAATATTTTCTTTTAACTTAAAGTTAAAAAAGAGATCATGTTAAAACGAAAGCCCTAAAAAGAAGTCATTCCTTCCCGTCACAGCAGCACTTCTAATCAACCGGAGTCCTGTCATGGTGGACTCTATCAAGTGCGCATGTTATTATCTCTTGTCTGCTCTACTGGACCCTAATATGTCATTGTGACCCGAAATCCAAATAAGGTGAACATGAGCTATTGTGTTACGACGTAGTGCAAATATATGAGGCCAGTTTGGATGTCAGAGTTTTTATTTATACTCACTATGGTAAAAACCCAAAGCAGTCTATTTGAAAAATGTTAATATAAAGATAAAAAGTCTTTTATTGAGACTCGTAACACTAACATTGTTCTAAAAACATGTTCAAATTTATAAAAATTATTATTGTTTGCATAAAACGCACAGAACAATACTTTTGTCGCACCAACCATATTTATATTGATGTGTTAACCATATTTAATTTTTAAATTTGGCAACACTACTGTTGTTACATTTCAACAATAGTAGTATTGCCGCAATCATACTGTTGCCAATTAAACAGTTCTGTGGTTGCGACCAACATACCTTTACATATATCAGAGAACATATTATTGTTGTCATGACCATATAGCAACCATATCTTTTCTCTGCGTGCGTATGGCCAATAATGCCAGGAATATCAGGCATTCCGTAATGGATTATACAATGTTATACTGTGTGGATTTTGAAAGCCTTCCGCAAAATAATTACCCAAACTTTATCAAACTCACTTCAGCAGTATACAACTAGTGGAAATTGTTTTTCTTTGTCAAACCCGCGCAGTGAAGCTTTTATCTCCAGCTGCGTATTTTTGAGCTTCCGTTCGAACTCCCTGTCTTAAATTTTAATTTGCTATGATGCTAATTGTTTAAGCTTTTAGGGTAGAAGGGGCATTCCACAGCGGTTTTCATTCGATAATTTTTTTACAACAAAAAATATATATTTAGTTTCTGTGGGAAGCCGGAGTCGGTCCAAGAAACGTAGTCCGGAGTCGCTCTAACGCTCGGAGTCAGAGTTGGAGCTGACCTGATTATAGGGACGGAAACGGCCAATGAAAGCAATCCAATGGAGAGAAGCGAAAATTGAACTGACGAGTGCTTTAGAATTGTTAAATCAGATAACAGTCATATAGATAACGACAATAACAACGTTGAGACAGTTTCTCTTTAATACGGTTTGTTCGTATCCGTGGCCAAACACGTTATTCTGTCCCCGTAAAGAGTTACCTTTGAACGAATCCACTTAACGCGTAACGCGTAACTGAACGCTTCATTCAAAAGCCGACATTTTTTTAAAGTCAAAAACGAATGTAACACTTTAACTAAACATGTACATAGATTGTATCCGTCATCTAAGCCATCTCTTATGGCTTTTCTGCTTGTTTAATTTAACTTTCACGGAACCAAAATGCAATAACTTTTTTTATTTTATATTTTCAGTAGAAACAAAAAAATAAACTTGAAGAATCTGACATTTTGTAGAACAGTGATGCCAATTATCCAATTACCCGGCATCATGATAAAAGCAGTGTGCAGCCACGAAAATCAATGTCACTTTGCCATTTTGTTGTTTAATGTCAAAAAAAAATTGTTTTTGTTCAAACGTGGTTTGGTTTAATCTGTAATAATGTATACTACAGTAAAATTAAATAAAATAAATAGTGAGATACCCTACACCACTCTGCTATTCAGAAATTAAACACCTCTGTCTTGAGCTTGGTTGTGCGGGAGCTATTCGAAAACATGAACCGATGCGGTTGGTCATTCGTAATGCTCTGTGCGAAATCGAATGTAATATGTGGCTTTTAGAGCTGTAGGTTCTTAATATGTATAATATCAAAATATGGACCGATGGGGACTATTTTAATAGGTTTCGCCCGGGGGCCAAACTTGTAGAATGTACTTCATTTTATCGAAATCGGTTCATAATTGCGACCTTTACTTTTATTACAACCAACAGAGACAAACGGACGGAATGACGGACATCGCTCAATGAAATCAGACAGTGTTTCTGAGTCTATCGGTATGCTAAACATAGGGTCTAGCTCCATTCTGTTAAGCTGTTGCAAACATCAGCCCTAAGTCATAATACCCCGTACCACAGTTTACAGATTTTTAAGTGACTTCTAGAGCAGAATACATTTCGATAACTTCCATCTTTGTCCTCAAAATTTGAGTTTCATCAAGATTAAGTGTAGTATGTGGCTTCGAGAGCTAAAACTTAAAATCGAATGAACACATGGGAGAATGTGGGAGAAATATCCAAATCTCACTCGATTTTCATCAATTTCAATAACGTCAATCCCCTTCTTGGTCCAAAAAACTAACGTGTGCCAGATTTCATCAAGATTGGATGTAAATCGGATGGACATAGTTAAAAGGAATCAGCTGGGCGGTATACTTAAAGAAGGGTCTAGCTCAAATATTTTTGGTAGTTACGAATATTTGCCATAATAATTACTTATAATTCCCTGTCGCACACAGTGGTGCAGTAGTATTAAGTACACATTTAAAATGACTATTGAAAACATCGTATAACTCAGTAGTTGAAAATGAAAGAGGTGACCTAATGTCGAAAGCTATTACACAGAAATCTGCTTCACTTGAGATTGCAAAACGCGTCATAGGAACTATTTGTTTTTACGATTTTTAATTTTTGTAGACTCTTTTAGTCAGAAATAGTTGCGTTTAAATGGAATCAGGGTATTATTTACATACTCGAATACCACATTCATCTCTATGAAATTCTTACATCTTCCACCAACTTGGACTTGAACAGCCTCAATTATTTTATTTTTTACATTTGGGCAAAACGGTAAAGGTTCATTAACATTCTGCAACACATTGTGCGGACACTAAGTAAACAATCATTGGATTTGAATGATCCCTTTAATAGACGCACGTCTCCTGTTCCCTTTTCACTGCACAAATGTAATCAACTGCTTTCGACTTGTCACCCTCACTTTGTGGCGTTTGATGTATTATTCGCTTCATTTGACCGACAGGTCTTGACAAATAAAATACTTTTTGTCAAAGACAAATATGTAAACACACACACCCAGATGCACACCAACACACATACATTCGCACTTCAAGCACACGTCTCTCAACAAAGGACGAGAAGAACGCACGTTGACTTGTTTAAGCAAAGGATAACACAAAAAAGGACGAACGCACGCTAAACAAAAACACCCGACTGCCACAGAATCTACCCGCCACAGAATCTACCCGCCACAGAATCTACCCGCAATTATTGTGGTCACATCGAATACACCGCCGACCATGGCCAACTGCACCAATTAGTGAGACCGACGAACGCACACAAACTCAGTTGGCATCGCCACTGTAGCCGCCGTACGCCAACTGTGAGCCAGAACTTTCTCAAGATCAAAAGCGGAGAAGCTATTCACACTGTCTACTTCGTTATAAAGTCTGTTTCTCTGCCGCTCGGCCGCTTTCGACAGATACGTTTTTCATTAACGTGGTACATCGTGTGCGTCTGGAACAGTTTTCGGATGGATGTCAAGTACTGGAACTGATTAAAATGTGAAATTTTCAATTTTCTTTACTAAAATCATATTATTCCGCACTGGTTGCAACGTAAATGAATATCCTGTGCGCGATTGCCGATACACACACGCACGCGGACACACTACATACAGCATTCAACCCCACATTTGGGGGCAGTGTGTATTTCCAAACAGGGCAGTCAAGTTGACAATAATCGAGTTGACGTTTAAGTATGTTTGACAATACAATTTGATGTTGAGACTCACACATTACCCTCATGCCATTTATAAGTTGCAACCAAGGGCGTAGCCAGGTAGGGGCAGGTAGGGGCAAATGCCCCAACCTAAGCCAAATGTCCTCGAAAAAATCTGCGTTTTTTAAGAAAAAAATCATCTTTGTCAACAACAACAACAACAACAGACAATGACACCCACATCACCCATAGCAACAGCAGCAACCAAAGCAGAACAAGAAAAGACGTTACACAGCTACAACACACAAGATACGTCACCCACATCACCCATAGCAACAGCAGCAGCCAAAGCAGATCAAGAAAAGCCGTTACACCACACATCACTGATATCTACCCTAACAACAACAACCAATTGGTTTTATAAAACGCGAAATCAATGATAAAAATTTATAAAATCAATTTAATTCGATGTTTCTCTATTTTGAGAAACCAAAAAATGATACTTTTAAAGTATCTCTCAATATTCTAGTCAATAAATATGTCCTACTTTTTTTAAAAAAATGTCCTCGTTTTTTCAAAAATTTCTGGCTACGCCCCTGGTTGCAACAGTTGAAAACGGTGTTTTCATAGCAAGTTTCATCATTCCCATTTAATCATACTGTAATCGACTGACTACTTTAAATTTATTTTCTGTTCCCAGTAAGAAATATGTGCATTAATCTATAATCGAGCCATAAAGGAGTAATGACTTGTTCATCCATTCGGAGTAATCAGCGAGCAATCGAAACGTTTTTGTTTTGATTTGCTAAAACCATTTGTCAAAGTTAGAAAAAACAAAGTTGATGCCTCGCTTAATACTCCAACTACATCAATAAGAGACTCATCAATGCCTTTTTGTTATTCTTTTTTTTTGTTTGACTTAACTGTGGTTTCGTCATACACTACTTCCCTTGTCCTTCTTTCCAAGATCAAAAGAAGTTTTAATTCTTTACTCCATAAGGAGCAAAAGTAGTGCTCGCTTTCGCGAACATGAAGTGTTACAAGCCGAAAAAAGTATGGTTGTGGTGACAATATTCGAAGAGGATAATACTATTGTTGGGTATATGGTTGTGGTACAACAATATTATGATCCTCACAACAATAGTATGATTCAAACACAACCATACAATGATCCTCACAACAACAATATGATTCACACATTACCATAACCGTAGTATGATTCACACTTAACCATACTATGATCTTCACAACCATAGTATGATCCTCACAACCATAGTATGTTTTACACACGACCATAGTATGATCCTCACAACCATAATATGATTCAGACGCAACCATGTTATGATCCCTACAACCATAGTATGATCACACACAATTGTACTTTGATCCCCAATATAATTTATTAGAATTTGTTTAAGTTGTCGACAATAGATTTTAATTATGAAAATTATTAAAAAAATACATTAAATTCAAAATAATAGGAGTGATTTATTTTACAGTAAGTAAATAAGTTTAAATAAACGTAAGCGTTTTTATTAAAAATATTTCAGTTAAACAAAGCCAAAGCAGCCTGTTTAAAACAATTTTAATTTCGATAAAAAAAGTACTATTATTGCATTAAATCGGTACCAATAACATTTGTTCTTTAAAGCATATTTAAATGAAGAAAAATTACAATCATACAGTATGATTGCCGTAATCATATTATTGTTAACATAACACGCAAAACACAATACTTTTGTTGAACCAACAAAATTAATATTGTTGTTATAACCATACTTTCATTTTTAAATTTGCCAATAATACTATTGTAACATTTCAACAATATTAATATTGCACCAATTATACTATTGGCAAAACTAAATTCAGTTAACAATGCTATGGTTGCGACGAACATACTTTTATCGCCGAGAACATATTATTATTGCCGTGACCATGTAGTAACCATGTTTTTTCTCTGCGTGTAGAAAGGAGTACAAAATGCATGAGGCTCGGAGTTTTATGGAGTAATCCATTGCTCGATCGCGATCCAAGATTAATCTTTGGATGATTCTATTTTTTACTGGGTTGTTAGACCTGCCCTAAATTCGTTCCACAATATGTGTATGTAGTGTCAAACTCTGTACAAAATCAATTTTAGTAAGCGCAGACAAATCGCCCATCAAGAAGCCATTTAACGGTCAGTTTTTATAAAATAAATTCGTCTGAGAAGAAGGGAAAATAATTGTTTTTTTTTTGGAAATCAGACGAATTGGATCGTCAAGACATTTACAACTACATTAAAGTTCATATTTTTATTAAAAAATATTTCAAATTTGAAACTTCAGTTCGTATTACAAAAACCCAAATTCACGGAAATAAATTTTCCGTCGTGTTTAAATAAAACGAGCGAAACAAGAGTACAAAGTCAGAGTATACTGGACTGGTCCCTTATGATGTGTGGAGCTAGATCGGATGATGAACATCTACGACATCACGACATGAGTACTCGTAATCCGGCGTTATTCAGGCGTATGTTTTCTCTACGTGTAACAGGTTGCATAGCTCTCCTAGCTAACAAGTCATGTACGACCCTATCACATTTAGTGTCAAAATGCAAGGAAGAACTCACTAAATTGTGCATCACTTCTAATGTGACTTTCATATGGATTCCAGGAACCTATATGGGAGATGAACGGGTGGACTAGGTGGCAAGAACTGGATCAGCCCCGAACTAATATCTTCAGCGATAGGGGAAATAAAAGGGCAAATACATAAACATTATAATGGAATTGCAGCCTCGAGCAGGAGTGCTTTGGAAATGTGCAGGATATATTAACAAATCTGCCTAGAATTAGATAGTAGGAGGACAAAATCTCTCTTCGTCCACTACAAGCGCGACACTTGTTGAAGCTGATTAAATAAATCAGTTAACGATCATTGCCGCTACTGTAGCAAGTGTTAAGAGGAGGGACGGTTGAACACTTCCTCTGTGACTCCCCTGTCTAGATTTCTGGAGGAATTGTCCTGCATTTCTGCAATGGACCCGAACGACGTTCTCAGTTTTCTCAACCATGCGGGATGGTTTTAAAAAATAAACATGGATGATAGAGGTTTTGTATTCAGCGTGATGAGGCGGTACTCTAAACGGTCTGTATAATTGAAGCTTCTTGTAGCGGTCACGTAAACTAACCAGCCAATTAAACTGGACATTGATTTTATTCTGAAAAAAATGTTTAACAATCTGTATATTTTTTGACCAAATGGGCGTGACGTTCCATTTACTTTCTGTCCAGGTTATGTTTTTATTATCATAATTAAAAAATAAAATATGGTCTTTCAAGGGCGGTGCCTCACCACATGCTCATCATGACCTTAGATATCCAGCTAAAATAACCAGACCGAGGGTTGCATAATGTACAAATTTCGCAATGATCAGAGCAAAGCGTGATGAAACATTTTTTAGGAAACATTTTTTAGGAAATTTTGTAATTTTTCCAGAGGCAGACTCAGTTCTTTGAACTCTTAACCGATCTTGGACTAACCGTTGTAGAATTAACCAAAAACCGGTGCACACCTCAGCAACTTAACTTTAAGATTAATACCTGTAGTTTGGTTTTACAAATCGTCTTAGATTTTTACAACGATCAGGAACATGTATACTTTCTACGGTCTCCGATAAGTATTTCGAGGTGTTGCAAACCGAGAGAAAAAGTTAATGTATACTCCGTCCAATGATGAAAGGTATAAAACGAGTCATTTAATTTTAGACTTATGAACACTTTCTCGACAAGTACCGTAAAATCCTAAAATAACTACAATATTTCATTCGAATTAAATGTTTCTGCCCTAGTACTCACAATTAATTCGTTTTGAAAAATTGTCGAGGGCTTTTTATACCCTGCACTGCTTACTAGATTATGATTTAGTTTTATTGCGAATGTTTGCAATTACTACAAAAATTAGGCTATACCTCCCGTTCAGTGTACCGATTGACTCTTAATCTCGAGCTGAAACCCTAACCGGTTAACCCGCATAATTGTCGTTGACTGTTGGAGGTATTTATAAAACTACTGATAAGACATAAGAACCGGTTAACGGGCTGGAAAAAAAACCTAAACGTATTTTTTTCATTTTTTTAATAAATCAAAATATTGGGTGATGTGTCTAAAGGTATTTTTTCAGAACAAAAATAAATATAAAAATTCAAATCAAGTGTGGAATCTTTATTGGAAATTTGAAAGGACATTTTATGGCATTTATTTTTTGAAAATAAATACCTTCAAATATTGGCTGCAACTACGCCTCAGGGCTTCCTTTCTAAGGGTCCAATTTTGGATGACTCGTTCAAGCATTTCGACCGGAATGGCTTTAATGTCACGCATAATGTTGGCTTTCAAAACCTGAATCGTAGTTGGTTTGTCAACATAGACTTTGGACTTTACGTAAGCCTAAAGAAAAATGTCTAAAGGTGTGATATCACTCGATCTAGGCGGCCAAAACGTGAAATTAGCTGCTTTCAAAAATTTATAGATGGATCACCCTATATAAAATGACGTAAGTGAAGCAATAGGTCTTTTTACCGTCAGAACGTTTGCCAGTCCATACACTGTTTTGATTACAGATTTTTCGCCAATATGAATCGGTTTCTATAAAACTTTGAACATTGGCAGTATTGGGCCAAAGGCGAACACTGTTAAGATTGGTCTTTATCCGCCCATGTTTTAAAATAGCCTTCATACAAACATCCCATATTTCTTTAATTTTGCAAAGAGCGTTCCAGTCGACCAATTACCAACTGGACTGTGTACTTAGTAGGGACATAAATACCGTTACAACATTGAACACACCCATTTTAATAGTAGAACTGAACATACCCCGTTAATGTCATATGGGCTTTGAGAGCTAACCTCAATGGCGTTAGTCTGTAACGGGATTTTAAAATTGTTTCAACTTTCATCATGGAGTGGTCAGATAATGAGAACCGTGCGGCTGTAATAGCGCTTTTCAAGTGTGAAATGAAAAAAGCGATATTTTCAAAACGCTCCGGCCACTAGGGATTACCCTCATGTTCGTCTACCGATGCATAAAACTGTTTGAGGAGACTGGAGATGTATAAGACCACCTCTCTTTGAACACCGCATGTCATCAAAGCCGTTAAATCAAGAATTCACAGAAATCCGCTCCCAAAACAGAAATCATGGCCCGTGAGATGAATATCACGCAAAAGCCCATGAGTCGAATCATTAAAAAAGACTTGGGGCTTCAAACGACTTAAAGGACATTTATCGACAGCAGCTTTAAAAAAATAGGATTGAAAAATGCAAACGTCTTTTGGTGAAGCACGCTGATAACTTGCACAGAAAAATTTTGTTCACCGATGAAAAAATTTTTACCCTTCAGGAAAAATTTTACCAGCAAAATGATAGAGTATATGCGCGGTCATCTAAGGAAGCATCTGAGCTGATCCCAAGGGTGGAAAAGGGTCATCACCCAGCTTCAGTCATGGTTTGGTGGGGTGTCTCTTACGATGGGGTCACTGACCTGCATTTCTGCGAACAAGGAGTCAAAACATCGGCCAAAGTTTACCAAGAAACCGTTTTGGAAGCTGCTGTGAAGCCTCTTAACAATTCCCTGTTTCAAAACCAGCCATGGACTTTCCAGCAGGATTCTGCGCCGGTCCATAAGGTTAAAACGTCCCAGGTCTGGCTTCGAAACAATTTGCCAGCGTTGATTTCCTCTGAAGAATGGCCCACAGGCAGTCCAGATTTGAACCCATTGGATAACAAATTGTGGACGGTTTTAGAGGACAAAGTTTGTCACAAAAGATACCCCAACATTGGATCTCTTAAGACTGCTTTGGTTCGAGCTGTGACCAATTTTTCAATGGACGAGGTTCGTGCAGCTATTGACAATTGGCCAGTGCGATTTAAGGCGTGTATAAAGGCAAAGGCGGACATTTCGAATAAGTAGATTCTTTTTGGATACAATATACATCAATAAATATATAAAAAAATATTTGGTCCAAAAACATTCAGTACTTTTTATTTTACAGCATAAAACGTGTGTATTTATGTCCCTACTAAGTATATCAGTCCATGTTTTTACTTTCTACCTACATAACGAACCCAACATCCCATTTGGGAACAAAAATTAGCGAGCTGTGCACGATATAATTCTTATGCCGGCTTCGAGTTGATAAGACAAGGTTGTACATGGCACAGAGATTAATAGCTTACTCGTCAAGTCGACGGCATTTATGTATTTGAAAATTCTTGACATGTTGCTTTCAGTGCTACCGCTGACAAATTTGAAAAAGTATTGAAAAAAAAAATTGGCATGGTTTTTTTGAAAGTGTCACCAAAAGTGACATAGCTATTTTAGTACCTAGACTGGATCGAAGCTAAGTGCTTAGGGGCTCAACAAATTATTTGTTTAAAATTTTGTATCTGAGATTCAAGTAATAATAGATAGTCGTAGTCAAAGACGCCTCTTCAAAAACACCACTTATGTTCTTGCCATTTTGTTGGCACAACGATAACTCTGGTTATTTCTCAGTCCTGCTCTGCTCTCACTTGCGCAACAGTTGTGTACACTAAACATCACATATGATTAGGCGTACACTGAATTTTGGCATTTTCGTTCGTATGTGTTTCTGTTGTAAACTAACAAAACAAGGAAGGACACTGTAATTCCAGGATGATTTTCTAAAGTCGTCCGCTGCTTGCTATTTAAAAATATGTAGTGCAATCGACAAAGAGAGACAAAAAATAGGCTTTTGTACCCATGAGCTCTTGTTTCGCCTATAGACGACCCTATGGTAAACAAAATGTTTACTAATGAATTTAAATGTACTTACGAGAATAAGAAACCGGATCAACAATCATAGACATTCTCAGCGGGTACCTCATCGAGCTTTGTAAGAGATCGCACTATACGAGTTGTTGCAGATGTGTCGAAAGAAGCAAGTGTCTTTTTATGTCAAATCGGACAAAAATAGATGTCTCCAATTTTTCTCAAAACTTCAGGATATAATCGCATTTAAAAAGATTTTTACGTGTCTTGGGGAAAATATCCAAAAAATTTGCCAACAGCTATACGGGCCTTTGAATTTCGTCAAATCCTTGAAAACGCGGCTAACTGTTGTTAACTCATATTCTAATATCTCAGAAACAGCTTAACCGATTCTATAGCTTGTTTTAAAGGTTTTAAGGAGACTTTTATTTTAAGTAAAGAATTCATGAACAATTTGAATATTTTTTTGTGATTTTAAATTTCTTATTTTGCGCACGGTTTTTAAAAAAATTTGACAGCCATATTGTTTTCAAAATAAGTTCAAAATCATTCTAAATGTGTTATCAATGTTCTCTTAAGTTTTTTTCTGGAGAACAATGGATTGTATTACATTGTATACATAGCTCGTAACAACATAACTACTACATGAACACGTTTGTGTGGGTGCTACTAGAATTAGGCGTGGCAACCACTTTTGTATTAAGCGTAAACAATAGGAAGTCAACTTTTGGCAGGATACAAAATTTAAGCGAAATTTATGCATTAGGGAAAATTGTATATCCCTTTCAATCCCTGTAAATAAAATGATAAAAAAATTCCTAAATCTTATTAAATAAAATCTTATTAAAGAGAAATATGTCCAGCAATATTCAGACAAATTGAAGACATGTGAAATAAAAACTCATACATAGGCAGGTGCACCGCAATTATCCTTATCCGTATTCAAGGAAAAGCGATTGAGCTGATAGGTACAAGAAGAGTATCCAACTCTATTTAACTTTCCAAATATTGAGTTCTCTGGTGAAAAAAAATCTCAATGCAACATTTTATTAACTCTCAAACTAATCGTGTTTTCTTTACTGGACACATGACAAAAATTTGAGACTACGAACGGCCACCAGGTGTAATTTTCCATCTCAAGTAATAGCATGGGCAGCTGTGACCATCGATGGACGTTGTCCAATCGTTTTCATCGAGCCTGGTGTCAAAGTCAAGGCGACTTATTATCGGAAAAAAGTTTCGGAAGCTGCTTTAGAGCCGTGGTTATGCAAACATTTCGGTCGTAGACCTTGGGAGTTTCAACGAGACTCGGCACCGTCTCATCAAGCTCGTATGCAAAATGGTTAAAAAACCATGTCCCACACTTTATTTCGTTCACACAATGGCTTTTAAACTCGCAAGATGCCATTTTAGAGAGCAAGATGAGCCCTAAAAAATATGCCAGTATGGATGCGCTGAAGAAAGCCATTGTAAGGAAATAGGTCAAAATAACGAGAGATCATATTTGCAGAGCATGAAAATTATTTTTTTAAACGATCGAAGGCCATAGTCAAGACAAAAGGTGTCTAAATTACAAATCCAAACATTTTGTAATTTTAATTAATAAAAAAATAAATTCACACTAAAAAAGTAGACATTTAGTAAATTCGGCCGGGCAGAATCCACCATGGATTGCGTTGTGGTATAGCATCGACAGTATTGGGTCAAACCTCTTATATAGAATTATTGTTATTTGCGGACTCGTGACGAAACGTGATGGTTTTTTAATACTCATATGTCCATATTTAAGGCAGACCGATTTTTGGCCTATATGGGCCAGTCCGAGTTTCAAATTGGAACAAATCTTAAATGAGAATAACTATTTAGGTTTGCAAGACTGGGGTACATAGACCACGGCCTTAGGACAATTAAGCCAAATCGTTGAACTAATATCATACTCAGATTCCTTAAAAAAATTCCAATGTTTCTGAGTTCATACAGTGCTGCATACTACATTTGCAACCATGTCACCAGTTGGACCAAAATCGTCATTATAATAAAAATCATAATACTAAAAGTACTTTAAAAGCAACGTTGTTGTTTATTAATTAGTTTTTAGGGATTGTGTATCATTAATTACTTATCGAAAACGATTTGTTAAACAAACTGATCAACACTTAATTTTGCGGCAGAAGGTTTTATAGTCAACTGAAAATCAACTTGCTGATCACGAATCTGGCACCGATTCACCAGATTCGCTCTAGTTTAGGAGATATTTACATAAATCGTTAATTTCGGACCTGCTGGAAACTAAAAGTCGTTTTGACTGCATTTTAATATCTTTTTGGATTCGTCGAATAGAACTATTGTCTCCAATCTTATTACCAAATAACTAGCAACATAATCCAATCCCAATAAATAATTTTGGGGATCATAGTATGGTTGTTGGTGGCACACGATGTTAGTTCATATACTTATAGTTCACATAAACTGCTTGGCCGACCTTATTTTTGAAGAACTACGGCCCATAAACCGAGCCAAACAGTCACTTTTTGTGGATGCATCGACTTTGCAACAATCACTCGTGGATTCTCACATGACCTTATACTGCACTTCTGCTTGTTAACGAATCCACTGTGAACACATTTGATTGATTATGCTGAATGGGCGTTCAAATCAAAATTCCCAGTCTTTTACCCTCACATAGCTCTGCTTCATTATTTTTTTGTTTTTTTAGATGTGGATTTTTGATGTATTGAGTTTTAATACGATTTTTAAAAATCAAGCCCAAAATTAAAAATTTATTAATTATCGAAAAAATAATCTTGTTCAAAACTTGTTTACTAGCATTTAATTACTTCTTAATACCTTTAAAAGGTGTAGAGCTCTAAAATCGGTTGAGCCCATTACGGGATGGTAGCATTTAAATATACACTTGTTAGACTGGGTGTCGTCGGTGTTGTAGAAATTCAAAGGCCAATGTTTCTGCACGCAGAGAAAAGATATGGTTACTATATGGTCACGGCAACAATAGAATGTTCTCAGCAGTAAAAGTATGATCGTCGCAACCATAGTTTTGTTTTTTGAATTTTATTTTGACAATAGTATGATTGCGGCAATATTAATATTGTTGAAATGTAACAAAAGTATTGTTGCCAAATTTAAAAATGAAAATATGATTGTAGCAACAATATAAATATGGTTGGTGGGACAAAAGTATTGTTTTCATGGGTTTTATGCTAACAATAACATGATTACGGCAATCATTCCGGCAAAACCTTATTTTTTTTTTAATTTGACTATGTTGTTTTTACGATTCTTACGCAATAATAGCAATAAAAATTAAATTTTTTCAAAAAAACTACGGATTAGTATAACTAAAATATTTTTAATAAATTAATTTTTTTACTGTTAAATAAATCACTCCTTTTGTTACATAACTTACTTAATTAAATTCTTTATTGTTGAATAACAACGTATTCCAGTCTTTACTAACAATTTTTGGGATCATAGTATGGTTGTGCGTAAGTCATACTATGGTTGTACGTTAAAGATACTATGGTTATGAGGATCATAATATGGTTGTGGGGATTATAGTATGGTTGAATGTGAATAAAAATATGGTTGTGGGGATCATAGTATGGTTGTGTGTGGATGATTCTATTGTTGTGAGGACCATAATATTGTTATGGTGATCATAGTATGGTTGTGTGTGAACCATACCATTATTGTGATGATCATAATATTGTTGTGCCACAACCATCTAACCAACAATATGGTGCTCTTCGAATATTGTTACCCCAACCATACTTTTTTTCTGCGTGTGTATGTACAAATTTATCGATTGACTTAAACCGAACCAACTAAATATGTTCTTAATTTAATGAAGATCGCTTTGTTTTGAGGGAATATCGAGACATGGGCCAATAAGGCTCGTTTTTATACCCTCCATCATACATAAGAGCGTATATTCACTTTGCCATTCCGTTTGTAACAATCGAAATACTGTCCGGACATCCCATAAGGTATTTTTCAACAGAAGGCCTGAGTTAACCTCTGAAAACATTTTTGTTTTTGTATTATTTTCGGGGTTGTTTTCGCTTATATTATAAGTACATTATGTTCGGCCAGGTTATATTTGCAGGGCACATTACGATGTGATTGGGAAAGGGGGCTTGACTCCGTCTATACAACCCGAACTTTGAAAGAGCATATCTCATGAGCAATTGGTGAAATAACGATGATATTTGGAACATGTGACACTGCCTTCATGGCAATCATCTAGCCTGAAAATTTAAAAACGCTACATACGAGTATATGTAATGTTTGACACACACCCTAATTTTAAAAAAAACCGGTGCCATGTATTTTTATACAGTGTTCATATTTGACAGAAATCGATGATGGATTATTTGTTATCATTGTACCAGGAGACGAATTTCATCAATTTAGGATGTTTGTACTACTCTAGGACCTAGAATTGGGCCTAAATTTATATGGCATCGATTTCAAAATCTACTTCTATTTTTTCAATTTCAATAGTGAACTGGACCCACTTTTAAGTATACCGATAGACTTGACATACGCGATATGGACGAGACCACTGATGAAAGTGCGCTGTCTAAAACTTTTGATATTTTTATAGGAAAACAAAAAGGTGAACTTGTGAAAATCCTTTACATGAGGGCAGAGCTGCCAGTGTTGACGATTTATCGTCATTTTTAAAAATCCAACGAATTAGACGAAGAATTTCTGCCACCTCAAAGAATTTGTGAAAAAAGAAAGCGGAATATGTATATTTGCATTCGTTAAGCATAGAAGAACAAATTCCTTTATTTTTTTTAGAGTTGAGTTTTATGTAGAAATTAAAAAAATCGATATAAGACATGTGTAGTTAGTTGTTCACAAATGTTGTATCAATAAAAGCAAAGGTAATTAGGCTATGATTGACATTTCCATCCAGCTTCAGAAAAAGGAAAAAATAAAGATAAATTTTTGATTGTTGTACAAATTTTAACTCATTTTCTCCGACAAAAAAACTTCAAACGACTGTTGCTACTAACGAAAGGCAAAATCAAATTGGCCTGTGTAAAGCCTCAGGTTATGTTTACGTTGAAAATTAAATCGCGATTGTCGCTGTAAGCTGGTTTCAATCCCCGATAATTTAAACTAAATTTTTATGAATGCGACGATTTTACGAGGATATACTTTATATTTTTAAAAATGAAGTTTATCACGATTTCTTTTTAAAAACGACCATTTTTGTCGTCTTTGGTTGGCAGCCGTGCATTAGGGAGTCTTTTTGTAATGCGAAGCAAGCCCTTATAAATGTGTTAGCAGATATCGCGGTCAAACTACTATCTGTGAAAAGAATACAAGTTTGGTGGATGAACTGTAGAGTACGTGAAAAAAAGAGGAATTCGCAATGCTTTCAGTGTCTAGAGCAGGGTCATGGGGCAAAAGATTGTCAAGGACCTGATCGAACAAACCAATGCAGAAGATGCTGTCATTTAAACCCCAAAGCCTAAGAATGTAAATCAGAACAAAGGTGTATACTTTGTGAAAAAGCCGGATTGAGGGAACATTACCCACTACATCGGAATTACTTCCTGTATGGAGCCTAGAAGAAAACCAGAGTGCATCCATTATGAAGTTTATGGAAATAAATCTAGAACATAGTATAGACGCACAAGATTTGATGATGCAAAGTTAAGTTGCCTTATTAAGCAAACAGTACAAAAAAGCCAACTCTATGATCTGGAACGAAGGTACTAGCAAAAGGCCGACGATTATGAGCTATAACTATTCAATCGTGGCCGACACTCGCTCAAAGACGAAGGTCGTCCAAAAAGTGCCGTTGTGCCAGGAACATTGATGCCGTGCGTGAACTGATAATGCAAGAACGTCATAAGACATACCGTGAGATAGAGGGGCATTTCTTCCACCAGCGTACATTCGATGTTGCATGAACACCTGGCCGTAAAAAAGATTTGTTCTCGTTGGATCCCGCACAATTTAACAATCGCTCAAATAAAAGGCTCGTGTAGATTGGTGCAAAGAAATTTAAAAAAAAAAATACGATCGCGGTGCTTTAAAACGTGTTTATAAGATTGTCACAGGTGACGAATCATGGACCTATGCGTATGAGCCCGAAACAAAACAGTAATCGACCGCGTGGGTCTTCGAAGACGAGCCAAATCCAACGAACCATCCGTGGTGAAATGGGCCCATATTAATCCATGTTTTCATATAGCATGCATTGAAAAAATCGCTTCAAATTTGTTAAGTTCCGGTCGGCCCTGTAAGATTTTCATTTATGTTCATTTTTTCCGTAAGTGATAAAAAAGGCCGCTTGTATATCTCTGGGTTTTATTAAATCACATTGTGTGTCAATAGGGGGCTATTTAGTCGTCCAACTTTGTAAACTTTTGAAAATAATTTAGCTGCTCAATGCAAAAATAATGTTTATTTAAAATTCTAAACGACAGAAAATGTATTTCGATTGACATTCTAAATTTAATGTTACCATTCTCAATTGCATTAAGTATCGTCGGTGTTTCCAGCAGATGATCTATGTGTTTTTCCGATACTTTACAGGAGAGCCAAAAAACTGTTGCATATTTTCATTCCGCGGAATTTACAAAAAGTACTAGGGCAAATCAATAATTCCGTGACTTTTCAAATAAAACACATTGTTTTGCAAAAATAAAATTATTTTTAACATAATCTCATTTTAGCTTAATAAACTTAGTTTACCGTTTCTTCAACTTTCGTATCACTTCCAAAAAATATGATTTTTCGAGCTCCATAAATATGCATTTGTTTGATCAATAATTAAATCGTTGGAGCTTAATCTTTTTCCACAGAGCCATTTCTTTAGGTTTGGAAATAGGAAATATTCACTGGGAGGCTAAATGCGGAGAATATGACGGATGAGGTACCAATTCGTAAACCAATTGATGCAATTTTGCCATTGGGACTTAACACGTGTGCACCAGTGCATTATCTTTATGAAATGGTAATCGCGACACGCATCTTGCTGACAGTTTTCTTAAACCTAACTGATCTTGTAAAATCAAAACCACACTGCCATATGAAATGCGTATGGCATCAACAATATTACGCACTTTTACTTATCGATCGGCCAACCAACCATATCGAGGATTTTTGCAACATTTTCGGGTATATTGACCACAATCGGTCGTCCAGAACGTTCAGCGTCATTCGTACTTGTGCGACCACAACGAACGTTAATAAATGATGGTGTAGAGTCCCCATAGTATTTATCAAGCTTTTCCTTGGCTTGACTGACGGTTATTTCCGCAATAGATAATCTTTAATGAGCCCTCGAAATTCACTGTTTTTCCATTTTTAACAAAAACCACGAGGTTGCATGTTTTGAACAGCTGTTAAACTCAAAATAAATGACGGAACTCTCTCAAAACTTGGCAATAGTCTATTAACAGATTGTACTTGATGGCAGCAGTGTTGCATTTCATTTAACTACGAGGGTAGTTGGAAAATTCACGGAATTAATGATCTGCCCTCGTAATTGTAGTTAATTCGTTTTTACAAAAAAATGAGTTTAAGGCGCGATTTTGTGTGATACAAAAATTTATACTAAAATGTCACATAGGCCCTTTTAGCCTTTTCTGTATTAAAATAAAAATAATTGATAATTTTCAATATAGGCCCTTTTATGTCCTACACCATAGGTGGGGGTGTACCAAATTTGCCATTTTGTTTCTTACACCTCAAAGGATTCGTCTGATACCCTTTAAGTATATATGTTTTTACAATTCAAAGAGATGAACGTCCGTTAGTGTGTCTGTTAAAAGCACGATAGTGGTCGCAATAAACAACATAGGAAGTCCAAACTTGGCAGAGAAATGTATTGTTGTTACAAGTTGTTTGGAATTTTTAATGGACTACATCCATTCAGAGGAACAAGGACTCAAACAAAATCTGTTAAAATCATACTTTTTGGGAGTATTTTGTAAAAACTCGGTCCCATGGGACAGACCTAGGCTGCTGAAACTAGGCATGAAACTGTCTTTTGGACAAGGTCCATTTAGGGTGGAATATGAGCCAAATTAGTTAATGCGAGTTCAGGTACCGGTGCTCTAGAAACTGTGTTTATAGTCTGATCTCGAAGGAATTTGGCACGAAATAGTTTCATGGCATGACAATTAAATGTTTATAATTAAGACCATATTGGTCAATGATTTTATACAGCCCCCATACAAAGGTCCCTCCTGATTTAAGGTCCTGACTCTCTGGAAGCCACATTTATTGTCTGATCTAGACAAACTGTAGTACAAAGTACTTATAGTTCTATGCAAGACCAATTAACTGTTAAGCACCATATGTGCCCAAGCACCATATGTGCCCAATACAAAGACTCCTAATTAAAATGATTCTTGCTTTGAACAAAATCCATGGTAGAGGGTATATAAGATTCGGTCCGAACGAACTAAGCGCCTTCTATACTGAAAGTAACTTCAGTTGCTGTCATTAATATGGGCAATATATATAAGGCTAACTAGAATTACGGATTTGGAAATTGAACTCGCTAATGTGAAAAACAACACATAGGCCTTCTATAATAATTTTGTATTAATTTCTATAATAAAATGCACAAAGGCCTTTTTCTAAATCCTGAACCTATAGAGATATCGAAAAACTGTTTGGTGGGTACATGTATATCCAATAGGAATACCAAAAGCGACAATAAAAAATAAAAAATTTACACATAGGCCTTCTGTTGGGAACTACGAGGGTATTTGAAATAATTGTGATGGTGTTTTATTGTTTAGTTCAACACTTTGTGAAACACATTCTTTGCAAAAAGGGTTATAGCCAAGAATATTTAAAAAATAAAGTTGCTATCTATGCCAATGTTCCATTCGGCAAATTCCATTACGACAGTTATTCAGAATCTGACAAAGAAATTTCATCTACTTTGACAGATGTGAAACCACCGATTATACATCAGATTTTACAAATGTTCTGCCTTAAGTGAAAATGGCGGCTAAGTTAATAAGCGGGCAACGGTGGCATTTCTCAAATTAAACGCTGCCAGAGCTAGTAAGGAAGCGTTATTGATAAAGAATTTTTAGACTTTGCACATTACACCCCTAATGGCAAATTTTGTGTAAACTCCATCCATTCTTAGTCAATTTGATTGGTTATCGTTTTTCTCACACCGAAACTATAACTCACTGAATTTGCTATGAAGACATTAACAAACTTATCAAAAGATCCAAAATAAAAATGTTTAAAGCGCCGGCAATATCAGCGTGTATCGTGTTTACGTAATTGGCGGTTTTATCGATACAGGGTACGACACTGGCCAATACAATTCAGTATTTCCATTTAATATTTAATTCAAAAAACACACACGATCACAAAGTATTTAATATTGATAAGTTTAGTTTCAAAAGTTTTTAGTCCGCCATTTCATAGACTTTTGGTGCTGGGAATAGGAGGAGGGATAAGTGCTTTTTGTCAACAACATACCTGCCATGCGTTAGCATCAAGGGTGGCTAGGAATGACATGTCAAATTCCTGCAATAGGAATCACATTCAATATCGAAAGCATAAATTCTGTATGTCAAGCGATGCCTTACCTTCCTGCGGAAATTACTTGCGAAATCCAGAGTGGATGATGCTATCGCAACCTAAGGTCAGTGAACACAAAAAAGGAGTAAGAAGTGGTAGTTCCTTAGCCGCAAGTAATTGTATCACGAAATATTAGATTATTTGCCTTTTCTTAGCTCTGTCTTCACAAACTTGCTCACGTTTCGCCCGAGTGAAACGGGTCCGGCAATATTGTTTTGTCGAGTTTATTTCCGTATCGGTTTTATGGGCTTTAGTGGCGGTAGTGCGCGCGTTCGGAGCCAAGGAAGTCACTTTATTTGCACAACATATTACTTTGATGAATGTATTTTTGGGAAAAACTTCCGTATTTCTTGCGGTTGAATTCAAGAAATTCAGCAAACTTACGCGTTAAGAGTTTCGGTGCGAATGCAACGAGGACCCAGCCTTTGGCTATGTACAACCTGGGGGTGTACCCTTCTCAGCTTCTGCTGGTATTGTTAGTTTTTTCCGTGCGTACAGACTGCAGAACACCTAAGATACACACACACACGAGCGTGCATATATGTGTGTGCAGATATACTATGGAGCAGGGCACAGACAACAGCAGCCAACGTTCTCTTCCATGGACCAAATGCCAAGTGTATGGAAAGGAGATGACTGGGCTGCTGGGCTATGTTGCGTTTCGATGGGTAGTTCGGGAGGGACATTGAGTTGGAACGGCGGAATGAGAGGGGCCAACAATGCCTTAATGCGTCGGTTATTTAATCTTCCGCATACCTATCGTTGTGACCCGAGGAGAATCGGTGCTTGCTGGCAATATTTGCCTTGGCTGGAGCGAATACACAAATTCGAAGCTCCACTCAACTGTCCACGCACACCAACACACCCATACATTCCTAGATAGGCAGACAGTGTGTGTGTGTGTGTGTTTGTCGTATGGAGAAGTAGCGATGGCATCACAGTACAAACAGAAATAACTGTAAACAGCGAATGGCTGAATGGCTGCCAAACACGGACTCGTACATGTTGCCATACACCACACACACATACACAACCACCTTGACTCAATATCTGCAGTATCAACACACTTGCACACCACGTACATACATACATACATACAGTATTCTGTCGCTCACATATTGCCGTGGGGGAATATGCCACCCATGCCACCTTGCCAACCCGCCCCACCTCTTCCCCAACACCCACTACCCACGTTTCACTTGGTAGGAGAACGGAGTTGTTCCTTCTATTTACATACTGCTGCTACTCATGGCGTACACACATACATACTTATACATTCGTATGTTGCTCCTCCACATACCCACTTACATACGTGGCTCACACGCACACACCCATTGTCGACTGTACACTCCACCCACTCTACACGCCAGCTACAAACAGCCCGACTTGGCCTGGCTGGAACGTGACGCAAACTGCTCTTGGATATTTCGTTCGAACGGCGAATGGTTCAGTTCGTCGTCTCCACACAACAAACACTTACACGCACATACACCCGATACACGCGTGTGAGTGCGTTGCTGCTGGTGGTTCTCTTCGGCTAACAGCTAAGAGGGAAACGGAAGTTGCGCTTCTGGGAATTATTAATGTTCCTGTGCTGACTGTGCCCATTAGCGAAATAGCACAGATTTCCTGGCAGTCAAATTCGCTCTTAAAAGTTTAAGACTTCTCTTGGCATGCCACGACATGCCTCTTGCTGTATCCACGAATGCTCCCTTCAATATGCCCTTGGGTGTTACCTCTCCATCGATGACAATGCCATTGCGCACTGAGAGCATTGAGTGACGAACGAAAAAAAAGCAACCTTTCGTCATCGGCAATCTCTTATCGGAATCACCTAGAAGACATCATCATAGTCGCTGATTTGAGGTCATGGTATCGAAATCGAGAAAAGTGTAGTTTTAAAATAATCAAGCGTTGCCTATGTCAAAAAATTTTTAGACCCCCAGTGACCGCCTAACACAAAGTTGATATAAATGTTATCAAATCGTCGGAGCTGGGGACTATATCCAGACGCACACTTCTTAAATATACATTCTTAGTTACTGTATTTGTTCTAGTTGCTGTTGTTGGGATACTTTTTCGTCAAAAATAAACCATACTCAGCCAGCACCACAACTTTCGATCAACTCGCTATTTCTTTATACCCAAAATGTAGCTAAAAGTGGCATTAGTTCAAATCGTATAGAGAACATCTGTTGGCCGAGGATACCTAAAGACGTGCGGATTCTTCAATCGTTTGAATGTGGACATAGGTAAAGTGTGGCGCGGACGGGTTGAGTGCAAAAATCAGTAAACCCAAAATGTTTTCTTTGAGTTTTGAAGTTTCAAAAAATAATCAAGAAGTGATACCAGTAAACCTGTTTTGAATGCATTTGTGATTTTCAACATCTTCTTGATTAGTAGTACATACTGGTAGTTCTCACTTCTGCTCAAAAATCAGCACAAACAAAAAACGAAGAAACTGTTTTACTGACCAACCCTTATTTTGGGTATATTCAAACCCATTCAGGAACCAGCAAAAATTCTACACAAATTCATAACTCTTAAAACCGATATAACGATAAACGTAATTTATTTCCGCTCGACCGACCGAAATAGAGAGAGCTCAAAGTTAAGGTGAAATTGAAAACTTATTTGCAATGAATCCATATACACGGTAGAAACATCTATTATTAACTGTTTCTACCTCTCTTTTTTATATCAAACCAAATAAATTTCAACACAAATCTGATTGAAATTTCAAAAACTATTCTTTTGCTTTCGTATCTTGGTTACGGTTTATTATTTCCAATATTTGATCTGACATACTTAGATCTTCAAGTTTAGTCTCAATACAAATACACTGGTTCAAAATAGTTTGAATTCAATTTTGTGCGGTCCCTTACACATATAGGGTGAGTTCCAGAATATGTTTTCTAGTAATAGTTGTAGAAGAAATAACGTTACAAAATTGGTAAACGGGTAGATCTGGAAAATCGATTAGAGGAAAATTAAAATCGTGTTCTTAAATGCAACAGCTGCATAACGTTAGTAAGGGCCATTTAGGTAACCCTATTGAAACATAGAGTAAAAAATCAGGCCTTGAGCAAAAAATGCAACGCAACAAAATGTGTCTGCTCAAGAGATTGCGAACGATGACTTAGAGTACAACATTTAATAGGTTTTCACTAAAGAGAGATTGAATTAGGGGATTTGCCAGTGGAAACACAAATTTTTAATATAAATTTTTCTTTCTCAATTTGTATTTTCTCAATTTGTTCTTTCTCAATTTCAATTTGTTTTCCTCAATTGGTCTTTTCTCAATTTAATTTGGGTTTGTCAATTTCCGTTCTTATTAACTAAATTTAAATTCGCGTTTTTCAATTTCACTTTGTATATTCTAAATTGTAATTTGCGTTTCTCAATTTTAATTCTCTATTTTAATTTGTATAATCTCAATTTTAATTGGCAATGGTGTAGTAAACATTACGGTAACGAAAATGTACAAAAGGTTAAAATGTCGGTTATCGGTTTTATTAACGAGTCCATTTTTTAAAAACACAGTTTTCCCCCATAATTGGTTTGCTTCCCCCATCGATTAAACCGTTTAATACAAACGAAGATGTAAATACCCAAAGTTTGTTTTTAACATATTTCTAAGCATATATCCTGCACCAATCTGACATAGAGGAGACTTACTTGTCTCGTCGAAATGTGGTTTCTAGAGCAGATATTTGTAAACGAAAGGGACACGTGAACGAGGGCTTTACAAATACATACACAGAAATGCTCAATGTTAGGTATGGAACTATTTGCAAATGTACCACAACTTAAAAAAAATCCTGTTTTTTATTTTCCCCTCGAAATAAAGATACGAGTATGCAACTCTAAAAAGAATATGTGACAGAGCATAGAGAAAGGGTCCTAAGGGTAAAAAAATCAATTTTCACTTTTTTTTGATGTGGACAACATCTGAGCATCGAATGAGACCGATCCCATGCCTCAAAAGTGTTCCCTCCCAGAGACATGCGCGTTTTATGAAAGTGATGGTGCACCAAAGATACACGTATTTAAATCTTTAAAATGGCTCTCCTGAACAAAACTGGTTTTTACCCTTAGGTCCCTTTCTATTTTGCGCGTCACATATATACTCTGGCTCCGTCAGTCTGTATGTCTGTGAAATCACGCTAGAATCTATAATATTCGTGGTTACCGTATAAGCTTTTGGCGTGAGGCAGTGGCCTGTTTGGTATTGAAATGGATGAAATCGGTTTTAAAATACAAAGTTCGTCCATGCAAAGATTGAAACAACAGTAAAAATGTGTATTTTTATGCCATCACCCTTCCCATCAAGAAGATATATGCATTTCATTTGGTACGGACGATAAGTGTAACGAATCGAAAAAGGTTTTGTATACCCTAGATATGTTTTGACCAAATCCGATTCATGACTTTTGAAGTGATTTTAGCCATGTCCGTCCGTTGGCTGGTTTGCACGACAACTTCCGAAAGGATCGTGTTTAAATTTTCCATGTCGTAATATTTTTTCAAAACTGCCTATAGGATTGAAAATGGAAAAATCCCGACTACCCAACATGTACGATATGTTATTTCCATTAAGCGAAAATGATAATGTTTACCAAACCGGCCGGGGCTAACGAAAAATTATTAGAGTAACCTGTTTCCGGTTACGGTTATAGATTCTACAATCTAAGTATGACAGTATGACAGGACTCTTAGCCGACTTTGAAGCATTATAGACTTTTTACATCTTCAAAATATATTTCATTGGTTTTCAATCTATTTGAAGTTAAGAAAAAGACGAATCCTTTTGTACGAGGGCTATCGATTGGCATTAAGTAAACATGCACGCAGAAAAAAAGTATGGTTGTGGTGACAATATTCGAAGAGGATAATACTATTGTTGGGTATATGGTTGTGGTACAACAATATTAAGATCCTCACAACAATAGTATGATTCAAATACAACCATACTATGATTCTCACATCAATAGTATGCTTCACACATAGCCATATACTATGAACTCCACAACCATAGTATGATCCTCACAACCATAGTATGTTTCATATACAACCATAGTATGGCCCACACAACCATACTATGATTCACACGTAACCAAGTTGTGATCCCTACAACCATAGTATAATCACACACAATTATACTTTGATCCCCAATATAATTTATTAGAATTTGTTTAAGTTGTCGACAATAGATTTAATCCCCAATATAACTTATTAGAATTGGTTTAAGTTGTCAATAGATTTGAATTATGAAAATTATTTAAAAATACATTTAATTCAAAATAATAGGAAGTGATTCATTTGACAGTAGAAAAATAAGTTTAAATAAACGTAAGCGTTTTTATTAAAAATATTTCAGTTAAACAAAGCTAAAGCAGCTTGTTTTTTAACAAATTTTTATTTCGATAAAAAGAAGTACTATTATTGCATTAGATCCGTACCAATAACATTTGTTCTTAAAAGCATATTTAAACGAAGAAAAATAACAATCATACAGTATGATTGCCGTAATCATATTATTGTTAACATAAAACGCAAAACACAATACTTTTGTCGCACCAACCATATTTATATTGTTGCTATAACCATTATTTTAATGATTAAATTTGACAATAATAATATTGTTACATTTCAACAATATAAACATTGCAGCAATTATACTATTGTCAAAAATAAATTCAGTTAACAATGCTTTGGTTGCGACGAACATACTTTTATTGCGGAGAACATATTATTATCGCCTTGACCATGTAGTAACCATGCTTTTTCTCTGCGTGCATATTAATAGTATTAAGGATGGGCAATTTTGAATGAAATAATACAGCTAATTTTGTCGAAACACACATTTAAGATTCAAAACACTTGTTACCCGCGCCAAATGAATTACATATAACTCTTACTTAGTTGGTTGAGGTTATAAAAAAATTCAAAATAATTAGTTTTTATATTATTATTTAAAAAATTACAAATTTAAAAAATAACTGTCCATTCTTATTAAAATTCAAAATGGAAAATACTCGATCGCTGAAGGTTGAAGTAGCTGGCTTACCGTCAGTGGAGCACATTGTAAACAGTTTCGCTTTTCAACTCTTTTTTACTAGTATTATTTTATGGTTTAGCCGAAAAACTCAAATTCATCGTACAACGTTATTTTAAATGACACTTTCGATTTTTAATTCTATTAATATTTTGATTTAAATCAAGAACTACGTAACTTGTTCAGTTCAATGTCGTAACTCATTTCAAGGCAGGACTTTAGAAAAAGCAGACTATTCAGTCTTTAATGAATATTATAAAACGTTATTATTAAAAGAAATCTTTCCGGAACTTAAATATGTTATAATGTCTTGAGACTTACTACATATAGTTTTCCGTTTAACTTGCAGTGTGGCAAGTTCTTAAATCGGGATACAGATGATTTCACTGTACTTAATTTGGGCCAGATCGGGTGTAAAGTCCGGCATGTAGAGCAGCAGGCCCTCAGTGGGTATTTAAGAAAAAGCATGAACCAATATGGCCTTACTGTGGTTAGTTAATGGTCGTATGTAACGTGCAATGTAAAATTTGAACACTATCGGAGTTAGTTTGTACTTCTACATGTTTTTGGCCTCTCATGAGGATTGGCATACACTGATAAGGTGCAATTTTATCAGGTTTCAATTTTGAATGTTAGATTTATAAGAAACGCCTGGTAAAGTTCGGCTATATTGTCCCATTTTACCATATACTTAGTAGGGACATTAATACTGTTACACACGTTTTATGCTGTAAAATAAAAAGTACTGAATCTTTTTGGACCAAATATTTTGTAATATATTTATTGATGTATATTGTACCCAAAAAAAACTACTTATTCTAAATGTCCGCCTTTTGCCTTTACACGCGCCTTAAGTCGCACTGGCCAATCATCTATAGCTGCACGAACCTCGTTCATTGGAAAATTGGCCACAGCTCAAACCAAAGCAGTCTTAAGAGATCCAATGTTGGGGTATCTTTTATGACAAACCTTGTCCTCTAAAACCGCCCACAATTTGTAATCCAATGGGCTCAAATCTGGACTGCCTGAGGGCCACTCTTCAGAGGACATAAACGCTGGCCTGGGACGTTTTAGCCTTATGGGCCGGCGCAGAATCCTGCTGGAAAGTCCATGGCTGGTTTTGGGACAGGGAATTGTTAAGAGGATTCACAGCAGCTTCTTGGTAAACTTTCTTGGTAAACTTTGGCCGATGTTTTGACTCCTGGTCGCAGAAATGTAGGTCAGTGACCCCATCGTAATAGACACCCCACCAAACCATGACTGAAGCTGGATAATGACCCTTTTCCACCCTTGGGATCAGTTCAGATGTTTCCTTAGATGACCGCGCATACACGCTATCATTTTGCTTGTTAAATTTTTCCTGAACGGTAAAAATTTTTTCATCGGCGAACAAAATCTTTTTGTGCAAGTTATCAGCGTGCTTCACCAAAAGACGTTTGCATTTTTCAATCCTATTTTTTTTAAAGCTGCAGTCAATAAATGTCCGGTACGTCATTTGAAAGCCCCAAGTCCCAAGTCTTTTTTAATGATTCGACTCGTGGACTTTTGCGTGATATTAATCTCACGGGCCATGATTTTCTGTTTTCGGAGCGGATTTCTGTGAATTCTTGATTTAACGGCTTTGATTATCTGACAACTTCATGATGAAAGTTGAAACAATTTTAAAATCCCGTTACAGACTAACGCTATTGAGGTTAGCTTTCAAAACCCATATGACATTTACGGGGTATGTTCAGTTCTACTATTGAAATGGGTGTGTTCAATGTTGTAACAGTATTTATGTCCCTACTAAGTAGCCCTCTTACAAAGCTCCGCCTATATTGAAATATGTTTTCCTATATGCCTATGCAAACGTCACATTCGCTCTACAAGCCACATTTTTAGTGCGTTCTTGTTTAAACTTAGTATAGTGAGTTATAAGTAACCTACTTAATAGCCAACCATGTATAATTGACTATATCAATTCATGCTTTCATGTAGCCTTCATGCAAAAGTGCCTCCCGAAGTATTACCCGGCCACAAGCAGAGAAAAAACATGGTTACTACATGGTCACGGCAATAAAAGTATGTTCCCCGCAATATAAGTATGTTCGTCGCAACCATAGCATTGTTAACTGAATTTAGTTTTGACAATAGTATAATTGCTTAATTAATATTGTAGAAATGTAACAATAGTATTATTGCCAAATTTAAAAATGGCAACAATATAAATATGGTTGGTGCGACAAAAGTATTGTGTTTTGCGTTTTATGTTAACAATAATATGATTAATTCAATCATACTGTATGATTGTAATTTTTCTTCGTTTAAATATGCTTTTAAGAACAAATGTTATTGATACGGGTCTAATGCAATAATAGTACTTTTTTATCGAAATTAAAATTTTTTAAACAAGCTGCTTTGGCTTTGTTTAACTGAAATATTTTTAATAAAAACGCTTACGTTTATTTAAACTTATTTTTTCTACTGTCAAATAAATCACTCCCTATTATTTTGAAATAAATGTATTTTTGAATAATTTTCATAATTCAAATCTATTGACAACTTAAACCAATTCTAATGAATAATATTGTCGACAACTTAAACAAATTCTAATAAATTATATTGGGGATCAAAGTATAATTGTGTGTGAATATATTATGGTTGTAGGAATCACGCAACAAGTGTGTGCTAATTAAATCTAATATATTTCTGAATAAGAAAAAAACACCTTTACATAGAACATTCTACGCATATTGTACATAGAATTACACCGTGTGAAAATCCATAAGATTATATAATATAAATAGTAATAATAAGTCAATTATTTTTTTGTAATGACAGAGCAAAATGCTCTTTACAAAAAAAATAACAATGTAAAAGACAAACTCATGTCAACAGAAGAAAGAAAAAGAAAAAACAGCGACAGCATGAATGCTACTATCGGCACAAAACATACCAGGGGCAATTATTATGCCCCCCTCTCCTACGACGATAACGAATGTGACATAGAAATTGTGCAAAACTTCGAAAAACATGTGCAAAACTATAAAAGCAAGAACAATAATGCCAGTGGATCACCAGCAGATCTTAACAAAACAGTGCAAAAAGAGAACAGTGGAGAAACAATTCTCAATGCTGCATCGACAAACAACAAAAAAATTCCTCCTATCAACATATGTGAAATTGAAACAAAACAACTTATTTCTTTTTTAAAAGAAGGTTTAAAAATAAAGGAATTCAAAATCAAAGAATTTCGATATAAAAAATCCCTTTTTGTTAACTCGATGAATGATTACGTCAAGGTTAGAAACTATCTTGAAAAAACTATAGCGAAATTTTTTACGTTTACCCCAAAATCACTTAAAAACAAAACATTTTTGCTGAAAGGTTTAGATGCTAATTGCAATACAGAGGAAATTTTTAACGAACTTTGCACACATGAATGTGATAATCTCAAATTTTTAAAGATAAATCAGTTTAGCACCAAAACCTCTGTTAAAAACGGTTACAAATTGCCAATATTCATGATACAACTGAGTCCAGAAAGTTATGTAAACAAACTGAAACAAATAAAAACGCTACTTTATCGTGTCGTGGAATGGGAGATGTTACGTCGGCCTGAAATAATCCAATGTAGAAATTGCCAGGGTTTTTTTCATAGCGCCTCAAATTTTTCCTACCAACAAAATGTGTAAAATGCAACAGTAGTCATGAAAAAGAAAAATGCGAACTAATTGAAGCCCGAAAAGAGGAGTTATACTGCGTTTTATGCAAAAAATTTGGCCATCCAGCGTCATACAAGGGATGTGAAGTCTGCAGAAAGCTGCAAGAAAAAACATAAGAAACAAGATTTAATAGAAAAAACAAACAATAAGCCAATGTATAAATCATTACTTTAAGAGATTAAAAATATCACGACAAACTTAACAACACAGTTAGTAAATTTACAGCAACAATTGCAAATACAAACGTCCCGTATTGACACACTTTTTAATTTAATAGAAGTGTAATCATGTCTTACCCCACTGTAACCACTATTTCAAAAAAACTGAAAATAATTCATATCAATGTCAATTCTTTGATACTTATAAATCGTAGATATAACTTAACGAATTTATAAAAACAAATACACCAGACATTATCTAACTCAACGAAACGAAGCTCAACAAGAAACATAAACTACATTTTGACCATTACAACATTATAAGAAATGACAGACCTAATTCAAAAAGAAGCGGAGGAACGGCGATTTTGATAAAAAAAACTTTATTAAATATAAAACTCATACTAATAGTTCTATAAGATAGTTTAAGTTTCTAGAAACTACTGTTATTAAAATCCCATTAAGGGATAACAAAATGTTGTATATAGTCTCAGCGTACTTCCCTTCAGGAAGCAACGACTCATACTTTAAACAGGAATTGCACCAGCTTTTCCAATCCATCAATATCCAAAATGTAAATAACTATTATATACTTGCTGGTAACTTAAACAGTAAAAGAGTTGAATGGGGTAATGATAACAACAACACGAAAGGCAATTTGTTGTTAGACTGGCTCTCAGAAAATGATATTTAGAACCAAACTCTACGCTTCTTCTAGAGCATCTTATCCAAGATCGGGATCTTTTATTGACGTATGCATCTCTGACATCAGAATAGATATACAATCAGAAAACAATACCTTAAACTGTAGTAAAACCTTAGACTGTGATAACGATCATAGTGCGTTAGAAATCAATGCCTCAATGCACGGAGAAGAGCAATTATTTACATTTTATAAAGAACCACAAAATATCAAATATAATTTTAAAGCTACAAACTGCAATAAATTCAAATCAAAAATTTTAATACAATCAAATAACGAATATATTGTCCCAAACAACTATAATTTACGTAATGACGAAATAGAATCGTATCTAATTAAAATAAATGCTTTAATCAACAATGTGATTGATGAGGTGGTCCCTAAATACAAGGAATATAAGCATTTTTTTCCAACGAACCTAATTCTTGAAAAACTACACGCAGAAAAGAGCAGACTTCTAACTTTTATCAAAAGGCATAACAGATTAGAGATCACAATCTCTCCAAACAGACTATCTCAAATAAAAGCAGTACTGAAACGTATTAGTAAGCTTATCAGCGATAATTTGGTCTTAGCTATAAATAATAATTTTAAAAATAAAGTTTCAAAAATTAGGCCTACTCAATCCTTGGAAATGTTTGAAGGAGTACGAAAAAATTTCAGAAAATTTGAATCAGCCAAGTTAGACATTTTAACAATTTCACCGAATTTAGTACACATCATCCTTAACGCAGGTATTGATGATCAAACAATTGAAAAGGACTCAAATCAAAATTTTGTTATCAATGATGAAGACGAGTTGTTAATGTAATTAGAGCGTATTTTTGATATTGACAACAACAACATAACACATACTCACGTCAACCGAACATTCAATACATTTTTGGAGACAAAAACATTATTTGAGCGCAATCGGACAGTCCTGACAGAGTTTACTGAAATCAAGAGAGCTAACTCTTTATCTGACACTGAAGCAAATGATTTTTTTGTAACGGAACACACAATAAAATATATCTTTAAAAAACAAAACTTCGTCCGGTCTAGATAATATACCAAACATAGTATTAAAAAACATTCCCGAAAAATTGATTCTTGACTACTGCACTCTGTTTAATAATATAATCAACAATTCATATTTCCCAAGAGAATGGAAAATATCGAAAGTTGTAATCCTACCAAAAAAATACAAAGACCCTGCTAAACCAGAGAACCTTCGTCCAATAAGTCTTTTGCCAAACATTAGTAAAATATTCGAAATGTGCGTTAACAACACTATCAATAAATTTTGCATAAGTAATAGTCTAGTTAATGATAAACAATTCGGATTTAAGCATAAACACTCCACTATTAATGCTATAAACAAACTGGTTTCAGACATTAACTGGAACTGGAACCAAAAACTGTGCACAGGAGCATGCTTAATAGACATGGAAAAAGCGTTCGATAGCATTTGGATTCAAGGATTGATATGCAAATTAATTGACTATATGTTCCCAATAAATCTTGTGATTCTCTTATTTAATATGATAAATGGTAAATCATTCACCGTACACCATAAAAATAAGATGAGTAACACCTATAATTTATTCAATGATCTGCAACAAGGCACTGTGAATGCACCGATTTTGTTTAATATCTGTATTCACGATTTAATTGATAATATAGATAACATTATATCATTTGCAGATGATATTATAATTTACCACGCAGGAAACAAAATTTTAAACATAAATCAAAACCTTCAATCTACCTTTAACATTGTTGAAAAGTTCGCCGAAAACTGGCATATGAAAATTAATATTCAAAAATGCGAAACTATTCTATTTCGTCCAACGGTAGACAAATGCAATTATAACGTTAAAACTAACTGGAAATCATTCGGAATATCGTCATACCAATCCAATATCAAAATAGCAAATAAAGACACTGTAAAATATCTTGGTATTTATTTGGACAAGTTTTTGTATTATGACAAACGTGTTGTCAATGCTATAAATAAAGCAAGAAAGGCATTTTTTGCATACAAAAATTTATTCTATTCTAAGTTCATAGAAGCGAAAGTCAAAATTATAATGTACCAATCTCTAATAAGGCCAATAATTACATACGGCTGCTCTATTTGGTTCAATATATCACCATCATATATGGAAAAAATTCGGATATTCGAGAGAAAATGTCTAAGAATATGCACGTCATTGAACAGATCCCAGGAGAGTAACTTCCAAAAATATGTATCAAATCTAGAACTATATAATACCGCTAATATTAGTAGGATAGACAATTTTATAATACACTTAATAAGAAAGCACATATTACGATGTACACAATGCACAGACTACAATTTAATAATGGCACCGTACTATACAGACATAGAGTACAACAAAAATACCATGTTGTCAGGCTTTGTTCCACTAGAGTCCTTTTTATATCTAGATACGAAACGCGCTATGCAGAATGAATCAGGCGTCCCAATTTTCTATCATTTGTATAGACGGGCCAACATTAAGCTATTGACTGCAATAGGGCGGATATTGATAATTATAGATTTGACTCATCAATCCCCCAAAAAGACAGACATTCTAGTCTTCATAATAATAATAATAAATTTTGGTGGCTTAGCCATAATTAACCTTTTTTCTTTTACTTATTTCCTGACATAGTTTTACCCTAAACAATAATCCATGTAATGTTTTTCTTAAAACAATTTTCATTACAAAAAATAATTCATGAATTCCCAGAAAAAGTAAAAATAAGCTAAGTTAGTAACGATAATCTTGTAATATAATAGGCTTTACTAGAGTACCCGGTTGGGTCGTTGTAAATATGTAAATATTTGTTAACTATTGTTTATTGTAGTATAGAAAAAATATATGAATTGAAAATAAATAAACAAAAAAAAATAAATTATATTGGGGATCAAAGTATAATTGTGTGTGAATATATTATGGTTGTAGGAATCACAACATGGTTGCGTGTGAATCATAGTATGGTTGTGAGGATCATACTATGGTTGTATATGAAACATACTATGGCTTTGAGGACTATACTATGGTTGTGGAGATCATAGTATGGCTATGTGTGAATCATACTATTGTTGTGAGAATCATAGTATGGTTGTATTTGAATCATACTATTGTTGTGAGGATCATAATATTGTTGTACCACAACCATATACCCAACAATAGTATTATCCTCTTCGAATATTGTCACCACAACTATACTTTTTTTCTGCGTGTGAGCATTAGTAGATAAGAGTAGAACTATATACAACCTGGTGGCTATTAACTGTATTTCTAACCGCTAACCTCCCACGCAAATGTTCCACTTCCGAATATTCTCGAGCAATATCTCAAAAAAGCCTAAGAAGTAAACAGTCTGTGGTTGAAAATATATGTTAGTGGTCTCAGCGGACAAAATAACCGACTTCACTGGTTTTGAGAGAAATATTTTGTTTTCGATTAAGCCGATAACCGACTTTCTAAAAACAACGTTTCTCTGGCCACTTATCATAGAACGTTCAGTGCGACCTTTAACTATTCCTAGTAAAATTGCAACATTTGGTCTATGTTTTAAAATATCCTTATGTCCCTCGCACTTTTGAAGTCAAACACAGCTCAAGTTTTAGACCGAGGCGCAGAAACTTGTGAATACCAAAGTGGTGTAGGGTACATCATTTTGAAGGGAACCCCATGGCCTGCTGTTTACTTAATAATATAGTTTGTGAAAATGCGTACAGACACGATAAGTCTTGCTATATACCACAATGGTAATTAATATCAGACAATCGGTCATGTCCGACTGTAGGTTTCTTTACTTGCTTTTCTGAGTTGGTGGACCCACTTCATATAATGCAAACTACTTTCACAAGAAAAACATTGATATTCAAAAGACATTAAGACCGCCAACCGTTTTTTAACTTTATTTCATCAAGAAACATACATATTTGCAAATCAACAATATCTCAAGACTACATATGGTTTCCGATCAAAATATCGATGAATTGCAAGTGGAATGAAAAATTAAGTATACACTTCGTCCTTTGATGGTGGGTAAAAACCATGCTATGGTGAAAGGTATAAAAGTAGTGTGAGGCGCTTGAAATTTATGGTGCATTAAACATTAGAAATATTTCTTCGAAATCTCATGCAAGTTGCCCTTTAACCTGCTGTTCTTAAACACCATTTAACATTCTTCAAAATCTCATAAAAATTGCTCTTCATCCTGCATTACCATGCAAAAACTATGTATAAACCGAGAATGATTAAATTCGAAGGGGGTTTCGTTAAAACTTTATAGACAGACTTTAAAACTACCTTCCCATTTGTACCTTTTAACTTACGTAAAGTGAGAAGTACGTGGTTTGATCAATGAGTGTACTCGTGTTTGGTAGGAAGAGCACGTTTTTCAATTTTTTATTTTAACGTAATCTCCCTTTTGTACAATACCCTTTCCCAACGTTACTGCCGCTTAAAAAATATGACTTGTCAAACATGAAAATATGCTTTCACATAACTTATCATGTAAAATATGCATTGCCGTTCAGAACGACACACTAAGGCCCTATTACTCTGCGCACTATTGTTCGCCGAACAGCGAGAATCATGTCGTGGACCTTCTCACCGATTTTAGCGGTAACCACGTCTGATGGGCGCTTCTCATCAAAAGCAGGTTTGTTTAACCCATACCTTACGGTTGGTTTAACTCTTTCGCATAATTTTACACCCAAAAGTAAAAAACGAACGAATTACGTCTTTTTCCGTTTTATCGAGAAAGACGGAACAAGCGTGATTCAACTGACTGCCAAATAAACACTAACCTATGAATCAATCCTAAATAAGGTATGGAGTCGTCTAGCAGATGGCATTAACACACGACGGCAATGCCAATAAATTAGAAATCAAAGCTCGAATGCGCCATCGAAAGTTAGAAGCTCAGGATAGATTATTATAGTGCCAGCTATGGACAACATTCACAAAAGTACTCGTACCTTTTTTGTATGAAATATCCTATTCGTTCTTTCCTATTTGTTCCTAAGTTCGGTGATCATTAACCAAGCTGCAAGCTGAAAACATTGAACTTTTCTTGGCCAGACAAATAATTTAGTTATGAGCTTCCATTTGTTATTGTGGATAAGGAAAACAAATTGCGAACCAACTTTAGGACAGCCAGCCTATTAAAAATTTCCTTTCATTTAACCACCGGAAATGTTCCCATAGCACTTTCGAATGTTAAAAAAAAAACATATTTTCTCACCATTTATTGTCGTTGCCGACATTGTTCTTTCATAATTCTAGCCATGGCCAATAGGATTGACGACACTTTAAATTTAGATTTGCATACCAGTCACGTGTTTCACCAGCCAGCCACGCACGATGTGGCAACCACAACAAATTGCTCTATTCTCAAGAACAAGAATCGGAGCACAACCCCCAAAAATACGCGTATGTGTGTATGTGTGTCCAAATCATTAGCCATCAGGTATTCATCCCCAGTATTTACATACTGCTCATGCTCGTCGCCCGGCGGAGTCGCTGCTCATGTGAGCGAGCATTAACTCTTCCATGCTATATCCAATAGATGTGTGATACGCCTATTTCAATTATCTCCAATGCTTCCAATATTGATAAATTGGTATTATCCATTTCATTAATAATCCGTTTAAACCCCTACCAGACATGTACATGTGTACGATGTATGTAATCGTTTGGAAAGTGTCTTCGTCCCATACCAATGTCGATCTGGTTGGGCTACGGTTCCCTGCATGAATGGATGTGTAATTAATACGGGCGAACAACGGGCAATTAATGCTCGGCTACCACCACCTCCATTATTTGTAACGCATTCGGGATGTTATTGAGTATCGTTTGCGCGCTTGTCTGTTTGTCGGATTATACCTGAAGCCATTTTTTGACTTTCGATCAGTCAAATGGAGGGCTTTCGCTCAAACCACACGTAAGTGATCGGTCGCACTGTGGGGAAATTTCTTTAATAGACTCAAATTCGATTTTAATGAGTTTCTTTGGGAATGAGAATGTTTGGAAAGAATTGACTACTGATTGACGGACTGCCTGACTGTCGTAATGCGTTCGTTATTGGAATGAGCGGCAGCATTGCGTAGTAGTGGCGACCACTCGCTGTCACTGCTTCGCAAGCACGTGTGCCTTCGTGGTGGCGGGTTGGACCTTCCATCTTTACTAATTCGTTTTTAATAATTTGTTGTGAGTGAACGGAATAAATTGTTCGTTTTATTTTGGGTCTATGTGTTGGAAGGTCATTATTCAAATCGTAAAAACCCGCAGCACGCAGTGAAACATTCGCACTTCTTGAGTTTTGACTTAAATGGTGAGAAGTGATTTAACTTTGTGATGACGATCTTTGGGTGTGTGTCTGAGAACATTTTCTACAAATTCTATAGAATGGAGTTGGAACTCTTAAATCCATTCCATTAAAACGGTAATCTTTCAATAGGGTCACCATTTTAAAAATACATTTTGTGCACCCATATACAATTTCTTTCGAATAACATCATGGTATTGTTGGGTATATGGTTCTGGTACAACAATATTATGGTTGTGGGGATCATAATATTCTTATGTCACAGCCATGTAACTAATAAAGTAGTATGATGCGCTTCGAATATTGTCACCCTAACCATACTTTTTCGGGTGCAATCACACCATGGCGGCCCACCAACAAATTACGCAGAGAAAATAATGGAGAAGAATATGGTCTCTATGATTACTTGCCCAGTGTTGATTTCAAGGTGGAAGTAAAAATCGGCAGAGCTTCTCTCCTTTTGTCACAAATTCGAGATTGAAAAGTCTTTTGGAAGATAGAAAAGCATGTAACCAATGCAAATAGCAATGAATATATTTTGCAAGTGAGCATTTTAAGGGAAAAGTCTACCGTGACTCTTAAATAAAAATTTAATCGATAATATTTTTAATTTGCATTATTTAGTAAATTAAAACATACACATAATTATTTAAGTTAAACAATTTAGAGCTTTCCTTAGTCATGATGCCGTGATATCGGCCCGTAAAGTTCAGGTTCACGTTTTGGTTTGTTTGGTTTATTTCCAGCATTATTCAATTGAACTTTTACAAATTTGATTTGCCATATAAAATATTAATTGTCATTATCTCTACGCTGACGGTCGGAAATGAAGTGACATTTAGGAAATAAACAAAGGTTAATAGAGTAAACAAATAAAAATAAAAACAATGGTTCCTAAATAAATAGTTAGTTTTATGTTGAATTCCAAGAGGGCGTAATCTTACACCAATAGTAGGTAAACTCCTTGCATGATATTTTGTTTATTTCAGAATTGCATTAAATTTTGTTTTATTCAGATCGAATCATCGAATGAAAGGCAAAACACGAAAGTAAAGCTAAACTCGTGCGGGTCCGACTATGAGATACCCTACACCACTTGTCGCATAGAAGATTCTGCGCCTCTGTCTGTATTACCTTTATTTGGTAACTTTTTTTACTTGTTTGTTCTATGCATTTGTTTGAATAACCGCTGACAACATAGGCATGGTCTTTATGGTGAAGCCGCGAACCACCCTACCCTACCCTACACCTCTCTGCTTATAAAGGATTAAGCATTTCTGTCTGGAGATTGAGCCAGCTCAGTCTCACTATGAAACTTGTCGTTTATAACGGACCTCAAATCGGACGGGAACTTTGTGTGAGACCTATTCAAAAACATGGACCAATATGATTTAATATCAATATAAATATTTTTGGTCAGAACCTCAAAAAGGGAGGGCCCTTTGTGTGGGAGGTATACGAAAATTTGGACCGATATGAACAAATTTTACTCGAAATGCTTTGTGCGAAGTTTGGTCGAAATCTGATGTAATGCATGGTTCTAACAACTGTAGGTTCTGAAATCGGGAAAACCGGTTCGATACCAAAATATGGACCGATGTAGAACAATTTGAATTTGATTAGTCCTTGGGTCGACCTTGAAAAATGTACCAAGATTAATCGAAATCGTTTCACAACTGCGGCCTCTACTTTGCTTACAAAGATAGATAGACAGACGTTTGGACTAAAGGGCGGATATCGTTAAATGGATCAGAAAGTAATTTGGACCACATATGTCCATATTTTCTTCACAATGATCCTTCCCGATTTCAGAATCTGCAGCTTTAAAATTTAGAGTTTTCATCCTATTCTACCAAATTTCTCATAGAGCTACCAATAACCATGTCCTATAATATTGGTCATATCGGCCCATGTTTTCGAATAGCAACGACACGAGGATCCCTCCTGATTTAAGGACCTGAAGCTCTAATCCTTTCAATAGCACAGTGGTGTTGTATATGATAGTTGGCCACGCCCGAAAGTAAAATTTTTACTTATTTTTACAAAATATAGTACCTCCCAACTGCTACGTAAATATAAGAAACCTGTTTAAATTTCGACTTTACTGCTATTTTTGCAACTTTTTTCGTGCGAACGTAACGTGACGCCAGTTTGGAAATGGTCAACTATCAAGCAATTGCCAATTGACTCGAAGACATAATTGACTTACATCGAAAAGAAAACACCAAAATATTTAGGGTTTTACGTCCGACTGTCGTAGTATTTTGAAAGTTCAATCTTATTGGTTTCTAATATTTGGGGAAGATTCGCCGGTAGTGTTTGCATCACACGATTTTTCTTGCTGAAAGCGTAGGCAGATTAGCTTGATTTTATATCCGATTTTGCCATAGGATCCCGCGGGAATTATATTGAACGCTCTATATTTTCTACTCATAAATTATAATTGTTTACCCAAATGACTGAAATATGATCTAAAAAAGCTTCCGATTGTTACTCAGTAACATTTTTCACCTACAACACCTTAATTTTTTAGAAGGTAGACCCAATCATTATCATGCCGATTCAAAATCACTGGTCTAAAATATTCACAGATTGCAACAAAAATATTCACAGATTTCGTACGAAGTTCTGGTAAGGGTCAAGGTCTAAACCTAACGTGTGACTCTTCAACAACAACTACGAGTATTTAAAAACCTACTGCTTTAGCAGTCACACATTTTAACAGATTCTGATCGATTTTTGCATAGAGCACTACAACCAATAATTAGGTGAAATTGCACCTAATTAACCCCGCCGTTCCAGATGCCCATAATAAACTTCAGCTGTGTTCAAATTTCCAGTAGTAAGCTACTTAGAATATAAAATTATATATAAAAATTCTGGTGAAACTGGACTGTACGGCCCCATATTTTTATGTAGCCCACATACAAAGTACCTTTCTGAGGCTTTGCCGATCTACGTAGGGGCTCCAAATCAAATCCAACCTTGCTCAAACTTGCTTAGGTAAAATTATACCGTTTTGGTCCAATTTTTGGAATAGTCTCCACATACAGGGGCCGCTCCACAACAACAAATTATGCCCGAGAGTGCTCAAATTTCACATATTAAGCCACCGGTGACTGGTTCTGATTAAACTAAGCAAATCTCCACACCACAAGCTAGCAAAATTTTACCATATCGATCCATGTTTAAATAAACCTCTCACACAAAGGCTACTTCCCGCAATTAATCCGGCATATTCTTTGGGTTTGTTGTTTTGTTATGTTCATTTGCTGTTATTATTTTTGAAAGAGTGAATTAATCCCAAAGCAAATTAAGTAGATCAGGTTTTTTATATGGGGAAGGAAAAGTAAGTCAGCGAATTTAAAGCAAACACATCACCGTCTGGTAGAAGCACGTTTCGCCGTTGGTGTGGGCCGGCTTATCGGCACCACATACGTGTGCGGCCGACAAGGTCAACGATCTACGAGTATACATTTATACGAAATATTGCTTGATTTTGCATATGCGACTTTTATTTACGGTTTCATAACTCTCTCGATGTTGTCAGAAGCGTTAACAACGAAGCGGAAGAAATTATCGTTGTATTTGCTGTAATGTTTGATCAAACTCGAATTATTTAAAGCCGATAAAAAAGCACAACAAAAATTACACTTATACAGTAACTTTTTTTTAAAGATTTCCACAAAAAAATGTCGTTAGAGCATGAAGCCACAGCACTTGAAATTGAATAAAATATCAAAACAAAACAGGGATGCAAACCATTTCAAATCTCGATTTGTTTTGGTTGCGATTCGGTTTTAAAAATTGTTTTTGGTGCTCTTGAACCGCGGTTCTGGGAAAAAATAAGTTTTTTAATTAAGAACAAAAATGAAGTTAATGGAACTAAAACTAAGGAATGTGCCTAAAAATGTGCGAAAGATGCGAAATTTGATTTACGATTTTTTGTTGTGAACCGAACCGAACATTTTTTTCGGTTCATGGATTTGGTTGGCAATTTTCTTTCTAACAGCGGTTTGGTTGATATGGTTCGGCTCAAAACCGGCTCGGATTATGTTCGGTTTGCATGCCTGGATCAAAATGTGCATCCACCTAAAAAAAATTACGATGTAACTGACACCATATTAAATAATATTTTAGATGGTCTCTGGCAATGGATGGCAACGCCGAGACGTAGTTCTACTAAAAGAATTTATTTATTTATTTAAGATATTAAGGTCCCAACACAATAAGGTTATATGGACCATAGAATATAAGTAGAAATAGTGCAATGATCTACTAAAAGAATATGTTGTACTAATTGCTCGAAATTATTCCAGATCTAGAAGAAGGAGGAGACTTATAAGTGTTCAAAATTTATTTTTAAAACGAAAAAAAAGTTTTAAAACAATCACATTACTTATAAAACACAATTTTATTAATGTGGCTGCCTCAACCCAATTTTACATGACCTTGATGACGAATACTGACTCTATCTCACGAAAGATTTGTCCACATACAAACGGTCTTCTACAGCGCCCCACAAAGAAAATGAATTTGATGTTAAATTAGAGCACCGATGTGATCAATTAAAATTGCCGAGACAGCTCATAGCTCGATTACCGAATTTGGTGCTGAAATAAAAGAAACTGTGCATCATGCCTCTGTAGCGCACACTGTTGGTCTACTCTCTGAGATACTCGTACATTGGCTTGGGAAGTCCGATCCCCAGATGCGACAGTTTTGTTTGTAACATAGCCGCCGAAGATTATAATGCGCTTCGTCGGAAAAGATGATTTTCGTTGGCTATTTTAAGCTTTTTAAAGCAGCGCATAGTCGCGTGCCTTGAATTAATTTGTGTCAAGTGGACTTAATTAACAATCAACGCAAGGCCCTTGTGCAAAGCCCGCATCCTGACAGTGCGTGATATTTTTAGTTGTTAAGATCGAAGACGAGTCGCCGTTCCAGTACCGAGTTCCATACTCTTGCCTATAGCTGCCACGATATCGTCGCACTGTGACGACGGGCCCCTTAAGTCTCGACCACTAGCATGCTATTCGCATAAACTTTCTGCACTATCTAGCGCACAGCGAGTGCAGTGGTGCCGGTTGGGCCACACAGCATTGACTTACACTAAGTTTGCATTTTTTGCAACGTGTTGCCCGATGTCGACAACCATTCGACAAATTTTGGCACCAGGGCTTAATCTACAAAGTTGTGATATATCTTTCTAGAAACACTGATTCCCTTCAGGAACCGGTGTCGGGTCGATCCGGTGCGTAGAACCGGCTGTCGTGGAAGTTTTGCCGGCAGCAAATTTTGGGGTAATGTCAGCCAAAAATCTTAAAAATGGTAGCGGTCGCCGCATGGTACCTGAGAAACTCTTCTAATCATAGATACTAGCAGACAAAACTCGTAGAAGATAAAATACAAATATCCAAACAAAACTACCATACAAAACTTAAAGGCATGTCAACGTATTGACTAAAAGCCTACGTGATTCAGGCAACGCATTTCGGGGTCACAGATCCAAACAGTTAGAGACTTATAATCGAAGTGCCGACTGTCCCTTACCCGCAGTGCCCTCAAATGGTGGTACCGCTTAGGGTCCTCTTAGCCTACTTAAGTAGTTAGCCTCTTTAATCAGCGGAGACTTTCCTTCAGAAAGTTACTGCGTAGGCCTATTATCCGCATCGCACTTAGCCCACATAAGTATTTACTTAGTCGTTATCAGCCTTGCCTTCCTTGCTATGCAGTTGGAAAGGTATTGCGTAGGGTACCTTTGGTCCCTGGAGTAACAAAGCTCGGAGAGATTGATTACTACTGCCCCTTTTCAAATGAGTGCCACAATTATGGGTTTCCTCGGGTTATTGAGTTTCGGCACCAATTCTTATAGAGTTTATTCGGAAGGGTCTTATTAACGATGTATATAGTAGTAGCCCGTGTTAGTTTTTGTGCATCGAAAATTTACACTGAGATTCGAATCACCAGAGGATGTATGCTCCTTAACAGCTTGAGTTCTAAGATCTGCCAACTTGGCGTCAACACCTGCGGTGTTCTTGTTCATATGCTGATGTGATGTTCTTTTAAGCTCGACTTGCGCTTGAGATTAGAGCATTCTCCGCAATTGTAAGCATATTCCAATGCTCACTTTTGCACGATCTATTGCCATTAGTTGAGTCGTTTTTTGTGGGATTTCATTCATTGACAGTTTTCAATCACCTTTTAATTTCTCAAATCCATATGAAGATAATGCTGATTATGATTTGTTATCAAAATACCCAAGCAAGTTAGAATTTTAAAACTAAGTTTTCCGTCTGTATAAGGGATAATGTTACAAAAAAAATCTTAAATGATATGTGATAAAAAATATATACTTGCATTACGTCATAATTTAACAGAGTTGGCTAATACTTATATAAAAAAAATAGTGGAAAATATATTTTAACTGCCTCGCAATGGGTCAACGTATCAATAAATTAAATGCGTCTTTGGAATTTTTATTTTCAGGATTTAGGGGACACTATTTGTCGTCAAGTTTTAGGGAACTGTAATTCAGGATATATCGGTCGCCGCCAAAAGATTAGTTGCTGTTTTTATACCCTCCGTTTGAAACACCTCGAAATATTGAACTGTTTTTGGGATTACTAACAGTATGTTACGACAGTAAACTAAAGGTGGTTGAGTAACAACAAAGAGCTTATCTATTGTCACAACCAAATATTGGTTGATTTTATGAAAACTAAGTAATTATTTGTACCAAAGCAGCATGTGAGCATGGTTGCCATTACTACCTGTTGTGGCAACCAATAGTTTTACTTAATTCGGTTGGCCTAACCGATTTAGTGGATGCAAGTACGGTAATATTAATGTAGCAACCGTCTTATGATATGTCGAACCGTGTTACCATCAATACCGTGCTATGTTGGTGATTGCAACAGAATGTATGTTTATTCAACTAATTTGTTATCTGAGGGCTTGCAATATTTTTTCCACGGTTTTTACTGTCCGTACATTTTAACACGTTAAATTTCGTTTGAGATGTTTTAAGAAGCGCATTGAACAGGGATTAACCGGTTTGACCCTCTTGTATCTGTATTTGCATAGAAGTCAAGTTTTTAAAAGTGACATAAATAAATTATAGAAAACGAAGGAGCTAAACGTGTATAGAATCGCTTACCTTAACCGTACATGGATTGAACTATTTACTACGTAACACACTTAACATTTATAAGTTAATTCCCCCAACATTCTATAAAGAAACGTTAAACTTCTCCCAAATCCATAAGCGGTACACGATAAAACATCTGAACTCACTGACCGGAACTACGGATCAATGCCGGCTTCGAACGGCTAATATATTTTATGGGAAAGTTTTGCATGGCTTCTTATACGTAACGTCACCTGTATTAACAAGATGGAAACCAACCGCTGAAAACTTGTTCTGCCCCGAACTTAAAGCTGGATTTTTTTGTATTATATGACACTAACCATCACAACTGTTCGGCCCACTGTTTTAACTACGTAAGGCCGTTCATGACACAAAAGAGTCAAAAATTACACTTGTTTTTGTGCTTTGCCTCCTATTTATACCAGGGTAGTATACCTTGGTGTACTGATCGAATCAAAACGATGTCTGGTTCGCAATTTTTGTTCGGTCATAATCAAGTATCGCTTAAGAACGTTGAATCCAAAAAAGGCTCAGATATACATATGGCTCCTACTTATTTTTTTCGCCCGGTTTTTGGTCTAACCACTACAGAGGCCACAATCACATCCTATTTTGATTCATCACAATCGACCCAGCGCAGATGAAAATGGACCATGTTGGCCTTCGGTTTTAACACTCGTATTTTACAGTGTTTGGTAAGAATATTAAAGTGAACTAACAATTATTGCCGACAAATATGGACCATGTCGGCAGACGATTCGTAATCTGACACCAGGTGTTGGAACAACTCCGGGTTCTGGAACGACTCAGGCCTCAGAGTCCTACTAAATTATTTGTTTTATTTGTTTTAAAGCAAATTTTAGAATGGAACCGCTATGATAAGTCTCAAGTTAAAAACTAGTAAAAAAATAAAGTGGGTTGTGGCCCTGCATTTTGGGATGTTTCGAAAAACCATAACCATATAAATATATTTTCGGACCTCCTTGGAAATTGCTAAATTTACCGAATTTTAAAAATAATTTGATATTTGATTTTTTGAGAATATTTCTTTGTTTTTGTTCAAATCGATTGAACATATATGTGGGAGCTATATCTTAACCTGAGCCGATTTTCTCCAATTTCCAACAGGAATTTACTTGTGCCAAGTTTCATCAATATTGGATGTACTCGTAAGATGTGGCTTCTAGAGATAAAAATAGAAAAATCGGACAAACATATGTGTCAGAGCTATAACTTAATCGGAAACGATTTTCATTAATTTCAATAGCTCCAAAAACTTACTTCTGCCAAAATTTATGAAAATCTGACAGCGATTGCGATCTGAAGTTGGATTACAAGCTTTACATGGATCGGTATTCATAAAAAAGGATTGTAGCTCACATATTTTTGGTAGTTACAAAAAGTTGCCATTACCGTAAGAGAAAAAATGCCTTAATGTGCCAGGGTCTGATAAAAGGGAATCAATAAAGTTCACGGGCTGTATGCTAATGAAGTCAAACCGATAATTTCAAATTGGCTTCTCTTTTTGCGAAAGGCTGTTAGAATTCCAAATAATGTAAGATTCTAGATTAGTTATAAAGAGTAGCTAAACCGCGTACTAACGTTTAATTCACATGTGATGTTCATAAATATCATTAAAACGCAGGCAGTTGCAGATCCTAAGGACGAGTAAGATAAAAAAAAAACCCATAATTATTTATAAGTAAGTTAGAGACAGTGAGATCAGACACTACCTGCCCAAAATTATTTTATTATAATCATTTATAAGTGAGACGCTACCTGGCAGGAACTAATGATGGTGTCGATCTCCTGGCACCAGGACGTATGTCGACTAACACTAACGATTCAAAATGTAAGAGATCATAAGAGACACCCCACCAAACCATGACTGGTGATGACCCTTTTCCACCCTTGGGATCAGTTCAGAGGCTTCCTTAGATGACCGTGCATACACTCTATTATTTTGCTTGTTAAATTTTTCCTGAACGGTAAAAGTTTTTTCATCGGCGAACAAAATTTTTCTTTGCAAGTTATTAACATGCTTCACCAAAAGACGTTTGCATTTTTCAATCCTATTTTTTAAGCTGCAGTCTATAAATGTCCGGTTCGTCGTTTGAAAGCCCGAAGTCCCAAGTCTTTTTTAATGATTCGACTCATGGACTTTTGCGTGATATTCATCTCACGGGCCATGATTTTCTGTTTTCGGAGCGGATTTGAGTGAATTCTTGATTTAACGGCTTTGATGACATACGGTGTTCGAACGGTGGCGGTCTTTTACATCTCTAGTCTCCTCAAACAGTTTTATGCATCGGTAGACGAACATGCGGCTAATCCCTAGTGGCCGGAGCGTTTTGAAAATATCGCTTTTTTTCATTTCACTCATGAAAGCCGCTATTACAGCGATACGGTTATCATTATCTGACCACTCCATGATGAAAGCTAAAACAATTTTAAAATCCAGTTACAGACTAACGCTATTGAGGTTAGCTTTCAAAACCCATATGACATTAACGGGGTATGTTCAGTTCTACTATTGAAATCGGTGTGTTCAAAGTTGTAATAGTATTTATGTCCCTACTAAGTATATGGTTGTGGAGATCATAGTATGGTTGTTGATTCATAATATTATTGTGCCACAACCATATACCCAACAAATAGTATAAAGCTGACAGGTTATCCTTTCGAAAGTTCTATCTAGAGCCTAGTACTGAGTTCAATAAAATGAAAAACGGAATAAACGATAAAAGGAAATCAACTCAAGGTTTCAACTAGATTTATACAACTGCTTGCAATCAAACAATAATCGTCAATTTGATATAAAGTGATTCGCCGTAGACATTATTTGTTGCGAAGCAATATATACATTACCAAAGCAACCTCAATTTTGGCCAAAATTATCTTGCGGAGTAATTTACTATTTTAATAAAAACAATGAATGATCAGAACAAAAACGAAACCCCAAAAATTATTAGTTAGTTTCCGATATCTTTAGGTGGTTTTCTGCTTATCCAGAGTTGTGGCGTTTCGGTAGATTTTACAATTTTTTACTGTCTCCTATGTTTGTCATTTTATAACTCGAGAAGAAGAAATGTGTAATGCCATATAAAGGCTAGTACTAAGTGTGTTCACGAGAAAATTTCATCAAGTTTTTTTCCTTTGCTGAAACTGACGTTGCCAGATGTGGACTACATTTTGTTTTTTTTGCTTTTTTGACGTCAACTTACATGAATGTATGATAATGTTGGCAACATTAAAGACAACTTCATATTTTATATTTTGTTTCCTTATTCATTTTATGGCTTGTAATATCCATTTTTGATTTTAAAAATCATTTTATTAAATTTATTCGAAAATTGCCGCTTGTTTAGCTATTTGTAATTTTTCCACGCAAAACAATGGTTAGTATTCAGAAGTTGGCATCCCTACTGTTTTCTTTCGCAGCTTTTCAACAGTGAGTTCACGTATTTTTTTTAATGAAGTAAGACGTATTTTCAATGCAACCTTAAAATGTGTGAATGAATTCATTTACATTTTTTAGTGAGAGGTCTGTTATATTTGGTATGGAAACAAGGTCTGAAAACAAGGGTTTTTCTTTGTATGTACCAAAGAGAATTCGTTAAATTTTAAATATAAAAAATATTAATTGTAATAAAGTAATTATTGACATGAAATAAATCAAAAAACTGCGGCACATTTGCTTTGTAAAAATGTGTAAAATTTCTTTGAACTATCAGTTTTAATTATCCCTTTTTGTGCAAATACGAATTCGCCGAAAAGACCTCTTTTTGCGAGATTCATTTTTTAGTATGCATAAAAAACACAATTGTTTCTATAGCAGGGTGTCCATACAAATGCTAGCCTCCACTTCTTTTAATTCCTCTTTTATCTTACACATCAATATTTATGCAACTTTTTTTAAAGTTTTTCTTTGCAACATAGTATTTTCATAACGTGTATGTATACAATAAATATGCCGTTTTCTAAAGAGGAAGTTAAATGTATTTATTAATTAAACAGAGAGCTCGATTAGTTTTAAGTTAAAAATTGTTAATTATACTTTTGATTGTTTAAGAACTTATATGTAAGGAAATACTTTTGCTGATATAAATATGCATTAAAAAAAAACAAATGCTAGCTAAGAAACCTGAAGAGATCACTGAAAAGAATATAGCTATTGTAACTTTTGACTTTTTTATAAATTGATTTGTAATCATTTAAATAAAATTAAAAAAAAAAAACAAGTAAAACATCGCTAATTACGGCCAGACCAAATTTAACCTTCAAAAACGTTGTCCGTTTTTTGGGCCCTTTCGGACATGTACCGTCCGTTTTATATTTCTGCCAAAACATTAAAATTAATCTTTATGTTTATTTCGGTCTGTTGCTTTTACACATTGAACAGGGGTTAAACCGGCTCAAGACCTCTTGCTTCTATATTTAAATAGAAGACAAGTTTTAAACAAAATGGCAAAGTGACATTGATTTTCGTGGCTGCACACTACTTTTATAATGATTTCGGGTCCGTGACAACCCTCTTCAGAAAGCCTTGCTTGCTGCCTTGTTGAAAGTAAAACCGAACTCTTTAAGGCCAGGCTCTCCCCAAACGAATGAGAACTACTGTTGTAAACCTAACTTTTCAAGTTTTCTTCACACAATTGCCCACGAAAATACAACTCACTCTTGCCACCTCTCAAGAGACTCCACATCGAGAGCCATCAATAGATTTCTTTTACAACATGTGTGTGTTGTAAAAATAGTTTAGTTGACTATGTCAACTTGTGTGCCGTGCCGTGCATGTACTTGAAAGTAAGTTTGAAAAGTAAGGTTTACAACAGTAGTTCTCATTCGTTTGGAGAGAGCCTGGCCTTATAGAGTTCGGTTTTACTTTCAACAATTGCAGCAAGGCTTTCTGAAGAGGGTTGTCACGGACCCGAAATCATGATAAAAGTAGTGTACAGCTACGAAAATCAATGTCACTTTAGCATTTTGTTAAAAACTTGTCTTCTATTTAAATATAGAAGCAAGAGGTCTTGAGCTGGTTTAATCCCTGTTCAATGAATTAATCTTTATTTGGATTAGTAGCAAAATATGTTTAATTTTAGTACACATAAATCCATAATGAATATTGATCAACCGTTTTGACCATGTGTGACGTTTTTGAGACCACATAAGCCAAACCGTTCAGAAACAATGCTCTTTTTTAGGTATGTTGTGCGTCCCTACTAACAATGCCCATTTTAATCATTGTTCGTCCACAAAAAATTACGATTTGCAAAGAAAATACTCAAAAAATTTTATTTTTACCAAGGTACCTTAAGTCCCTTAAAAGGAGTCTCTTTTCCCCTGGGCCGATTTCGCTTATTTACAATCCCAAACAGCTTTCAACCACAATTGAAGCCTTGAAACATGAAATCGAAGTTGCCTTTGAAGAGATTCGACCCAAAACAATCGAAAACGTACTGAAAAGTTGGGTTGATCTGAGGAGGCACTGCCGAGCCAGTTGTGGTAGTTATATCTATAATATTGTTTGTGTTCCTGGTTTTATTAATCTTTCTAATAAAACCAGAAATTTGAAAAAAAATATCCGTACTTTTTACAGCCGATTCAAATTTAAAATGTTAAATCGCCCACGCTATATATATATCCTTTAAATGGGTCTCGAAACAATATTTCGTGGTGCCAAAAACGTTGGAGGGGTATAACAATAAAACTGAGAAGTACAGACTAGCGGTCATAAAATTAATAATTAAAGCGCAACTCTCCACCATGGATTGCATTGTAGTATGGCAGTGACAGTATTAGGGTATAAGGTTGTTGGCTGTGGGGCTATGTTTTAAAGAGGTTAATTTTGAATCGTTGTCGTACTCAGCTTCGCGAATTATATTATTTTGGAGAAACCATATGTCCATTGCTGAGGGTCCCACAGATTCGGCCTTAAGTAGAACCAAATCTTAAAAAATAAAGAATATTGATTTACGTGAGGATATTTCACTATTTCGGCGTTCTGGGTACCAAACCTCAAATAGTGGGCCCAGACCTTAATTATAGTTCAATCAGAAAACTAAGGTTATTTTCGGATCCGCGACGAAAAATGTTTTTGTCCGAGTGTAAAATTGGTCCAAATCTTATACTCGTATTTAGGTACATGTTTGGATTTGTAAGTAAATTTCACTGTTGCTGTATACGAGTATTCAATTCTCTCTGAACATTACGGGGACCATAGACCACGCCCATTGTTCAAGTCTTCCAATTTAGCCAAATTTTTAAATTAATATCATAATCATATATTTTTTAAGATGTAAGATGGGACATATTTTGCGGCGAATCGTATAATTAACGTCTTTTTCTTATTCCTAATGAAATGTTATTGTTTTAGGTACCAGAAGAGACGTGGCTAGGAATCCAATAATTTGTCAACAATTTAACCTGAGTTATTGATTTCGGACTAGATCGTTAGTAATGGTACATTTGTATTGAAGATGCCAGAACGGGGCGTTTCAACCCCTCTTTTCAAATGCAAGTACATGCAGTTATATAAGTACTTATAAAAACATTCCGGTGTTCACAGTTTAAGTGAATTTTACGCACCGGGTGCCAAGTAATGTGGGTTCTTATCTACACCGAGCTTAAGTAATTTGTGTGAAAGTACCAGAAGCGGCGTGGCTAGGTATCCAATTGTCCTTAGTTAAGCTTACCTGATCTTAAATATTGATTTTGGATTCGATCGTATGAATGGGATCAAAGATATTTCAAGAATATTACCCATGTTCAACCCCATAAGCTGTTTTGGAAAAATATTACGACGAGCTTCTTTCTAGAGCTATCGTGCGAACCAGACGGACTCAAGTGCCTTAAAATGTCATGAAACGTATTTGGCCAAAACATATGTGGGATCTAAAATGCTTATTTCGATGCTACACTTTTTGTCCGTATACCCTCTTATCCAGTGGGGAGAGAGTATAAAACTATGCGCGTTGTACCTTGTTTTATTCGGAAACTGCGGAACTGTGACTTATGTCGCCGTTCAAAATAATCACCAAAGCCTGCAAAGCAGACAAAACACCAGCGCTGGTCGAAGAAAGCATCGCCTTCTTCGCCTAACAAAAGGTGAGTTTATTTGTCTGTTAGCGATTTCGCCGACACACTATGCGTCGCTTAACAAGTTGAACACTGTGGTCGTGGGGGAATTCCTTGAAAGATCTACATATATAATTGCTGTTTGCATTAAGGGAGTCGTCGTCCGTCAGTCGCTATGAAATAATACATACATCTGTACCCAAGAGTGAGTGTGTGTGTGTGTGTGTGTGTGTAAGCACATTTATAATTATAAGGCACACTGTTCAGATGTGGGATGGCAATTCTCTACTCGAAATCATCCTATAACTTCATGCATGCGTACATACAGCAAAACACACTTATGTAGGGCAAATATTTCCACCAGCAGTCCTGACCGGGCCAGGAAGATCGATGATGATCACTGTAAGGACAGATTGTGTTTAAACATTTGTTAGATGATGTTTTGCTTTAGTGGAGCAGAATTGCGAGTGTCGCACTGTGACACTGCAAGAGTCAAGAGTTGCATGCAAAATTAGCAGGAATACAAAAGGACAGAGCGGTTGCGCACAGACCAAACAGCAAACGGCCGAGTCAACTCCCTCTACGAAAGTGTTCTCCCTCCGACGTGGAGCAGCGAGCACCAGCCAGACGGAGGTGGTGCGCAAACTGTTGTTGCGGCTTGGCGAGTGGCTGAAGAGTTGATGCTGTTGAGGCTGATGAAGGCGCAGACGAAGAATCCAAACTAGTTTGGATGTTCGGCATTCGTTGACCGCATATATATGTTTGCACATGTGTGCGAGAGGGCTTTTCGCGTTAGTGGTGATCGTGGCTGTGATCCCAAAAAGGAGGAGTAGCGCACAGAGCGAGCGTAAGGTACAATCCGATGCCCACGAGCAAAAAGTGGGAGTTGCAATAATTGTTTAATTATAGGATTTTGTTGGTTCGACTTCATTTTTTATGAAAATGTGTATAATGTACGGCGATGATGACGACGACGTCGACGACGTTGTTGTTGTTGTGGCCTTTCTGTTCAAATATCGCGGCGGACACATCGTTGATAGTTGATCGTTGACTCGTCGTCGGTTGTTACCTTAATGATGCGCCACTACTCGGTGTCGCCTTGCACTGTGCAGCTGTGGTGGAAGGAGAAGCGGGAGGGGCAGGTACACAAGGAACTGCGTTGCCGCGTTCTTTGCCGCGATGTGACGTGCTACGGAATGATTTGCTACAATGATGTGATGCCGATGTAAACAATGCAAAGGTGGCACCAATCTGGCTGTGCTCTTGCGCTCGCTCCACTCATGGCTGCTGACTGCCGGCGGCCGTCGATGTTGTTTGTATCCATTCTGCGATAGTAAGTTCGTCAGTCAGCAGCTTCGATATGCTAAAAAGTATTGTTTCCTCCTTTTGTTTTGTGCCCATCTTCCATAGTTGCGTTCGCGCTCCAAGGCATAGAGCTTTTGTTTCTCGCAAGCCATCAGTTCCGATTGTCGCTGCACGATGCATATGAGTGCCCATAAAAATGTGGGCCTGCTCCAGCTTCACAAGTGCATTTTGCACCGCTCGTGCCGTAACATGGAGTAGCTAACGACGACGACAACAACAGCCCCAGCGACGAGCATCTAGGTAACCAAGAAATTCCTGACATTTTTTATTTGCCCACCGACCAGGTCAGCCAACTAACAGCGGCTCCAGTTCGAACACCAAGCACAAGCATGAATCACATACGCGAGCACTCTTGGCCTCGCACACACACACACGCGCATGTCTTTCTCTCCACATTTCCTTCTGTCTCATTGTCGTCGAGACTTGTGACGTTGTGACTGCCTGTCTGCCGTCGCCGCTGCCTTATGGACGATAGTCCAAGTCGTTCCTTCTAGTTGCCTCCTTCCATGTTTTGCTTTTCCGCTCCGGGCCATTCGTGTTTGATCTCGCGACTCTTCCCAACGGCTCCTCGCTCACAGTCTACCGCCGAGTCTGCGAGAAGAGCTCCAACATGCGGCCCCAAACAGACAGTTTGTTGTTGCCCCACCAAATGCAGCCATAATTCATTTGGTGACTACATCGCAGCAGATCGCGGTGCCCAGTGCCCGCTGAATATTAACATACGAGTACGGCATGAATCATATCGACATGATTGGTTGCTCTCAAAAGCTGATAAGTAATCGCAATTGCCGTTGCTCTGCAGCTCTCCTTGCGATTTGTAAGCAAACTCTAATTTTTTTCATACTTGTACATGCACATGTATGGTACATATGACTGTATGTCTTCCACCTACTCTTAGAGTGATCGATACGCAAATCGGAGTCCGGTTAAGCATTATCTGATAATGAATTCAGCATGCTCTTTTGGCGCGCTCGATATTCGATCACACCATCGCACTGCTTACATTTTCTAATCCAGCAACTGTCCTGCTCCAAAGTCAGAGTTCAGGATGCAGGACAATTAACAAAGTCGTGGCGGTTCGTCGTTTGCCGACTAGCCGTCTGTCGGTGTACACTTATCGCAAAAAAACCAAAATTGCATTAAACACAATTTATTGCCTCGAATCTGGACAATGTTAGCGATAGTTGAAGTCAATTTACAAAATTCCAATCATTATAACATGCATAAGTGCATTCTTTCTGCATGTAGAGTGACCAGATTGAAAATTAAAAGCTGAGTTTGCACAATGCGAGAACGTTTTTTTCAGATAACAAACGTCGTAAAATTGCAATCTGTGGTCCACGGAGTTTGGATGGAACGATAGTTTGCGCGAATATCAGGCACTATAAAGGGTGGTTAAATTTTAAGGGCCGATGTTGATTTTGAATAAAACACATATTATTTAGGAGATTATTGTCATTTCATTTTATTATGATAATATTGGTACACGTTTAATGCTGTAAAATAAAAAGTACTGAATGTTTTTGGGCCAAATATTGTTAAATATATTTATTGATGTATGTTGTATCCAAAAATTGTAATCCAATGGGTTCAAATCTAGACTGCCTGAGGAAATGAACGCTGGCAAATTGTTTCGAAGCCAGGCCTGGGACGTTTTAGCCTTATGGGCCGGCGCAGAATCCTGCTCCAAAGTCCATGGCTGGTTTTGGAACAGGGAGTTGTTACGAGGCTTCACAACAGCTTCCAAAACGGTTTCTTGGTAAACTTTGGCCGATGTTTTGACTCCTTGTTCGCAGAAATGCAGGTCAGTGACCCCATCGTAAGAGACACCCCACCAAACCATGACTGAAGCTGGGTGACGACCCTTTTCCACCCTTGGGATCAGTTTAGATGCTTCCTTAGATGACCGCACATACACTCTATCATGATTTTCTGCTTTCGGAGCGAATTTTTTGTGAATTCTTGATTAAACGGCTTTAATGACATGCGGTGTTCGAACAGAGCGTGGGCGGCCCGACCGGTGGCGGTCTTTTACATCTCCAGTCTCCTCAAACAGTTTTATGCATCGGTAGACGAACATGCGGCTAATCATTTTTCATTTTTCACTTGAAAAGCGCTATTACAGCGATACGGTTCTCATTATCTGACCACTCCATGATGAAAGTTGAAACAATTTTACAATTCCGTTACAGACTAACGCTATTGAGGTTAGCTTTCAAAACCCATATGACATTAACGGAGTATGTTCAGTTCTACTATTTAAATGGGTGTTCAATGTTGTAACAGTGTTAATGACCCTACTAGGTATATATGGAACAAAATATCGGCCAAATGGCCGCCGCGACCTCGGCGGCACACATCCATCCAATGGTCCAAATTTTCGATGACGCTGAGGCATAATTGAGGTTCTATGTCGTTAATGTGCCGTATTATCTCATCCATTAGCTCTTGAATTGTTGCTGGCTTATCGACGTACACCTTTTCTTTCAAACCACGACGTGAGATAGCACGGCCATTGAATTTGTCGAGCAAAAATGCCATTGTTTCGTTAGCTGTGTGGCAAGTGCCACCGTCCTGTTGAAACCACATATCGTCCACATTCATATCTTCCAATTCGGGCCATAAAAAGTTCGTTATCATCTCACGATAGCGAATACCACTCACAGTAAAAACCTGACCGACCTTATTTAAAAAAAAATATGGCCCGATGATGCCGCCAGCCCAAAAACCGCACCAAACAGTCACTCTTTGTGGGTGCATTGTTTTTTCGACAATCACTCTTGGATTATCAATCGCCCAAATGCGGCAATTCTACTTATTGACGAATCCACTGAGATGAAAATATGCCTCATCACTGAAGATGATTTTCTTCGAAAAACTATCATCCAATGTTGCCATTTCTTGCCTCCAAGTGTGAATAACTTTAACGCGTAGCTCGCTTATGTATCTTTCCATGGTTAAAATTGAGTTAGTCTGAAATTAAGAAATATCAAATGAAATGCAAAAAAAACTTGGAGTTTAGGTCTGGTTTACATTCAATATCGGCCCTTAAAATTTAACCACCCCTTATTCTGTTTTAAGGCCCCTTTTTGACATATCGCAGAGATGATTTCCACTTTTCACGTAAAGGACACGACCACCAAATCAAGTGTACAATCCGAATACTCAACTTTAGCCCGATAGACAAACTCAGCACTCGACGAGATCAGAGACGCTGGATAGATAAGATGGTTTCAAACGCTCAGGCTGCAGCCGAATGCAACGAATCGCAAATAAAATATCGAGGAACCGTCCCCACTAAACCCCCCGGCGGTGGAATAGGATCATCTATGGACCGACAACTGGCAATATGCTCCGACTACTATGCCGACATACTGCCAGCATTGGATTCCGACACTACAATTCGTTGTCAATACGAAAACCACAATTTTGTCCAGACGAATCAGAGATTGCCACCGCAATAAAATTTTTAAAAATGACGGAATGCGGAAATTGGGGAGGCATAGCTTTACTTCCAATGATTTACATGGTCCTGCTCACATTACTCACTACCGGGACTACGCAACAAACACGCTAGAGTTCATCGCTTCGATCATGTCAACAGCCTCCGTATGGTCGTCGAGCAGTCAGTGGCACGGCGTTCCTCCTTACAAAAAACAAAGTTCTACTCTAACCAAAATAAGAAAAATGCAAAAATAATAGGAAAAGTATAAAGTAAATGTGTATTTATTGTAGATAAAATTAAAGCCAAGTAAATTGATTTTTCTGGAATTTTTGTTGAAATTTGGTATAAGTATTTCCAGCTAGGAATATATTTGGAATCCATTGAACCAGATGTTTAGTCACATATACTGGTATTGAATTCCAAATTTTTGTAGAGTTTTTTTTGTGGATTTCTTTATTGTAAATGTTGTAGTTCTTTATTTTTTCATAAATGCCCACAGATATTCAATAGAGTTATAATCCGGACTCTGAGAAGTGTGATGTTATGAGTTTTCAGTGTTCAATTATTAAACAATATGGACCGACTGCTTGGGATCGTTGCCTTGGACAAACACAAATACATCCTCCCGACCTACTTTTTGTGGAAGTTATTTTCCAGAATATCATGGGTTTTGTTCATGTTTCATTCCAAAAAACGACGTTGCCAACGCTATTTGTGCCTATTGCACCCCAGACCATCACATTACCACCTGCGTTTTTTACAATAGGCGTGTTCTATTGGTACTCGCTTATAGACGAGTTAGTGGTCGCTAAGGCAATTACTATAAAACACGAATTTTTTAAATTTCTTTATATGCGAGCTAAAAGAAGATTAGGTTGAAAAATATTTTTTTTACAAAAAAAAATGGGGTTTATTCGAAAAGTCACGGAATTATTTATCTGCCCTTGTACAAAAACTGATTGCCTTAATACATCATAAACCAATTGGTTTGGAAATTTGTAGTTTGTAGAAAACATGTTACTCAAAAATACTATAAGCAAGTAATAACCGAGCTCGCTTAAAATCGCTAACGCTTATTCTTCAACAACTTTCTTCCCAAATATTTAATTATTTAAAGAAACGGGTTCTAATGCAAATTGACTATAGTTTTCTGTTCACATAATCATTTTTATATTTGTGTACGATGGTGTGGAGTTATCGCGTTAACGACCCCTTAGCGAGTTACTATTAGAACACGGTCAGTATGTTAAGGTTTTCCCGATTTGAAGATTTTTCAAAGCGCATCAAGTAGGCAAACTCGGCTTTCGAAGCCCTACAAAAGGTGTGGAAATCAAAAGTACGATCCGTACTGCTTTTCGGCTCTGAGTCATGAAATACCACAGCAGGCGCTACAGTAGCTCATAAATAGGTGCCTGCGAAAGATAATCGGAATATTCTGGCCGAACGTGGTCAGAAAAGCGAAATATGGGTAGCAGATAAAGCTTCAATCTTGGTCCAAATAGCAGAGAGGAAATGGAAGTAGGTCGGCCATATCCTAAAAAGAGATCAGTCGCAACGATTTCAATTGGACTCTTTAAATCTTGTCCAAAAATATTTAAGTGCACTATTTTATATCTGAACTTTCCATTTGAAGCTAAGCAGCCAGTAATGTTGAATCGCGTTAAGGTTCAGTTTAGGCGTATAGGCTTCAATACGACTTCTGCAGTTACTCGTAAGTCGTCGATCCAGTTGGTGAAATAGACATATTGTTCAATATCAATGTCCAATATTTGCTAAAATTGTATTACCTATGTGCTCGTTGTCAGATAATCATAATTCCACTCGTCTCAGAGAAACAACTGGAATCAAGAACATTATGGCTGTATCGGCAAAAGGTTAGTGTGGTTGGGCCGGTAGGGATGTCTTAGGTAAGCAGAAGATAAAGACTTGGCCCTACTGTTTTTAAACCGAGCTTCGGTCCCAGATACAAAATTTATTTGAATCAGAAAGTATTCCCATGTTTAGGGGAGCAAAAGCCCAGTCAGTGGTCGTAATAACACTTGTTAATAGACATTTTTAATAAATAAAAATTCCTACAATTGCCGGATACACTCTGCTAGTTGTGAACTTTAAATGAGTGTATATCGATATTATAGTTGAACCTTTGTCTGAGGTTTTAGAATTGGAACAAATACTCAAAAAATTATATTTTACGGAGGTACCTTTAGTCCCTTAAAAGGGATTATTCTCCTGGTCCGATTTCGCCCATTTACAATGCCAAAAAGCTTGCGACAATAAGATATTAGTATATAAAATTTCAGGACCCTACGTTGATTCGTTTGACCGTTATCGAGCTATCAACAGACACGCGGCTGGACGGATCGTCTTAGAATTTAACGACGAGCAACAAAATACGTATGTTTTGTTCAATATTTCAAAATTCAATATTTAGTGGTGTTGCAAACGGAATGGCAAATTTAGTATACCATCCTCTCTTCGGCTGAGGGTATTAAGAAACTACAACTTTGAGACAATTACTTCAATTTAGAAAATTCCTTTTTGCTATTTAGAAAATTCCATTTTTATTTCAAAATATTCCGTGGACTATTCTGAATCTAATTTTTTCGAAGGACGTATAGAAATATGCACGTTTCGCTAACAAACAAGTAAGTATCATGGCTTTTTAAAAAGCAACACTAATATATAGGGTGCTTTAAATCGAAGTTTATTTTTAAAAACAACAAATTAATCGCCATTATTGTTTATTCGAAGTAGTTCGGCTGGCTGTCAAAACTATTTTGCATGACCTTGAACCAAATCACGAATAATTTTCTCGTTAATTGAATGTTTGCATAGCATCGGTCTCTTGTAGTACCCCACAAAATAAGCATCGGTCTCGCGTAGTACCCTACAAAATAAGTCCAAAGGGTCAAATTGCTGCTTTAAGGATCTCAATTGCCATCGACGATGGGACTTATGCCACGATTAGCGAAAACAACGTTCGAAGGATATATTTTGGCATTGGCTGTGCGACAAGACTCGCCATCCTGCAGAATCCAAGATCGTCAATGTCTTCAATCTTTAGACACAAAAAAGGTTCATATTGTCTCTATAATGCTCACCGTTAACCGAAATTGCGTTTAAACCATTAAATATCAATAAGCCAATGATGCTGCCGCGAAAACATCCGCAGTTAACTGCCACTCGCTAAGGATGTTTTGGCTTCTCGATGGTCATGTGCACGTTTTTCGGTACGGCAAATTTTCCGCCGCCGAGATACAAATGCTCAGAAATAATGAGGGTGAGGGTAAGAAGCAAAAACGAAGCGCATGATCGTGTGCTGCATAATCAAGTGGACCATGTAAAAGAACCACACAAGCTCTTTGTCCAAAATTTGCATCAAGCTGTTGGGTAAAACTACGTACGACGACGAGGACCGTCACTTAAAACTGTCAAACAATCCATAGTTTATTTTGGGGGTCAATATCGATCATTTTTATTCACTATCGACAGTATCGTTAAAAACGTCATCACACAGAATGTTTAAGATAAAGACTTCAAATTTATTCCGGGTGTAGTGCAAATGTAACATTTTAAGAATGAAACTCGATTTGGGTCATATGACCACAACGATCTTGAATCCAATTTCCACCAATCTTGCACACATTTCGACCGGAACGTTGGCAAATTCGCATTGGATGTTGTCTCTGAGCTCGTCTAAAGTTGTTGGCTTGTTGGTATAGACCAATGATTTGATGTGCCATTCGACCGGAACATTTCTCGAGATAACACGTTTCCCGAATTTGCCTTTCAGTTAATCGATTGTAACGCGTGTTGTGTGGCTAGTGGCACCGTCTTGTTGAAACCACTTATAAAATTGTCTAACATTGCACGAGAGCGCCTCCCAATTTCGGTAACATGACGATTGTTTTCATTGACATCTCCGGCATGAAAACCACACCACACATTAATTTTTTGCGGTTGCAATTGTGTCTCTTGAAGCACATGTGGGTTTCTTGCTGTCTAATAATGCATATTTTGTTTATTAACAAAACCACTCAGCCAGAAAAGAGCTTCATCGCTCATCCTTCCGGGCGAGACGATTATTGGAGTAATCGCTCTTAAATTTGCGACCACCGACGCAGAATTTCGGTAGTAATTTTTAATTTAATGAAACGTTGCTCGTAAGTGAACTTTACCATGATGAAAATGTTCACATCGACTAACGTTTTGACATGAAAAAGATCATTAAAAAGGTTTGAGAATGCGTTGACATAAAGATACGAAATTTTTGTGGTACTTGGCATCGAAAACTATCAAGTATAAAAAAGGGCTGTAAACTGAATAGAAAACATTTGAGTAGACTTTCCTCTTTTAATAGGACAACCCTTTAGAAATTTCCCACACAAAGTTCCCAAACAATTTGAGATTCTGCAGCTCTAGAATTTTAAGCCTATCGTACTTAAGTTTGACTCCAATCGTTGTTCTTTTGAAATGGCTCCATACAAATTCTATTTTGGATATGAATCCCCTGCTAGACAGGATACATTACAATTTCGGTGCAGCTTAAATGAAGAATAGCGCGTAAACTGTGACTAATAGCTAGTCCAAGTTAGTTGGGTGCAGTTCGGTCTATATTTTCATATATCACATACATCCCATGGTGTGACATACTTAGTCCAAAATTTATCAATATCTGAATAGAGTAGCGGATTCTTCTAAATTACAGAGTGGTTTGGGGTATCTCATAGTCAGCCCTTCCGACTAAAGCTTTTTAATTTGGTTTTTACACTTTTTCTTAAATCAAATTTTATTTCAATTTATTGAACGTCCTTGTGGACTGTTTTTCTTCGAAAATATGAATTTTGTTTGACAATACAATCAATCATAGTCCGATACTATCGATAGTTTAGATAGTCTTGACGAAAACTATCGAATGGGGCAACTATCGATAGTTTGACAGCAGTGAGTGTTGACAACTAGCATTCTAGTTTTATGAATTTGTTCACAAACTTGCGTACAACAGGCGCGGTGGGTGGCTCATTTCGGCCAAGACTACCAAATAGGGTCACCGATCACAATTTGGAAGTTATGTAAACGGAATGACTAAAGCCTCTAATATTATACCGATAGTACACATATTTTAAATCTCGTTGTGTACACGAAACCACTTATCTTGACATATGCAAAGGTAAATGACGCACCTGCCGATGTTTCGCACACTTTGAAAATAGAGTCATAGCCATCTGTTCCCCAACGCGAATCTTAATCGCCTGGTCACCCCAAACGACGGCGAACACCACTCAGTGGCTGTCGTCTGGCGTAGATGTTAAAATGCTTAAAAGTCGTTGTTAGACGTGATGTGAATAATCAAGACGATAAAGATCTGAAGGGTCAGCACATTGTGAGTGTTCTTCGTATTTTGACGCATGCAAATTTCAAAGATTACAGTATGATTACTGGTGGTTTAGGTCCTTATTATTATTATTTTCTTCTTCTTCTTTTTCTTTCTCATCTGTTGTTGCCTTGCTCTACAATAAAATCGATACAAAATCGAACGATAGAACGAAATAAATTTCATTGAAGATTAATCATGTTTTTACGGCTCGAATTAATCTTGGATAAGCAATTATTTAACGTACAGCAATTTGTGGCAATAAATTGTGGAACAGAAATTATTACGAGTAAACTACACGCCGGTATGCTAAACCAACCGCGTAATCACAAACCATTCACACAAACATACAATAATCCCCATGCATGTATATCTGATCAGAATCGAATATAAGTAATGCTGAAAAGCGTTCACATAGGGCAGCTTGAACTTTTGATATTCGATTTAAAACGTTATGTTCAGAGTGTATTTGCGTAGACTATTAATCGGCTCTTCAAAGACGAACCAAACAAGTCAGTGGATCCGCCAAATTACGCCAAAGAGGAAATGGCCATCCATTAAAGGTCTATAAGTAGACCCATTTTGGAAAATATTACACTCATTAAAGTTTATTCAGAAATTTGTGTCAAAAGAAATTATTAAATTAGAAAAGAAAAGAACGGGGAAATCTTCAAAATCCATAGGTCGACTTAATTGTTTAACTCTCTGTTTGGGTTTGCTGTTAAAAGCCGGCTCTGGACATTTTATATTTAGACTACAATCTGCTCTCCACCTTTTGCGAGGTGGAAAAACCAACTGGCAATAAATTGTTGATTTTTCTACGTAAATATTTGAACCGATTTGGTCCTATTAAATCAAGGTTGGCTAGGTCGTACATCATAAAATTTTGGCAAAATCGAATTTGATTTCTGCCTTCTATAGCAACAAATCCTCTAAACAGGAAGAGGGCTACATGAAAACATGGATCGTTATGATTCAATTTTGCGACTATGCTAAGATCGAGATTATAATGTGGCGGGACCTCTAATCAGAAATGACCTTTGCATGACCTGGCCTAAAGAAAAAGGCGGTTTGTTCCAATTCCACTGAAGTAATTGAAGGTCGTTCAAAACAGCACTACTGTATGAAAATTAAGAACGGACTTAATTTGTGGCTTCTTTTTATACCTTCCACCGAAAAGTAGATGGCATACTAAATTTGTCATTCCGTTTGCAACACCAGGAGACTCTTCAACAGAGCAAAGAAGAATACTAGGGCCGCCAACTAGAAAACGAGGATCCTGGTCACTATGCTGTGAAGAATTGGAAAATACGAGCGAAGGAGCAAGGCTACGCAATGTGCTATCGAAGAATGAAGCTCGGTGAAAAGTTTACGGAGAACAAGAAAGAACTACTTATGGAAACTCATATTCGTATCTCCTACTGCCAGGAGGAGCAAGACGATGCGGATTATCTAAGCGTTTTACTCACATCATGCACGGAGGATTTCATAGAGAAAGACGAAGATAAGATTTCGTTTGAACCACACAAATCGGCAGGACCGGGCGGCATCCTTCCGGCGCAATTACAGGAAGTCTGCCTACCATGACTACAGGAAATCTTCACTGCAAGCCTTAGGTGTTCATATATACCGAAGGCATGGAGAGAGTGGTCTTTATCTATAAAGCGTGAAAAACAAACCACAACACGACAAAAAATTACAGGCAAATAAGTCCCTCATAGTTTCTTCTTAGAACTCCAAGAAGGACGTTAGAGAACTTGAACACCCAACAATTTCAGTGGAACACAACAAACCTAACTCAAAGGCAGGTCAGTTGACATAGCCCTCCACGAAGTAGTGGGGTGTAGAGAGTATTCGTAGAATACTTTCTACACCCCAAGTAATACACGAAGACAACCCTTCTGGAAGCTCGTAACCGCATTGGGGTACAACCAGGCATAATTTTATGAACGGGCAATATACTAAGGGGCAGAATCATAAACTCGTCCCTGGGAGAAGGGACTGTAAGGAAAAGTAATGAGGGGAATGCCGCAAGGAGGAGTCATATCATCATTACTCGTACTGTGGAATCAAGTGATAAACGAAATCCTTCAAATCTGGCTGCACTTAAGTATATAGCCATTGATCATGGTTAAATCACATTCGTTACCTGGGGTCTACGGATGGTGAAATAGCATTCACCCCTGCTGGAAACTAAAAGTATTTTCGACTGCTTTTGGAAAATATATTTTTGTTTCTTGAACGAAATGTTCTCTGAAACATGGCCTCAAATCTGGCTTTGAACTAAGTGTAATGCAATTTTAAATAACTTGCTTGAAAAAATCTCTATTTTTGAATAAAAGCATTACCCATGCCTAATAAATAATTTTGGAGATCATAGTATGGTTAGTGAATCTTACTATGGTTGTAGGGATAATAGCATGGTCGCGTAAGAATCATACTATGGTTGTGAGTATCTTCTTATGGTTGTCTGAGAAAAATAATATGGTTGTGAGGATCATAATATCGTTTTTGGGGATCATAGTATGGTTGAGTATGACTCATAATATGGTTGTGGGGATCGTAGTGTGTAGTGTGTGTGTGAATAATCCTTTTGTTGTGATTATCATAATACGAGTATTGTTGTGCCACAACCAACACCTAACAATAGTACGATCCTCTTCGAATATTGTCACCCAAACCATACGTTTTTTCTGCGTGCATGCTGAGAATAGATGTGGTTACTATATGGTCACGGCAACAATAGTATTTTCTATGCAATAATAGTATTGTCGTCGCAACCAAAGTATTATTTTTATGAACTTCATTTTGACAAAAGAATGATTGCGGCAATATCAATATTGCTGAAATGTAACAATAGTATTGTTGCCAAATTTAAAAATGAAAATATGGTTGTAGCAACAATATAAATATGGTTGGTCTGACAAAAGTATTGTTTTTTTGTATTTCATATTAACAATAATACAATTACGGCAATCATACCGGCGATAACGTAATATTTTTTTTTTAATTTGACAATGTTGTTGTTACGATAAATTGTACATTTGATATGTTAATTAATTTTTTTTATTAGTATTATTAGTATAACTGAAATATTTTTAATAAATTGGATTTTCTACTGTTAAATAAATCAATGTAACTAAATTAATGTACTTTTACAAATTATCATTAATAAAAATCTATATTGTTGAATAACAACTTAACCAAATCCTTACAAAACATTTTGGGGATCATAGTATGGTTGTGTGTGAATCATACTATAGTTGTAAGGATCATACTATTGTTGTATGTTAAACATACTATGGTTATGAGGATCATAATATGGTTGTGTGGATCATAGTATGGTTGAGTGTGAATAATCGTTGTGGGTATCATAGTAAAGTTGTGTGTGAATAAATCTATTGTTGTGAGTACCATATTTTTGTTGTGGGGATCATAGTATTGTTGTGTGTGAACCATACTATTGTTATGATTATCATAATATTGTTGTGCCACAACCATACACCCAATAATAGTACGATCCTCTTCGAATATTGTTACCCCAACCATACTTTTTTTCTGCGTGTAAGATCGGTTATTATTCGCTTCTAATATTTCTTGAAAAACGTTTTTCTACAAATTAAACGGTTTGTGATGAGTAAAGCCATTGCGGAATTGTGTACAAAGAATTGTTTTAGAAAATGTTCGTTAAGTTTACAAGTTATCCCCTTAGCGACACTAACTCGTTAAAAAAGCGGTTACCAATGGAACAGGCCTATTATTGTTTTCCAACAATATTTACAGGTTGCTACAACCATATTTTTTTGCAGAAAACATATTATTGTTTTCGTGACCGTGTAGTAACCATATCTTTGCTCTACCTGTGCATGTCGCACAATTGATGCCAAGTATCCGAAATTGTTCATGAACATGTGTCGATGGATTGAAGCGGTTGGTATTGAAAATGCGCCAGATCGGTCAAAAGGTAAATACCCATCAAAATCAACATCCCTGAACTTAAAAACACAATATCCTATAAACTATTGCAGATATGACGATGGTATTTAGAATAAATTGCATTTATGGCAAAAGTAATGTACCGCTCGTTATAATATTTAAACAGAATGAAATCGATGGCCAGAAAATTATTATAAACGATGTTATGGTAAAATTGGACGGGCACTGCCCACATAACTCTCAACTTAAATAGACAATATCTCATAAACTATTTGAGATATGCCGATATTATTTGGAACCTATGATGTTTCCATGAATCGAACACACATCCTAGAGGAAACGAGGGCGGTGCCACGGCCCTTTAACAAATTACATTTATGGCCAAAATAATTGATCGATCATTAGAATATTTTAAGGTTCGGCTTAACTTTATTGTGTTATTTTTTATAGGTTGGTAGAGATACCCACTGCATATCGTTTTCTTACAAAAAGGGAAATTCTGAGTTAGAACAAGTGCGGTATGTATAGAAAATCGGTTTATGGGCCCCAATTTGGATTTGTAAGAAAATTTTATTGTTTTCTGGTATTAATATGTCCACGTTTAAATGGGTCCCATTTTTGCCAAACTGTACAGACAGTATTATTTTTGACACGATGATGAAACAAAAAACCAGTTATTTATTCCATCCACGCAGTGGTATCTAAAATCGAATAGGGCCTATGTACTTACGAGGACGGTTCGGAAAGTTCTTAGCCTGTCAATGAAAGAGAATAGTTAGTTTTTCAAAAATATTTTTATTTTTCAATATAATCTCCTGAAACTTCAATACACTTAGTCCAACGCTAATCAAGCAATTCTATCCCTTGATTAAAATAGTTTTCCTCAAGGTCTTCAAAATAGTGGTTTACAACTGTAATTGCATCTTCATTTGAGGTAAAACGCTTGCCAGCAAGGATTTTTTTTAGATTTGGGAACAGGTAAAAGTCATTGGGAGCTAAATCAGGAGAATAAGGTGGGTGGTCAAGCAACTCGTACTTTAATTCGTTGATTTTAGCCATTGTTAAAACACTCTTGTGCGCTGGTGCGTTGTCTTGATGAAAAATTATTTTTTTGTGTTGTAAGCCAGGACGTTTTTCTCGAATGTGTACATTTAATTGATCTAAAAGGTTGCAATAGTACTCTGAATTTATTGTTTTACCCATTTGCAGATAGTCAATCAATAAAATACCTTTGAAGTCCCAAAAAACCTTACCAGCCATTGAATTGTTTTTGCCTTCTTTGGGGCGCTTCCTCCAGCTTCAGTCCATTGTTTGGATTGTTCTTTTGTCTCTGGAGTATAGTGGTGGATCCATGACTCATCAACAGTTATGAAACGACGCTTAAAATACATTTTATTTCGCTGAAAACGAAATTCATCTGTAGTTCTTCATGCAAAATTAAATGGACTCGATCATTTAAGATGCCAATGATATTAACTATTTCACGCACTTTTATTCGTCGATCATTTAATACCATATCATGCACTTTGGCTACAATTTCTGTTGTTGTTGCTGTTTTTGGACGTCCACTACGTGGTTCATCTGCAATGCTTGTACAACCACGTTTAAATTCAGCAACCCAATTTTTTACTGTTGCATATGAAGGAGCACTTTCACCTAACACATTCACCATATCATTATGAATTTCTTGTCCCGATAAACCTTTTTTATGTAAATATTTAATGACACCACACATTTCTAATTTTTCCATTGTAAAAAAATCGCGGATGCGTCTTTTGTGAACACCTGTTTCTATATGAAGGAGTTGCCAGATTTTTCTGTTTTTCTGTTTATACCGCGCTTTTTGTGCTAGGCTAAGAAGTTTCCGAACCGCCCTCGTATACAAAGGGTTATCTCAAAGCTGGTTACTAGCCGTTTGTAATGAATTGTACCGAACTTCATTAAGATCATGGGCTTTTATAGCTGAAGACCTCAGAGACATAAAATCGGTTTAACATATTTGTGGAAGCTAAGTCTAAACCGATTGACTTAAACATAAATTGCGTTCATTCGCGGTCCAAGAAAGTACTGCTGTCCAATTTCTTTAAAATAAACGCACAATTGCGACAAGTTGTTTGATTTGAAGCTTTAGATGGACAGCAGGCGGTAGGGCGGGCGGACAGATATCATTAAATCGAATCAGCTCGTAATCCTGAGTCGGTACCTCTAAAGGGTGGTCTGGCTCAAATATTTTTGTTAGCTACAAACATTTGCATCGAAACTTACTTATAATACCCCTTTTCTGGTTATAAAAACATAATGAGTTCTCTTTAAAAATACATGTATTCGGACTTTTGGAATTTCGTTGCGGGTAATTTTCAAAATGATCGCAAATGATGTATTAATTATCAATATGATACTATTTTTTGTAATTCATCGCATTATTGAGCCGATAAGTGCAGCACAATTTGGCAAGATCACAGCCCGAATGTATAGTTTAGATATAATTCCGCCAAAGAGCGATCATTGAATCAGGGGTATTTATTACAAAAACTAACCAATTAAATAATGGACAAAATAAAATTTAAAAAATATCGTTAAAAACCACCGCTTACAAAAAGAAAGGCCAGGTTATTTCTCGCTAGAGTTGGACAGGAAAATATAAATAACCCCGGGGTGCTGGGGATAAGTCCCCTGCAGAGATCTACCTGATTATGTGTGGCCCTGTTACTTACGTGTAGCTATCTAAAATCTCTGAAGCAACGATCAGATTGTCGGCTACTTCACTAAGGCCATCGATTGATTGGCTACGTCAGAGTATGCTTTAAACTCCTGCTTATGTAATGGCATATACGCACATCTTTAAGGGGAACACGTATGAATGGCATGTCCTGGCTCCTGCTTCGCTTAAAATCGTTTAAATAAATATGGATCAAATTAACAGATGGCGTTAAATAAAGATATCCTTGTTAAATGCTTAAACAAACACATACACACAACTGCAGTCGGAGTGTGAGCCAATTTGAGATTGACAGGTTCATTGCTTTGTTTGCCTCGCATTTATTGTCCTTTCGGCAGTTCGACAACTGCCGGCTCAATTGAATCCTCACCCATTGTCATCGTTGTGTATGTGCACTTGGAATGTTCATTTCGGTGGAGGGGATGCGTGTAGTGTGTGGATGGATTATTTGCGGATGGAATAATATGCGGAGGATTATGCACTTGAATGGGTGAAGCTGAAACATGTTAAATATGATTGGACTCGAGAGAGGGAGAGAGAGAGCAGAGCGTAGCATTCGTCATGGGAATACGTTCCTTAGCAATGCCGCTGACGAGATGAATGCTCTTTTTATTGTATTGGGCTGTTGCTGTTTGTTTGGTCCTCAATGAGGCCTCAAAACAATTAATTCGTTAGAGTGACCTCATCAATTGCTGTGGCTTATTTCCATCCGGCTAATCCAGTTTGTACCGCACTAGTATGTAAGCGTGTGAATGCAATCTCTTGAAAATTGCATCAATATTTGAATAAGGATGTTCCACAACATTTGTCGACATTCATATGTGTCTACCCCGACAGAAGCGGCGTGTCGTTTGAACCAGGCCATGCAATTATTATACAACGATTTCCCGGCTAACAAACGTTTTAAAACACAAAGACGGCCATCATCCACCCCTAATAGAATTTCTAATATTTTCATATCAGTACATTTGTGGACGACTCAATTCCAATGAAACATGCATGCATGTTTGTCTGTGTGAATCTCTGTATGGGTGTATATGTAGGAAGCCTTGTTTCTAATCCTTTCAGCAATTCATTCGAAAACAGTTTTGTTTGAGTAGATGTGGATGTACATGTGGGGCTCCCTAAATCCTTTCCGCATCTCTTACTCAATTTGATTGAGTTTCGGGAAGAATATGTTTTCTTCTCGAATGTATTTATGGTGGCATAGATTATCCGCGGGGCAAATCAATTCTATTATTCATATTTCAAATGCGCAAGGAATACAACTTTGATTTGGGACTCACACATGTGTGTAAGTTGCTCATAAATATGAATTTTACGCCGTGCAAACATTGGTTTATTCCGACGGTATTTGGCGAATTTTTTTAAGTTATTTAGTTACATTTTGATCAAACGCCGCACTTATACGTGATATTATATTAGACGTTTTCTCTGAGTGCAGTAACTGCCTAATAGAGGGCAGACGATTTCCCACTGAGGGACTAAAGGTATTTCGAAAAAATTAGTATTTGCTCAACATATTGTAATTTTTATGCATGAACTATACCTCAAAAAGGTCCGCAGTTGTTGGACGTTTTCTATATCCTATGTATATAGGAATGTCCTATGGGAGATCTTGGTGAGGGAGCCACTGAAATCGGATTGTTATTCTCAATCAATTGGATACCCACAGAGAACCGATTTACACACAACCGATTTTTGTCAATTGAATAATTGCATGTACCTCGAGTATTCCACCAGTACAACCAAATGTTATTTAGTTGTTTTGAAATCGATCAATTAAATAATTGGCGTAGTAATCGGTCTGTTGCATTCTCAAATTACACTGGTCAACACTTAATTTGCGGCAGAAGGTTTGATAGTCTAGACTATACTATAGACTATTGTTGGGGCTACTGATCACAAATCTAGCCTTAAATTGCCAATTCTGACTAAATCTTGTATAACTTACTCAAATTTAAAAGTAAAGCTTTGTAGCTTGTTAAACGTGAATTTTGATACTTCAATTATTATGAAAATACAGCACTTGTAAAGAATGCAAAAAAATTATCGTTGAAAAAATCATCTAAACACCGCACTCAAGTTTTCGAAAATCAGTTCACAAATAAAGCAGTTAATTTTATTAAAAAAAAACGAAAATAAAATAAGAATATCTCCTCCTGGAAAATCGGAGTCCAGATTATTCATCGGCAGCACCAAATCACCTATAGTTGACTCCTGGGATTTATTGGGAACTCTAGTTATTTATCAGAGGATAATTTTATGGTCTTTCAGTGTTAATAATAAGGTATTATAAATTGTTAAAAATATGAAAAATAATTTTAAATAATATGTTTCCACGAAAGGGACAACTTGTAAAGAAGTTTAAGATGAATAATTAACATTTCTTACAATTTAAAGATCTCTGGTTTTAACGCAGTTAATGGATTTAACTAAAATGACGCTTGTGAACAAAGTATTCATTTGCTAGGTTCAAATAAAATAAATTTTATTCAGATCGATTATGTTTTCCAAACTTCTCCATCAAGTACCCTTTTGAAAAAGTTTGGATTTGAATTTTTCAATATATTTCACAGTTTTAACGTTGGATCAAATTGAAGACAGACAGAATGTGGATACTGTTTGAAACCTGCCGACTGTTTGATATTGATACTAAAAAAGCTAAAGTCGGGCGTGGCCGATGTTCAGAATAGCCAACCGAAAAAATAAATTAGGCCCCGTTGGAGGGCTTTTAGTTTACGCAAATTTCAAAACTAATGTCATATATGAATTAGTGAGAAAATTCATTGTTTTTGTTAAAATTCATTTTTTTCAATTTCAACAGCGTTCGTCCTTGGCACAGGAAACTTTCTAGTGGCAAATTTTATCAAAATTGGATGTTAGATGTGGATTCTAGAACTCGAGTCTGAACCGAGCTACACCAAAGTCTGAACCGATTTTCCTCAATTTCAGTACTGTATTTTGATTACAAGCTTTAGACGAACGGAATGACAGTCCGACAGGCATCGTTTAATGGAATCAGCTGGAGATTAGACGTTGATCGGTATACTTAAAGGTGAATCTAGCTTAAACATTTTTGGTAGTAACAAACATTTGCCAAGAAACCAGCAATTTTCTTATTTAAGATTCGTCGAAATTTCGTATCGTCCGAAAAGCAGGAACAGACTAATAAAAGTTAATATTTTTTCGATATATTTTGTTTTTCAAAGATAAAAATGAAATATTTTGAATTATACAAGCATAATTCTTAAGCCGGATTTGCTTTTCTGTCGCTGACATTATTATAAAAAGGAATGGGTTTTGCTCAAGACGTGAAAATATTGATCAACAAGTTTCGAAGAAGTTTGTGGTGTTGTAAACTTTAATTTAAGTTCTTAATTTTACAAGGAGTGCGTTTAATTCCTATATGATTAGTATTCTTAATACTAAACAAAATAAAATTGGTTCAAAGTCTAGCAAATTTACATTTGATTCGCGGGGAAATAAAAAAATGTCTCCGCTTTCCCGGGAAACGAAAGAGACCGGGAAATAAAGTCTAGCCACAATATACTTTCCGTGGTATTAAATAAAAAGAATTTCTTGTACAGAAAACAAAGTTCTTGTTACTTAACAATGGTTGCGTGGAAAATCTGTCAATCATTTTTCAATTGAATTTTAAAAAAATGTATTTGCGAACACAAAAAAGTCCAATTAGTTTCCGCGACCAGTAAAAGCATTTAACCACAATAAATTATCAACATATTTATGTTCAGTAGTATTCTGTTTTTCTTTTCAATCGTTGGTAGGTTATCATTCACCGAAAATCTAATTTATGAAAAAAGTTAAATTGTTTTTTGGTGTTCCTTTATTAAACTAGTAAGTGGTCGCTAAGGCGAAAACTTTAAAGCTTTGACAAATCCTGTAAACTTTGAAATTTTTGTGTATAAGTATACAAGAACTAAACAACTCAATGCATCATTAACCGTTTGCTATGAAAGCTTGGAGTTTATAGAAAAAAAAGTTATTCAATAAATACTATAAGCGTGTAATCACCGAGCTCGTTAAAGTTTTCAAAAGAAACAACTTAGTAGGGACATAAATACTGTTACACACGTTGTATGCTGTAAAATAAAAAGTACTAAATGTTTTGGACCAAATATTTTTTAATATATACATTGATGTATATTGTATCCAAAAAGAATCTACTTATTCGAAATGTCCGCCTTTTGCCCTTACACACACCTTAAGTCGCATTGGCCAATCGTTGGCCACAGCTCGAACCAAAGCAGTCTTAAGAGATTCAATGTTGGGGTATCTTTTGTGACAAACCTTATCCTCTAAAACCGCCCACAATTTGTAATCCAATGGGTTCAAATCTGGACTGGCTGAGGGCCATTCTTCAGAGGAAATGAACGCTGGCAAATTGTTTCGAAGCCAGGCCTGGGACGTTTTAGCCTTATGGGCCGGCGCAGAATCCTGCTGGAAAGTCCATGGCTGGTCTTGGAACAGGGAACTGCTAAGAGGCTTCACAATAGCTTCCAAAACGGTTTCTTGGTAAACTTTGGCCGATATTTTGACTCCTTGTTCGCAGAAATGCAGGTCAGTGACCCCATCGTAAGAGACACCCCACCAAACCATGACTGAATCTGGGTGATGACACTTTTTCACCCTTGGGATCAGTTCAGAGGCTTCCTTAGATGACCGAGCATACACACTTTCATTTTGCTTGTTAAATTTTTCCTGAACGGTAAAAATTTTGTCATCGGTGAACAAAATTTTTCTGTGCAAGTTATCAGCGTGCTTAACCAAAAGACGTTTGCATTTTTCAATCCTATTTTTTTTAAAGCTGCAGTCAATAAATGCCCGGTACGTCGTTTGAAAGCCCGAAGTCCCAAGTCTTTTTTAATGATTCGACTCATGGACTTTTGCATGATAATCATCTCAAGGGCCATAATTTTCTGTTTTCGGAGCGGATTTGTGTGAATTCTTGATTTAACGGCTTTGATGACAAGCGGTGTTCGAACAAAGCATGGGCGGCCCGACCGGTGGCGGTCTTTTACATCTCCAGTCTCCTCAAACAGTTTTATGCATCGGTAGACGAACATGCGGCTAATCCCTAGTGGCCGGAGCGTTTTGAAAATATCGCTTTTTTTCATTTCACAATTGAAAAGCGCTTTTACAGCGATATGGTTCTCATTATCTGACCACTCCATGATAAAAGTTGAAACAATTTTAAAATCCAGTTACAGACTAACGCTATTGAGGTTAGCTTTCAAAACACATATGACATTACCGGGGTATGTTCAGTTCTACTATTGAAATGGGTGTGTTCAATGTTGTAACAGTATTTATGTCCCTACTAAGTACAGGGTGGGACAAAAGTTACCATGGGGATAAAAAATATAATAAACTTTTCATTTATTAATATTTTTTTTCTTGGCTAATATAATATACAAAATGGAAATTTTTTACACTAAGTATGAAAAATTATGTCCTGTGTTTCTGCTTCGCAATAATGAGCTCGTTTTAGAGCATTTTCCATAACATTTTTCAAAATTTGTGGCTGTAGCGTTCGAATTTCTGCAACAATGTTGGCCTTGAGTTGAAGGATAGTCTCGGGCTTGTTCACATATACTAGCTCCTTCAAATAACCCCAAAAAAAAAATAGTCGGGTGCTGACAAATCTGGCAATTGCGCTCGCCATTTGACTTGAAAGTGCCATTGTATCTCGGGTAGTGTGGGCAGTGGCTCCGTCCTGCTGAAACCACATCTCAGGTCTGTTTTCAAGAGCAGGACGTAAAAAATGGATGCAATTGGCGTTGATGTATGGCTCTTGGATTTTCAGAATTCCAGAACCTAAAGTTCTACTTATTAACAAAGCCATTCAAATGAAAATGAGTTTCATCAATTGTTCTCCAAGTGTTATTTACTTTATACTCGTATAATTTAAAAAAAAAATTAAAACGCAATGTATTTTTGTACTACAGTGTAAAGGTATCGCATTAGCGACCGCTTAACTCGCTTAATAACCAAAAATTATCACGCCTGTTGAAATATACTTGACGTGTGATTTTTTTTTTAGTCAAATGAATTTTTTTTACTCGCACAATGTTTAAAATTAAATATACAACATTTGAGCTTTTACATATTGCAATAAATTTGTTCTTATTAATATAAAATTGTTAACTAAAGATGAACTCAGTGCAAGGTAAAAAGATAGGAAACTCCTTCAAGTGGTATAACTACAAAATTATATTATAAGTAGTTCATTGAATTCCCTTCGTTTTCGAAGTTATAAAATATTTTAAATTGCATAAATTTCTTACTGATTTATATCGTAACAATCTACTTTTACTTTCAAATCTTTGCACTTAATCTAAAAAAAACAGTGTCAGTAACTTATAATTATAATTTCCATGTAGCAAATCTCTAGAATATCTTCGTAAAGCATAGATTGTGAATTATTATTAATTGTTTTTTCTGAACTATTTATTATTTGTTTAAATTGGTTTCAGTGCTCATAGGGCGTTCGCCCTATTATGGAGTTGTAAATGATATTTTATGTTTTAGATTCAGGCCAGATGACGTTCATATAGTTGATTCGACCAAAAATTTGGGTTTTTAGTGTTGACCAAAAAGTTAGATCGGACTCGGATTGTAACGAAGCACAATGTTAAAAAATGAGCAAGTGATTTACCTATACGAGTACGAGTACATATTAATATCAATTATATTTTTTGTGAAACTGTAGAGAACATTTTTTTGAGAATAGCAGCAGGGTAGAGCATTTATAATTATTTTATTCAAAGAGTATTTGAGAATTAAAGTAATTTTTTCTTTATTTCAGCAAACTAATTTACGTTGGGGCCCTTGTTGACAACTAGGAATATTTAACTCTTCGGCAATATTAATATTGTTGAAATGCAACAAAAGGATTATTGCCACATTTAAAAATGAAAATATGGTTGTAGCAATAATATTAATATGGTTGGCGCGACAAAAGTATTATTTTTAAGGGTTTTATGCTAACAATAAGATGATTACATCAATCATACCCTATGATTGTAGTTTTTGTAACTATGTATATGGTTTTTGGAACAATCTTATTAACAATCTACGAATCTTACCCAATAATACCAATTTTTATTTGCAAATTAAAATTTGTATAACAGGTTGTTGAATATTTTAAAATGGTCAAAAAGATAATTTTTGCGCTTTACTAAAAACTTTGCTGTTCTGAAACGGCTTGGCCGATTTGTACGAAATTTAGGTCATATGAAATAGAACACTATGACCTATATTTCATAGTTTAATTTTATTTTATAAACACTTTTTTTAAAAATATTATATTTTTTTTTACAAATTTAAGCTTTTGTCCTCCTCGATTTTTGGGGCTGAACATAAATGTATATACTTTAGGTAACGGCGTTTTACATTTTGGCTTGTGGAGAAATTTTTGATGAAAATGTTGGTAAAAATGTGCATCGTGTACCGATCAATGCCAGTGTTTAGGTTCACTTTCATTCGGAGATATTCTAAAGAAATTGTAACATTCTCTACCAAATTTGTTCATGGTCGTAGGTAAATTTAGTTGTGACTGCTAGGCCGGTAAGACCCTAAATCGGGAATGACCATTGTATGGAAGGTATACCAAAACGTGCACAGATACGTTTCAAATTCAATAGAGTTCGTCCTTAGTCGGAGCATTGTTAATGTGCAAAGTTTGGTTGAGTTGGGCATTGTAAAAATGATTGTGTGACTACCGATCAACACCAGTGTTTTGACCATAACTTTTGCAATTATGGCGGTCCGCAAGTCTTATAACTGTTTTGGATTCGTAAGACTTATGCGGAAATTCGGTAAAAATTAAAAAAACTATAAACACTAAAAAAAATTAAATTTTTTAAAAAAAACTATGAATTGTTTAAAAAAAATTTAAGGAATAAAATTTAACTACATAATATAGGTCGTAGTGTTCTATTTCATATGACCTAAATTTCGTACAAACCGGTCAAGCCATTTCAGGACAGCATCAACACCCCCAAAAATAAACAAAAATAATAAAAAAAATTAGCAGCCATTTATATGAATATAAAGTAAAAAAACGTGTTATAAAGTTTTCTAGTAAAACAGTGTAAATCATAATATACGAGTAGTAAAAAATAAATAGATGGTTCTGTGTGAATCGTACTATTTCTATAAGGATCATTCTACGATTATACTATGGTTTTATGTGGAACATACTATGGTTGTGAGGATCATAATATGGTTGTTGGGATCATAGTATGATTGAGTGTGAATCATAATATGGTTGTGGAGATAATAGTATGGTTGAGTGTGAATCGTTATATAGTTATCGGGATCATAGAATGGTTCTGTGTGAATCCTGCTTCTGTGGTAAGGATCATAATATTGTTGTGCCCAACAATAGTATGATGCTCTTCGAAATTTGTCACCCAACCATACTTTTTTTTATCGTGTTATAGGTTATCCTAACATCTAACAAAAATTCCTATAATAATTTATCAGTTCTAGTCATAACAAAATCTTTCTTAAGGACGAAAACACATTTTCTAAAAATGATTAGAAGTAAGAACTGAATCATTATTTTAACTATTTTAGTATTTTGATTTTTTTCACTCAATGGATTTTAGAGCTTTTAAAATAAAAAGTACTTTATGAATTGTGGCCGAATATCTATTTCAAATTGTATTGAAACTTATGAATTATCTAGAAATAAGAAGATACAACTGGCTTAGGGCAAGATTACATTAGATGAAATAAAATCGCCCAAGGTGTTAGTTTTATAACAACGAAATAGTCAAATTAAAAAATTTGGAAAAATATGTATTTAAACTAAGCGCGCTTTATAAGAAAGCGCTCTGAGCTTTCTTATAAATAAACCAGTTTTGCAGAGTCTATCGTTATTCCAAAAGCGTAGTCAAGCCTAATTTTTGTAGGTATTATATAATTACAGGGTGGCCCAAATGAGACCTAGTGATGTTAAACACGTATAACTCTTCTAATAACGGTTTTTTTAAATGATTTATTTCTATATGTTAACGTGACTATGTGTGAAATATGACATCAGACAAATGACCACCATTTTGCTCGATACAGGCATTGGCTCTTTTTAGCGCCAAGCTGCTGCACAGCTTCCACGTTCTCTTTAGTACGAATGTTTCGATGAGCACCTCTTCCTGGACGGTCGGCAACTGAACCCAGTTCCTCAAAACGGCGAACTAAACTTGTAATCATGGAAGATGTGGGCGCTGATCTTACGTTAAAAAAACGGCGATAATTTCGCTGCGTCAGAACAATTGATCGTTGAGAAGAATAATAAAAATCCATAATTTTAATGCGTTGTTGTGGACGTATTCATCTTAAATTTCCAAGAGTTCAGCTATAATCTGCAAAAAGAAAAAATAAATTATGTTAAAAAATAAAAAATGTTATTTGTGTTTCACATCAGCTGGTCTTATTTGGGCCACCCGTTATATACATATGAGCGATGACTTAATCATCAATCGTTTCACTTAGCAAATGTTTGTGGTAATAACAAACAAAGTGCTAAGAGCACATTCAACAACAGCCTATAACTACAACCAATACATGGACAAACTCAGTTCCAATAATCATAATAAATAGTAAGCGTTACCGATTCGTTGTCCCTTCAACCGCTGATGTCAGTCCTCTACTGAAAATGGCCGAGTACACAGTCAACATTCCGGTTAAGCGAGGAAATACGAAGGCGACCGCAAAACTAACTGGGCAGGCACATTTTCTGTTTTACTAGCAACTTTTTTTTTGTTTTTTAAAAGCAATCTTTTATTAGCCATCTGTCAAAATTTCCGAAATATTTAATGATTATTTTCTTTGTTACAGGTGATTGAAGTAAACAAGTTTTCTAATTATTGAAAAATGGAAAATAAAGAGTTTCGTGCGGTAATTAAACACTTTTATATGAAAGGTTATACGCCACAATTAAAGATGAATTGGATTCTGTTCATGGTGATAATGCACCATCATACTCCACCGTGAAATCCTGGGTCCAACAATTTAAAATGGGTCGTTCAAGTACGGAAGATGAACAACGCTCTGGAAGACCGAAAACTGCTACTACTATTAAAAACATTAGAAAAATATTTAATGAAGTGACTAAAGATAGACGAATAAAGCTCAGAGAACTTGCTGATATTGTTAAAATACACGAAAAACAAGTTTGGAGTATTTTACATGATGAACTCCACATGAAAAAGCTATCCGCATGTAGGGTGCCGCCTTTGTTGACTTTGCCCCAAAAAATCGTCCGTTGCACCAATTCCGAGGAGCTTTTAGAGATTTATCAGCGTAATCCAATAGAGTTCTTGCGCCGATTCATAACTGTTGGTGAAACATGGATTCATCACTACATCCCAGAATGCAAAGAACAGTCAAAACAATGGATAGAAGCTGGAAAAAGTGGTCCCAAGAAGGCGAAAACTGTTAAGTCAGCAGGAAAAGTAATGGCCACAGTATTTTGGGATGCAAGGGGTATAATGTTTATTGATTATCGTGAGAAAGGAAATAGTGAATATTATTGTGCATTATTGGATCGGTTGAGTGAAGAAATCAAGATAAAACGACCGCATTTAGAAAAAAAAAAGTTCTTTTTCATCAAGATAATGCTCCTTCACACACTGCATTTTTAACTCAACAAAAACTGGCCGAATTACGATTTGAAATTGCTCCGAATCCACCATATAGTCCAGATTTAGCTCCTTCTGATTATTTCTTGTTTCCAAATTTAAAAAAATTTCTCGGTGTCAAAAAATTTTCGTCCAATAGCGAGGTTATTGCTGAAACTGAGGCATATTTTGAAGGTATTGAAAAATCTTATTTTCCGGATGGAATTAAAAAACTTGAAAAACGTTTGATGAAGTGTATTGAGTTGGAAGCAGATTATGTTGAAAAATAAATAATAATAATTCCAAAAAAACGGTTCTTTTTATGTTAGGCCAGTCGCCCTCGTACAGCATATCACCAACATTCGTTTTACAACGAAATTTGGTTGTTTCAACAAATCTGTTTGAGATTTTAATTGCCTTTCCGCCGATACGTATTTCATTCTGCTCAAATCACCTTAAAGTTCAGGTTCAATTAAATATTTTATTTGTCTGTATATCTAAGGTGGTTAGCACAAGACAGTCTAACATGCAACAAGCTGTCCTGCAACAAGCTCCAATAATTAGTACTTCACTCATAGGTATAACGCAACAGTTATCATCTTATGGTATTACATCAAGATGTTTACCATTTGTTGGTTGAAACGGAAGACTCGAAGAGTAATTCACTCTCGCAAAATAAAGTTAAAAAAGTCTTTCAGTAGTTTGGACCAATTGGCAACTGACTTTTATACAAACCGACTATAAACCTATAATTACAGGTGCAAATAGTTCCATTCGCGATAAATTGTCGCCCTTTTTAAATTAAGCAGATAATCTGGCATGAACAAATGTTCACTTTATTAGGCAGGAACTATACACATCGAAGATGACAGTGCTCTGTCTGCCTTCCATCCCCTCTGCTCGGCATATACACTCAAGCACATACAAATACAATTCCGTCCTTACAAATCTACCACGTCATTTGAACAGAATGCTTTCGCAGTTAAAACTTCTTGCCGTGTAAATGGAATGCTTTCTGGTTTTTCAATTTAAACAATGTTTATTTAAAACTAATTGGGGGTGTAATAGCGCAATTAAGCGGTTGGTTTGGTTAGCCTTGCAAGCCGGTGCACCCCTTTCGATGCGCACGTAACTCCACGAAGGACAATTCCGTTTCAGGGTGCTAACAGTCCCTGTCTCTGCCAGTCACTTAACAAGTGTTTCGATGTGTGCGTGTGTGTGTTGGTTTCCTTTTATCGTAAATAAAAAAGCCATAATTACATGCGATGGATGCCAGGATAAGTGTAGTCCAAACAGCGTGTCTCGAGGAATGGAAACTTTAAAAATAATTTACAATTACATAAAGGACTCATCAGGCTTTATGGCCGAACAAGTGAGCTACATGTATTTAAATAAATGCACGTACGTATGTATGTAAGTATGTGCTTTGTATGTTGTCAAGTGTCGAGAATTTTGACAGATGGTTCTCTTTCACTGGATTTGTTTGATCTGACAAATTGTTTCAATTTTTAATATTGCCGTAATCGTCATAAAAGAAGGTACATCATAATCGTCTGCTTGGAATGCATGTGAACAGGGGAGGCGGTGCGAGGAAAGGTATTAATGAAAAATTGGCGTCGTTCCTTTCTGTCCTTCTGTTCATGTTTACACAATGTTATTGTGACAATGGTGGTGCACTCAAATTGACATTTGATGTTAATTGTCTGAGGACTGTCAAAATATTTGGCCTAATCCTTTAATGTCACAAAAGAGTTGTCATTCACTCCACTCCGATAAAAAAGATCTTTTAATATTTTTGTAATAAAATGAAATGCGGATTCGAATACATCGATATTTATGCTAAAATTCGGCCGAAATACACACATAGAGAATAGGGGAATAGATTACCGAGGTTAGGTTGATGTTTTGGTGTTTAAAACCAACACTTCAACAATTCATTGTCCCTTAAAAACGATTTGTTTTGCCTCAATACACCCTCTGTCACTGGACGGAATGCATACTTGGATTGTCATTCCGTTTGCAACACCTCGAAGTATTGATCGGATACACTTTGGTTGCCGTAAAAAGACGATCTTGCCATGTCGGTCCTTCAGTGTGCCTGTTGAAAGATCGATAGTGGCCACACAGCAGGAGACAGGCTATGGCTAAAAGTTATAAGCTGCTTAAATCGGACCAGAATGAAAAAAGTTTGTAATTATTAGTAATTATTTCATTAGACGAATCATGGCTTGGGATCGTACGTAGTAAAAACGCACTTAAGTCATATAAGATGAGCGTGTTTATCGGACCTATGGACCCTTTGGACGCTTAAAACGGTCCCTCTTGTTCGAACAAAAGTTTGATATTTTAGAAAAAGGGCTTTAGAGTTTTGTAAAAACAATTTAAATTTTTTTAAATCGATTCTTTATAGCTGCGGGCCTGATGATGGCAACATAGCATACACAAAATTTACGCTGTTATCTCTGCTTGCAACTAATACTTATAGGCTTTTCGACTGCGTTTTCAATTACATGCGTCTTAAATCTGACTATGATCTCAATCTAAGCAGTTGCATCAACTTTCATTAAATTGATGTACCTTTACATCAGATTGTTGCAGAATTTTTATTATTCTCGTAATTGTGTACAATGTCCATCAAATCATTAACCTGTTGTAAAATGTTCATTATGTTGATGTAAAATGAAGAAAAGCGTTGGAAAACTATGACCAAATTCATTTAATTGTTGTTGAAATTTTCAATTTTTTTCAAAGTGAAGGGACTGTATTGTTTGATTGTGTTGGGTGCCAGGCCACCGCGACGGGAAATGAAATGGGATTGCCGATAACATAGCTGAACTAGGAAGAGAAATGAATGTTAAGGAAGCGGACCGGTCGGCCGCCGATTATTTCTTCTGGTATCAAGCTTCGAAGAGCTGGGGGGTAAAAATGTGGTGCACTGTTTCGAGGGGATTCCGACCAGCACTAAATTTTGTAAGAAAAAGCGCACTGAGGGGACTTGGCAGGAGCGACATAGAATTGTAATTGTGGACACTGTTTAGTTAGGGCGAGGAGCTTTTGATGTGACACAGATATCCAGACTTCTGTATACGCAGAAAAAAAGTATGGTTGGGGTGACAATATTCGAAGAGGATCATACTATTGTTGGGTATATGGTTGTGACACAACAATATTATGATACTCACAACAATAGTATGATTCACACATAACCATACTATGATCCCCACAACCATAGTAAGGTTCACTCACAACCATACTATGATCCTCACAACAATAGTATGATTCACACTCAACCATACTATTATCTGCACAACCATATTATGATCCTCACAACCATAGTATGTTTCTCATACAACCATAGTATGATCCTCACAACCATAGTATGATTCACACGCAACCATTCTATGATCCCGACAGCCATAGTATGATTCACGATCAACCATACTATAGTCCCCAAAATTATTTATTAGGATTGGTTATTGTTGTTATTCAAAAATAGAGATTTTTATTAAGTATGTTATTTTAAATTGCATTACTATTAGTTCATAGCAAGATTTGAGGCCATGTTTTTTTATTGAACATATAATTCAAGAAACAAAAATATATATTCCAACCAGTCGGTATTAGAGTATTTTACCGAACAAAGTAAACACAATAAAAATCCCTCGAACTACCTTCCGATTGTTGTTGTTTTTTTAAGGGACAGCAACCATTCACTGTATCGTGTGTATGTGTTTTTTTTGTATATCAAAAAAAACATACGCACACACATATGTACATGTATGCTCTATAATACCTGTTTTGTTATGTTCATAGTCGCAACCATACTGTATGATTGCCGTAATCAAATTATTGTTAACGTAAATTTTAAACAACAATTCTTTTGTTGCACCAACCATGTTTATATTGTTGCTACAACCATATTTTCATTTCTTAATTTAGCAATAATAATATTGTTACATTTCAACAATAGTTATATTGACACAATTATACTGTTGTCAAAATGAAATTCAGAAAACAATACAATGGTTGCGACGAACATGCTTTTATTGTAGAGAGCATACTATTGTTGCGGTGACCATAGTGTAACCATATCTTTTCTCTACGTGTAGGATGTGTGAGAACAAGGATAAGCAGGAAAAGGAGTAGTACGATCGTTGTCACAGACAAAATTGGCTTAGGGAAAGATTTCTTGAGAAAACAAGTGATGTCGCTAAGATCAGATTGCAGGATATAATCCTTTTTATGTCGGCATAAGGTGTTTGAGGGAAAAGGGGAGTGGTTATCCAAGACAAAAATAAACATAATTGTATTTATTTTTTATTTCTTACCTTTCTTTTCAGCTTCTTTCAGATCATTTTTCCACCGTACTGCTTTCTTATCTATTGAGGGGAATCTCAATAGATTCTATGGATCTCAGGATGACGCTGCATTGTGGCAGCAACCATCCCAATGGTGACAGTAGGTCCAATGACAGATGATGAATTTGTTGATTTGTATATACAAAAGGTGTCATGCGATCACGATAATTGGCGATATAACGTACACCAGTGTACGAGTGCCAGTGTGTGTTTTTGTATCATTGAAAGGTTTGTTGCGTGAAAATGGTGTGGCTAACCGAACTAATTGTAATTTACACGCTCACTTAGGCACCCCCCGTAATTTCAATTGCCGCATAGCATTTGCTTTCATACACACTCACACTCGACCCTCGACGGGTGCGTTTAACATATTTCAACGTATAATTTGAATTTCCTCCTGCATTGTGCTCACATTCGTACATACGGCATCAAAAAATATGTTTGCTTGTTTGTTGTTTGCCAAGGGATACGCGAATGCAGTCACTTCGATGGTCCAACTAAGCGAGCAACGAAGAAAACGTCGTAAATGATTACTTTATCAGTTTCGCTGTTTATTGTTGTATTTTCATTTTTTCTGTGTCGTTTTTTACGCGGGACGTGGGTTTGGTTCGTGACAATTTGTCGATACGCGAATTTCATCCCCCGTCTGGAGGTAGAGACATGTCGTTTTTCCACCCGCAAATCACACTAACATGTGGCAACCCATAATTTACGCAGAGGGAGTTTTTTAATAAGTACGTATGCGTGTAGTTCGTGCATACACTGTCGGTTATAAATATGCGCACTGTGCTCACATTTTTCATAAGAACAATTTCAATTAAGAAACGTGTACAAATGACGGTTAAGCTTGACAAGGGCGAACCCTGCACCGTCCCTGAAGCGCAAAAAATGAGCAATTTTGGCCCTTACGCACGACCATTTGGGCCATATAAGTCAAAAGTCCAGCAACTAGGCCCTTTTTGACGTTTGTAGTCAAACACCATTTTAACCATTGTCCGTTTACAAAAAATTTGAAAAAATCATGATTTACAAATGATTCATTCACGAATGGACAAATTTCACCAGCGTATTCCTTGGCTTATTTCATGAAAATATGTCCATTTACGACCATGCCCGAAAATGCAAGGGGCGAAATGGCAATGGTTTGAAAATTTTCGGATTGGTGGTCGGAGGGTACTAGGGTAAAATTGCTAAGTTCTGAACCAGTGGTCGGTGTTTAAGTTTCTCTTAAAAGATAGTCCAACCTTACCTCTCCAAAATTACCTTTACGAAGCCCAGACGTCCTACCGTTCCAAGTTATTACTAAAGTTTTTTTTTGCGTTAATTCAAAAAAACAATAAATGTGTCCTGTTATTTCGCCATACTTCTTGGGAATCTTTTTTATGATGTTGAAGGATTTTTTTTACCCAGAACTGCGCCGAAGAGCTCTAACGAAAACTCCGAAGCAAATTAATATCCAAAAATTCCACTTTCCGCTGCCCCAAGGTCCCCGGACTTGACTGCACCAGCCTTTTTTTATAGGGTTATGTCAAGCAAGAGATGTACAAAAGGAAACCAAGGAATTTCACAGAATTGTAGCAGTCCATTAAAACAGTAATTAAAGAGATTCTAACTTCAACCCTTCGGCCGCAATAAATTTTGTCTACTGCTACTGCATCCTGCATTGTCATTATCATCAACAGTTCTATCATCATTCTCAGAATTACTCTTGTCTCCATCTGGAATAACAGCAACATCAGGCTCATTACTATTCAAAGCCTGTAATTCTTTCCACTTCCCGAGCTCTTTCTGCAGTATCTACAAATCGGCGCCATTTATGGAGCCATAGGCATTTTTAACACTGTTTCTAAAAAGATGATTTCCGAATATCTTCAGAATGCCTATAAATAGTTTTTTTACGATTTTCTGGGTAGTATATTTTGATAATTGAGTGTAAATCTTTTTAGGGCTTAATGTTGCTTAACTTCATGTTACATAATAAAAAATAATAAAGTACCTATGGTGGTTAACCTATTGATAATTATTGCCTTTTGAACAAAATATTAAAATAAACTACCTGTTAACTTCTTCCTCTTCACCCAAATTTTGAAGTCAAGTGTAATAAAATACCGGATAATGGCCATAATTTATTTGAAATTTTGACAATAAAAATCACATTCAATATTATTTGCGGTCAATGCTACTTATAGGATTTACAAAAAAGCCACAATGATAGGCGAATAAAATTCTCCGCATCGAAAATTAATTAGGCATGTTATATACCGCTGGAAAGGTTAATTTGTCGTTAAGTTTGTCACTCTAAGATTTTATTTACGGTTTTAGAAACGCCTAGACAAAAACAGGAAAAAAATCAAAATAGTGCATATGTCACGCGCAAAATAGAAAGGGACCTAAAGGTAAAAACCAGTTTTGTTCAGGAGAGCCATTTTAAAGATTTAAATAAGTGTATCTTTGGTGTACCATCACTTTCATAAAACGCGCATATCACTGGGAGGGAACACTTTTGGGGCATGGGATCGGTCTCATTCGATGCTCAGATATTATCCACATAAAAAAAAGTGAAAATTGATTTTTTTTACCCCTAGGTCCCTTTCTCTATACGCTGTCACATATGCTTAAAATTTAAAAACCGCTGTTTTAGTTACAAAACATTTTTTATTGATAAAATGATCGCATCCCACTTCGAGAACATACCGCTCTTCAAGAAAAGACCTAAGCTTTTTTTTGAACAAAAAAGCGCCTTTTTGGAAAAAATTGAATTTTCAAAAAAGAGTGAAAACATTTTTTTTTATTTTTTCTAAAAAGATTGAATAAACTATCTAAAACACTTTGGACAAATTTTGCTGGGTACAATAGGTAATATATTACATGGCTGCGAAAAAAACACCAATTAGCCCAAATTGTCAAAGTTTTCCCTCTAGAGTCACATATGCTTAAAATTTAAAAACCTCTGTTTTAGTTACAAAAACTTTTTTTTATTGATAAAATGATCGCATCCCACTTCGAGAACATACTGCTCTTCAAGAAAAGACCTAAGCTTTTTTTTGAGCAAAAAAAGCGCCTTTTTGGAAAAAATTTAATTTTCAAAAAAGAGTGAAAACATTTTTTTATTTTTTCTAAAAAGATTGAATAAACTATCTAAAACACTTTGGACAAATTTGGCTGGGTACAATATATTATATGTTACATGGCTGCAAAAAAACACCAGTTAGCCCAAAATGTCAAAGTTTTCCCTCTAGAGTCCTTGGCCGATCTCGTTCATAGTTTGTGTCTAAACTTCTATTCAATAGGACTGACCTTGGTAAAAGTTTCATCCCGAGCGGAAGACATCGATTTCAAAAGTTGGGTAACTTGAAATGGCCCATATAAATTTTTGCGAATGCGAATTTTCGAAATGCCAATGCTTTTGCATAATAATTTTTTGATTTTTAAGATAATTTTAGAAATTAAAAAATTACGATTGTTTGCAGTTTGCCAAACATACAGAGAAAAAATCAATTGGAAATCGGTACGAGCTACAAAAATTCGGTTGAATAAACCGACTTTTTGTTACAATCATATTTCATGATATCATATGATGGTTTGTTACAACCATATCACCGTATTCACCGCCAATTACACAGTTATACCAACTGAATTCAGTTAAACTATTCGTTGCGACAACTGGCAAAGCTCATTGCATCGCTTATCAGAATATCTAACCAAGGCACACTGGGCCAGATTTCAAATTATGCGGCATAAATTCAAAATTTTTGTGGAGACAAAACTCCACTTAAATAATTTTTTTTAAGAATACACTTGGGATGTTAGGAAATCATCAAAAATTTTGATGTTATGACAACCCTGAAACATTGGCGTTGTCTTAAAGTCATATGTTTTATCAGCTGTTGCTTTGGCATAAAAGAGGCAAAACTTTTTGTTGAATTTGTGGCTGTGAACATTTTTTACGTTTGATTTAAAACTAATTCTTAAGAATGGAAAATAATGATCAAGGTATGTAGAGTGTGTAAATTAAAAAAAGTGTTTTTATTTGTCGAGTCAAATGTTATTTTTGTGTATTGTTTTGTTATGTCCTAAAATAGAAGATAACCAACCCCGTGCCCGTGTTCTGTGAATGTAGAACTAACCTTCTGCCAAATTGTGCCAAAATGTAATTATGTAAAATTAAAGCCCAAAGGGCGTATAAAAATATGTTTTTAATTTCATTTGCGGCTTTTTGCGGTTTTGCTCGCATTCTCTTCGTCTTTGTCCACTTCCAGATACGTTTGCATTTTGTCATGCAACGCTGTTGAATGTTTGGATAGACAACAATAGGGAAGCGTCTGAAATTTCGAGGTGGATATTCGAGCAGCTAAATGCAAATAGCTTAAGCCCTGAAATTAAACAGGATATTGAGAAAAAAAGTAAAAAGCTTTGATCTGTTTATTAAAAAAAACTTGCCGAAATGCAGCCGAAATTTAAGAACGTTCAAGGCCAAGCATTCAAAGTGGCTATCGTCAAACATGATTTTGACATTGAATACTACGTCGTCTATGAATCGAGTAGGGCGTCCTCGAGTAGGATACACCCATGCAGGAACCCGACTAAAGAGGAAATTAGCCTCTGCTTTGGCAGACGACCAAGGCCACAATGCTTCACTTCTTGTGCACGCTGCAGCAATTTCTGCGAAAAAATGTAATGAGACAGCTACGTCACTAATGTTAAGAAATACTTTTCTAACATCAAAGGAACCGAATTTAATAAAAACTCGGACGGGTTCTGAACCGTTGCATCTAACTCCAAATGAGGCTGTAGCGTTTTTGCTCGAAAACTCGTTCACAAAACAGCAATACAACAACATTCGGGAGTTAAACAAAAGTCAATATCCAAGTTACAACAAAGTGAGGGAAGCAAAATCTAACTGTAGTCCACAGGGAATTACTGTTACAGAAACCGTAGCGCAAGTCCCTCTTAAGGACTTGTTGGATCATACTGTTGGTCGCATTATCCTTTTTCAGAAAGAAATATTCAAGCAGTTCCCAACTAATCGCAAGTTATGGATTTGACGGATCTACTGGTCAAAGTACATACAAACAGAAATTTAGTGTGAACGACCCACAATCATTTGATCAGTCCTTATTTGCAACTACAGTAATACCACTAAAACTAGTAGGTGATTTTGAAACGGTTTTATGGATTAATCGAACTCCACAGTCAGTACGATTTTGTAGGCCGCTTAAATTAGAGTTTGTGAAAGAAACCAAGGAACATATTCTTAAAGAAAAAAAAGATCTGGACGACCAAATACAAAAGCTGGAGCCCTACGTATGCACTATATTGACTGAGAGAAAAATCACTGTAACTTATGATCTTCATATGACATTAATAGATGGGAAAGTTTTAAATATTTTGACCGGCACAAAATCTGCTCAATTGTGTCCGATATGTGGGGCCAGCCCGAAAATGTTCATGGAAAGTGATAATATTTGCTATCCGAAATTGGAACCAAAACCTGGAAGCTTGCAATACGGCATAAGCCCGCTCCATGCGTGGATAAGCTTCTTTGAATTCGTGCTAAAAATTTCGTATAGAATAGTTTTGAGAAAATGGCAAATAAGAAATTCAGAAGAAAAAATTTTAATTATGGATAGAAAGAAAAAAAATCCAAGAAAGGCTGTGGAAGGAAATGGGTTTACATGTTGATAAGCCAAAACAAAATGGTTACGGAAATAGCAACGATGGAAACACTGCGAGGAGAGCATTTGCCAATGTTAAATTATTTGCGGAAATTTTAGAGCTCGACTTAGAAGTACTGACATGTTTTCACACGATCTTAATTGCAACATCATGCGAACTACAAATCAACCCCCATAAGTTCCAGGAATATTGCCAGAAAACTATCTCATTGTATATGTCTAAGTACCCATGGTATCCGATGTCGGCTATGCGTCATCAGATCGGTCTAAATTTTGGGCTATTTGTCACACATTTAGGGACTATCTGATATGTCAAGTTACAGTTTTATAGTGTCATTGTGCGAATTTATGCCGCACAATTTGAAATCTGGCCCAGTGTGCAAGGGCGAAATTTGTTTTACTGATCAGTTGGCCTATTGCAAGGCAGTCAAATATAACCTACAATCTATAACAACAACCAATACATGTACCAATTCAAAAACACATCGAATATTTCAAATTTACATCTCTACCTAATAAAATAGTAAAATAGTGATTTCAGAAGTTGCCTCAGTCAAGTATGGAGATAATTTTTTGATTCGGCCAATTTTTACTATCAACACATATATCTGCAAAAATTCACCGCCTAGAGTCCATAATACGGCCTGTAGGACGATCCAGAATATCTATACTTGGAATGGGGTTTACAAATAATATCTTCAGGCGTTGTAATGTGTATGCCAAATGAATATACACTCTATCTTAAGATTGAGGCTAAAAAGGTTGATTTTATGGAAAAACTCTGTAACACGCATTTTTCAGTCAAGATTTCACATTAGAAATTCGTTCCCGCTTGCCCCTAAATCCAATTAGCCTTGTTCGTTTAAGTCTTCTAGCTCTTTATTTCAAAATAATGGCTCTGTTCTTCAAACCTAATGAATATTCTGGAATACTATAAAAAAGTAAAAAGTATCCATAATTATGTCTGTCACTGTGCGTCCGTTTCCTTTGTCTACATTTTCGTGGTACGAAGAACACAAGCGTATAGTATTTCTTTTTTTGGCTTTGATAAGTCAATAATTTGATGATAGATATGGTTTTGGTGACAGGATCTCGGTTTAACATTTGAAGTTCTGAAATTTCCACAAACCTAAATTTCACAAATTCTAAATAACATTCGAATTTTAAAATGAAGAAAGTGTGGATGCTTTTTTTAACAACTTCAAGTACTAAAACTCTTCCCAAAATAGCCATTACGTAAATGTAGATTTCTTAAAAACTAACATTTGTGAAAAATATGGAGCTGCGAAGTAAAATCAAACAAAAGCCTCTCCTAGTGACAATGTGAGTATACCCTTTATACTATGATGAAGGATCTAGGCGACATCACTTAAGAAATCTTGCCCTTAGGCTTGGACAATGACACAGAACTTACTCCGCCGTATCCGTGAAAAATATAATCTACCGAGGATGAGTTCTTTAGTTCAATAAATTTATAGGGTTATACGAGATCCTACTTTTTTCACCGTGAATACTCTCATACACAAAACAGCACTTTTTAGACGCTTTTCGTCGTAAGCGATTCTCAGTACTTGTTGTTGTTGACACAATAATTGATAGCTGGGTTTACTTTTATTAAATTCTATTGTCTACTGAAACTAGTCATATGGGGACAAATCTTAGGCATAGTTTGGATCTCAAAACAGAACAAACCTTCTTTGAGCATTAGATTTCACAACCTACTTTTAAAGTTCTTATACCCTCCGCCGAAGAGTGGATGGTATTTTAAATTTGACACACTGTTTGCCGCACCGCGAAATATTGATCGGAGGCATTATGAAGTATATAAAAATATTATTTGTCGCCGTAAAAGATGATCTAGCCATGTCCGTCCGTGCGTCTGATGAATGCACGATAGCGATTAAAGGAATCAACCCGAAATTTTGCATGATTATTGCCATGACCTGGCCTAAACAAAAACAGAGGTTTGTTGCAATTCAGCTGAATTAGTTTTAGGTCGCTGCTCAAAAAGTAGTATAGAAATTAAGAACGGATTTAATTTGTGGCTTCTTTTTATACCTTCTACCGAAGAGTGGATGGTATACTAAATTTGTAATTTCGCTTGTAACACCACGAATTATTGATCGGAGTTTGAAGTTTATTTATAATTTTTTATATGTAAATTAACAATATAGGGTGATCAATCTAGAGGTATTTTTTCAGAACAAAAAAATATAAAAATTCAAATCAAGTGTGGAATCATTGTTGGTAATTTAAAAGGACATTTTATGGCATTTATATTTTGAATATAATTTCCTACAAATGTTGGCCGCAACTACGCCTCAGGGTTTCCATTCTGAGGGTCCAATTTTGGATGACTCGTTCGAGCATTTCGACCGGTATTTAATGACACGCGTGATGTTGGCTTCCAAAACCTGAATCGAAGCTGGTTTGTCAGCATAGACTTTGGACTTTACGTAACCCCAAAGAAAAATATCTAAAGGTGTGATATCACTCGATCTAGACAGCCAACACACCTGTCCAAAACGTGAAATTAGCTGCTCTTCGAAATTATCCATTGTTTGAGCAGCTGTATGGCAAGTGGCACCGTCCTGTTGAAACCAATTATCGTCAAGATTACGGGCTTCAATTTCAGGTAGCATAAAGATCGATATCATGGCGCTATAGCGGGCACCATTCACGGCTACGTTGCGGCCATCATCATTTTTAAAAAAAAATATGCACCGATGTTTCAACCAGCTTGTAAACCGCACCAAACCGTGGTTTTCTCAGGGTATAATGACACCTCTTGAACCTCTTCTTGTTGCTCTTCAGCCCAAATGCGGCAATTTTGTTTATTGACTTAGCCGTTGAGCCAGAAATGGGCCTCATTTCTGAACAAAATTTTAGTTTCGCAGGGACAATGGGGTGTATACGGCGTGTCTCATTCTAAACTGAACAAATTTCACCAGCGCGAAATGGCTCATTTCATGAAAATTCGACTGAAATGCAAAATTTTTTTGTGTTAATTTACAAAAATAAATAAATGTGTGCTGTTTTTTTGCTTCCAAAAAAAAAAACAAAGAAAAATGTTTGAATTTCAGTCATATAGTCATTACTTTGGATCGGTAGGACCTCTGGGCTTCGTTACGTATTTTGGAAAGGTAGGAGGTATATCTATCTATACCGACCACTAGTTCAGAACTTAGAGTTTTTACCCAAGTACTACCCTCCGACAACCAATACGAAAATTTTCGAACCACTGTCATTTCGACCCATGTATTATCGGGCAGGGTCGTAGATGGGCACATTTTCATGAAATGAGCCAAGTAATACGCTGGTGAAATTTGTCCAGACGTGAATGAATCACCATGTATAAAGTTCGCCCTCGCCGCTAGTTTGCAACATTGACTCTGGTACACTAGTTGTTGTAACAAAACGGATAACATAGCGGAAGCGAACTTTTAATATCTGGTTCTGGAACTACGAGTAATCTAATTAATCTCATTTTTTTACAAATTTTGTAAGTTGCAATTTCTTTAAATGTTTATACTCGTAGTAGTCGATTTTTTTAATGATAAGATTTGTGAAATACCACGATTATTGAAGTTATTAGCAAATCACTGGCGTAGATCGGTACCCGATGCACTTTTGACGAACATTTTTGACTGCATAATATAGTGTTCTCTTTTATATGATCCAAATTTCGTACATATCGGTTAATCCGTTTTAGAACAGCAAGATTTTAAGTAAAGCCCAAGAAATCAGTTTTTGAGCATTTGAAATTTTTCGGCACCGACAAAAAAGCACGAGCAAACAAATTTTAAGGCACGTTTTAAATTATCTGACCCTCATGTTTTAGTTTTTGTTAAAAATTGTACGTTACAATAACTCTTCAAATTCGGTTATCATTTTGACAAACATTTGTTAACTGGGCCAATTGATGGTCATATTTATGTATTCGGTTATCCGACCAAAATAAAAACGATTTTTAGTTAACTTTTATACTTAACAATTTTTTAATATTTATTCTGATATTTGAATTATGAGCAATTTTTTGAAATCTTGTTTTGACTTTCGATTGTTATAAAGCCTTTATGCATAAGTGGAACGATTTTCTGCATCAAATTGGTATAGGAGGTCAGAAAATATTTTTTTTGGCTACTTAAGAGTTATGACAAAAAAACCCGCAATTGAGTGCTTGGAGTCTTGGCTGAAGATATGCGATGAACAGTACTAATATATACGAGTACTTATAAAAAGTCGGTTGATCCGACTTACATATACCCTCAACCATATATGGAATATAAAATGTCCTTTCTTCCGTCCTCCATTGCTTAAAAAGTACCGACAAAAGTAATTTGTTTGGCAGTTATCAGAAGGGGTAGGAATCCAATTATTTTTCTCTAAGCTTACCACCCTGTTCTTATGTATGAATTTGGTTTAGATCGTATGAATAGGATAGATATTTAAAAAATACCAGAACTTGGTGTAATGGTACATTTGTGTGGAAGGTATCAAACGAGGTGGATGGACAGGCCCATAGGCAGTTTTAGAGAAATATTGTGGCAAACAAAAATTAAAACTGATTGGGAGCTTCGTTCGAGAGTTAACGTTCGAAACAGTCTCACAGACAAACAGACAGTCATGGCCCAATTGACTTTAAAAGTCATGCAACGGATTCGGTCAAGACACATACTTTATAGGGGCTAACAAGGGTTGCTTCGATATAATTCCTATAATAGATTATCGGTTTAAGTTCTTATTGTACCCATTTTATTACATATATATATATATATATATATATATATATATATATATATATATATATATATATATATATATATATATATATATATATATATATATATATATATATATATATATATATATATATATACCCACTTACCGATTAGTGTAATAAAATGGGTACAATAAGAACTTGAACCGATAATCTATTATAGGAATTATATTCTGATGTTTATAGAATCAATAATATGTTATACAGGCTGTGGCGGCACAAAGTTGTCGAAGAGAGTGGAGAGTGTGCGTGGCTTATAGTGGCTGACGAGAGCTTTGTATTCGTCTGCCTTTCAGTTGTCATTATTTATTGGACATGTGAGAAGAGGTCATTTTGTGTCGAAGTGTATTTTTCAAATGCGCACTCGATCATTGCAGTGCAGCGTGCTTGTCGTTTACGATTTGCTGTTCCCCCATGCGGACGTGTTCCTGGACGGCAATAAATTGTAAATTGGGTAACTTCAGTGAGAACAGCAGGGAATGTGTCATGTACAGCAGGGAATGTGTCATCCTTCTTTCAAGTCCCCTCCTAGACTTGAGAGAAAGATTACAACACCACAAAACATCAATATAATTAGAGCAGCAGTACTGCAATCTCCGAAACGCTCTGCTCGAAAGCAATCACTTGCTCTTGGCATTTCCAGACGTTATCTCCACCGGAATGCAAGTAGAGAACACATGCTTCTAACAGGATGGTGTCACTGCACACACAGCTAGGGTTACCATGAATTGTTTGAGGCAAATGTTTCGTGGACGGCCTACTGCTTTGAGGGGTGATGTGAACTGGTCCCATGCGATTTTTTCCTTTGGGGTTATCTGAACTCGAAAGTGTATATTTACAGTCCCAACACCATGGACGACCTAATTACAATATTGAGGCTCAAATTGGAAGAAAACCAGTCGACATGCTTGTTAGAGTTCATGAAAACTTCAGAAAACGTATGCAGCAGTGTGTGGATAGCGAAGGTCGACATTTGCCAGACAAACCTTGCTGTTAAATATAATTAAAATAGAAGGCTCATAATTTTTTTATTTCATTCCCAAATAAGCAAATTTCAGCACTCCACCCTGTACCAGCGAACTAAACGCCATTTGGTTACAACAATGAATTTGTCTGTTGTCGTCACCAATTATTGGTAGCAGGGAAAAGAAAAAAGAAAGTGCGTTTATTCAACCGAATTTTTGTAGTTTGGACCAATTTAACCTGATTTTTCTCTATGTGAGTACGAACGGCGACTCAACGTAATTTCCCATCTTTCTATGGGCAGCTGTGACCAATCGTTTTCATCAAGCCTGATGTCAAACCGGGAAAATGTTTTAGAAGCAGCTAAGAGCCGTATACACTCAAACATTTCGGAAAAACGCCAATTAAAAATGTCAAACAAAACTTAAAAAATTATAAAGCATTTCCTAAACGCTTCTCAAAATTTGGAACCTACCTAAAATCCACACATAGGTTGGTTTCTTCTGGCTTATGGTCCGGCCGCTGAAGTGACTACAAACCAATCGTGCTCAAATTTCGCGTGGTACGTTTTACACGACTAATTGAAGACATTTGGCTTGGGCCAAAAGTTACCATTGGGCTAAAAAAAATTTCGTTTATTAATTTTTTGTTATTTTTTCTCAGATTATAATAATATACAAAATGAAAATTTTTTTACACTAGTCTGAAAAATATTGTTCCGTTTTCAGCTTCGCAATGATGGGCTTGTTTTAGAGCATTTTCCATAACATCTTTCAAAATTTGTGCAGCTTTCGAATTTCGAAAACATCCTTCTGAGTTGAAGGATTGTTTCGGGATTGTTCACTTATACTCGCTCCATCAAATAACCCCAAAGAAAATAGTCGGGTGCCGACAAATCTGGCAATCGCGCTGGCCAAATAATTTCCGAATTTCTGGAAATTATTTGCTCTCCAAAAATTTGACTTTAAAGTGCCATTATGGCTCAGGTAGTGGCTCCCTCCAGGCGAAACCACATCTTAAGTCTGATTTCAAGAACAGGACGTAAAAACTGTTCTATCATAAACCGATACCGCTCTTCATTTACGGTTACAGCACTTCCATCTTCATTCTCGAAGAAGGTAGGCCCAATGATATTTGCAGATGTGATCCTACACCATACTTCACACCTAATGGCATGCAACTGTCGTTGAGACATGGCTTTTGTATTTTCAGAACCCCAGAACCTACAGTTCTGCTTAATAACACAGCCATTCTAATGAAAATGAGCTTCATCGCTCATGCGTTTGCGTTAAAATAATTGATCGCTGATTTAAATAATAAAATTCTATTATTCTGGTTCTTTGTTCAGTTGTGAAAATCTTTATTATTTCTCCAAGTGTTATTTATATAAAAAAAAATATATAAACGAAAAAGTTATTAAATTTTTTAACCCCATGGAAACTTTAGTTGTGGTGGAAGGGGGTTATTTGCCATTTGATGACGATTTTTATCTTGTTGGTAGTGGGAGGGAATGAGGGTATGTATGTAGGGGACGGTGTGTTTTTCGGCAAAGGCCAAAAAGTCCAAAATAAAAGCCAAATCAAAAACAAAATAAACGTAAAGGGTGTTTTTTATTGGGGTATAGAACTTTAAGTTGGCATCACTTTTTTAACTGGCGGCCATTTTGTCAGCTGTCAAGTGATTAATATTTAGTTTGGTTTGCCATTTCATCATGAACAGGTTGACAAAAGAACAACGCTTGCAAAATGGGCCGAAAATGAGATTCATCTCGATGCTGATTTCACAAAATTTTGTTCAGTGATGAGGCTCATTTTTGGTTGAATGGCTACGTCAACAAGCAAAATTGCCGCATTTGGAGTGAAGAGAATCCACATGAGACCCTTGAGACGACATTACATCCACAAAAACTGGCTGTTTGGTGTGCTCTATGGGCTGGTGGAGTCATTGGGCCATACTTCTTCCGAAATAATGCTGGAGAGTCAGTTACCGTTAATGGAGACCGGTATAGAGCCATGATAACCGACTATTTTGTTCCCGAATTGGATGGCATGAATGTGGATGAGTTGTGGTTCCAACAAGACGGCGCTAGATGCCACACAGCGCACGTCACAATCGAATTATTGAAGGAAACATTCGATGAGCGCATAATTTCGCGGAATGGACCTGTCAATTGGCCACCAAGATCGTGTGATTTGACACCATTGGATTATTTTCTTTGGGGATATGTGAAGTCGCTCGTCTACGCCAACAAACCAGAAACGTTAGGGGACTTGGAAGCCAACATTCGTGGCGTTATTGCCAACATACGGTCCCATATGCTCGAAAAAGTGGTTGAAAATTGGACCTGTAGAATTGGCTTTATTCGAGCCAGCCGCGGCGGCCACATGCCCGAAATCATATTTAAACATTAATGGCAACAAATTATCCTTCCAAAAAAGCCAAATTGATGGACATTAAAAAGATTTTCTTGTGTTTTATTTCAATTCGAAGTTCTATACCTCAATAAAAAAACACCCTTTACTAGCATGCACAAACATTCAAATTTTTTTTTATATTTTTACAGATATTCTGTTCTTCTGTACGAGTATCACATTCCTCTGCGCATACACACACCTTTGTGTTAGTGTGTGCGAGCAGAGCAATTTTCTTGCGCAGCAACTACTTGTACAACAACACACATATCGTTTACTCCTTCAATTGGCTTTCCTATATTTCCTTTTGCATGTATGTACCTTTGTACATTCATACAAAAACAAATACAAAAGCTAAACAGGAGACCGAATGTCATGCGATTTTATCTGTGCTTATGAATTTCATTCATAAGTTTTGGTAAAGGTTTTTGTCGTGGTTCTTTGTGGCCATCGTCTCGCCCACCAACCCACTTCCCAACAACCATTCATAGTTGCTTTTCTTTTTTGATCGATTTTCACTTTTACTCTCAAAGATAATATTTCAAAAAAGTGACAATTAAAACATACCAATCAAATGTAGTTTCCCTACTCTTTGATATATACTCTGGGCCGCACTAATCGTTTTGGCGAATTGCAACAGCACATCTGGCAACTCTGACAATCTGTAACTAAATAGTATGACATCTAGATGGTGCTGCTGGCAGTTGCACCAAAATTTATAACAGGGATAATACCTACCTAAGACAAACACCAGTGCTAATGGTATCATTTATATTCACAATAGAAAAAATATGTGAGGAAATAGGTGGCAACGGGTGATTACCGTCGATTAGCCAATTGTAAATTACACTAGACAACAAAATTTAAAAAATATGCGGCCGAAGGTTTTATATTTACCTACATTTGATTTTTGGCTGCAGATCACTAATCTGGCCACCGATTTGCCAGATAACCTCTAGTTTAGGAGATATTCACATAAACCGTTATTTTAAGTTTTAATGAAAAATAGAGAAACCTAACTGCTTTACTTGTGAAGCGATTTTCAAACTAAAGCGCGATGTTTAGAAGATAAATAGACGTTTTCAACGATATGCTTTTAATTTGGATAAGAATTGTTGAAGACATTGGCAAATTTCTACAGAAATTTCGAATTTTCGTTACAAACAATTACTTTGAGCTGCCCAAATTTTTTGGATTATTTACTAGTGTTGTATTTTGATAATAACTTGGTGTAATGGTACATTTGTGTGGAAGGTATCAAACGAGGTGGATGGACAGGCCCATAGGCAGTTTTAGAGAAATATTGTGGCAAACAAAAATTAAAACTGATTGGGAGCTTCGTTCGAGAGTTAACGTTCGAAACAGTCTCACAGACAAACAGACAGTCATGGCCCAATTGACTTTAAAAGTCATGCAACGGATTCGGTCAAGACACATACTTTATAGGGGCTAACAAGGGTTGCTTCGATATAATTCCTATAATAGATTATCGGTTTAAGTTCTTATTGTACCCATTTTATTACATATATATATATATATATATATATATATATATATATATATATATATATATATATATATATATATATATATATATATATATATATATATATATATATATATATATATATATATATATATATATATATATATATATATATATATATATATATATATATATATATATACCCACTTACCGATTAGTGTAATAAAATGGGTACAATAAGAACTTGAACCGATAATCTATTATAGGAATTATATTCTGATGTTTATAGAATCAATAATATGTTATACAGGCTGTGGCGGCACAAAGTTGTCGAAGAGAGTGGAGAGTGTGCGTGGCTTATAGTGGCTGACGAGAGCTTTGTATTCGTCTGCCTTTCAGTTGTCATTATTTATTGGACATGTGAGAAGAGGTCATTTTGTGTCGAAGTGTATTTTTCAAATGCGCACTCGATCATTGCAGTGCAGCGTGCTTGTCGTTTACGATTTGCTGTTCCCCCATGCGGACGTGTTCCTGGACGGCAATAAATTGTAAATTGGGTAACTTCAGTGAGAACAGCAGGGAATGTGTCATGTACAGCAGGGAATGTGTCATCCTTCTTTCAAGTCCCCTCCTAGACTTGAGAGAAAGATTACAACACCACAAAACATCAATATAATTAGAGCAGCAGTACTGCAATCTCCGAAACGCTCTGCTCGAAAGCAATCACTTGCTCTTGGCATTTCCAGACGTTATCTCCACCGGAATGCAAGTAGAGAACACATGCTTCTAACAGGATGGTGTCACTGCACACACAGCTAGGGTTACCATGAATTGTTTGAGGCAAATGTTTCGTGGACGGCCTACTGCTTTGAGGGGTGATGTGAACTGGTCCCATGCGATTTTTTCCTTTGGGGTTATCTGAACTCGAAAGTGTATATTTACAGTCCCAACACCATGGACGACCTAATTACAATATTGAGGCTCAAATTGGAAGAAAACCAGTCGACATGCTTGTTAGAGTTCATGAAAACTTCAGAAAACGTATGCAGCAGTGTGTGGATAGCGAAGGTCGACATTTGCCAGACAAACCTTGCTGTTAAATATAATTAAAATAGAAGGCTCATAATTTTTTTATTTCATTCCCAAATAAGCAAATTTCAGCACTCCACCCTGTACCAGCGAACTAAACGCCATTTGGTTACAACAATGAATTTGTCTGTTGTCGTCACCAATTATTGGTAGCAGGGAAAAGAAAAAAGAAAGTGCGTTTATTCAACCGAATTTTTGTAGTTTGGACCAATTTAACCTGATTTTTCTCTATGTGAGTACGAACGGCGACTCAACGTAATTTCCCATCTTTCTATGGGCAGCTGTGACCAATCGTTTTCATCAAGCCTGATGTCAAACCGGGAAAATGTTTTAGAAGCAGCTAAGAGCCGTATACACTCAAACATTTCGGAAAAACGCCAATTAAAAATGTCAAACAAAACTTAAAAAATTATAAAGCATTTCCTAAACGCTTCTCAAAATTTGGAACCTACCTAAAATCCACACATAGGTTGGTTTCTTCTGGCTTATGGTCCGGCCGCTGAAGTGACTACAAACCAATCGTGCTCAAATTTCGCGTGGTACGTTTTACACGACTAATTGAAGACATTTGGCTTGGGCCAAAAGTTACCATTGGGCTAAAAAAAATTTCGTTTATTAATTTTTTGTTATTTTTTCTCAGATTATAATAATATACAAAATGAAAATTTTTTTACACTAGTCTGAAAAATATTGTTCCGTTTTCAGCTTCGCAATGATGGGCTTGTTTTAGAGCATTTTCCATAACATCTTTCAAAATTTGTGCAGCTTTCGAATTTCGAAAACATCCTTCTGAGTTGAAGGATTGTTTCGGGATTGTTCACTTATACTCGCTCCATCAAATAACCCCAAAGAAAATAGTCGGGTGCCGACAAATCTGGCAATCGCGCTGGCCAAATAATTTCCGAATTTCTGGAAATTATTTGCTCTCCAAAAATTTGACTTTAAAGTGCCATTATGGCTCAGGTAGTGGCTCCCTCCAGGCGAAACCACATCTTAAGTCTGATTTCAAGAACAGGACGTAAAAACTGTTCTATCATAAACCGATACCGCTCTTCATTTACGGTTACAGCACTTCCATCTTCATTCTCGAAGAAGGTAGGCCCAATGATATTTGCAGATGTGATCCTACACCATACTTCACACCTAATGGCATGCAACTGTCGTTGAGACATGGCTTTTGTATTTTCAGAACCCCAGAACCTACAGTTCTGCTTAATAACACAGCCATTCTAATGAAAATGAGCTTCATCGCTCATGCGTTTGCGTTAAAATAATTGATCGCTGATTTAAATAATAAAATTCTATTATTCTGGTTCTTTGTTCAGTTGTGAAAATCTTTATTATTTCTCCAAGTGTTATTTATATAAAAAAAAATATATAAACGAAAAAGTTATTAAATTTTTTAACCCCATGGAAACTTTAGTTGTGGTGGAAGGGGGTTATTTGCCATTTGATGACGATTTTTATCTTGTTGGTAGTGGGAGGGAATGAGGGTATGTATGTAGGGGACGGTGTGTTTTTCGGCAAAGGCCAAAAAGTCCAAAATAAAAGCCAAATCAAAAACAAAATAAACGTAAAGGGTGTTTTTTATTGGGGTATAGAACTTTAAGTTGGCATCACTTTTTTAACTGGCGGCCATTTTGTCAGCTGTCAAGTGATTAATATTTAGTTTGGTTTGCCATTTCATCATGAACAGGTTGACAAAAGAACAACGCTTGCAAAATGGGCCGAAAATGAGATTCATCTCGATGCTGATTTCACAAAATTTTGTTCAGTGATGAGGCTCATTTTTGGTTGAATGGCTACGTCAACAAGCAAAATTGCCGCATTTGGAGTGAAGAGAATCCACATGAGACCCTTGAGACGACATTACATCCACAAAAACTGGCTGTTTGGTGTGCTCTATGGGCTGGTGGAGTCATTGGGCCATACTTCTTCCGAAATAATGCTGGAGAGTCAGTTACCGTTAATGGAGACCGGTATAGAGCCATGATAACCGACTATTTTGTTCCCGAATTGGATGGCATGAATGTGGATGAGTTGTGGTTCCAACAAGACGGCGCTAGATGCCACACAGCGCACGTCACAATCGAATTATTGAAGGAAACATTCGATGAGCGCATAATTTCGCGGAATGGACCTGTCAATTGGCCACCAAGATCGTGTGATTTGACACCATTGGATTATTTTCTTTGGGGATATGTGAAGTCGCTCGTCTACGCCAACAAACCAGAAACGTTAGGGGACTTGGAAGCCAACATTCGTGGCGTTATTGCCAACATACGGTCCCATATGCTCGAAAAAGTGGTTGAAAATTGGACCTGTAGAATTGGCTTTATTCGAGCCAGCCGCGGCGGCCACATGCCCGAAATCATATTTAAACATTAATGGCAACAAATTATCCTTCCAAAAAAGCCAAATTGATGGACATTAAAAAGATTTTCTTGTGTTTTATTTCAATTCGAAGTTCTATACCTCAATAAAAAAACACCCTTTACTAGCATGCACAAACATTCAAATTTTTTTTTATATTTTTACAGATATTCTGTTCTTCTGTACGAGTATCACATTCCTCTGCGCATACACACACCTTTGTGTTAGTGTGTGCGAGCAGAGCAATTTTCTTGCGCAGCAACTACTTGTACAACAACACACATATCGTTTACTCCTTCAATTGGCTTTCCTATATTTCCTTTTGCATGTATGTACCTTTGTACATTCATACAAAAACAAATACAAAAGCTAAACAGGAGACCGAATGTCATGCGATTTTATCTGTGCTTATGAATTTCATTCATAAGTTTTGGTAAAGGTTTTTGTCGTGGTTCTTTGTGGCCATCGTCTCGCCCACCAACCCACTTCCCAACAACCATTCATAGTTGCTTTTCTTTTTTGATCGATTTTCACTTTTACTCTCAAAGATAATATTTCAAAAAAGTGACAATTAAAACATACCAATCAAATGTAGTTTCCCTACTCTTTGATATATACTCTGGGCCGCACTAATCGTTTTGGCGAATTGCAACAGCACATCTGGCAACTCTGACAATCTGTAACTAAATAGTATGACATCTAGATGGTGCTGCTGGCAGTTGCACCAAAATTTATAACAGGGATAATACCTACCTAAGACAAACACCAGTGCTAATGGTATCATTTATATTCACAATAGAAAAAATATGTGAGGAAATAGGTGGCAACGGGTGATTACCGTCGATTAGCCAATTGTAAATTACACTAGACAACAAAATTTAAAAAATATGCGGCCGAAGGTTTTATATTTACCTACATTTGATTTTTGGCTGCAGATCACTAATCTGGCCACCGATTTGCCAGATAACCTCTAGTTTAGGAGATATTCACATAAACCGTTATTTTAAGTTTTAATGAAAAATAGAGAAACCTAACTGCTTTACTTGTGAAGCGATTTTCAAACTAAAGCGCGATGTTTAGAAGATAAATAGACGTTTTCAACGATATGCTTTTAATTTGGATAAGAATTGTTGAAGACATTGGCAAATTTCTACAGAAATTTCGAATTTTCGTTACAAACAATTACTTTGAGCTGCCCAAATTTTTTGGATTATTTACTAGTGTTGTATTTTGATAATAACGTTATAGCTACAAGCTTTTATACTTTTCAATTCGATTTAATTTTACTAAGATATTCTAGATTAAGTCAGAAATGAGAAGAACTTTGGCCTTAGGTAAACTACGTGGTATTCCGGTTTAACGATTTCGCTATTTAGCCTTCATTTACAATGTTCGTGTTCTTTTGAGGTAACTAGCTTAGCAACCTTTCTAATTTGTAATATGGTAATCTGACAATATTTCCTTTGAACAGCAATAGACTAAAACTATTAATTGTAATACAAACATCAATAAAATAAAATTAATCAATTAATTGCTACACTTTGTTTAATTTCCTGAGTTGCTATATGGCTTTCACACTGAATCTTCTTTATGCTTATGCTGGATTTTTTTTAACTTCCGGTTGTCTAAAAATATAGTACATGCATAGTATGCGTAAGAAACATTGGCACGACGGATACTAAATAAAAACCATATGAGTGGTTGAACCATTTTTTTTTTATTAGCTAACATTAATAAATACATATATTTATTTAACTGAATAATAATTCCAGTAAACAGTATTATAATTATACAAGTGTTTAAATTTTTTGAAATACGTGGAACAGGGATTTACCGGCTCAAGATCTCTTGCATCTATATTTAAATAGAAGACAAGTTTAAAAAAATGGCTAAGTGACATTGATTTTTGTGGCTGCTCACTGCTATTATCATGATTTCGGGTCCGTGACAACACTCTTCAGAAAGCTTTGCTGAAATAAATATGACTTTAATTTGGATTTAAAAATTTATATTGTAGCAATTTCTTTGATATTGTGAGGTAGTTGATTAAATTCATGGGATACAGCATACTAAATTTTCTGCTTTGTTAATTCAGGCATGTATCTTGTAGTATAAGGTTTGAGCGATTTCGTGTATTTAATTAGGTCGGTCAAAGTGTTGGTGAAACTGAAAAAATGAACTTCCAACCAGTTTTGTTGTTTATACATCAGTAGTTATATGCTATAATTAAAAATTCCTCTTATTGGAAAAACATTTTTGGCATATCTTCTATATAGATATAGATCAACAGAGGAAAAATCTCTACTTGATCATACACTATTTTTAAGGATTTATTTTGAGGTGACTGAAAAAATTTCAAGGCAGTGCATGATTTTGAGGCATATTTGGGAGTAATTTAATTTTGGTAGACAGTCTAGACATAAATTTCCGAATACCAGTGACTGCTGAAATCATATTTAGGGTCATTTTAATATGCATATCGCAGGAAAGTTTTGAGTTAATATTAACTCCAAAATATTTAAATTAGTGCGATTTATTATATTAACAAGTTTACCATCGATAAAAACTCATATCTGGTTCCCTTTTTAACAAATGTCCCCTAAATCTAACAAATTGTGTCTTATTAGCCTTAATACACAATTTATTAAGACAGCATATTTAAACAAAATTGACGTATCGTACTCGACCTGTGCTTTAATATCTATTTGACGCTTATAATTATACAGCAGGCATATGTCATCAGCAAACATTTAAAGTTTTCCAAAGAAGTTATTATTTTTTAAATCATTTATATAAATCAAAAATAGCAAGGGGCCAAAATTACTTACCTGAGGAGCACCACACCCTACGGGCTTGATATATTTATCCTGATATACAGGAGGATTGAATACCTAAAAACTAATATAATACCTAAAAAAAAACTCCTGCTACTGCGGTTTAACCTTTATGAAGAATAAAATAGTATGTTCTTACTGTTATGTGCGACACCTTATGCGACACTTAATGAGTCTCCAAATTAAGATGGTTCGCCGGTGTTCCAATGAAATTATTTAAACATTTTTGACATTTGAACATTTTTATTATGTAATTGCAAAAAACAAATTGATTTTTGTTACAAACCAGACAGTTGTGTATAGTTTTGTAATATCTAGTTAAACGCAACTATAATATTTGATAACAACTATATTTTTCGGTGTACGTAAGCTAATGTCTTAGGGAATTCTTGATCTCTTGTTACTGCAGTGACATAGAAGATTTACTTGATAAATAAACTAATTGGGCCAACGCTAAATCATAAGGTATTTGTAATACGTCAAGTAATTTTATCTTTGAAGATTAGTAAACTAGCGTTTTGTATAGAAGTTACTCGGTGAGCAAGCGAGTAGCCTCAAGTCGATTAAAAAACTTGTAATGGTTACCAGACACAATCCTCTATAAAAACAATGTTTTTTTTTTGCTATCAAGGCATAATCAAAACAAAATGTACGAGATGTGAAACTATAAATCAAATTAAATTATAGTTTAAAAAATTGCATAAATTAACAAGGCAAAAGTTTTGCTATTAATTTATTTATCAACTTCATTGACTATGTTTTACAATTTATATTTTTTATTGTCTGTTTTGCCGATAAATGATTTTATCGGCAAAACATTTTCTATCGCGGAACTGACGCTAGGAAGTTAAAACTCATCGTCTGCGATACCATTTTCTCATCGCGTGTCTTCCCTATAGAAAAGTTGTACCCCCGGAGTCAACCTTCAGAAGTCACTTCTACGTCACTGCAAAGAGCCACTTCTTAGTGCCATCTTGGAAGATACTTTTGATTATAATTTTATTTCGCGGTCACTGCGACTTTGGCAGAAGTGTATATATAATGTTGTTTAATATATCCATTACGGCACATGTAATTTCGGCTGGTGTTGTAAACAACAAACAATCTTCTAATTGCCGTCTCGGCGACTGTAATGTAAATTGTTCTTGTAAAATTCAAACTCTCTTCCATTTATAGTCTGGAAGTGACTAAAGCGTAACGCATTTGATGATGGACGATGAAAGAAACTTCCAAATGTTGGGAGGGATTGTTCAATTATGTTGCCACTTTTCTCTCAATTTTGTTTATAGTTGCCAGATTACCATATTGCAAAGTAACTAGGTAACTAATACCATGTCCACATGTACTATTTACTCGAATTACTCCGTTTACACTACAGGTACTTAATTCGATTGGGCAGTTGCTGTTACTTAGGTATTCCAAAGAAAAAAATGAGTTTGCTTATATTACAATTCCCTTTTTTATTCAATTTATAGAACTGAAATCCTCTTTTTTGTTAATTTGGCTATGGGCTCTAAAGGTAAGCACTAAATTTATCAATATAAAATAAATATATACATTGCTTTTTGTTTTTTACAATAAGGTGAATAAAAAAAACAAGTAAATGGGAGCAGAGCAGTATTTTTACTTTTTTATTTTGAAAGCAGCTTCAATATTTCCCAATACGAATTAGAGAAGCAGGGGTTTCTTTGTAGTTCAGAAGGTAATTCAAAATGAATTACCACCAAACAACGTAATTCACTCTCAGAATTTTGCATGGTGAATTACGCAATTACAATATAATTGGGGGTTGAATTTTTTTTTTGACCAACACTTAGGGGTTTTTCCCTTTACATGCAATGCACTGCGTTGGCGAGTGGGAAGTAAGGGAGTTCAAGGGGGAAAGAGGGAGTAATATTTGTTGACATTTGACTTGAATTTCTGGATGTCGTAGTTGGTGGGAAATACATTCGCCGGAAGTCGATTCCACATACGGACAGTACGGGCGAAAAACGAATTTAATCAGTAGTGTATAGTGCGGTCAACCGGCCAATCGATAACAAATGGGTGTGAATTCCTGGAAAGTCGTGTATCCCTGCCGAACATCCTCACGTCAGGAATAAGACGACGAATGTCTGAAGAACACACACCATGAAAGTAACGATAGAATAGCGACACACAACCCACATTCCGACGATGCTCAAGAGGAACAATAGAGTTGGATAACATACTGTCACCTATCAACATCATCGCCCTCCTTTGGACACCATCAAGTAACTCCAAAAATGATTTTGGAGCACCTGCCCATATATGGGAGTTGTATTCCATTTTTGGCCGGATGTAGGTTGTATAGATATCGAAGAGATCAGAAGGAGTGAAATATTTCTTGCACCGCTTTAGAAAGCCTATACACTTGAGTGCTTCTTTCGACACTTCCAATACATGCCTCTCCCAACGAGCGTCACATTGTATTTTCATGTCCAGAACATCAAGAGCATCCGATTGTTCGATATACATACCATTGATAGATAATGACGATACTGTTGGGTCAATGAATCGCTTGTGAGACAACAAGCAGCACTGTGTCTTACTCGCATTAAAATCTACTCTATTCACTCGACCCCATTCGGAAATGGCCTGTAAATCCCGGCCAAGTGTCTCATCCATAATTCGCCTTTGGTCCTCAATATCTTGAAGACTCGGCCTACGGTCGAATGAATACGAATGACAGAGGTTGCTGTCATCCGCGAAAGAGTAGATTGGATTCACGGTCTAAACCAAAAGATCGTCAATGAAAATAAGAAATAAAGATGGACAAAGGTCGCGAATGAGAACGCGAATTACGAAAAATGATTGTAGTGTAAGCGCCGTATAAGTAACCTCAAGATATTGAATTACAGGCAGCGCAGAAGTTTGTAATCGGCGGCTTGATTTCTTCAAAAATTTGGGTATCCGGTGGCGGCTAAAACACCAGCTCATTGTTTTTTCGAACAAAAAATACAGTTTTCATAAAAAAACACATAATTAATGTTTTTCGCTCTAATATTAAGCCTAGTATTCACCTAAAAACGAAATTCCCGCTCCCATAAAAAATACATGAAGCCAAAGCAAATTTCTTTTAGCTATTTTCGTGTGGTAGTACTCAGCTGAAACAAAAAGGTGACAGAATTTGCAACTGTTACAGTGATGATTATAAGAGTAGTGTAGACTTTTCTCACCATCTGCAAACGAAAATTAATGTTCTGATAATTGTTTGGTCAGGGAATTTTTGAAATTTACAAAAAAATAAATTAACAAATGTTGTGAAGTCGTTTTTGAGGGTATTTAAATGAATATGATCAAAATCATTATTTTGAAAATGAATAACGGCTGGTTCCTTTACACAGCTCTACACTACAATTCTTTACAACTCTTAAGCGAGAATTTCGTTCAGCATGTTTTATATATACTTGCTCCTGGTTTCCCAGTTAGTTCGAAAAGACAATGAGTCGATGTTTAGCCGTCGTTGGTCGGCCAAATTTATGAAGAAATCGAGCCGCCGATCAAAAATACCTGCAGCCGATAATTTCCTACCGCCTTCAAACTCTACTCCAAACACCGCACAATAATCGCTCTTGCGATGGCAAATGAATTAATGCTAAGCAAAAAATCTTCGTCGGCGGCGTACCGCGCGATCTAAGCCAATTCATCTTTAAACTTTAGTTCAGATATTAGCTGTTCTTGTAAGGTTACTAAACTAGAAGTTGCATGGAATTTACTGGGTTAGCAAGCGAGCCTGCTTCTCTAAAAAAACGAGTAAGAATTGCAACACATCTTTTGCCAAAAAAATAATACTCGGTACACCCTGCTTTGTAAAAGCATATGTTTTTTATGTTTTCCTTAAATCAATCAACAAGAAGAAGTCTCATTGGCGAATTCGTATTGGGTACATCTGCACGAGAGGGGATACATGAAACTGTACATCAACTTAAACTGATATTATAAAGAATTGTACACAGCAATAGTGTAGTCATTATTTATTTTTTATATTTCATGGATTATTTACAAAAATATATAGTTTTTTAATTGTCTGCTTTTGACGCATTCGCCAAATTCTCTTTGGCTTTACTTTTTTCGATTGTGCCAGATAACCATGTTACAAACTAAGTTTACCCCTAGTTACCCCAAAATAACCCGGCTATTAAAATGTATTCAATCAGAGCCATATTTATAGCGACTTTGATAAAGACATTAATGGTGTTTAAATGCTGAGACTCCTCAATTTTCATTTCTAGTCCCAAATTTATCTGTTGTCTTTAGTTTGGCCTTACTAGCGATTTTAAAAGTGCCCAAGAGCAGCAGGAAAAAAGTTAACAAAAAAGAGGTTCCTTGCATGTTTATTCTGTAGCGAATTCATTCGGCGTTCATGCATACGATTACCGTCAAAATTTGACAAAACCACATGGAATTGTAATTTTGATACAAATGAAATGTGTTTCAGCAAATATTTCTTACATTTTGGCATTAGAAAATGTGTTAAAAGTTTTTAAACTATCCGTTTAAGTCTGTAAAAGTATGCATCAATTCCTTGTCATGTACATGAATTTTCAACGCGTGCAAACTGATACCTTTTGACAGCAAGAAAACAATGAGAAGAAGCGATTATTTACAAAATACCAGCTATGCCAACTTGGTGGTTTTCCACTACTTGTGATCTTTCATCATCTAAAAACACTGTTGCGCGAAAGCAAAGATTATTAAAAAATTGCTTCTGGCGATTTTAATTATTCTCGCGTAGTGTCTGTAGCAATTTTCACTTTAAAAACTGTTGTTTCGTTTTTGGCATCAATTGTCCTTGGGCTATAAAGTTGATGATGCAAAGGATATTAGGATTTTTGAACATTCGCCTACGCACGGTTTCAAAAACATCAAACATTTAACTTATTTATGTAATTTCAACACAGAGAAATTTTATAAAGAGGTTCAATGGCGTCCATTCTGTAAAGTCTTCTTTCTGGGTTAATGAGCACGAGATGGATTGTAGTCAGAATGATGGAAAACACACGGAATTGTAAAATAATCCCGTCTTATCTTGTGCGCACGAAACCCAGATATACCGGCATGTCACAGAACACTTTCCGATCGAAAGTAGTTTCAATTCCGTATTTTGCTTCTTCAGAAAACTGATTATGATAGTTTTGATCGGAATGAAACCACTTTTGATTATGTGATCGGAATTGATATTTTTAGTTCCATAAACACAAAAAAACATTGTTAAAAGTACTTTTACTGAATAAAGATTATTGTAATCTTTAAATATGTTAAGTTTTTGCTTAGTTCACATTTATTTTAATAAATCTTTTATATTTTCAATAGCACTAAGACAACAATACAAGCCAAATAGTTGCCTTGAACGAAATAAACTAAACCCAAAAAAAAACGTTGAAAATTAATTTGTAATTTGTATTGTTTGTGATCGTCTTTTGTTGTGGCGTGTAATATTCTGACTGACGAAAATGTTGTTAGAGTCTCCTGAATGCAGAGCAGTGTAGAAGGCGTTGCTGGCGCCAAAAGTTTTGGAGAAGCGGATCTGATTGCGTACATTTGTGAATCTGGCAAAGAAAACGACGAAGATCTTGATTTTACTCCCTCAACATCTGACAGTGCTTGTGGAAAATTGCTAAGTTGCTGAAAGAGCAACGTGTTGAAAACAAAGTAGAAAATATTGTCCACCTAACGGAAGATCAGCGCGATGAAATGCGAAAACAAAATGAAAAATTAGATAGGTTGTGCAATATTTTGAAAGCCCATTATAAATTAAAGGAGCTAAACGACATAAATACAAAGAAAAAACTGCAAAAAACTCGAAATAGACAAAGCGAAGGCAAAATGACGCCATTGAATTTATTCCAAAATGTGATTTTTGTAAACTATTTTTTCTTAACTCCGCTGTTTATTTTGATTACTTAACACAATGGTTTTTGTTTTTTATATGCATAGAGTTGCCATAGCAAATAAGAATAACGAGGGTTTTTAAAATTTTCGAAATTACCTAAATCGAACGGAATCTGAAGAAGGTAAAACAAAACCGACCGGAATGGTAAGTACGGAATTAAAATTCCGATCGATTTCTGTGACATGCCTAATAACCTCGTTATGAAATCTTATTTTTTTTGTTGTGTTCCGCATAGATTTTTTTGGTGTTTTTTCTTTATGTTCTGTAGCGATTTGTGGCGTTTTTTTTTCGCACATTTCATCTGTAGCGACTTTTGCTTCGAAATAGTTGGCGACACTGCAGAATACCGAGATGTTTAGTGAGTGCATCTGTGCTGTGCAAATAGGAAAGTACGTAAAATCTAAACACTCGGGGACTGGGCGCTAATACAATGTCGATGCATCACAACGCCCGTGGAGAAACCAAAACTGGAAAAATTAAAAGTGTTTACTGCAAGAATTTCGTGTAATTTGCTACTATTTGTAGACTTTTAGAACACTGTAATTATTCTCCCACTTCCAGAACATACAGCGAATGTCTCTTTCATCCGTCGGAATATCTCAACGTTATTATTGGACCCAATGGCACTGGCAAGTCCACACTTGTGTCAGCCATTGTACTGGGTTTGGGCGGCGATCCCAAAATTCTAGCCCGCTCAAGTTCAATTGCTGAGTATGTTAAGAATGGCTGCGAGTCGTCCAAAGTGGCGGTCGAAGTATTCGGCCATGATGATGAAACCACAAAATTCCAACGAACATTCGATACAAGTGGGAAATCGCACTTTGCTATCAACAGTCAGGCTGTAACGCAAAAGAAGTTCCTTGAATGTGTAGATCAGTTTAAAATACAGATTGGCAATTTGTGTCAATTTCTTCCGCAGGACAGAGTGCAGGTAATTTGTTTGATTACAGTCGAAAATATCTTGTTTGTGTTGTATTTCACAGTCTGAGTTGTATTTTACAGGACTTTGCAAAAATGAATCCCCAGGAAATTCTTGCCAACACGATTAACTCTATCTGCAGTCCGGATGTGGTCGACAATTTCAAGAAAATGAAAGAGCTACGCAGTAGTCAGGAGAATGGAAAATCTAATTATGATAATTTGGTACAAAAGCTGGAGGGGACTATGCTTCGTGTGGAAGAGTAAGTTTGTATTAAGGGTGGGCTATTTTAAATTTGAATCGGCTGTAAAAAACAAGTAACTTCATGCTAATAATTGTTTCAATATTGGAAAGTTGGAACTTTGTCATTTAATAATGGAACACAATATCCTTCTTATGAATAACCACCACAACTGGCTCGGCAGTACCTCATCCGATCAACCCAATTTTTCGGTACACTTTCGATTGTTTCGGGTTAAATCTCTTTAATGGCAACTTTTATTTCATGTTTGAACGCTTTAATTGTCTCTGGATGCTTTGCGTAACATTTATTCTTAATGACTCCCCACAGAAAATTATCCCATGAACTCAAATCACAGCTCCGAAGCGGTCAATTGACATCACTATTTCGGCTGATTATTCGGTTTTCAAAAATAGTGCTTAAAATATCGATGTTTGCGTTGGCTGTGTGGAATGTGGCATCGTCTTGTTGAAACAAAATGTCGCCCAGGTCATTCTTTTGGATTTTTGGAAGCAAAAATTCTTTGAGTGTGGTGCGGTAACGCTCACCGTTAACGGTAACGGCGTCACCTTGCTCATTTTCGAAGAAAAATGGCCCAATGATGCCGCCAGCGCAAAATCCACACCAAACAGTGACCCGTTGTGAATGCATTGGCTTCTGAAGAGTCACGTGTGGGTTCTCGGAACTCCATATGCGGCAATTTTGCTTATGGACATAGCCATCGAGTTATTAACGAGCTTCATATGAAAACATAATTTTTCGGTAAAACTCTTTATCTTTTGCCAAACAATCTTCAGCGCATTAAGCGAAGCGAAAACGCAGCAGGTGGTGTTCTATTATTAAATGACAAAGTTCAAACTTTCCAATAAAGCCAGAAATTTAAAAAAAAATCAGTAAGGAGTGTTCGATATAATTGTACTCACTAAGCAGGAGCTACTGTTTGGTACTGGCTCCCGTCGTCTTATACAAGGTGGACACCCGGCGCAGAATTTTTAAGATGATCTTCCCCGAACCTGGGTTTACTTGCATATTTAAATGACGGATCTCAACCTTTAAAGATCTTTTGCCGCGTTGAGATTTTAATTCCACAAGCATCGCTCTTGTTCGTGTGACCACCAGTAGGCTACGAGTACTACGTAGATTTTGCTCGATTTGGTCTTTTCGTCATAGCCTCGGTCTGTTCCTACTGTCTAATTTTTCGGCGTCGAAATTCTTCAATGCTGGAGTATTTTCATCCAACCGCACATGTCCCAGCCAGTCGTTACAGCTAAAGGGTCCATAAACTTTTTGAAGAACCTTCCCTTCAAAATCTCCCCACATCGCTTTATTCGCTTCTGTGAGTACCCATGTTTCAGTGCCAAAAGAGGGATTTGTTCTTTTGTTGTTTGTAAAGTCCAAAATGCACCTTTACATGGTGTGATTCTTCGTTTTATATCCATTATGTTGTTGTTGTTGTTGTTGTTGTTACATTATATTCTGTTTTGTAAGTCCCGTTTGTCTATAAGGAATCTGGTTCGATATCCAGGTCAAGAAAACGCGCCATTCGAACTGGATGCGTTCAATGACAAGTGGGAAAAACGCCCGAATTAAGGTGGCTGCATTATCCCAGATCTCTGCTGAGTTAGAGAAACGCGCGTCTGCCGAGGAAGCGCCTTCTTCTCCGGTGATATCTCCGGGGGATGTTCCCCTAGCACTTTTTTTTTTGGACGAACGTTCCCACGCCACTCACACCCGCCCCTGCCGACCAGGAGGCCACGTCCCCATGACGTAGGGACAACGTACACATTATGGACCGATCCATAATGGAGATGGCAAGAAACGACATCCATGTAAATTAGCTACAGATATTTATTAACAGCCAATCGGTACAAAAAAATAATAATAATCACTAGAAAATATAAACACCAAATTTAATTCTTTATAATATAACCACCACCTTAATTTAATACAACCCAATCAAAGTATGAGAAGGACTAGAAGCATGCAATACAAAATCAAAATATAACCATCACCTTTCTTTATTACAATATTAAAATCTAATAAAAGTAATATAAAGCATAATATACATAAGTATTTATGAATAATAACAATTACTAAATTTGTTTATAGCAGCCTAAATTGTTATGAAGACAATGAGCCTTGGTGTAATGAATTTAAATAAAAAAATATTACAGTTTTTAATGAATCAAAACCTAAGGAGAAATCAATTAAATGATATAACGAATTAAAATCAGCACACATTCTACGAAATGGGTCACCACATGCATAATTGTGCCTTTGAAAATCCAAGTGTAAGAACTGATAATATCTAGTAGGTCTAAATGGGACGTTAAGAAATTTTTGATATTAAGTATTCAGAAGCCACAACCCCACATATAATTTTATATACCATCATCGTATTCATCATAGTTCGCCTACTCTTCAATGAAGGCAATTTAATAAGATTTAACCTGCCATTATAAGAAGGAAGTTCATAACCAGTATTCCAGTGAAGACCTCCGAAGCAGAATATTAAAAATTGTTTCTGCACGGACTCAATTTTGTTAACATAGTAATCATATTGGGGATCCCAAACCACTGATCCATATTCGAAAATTGGCCTAACTTGGGAAATATAAAGCTGTTTCGTAGTATATGGATCCGTAAACTCTTTTGCCCAGCGTTTCACAAAATAAAAGACACCATACGCTTTATTTACCATAGTAATGATATGGTTATTAAAATTCAACTTTCTATCCATCATAAAACCGAGATCAATAAATGAATCAACCGATGCCAATTCAGACAAACTACGTCTAGAAAAGCACATATGCTTACACTTTTTAAGTTTAAATTCCATAAAATTAAATTCACACCAAGTACTAAATCTGTCCAAATCACCCTGCAGTATGTGACTGTCAGCAAAGCTAGCATAAGAGGAAAATCGTCTGCAAACATTAGTAAATTAGAGTTGATAATAGAGTCGGGCAAGTCGTTAATGAATAGTAAAAAGAGAATAGGTCCAAGGTGGCTGCCCTGCGGGACACCAGAGAAAATACGAATTGATCTGGAAAGACTTTTTTCAATTAGGTAGGAGGAAAGCCAATTTATGAAATTAATATTAAACCCAATTTTGTTTAACTTGAATAGTAATAGTCTGTGATTTACTTTATCAAATGCCTTACTAAAATCAGTATATAACGTCAGTTTGCTTGCGACGAATAAATGCATCTATAACTTCAGAGGAAAACTGAAGTAGATTTGTAATAGTAGAGTGACCCTTAAGAAATCCATGTTGGCATGGATGGAGTATGGGCGCCATATTATGCGAAACAAAATTTGTTACATTTTTTTCAAATAGCTTAGGAATTGCGCTTAATTTAGCAATCCCTCTATAGTTCGATACATCCAACAGACTACCAGAATTGTGAAGTGGAAACAAGTAAGACCGTTTCCATAAATCAGGAAAGTACCCCAATTGTAATGATGAATTAAATAATAAGGATAAGGGTAAGACCAGGGATTCAGAGCAGCCTTTCAATAAAACATTCGGAATGCCGTCGGGTCCAGAAGTACTAGTGTGTTTAAGACGATGCAAGTTTGATTCAATAAGTGAAAAATCTAAAAAAGGAGGAACTATTTGACTTACTGATGAAATTTTGTAAGGGTACGGAATTGCAGGATTAAACGAACGTAGTGAATATGTATTTTCGAAAAAGTCAGCAAAACAGTTTGCAGTAGACTGATCGCTTGAGAACTCAACACAATTAAATCTCGTTGGCTTGACGATGTTCGACGTTTGACGATGTTCGACGATTTAAATTAACAAATCGATAAAATGATTTAGGGTCTTTTTTAAAATTGTCCCTAACTCTTGTCAAGTACGACCTATAGCATCGACGAGCCTCGATATTGTACCGTTGTCTCGCTATGGAATATCTACCATAATCAGCAGTTAGTCCTGTTCTTTTGAATCTTTTAAATGATTTACTCTTTATGTTTTTTAAACTACATAACTCCATAGAAGTCCAAGGCATAGTTTTTTCTACAACAATGGGTTCCATAGGCACTGTTTTAGATACAAATTCATTTAGTATGTCATAAAATTTCTTAACAGCAAAATCAATTTCCGCAATAGTACTACAACAGCAGATAGCAACAGATAATAAAAGGGAATTAAGTCTATGAAAATCACAACGTTTGAAGCAAAATCTAGAAAATCACCAGCAGGACTAGGAGATGGTGATTGGTAAGGTAATGTAACTGTAAATGAAATACCTATAGTCGGGTGGTGGTTGTCCTCCGGAGTAGAAATTGGATGCATTCTCATAACTTGAAACGAACGTATTTCATTGGTCAAAATCAAATCAAGAATCCTTCAATTCTGGTTAAGAATATTATTAGTTAAACGCTATAGCTGGATATTGCTGCTGTCACTTCATCTGTGTGAATGTTGTGCTCTCTTTTGTACCGCTGGACTTCTCTATATCGTGCCTGGGCAGAGACATCCTGTCCATGAGATGTTCTTTGGGATGACCCCAAGAAGAAACTGCTTAGTCAACAAGAAACTATGTCTGCGTACGGTAAGGACCTTCGTATCCTCAGAAGGCATAAGGAGACATTCTGGCAAGTATGATTTTGCCTACAGGTTTCATTGGTGGCTACCCAAGTACTGCCGGCTACTGACTTGTTGAACTTATTTACTTATCGCAGATAGTTTTAGCATGTACACAGGATCGAAAAAGGCTGACCAATATGACCCTAAGGATTTTGGGGTACTTAGTATGACACTTTCATATTAAGTGGCAACCGCACCTCTGCGGTCCATGCAGTAAACAGTGTGGCTGGTTATTTTGTTATCAAATTCCTCGCAGTAAAGAAGCGTGCTGACAGTAAGGTAACAGTTTATTTTTATCGGATCCACTTAGGTCCTGTGAAATAATAAGCGTACGACACAATTTCAACGCCGTCTGGTGGTGCAGGAATTGTAGAGACAGTGCCGGAGATATCGCCCCTCCCTGGGGAACTTCCGAAATTCTACGCACGACTGGCGCCCAAACATGTAGTATGCGACCCAACGTTTCAAACTAGGCGAAAGGGACGTTTCTGTGGTTGAGTTCTCTCCATCTCTTATATCCTCAATCCCGCAATTCCATTTCTTTTTTTGCGGAATAGGTGCCTTTCCTCTCTGCTAAACGTCCGATATGCCTTCCATGCGTCTCCTTTTGTCGCACCCTGCAGTGTTGCCTTATGTGCAGCATTATTTGCTCCTCCGGAAATTTTTATCACTTGTCATCGTGCCATGGTTTCCTTGGGAGCGGTGTTGGGTACCACACTTTTCTTTGGCTGCTTTCGAAAATAAGTTATATGTATTTTTTCACTGTGCACTAATATTATTGGGCGGAGGAGTTTGGATAGATAATTGGAAAACTCCGACTATCGTGGGATTGATTTGTCACAACATTTTATGTTTTTTCTGGCGCGTAAACAAATAATGCTGATGGGGTTCCGACACGAGAACAGGCATTGAAAACTGCAAGCGTTTTAGTATCGTTGCTTCGATAGCTTTGTTCATCAGGTTTTCACCGCAAGCCGAGTGCTTTTATTTAGAGGTGATAAAATTAAAAACTCGTTGGATAGTTGACGACCTCATCTAATTATGTCGCTTGCAATTTTTAATCTTAAAATTTAACTCGTGACATTAATGGTTATAGCAGCCATATTGCACGTTCGCACAGCCAATTATCAGTTTTGTAAAAACCTTTTTAGACCCTACATATGTTGTGACCAAATCCTTTTTTGACTTTTCAAGTCATTTAAGCCATGGTTGTCTTGTGCGGCTGGTTCGCACGATAAAACTCGAAAGAAGCCACCAATCGTTTTAGAATTTTGCATGTCGTAATATTTGTCCAAAACTGCCTATGATTTTGAAAATGGTCAACACTGCCGCATACCTTCTGGTATCTCCTTCACAAATGACCCTGTTCCACTGAAGATTATAAGTGTCAACAAGTGCATAAAATACGCTTAAATTATAAAGACCGTAATATCACAACATCGGTTTGTAATCGGATATAAAAAAAAATAGTCGACATGTCCCATTCTGGTAACACATTTTTGGTTTTCGTAAATTTTTTGAATGCAATTCATATGATCTAACTCAAAATCAATGCTTAAGAATAAAGTCATTAAGGTTAACTCGGTGAGAAATATTTGGATTCCTAACCTCGATCCTTTCGGTACCTCCCACACAAATGACCCTGTTTCAATGGAGACTAAAACCCACATAACTGCTAGTGGGTGGAATTCGCGGTGGAATTATATCCGCGTAGGAAACGAGTTAATGACAAGTCCCATTCTGGTACCTCCAGTACAAATGCACCATTACTCCCACTTTTGGTATAAGCATTAAAAATTTTAATACTATTAATTCGATTCTGCTGAAATTTAGTAATCTAATAATCAATTTAAGTTAAACTGAATTAAAATTAGAGCGTTAGCCACGCCTTTTTTGTACCTAAAACACAAACTACACTAGCGTAGATTAAGGCTCACATAACTTTATCGCAAATCGTGAATTTCGCTTGAATTTTGTTTTCTTCAATGTGTTTATTCCATCTTTACGAGATTTCAATAAACCCGGTACGCTTCTGGCAATGAAGAAGAATATCGGTGAGGGTATATGTAAGTCGGTTGAACCGTCTGAAGCTTTTTTACTTGTTTCGTTGTAGATTCAACAGTGGAACGTTTTGAAAACTGTTAATCCCAAAATATCGAATTAACTCATCGCAACTCTTGCTTGAATTCGTCGTACATCGAATAATTAGGTCACATCTTACCTTGTTCGTGGAGAGTGCATACATGAATGAATACTATTGCAAACTGTTTAAATTTGAAACTTCTTCGAATAAAATGATAAAGAATTGCGCATATTTGCGGTTCGTTTGGAAAATTATGGTCTTAAGTTCACACAAAAAAAAATTCTGGCACACTTTTATTTTTCTTTCTCTTATTTAAAAACTTCAATTGGATTACTACGAACATTAAAAAAAATAAGACAAATTAATCCAACCGATCAACTTGTCTTATTTAGACAATTTTGTATAAATAAAAAAAGTGGGTGTGGTCAATTTTACTTTCCCTACTTAAGTTGGGATTATTAAAAATTATCCAAATCAGTGCAGACGTTCGATAACCAACGATCGTCATTTTTTTATTTATACAGATTGCGAGCTCACGCAAAATTAATGAACCTCATTCAATTTTCGGAGATGTTTTCGTGAAGGCGACATTTTCGGACAGTGGGTCCAAGATGCTTTCTCCGCCTGCTCTAGGCACTGATTAAAGCTATCTTTGACATCTTCGAATTTCTTTTTCGTCGATGCGCACTAATTTTTGCGTTAGGTTAAGCCTCGATAAATAAGACTGGATAGCAAAACCACTGAAAAAGACATTAAAAACAAAAAGTGCCAATTATGTTCGTGTCTGTAGAATAACTCTTTTAGACATTGTGTTACTAAGACTGGATAACTATCGAGCATAAGCCTCTATCCTGGCCTTAGCTAAAAAAGCTACAACAAATTATTTTTCTTAAAATATGTTTTCCTGCTTTTTGCTAACAAATGATTTAACTATTGTGTCATGATCCTTATATTGTATGCAGGGTTCGGCAACAATTAGGCAATTTGTCATTCTGCTGTTCGGTTTGTTTTTGTGAAGGTAGCTACAGGGCCGACGCACCGAACCATAAGTTGTAACGTTCTAATGTTACACGTGCGATACATACAAGCTCACTAACCCAACGGGTGTTAGGATAGCTACCCAGGTGACAACTGATATATACTATACTTGTGCCTGTAAGGTTCTTTACATAAAATGTTTACGTAGGACAAATTTACGTTTACCTTTTCTAGAAACTAAATATATTACATACGATTACTTAAGATTAAACTTTAACTTGATGGTGCTCAAATTGGGGAAGATCTCATTTAATATCGAAAATAATTACTTTTTTATTAACATCCTGATCCTTCTTTTGTTACTGGTTGATTGTGTTACTAAAGATTTTAAATCTATTTCAGGCTAAAATTACTATTAGAACGCTATATTGCTCGTAAAGATGTCCAAGCTAAGCTTAGCGTATGCATGGCTAAAAAACTTCGCATCGAATTTGAAGAGATTCAAAACAAAATAACTGAACACGAAATTGATCTAGAACTAGCCAAAGGAAATTTGACAACTTTGGAACGGGAATACCAAACTGTTACAAAAAAGCAGACACTGATCGACAGCACAACAGACAAAATAAAAAAGGAAATTGATGAAAAGGTAAGTTTAACCGGATCGAAGCATTTCCTATTAAATTATTTCTTGATTACATTACGCCTTTGGGAATTTACTATTTATATATACCATATGTATTTAATAAAGTGATTTCTATCGAAAAGTAAACATTTAAAGGATGTATGCAAAAAATTACAAACAAAAAATCGAACCTTTGCAAAAAAAATACGAAATCATACCATCAGTACGTACGTACGAAAGCCATATAAAGTTTTGATTTAGCTGCAATGTTTACGTTCCTTTTCTAAAACGTATTTCTGAAAATCATTTAATGTGTTCTAAATTCCTTCGGTTTGGCATAGAAGGCAGTTCACGAAAACCGCTGTATGCTTGGTCACGAAGAAGCTTAACAATAAAGCTCTTTTTCGACTTTCCAAAAATATATCTACAACATGGGGAGTGTTCCTGAACGTGGGGAGTGTTCCAAAGAAATGTTCTTCATTAAATATTGGACCCCTTTACTGTAGCAGATGATTGAAAATGCTGCAGCACTTAAAATACTGGGCGGCAAGTTCCTGGTATCGCACAGAAGGGGACGACCAAGACTGTGGTGGATATGTACAGGGTTTTCCATGAAGGACATAAGAGGGCGACCGCAAAAGTAACTGGCCAAACATAAAAAGAACCGTTTTTTTGGAACTATTATTATTTATTTTTCAACATAATCTCCTTCCAACTCTAGACCCTTCATCAAACGTTTTTCAAGTTTTTTAATTCCATCCGAAAAATAAGATTTTTCAAGACCTTCAAAATATGCCTCAGTTTCAGCAATAACCTCGCTATTGGACGAAAATTTGTTGCCACCGAGAATTTTTTTTAAATTTGGAAACAAGAAATAATCAGAAGGAGCTAAATCTGGACTATATGGTGGATGCGGAGCAATTTCAAATCGTAATTCGGCCAATTTTTGTTGAGTTAAAAATGCAGTGTGTGAAGGAGCATTATCTTGATGAAAAACTTTTTTTTTCTAAATGCGGTCGTTTTATCTTGATTTCTTCACTCAACCGATCCAATAATGCACAATAATATTCACTATTTCCTTTCTCACGATAATCAATAAACATTATACCCCTTGCATCCCAAAATACTGTGGCCATTACTTTTCCTGCTGACTTAACAGTTTTCGCCTTCTTGGGACCACTTTTACCAGCTTCTATCCATTGTTTTGACTGTTCTTTGCATTCTGGGATGTAGTGATGGATCCATGTTTCATCAACAGGTATGAATCGGCGCAAGAACTCTATTGGATTACGCTGGTAAATCGCTAAAAGCTCCTCGGAATTGGTCCAACGGACGATTTTTTGGGGCAAAGTCAACAAACGCGGCACATATCTTGCGGATAGCTTTTTCATGTGGAGTTCATGTAAAATACTCCAAACTTGTTCTCTGAGCTTTATTCGTCTATCTATAGTTACTTCATTAAATATTTTTCTAATGTTTTCAATAGTAGTAGCAGTTTTCGGTGTTCCAGAGCGTTGTTCATCTTCCGTATTTAAACGACCCATTTTAAATTGTTGAACCCAGGATTTCACTGTGGAGTATGATGGTGCATTATCACCATGAACAGAATCCAATTCATCTTTGATTAATTGTGGCGTATTACCTTTCATATAAAAGTGTTTAATTACCGCACGAAACTCTTTATTTTCCATTTTTCAATAATTAGAAAACTTGTTTACTTCAATCACCTGTAACAAAGAAAATAATCATTAAATATTTCGGAAATTTTGACAGATGGCTTATAAAAGATTAGTTAGTTAGTTTTGCGGTCGCCCTCGTAATAATAATAATTTTATATATTAATAAAACATAGAATATTTATGATATAGAGTTCAAATTTATTCCAGGTGAAATTCGATTTCGGTCATATGACCACCACGACCACCACTCTTGCACACATTTCGACCGGACCGTTGGCAATTTCGCGCTGGATGTTGTCTCTGAACTTGTCTAAAGTTGTTGGCATGGGCTTGACTTGAAATAATGCCATAAAAAGAAATCCAATGGCGTTAGATCGCATGAACAAGGTGGGTGGAATTTGCCTAATCTATTGTAACGCATGCTATGTGGCTAGTGGCACCGTCTTGTTGAAACCACATATCGGCGATAACAAGCTCATCCAATTCCGGCCAAAAATAATTTTCTAACATTGAAATAATGCCATAAAAAGAAAACCAATGGCGTTAGATCGCATGAACAAGGTGGGTGGAATTTGCCTTTCAGCTAATCTATTGTAACGCATGATATGTGGCTAGTGGCACCGTCTTGTTAAAACTACATATCGGCGATGTCAAGCTCATCCAATTCTGGCCAAAAATAATTTTCTAACATAGAACGATAGCGCGCTTCATTGACGGTAACATGACGATTGTTTTTATCGACGAAAAAATACGACCCAATCACACCTCCGACATGAAAACCATACTACACAGTAGTTTTTTGCGGATGCAATTGTGTCTCTTGAAGCACGGTTTTTTGCTGTCCAATAACGCATATTTTGTTTAGCCAGAAATGAGCTTCATCGCTGAAGATGATTTTTTGATGAAATTCTGGATTTTCGTGAAACTTTGCCCGAGTCTGAGGACTTTCAGTAGTAATTTTTAATGATTTTCAAATGTTGCTCGTAAGTGAACTTTACCATGATGAAAATGTTGGCTTCGACTAACGTTTTGACACGGAAAGATCATTAAAAATGTTGGAAATAAAGATACGAAATTGTTATGTCATTCGATTGGGGTTTTTCTGGTATACTTGTCTCGAATAAATTTTCTTAGTTGAGTTTGTTTGTGAGAGACCTTAAAAATGGATCAAAGAATTTGCATCAAATTGTGTGTAAAAATGGAAATAAGTGCTCATACGCACGTGAAATGTTGAGAGTGGCTTATGGTAAATAACGACGTTCGTCCAGGAAAATCCATCACATCAAAAACCGATAAAAAATGTTGCGTAGTGATGAAAATTGTTATAGTCGAATTACTATAAGAGAAGTTGCAGAGGGTGTGGGCATATCGGTTGCCATACACTTTTTCGAAAATGTTCGTCGCTTTGACCTGATTTGCCCCTTTGCGTCTTTTTCCTGTTCCCAAAATTGAAGAGACGCATGAAGGACGATTGAGCAGATAAATACGGAGTCGCGAAGAGAGCTCAAGGCCAAACCTTACAGTGCATATCGGGAATGTATCAAGGATTGAAAAGAACGCAAGCACAAGTGTATTAAAAAATTAAATTTTGCCTTTTTTATTGAACAGACCTCGTACACATGCCATGTGATCAATTTTCATTCAAGTATCCTTTTAATCAGACTGTCTCCATAGCAAATGTTTTGCAATGTAAAACATGTTTACTTCATAATTTTATACAATTTATAAGATTGCCAGTTTTTTTTTGATATAAACTTTCTGTTTGAAATGTTTACAAATTATTGTCAGAATATTTTTATATAAGTATATATTTCGCTTAATATACAATAATACAAATTATAATTATTCAATAAGCAATACAAACCAATTTATTAATAATTATTTATTATTTTTAGGATCGTAATTTGAAGGTAGCAGACGAGAAGAAGACACAAATAGTCAAGAAAATAGAACTTCTAAAAAATAAAATAAGTGAAGAAAAATCTAAATTTGAGGTAAGAAATGACATCAAATTCCACTTATATTTAACTAATTGTCAAGTATTGGACAATTTAGAAACGAAAGCGCGATGCAAATGAACGACAAAATGAACTCAAACATGAAATCAAAATGTTGGAAGTTTATGCTCAGGATTTGAAAAATCTTAATACGGCAGATATGTCAGATGCTAACCGCGAACAACGCCTTAGGGAATGCGATATAAAAATGGAACAAATCAAACAGGAGACGAAACGCCTCAACAACGAGCATAGAAATCTTCAGAATAAATTAGATGAATGTGTACCAGAAACACAAAGTCTAAAGTCTCGCTTGGAATCGTTGGAGAATGTCAATGAACAAAAAATAAAGGTAGATATGATAACTCAACCAGCAGCGAGCATAATGTTTTAACTTTTTTCAGTTTTTGCAAGCGAGGTTTCCTGATGTTTATGAGGCCATTAAATGGTTGGATGACAATATGGATATGTTCAAAGGGCGTGTTTATAAACCAATTATGCTTGAGGTACTTAAATATCACATTATTCTTGAAGTATTAACTTTCAAAAACTCAGCTTAGTCATTAAAAAAGATACTCTTGTTTTAGCTTAACGTTTTGAATCCAAATCACGCTAAATACTTGGAAAACACAATCAACATAAGGGATCTGCTGGCATTTTCGTGCGAAAGCACTTCAGATCTATCGCTGCTCATTACCGAACTTTGCACCAAAAGAAAGCTGTTGATTAATATTTTCCATGCTCCACCACCTGACGATTCGGTGTTTACTCCAAATATTCCCATTGATAATATTCGGTACTCTGAATACTTTCTTCGAGACTTTGTTGTTGTTAACGTCAATTCTTTTGTTCCAGTCAATACGGGTTCGAATCCTACCTTATTAATTTAGTTCAAGGTCCACGTGCAGTCTTGGGTTATCTGTGTTCCCTCTGCCACTTGCAGAATATTCCATATGGCGGTAACCAAGTAAATAGTTGCACTGACCGCATTCCTCAAGAAATTCAAAAATATTTTGGTGGTAAATGCTTCATCGTACTGAAATAAAAATTTTTGTTTTATGTTGTTATGTCCATTTTTCAGGCGATCTTCGTTATGTGCTATCAATTTCTCGGTATGGCAATAGAGAGGCTTCTCTTATGCAAACATCTATAAGCAGTAAAGGATTGCTTTCGAGCAAAGATGAGAGTGAAATACAATGCATCACACAAAGGTATGCTTGTTATTGTTAATACTTTTTAAGAAATTTCCTGTATTATCAATTTGTATCTCGTATATCGAAATTAACAATTAGGGTTTGTGTTGCGTTTGCGTCACATATATAAAACACAAAAATGTTTCTGATGTTGTACTCTATAGACGTTAAAACCATCCTACCGATGTGACCCATAACATTCGGTAGAAAGGTCAATGCCTAATGTAATGTAATTTTCAAATTTCCCATACGTAAATTTTTCCAAATTTTCGAAATATAAATTTTTAAATATTAAAATTTTTAAATGTTAAAATTTTTAAATATTAAAATTTTAAATAACTATAAACAAACACTAGTGGTAGAATCGTCCGGAATCGCATCAACGATCCATTAATCAAGGTGCTGCTGCGCAAATAATGGCCGAACAGCGTTTGTATATGGGCAATCGACAACTTCGGTTTGATGCGACTACAATCGAAATTACTTTAACGTTAAATTTTTGCCAACTACCTGTAATGCCATTAAAAGTTGATGTCCATTCGAATCTAACTGCGCATCAAAAAAAACATTCTATTAAAAAATATAGCCGAACTTTTTTAATCGATTAATGCTAAGAAGAAGATGTGCTGATACTAAGAATTTTAATGGTTTCCGCCGATTAACCTTTTGATTTCAAGCACTTACAGTTTCTGGCTTTTGCCGTAACCACCAACAATTCTGAGTTAAAGAAATTCATGTATTTCCAAAAATAGCTGTGGTCTTTTTGGGCTACTGAACAAGTATTTGTATGGAAGTTACTCGGTTAGCCATCGCGTTACCCTCAAGTCGCTAAAGAAACGAGTATAAGTTACCACACTCATTTTTCAAACAAAAAAATCAAACATGACACACCCAGCTATTTAAAAACATATGTTTTTTGCTATCGATCCCACGACAGCCGGTTCTATGGACCGGATTGATCCGAAGCATCAATTCTTCGGCCAAGGGCTGTCACACAGGCACACAGTTGGCGCTACAACAACAACAACCCTGCGTCGAACTCCGCAAAAACTCCCCCAGTAAAAAGCAAAAACAAGAGAGAAAAGGAAAAAAAACAAAATTGTTGTTTTGGAGGTACAGCATGAAAAGGAAAAACCCACAGAGGTAAACTCTAAAAAATCAAGTACCGCTTTAACCACTTACACATGTTTCCCACTTATGCATGTCCCACTTATCCAGGTTCGACTGTAATACGGTGGTCGACATTCGTTTAAATATTTAAACGAATGTCGAACATTGTTTATTTTTCTGTGACTATCAGAAGATATCGACCTAAAGTGATTACTTTTTTTTATCACAACACTAAGTAAGCAAAATCACATGGTTTCAAAAACTAACACATTTTTTGTGCGGCATCCGTTTGAGCGCATCAGCAAAAAAAGATATTAACTGACAAATTGCAAGTGAACTTATTTTTTGGAAGAAAATACTAACGAATTAAGTACAAGATAAAAAAAATGTGTTGATGCTACATTTTTGCAGAAATGGGCTCGGGTAAGCGTTTAAATGACCGATCAGAATTTCATCGATTCCCCTAAAAAAGATGGGCAGTCCAATAGAAAAATTGCGAAATTATTGAACCGTTCCGAATGTGTAATAAGAAACTATTTGCTAAAATGCAAAAAATGTAGTATCAAAACTCCAACCAAAAGCAATTAAAAACTAACCTGCAGCAAATTAAAAAAAAAGTGGACTTATCTATTACCTCTAGAACAATTGCACTGTCCACACCATACATAAAATGGGCAAAATTACAAATTAAACCTAGCTTGTTAAATGCCCATAAACTAAAACGGCTTGAATGCCAAATGCATATGGCGTGGACAAATGAATGGAAACATGTCATCTTTCCCGATGAGAAACAGTTGAATTAAGATGGCCCAGTCTGTTATAGCTTCTACTGGCACGATTTAAGTAAAAACAATGTAGTTAGATCCAAGCGCAATTTTGATGGCGAAAGCCTTATGGTATGGCATGCCTTTTCCTATAAAAATAAGTTACCGATTTGTTGAAAATGAATTCAGAATATTATATTGAATTGTTGGAGAACGTGTTGGTATCATGAAAATGTAGACGAAGAAGTAATTTTCCAGCAAGATAATGCCTCGATTCATGCATCCGAGCATGAATCGATGCATAAAAGCGTGGTTTTTGGACAAAAACATCAATGTATTACCATTCTCGCAGCTAAGTCTTACGAGATTGAAGACAGATCAACGATATACTCGAAAAATATACGATTAAGGAGTGTTGGTCGTACATTAACTTCACAACCGTTCAAAATTTGATAGAATCGATGCCAAATCGAATATTTTTTCGTCATACAGAATAACGGAGGACATACTAAATATTAATTAAATGTAAAAGTTGGCTTGAACCGCAGTGGTAAAAATATTCTGTATTTAAATTGAATCTAGCTAAGCTTTAGTTACGACGGTTGCTATATAAAAATATATCTGGCCTAGGCAACACTAAGTGTTGCCTGGCGCCATCTAACATTTCCATTGGAAGTTTGAAGTTTTTTTTTAGCATAAACGTACTCAGAACATTTTGACGTATGACCATAATTTGTGTTGTTTACAGTGACTTGAAAAAATCAATTTTGCAAAAAATGGAATTAACTCGTAAACATTTTCGTGCGGTTATTTTTTTCACAGCTTTCGACGTGGTTTTTCACGACAAGAGTGCATCGATGAACTTAAATCTTTATATGGCGATAAAGCACCAACCTATTCTATTGCACTGTGAAAAACTGGTTTAATGAATTCAATCATGGCCGACGCTCGCTCAAAGACGAAGTCGCCCAAAAACGGCCGTTGTGCCAGAGAACAATGATGCCGTGCGAACTGATAATGCAAGATCGTCATGTACATGAACATACTGTGAGATAAAGGCATCCTTGGGCATTTCTTCCACCAGCATACATTCGATATTGCATGAACACCTGGCCGTAAAAAAGGTTTGTTCTCGTTGGATCCCGCACAATTTGACAATAGCTCAAAAAAAAAGTCTCGTGTCGATTGGTGCCAAGAAATTTTGAAAAAATACGATCGCGGTGCTTCAAAAGACGTTTATAAGATCGTCACAGGTGACCAATTATGGATCTAAGCGTATGAGCCCAAAAACAAAACAGCAATCGACCGTGTGGGTCTTTGAAGACAAGCCAAATTCAACAAAAGGTGCCCGTGGAAGAAACACTTCGAAGCAAATAGGCGCCTGTTTCTACGGCAAAACTGGTCATGTGGCGACTGTTCCGCTTGAGCAACGTACAGTGGTACACAACAATTTGTTTGTCTGAAGTCTTCGGAGAAATTCGAAAGACGAATCATTGTGCACCATGACAATGCGAGCTCTCACACATCGTCTCGAACCAGCGCCTTTTTGACCTGCCAGAACGTCGAATTGATTGGTCATCCGCCGTACAGCTCTGACTTGGCACCCAATGACTTCATTTTATTCCCGCACATCAAGAAAAAAAATGCGTAGTCAACGATTTTCGTCGCCAGAAGATGCTGTTGAAGCGTTTAAAAACCATATTTTTGAGGTGTCTCAATCGGAGTGGAAAAAGTGTTTCGACAATTGTTTGAACACATGCAAAAGTGTATAAATCACGCTGGAGAATACTTTGAACAACAATAAAACCGTTTTTGATGATAAATATTCGCATTTTCATTATTAGGCCAGAAATATATATAGCAGCCCTCGTATCAGTCGCATATCTGAGTGTTACAAGTTTATTTTAAAAATATCCTTTTTTGTCTATGATTTTTTTTGTAGATTAAATGAGTTGATTCGCATATCGGATAAGTTGCGAAATAAGCGAACCACAATTGAAGTTCAAATTCGAGAGAAGGAAGTTCGTTGTAGAGAGGAGTCTCAAATTAAAAAGGAGATTCTTGGCAAAAAAAGAGAACTACAACAAAAAGTTGCCCAATTGGAAAGACAAAAGCTGAAGGTAGCGTCACTTAAAGAAGAAGTGCTTGGTATGTAACGAAATGTTAAACTTGACCCTTTTATAGCATATAAATATATTTTTGATTTAATTATTATGTTTGTTTAGTTGTTCCGGAAATTGAAAATGAACTGAAAGCGGTTTGTGAAAAGGCTGTACGGGACATAATGCATTTACAAACTGCGAAAGTTGAGGCCTTAAACGCCTTTGCAAAAGCCATAGGTAACAAAGTGTATTCGAGAACAAAGTTGCCAATATTTAAGCAAGAGAATGAGGAGCTTGTTAATATTATTTCCGCGGCCAAAGAAAAGAGGGACACTGCAAGGGTATTTGTTGGAAATCTTTTAAGCTAGAGTACGATTTGTACGATTTGTTGATTTTTTTTCAGAACCGCCTCGAAGTAATTTTTAATAAATGTAATAGTTTAAAACGTGAATCAAAACTGAAATTGACAGAATCATTGAAATTGACCAATCAATTGGAACCGTCTAACGTACAGTTTCCTCACAAAGACTTCTACGATGAATTACCAAATGGGTCCGAAGAATTGCGAGATATTATTAGTGACTATAGTGGCCGTCTCGATTGCATGGATGATGTCGATTCTGAGGTAATATTTTTCAATATTTTCAAATGTGCAAATATCAAAGCTTCAAGTTTATATGTTTAATTTATACTCGGTCGCATCCTTCTAACGAAAACCATCACAAGTTTAATTAACAGTGATAACCGTACAATTGAAACCTATTTAAATAAGGTGCTCTAATTGAAATATATAAAAAAAATTGTCAGGTTCATCAAAACCTGTTCTATAACATTATCGTCGGTGTATTTTCTAAAAAGGTCACTATATACTTATACTTATAAGATATTAATTGTCTACGATTTTTTTAAGTCCGAAAAACGCGTTCATATTTATGCTCTAGCATGTAGAATTTATATGACTATGCAATATACAAAGTTTATGATTGTTGAACAACTTTACCACCTGCTTCCTTTTTCAGATTGTACGAGAATATGATGCCAAAAAAGCTGATGTTGAATCATTGAAAAAAGAAATTGAAACGAACTTACATGGAAATGAAAATTTTGCCGCTGAAATCAAGCATATTTACGATAAATGGTTTCCCATCGTTTTTCAGGTGGTAACGAAAATAAATATTCACTTCGGTGATTTTATGGAGTCCATGGGATACGTTGGTGAAGTTAAGTTGGTTCACAAAGACGAGGTAATATTCAATGATTGTTTTAGGTTTGGAAGTTTAGTGGTAAATAGTCCTTTTATTTATTTCACATTTTCATTTATCACATGTGCAGATAATTGAGTTCTGCAATAAGCGCGATTTTGATTATTCGAAGTAGTCTTAAAAATAAACAAACAAAAAATGACAGTCTAGATATTAATTCTCATAATTATTTGAAGACAATTGGAAAAGAATAATTGTACATTTGAGTCATTTCTTTTATTACTCAATATTGTTTGATTTACTTACTTGTTTGAATATGAATATTAAGTTTCGTGTTAAATGATGTCTTATGATCATCATTTCTAGGTCAAAAAACTTGACCTTTTCTCAAAATCTTGTAAGAAACAATCGGCGAACTACTCTCAGGAAAGTGCACGATTTAATTCTTGTACTTTAATGCACTTTATGGATAAGTTGTTATTGTTTTAACAACAATAATTTTTTTTGGAAGTCCAATTCGTCTATAGGCAATTTGCTTCGATATCAAGGTGAAGGAAATGCGTCATCCGAGCTGGAAGCGTCCAAATAGACCTGGGAGTCATCTGAGAGTGCTGGGCCGGACATTTTAAGAGATTCAGCACGTCATGTGGTCCCTGATGGCAGACGGGTTAAATTTCCGTGACGTTAGAACCACGCGCGTCTGGCGAGGTAGTCCCTTTTCCTCTGGTGAAATCTCCGGGGGAGGTTCGCCTAGTACTACATTCACGCTATAGCTGGATACTGCTGCTGTGACTTCATAAGCGTGAATGTCGTACGGACCTGTCTTCTTGTACCGCTGGACCTCTCACTCTGTATCATAGAGATCGTACCTGATGGGCAGATGCATCCTGTCCATGAGATGGTGGCTGTGATGAGTACTGCGAAGACATCCAAGCCGATAGTGCTTAGGCAACAAGAAATTGTGTCTGCGCGTGGTAAGGACCTTCATCTCCGTATGTAGATGGTCTTCAGAAGACATAAGGAGACAACCTGTTGATGTTCCAGGGTGGCATTCTGGCAACTCTGAATTATCTTCCAATACGTCGATCTTACATACAAACCGACCTATCGTTTTGTAAGAGGTCAACAAGGTCACTTTGTCGGCTCCGCAAGTACTGCCGGCTAGTGACTTGAGGACCTTGTTTTTACTTTAAAGTTTATCGCAGATGACTGTAGCATGTGCAAAGGCTCAAAAAAGGCTATGGCTTCAAGGATTTTGGGGTGATCTGCGAAAATGCCTTGAATGTGGTTTATTTGTGGAAGAGTCGCACATATTTACCATTACGGCACCAATAAGCTCTACTCCCTTTTAAGTTTATGTTGTACCGGGTGACCCATACAGTATCCCCTGTGATTGTCCTTTATCTACGATGAAATACGTAAGTTCTGTTAAATTCTGCTCTTGAGCGACAACAAAACTCATGCAAACCTCTGCTCTTCGAATGTTAAAAAGTAAAAAGGTAAAAATCGAACTTGGCTGACAATGAGATACCCTACACGACTCTGCTATTCAGAGAATTAAGCAACTCTGTCTGGAGTTAATTATTTGTCGCTCATAACGTACCATACAAAATTAAAGCGTTATCGTTGTTTCCAAAGCTGCAGGTCCTCAAAACGGGAGGGACCTTTGAGTATGAGCTATTCGAAAACATTACAGAACATGTGTGTTGGTTGCTCGGAACGCTCCATGCGCAATTTAGTAGAAATCAATGTAGCTCCTGATTTCGAAATCGGGAAAGACCTTTTTCTAAGAGGCTATACGAACATTTCCAGTTTCTCCAGAATTGGTAGCTCATTAACAAACAAAACTTGGGCGTAATCGGGTATAAATCGAGGCTTCTATAGCTGCAAAGCATCAAATCGGGTGAGATCTTTGTATGGAAGCAATTAGAACACTTGGACTGATATGGTCAAATTTGACCAAAGAGAGGTGTTGTTGAACTTTTGTTGAAATTGGATGTAATATGTGGCTTTTAGAGCTTTATGTTCTCAAATCGGGAAGGTCCTTTGTATGAAACTATACGAAAATATGGATCTATGTGGTCTAGCTTTATTAATGATACCTCATTTAATTAATGGTCGCTTATTACGTACCAGGCAAAATTTAGACGTACTCGAATGTAATTTGTTGCTTCTAGAGCAGCGGGACCCGAAATCAGGAAGGAGCTTTGTGCGGAAGCTATTCGAAAACATCGATCGATTTGGTATTATTTCACTAGAGTAATGCGTTGGTCAATTATGCTCTGTGCGAAATATGGTCGAAATCAGGCGCTGTAGGTCCTGAAAGCGCGAGGACCTTTGTATGGGGCTATACGAAAATACGGACCAATGTGGTAAAGTTGTACTACAGGGTATTAAAGGATGCTTATAACGTACCATTCAAAATTTCGGCGTTGTCGGATGTAATTTGTGGCTTCTTGAGCAGCAACAACTCAAATCGGATGGGACTTTTGTGTATTAGCTATTCGAAAACTAGCACCGATATGGAAACATTTTGCCAGTGATGTATATTGGTCGATCGTAATGCTGTATATTGGTAAATGCGTAATGCTAATGTAGGTCCTAAAATTAAAAAAAAAACCTATTTATGGTCCGATTTGGACCAATTTCAATAGGATTCGTCTTTGGCCCAAACTTGAAGAATGCACTTGCTTTAATCGAAATGTGTTCATAATTGCGCCCAGTACTTTGGTTACAACGATGGATGGACGGACGTAGGAACGGACATCGCTATGGTATGGTGTAGGGTAAAAAAAGCGCAATTGAGTGCAAGTTCCGTAGTGAACCAAAAATAAGTAATGTCGGTATTAAAATAAAAAAAATGATTTATTTTACTTAATCACTTTTTTCAAGAACAATTTTTAATTTTTATACTTGTTTACTCATAAATGATTTGGACAAAGCAGCAACTGTGAGCTATTTTAGACTACGAGAAAGACTAGATGCTGCCATCAATAAGGCAGAAGGTTTGTAAAAATGTTTGTTTCGTCAGGGTATAGGTTGGATGAAGCATGCATTATCGCGGCTCATATGATTTAGTGTGGTTTAAATTAATTGTGATTAAATTTAAACCAATTTTTAGTAAATGTATCATTTTGGTAAAACAAAATAGAAGACCACACCAACCTAACTGTCAAAGTGGACGGACGTGTTTTTAAACGCTCCTTATAAATTGGATTTTTTTAAAAAAAAATGGAAAAATATTTTTAAAAACTTTTTTGGTATACTCGTATATTTTTTACAAAACCATAAGATTCCAGAGGAATCATGGCTTTAAGTTGCGGTAAATGCAAAAAGACTTGTCGGGATATGGAAGTACGATGTGCCGGTTGTTGTGAGAAAAGCACTGGCCTCTCGAAGTACGAATGTGATGCAATTTTTAAATACCCGAATATTAATATGAGCAGAAAAAAAGTTGCACACAAGCCACAATCTGAAAGGTGTAAAAATAATGTGAAAAATATAAATGCAATATGTATTTGTAATATATAAACTTTAAGCTTGAGATCTATACTACAACTTCAAACGAAAAATATGCTCCTATTGTTTATATTGTAAGGAAAATATAACAAAAACAAAAAAGGTTAATTTAACAAAGCAAAAAAAATGTACCCTAAAAAAGTTTTTCATGTCAATCGATTTTTTTACTTTTTAGTATTTTGGCGTTTGTCATTTCATACTGTTATAAATCTATTTTGAATCGAACGAACTAGATTTTTAATCACTTTTATAGTTATTGTATTCCCAATTTGCTTAAGAGCTTTTTGATGGTTTTTTTTAATTTAAAATTGGTAGTTTTTTAAATTTTGTTTATAAATGGCCACAGATGTCCAATAGAATTTTAATGCAGGCTTTAAAAAACTACTTTTTTAGTTAGTTAATTAGTTAATTAACCATTCTTTTTCGTTTTGGGCAAAGACAAATCCATCCTCCAGACCCTTTTTTGGACTCAAGTAATTTGTCAGAACGTTAAAATAAACGGTTGTATTCATGTTCTCCTTCACACATATGAGGTTTCCAGCGCCATTTGTATTCATTGCACCCCAGACCCTGAAATTGCCACCTCCGTGTTTTACACATGTGTTATACATAACATCTGGCATCAGAGGTAAATAAATTAAATTTAGACTCATCAGTAAACATAACTGTGTCCCTATTTTTAATATACATAAATAATTTTTAAAAAGTTTTAAATAAATCAAAAGTGTGCATGTTTGCCGATGACGCCCTTGTTTATATTAGTGGCCAAAACCCTGATGAATGTATTCAAAATTAAAACGAAGAAATGATCAATATTAAAAAACACCTAAACATGTATAAACTTTAAATCAACACAAACTAAACAAAAGTTATGGTGCTAAACGGAAATGTAACTGAGTGTATTTATATTGAGGGCGCACGAATTGAGTTAAAGAAGTCTAAGAAATAAAATTCCTGGATATAATTATAGACAAATATCTAAAATTTGACTCGCGTTTCAATTACGTTTGCAAATAAATATCGAAAAGGAATAACTGCTATAAATATACTTATATATAATACAACAATAAAACCACACTTCGAATACTGTTCAACGTTTTTGTTTCTGGGCTCCAACGAGATGAAAGCAAGACTTCAAAAACTGCAAAATAAAGGAATGAGGTGTGTACTTTGCTGCCATCGACTCACGCATCTCAGCGAGATGTTAAGCAAATTACAGTGGCTTTCTATTGCTTCCACATTATATGAGAAAATATTTGGTTAATATATCAGACTTACAACCCTATAGTTTGCGAAATATTAATGACTTCAGATTATCTTTTAGTTCAACTTACTTTAGTCAGAATGTCCTATTTTAAAAAGGTCTTAAATTATTTAATAAAATTCTATATGACCTGAAAGGTGAAAATATTTTTTGGTTTTCAAACGCAAATTGTTACATATGTTAAACAAAACTTCTAATGTATTACAAATTCATTTTAATTGCACATTTAATAGCATAAAATGGTACAAAAAAATATGAAAGAATGTTTAATAATTTTATTTTTCCATTTTTTGCTTACAATGTGTTTTACGATTAATTAAGGTTGCCAAACTTGGCTATTTCAAATTGCAGTTTCGATGAGCTCACAATATTACATCTCTCGATACCTTTTAGATCTTTTGAAGTTTCCCTTAAACAGGTTAAAACTCGCTTTATACTAAGCTACGTAATAAATAAAGTCTTGTTACTATTCTTTGATTTTGGTTGTTGACCTCTCGTAATATTTCGTTAATTTGCCCACTCGTACCTCAATCTTTTCGACCGATTTTCTCCACAATAGCAGTACAAGCGTGCGAATGTTGGTTATTGTGCCATACAAATGAATAGAACCAACATCTACCGCAGGAGTTCATAAGAAAATACGACAACTGCTGTCCTTTAAGAAGTATAATGAAGTATTTGTATAATGAAGAAATCCACTTTATAACTGAAAATTTATAACGTATGTGTTCCATTCAATTCCCGTTTAGTATTCATTTAAATGTATCGCTCGAAAAGCGTGAAATAATCAAAATCGCGTTATGTTGCGAACAGCAAAATGTGCAGCACTATTTCCGCAGGAATTCCAATTCTTTTGCAATATAAATAAACGTAATAGATTTTGAACGAATTCGGGATATTAAATTGCATTTCCATCCTGTTCGTGCACTCATAGTAATCTATCGTAACATTACACTCTTTATTTATTAACATTGGCTTTCTTTCAGTACGATTTCGATTCATATGGCATTGAGATATTGGTGCAGTATCGAAAGAATGTTCCCCTGCAAGCTCTGAATCGACATGTTCAGTCCGGTGGTGAAAGGGCCGTCGCGATAGCAGTTTACACATTGTCTATGCAACATTTAACACATGTTCCGTTCCGTTGTGTGGATGAAATAAATCAAGGCATGGATGCCCGGAACGAACGAAAAATCTTTGAAATGTTGGTGGACGAAACCACAAAGGCCGGCAGGGCACAATATTTCTTTGTTACGCCAAAGGTATTCGTTATCATTTCCACGAGGGAATTGACTTTAAATTTGATATATTCTATTTACAGCTACTACGGCACTTGAAGACAAATGAGAGAATGTCAGTTCATGTGGTTTTCAACGGACGAATGGTCCAGTCTCAGAATGCATTTGCTTTAATATAGTGACTGCAGACCGCATTTTCTTTATTAATCTTATACTTGAAATATATTCTTTACTTTCATCTCATTAAAAAATGTTCTTGTTCTAATTAAAAAACAGAATTGACAAAATTTTATAATCGGAAAAATATAATTAAAACAATTGTCAGAAATTTATCGCTTGAAACGTAAAACTCACATTAAACAGAAGGTGATTATGCAGAGTGAGCGGAATATTTATATTTGAACGGCATCTCGGCCATTTCAATTAATATCGCTTTCGCCCCAGCGAGAAAGCACATCTCACGTAGAGTCCACGTCCGCACCATGTACCACCCCGCTTGGCGGACGTGGTGTTATGTATTCTATGTGATGGTGTAGTTTTACATTTAAATCGGCTACAGATAAATATCTTCAGCCAATGATTACAAAGAAAAACAATTTTCTATAGCTAAAGAACGATAGAAAAACAAATTTCACTTAAGTATCCAAGTATCATCATTTGAATACGAGTTTGATTCGGTCCAATATTGGCTGCTTATTCTGGAAATAATACCTCGAGCTTGATCAATGTGATTACCTTGTAAGCGCTAATAAAGATGCCAAGACGTGTCGAAATCTTAATTCCCGTCCGATTTAAAAATAAATGAAAAAAGGAAATCTTATATAAAATTGTGAGACAGATAATATCAAATGTAATTTCAAAAAAATTTCAAATTTAAATATAAAATGTAAAGTTTAAGGCCAGGGCACACTGAAGCTTTTTTTTGTTACAAGGTTTTTTTTTTGTTAATTTCCGGTTGTCTGAAAACCACTCAAATATATATTGAAAATTTACAAAATGTTAATGATATTGCATTTTTCAAATGTTTATTTCAATAGTTTTTAGACTGCCGGAATTAAACGCAGCGTAAGAAAAAAAGCTTCAGTGTGCCTGAGCCCTTAAAATGAAAAGCAACCAGTCAAGCAAAATACACGTAGCAGATAAAATGCTTCATGCAGCATTTTTATTTAAAATGCTTCACAACCACATACTCGTTTGCATTTGGTGTTGGTTGGTGTGCGGGGTCTCATAAGAAACAGTTTGTTACATTTTTCGAAGCAGAAACGTTTTCTAAAAAAAGCTTCAGTGCTCTCGGGATTTAACATACAGGGTATTTTGAAAATGTAAGATTTATAAAATACCCTTTTTTTCTTATCCGATTACTCGATTTAAATAGATACGAGTATTTTTAAACATAATATGTTAACACAGGGTGTCCGCCGGGAAGGTACACTACTTTGTTTGGACGAATAAAAAACATGCCCCGGAGATTTCACCAGAGGAGAAGGTACTACCTCGGCAGACGCGCGTGGTTCTGGCGCAGCTGAGATCCGGATGGTGCAGCCGCCTCAATTCTTACTGGGCACGAATTGATGCTAACGTTCCGGACATCTGTCCCGCCTGCCATCAGGGGCCACATGATGTACTGCACCTCTTCAATTGTCCGGCCAAGCCCACTCAGCTGACCCCCAGGTCTCTGTGGACGCATCCAGTTCAAATGGCGCGTTTCCTTCACCTGGATATCGAAGCAGATCCCTCATAGACGAACAAGACTTCAAAATAAATATATTGTTGTTACAACAACAACAACTACTTTGTTTTGCCGCCATTTTGGTAAACATTAGTCTTGACAGTTCATATTTGGCAGTCGTGAAGAAGAGATGTGGCAAATTTATTATGGAAAAATATTCGATAAACCAACGTGTTTTAATTGTTAAAACATTTTATCAAAATCAATCATTGATTACTATGACGATGAGAAAGTTACGTAAAATTTTTGGGAGAAACAACATGCCAACAAAACACACTATCGTGTAGAGGAGAATGATTTCAAAGAAAGAGGGTCTGTTGCTGATAGGCCCAAGCATGGGGATATCTGAAAAGAAAGGTTTATGCCAACAAACCAGAAACGCTTGACCATTAAGTTAATGAAATGCCGCGTGAAAAGTGTGAGAATGTAATGATATTGTGCTCAAAAGGGCTCGTATTTGTGAGGCTAACACAGGCGGACGTTTATCTGATATTGTATTCGATACATAATTGCCGACATTAAATAAAACATTTATAAATATAAGATCCATTCTCTATCATTTAATCAGAAGTTATAAACAAACAAAGTGGTATACCTTCCCCCTGTACATGTTGTTGTTGTAGCGGCAACTGTGTGCCGGGGTGGCAGCCTTTGGCCTAAGAATTGTTCTTCGGGTCAATCCGGTCCCCAGGACCGTCTGTGGTGGGTGCCAATACCCTGTACATCGTACTTTTAAGTGACAGACGAGAAAAACACGACCATATTTTAAATTTACGACGATACATTTATTATATTAAACACTAAGTAGCTCCAGAAGAAGTTACAAAAAAGATAGGGTGGGTGATATAGTATTTTAAATTCGAATTGGCGGTACAATAAAAGTACTGGTAATTTTTTCAAATTTCTGGTTTTGTTGGAAAGGTTGAAGTTTGTCGTTTAATAATGGAACACAATCGGATGAGTTTCGCTTCGCCCAATGGGCTGAAGATTGTTTAACAGGGGATGAAGAATTTTACCGAAAAATCGTGTTTTCATATGACGCTAATTTTTATCTTGGTCGCTATGTCAATTAGCCAAATTGCCGCATATGGGGTTGAGAGAACCCACACGTGACTCTTGAGAAGCCAATGCATTCACAACGGGTCACTGTTTGGTGTGGATTTTGCGCTGGCGGCATCATTGGGCCATTGTTCTTCGATGCAGGAGCCGCCGTTACCGTCAACGGTTTTATCGCAGATAGCTGTAGCATGTGCAGAGGATATAAAAAGTCTGTCCAATGTGACCCCAAGGTTTTTGGGGTAGTTGGTAGTCGGGATGTTGACGTCATCGACTTTCACATTGAGTGACAACCGCACCTCTGCGGTCCATGCAGTAAATAGTGTAGCTGATAATTTGGAGGCGGATATTTCTCGCAGTGAAAAAACGTGCTAAGTCAGTGAGGTAACGGTTGATTTTCTCGCAAATGTAATCCAGTACTTGGGGAGCAGACAAAGAAACCTTGTTGGCCTCTTACAAAGCGATAGGTCGGTCTGTAGCAAACTAAGCAGCACCTGTATGGTCGGCGAACGTGAGTACGACGCAGTGGAAGAAAATTCAGACTTGCCAGAATGCCGCCCTCAGAACATCAACAGGGTGTCTTCTGAGGACTATCTACATGAGGAGACGAAGGTCCTTACCGTACGCAGACACAATTTCCTGTTGTCTAAGCAATACCTGCTAGGGTGTTTTCGCAGCAGTCATCCTAAACACCTCTTGAACAAGATGCCTCCGCCCAGGCAGATCAGGTACGATCTTCATGATCTAGAGAGAGGTCCAGCGGTATAAGAGAGAACCTTTAGATCATCGAAACTATCAGGCAGGTCTGAACAACATTTACGCCGATGATGTCGCAGCAGCAGTATCCAGCTACCTTGTGAATGTAGTGCTAGGGGAACATCCCCCGGAGATTTTACCTGAGGAGAATATACCTCGGCAGGCGCGCGTGGTTCTGGCGCAGCTGAGATCTGGATGGTGCAGCCGCCCCAATTCTTACTGGGCACGAATTGATGCTAACCTTCCGGACATCTGTCCCGCCTGCCATCAGGGACCACATGATGTGCTGCACCTCTTCTATTGTCCGGCCGAGCCCACTTAGCTGACCCACCTGGATATCGAAGCAGATCCCCCATAGACGAACAAGACTTACAAATCAATATATTGTTGTTACAACAAAAACAACAACCGTCAACAGTGAGCGTTACCGCGCCATGCTCAAGGAATTTTTGTTTACAAACATTCAAGTGAATGACATGGGCGATACATTTTATACATTTTACGCACTGTTTTTGAAAATCGAATAATCGGCCGAAAATGTGATGTCAATTGGTCGCCTCGGAGCTGTGATGAGCCCTTTGAATTATTTTCTGTGGGGAGTCATTCAGGATAAATGTTAAGCGAAGCATCCAGCGTTGAAACATAAAATCGAAGTTGGCATTTGAAGATGGCATTAAAGAGATTGAAAAGAAGTTGGCATTAAAGAGATTCGACCCGAAACAATCGTAAATGTACTGAAAAATTGGCTTGTTTAGATGAGGACTGCCGAGCAAGTTGTGATAGTCAAATCAATGTTATTGTGTTTCATAATTAAAATCAAGGCCTAAGCAACATGCTGACTTTTCTTGGCTTTTGTCAGTGATCCGCTTCAGTCGTGCTGCCCTCAAGATGAAATGTATCAATGAATTAATAGCTTAGCTTTGACGTGAACACTACCTTAAGCGACCTCTCTTAGCAATCCCACGACAGCCTGTTGTATGTACCGACAGTCCTGTCGTAGCACATGACAAAAAACATGTACAAACACACACTCTGTGCTTTTGCATTAGTGGTTTTCAACGAAAGCCCATGCGAAATGGAATTGGTGGAAATGATATTGCGCTACGAAGATTGCTCTACGCACAGTTCGAAGACTATACGCAAAGGGTAATTCTGAGTTATTCAAATGAGACTCCCGTATAAGTCATTTGATTTGTAGCCGAAGTAATCGTTGCCAAAGACTGCTGTAGAAAAAGATGATTCTGAAAAAGAAACAACAAAAAGGTCTCGAACCAGAATAAGAACTGTTCGTCATAATAATGATAAAAGGCCGAACGAATGTAAACAGAACAAAAACATATTTATTTTAACTTCTTTAACTAACTTCGTCCAAAAAAAAAGAGATCCCTATATTTTAGTCGGTCCAGCGTAAAAATATTTCGCTTATCGTTATATGAGTATCGTATTAATTGAGTTTGAGTTCAATTTAGGTTTGATTCACAATTTATAAAAACAGTATTTTTAGATCCACCCTCTAAGAAAACCGGCACGAAAACGAAACGTTGGCGAAGTCATTTTTTCATACAAGACTACGAAAACGAACCGATTTTGCGATACGTAAATGCACCGTAAACGTTAATTTCGGAATAAGAGAATTAGAAAAAAAAAGTAGTAGTTTGAATGTATTGGTAGTACGCCAAGGCTAAGCTAAAGTAGTACTTTTACGTAACACTAAAGCGGTCCGTTTTCGTAATACCAGAGTGTTGCGTTTACGTAACACTGAAGCGGTACGTTTTTGTATCTGCAAAACGTTCTGTTTCCGTACTGAATTTCTTCCTCTATCGAAATAATATAAGCTTTTTTATACTGAAGAATTAATGTTGCATATATTGTGAATGATTATGAATTCTTTGGCTATTACAAAATATAGATATAAATATAGATATAAATATACTACAAACGTTTTATAAATACCTATTATATTAACACTTACAAAAGCTGATTTTGTTTAACAACAATCAGATCATCACACTTCAAACATCAACTGAAACAATTAAAGTGTTCTGTCAACATGGCTGCCCGAATAAGAAAAAACAGTTAATGCCGTTACCATTAAGAAAAAACAATTCGTTTTCGTATCGCAAAAACGGCACGTAAACGGATTGTTTTAGGTACTTTTTGGTTTAAATACGTTCGTTTCCATTACGCAAAATCACTTCCATTTCGTACCGTAAAAAACGGCACGTTTACGAAGAGTTTTACGCAGAATTAATTTCGTCGTATTTTTATGCACTAACTATGCAAGTGTTAGTGATATGGCGGTCCGTATGCAGTTCGTTTTCGCTCCGCAAAATGCGTTACGTTTATTTTTCTTGGAGGGCATTCCATGTTTTTAGCTCGACCGACCGAAATAGAACAACTCAAGAAAAAAAATAAGTTTCGGTAGTCTCCACATAAATACATTGGTTGAAGATTTTGAGTTCGAATTCAATTTAGGGTGGTCCCTCAAATGAGGTAGTTTAAAGAAATTCAACGTTTTGTATTTACTAAAAGTAACTTATCTATTTTTAAATCACTATTTTTTACAAACATAAAAAAATGTTTTTCGTTCGTGCATCTAAAATACTTTTAATAAATAAGAAAACCTTAGGTTTCTTATAGCCTGTGTATTAATGTCAAAAGAAACCATTCGTTCGGTTCGTTCTGATTTGAGTTTCACTAAACAAACGATGATTTGAACGACAAGAAAATGTCTTAACCCATTTCCGGCCGTGAAACATAAAAGTCGTCAGATTTGAATGAAATTCGAGTTCTTAGCTAATTTTAGGCTCGTGAAACCGAATCCGTTGCTAAAATTCACCTAACTCTTCTGGGATTGTCGGAAAATGGTGTTCGCAAGCGCGAACGTTGGCCGCTATTCAACATTATTATTTATTGCTATAAAAACTTTGAAATTATTTTGTTTTTTGTAAAAAAATTAATTTTAACATAAATGTTTTATGATTAAAGTAAATATATTTATTTCAGAAAATTGAGAAATTACAGTTTTTATAAATATTGAGAAAATTAATTTTGATGGTACGCCTCAAAACACTTAGGATGCAAATGAACGTTACACTTTTTGCACATCCATTTTATTGGCTTGCCACAAGATTTTAATCTGCAACGTCTAGGCTTTCCATCCTACTGCTCAACGGGAATGTGCTCACAATCGACTCTTGGCAAGTTGCGTGGTGAAAATTCTGGAGAGTTTTCTAGTCGTTTACATGACAACAAAAGTTCTTTTGCTATTATAACACGAAAAAATTTTTGCGGCATAGGTTTTTCGTTTCTTTCCTTTGCGACAAAACAGTGTAGCTTCCAGGCGTTGACAACAGATGAACTTAAAACTGAGATGAAGAATGGCCAATACCACTTTTTAGATCGGATGTTTATTCTATAATTTTGCACTGCGTTGTCATGCAAATCAACACCACCCATGCCTTGGTTATAATTGTAAAACATATTTGGCTGCTGATAAGTTCCGAATTTTTTTTCTTTTTTTCCATCTTTTGACAGAGTGCATTGGCTGAATTTGGTCAAAATTAGTACAAATTGTCACTTCCTTATTATCAGCCCAACGACAAACCAATATATTGTTCGTTTGATCATATTGAAAATCAGAGTCACCACGATTTAATTGATTTCCTGTATTAAATGGTGCTTTACCAATTCTATTGGTGCGAACTGTTCCAGATGCACAAAATTGTTTTTCACTCAGCAAACACATTAGTTGATAAGACGTGAAAAAATTATCAAAGTAAACTCTATGACAATTGGGGTTTTCGACATTTTCTAATAGTCTTAGTACAACATCTGCGCCCAGACCGATTTGTCGATCATAATTATCACTGGCTCCCGCATACGGTATGCAGCTATACAAATACCCATTTGCAGAGCAAAGACACCACAATTTGTAACCAAACCGTATTGGTTTGCTTCTTATGTACATTTTACATGAGTGGCGTCCAAAATATGGAACCATTTGTTCATCAATTGACAAATCGGTACTCCATATGCCAAACTGCATGTACTTTTTGTTTGCCATCTCAACCAATGGTCTAACCTGAGAAATAAACACATCACATATTATCAGTCAATCATAATGTTATATTAATATAAATTTCATAGTTATTTTATTATTTTTACCTTGGTGAGCTTATCATTTATGTCCAAATTATTGTTGTCTATTTTCGTTTAAGGAAGTGTTTATCTGCTTTTGTTGAGCATAGATATTTGATTCATTTATGATGAAATCTAGCATTTCCTGGTCAAAACTCTTTTCAAAGAGCTGCAATGGTGACGATTCTTTTATTTCAGAAAATAACTTCGATCGAACAGCCAATAATTCATCTGTATTTGTTTGTAAAGCAAATTCAAAATTTCCTGATCTATCATTCCTCTGTGTCCACTTAGGATCTTTGACTGTCCGTAAGGGACTGTCTGTTATTTTGGCACGTTTTGTTGGTGGCATGGCTGCTGCAGATGTCGTTGGTTGGTCAGTAATTATCATATCTTGAAGAGGCTCATCTTGATCTCTTCTATATATTTCAAACGTGCCAGCTACTTCTTGCAAAGCTGTTTGCTAAATAAAAACAAAAATTATGCCCATAATACATATAATAAAATCTTGATGAACATACATTATCATTTATGGGAATTTCATTATCGTCTATGTATTCCTCATCTGTAACTTCATCAATTCTGTCTGGTGGCACCACACAAACGGTGTCAATACCGTCATCTTCGTCTTCAATCATAGCCATTATTTCTTCTATGGTAAAAGCTTTACGCGTCATCTTTTAAATTAGTTTAAAACCACACAAAAAATTCTACTCTCAACTTTTAAATCACTTGCAAAAAAAAAACACTCCGAAACGTTCAATTTGAAGATGCAAATTGAAACACACAATACTTATTCACGCTGCTGATTAACTTGCAACACTAAAAAATATGTATTTGTCATAGTTTTTGCATTTCGAATGTTTACCGTTCTTTTTAAAGAAAAAAAAAACACACATGTAAAAAAAAATATTATTTATGTTGAATAGCAGCCAATGTTCGAGCTTGCGAACAGCAATGTTTACCGATGTCTACAACAACTTTGTTGGAATTAGTTTTGTGTTTTTTGATTTTATTTAATTTCTTTTATTTGTTGCCGAAAAAACTGCATAGTTACAATTTTCATTTTTGTACAATAAATATATATGAATAGACAAATAAAAAACGTCTAAAAAAAGGTGGTGTAGAAAAATAGCGAAATTGTTAAAAAAAAATTATTAAGAAAATTTGTATTTACCATTTATTTAAGCTAAGAGTATGTAAAATAATTCTGCATCATAAATTTTAACATTAAATTTAAACAAAACAGAAAAACTGACCGCTCAAATTGAGTAAATTTTTGTTCGCAAGTGCGAACAGAGGACGGAAATGGGTTAATACAAATATCGGTTTATCTCTTTCACTGCAATGCGTACGCCAAATTCAAACTTTCTCAGACGTAAGTGCTGACGGACGCATGTAAAACCCAAATTAAACTGAATTCAAGTTGACTATGATTTGATCGCTCATGTCGTCGCCTCAGTTTTTTCGCTTTTTTATTAAAAAAAAACGCCAAATAATATTCCAAAAACAGCGGAAGTCGAGTGGAAGTATTGAGAGTCAGAGCGCTTGTGTGTTTTTTGTGTCGCGCCTGTCTGAACGCTACTTTAAACGACTTTTTTTTTAAAATAAATATCAATAATTGGTTTTGAAAACAAAATTCACATTGCATACAAAATTATATTTCACATTTCTGTTTCTTGATTTAGAATTTACTAGCTAGGAACTGTCTGGTCAGCAACACATTATGTTGCTTGATTGGCAGCTTCATGGTCTCCTAATGGAGATGATCCACCCTCGTCATTTGGTCACAACCGGTAGAAATACGGACTGCACTTTTTAGTGTTGTTTGCGAATTTCTCCATTGCGTGTCCCTAAGGAATGAGGTCCCAAGTGGTGCGGCGTATTTAAGGATGGATGGATTGAAGTCGCTGCTTATGCCTCTGTATTACCACCCCAGATATAGCCTGCTTACCCATTCACTACTGTGCGGATGCGCTTGCCTTTGGTATTGAGGTCCATGTTCCACTTTTTTTGTTCAGAAAGTGAAGAGAGGCTCGGTAGACTTTGTGGTAGACAACTAAGATTACTCTCCTAAAAGATTTTGATGAAAGCTAAATAGTCGGATATTTTAGCACTTACCTGCCACTGGATTTGATATTGTTTTTAGTTTTTTTTTTTGCAAATTTGTTTGTTTGCAGACTTCTTTGTAGCTAATCATTTTTTACACCATAAACCACATTATGGTACTGGGGTTTATGACTTACTACCACCACCTTAAAGAAATGGAGATAGTCCCCATGTAAACTATACCAATCGATTCAGAATCACTATCTGATTCCATTGGGCGTCTGTCCATCTATCGTTGTTATCAAAGTACAGGTAGCTATTACGAACTGGCTCATTATTCAAGTTTGAGTGTGGATCAGTTCATTATTTTTTTTTATACATTAGTTTTTCCCGATTTCAGATCCCTATCAAATTGCGCACAGAGCGTTTCGAGCAGCCAACACCCATCTCTGGTGAAGTTGGACCATATCGGTTTAAGGTTTAGAATAGCCCCCACAAAAGGTTCTTCCGATTTGAGGTCTTGCGCTTTAAAAGCAATATATGTAGTTAGTCCAATCAATCTAAAGCTCCAGACAAAGGGGTGGATTATTCTAAATGTCAGAGTGGTTTAGACATTTTACTTGTTTAAAGGGTTTTACTATTTCATTAAATATCGGATATATATATATATATATATATATATATATATATATATATATATATATATATATATATATATATATATATGTATATATATGAAATCGAAATCGGTGCCCCTAAGAAATCAAAATTAGTGCACCGATCGATCCTTTTTAAATTTTGAACATTCTTCCTTGCATAATTTATGAGGTAATGCTGGTGAGTTTTTTGTTTTAAATTAGTTAATATTCTCTTCAAAGTCTTTCAAAAAATTTAAAATTTTGAACTTTCAAAAACCCTTCCAGCGTTCTCATCTCGGTGAAAGCATTTATCTTACGAAATTACTTTGTGCTTTGATTTCCGATTATCCTGCACCGAGGTATTAGGGGCACCGCAATTATATTTTTTCCGAGAAGCTTCGAATAATTTCAGACATTGCCGATGTTTTTATATTTCTTTATGAAAAATGTGCACCAAATTCTTCGAATGCTATACTTTAATGCACCATTGGTTTTAAAAATAAGACTTCAACTGAATTCAAAAAAATGTGCCTTTTTTGCACGGGGACGTTAACCATTTCATGAAACTTTAATTTTTATGGCTTAGAAAAACACACTTCGTATAGATTTATCTTGTGTTGTTTGCTTACTCCTTTTCTAATTTCAATCGTTGGTATCTCGAAGTTAAGATGCGTCGTGTCTATTTATTCTTATTCTTTCTTCCTGAGCACATATTTTTTTACTTCAAATAATGCATGTATGTTTGACGTCTTTTCTTGGAATTGGTGTGTGTCTCCATCTTGTGGACAAAGGTTGCAAATGCAAGGCTTCGTTTAATAACTCGTCTGGTGTCTGCTTTTTCATTACGTTTTGTTGGCTCCTTCCACTAACGGTAGTTCTGAGTGATCGTATATTTATGCACATCTGGGCAGTTGTTTGTTTTGTGTTTTTGATGCTTTTCGCTACCATTTTTTGTGATTTTTAACAAAATCCAAAATTTTTTTTATTAAAAATAGTACTTTTCGTTGCCATGTACGATAGAATCAAGAGAAATCCGGAGTTGAAGAATACGATGATTTCAGTGAAGAAAAGAGCCGACCAGTGGGAGAATGAAGTCACGACGGTAAGAATTGTGCTTTTATTTGAAATTTTTAAGGGCATTAGCGAATAGTTTGATCACCAGCGAATGCCACATGAAAATTCCAACTTAGCGCAGAAACGCGTCAATGGGCCCAGATCCGATTTGCTGTGGACATGACGAAGGCGGAGGTATGAAGGCGAAGAGATTTGTTAACATGTGTTGTACACTCAATATGTTGGGACTTAGTAGGCCAGTAGAAGGTTCGTTTGCTTGCCAAAACACAGCGATCTGGATAACTGCTGATCTAAAAAATCCCAACCATATTAAGAGTATCCAGTTGATGTCGAGTGACTGATGCAAGCGCGAACACCCAACCGTTCCGATGTGAAATTGTGCGCTAACCACCCACCCACCACTGAACTTATGTGTTGTGTATTCTAGACTGAAATTGGAAATGTGGTAACAGATTTATTAATTCGTATCAATATGATGAATATGCACTAGCAGCAGCAGGCAGCAGTGGCTAGGTACATATGATCCATTACCAAAAGGTCTACAACTATTGGCTTCGGCGGCATTGAATACTGCAATTGTATCTGTGGTGTATTCGGCCGTAACTGTGATTCAACCTTGCATCTGCGGTTACCTCGACGCTCAAATGGATCACTTTTATTTTGCATTGTTGTTGCTGCTTAACGCCAAATACTTGTACTTGGGCAATATCAAAAACATTTCAAACTTAACGTTCGAAAACAAGCAAGGGAAGTAAGTGTTAGGGCGGGTAGGGCCGAGTGTGAACACGGTTCTAGCGTACAGAAGACGGAGCTACGCCATAACCGGCGTGAGCAAATCGTAGACCAATCATGTTCATTCTAAAAGTATTGCGCAGCGGAGTCGTTCAGGTGTGTTGAAATAAATTCAACGTATTTGGTAGTGTTGAGAACGACGCGTCGCGACACGATAAAACGAAGACTCTGCGACAGTCGTGTGTGCTGATATCCTTACGGTAATTCCTAACCTTAATCACTTTTTAAATAGGATTTGTTTGCGTCGTTTGTTTCACAATTAATTGTGGAGTTTTAGGTTAAACCTCAATACCGATGGCTGGATAGCAAAACAGCAATAATTATATCATTTGCTAACATAGAGTGCAATATCGATAGGAAAAGTCCTGCTTTAGTCGATTCGCAAAAAATGTTAAGAAATATGATTTGTTGTAGCCATTGCAGTATTTATCCTAGAAAAGGTAACGGCTACAATTTTTTTTTTCATCAAGTACATTTGGACTTTTCCTTTTGAAACGAACATAATTCGCACTTTTTAAATGACGTAAATACGGCCGTTTTGCTCTCCAGTGTTAGTTATCGAGGCTTTACCTAAAACACCACTAATAACATGTAAAAAAGCTGAAGTCGGAAGATGCTGACTATAAGATACCCTACGCCACTCGGTTATTTAGAAGATTTCACACGCCAGGGCTTGAATTGGAAGTCACTTGTATGAGGGCAAAATCAAATGACCAATATAGTCGTGCTTCGGTATGAACGATTTTAAGCATGGTGTTCATAACGCATCAGTTTCAATTTGTGATTTCTAGAGCGAAAGAACGCCAACTCGGGCGGAACTTTTTTGTGAGGGTTATTGGAAAACATGGATTGATGTGGTCAACTTTATCAGGTTAACTTAAAAGTCTCGTGTAACGTATTATGCCGAAGTTGGGCAATATCGAATATCTTACAGCACTTGTAAAGTGGATGGTCTTCAAATACCTTTGCACAGGGGCTACATGAAAATATGAAACGACTTGATCTAGTTTCACCTGAGTTAACGTCCCTTGCGATTTGAGCACGAACGGCGGTAGCATGTGCAAAATATTGCATAAAAAGTTATGAGAAACCGATATATTATATATATGTAATTGGAACTTGTCGGTTCATGTTTTCGAATTACACTCTCACAACGGCGCCTCTTGGTAAGATGTCCTGCCGCTCTAGAATACACAAATTAAATCCAGTCGTGCTAATATTTCGCATAATACGTAATGAACGACTTATAAGTACCTCTAGTAAAATAAGACTTTATTGGTCAATGTTCTCAATAGCCCCCGCACAAAAGGCTCTTCTAGTCTGAAATTCTGTATCTCTTAAAGTTCTATTATTAGCGACCAATAAGTGACAGGCGAAATTAGTCCATATCGGTCCATGAACTCGAACAGTCCCCATAGCAACTCCGGCCAAGCTCAAATTCGAGATGGTACTATATCGATATCCATGTGCATGTTTTCATACAATCCCATACAAAGCCCTCCGTCGCACAAGTAAATAAAATCTAATTGTGCTCACATTTAGCATGTTGCGTTATGGTTAACTTGCAACCATTCCTACGACCATATTGTTCAATCTTTTAATATATTCCCTAATCTTTTTATATGTCCTGCCGCTAAACGTAATAAGTTGTTTAATCGATGAAGCTTAAATGAAGCATACAGTGACCTATGAATATTTCCGGAGAAATTTAACCTATCGGCTTTGTTGTTGTTGTAAAAGTTACATATTTTTTCCGACCTTGCCAAATATTAATAACAAAGTGTTGAAGGGTATCTCATAGTCGGCTTGTCCGACATGAACTTTTTTAATATTCATAAGAAGTGCTGATCCGTTTGTTTGGAGGATCCATGAGCTCTAACTTTTACTTAATCAGTTATAGATGTCACATACCGTGACATCGCCAGACTGTAAACTATTTGCAGTAAGCGGCAAAAACGTTTATGTGTTGTACCATTTTGTTCTAGAAAACTCTACCTCCCGACAAACCTATGGCAACATCTTATGGGGATCGATTTATACCTCGCCGTTATTTGCTGACAAACCGCGATCGAAACTTAAAGTTTTCCGCTACTAAACCTACGAGGGATATTCTACAATTGGTAACATCAAAATAAATCGCAATGCAATTTATTCAAATTAAAATTATGGATTCCTTTAACATACTGCTAGTGTACAAATGAAAACTACTGGAGAGAAAATACTTTTATACCAATGATAAATTTCATAACGGAAATGAGGGATGACCGAATATACAGCCTTGTGGATCCCATTGTAAGATCAACGGGCTTCATAGCTCGGACTCGCCATAGAGAACTCAGCGACAAAATGGGTTTGGAGCACGATTGGCCTTGTAAGCCCCGTTCGAAACCTTGTGCCTATTCAGATATAACATTTGATTTACCGGATTATGATTCCAACTGTGGTATGTAATGAAATTTCAACAGAGAATTCTAAATACGGTAGTTAAGTTAAGTTTTATAGCGTTTTACTTGACTGCGTGAAGATGTTTGCATAAAAAGTTTGCACATCAAAGTTAAGTTTGGCCAGGCCGAACCTTCATCCATAGCATCCATAGTCCCTACGCTACTAAATGGAACAAAATGGTACAATTTTAGGGCCGTTTCGGCCATTGCGTCCATCCCGCATATCAGCCTAAACACAAAATTGCTTTATATTTTAATTGGTAGCAAAAATTGCTTTAATTTAAGTACCAAATGTCCATACTGACTATTAATTGCCCGTTTTGACCATACGGGACGATTTTTGTGCCACATGTCCAGTAAATATGCTCCTTGTATTTAGTGCGTATACATTTTGACCATTGTCCGACCACAAACAATTATGATTTATTAAGAAAATGCTCAAAAAAGTGTAATTTTTACCGAGGTACCTTTAAGCCCTTAAAGGGAAACTTTTTTCTCCCTGATCTGATTCGCCCATTTACAATCCCAAACATTTTATGACGGACAAGGCTAGTCGTCTGAGAATTTTACGACGATCAATAATATAATATTTGTGCTTTATACAATAATAAATATACTTTATAGGGTTTCCGATTAATATTTCGAGGTGTTGCAAACGGAATGACAAATTTAATATACCATCCACTCTTCGGTAGAGGGTTTAAATATCCACCAAAAGGAAAAAGTGCCTGTTATATTAATAAAATATTGTTGGGACTAAAATGCTGTGCATTACGAATTAACACAGATTATCAACAACCGATTTCTATTCGTATTGCCAAAAAATATGAATTACAGATGAAAGTGTATTATATTTTTACGAATGAAAGCGATTTTGCCAAGAAATGTCGATAAATAAAAATAAAAAACTTACTGAAAATGTTGGTCTAACTTCAGTCAGCTATATCAGTTCATTTGTAAATATTGGAAAGTTCGTCCGGTCCTTAAGTTATTGGTCATTTTATCAAAATTGGCTTAATCGTAAAGTTAAATCCGACCAACCCAATTTTCAGTACATTTCCGATTGTTCCGGGTCGAATCTCTTCAATGGCAACTTCGATTTCATAGTTTAACGCTTTAATTGTATCTGGGTGCATTGCGTTACTTTTATCCTTAATCCCTACAGAAAATAATACAAAGGGCCCAATCACAGCTCCGAGGCGGCCAATTGACATCACAATTTCGGCCGATTATTCGATTTTCAAAAACATTGCGTACAATGTAGATGATGGCGTTGGCTGTGTGACATGTGGACCCTTGTCTAATTGAAAACAAATGTCGTCCGTGTCACTCTCTTGTATTTTTTGAAACAAAAATTCGTTGAACATAGCGCGGCAACGCTCACCGTTGACGGTAACGGCGGCTCCTTGCTCATTTCCGAAGAAAAATGGCTTAATGATGCCGTTAGACCAAAATCCACACCAAAAAGTGACTCGTTGTGGAAAATGCCCGCAGGGCTTGAACCCAAACTGCGAAAACATTTTGTGACTAATAATAGGGTCATTTACATTTAAATATTTATTGGGTGCCAAATCCACCTAGGTAATGGAGACTTATTCAAGACGTCCAAAATTGGACTTACATTAAGCTAACTTAACGATACATAACAAAATACCTAACTCAGAAAACTCCGCTAAAGAATTTTAATGACGAATGTTTTCTTGTGCTTCCGACCCTAGAACAGAACTTAGTCGATTGGTCATCAAAAGGCCAGATAGCATTGTCATTCGGTCACGACGTAATCATTTGGCAAAGTAAAGTGGACATCACCATGGCTTTTAACATTAAATGCCCGAGATCATTAGCATACAGTCCATCCGGAGAATTCCTAGCCATTGGCTGCAAGTCAGTTGGTTTTCCAGGTGAGTAAGAATGTTTTGTTCGAACTGTCGGGAACCCAATAATGCCGATATACCTTTTGTCCCTCAACGTAGCTCTGGAACTATGGGATGTGTCATGCACTGATGACTTTTCTGTTGTCAGCGGAAAGATATTCCACTCAAAGTATGCCGATGTGCTGTGCATTGAGTGGACATTATCGGGTACGCAAATTATATGTGGCACCCGCTTTGGGACCATGTACGTTCTCTCTGTGCCAGAGTTGAGTACAGTGAAGAAAATACGTAAACACCAGCTACCAATAACAATCATTAGGTTCTCGCCCACTATGCGCTATCTGGCCACCGGAGATGCCGAGGGAAATATTGTAATTTTCAATTGGAACATGTGCTCAGTATATCTTTATGTAAAATCGCGACGGAAGCTGAATGTAGTTTTCGACTGGCATCCGTGGACCGGCGTAGACTTGGCCATTTGTAAGTAATTTCTTCTAATATTTTCCGAAAAATAAACTTATCCATAATTTTGTATTTCAGCCGAAGACGTTCCTGCCTCTATTGTATTGCTACATGTGCCGAGTAAAAAAATTGTTGCATATTATCAACAAAATGAAAAGAAATTTGCAATAAACTCGATATCTTTCAGCAAAGCGACGGGGGAGCTATTAGTCAGTACTTCAAGTCAAGGTAAGCCCATTTGACTGTTTGGCTTTGAGAGCATTGTTACTGGCCCATCAATATTTGTGTTGTCACAAATCAGAGAAGAAGGTAGGGTTTTGTTAGAAGACACGTGGTATATTTCCTTGGTAACCTCATAGGGGTTCATGGTGATGTTTTTTTTTTATCATTGGTGCCACGATGGACAATTACATTTTTAATAAGAAGAAAATTCAAGTCTTGATGGAAGTACTTCTCCAAATATCTACGTCGAATTTTCTGGAGGGACGGGTATATACACAACTCGTGTTGCTTCAATATTTCAATCTCATCCTCGAGCAAGCAGTATTATTCAAGTATTCTTATCTGCCATTTTAAAGCTATTATTCATTTATTAGTGTCTTGTTTGTTTTGTTTACCTGCCTCAGAATTTAACTAACCTGCTTTAAAACTGACTCTTATAAACGAACAAAGTAGAAACACGTCTTACCTAATCAATGTCGACGACAGCCGAAGAGAAAGTAGGATAGGAACACCGATGTTACAGAGTCTGGTACGATGACAACAGCTGCATAGGAAATATATAAAACGGCAGGGTGTGAGGAGAAACGCCAATTCAGACAACGGCTAGATAAATGAATTTAATAAAAAATAATGTCTAAAAACGTCAAACATCGGACTGAAAGGCAAATAACGATATAAACTCCTGCAGATCATGCAATGCAAATCATGTGGAAAGAGTACTGAGTATATGAAGTTAATACGTTTCCCGTCTATTAACGCCTGCATATTCTGTTGAAGAAGTAGACCCAGTTGTTTCAATTCAAAAAAAAGATGATTGCTGCGAAAACACCCTAGCAGGTATTGCTTAGACAGCAGGAAATTGTGTCTGCGCACGGTAAGGACATTCGTCTCCTCATGTAGAGGGTCATCAGAAGACATAAGAAGACACCCTGGGTTCCTTGCGTCGTTGTTGTTGTTGTAACAACAATATATTTATTTTGAGGTCTTGTTCGTCTATGGGGGATCTGCTTCGATATCCAGGTGAAGGAAACGCGCCATTTGAACTGGATGCGTCCACAGAGACCTGGGGGTCAGCTGAGTGGGCTTGGCCGGACAATTGAAGAGGTGCAGTACATCATGTGGTCCCTGATGGCAGGCGGGACAGATGTCCGGAACGTTAGCATCAATTCGTGCCCAGTAAGAATTGAGGCGGCTGCACCATCCGGATCTCAGCTGCGCCAGAACCACGCGCGTCTGCCGAGGTAGTACCTTCTCCTCAGGTGAAATCTCCGGGGGATGTTCCCCTAGCACTGCATTCACACGGTAGCTGGATACTGCTGCTGCGACATCATCGGCGTGAATGTTGTTCAAACCTGCCTGATAGTTTCGATGATCTAAAGGTTCTCTCTTATACCGCTGGACCTCTCTCTCTAGATCATGAAGATCGTTCCTGATCTGCCTGGGTGGAGGCATCCTGTTCAAGAGATGGTGGTTAGGATGACTGCTGCGAAAACACCCTAGCAGGTATTGCTTAGACAACAGGAAATTGTGTCTGCGCACGGTAAGGACCTTCGTCTCCTCATGTAGATGGTCCTCAGAGGACATAAGAAGACACCCTGTTGATGTTCTAAGGGCGGCATTCTGGCATGTCTGAATTTTCTTCCACTGCGTCGTACTCACGTTCGCCGACCATACAGGTGCTGCGTAGTTTGCTACAGACCGACCTATCGCTTTGTAAGAGGTCAACAAGGTTTCTTTGTCGGCTCCCCAAGTACTGCCGGCAAGTGACTTGAGGACCTTGTTCCTACTTTTGAGTTTATCGCAGATAGCTGTAGCATGTGCAGAGGATCTAAAAAGGCTGTCCAATGTGACCCCAAAGATTTTGGGGTAGTTGGTGGTCGGGATGTTGACGTCATCGACTTTCACATTGAGTGACAACCGCACCTCTGCGGTCCAAGCAGTAAACAGTGTGGCTGATGATTTGGAGGCGGATATTTTCATATTCCTCGCAGTGAAGAAACGTGCTAAGTCAGTGAGGTAATAGTTGATTTTCTCGCAAATGTCATCCACTTTAGGTCCTGACGCCAGAATTGTGCAATCGTCAGCGTACGACACAATTTCAACGCCGTCTGGTGGTGCAGGAATTTTAGAGAGGTAGAGGTTAAACAGAGCCGGGGATAAAACTCCACCCTGGGGAACTCCTTGTTTAACTCTACGGGGCTTCGACTTTCTGTCTCTAAATTCTACATATGACTGGCGCCCACACATATAGTTTACGACCCAACGTTTCAAACTGGGCGGAAGGGACGTTTCTTCAATGTCCTCGAACAGAGTGGCATGATTGACCGTGTCGAAGGCTTTTGTGAGGTCAAGAGCCACGAGGACCGTCCTGTCGTTAGGCTTGTTCTGGTTAAGGCCGCGACTTATACGTGTGGTGATGGCGTGTAAAGCAGTTGTTGTGCTGTGCTGCTTGCGGAATCCATGCTGATGATCAGCACTAAGAAAGTGTTCGATCAGGCTGGGGAGGAGCAGTGCTTCAAGCGTCTTTGCTACTGGAGAAAGCAAGGAGATCGGCCTGTACGAATCTCCTTTACTTGCGTCTTTGCCTGGCTTCAGTAGCGGGACCACTCTGCCCATTTTCCAGGCATCGGGAACTTCGTGAGTGGCTAGCGACAGATTGAGCACTTTGGTCATGTACTCTACTCCCGGGGTATCCAAGTGCTTTAACATCAGCATTGAGATTCCGTCCGGACCCAGCGCCTTTGATGACTTTGCGCTGCGGATGACTGCTCTGCTGGGAAATTTGGTCGTACTTCGGGTATTCGAACAACAGGGATATGGCGAGCGGCTTCCGCCGTTGATAATGGCCCGGAACTTTGCCATAGTAATGTCTGGCGAGCTGTGGCAATCGCCCATAATCCGCGTGGGGCGTCCTCATTCACTGTGCAGAACGTAGAGCCATCAATTTGCTCTGCCAAAGCTATGCCCCTCTGGTCGTTGTCTAGGAGAGAATACCACAGTTCGTGGTAAGCATTCAAGTCTCCTAGGACCAAACGGTTATTGCTTTGTAGCATATTGCTAATGTCAGGCAAATGACGCGGGACACAGCTACCTACCGGCGGGATGTATACGCTGTACATCTCTATTTCGTCAGTTCCAGACTTTACTGCTACCCACATACATACCATGTATGGGTCGCTAGAGTCAAACTCAGGTGAAATAGGTCTGTACTGCACAGAATGGTGTAACAGGAAAGCAAGTCCCCCACCTCCACTTCTAGCGCAATCCTTACGTAGCACGTTGTATCCGTCACAACTGCGCAAGCTGCAGGTTGCATTCAGCTTTGTTTCTTGGATCGCAGCGACCATGATGTTTCTCCGACTCATAAATTCTATTACCGGTTGCTACGACTTAGAGAGCAGTAGATGGTCCTCAACACACAGTACAACTCGAATTGTAAACCCAAAGGCAATTCCGGGGGAGCGTAGCATTGTCGTCGCAATGCAGCAGACCGCTGTGCTAAAGAGAAACGTGGTTAAATCCTTGTGATATAGAATCACATTAAACTGTACCAAAGTGGATCCAAAGATGGCTTTTTAATATCCAGGACCATTTAAATGTATAGCTGAGAAAGCGACCATATGTCTGTTTTAGGCGTTTATAAAAGCTTTCTTTGGCATAATCGCCTTTCCCTTTCGTCGGCACACATTAGGCCGATTTAAAATTATTAGATAGTGGTCAGTCGTGCATCTACACTACTTCAAACCGGTCCCAAATTCATTCTTGTTGTGATAATTGCAGCTGTATATGAGCTTTAATAATTCGATTGATCCATTCAGAAAAAGAGTTGCAGGATGCACGAAGGTGGTTTTGAGGAAGTCGTGTCCATTCGCGTTTAAGAGCTTTCTTTAATGTGTCAATACTAATGTATTTTTTGTTAGAACCTAGGAGTCCACAATACCCCAAATACAGAAATCCAGGGGGAAGCATCCGGTGAATTTCAAAGCTACTCTTCAGCCGAAATGAACGTTGTTTTTTAACCGCGTGCCTTATGCGATGGTGCAGAGTCTTGTTGAAAAGTATAAGGCCTATTGCCGAAATGTTTCTGTGCCCAAGGCTTCATTGAACGTTCTAAGACTGATTCACGGCACACAGTTGCATTCACTTTAACTCCAGGCACCAGAAATACGAGAAATACAAACCATGACGTCAGGAAGAGCTGGTGACCAATCTTTGCTCCAAGTTATCGTACGATCTCTCTGCTAACTATATCCGTTTACGTACTGCTCTGTTGGATAATTTTCTCCTCAGAGAAGACGATATTTGGTAATCAGCCGCTGACGTGCAAGCGTTTTATCTGCTTTGCTCTTTGCAGTCGTTGGAGTTTTTGCTTAGGCGTAAGGTTATGCGCCTTTTATATCTTGTAATGCATTAAACCGAGCATATTTTTTTTTAAATATCCCTAACGCTTCGGTCAGATATTGCGAGATCTGTGGCCAATTTCCTAGCACTCTGCCTGGTATTTCTTCCAATTCGTGTCTTACCTTTCAAAGCATTTCTGGCGAAGCTGCTGTACTTTTCGGCCGCCGTCATGCCTTTTTTACCATTACCAGTCTCCTTGTGTCTTTTTATTGTTGGAAACACGAACATTTTCTTAAAATTGAAATCCTTTAGTTCTTGGACTTCAATCCCCGCACTCTGTATGTACGGACTTATTTGTTTTGAATACCCTTTGTCTGCCCATTGTACTTCCAGAATGGTGGTAAAGTCAGCGTTATATTTTGCAGGATTTTCGCCATGTAGAGGTTCGAGCCTTGTAAGTGCATGTCTGCAGATTATGGTCCTTTAAGCGTTTGCGAGGACTGTCAATTTATATAGGAGGAACGTTTGTTACTTTTTCTTTGCTAGTGGACATGACCAAGTATCGATCGTTGTTGTTGTTGTTGTAGCGGCACACACAGTGTCGAGGTGACAGCCCTTGGCCGTAGAATTGCTGCTTTGGGTCAATCCGGTGCGTAGAACCGACTGTCGTGGGATTGTATCGATCGTACTAGGTTTTGCCGATATTGAACTAATCAGATTGTTGCTTGGTATCTAACTTCTCTTAGTCTACACTCTTTTTTATTTCCGAAATTTCTTTTAATTTACATAGATTTCTTTAAATCCATAGATGGTGCTGTTTGTAATGATTATAAAGTGTTAGTAATGTCTTCGCTGGACCGAATCGTTGACATACTTAGAATTCCAGATGCTGGAGCAAGATTTCTTACATGGAGCCCCGATGGCACGCGAGTTGCGACAACAGGCAGTGATGAAACACTCACAATGTGGAAATTCTGTCCAGCCAGGAAGGCAAACTACTTTAAGAGGCTGAATGGATCTAAGGACAAGAGCCCTATTGAAACGAAGTACGGAAATCAATTTAGAAAATGGTGTAATTTGAAGTAATAAGTTGCTTGTATTTTATTTATTCTATTTATGTGATTGTGATTTTTTACAATTAAATTATTTAAAAGCTGTACACTATTGCTGAAAGATATTTGTGCTCTCTCAGGATCTCAGCACTCCGCGTATCCACCGCAAATGCGGAATTAGTTTTGTAAGTATGATGGTACTTGTATTGGAACAAAAGCCCGCATGTGATATTATACCATATTGCATGCCACTTTGATCCACTGCCGGACCACCGATGTCGTCATTACATCTGTCCACCTGCTTGGCCCGGTCTCCGATGCAAAAAATACTTTCTACATTTGTTTTATCGGCAACTGACAAATGTTGCATGCACTTCTTATCGGAATACACCTTGTATTTTACGACTCGAAGTTGTTTGCTCAGGGTTCCGTTGGCTTTTAAACTGGAAATTCCCCAGCCATAGATGAACACCGAAGAAGGCAACTCCACTGATTCTGCACTGGGCAGCCTAACAATGTCTATGGTATCGTCGGTTATATTGAATGGCTCGGCAAGTTTGATCAAGGCTATGTTATAACCATGCTGATACTGCTGGTACTGCGGATGGTAAGCCGTCTCTATTACTCTACGTATTTGGCCGCCGCTCTTGAATTTCTTGCTTCCGGCTCGCACTAGTAGCCCCGATGACTCCAAATCTTTGACACATATTGCCGATGTAAGAACAGCATTATTTCGCAACAGAGAACCACTACACACCAAGTATCGTTCGTAAACAATGGAAACTTGCCATTTACCCTCAGTTTCGGTCGCGGGCCGGCCGGCGGTAACAGAGTTTCGCGATGCATCTACTACACTGACCATGACTATTGCTATCTCCGCCAACGTCAGAAGCAACCAGGTCCAATGCCGTACACGTTCCATCGTCAACTAACAGTAAGCCGGAGAGAATTCGGAGATTTATACGAATGAAATGGGAATACTTTCACCACGATAGTGAAGAAAATATCGATTACATTCCCAAACATATACATACAAATCCAAGTATATATACATAAATTAGTAGTGTTTTTTATATGGTGCAGATTGTGGAGATTTTGCCTGTGTTTCGCCCTGAAAATTTGTCTTGTGAGTATTATTTTAAAAAAGTGCGTCCATTTCATGCAACATTTGTCATTTGCACACGTATGTATGTAGAGAAAAGCCCGTGTGAATCGGGCTTAACTACAAAAACTGTTGGGCGAGAAGAAAATCTGTTACAAACATTTATTGGTATATCTTAGTATAGCTTATCCTATCATAAAAATAAAAAATGTTGAAACGCTAAGGATCGAAAAAATTAAGGGCTAACTTTGAGGGCCGCTGTGTTGTAATGGATGGTGTGCCAGATTTTTGCGTAAGCAAGTCAGCCCTATTCTCTGTTCCCCTATTCTAAATAGAATCTCCCCGGATTTTTTTCTCTTTTCCCTTATTTTAAACGAACTTCGAAAATGGTCAAAAAATCCCCGGGAAGTAGGTATGTACATATTATAATTATCAAAAAAAGGTGAATGTGATACAAATTTTGGAAACAATTCCGCAAAAACAAAATGCACGGGAGTTGTGCCAAACTATGTTAGTAGTAAGAAATTTGACAAAATATGGACCAATGATTCCACTAGTCAATAAACCACTCCAAACCGTACTTTTCGTCTTTTCATGATGAAATGACAAATAATAACAAAGAAAAAATAAATAAATAAAAAAATAAAGTTTAACACAACTCACGCGTTATCTGTGAAAAAAAACCCTTCTGAAAAAATACCTTTAGATTGATCACCCGTTGTTTAATATTTTTCATTTTTTTCTCATTCGCCAACTACAACGCACGATGTTTATTGCAAATAAAAAAGTTTTCAGAGAATTATCTTAATATTTTTATTATGATAGAAGGATCTGTGACAATTATGTGTGAAACAAAATATAGGCCAAATGGTTGCCACAGCTTCGGTGGGAACTCTCTCTCCAATGGTCTATATTTTCAATGACTCTGATACATCCTTTATCTCATCCTTTAGCTCTTGAATTCTTAGCTTATTGACGCACACTTTGTCTTTTAAATATCCACAAAGAAAGAAGTCCAATGTTTTTAATGAGTGTTGTTCGCAACATACCAAACACAAGTGAAACATAAACTGATGGAGTTAAACTTCGGGACGTACCTAAGCTAAATTAATAATAAAATCAATTTTAAACTCATAAACGACCAATCTAAATGACGTACGTTTGAGCGCATATTTTTTCCCATTACTTTCTACTTCTGAGAGTTATTTTGGTCGGTAAAACAACCAACGTACAAACAACTTATTTTTTCAAATTCTGTATTTCCCCGAAAAGTTCGACTTATGGAAGTTGGTGCCATTGTTTTTCTTCGAGTTAAGCGAAATTCAAGTTATGAAAGTTCGAGTTATAATGGGTGATCCAAGTAGAGATACTTTTTCCAATAGCCTTTTTTGACAGATCACGTGTGAGTCGTGTCATGCTGTCATGCTATTTTTGTTTAGTATTGTTTGACATTTCATCATGGAAAGACTTCCGCCTGAACAACGTTTACAAATCGTTCAACTTTATTACCAAATTTTACGTTCTGTGGGGAATGTGTTTCGTGCGTTTTCGAGCCAAATTTTGTTCCGCGATGAGGCCCATTTTTGGCTCAATGGGTATGCAAACAAGCAAAATTGCCGCATTTGGGACGAAGAGCAACCAGAAGAGGTTCAAGAGCTGCCACTTCATCCAGAAAAAACAACGGTTTGGTGTGGTTTGTGGGCCGGTGGAATCATCGGTCCATATTTCTTCAAAAATGATGCCGGTGAAAACGTTACCGTCAATGGCAACCGTTATCGTGCCATGATAACCGACTATGATATATGTAAAGTCTAAAGTTTATGCGGACAAACCCGCTACGATTCAGGCCTGGTGTCACGCTCAACGGATGGACCATCTGAGACGTAGCCGCGGCCAACATTTGATAGACATAATCTTCAAAAATAATACAATTATCACTACTTCTTCCTTCCCAGCCTTATGGAAAATTGGAAAAGTTATTCCTATTAAAAAGAAAAATGCTCGACATGCTGAAGATTATAGACCGATTTCCATTATGCCAATTTTGTCAAAGATAGTAGAACATATTCTCAAAGTCCAAATGGTCTCCAGGATCAATGCTTTTTCAATGCTCCATGATTGTCAGTCTGGTTTCAGGTATAATCGAAGTACAACTTCCACATTAATCGGTCTGACTGACAATATAAGAAAATTTACTGTTGATCGTGGTTGCTGCGTTCTTCTAGCGCTTGATCTAGAGAAGGCATTTGACCGATTGGATCATGCGCTGCTTATTGAGAAGTTATACTTTTCGTATGGGTTCTCAAGTTCCGCGTGTAGGCTTTTGCAGTCTTATTTGTTTGATAGAAGACAGTATGTATGTTTAAATGGCTGTTCCTCAGACTTGCTTCCAGTTAGTAGTGGAGTTCCTCAGGGTTCTGTTCTTGGACCGCTTTTGTTTGTAATGTATATTAATGATATGTTTGTTAGTGTTGAAACCAGCTCCTGTGTTCCTTTTGCTTTTGCTGATGATGTTCAATTGTTGTTAAAGGGAAACTCGGACTTCTTGGACGTGTTGCAGAGTAATATTAATTTCGTAACATCTAATTTGGCTGTTTGGTTGTCCAGTAATGGACTTACAGTCAATGTGAATAAAACGAAAGCAATGTTCTTTGGCAGTCCTTTGGAGAGCAATGTTGTAGTGTCTGTATCAAATAGTGTAATCGAATTCGTTGATAATATTCAATGTCTTGGTATTACTCTTGATAATAAGTTAAAGTTTGAGGCCCATGCTGTTTCCATGGTTTCCAGAGTTAACTTTACTTTGCGAAAGTTGTACAACTTGGAGTTGTCTCTTCCACTACACATTAAAATTAGGATAGTTCATGCGATTGTTATGCCAATATTTCTGTATTGTATTGAAGTTTACTCTGGAGCAGTGGCTCAGGTCATGGATAAGATTCGTCGAGCATTCAATCGTGTGGTGAGGTATTTATATTCTCTTAATATTCGGCGGCACGTTTCGGAGTACATTGATCGGTTTTTGCATTGTAGCTTTATGGAGTTTACAAAAATAAGGAGTTTACTTCACTTCTATAAGATGTATAAACTTCAGACACCAATCTTTGTAGTTAAATTTTTCCAGTTTGGAAGGTCCAGAAGAAATCCACAGCTTACAATTCCCCGATTGAATTCAGATTTAGGTCGATCATTTCACGTAAGAGTTGCTCGCATTTTTAATAGTCTGCCTGTCTCGCTCAGATCATTTAATTACTCCTGCCATACTTATAAGAAAAAAATATTTCAACATGTGAAACATAATGATTTGTAAATGATTAAAAAAAGGCGTTTTCTACGGGTATTGCTTTGTCTTTGATTTAATTTGAAACAATAGTATTGGCTAGTAGTCTTAGTGTGTTGCACTTTCATGCTGCTGTTACACTACGAAACTTAACTAGTAGTCGTTCATTAATACCTTTTTTTTGCGTAATTTGGGATATCAAAATAAAATAAAATAATTAAAAAAACATTATTTAACGTATGCTTAACTTAATACTTATTTATATAAAATAGATTAATCTTACTTTAAGTTTTTTTTGTATATTTTAAACAAATTTGAAGTAATTTTGTAACTATATAAGGCCTAAAGGCTCGGTTACTTTTTGAATATCAATAAATGAAATGAAATGAATGTTCTTTCAAATGATAATAAACATTCCCCATTCAATTTGAATTTTCAGTGTTTTTTTTTTAAAAAAAGTAGGGAACCTCGAAATGGATCACGCGTTAGAAGAAGAATGTAAGCGAATTTGCCTCCTTAGTGCTATTGCCACTACATGTGTTTCGACTTAAAGAAAATTCGACTTATGGCGGTTCGAGTAATGGAAGTTCGACTGTACTTAAATTTAAGAGTTTGGTTTAAATATTAGAGCTTACTGAGCTTAATCTAGTTTTCACAAGAACTATTATAGACTGGAAACTAAAAAAACTTAAGCAGCGCATGGGCGACTAATATACAATGCACTTCCAGATGTTCCAGATGGCGTGTAAAGCAGTTGTTGTGCTGTGCTGCTTGCGGAATCCATGCTGATGATCAGCACTAAGAAAGTGTTCGATCAGGCTGGGGAGGAGCAGTGCTTCAAGCGTCTTTGCTACTGGAGAAAGCAAGGAGATCGGCCTGTACGAATCTCCTTTACTTGCGTCTTTGCCTGGCTTCAGTAGCGGGACCACTCTGCCCATTTTCCAGGCATCGGGAACTTCGTGAGTGGCTAGCGACAGATTGAGCACTTTGGTCATGTACTCTACTCCCGGGGTATCCAAGTGCTTTAACATCAGCATTGAGATTCCGTCCGGACCCAGCGCCTTTGATGACTTTGCGCTGCGGATGACTGCTCTGCTGGGAAATTTGGTCGTACTTCGGGTATTCGAACAACAGGGATATGGCGAGCGGCTTCCGCCGTTGATAATGGCCCGGAACTTTGCCATAGTAATGTCTGGCGAGCTGTGGCAATCGCCCATAATCCGCGTGGGGCGTCCTCATTCACTGTGCAGAACGTAGAGCCATCAATTTGCTCTGCCAAAGCTATGCCCCTCTGGTCGTTGTCTAGGAGAGAATACCACAGTTCGTGGTAAGCATTCAAGTCTCCTAGGACCAAACGGTTATTGCTTTGTAGCATATTGCTAATGTCAGGCAAATGACGCGGGACACAGCTACCTACCGGCGGGATGTATACGCTGTACATCTCTATTTCGTCAGTTCCAGACTTTACTGCTACCCACATACATACCATGTATGGGTCGCTAGAGTCAAACTCAGGTGAAATAGGTCTGTACTGCACAGAATGGTGTAACAGGAAAGCAAGTCCCCCACCTCCACTTCTAGCGCAATCCTTACGTAGCACGTTGTATCCGTCACAACTGCGCAAGCTGCAGGTTGCATTCAGCTTTGTTTCTTGGATCGCAGCGACCATGATGTTTCTCCGACTCATAAATTCTATTACCGGTTGCTACGACTTAGAGAGCAGTAGATGGTCCTCAACACACAGTACAACTCGAATTGTAAACCCAAAGGCAATTCCGGGGGAGCGTAGCATTGTCGTCGCAATGCAGCAGACCGCTGTGCTAAAGAGAAACGTGGTTAAATCCTTGTGATATAGAATCACATTAAACTGTACCAAAGTGGATCCAAAGATGGCTTTTTAATATCCAGGACCATTTAAATGTATAGCTGAGAAAGCGACCATATGTCTGTTTTAGGCGTTTATAAAAGCTTTCTTTGGCATAATCGCCTTTCCCTTTCGTCGGCACACATTAGGCCGATTTAAAATTATTAGATAGTGGTCAGTCGTGCATCTACACTACTTCAAACCGGTCCCAAATTCATTCTTGTTGTGATAATTGCAGCTGTATATGAGCTTTAATAATTCGATTGATCCATTCAGAAAAAGAGTTGCAGGATGCACGAAGGTGGTTTTGAGGAAGTCGTGTCCATTCGCGTTTAAGAGCTTTCTTTAATGTGTCAATACTAATGTATTTTTTGTTAGAACCTAGGAGTCCACAATACCCCAAATACAGAAATCCAGGGGGAAGCATCCGGTGAATTTCAAAGCTACTCTTCAGCCGAAATGAACGTTGTTTTTTAACCGCGTGCCTTATGCGATGGTGCAGAGTCTTGTTGAAAAGTATAAGGCCTATTGCCGAAATGTTTCTGTGCCCAAGGCTTCATTGAACGTTCTAAGACTGATTCACGGCACACAGTTGCATTCACTTTAACTCCAGGCACCAGAAATACGAGAAATACAAACCATGACGTCAGGAAGAGCTGGTGACCAATCTTTGCTCCAAGTTATCGTACGATCTCTCTGCTAACTATATCCGTTTACGTACTGCTCTGTTGGATAATTTTCTCCTCAGAGAAGACGATATTTGGTAATCAGCCGCTGACGTGCAAGCGTTTTATCTGCTTTGCTCTTTGCAGTCGTTGGAGTTTTTGCTTAGGCGTAAGGTTATGCGCCTTTTATATCTTGTAATGCATTAAACCGAGCATATTTTTTTTAAATATCCCTAACGCTTCGGTCAGATATTGCGAGATCTGTGGCCAATTTCCTAGCACTCTGCCTGGTATTTCTTCCAATTCGTGTCTTACCTTTCAAAGCATTTCTGGCGAAGCTGCTGTACTTTTCGGCCGCCGTCATGCCTTTTTTACCATTACCAGTCTCCTTGTGTCTTTTTATTGTTGGAAACACGAACATTTTCTTAAAATTGAAATCCTTTAGTTCTTGGACTTCAATCCCCGCACTCTGTATGTACGGACTTATTTGTTTTGAATACCCTTTGTCTGCCCATTGTACTTCCAGAATGGTGGTAAAGTCAGCGTTATATTTTGCAGGATTTTCGCCATGTAGAGGTTCGAGCCTTGTAAGTGCATGTCTGCAGATTATGGTCCTTTAAGCGTTTGCGAGGACTGTCAATTTATATAGGAGGAACGTTTGTTACTTTTTCTTTGCTAGTGGACATGACCAAGTATCGATCGTTGTTGTTGTTGTTGTAGCGGCACACACAGTGTCGAGGTGACAGCCCTTGGCCGTAGAATTGCTGCTTTGGGTCAATCCGGTGCGTAGAACCGACTGTCGTGGGATTGTATCGATCGTACTAGGTTTTGCCGATATTGAACTAATCAGATTGTTGCTTGGTATCTAACTTCTCTTAGTCTACACTCTTTTTTATTTCCGAAATTTCTTTTCATTTACATAGATTTCTTTAAATCCATAGATGGTGCTGTTTGTAATGATTATAAAGTGTTAGTAATGTCTTCGCTGGACCGAATCGTTGACATACTTAGAATTCCAGATGCTGGAGCAAGATTTCTTACATGGAGCCCCGATGGCACGCGAGTTGCGACAACAGGCAGTGATGAAACACTCACAATGTGGAAATTCTGTCCAGCCAGGAAGGCAAACTACTTTAAGAGGCTGAATGGATCTAAGGACAAGAGCCCTATTGAAACGAAGTACGGAAATCAATTTAGAAAATGGTGTAATTTGAAGTAATAAGTTGCTTGTATTTTATTTATTCTATTTATGTGATTGTGATTTTTTACAATTAAATTATTTAAAAGCTGTACACTATTGCTGAAAGATATTTGTGCTCTCTCAGAATCTCAGCACTCCGCGTATCCACCGCAAATGCGGAATTAGTTTTGTAAGTATGATGGTACTTGTATTGGAACAAAAGCCCGCATGTGATATTATACCATATTGCATGCCACTTTGATCCACTGCCGGACCACCGATGTCGTCATTACATCTGTCCACCTGCTTGGCCCGGTCTCCGATGCAAAAAATACTTTCTACATTTGTTTTATCGGCAACTGACAAATGTTGCATGCACTTCTTATCGGAATACACCTTGTATTTTACGACTCGAAGTTGTTTGCTCAGGGTTCCGTTGGCTTTTAAACTGGAAATTCCCCAGCCATAGATGAACACCGAAGAAGGCAACTCCACTGATTCTGCACTGGGCAGCCTAACAATGTCTATGGTATCGTCGGTTATATTGAATGGCTCGGCAAGTTTGATCAAGGCTATGTTATAACCATGCTGATACTGCTGGTACTGCGGATGGTAAGCCGTCTCTATTACTCTACGTATTTGGCCGCCGCTCTTGAATTTCTTGCTTCCGGCTCGCACTAGTAGCCCCGATGACTCCAAATCTTTGACACATATTGCCGATGTAAGAACAGCATTATTTCGCAACAGAGAACCACTACACACCAAGTATCGTTCGTAAACAATGGAAACTTGCCATTTACCCTCAGTTTCGGTCGCGGGCCGGCCGGCGGTAACAGAGTTTCGCGATGCATCTACTACACTGACCATGACTATTGCTATCTCCGCCAACGTCAGAAGCAACCAGGTCCAATGCCGTACACGTTCCATCGTCAAATAACAGTAAGCCGGAGAGAATTCGGAGATTTATACGAATGAAATGGGAATACTTTCACCACGATAGTGAAGAAAATATCGATTACATTCCCAAACATATACATACAAATCCAAGTATATATACATAAATTAGTAGTGTTTTTTATATGGTGCAGATTGTGGAGATTTTGCCTGTGTTTCGCCCTGAAAATTTGTCTTGTGAGTATTATTTTAAAAAAGTGCGTCCATTTCATGCAACATTTGTCATTTGCACACGTATGTATGTAGAGAAAAGCCCGTGTGAATCGGGCTTAACTACAAAAACTGTTGGGCGAGAAGAAAATCTGTTACAAACATTTATTGGTATATCTTAGTATAGCTTATCCTATCATAAAAATAAAAAATGTTGAAACGCTAAGGATCGAAAAAATTAAGGGCTAACTTTGAGGGCCGCTGTGTTGTAATGGATGGTGTGCCAGATTTTTGCGTAAGCAAGTCAGCCCTATTCTCTGTTCCCCTATTCTAAATAGAATCTCCCCGGATTTTTTTCTCTTTTCCCTTATTTTAAACGAACTTCGAAAATGGTCAAAAAATCCCCGGGAAGTAGGTATGTACATATTATAATTATCAAAAAAAGGTGAATGTGATACAAATTTTGGAAACAATTCCGCAAAAACAAAATGCACGGGAGTTGTGCCAAACTATGTTAGTAGTAAGAAATTTGACAAAATATGGACCAATGATTCCACTAGTCAATAAACCACTCCAAACCGTACTTTTCGTCTTTTCATGATGAAATGACAAATAATAACAAAGAAAAAATAAATAAATAAAAAAATAAAGTTTAACACAACTCACGCGTTATCTGTGAAAAAAAACCCTTCTGAAAAAATACCTTTAGATTGATCACCCGTTGTTTAATATTTTTCATTTTTTTCTCATTCGCCAACTACAACGCACGATGTTTATTGCAAATAAAAAAGTTTTCAGAGAATTATCTTAATATTTTTATTATGATAGAAGGATCTGTGACAATTATGTGTGAAACAAAATATAGGCCAAATGGTTGCCACAGCTTCGGTGGGAACTCTCTCTCCAATGGTCTATATTTTCAATGACTCTGATACATCCTTTATCTCATCCTTTAGCTCTTGAATTCTTAGCTTATTGACGCACACTTTGTCTTTTAAATATCCACAAAGAAAGAAGTCCAATGTTTTTAATGAGTGTTGTTCGCAACATACCAAACACAAGTGAAACATAAACTGATGGAGTTAAACTTCGGGACGTACCTAAGCTAAAATAATAATAAAATCAATTTTAAACTCATAAACGACCAATCTAAATGACGTACGTTTGAGCGCATATTTTTTCCCATTACTTTCTACTTCTGAGAGTTATTTTGGTCGGTAAAACAACCAACGTACAAACAACTTATTTTTTCAAATTCTGTATTTCCCCGAAAAGTTCGACTTATGGAAGTTGGTGCCATTGTTTTTCTTCGAGTTAAGCGAAATTCAAGTTATGAAAGTTCGAGTTATAATGGGTGATCCAAGTAGAGATACTTTTTCCAATAGCCTTTTTTGACAGATCACGTGTGAGTCGTGTCATGCTGTCATGCTATTTTTGTTTAGTATTGTTTGACATTTCATCATGGAAAGACTTCCGCCTGAACAACGTTTACAAATCGTTCAACTTTATTACCAAATTTTACGTTCTGTGGGGAATGTGTTTCGTGCGTTTTCGAGCCAAATTTTGTTCCGCGATGAGGCCCATTTTTGGCTCAATGGGTATGCAAACAAGCAAAATTGCCGCATTTGGGACGAAGAGCAACCAGAAGAGGTTCAAGAGCTGCCACTTCATCCAGAAAAAACAACGGTTTGGTGTGGTTTGTGGGCCGGTGGAATCATCGGTCCATATTTCTTCAAAAATGATGCCGGTGAAAACGTTACCGTCAATGGCAACCGTTATCGTGCCATGATAACCGACTATGATATATGTAAAGTCTAAAGTTTATGCGGACAAACCCGCTACGATTCAGGCCTGGTGTCACGCTCAACGGATGGACCATCTGAGACGTAGCCGCGGCCAACATTTGATAGACATAATCTTCAAAAATAATACAATTATCACTACTTCTTCCTTCCCAGCCTTATGGAAAATTGGAAAAGTTATTCCTATTAAAAAGAAAAATGCTCGACATGCTGAAGATTATAGACCGATTTCCATTATGCCAATTTTGTCAAAGATAGTAGAACATATTCTCAAAGTCCAAATGGTCTCCAGGATCAATGCTTTTTCAATGCTCCATGATTGTCAGTCTGGTTTCAGGTATAATCGAAGTACAACTTCCACATTAATCGGTCTGACTGACAATATAAGAAAATTTACTGTTGATCGTGGTTGCTGCGTTCTTCTAGCGCTTGATCTAGAGAAGGCATTTGACCGATTGGATCATGCGCTGCTTATTGAGAAGTTATACTTTTCGTATGGGTTCTCAAGTTCCGCGTGTAGGCTTTTGCAGTCTTATTTGTTTGATAGAAGACAGTATGTATGTTTAAATGGCTGTTCCTCAGACTTGCTTCCAGTTAGTAGTGGAGTTCCTCAGGGTTCTGTTCTTGGACCGCTTTTGTTTGTAATGTATATTAATGATATGTTTGTTAGTGTTGAAACCAGCTCCTGTGTTCCTTTTGCTTTTGCTGATGATGTTCAATTGTTGTTAAAGGGAAACTCGGACTTCTTGGACGTGTTGCAGAGTAATATTAATTTCGTAACATCTAATTTGGCTGTTTGGTTGTCCAGTAATGGACTTACAGTCAATGTGAATAAAACGAAAGCAATGTTCTTTGGCAGTCCTTTGGAGAGCAATGTTGTAGTGTCTGTATCAAATAGTGTAATCGAATTCGTTGATAATATTCAATGTCTTGGTATTACTCTTGATAATAAGTTAAAGTTTGAGGCCCATGCTGTTTCCATGGTTTCCAGAGTTAACTTTACTTTGCGAAAGTTGTACAACTTGGAGTTGTCTCTTCCACTACACATTAAAATTAGGATAGTTCATGCGATTGTTATGCCAATATTTCTGTATTGTATTGAAGTTTACTCTGGAGCAGTGGCTCAGGTCATGGATAAGATTCGTCGAGCATTCAATCGTGTGGTGAGGTATTTATATTCTCTTAATATTCGGCGGCACGTTTCGGAGTACATTGATCGGTTTTTGCATTGTAGCTTTATGGAGTTTACAAAAATAAGGAGTTTACTTCACTTCTATAAGATGTATAAACTTCAGACACCAATCTTTGTAGTTAAATTTTTCCAGTTTGGAAGGTCCAGAAGAAATCCACAGCTTACAATTCCCCGATTGAATTCAGATTTAGGTCGATCATTTCACGTAAGAGTTGCTCGCATTTTTAATAGTCTGCCTGTCTCGCTCAGATCATTTAATTACTCCTGCCATACTTATAAGAAAAAAATATTTCAACATGTGAAACATAATGATTTGTAAATGATTAAAAAAAGGCGTTTTCTACGGGTATTGCTTTGTCTTTGATTTAATTTGAAACAATAGTATTGGCTAGTAGTCTTAGTGTGTTGCACTTTCATGCTGCTGTTACACTACGAAACTTAACTAGTAGTCGTTCATTAATACCTTTTTTTTGCGTAATTTGGGATATCAAAATAAAATAAAATAATTAAAAAAACATTATTTAACGTATGCTTAACTTAATACTTATTTATATAAAATAGATTAATCTTACTTTAAGTTTTTTTTGTATATTTTAAACAAATTTGAAGTAATTTTGTAACTATATAAGGCCTAAAGGCTCGGTTACTTTTTGAATATCAATAAATGAAATGAAATGAATGTTCTTTCAAATGATAATAAACATTCCCCATTCAATTTGAATTTTCAGTGTTTTTTTTTTAAAAAAAGTAGGGAACCTCGAAATGGATCACGCGTTAGAAGAAGAATGTAAGCGAATTTGCCTCCTTAGTGCTATTGCCACTACATGTGTTTCGACTTAAAGAAAATTCGACTTATGGCGGTTCGAGTAATGGAAGTTCGACTGTACTTAAATTTAAGAGTTTGGTTTAAATATTAGAGCTTACTGAGCTTAATCTAGTTTTCACAAGAACTATTATAGACTGGAAACTAAAAAAACTTAAGCAGCGCATGGGCGACTAATATACAATGCACTTCCAGATGTTCCTAAAAATCAAAATTTACCAAGATTATAAAAATTATGTCATATTTAAATTTGTGCAAAATTTTTTATTGTTTTTTGGTACATACATGTCCATGTACAAATGGGCCGATGTTTTGGTCCAAAAGTCCTAAACTCACGTTGCAAAAATATTTTTTTTTGGCTTCTAATAAAAATTTGCAGGTTTGGGCAATATACAAAAAAGGACCGAATTGGCTGGCCTAAGATTGTTTATTTGTTTATTTTATCTTAATCGGAGTTAAAATTTATATTCTACTGCGGTTGTACGCAAAATCTTGAGGTTCATTTGTAATGGAGCTATGTCAAAACGTAGACTGATATCACCCAATTTTATGAGCTGGTAACTACTGTTCGATTCTAATGTACTGTGCCAGATTTCATCAACATTAGATGAACATATGTGTCTAAATCTGAATCGATGTTCTCCCTTGGTCTTAAAGCACGGTCAAAATATCATGAAGATTGGACAACAACTGCGACCTGAATTTGATTACAAGCTTTAGATGTGCAGATAACCATACATTGTTTAATGGAATTCGCAGGTGTCGATCGGTAAAGGTCTATCCCAAACATTTTCGATAGTTGTGTATACATATACTTATAATACCCATATAGTGGTGCAGGGTACAAAAAGGAACTAATACGAGTATAGGACTAAGTACTCCTCATTGAACTGCAGACGAGATAATATAAGTAGGACTACATTCACATTCCATATTTCTTCAAAAATGATGCCGGTGAAAACGTTACCGTCAATGGCAACCGTTATCGTGCCATGATAACCGACTATGATATATGTAAAGTCTAAAGTTTATGCGGACAAACCCGCTACGATTCAGGCCTGGTGTCACGCGTGTCATTCGCCAGTTACTAGTCGAAATGCTCGAACGAGTCATCGAAAATTAGACTCAACGGATGGACCATCTGAGACGTAGCCGCGGCCAACATTTGATAGACATAATCTTCAAAAAATAAATGCAAAGAATGTTCTTTCAAATGATAATAAACATTCCCCATTCAATTTGAATTTTCAGTGTTTTTTTTTTTTAAAAAAGTAGGGAACCTCGAAATGGATCACGCGTTAGAAGAAGAATGTAAGCGAATTTGCCTCCTTAGTGCTATTGCCACTACATGTGTTTCGACTTAAAGAAAATTCGACTTATGGCGGTTCGAGTAATGGAAGTTCGACTGTACTTAAATTTAAGAGTTTGGTTTAAATATTAGAGCTTACTGAGCTTAATCTAGTTTTCACAAGAACTATTATAGACTGGAAACTAAAAAAACTTAAGCAGCGCATGGGCGACTAATATACAATGCACTTCCAGATGTTCCTAAAAATCAAAATTTACCAAGATTATAAAAATTATGTCATATTTAAATTTGTGCAAAATTTTTTATTGTTTTTTGGTACATACATGTCCATGTACAAATGGGCCGATGTTTTGGTCCAAAAGTCCTAAACTCACGTTGCAAAAATATTTTTTTTTGGCTTCTAATAAAAATTTGCAGGTTTGGGCAATATACAAAAAAGGACCGAATTGGCCTAAGATTGTTTATTTGTTTATTTTATCTTAATCGGAGTTAAAATTTATATTCTACAGCGGTTGTACGCAAAATCTTGAGGTGCATTTGTAATGGAGCTATGTCAAAACGTAGACTGATATCACCCAATTTTATGAGCTGGTAACTACTGTTCGATTCTAATGTACTGTGCCAGATTTCATCAACATTAGATGAACATATGTGTCTAAATCTGAATCGATGTTCTCCCTTGGTCTTAAAGCACGGTCAAAATATCATGAAGATTGGACAACAACTGCGACCTGAATTTGATTACAAGCTTTAGATGTGCAGATAACCATACATTGTTTAATGGAATTCGCAGGTGTCGATCGGTAAAGGTCTATCCCAAACATTTTCGATAGTTGTGTATACATATACTTATAATACCCATATAGTGGTGCAGGGTACAAAAAGGAACTAATACGAGTATAGGACTAAGTACTCCTCATTGAACTGCAGACGAGATAATATAAGTAGGACTACATTCACATTCCATATTTCTTCAAAAATGATGCCGGTGAAAACGTTACCGTCAATGGCAACCGTTATCGTGCCATGATAACCGACTATGATATATGTAAAGTCTAAAGTTTATGCGGACAAACCCGCTACGATTCAGGCCTGGTGTCACGCGTGTCATTCGCCAGTTACTAGTCGAAATGCTCGAACGAGTCATCGAAAATTAGACTCAACGGATGGACCATCTGAGACGTAGCCGCGGCCAACATTTGATAGACATAATCTTCAAAAAATAAATGCAAAGAATGTTCTTTCAAATGATAATAAACATTCCCCATTCAATTTGAATTTTCAGTGTTTTTTTTTTTTAAAAAAGTAGGGAACCTCGAAATGGATCACGCGTTAGAAGAAGAATGTAAGCGAATTTGCCTCCTTAGTGCTATTGCCACTACATGTGTTTCGACTTAAAGAAAATTCGACTTATGGCGGTTCGAGTAATGGAAGTTCGACTGTACTTAAATTTAAGAGTTTGGTTTAAATATTAGAGCTTACTGAGCTTAATCTAGTTTTCACAAGAACTATTATAGACTGGAAACTAAAAAAACTTAAGCAGCGCATGGGCGACTAATATACAATGCACTTCCAGATGTTCCTAAAAATCAAAATTTACCAAGATTATAAAAATTATGTCATATTTAAATTTGTGCAAAATTTTTTATTGTTTTTTGGTACATACATGTCCATGTACAAATGGGCCGATGTTTTGGTCCAAAAGTCCTAAACTCACGTTGCAAAAATATTTTTTTTTGGCTTCTAATAAAAATTTGCAGGTTTGGGCAATATACAAAAAAGGACCGAATTGGCCTAAGATTGTTTATTTGTTTATTTTATCTTAATCGGAGTTAAAATTTATATTCTACAGCGGTTGTACGCAAAATCTTGAGGTGCATTTGTAATGGAGCTATGTCAAAACGTAGACTGATATCACCCAATTTTATGAGCTGGTAACTACTGTTCGATTCTAATGTACTGTGCCAGATTTCATCAACATTAGATGAACATATGTGTCTAAATCTGAATCGATGTTCTCCCTTGGTCTTAAAGCACGGTCAAAATATCATGAAGATTGGACAACAACTGCGACCTGAATTTGATTACAAGCTTTAGATGTGCAGATAACCATACATTGTTTAATGGAATTCGCAGGTGTCGATCGGTAAAGGTCTATCCCAAACATTTTCGATAGTTGTGTATACATATACTTATAATACCCTATTCCATATAGTGGTGCAGGGTACAAAAAGGAACTAATACGAGTATAGGACTAAGTTCTCCTCATTGAACTGCAGACGAGATAATATAAGTAGGACTACATTCACATTTCTGCTAGTCTAATAAACAAGTGACTGAATTTGGTCAGAGTGAGACTTCAGAGAGCTCCTGCAGGTGGCCAGAGATGGGCTGGGCGGTCGGGGGTTTCACATCTTGCCCCACTCTAAAAGTTTTGGGCAAAGTAAAGTAACTTATGGAAGTTGATATTGTAAAAGCTGCCACCTTGGAGCAAGGGCGGAGGAAAGTTATAACAACCGAGCAGAGTCAGACGCTGAGTCGGACACCATTCGTCCTAGAGCCGAAAAAGATCCGTACAATTATACTGTTTTTGAAGCTCTGTTTTGTTTGTGTTTTCTTTGCCTTGAATTTTTATGTTGGCAGAAAACCAAAATTTATGAACACAATCAAATTGCAGATCTGCAGAATTGTGAGTATATATTCTGAAAATACTTCTAAAAATAGTAAATTTGTACATGTAATCGACTAAATGTAGGCAAAAAAAAACTTCCAAAGCGAAAACAAACTTGTTTCCGTGTGAAAAAATGTTTTGTTTTGGCAAAATAATATAGTGAACACAATCATGACGTGCTATTAAAAAATGCTAATATATGGCAGAAACTCTTGGTGGATTTAAAAATTGTCTTAGCCCTATAAGAAAGGTTTTTTGGAAGACCTTGAAAGGTATGTACATATCTGAATTTGTTTTCGTAATAAATGGCCGTACCATCAGTCTTTATGTATCAATCAAGACGATTTTCAGCAAAAACTTCATAAATCCCTCAGAAATACGCTTCAAGTAATTAATATGTTTGGTACCATTTTGGTTTGTCAAAAGGCTATTCGAAACTATGCCTTTCTTCACAGCTGTAATTCAGTTAATTAATAAAATATTCCTTGTACTTAAAAAAAAATTCCTTCTATTTAACGAACATATATTGGATGTCTCTTCTGAAATTGCTCCGCATGGCTGCTTTAAGCTGTTGCTCTTTGACATAGACTATTTGAAGAGGTAAGCTGTATGTTAAGTTTTTAGTTAATACTCGTACATACCATAGAAATAATATTTTTCATTTTAGATTTTGCCAATATTTTACATTTTAGATTTTCCCAATATTTTCCAATTTGATGAGGAAAACAGCTAATGAAATATACTCGTATATAGCAGTTTTTCAGTATATTAAGGAAAATATATATAATTTTGACCCTTTCGTAACCGACTACGAACAGGGATTAAGAAAGTCTTTTCAATTGGGTTTTTGGCGAATAAGGCTTGCAGGATGCCGGTAAGTATCCTATTTTTGAAAGAGTGAATTACTCCACAACGAGATCAGGTTTGTTGTTGTTTGTCATATTAGGAAGGAAAAGTAATTCAGCGAAGTTGAAGCAAACACATCACCAGACGGTAGACGCACGGTTCGCCGGTTGTGGGCGGCTTTTCAGTACCATACGAGTATATGTGTGCTGCCGTCAAGGTCTCCACTCGTTTAACGATCTATACAAACGAAACATTGCATTATTTTGCATATGCGAAGTATTGAGATGAAGAGTGAGGACACAGGCGACTCACTGAAACCATTCCTACCATATTGACCGACTAACGTTTTTTTAGTACGAGAAGTAACGTTTAAACTTAAAATCAGTTAATAATAGCTGGAAGTAAGAACATCTTGAATAAGAAAACAACCAATAAGAAAGTTTTACAAAAAATATTTTATATTAGAAAAACGTTTATAAAAAAGCGGCTAAAGTACTTTTCACCGACGCAACTAAATATCGAAATCACGTTCTTATGGAAACATTCATACCAAAGCGACACGACAAAAAAATCGACATCGGCTGTGCAGCGACAAAATAAATAACGGTGCTAATAGCGATTTTGCTTTTTGTCACACCGATTTTTTGGGGTTTCATATAAATTAAAAACAAATAAATGATTGTCAAATTACTTTTTTTCATTCTTATTTTTTTTTACGAGTATTCATTGTGAAATAAAATATCAATTCAAATATAAAGTGGAAAGATTATTATAAATTTGAAATTTTTTCATTATTATTACTGAAGAGTTGTTGTTGTTGTAGCGGCACAAAGTGCCGGTGTGACAGCCCTTGGCCGAAGAATTTCTCCTTCGGGTCGATCCGGTGCATAGAACCGGCTGTCGGGGGATCTGAAGAGTACTAGCGGTTGTCGCGTAAAAAAACAAGCAACACTAAAAAAAGAGACTTTCAAAAAAACAGTTCATATAAGAAAATTTGTTCATTAAAAAAAGCTAATAGCAATACTTAGTGCCTATTTTTTAATTTTCTGGATAGCCGACATCCTATACAATTCGTTCTTATATGCAAATGCTGTATAAAAAAGGAGTTGAAGTTATGTATAAATATATCTATAAGCAATAAATTTCTTATAACTATATATACATATTTACATGAGAAATTATTTTTTTATAAAAAAACAACGCATATTTCGAGGGCTGCCATATATATTTCTGGCCTAATAATGAAAATGCGAATATTTATCATCAAAAATGGTTTTATTGTTTTTCAAAGTATTCTCCAGTATGATTTTTACACTTTTGCGTGCGCTCAAACCAATTGTCGAAGCACTTTTTCCACTACGATTGAGACACCTCCAAAACATGGTTTTTGAACGCTTCAGCAGCATCTTCCGGCCTCGAAAATCGTTGACCACGCTTTTTTTCTTGATGTGCGGGAATAAAAAGAATTCATTGGGTGCCAAGTCAGAGTTGTACGTCGGATGACCCATCAATTCGACGTTTTGGCCTTTCAAAAAGGGCGCTGGTTTAGCCGATGTGTGAGAGCTCGCATTGTCATGGTGCACAATGATTCGTCTTCTCTTGTTCGTGTTTCAAATTTCTCCGAAGACTTCAGGCAAACAAATTGTGGTGTACCACTCAAAATTGACCGTCCTACGTAGCTCAAGCGGAACAGTCGCCACATGACCAGTTTTGCTGAAGAAACAGGCGACCATTTGCCTCGAAGTGCTTCTTCCAAGAACAACTTTCGTTGGATTTGGCTCGTCTTCGAAGACCCACAGGGTCGGATGCTGTTTTGTTTTGGGCTCATATGCCTAGATCCATGATTCGACACCTGTGACGATCTTATAAACGTCTTTAAAGCACCGCGATCGTATTTTTTCAAAATTTCTTTGCACCAATCGACATAAGCCTTTTTTTGAGCGATTGTCAAATTGTGCGGGATCCAACGAGAACAAACGTTTTTTACGGCCAGGTGTTCATGCAATATCGAATGTATGCTGGTGGAAGAAATGTCCAAGGATGCCTCTATCTCACGGTATGTCACATGTCGATCTTGCATTATCAGTTCTGGCACGGCATCAATTTTCTTTGGAAGACCTTCGTCTTTGAGCGAACGTCGGCCATGATTGAATTCATTAAACCAATTTTTTACAGTGCTATAGAATGGTGCTTCATCGCCATGTAAAGATTTAAGTTCGTCGATGCACTCTTTTTGTGATAATCCCGTCGAAAGTTGTGAAAATGATCGCACTAAAATGTTCACGAGTTAATACCATTTTTTGCCATATTGATGTTTTCAAGTTACTGTAAACAACACAAATGATGGTCGTACGTCAAAACGTTTTGAGTAAGTTTATGCTAAAAAGTGTCAAACTTTCCAATGGAAATGTCAGATGGCGCATGTCAACACTTAGTGTTGCCTGGACCAGAAATATATATAGCAACCCTCGTAGAAAGAAACTTGTAGTATTTGTTGACATTCGTATATCCGTTATCTACTTATTTTGTATTTGTTGCGGAAAAACCTTCGTATACTTGTAGTAATGTAAAAGTAATAGTATTTGGAAACAAAAGTTGAGTGTATGTGACTTAAATTAGAGCGAGCGAAGTTTTCATTTTTCAACGCAAATATGTTTTTCACAAATACTGAAACTTTTATAGCAATACATGAAATAGTTCATTTAAATCATTACAATGTTTTCGTCTTTACATTACCAAGCTAATGGATTAATGGTTGTGATGCATGGAAGTTTGATTAATCAATAACACTATATAGTTTCAAACAATTAAACCAGAGACAACAAATTTATGTATGGTAAAAGATTGTCAAAAAAATTTTCGAATTCATTAGATACATTAGTGGTGTTCCCCGTCAAGACTCGATACAGGATTTATCTAGTCCATGTTACAATGAAGAAGGTAGTGTTATGCAGTCCGCTTATATAAAAATTGTTCTCGTAGAACTTTCAAATTTGATAAAGACTATTCTTAAAGTTTGTGAAGCTAAATGTTTACGAGTATATCAAACATTCACAATAATCATTAAACATTCAGAAAAACTTGTTTTTGGCATATTATTTCGAGTGATTTTGACAGTAAAGCGAACCGTTTGTTTGTTGTTGGGCTGGTAACTATACCTCGTTTATTGTACCATGTTGTTGTTGTTGTAGCGGAAACTGTGTGCCAATGTGACAGCCCTTGGACGAACAATTGCTCTTCGGGTCAATCCGGTCCTTAGAAACGGCTGTCGTGGGATTGTACCATGATAGTCTTGTGAAAAATTCAAATTTCGCAAAAGGATTAACAACGCAAAACTTGGCAGTGTTGTGCAATCAGCTGTTGCAGAATGTCACAACCAAACAAAATGCAAATCTCGAAAAAATTAACACACGACAGTTTTTCAAAGATTTTTTTAACAAATCCATAAAAAGTACCAAACTATTTGGTGTGGAGACCAAATACAATATAATCTATATACAGTAAATGTCCTACGTTTAAGTTCTCTACAAAAGAGAACAATCTCAAATACTTGTGGCAATTCGGACGGAATCTCCCTTTAGGCGGACGCAAAACTTTTGTCTTTGAAAAAATGAGGTTGTACAGTTAAGAATGGAACTAATCACTCTCGATTTTATAATTCCTTTTTGTTGCGCCGGCCCTTTTCTTCCAGCGATCAAAAGCTCCATTGCGCCTCTTTGCGTTTCGCTTAGATGTTTTTTTTTTTGCTGATGGACTATGTCAGAATCGCAGTTTCTACTTTATATTCATTTTTACGAATTTTATTAAATTTAAAAAATATTCATAAAATCAACACGACATCGGAACAGGATCTACCAGAATCTACCTGGGCCAAAATGATATTAGAACTAAGGAAAGGAACTTAGTCCCACAACATCCCATTAAGCAACAAGAGGGGATTTCTCTCAAACCAGTGAGATGTGCATGATAAAATTCTTATACTCACTGACCGGAACCTACGGTTTAACGCAGGCTCCGAACGGCTAGTTCATTTTACAGATAAGTTATAAAATGGCTTAGAGAGAAATAAATAAAGCCGACGACCTTACAAAGTGGACAAAGGAACTACATTTTGTAATGGGGCTACAAAAGCCACTAAAAGGCATCAAAATGCCCAGCGTTCCTCGTGGACTACACCGACCAAGTAAATAAATCCTTTCTATAAACACAGCCTTCGATCTTAGTAGTTTTAGAAAGAAATAGTTAGTTGTTTGCTTAAAGGAAATATTTCTCCAGTTCCATTCAATTTCATTAATTATTCTTCACAACGCACTTGCTGACAGTTCTTTCTTAGATCACCTCGTTTGTTAATGCATTAAATAAATTCACAATTTTTTAGCATATTTCAAATAGTTCTTTTCTCTTTTATACAGATCTCGCTATCCCCAAAAAAATGAATAATGGAGGGCATTTCCCCTATGTTTATAACTGGGTGTATCAACAAATAAATAAATACTTACATGGTCGCATCGAATTTCAAAAAGTTTAGTGTTAAATTGTCTATTAAGGTCTTCTTTTAATACTAAACAAAACAAACTTCTTTCTTAAACAATTCTCATGTAAATTTCACAACAATCAAATTAGAATAACTATGTAGTATATATGAGTTGCCAGATTGTTGATTAATGTAAATTCATTTCTTCCCTCATGTAAACGTTTACTCGGTTGTAAATCGAATAGAACGATTTCGAAGTCACCTGTAGCTCGTTTCTGTAAATAAATCGGTAAGTGGCAGATTTATGTGACGTCACACCGACTAGACTGAAAGTTACCGATTTCGTTCGATCTGTGATGGAAAGAAACACAAATCGGAGAGAAACGGTAAGAATTGAAACAGATGAAACGAGCAGCTTTGTATTTGCATTTGTTTTTATGTACAAATATTTTGTATTAAAACACTGCTATTTTAATATAACTTATATATTTAAACGACATACAATAAAATTGTATTTGGTTTAAAAAGTTATAATTGCTTACTTTTTCATAATTGCAACAACACTATAGCAATCGGCAGAGTTCTCACTTGGTTTAAAGCCAGTGAGAAAGTTACCGATTTCAAGTTGGGCCACTTTTCTTACAGAAAAAATTTATTAAGCGATTCCTATTGAGGTAGAATCGGAACAATGTCATATTACCGATTTGGAACGGATGAATGGAATAAGAATCGGCAACTTTTTTTACAGTGAACAGTGAAGGTGAGAATGACGTCAGCGTGACGTCAAATCGGTAATTTCAGTCGGTAACTGCGATCGGTACGAGTTACAGAAACGAGCTACTGGCCTCTGATATTTGGTTGTGTGTCGGTACTATCGGGGTTGTGTTTGAAGTAATCGTCATCGTTGTAAATCTCAGCTTCATCAGCAACATACATTCTTTATCTCTCTATCGACGAGTTGAAGCCCGGAATGTCAGATTGAGGTGTAGAAAAATAAGCTATAGATGAACCATTATAGATTAACGGGTATTGCCGGGGTGAAGACAAATCGTTATGCGAATACCCGATTGTAGCTTCTTCTTGAGATATTGCCGTTTTTTAAGTCCTTACTTCCACATAAGGTGGATGATACTACCGCTCAACATCGGTAGTACTTATATCATTCTGTCTGAGCTTTCCAAGTTAGCCTTCCGCTTCGAATTATGGTTGTTTCGAATTTGGTCGATGTGGCGCTTAACATGTTTGCCATTGTAACAATTTCATAATGGAAATCTCTTAGGCAATTTAGAATCACTCCAGGTAACCATACTCGTATATCCGTTCGTTCATTATTCGAAAGAAAATAAACCTTTTGCAATGGCTCGAAATATCAAAAATTAGAATTTTTACTGCATGTATTGCTTATCAATCACTGTTGTCTTCTTGCGGGAGAACAAGATCCAAACGAGTACGGAAAATTCGACCCAGAAATAGAAGAGATGGATCTTTGCCAGTTGTTGAGTGTGGAGCAATTCTATATTGGCGCAGAAAGAGGTTTAAATGTTTTTGAAGATTAACCTATTGGCTCCCAGCGATTTAAGAGTGTGTTTAACTGTCTGTACTGACCTTTTGCTTGACCATTAGTGGCTGGATGAAACGGTGCAGTAAATTTGTGATATTTGACACCCACATTGGTCAGAAACTCTTCGAATTCTGATAAGGCGAAACAAGTATCATTATTGGAAACCACGGTTGTTGGCACACCATATGTAGCAAATAATTCATTTTGTATGTTTATGGTTGCCGCAGAAGTGCTAATAGGAAATATCTTGGCCTCAATCCACTTACTGTAAGCATCAGTGATTGTATGAAGCATCGAACCCCAACAATGGTGGTCTCTAAACTTCGGTGGGTCATTAGAATATTTAGCACAATCGTCACAATTTTTCGCAACATCTTCCATATCTTGGTCGATCCCTGGCCAATACACGAAGGATTTTGCAATACCCTTCATTTTCACAATACCCAAGTGAACTGAATGTAAATCCTGAAGAATTTTTTAGCGAAGTTTTCCAAGGATAACTTCAAAAATTAAATAATTACCTGCCTTTCTGTAATTGTTTTCCGGAGATTAATAGACGTAGGAATTAAGTGATTTAGATGCTTGCTCCCAATTTCTCATCTTTCCAAAACAATTTTGCCTGAACTTGTTGGCAGTTGATTAATTTGTTGTAAAATACACGCATCAAAATCGTCGTATTCGTTAACAAATTGTATATGCACGCAGAAAAAAAGTATGGTTGGGGAAACAATATTCGAAGAGCATCATACTATTGTTGGTTATATGGTTGTGGTACAACAATATTATGATCATCACAACAATAGTATGGTTCACACACAACCATACTATGATTCCCATAACACTATTATGGTCTTCACAACAATAGAATTATTCACACACAACCCTACTATGATCCTCACAACCATATTAATATTCACACTCAACCATACTATGATCCCCACAACCATACTATAATTCTCACAAACAAAGAATGTTTCACATACAACCATGATGTGCATGATCCTCAGAACCATAGTATGACTTACACACAACCATGCTATGATCCCCAAGTTTGTTTGTAAAGATTGGGTTAAGTTGTTATTCAACAATAGAGAGTTTTATGAAATAAGTTATGTAAAAATACATAAAACTCTTTATAAAGGTAGTGATTTATTTTACAGTAGAAACAATTCATTTATTAAAATTATTTCTGTTATACTAATCCGTAGTTTGCTTTGAAAAAATTTAATTTATATATAGAAACTACTATTATTGCGAAAGATTCGTAAAAATAACATTGTCAAATTAAAAATAAATTACGATTTTGCCTGTATGATTGCCGTAATCATGTTATTGTTAACATTAAACCCATGAAACAATACTTTTGTCCCACCATATCACCATATATATATTGTTGCTACAACCATATTTTCACTTTTTAATTTGGCAACAATGCTTTTGTTACATTTCAACAATATTAATATAGCCGCAATCATACTATTGTCAAAATAAAATTCAAAAAACAATACTAAGGTTGCGACAACCATACTTTTATGCAGAGAACATACTATTGTTGCCGTGACCAAATAGTAACCATATTTTTTCTCTGCGTGTGGGTATCTGTATAGTCTTTGATAGCTCTGGAGCAATAATAAGCGCTGACATTAGCCTTTGTGGTTTTATAAATCACATCAAAATTAAAGTTTCCTAAAAAATCGGCATTGTTAGCCATTCGAATTGTGCACAACACTAGAAGTGATTTATGGGGATCAACAAATTTGGGTGAGTTTGTGGTCAGTGATAAGTGTACAAATATAGAAAAAATTCTGCACGGCCTAAACAAGGTCTCTTTGTCAATCTGAGAATATTTTCGTTCGGTACCGCTTAGCGTCCGACTGACATAAGCTTGTACATCTGGCATTAGTACCTGTAGAGTATTAGGGCATTTCTAATATCCCTAGTATATGCATTATCCGCATCTGTGGTCCATTCGAATGGTTTCTTCAAAATTATGTCAAAAAGAGGTCGGTTACATGTGGCAGGATCTGGTATGAAAGAACCAAGTGGCTTTTCCCGAAAACAGCTGCAGCTCCTCATGTGTTTTAGGTTTAGGAGCATCTCTCACCGCCTCCACGTGTTTGTCAGATTTATGAATTCCATCGCTGTAAAGCAAAAATAGCCTTGGAACGACATAGCTTAAGTTATTTTCTCCGCAAACGCACTAGAGTGGTTCCCAGGAGAGATAGTACATTATCAAAATTTTCAGCATAAATGAAGATATAATCAAAAAAAAAAACTGCAGACATTTGGAATGACCCTGAATACCAATTCCATTGTTCTCTGCTAAATCGCAGGTATATTTGCTGCTCCATATACAGCACGTGTTGGCCGAATCAAGCCATGGATTGGTGTATTTAATGTTAACTCATGTGCCAACTCATCATCAATCGGTAGGTGTGAATATGCGTACCTTATATCCAGACGACAAAATAACTTCGCTCCCTTGAAAATATGTTTGGGCTTCGTAATCGAATCCTTGTCCATAATAATTTGGGTATTTAGGGTCGGCTTGAAATTACCCGTAATTATGATTCTACCATCGTTCTTAGAACCCACATGTCGAAGCCCGTTTTAAAAAATCCACCCTTTTGTAGAACCTCGCAGCAATTTTACTGTCAATCTTAGCCGCATATGATGCTCTCAATGGACTATATCTGGCTTTGGCAAACACAGGCTTAGAATCCTGTTTCAAATAAAGTTTTAAAGGAGCATAATCTAACTTACCAGAGGCATCTCCAAAAATATCTTCGTACTTGTGTAGTAGTTGTGGCGAAATCAAAGATCCATGGCTTGATAAATGAGGTGTGGCCAATTTGAATTCCTTTACAGTTTCTGCCGCTGAAAATATTTTTTCGCCTACGAATTGAGAATCCACTCCCTGTGAAATAAGGAATCGAAATAACCATCAACGATTTACAAATTTAATCTGCGGCTAGTCGACCCGTCCTAAGCATGAATGCCACACGTCCAATACAGTCAATTCTGTGTCCTATATAGGAGGTGGTAAATTTCCTATATGTTTTCAATAATTTAAGGATGCTTTGCTTTTTATTCCGCATGGAACGCCGGTGTCCAATTCCATTTCAACTTTATTACCGTTATAACTACATCGAGCAGGTGTTTACTTAACTTTAATCCACTTTTACCCTCAACTCTATTCGGACGTTGATTCAAGTCACTTTTACTTCCAGCATCATCATCAGAAAGTGGGCTAGTTGTCGACTTACAACCCTTTGGTCTATCTTCTTTGAAACGTAGCATGTTGCATTTCGAAACTAACACTGCCTTCTCATTTCTAAAGCAGGTGGAATGCTTTTCTGTTTTTCTAAAATGTCTTGTCCTTCTTTTGTCGACTTGGTGACTGTTTCGAATTATTTTTAAACTTCGTATGCTCGTACCCCACCTAACACCTGAAGTATTTGTCATTACCGTAGTAGATCTATGTGACGCTTCCAATCATTCAGCTATTTCATACGAATCTCCGCAGTTTTATGGTTCTTATAAAATTATTTCATCACATGTACTTATTGACTCCAGTCCATAAAGCAGCTGTTCAGTTAGCATTCGGTCAAGAAAAGTTCCATCATCACAATGTGGAGCGGCTAGCTAAACAGCAATGCAAAACTAGACAAAGTACCTCCACGCTCCTGCACAATTTGCCGATACGTAATAATTTTACTATTTAAAGTATCACTTAATACTATTTTTTTTTATTTCACTTCGTGGGCTCTACCGGGCTTACCAATATCTTTAGGGCGTTATTCAATTCGGTGCTCATGTGTTCTAGAATGTATTATTTGTAATCCGCTTCAGCAATTCGAACCATTTCAATTGTAGTCAATACGCCAAACGGTTGGTTGAACAGACAGAAGTAAATGCTAACTTTACAAAAAAGTTATCTTAGCGACGAGGCAAACTTTGTGGCAGAATTGCCGCATTTGGGCAAATGCAAATCCACGAGTTGTTGTTGAAAAGTCGATGCGTCCACAAAGAGTGATTATTTGGTGCGGTTTATGGGCTGGTGGCGTCATCGGGCCCTAAGCCCTTAAAAAAAATGTTGCTATCGCGAGATGATAACAGTCTTCTTGTGGCCAGAAATTGAAGATTTGGATCTGGCCGATATGTTTTTCCAACAGGATGGTGCCACTTGCCACTCCATTCATGAAAAGAGGTTGACGGCTCTGCTGCCACACTATCGCGAACAACGTCAATGTTTCCGCAAAACGAGCTGGGCGAGCACGTACAGGCGATTTCACATTTCCTACAGACCCTGAAATTTGCGAACAATTCTCCCGAATTTGGACACATTTGGTTGATTACGCACTTTACAGCACTTCTCAATTGTGTACCTTTCAACGATTGAATTTGTCAAAGCCCAAAGGCATATGGGTATCCAGGATCAGTAAAATTTTCTCCCAAATCTAGATTTGTACCTATAATATAGATTTGGGTCAATTGGGATTCGGATCGGCCGCTTGTACTATGGACACATGGACATTAAAGAACAATAACATTTCTCCAGAAATCATAATATGTCATTAATTCTGCGATTTTACCTAATTTAAGACCTTTTCTAATGGATCTTGGGTACTTAGGGTGAAAAAATAGATCTCATAGAACATGGACACATGAGTTCTTAGAAACAGTGGAAATTTCTGAAGAATCTGAATATGCATTATTTGGCTGAATTGAAGGCGTTGACCAATGGGAGTGGTCCTGGGGCCCAAAAAAATATTCGGAGACATATGGGTATTCAGAAACAGTCTAATTTTCTCACAATTCCAAATATTGACCTATATTTAAGATTCAGAACTTGGACTGGCCCATAAAATCGGTCACCTTGAACTATGAACATATATGTATTAAAACACAATACCATTTCGCAAAAAATCAAATTCATTTTCCGATTCGAAGAAATTTAAGGGCATACCCATGGGTCTATGATAACTAGGGTGCCGAATAGATCCACATTAACGTATGGGTACTCAGAAGCAGTGAAATTTTCTGAATTATCTGAATATAACATCAATTTACGGTTTGGTTGAATTGGACGCCTAGACCTATGGGCGTGGTCTAAGGACACTGTGGCCCAAAAACCCTCCTGTAACGTTCAATGACGAATGGGTATCCAGAAACACTGAACATATTTCACAAATCCAAAAAGGGACCTATATAAGATTTGTGCCAATTTGGAATTCGGACCGTCTTAATGGGCTCTGAAATCAGACACCTTTAACTATAAACACGTAGATATTAAAAAACAATAAACGTTTGTCACAAATCCTAATATCATATTTATTTTAATACCCGAGTAGTTTTAGATAATTGATCCATGGGTAGAAGGTCGCTAGGGTGCCGAAAAAAGGTCCTTACGAACTTGAATTTAACGATTTGGCTGAATTAGAGGCATTAACCTATGGGCGAGGCCTATGGCCCTGTGGTTTAAATACCGCCCCCTAATGTTCGAGGGTATATGGGTATGTAACAAATCCAAATATGTACCTATATAGAAGATTTATGCCAATTGGAACTCGGTCCGGCCCACATGGGCCCTAGGGGTCCCAAAATAGGCTTCCTTAAACTATAGACATCGTTATGGATCCAAATATCTTATTAATTCTGCGATATTATTATTTTAAGTCCCTGGCCCATTGCTCTAAGGTTCCTAGGGTGCCAAAATATTTGTCCGAACATTGGCATATGTGTGCTCAAAAACAGTGTAATTTTATGAAGAATCTGAATATGACATTAATTTTACGATTTGACTGAATTGAAATCCTTGACCTATGTGGTCTAGGGTGCAATAACCATCTCTTGATGCTCGGAGACGTATAGGTATCCAACAACAGCGCAATTTACTCACAAAACAAGATATACACATAGATTATAGATTTGGGCAAATTTCGCACTCGGACTTGCCTACAGGTGTCCTTCAATTATGGATATATGGTTATTAAAAAACAACACGCACGAATCCGATTCGACTATATTTGGGGTCTTGGTCTCTAGAGTGCCTAAAATTAGGTCGCTTCGAACAACGACATATGGTTACTCAGAAACAATTCTATACTAACTACAACGCATTCCATGGTGGAAAATATAAAAGCTTTGGCCTGGCCGAACTTACAACTTATCGACTTGCTTTTCTATATTTTTGTTAGTTTTCAACGCAGTTCTACAATTTTTTTAGCATATGTGTTAATTTTTCTCGTATTCATTTTGGAAAAATGGAACCTTTAAAAAGAAAAAATGGGAAGATACTTAATTTTTGAATTAATTTTTTTGGCATAGTTCATTGCATTTTGGAGATTTGTTTCACTACTCGTACATTAGGGATTCAAATAAATTTCATCCATAACTATGGGGATTTAATTCATTTTTGTTTTAGGGATAAAGTTCATTAGGCCATAATTAGTGAGGCCATTTTGTGTGTTACTCGTGTACCGTGCGCAACAACAACTCATTTTGTGGATATGGACTTCGACCTTGTCCTCTTCCATATTAGTTTGTCTTATTCTTTTTCAAAGCAAATTTCAAACGTAGCAAAGACAAAAAGTTAGATGACAACAAGATCCTTAACGCACCGACCGACGAGCAATAAGGAGGGACTAACTGTGTGCATCTGCCATCATTTCCACCCCGCTTGACTAATTCCATTATTTGAATTTGATTCTTTAACCGAACATTATTGTTAAATGCTCTTTTCGTGAAGTAAGGCAATTGTAGAAAAGTATTACTGATCGTTGTGCAATTTGTCCATATTAGAAGGGCCAGTTTTCAGCCAGTTTTCAGGCCAGTTTCAAATTTTTATTTTTTTTGATGTGGATAACATCTGAGCATCGAATGAGACCGATCCCATGCCCCAAAAGTGTTCCCTCCCAGAGATATGCGCGTTTTATGAAAGTGAAGTCGACGATTCTAAGCGCAAATAGAAAGGGGCCTAATCTTCAAAATGGTTCTCCTGAACAAAACTGGGTTTTAACCTTAGGCCCCTTTCTATTTTGCGCGTCACATATATTGTTGTTTTTGAGTACATTTTGAAGTTATCGGCTCGAAAGCTACAAGGGTCCATGAGTAACGACCGTGTATTTAGAAAAAACGTAAAATTTGAGTACCCCCAAATTCAATATTTAAAAGGTCGGACATTGTGTGCAGACAGCAAACGTAATTACGAGAAAACTGACAAGGTTTACTTAGTAGGGCCATAAATACTGTTACACACGTTTTATGCTGTAAAATAAAAAGTACTGAATGTTTTTGGACCAAATATTTTTTAATGTATTTATTGATGTATATTGTATACAAAAAGAATCTACTTATTCGAAATGTCCGCCTTTTGCATTTACACATGCCTTAAGTCGCACTGGCCAATCGTCAATAGCTGTACGATCCTCGTCCATTGGAAAATTGGCCACAGCTCGAACCAAGCAGTCTTAAAAGATACAATGTTGGGGTGGCGGTCTTTTACATCTCCAGTCTCCTCAAACAGTGTTATGCATCGGTAGACGAGCGTTTTGAAAATATGGCCGGAGCGTTTTGAAAATATCGCTTTATTCATTTCACACTTGAAAAGCGCTATTACAGCTATACGGTTCTCATTATCTGAATACTCTATGATGAAAGTTAAAACAATTTTAAAATCCCGTTACAGACTAACGCTATTGAGGTTAGATTTCAAAACCCATATGACATTAACGGGTATGTTCAGTTCTATTGAAATGGGTGTGTTCAATGTTGTAACAGTATTTATGTCCCTACTAAGCATATTTGTTGAGCCTTTTTTATATCATGTTATTTTTAAATTATTGCTACGTATTTTTACAAAAAACTTAAGTCTATAATGTATTATCTTAATTTACTTTTATATTAATTGGGTTATACAGCACCCATGCCTTTGCAATGAGGTGAATTAGATACATTTAAAAGTATTTAAGCTAGACCATCCTTGCTCCTGGGACTACAATAACATGAGAGTATGCATATCTCATTTAAGCTTAAAACTTAATACTTTTTCTAAATAAAAAAAGAAAAAAAAAACAAAACTAGCAAATAACAAATAACAGCATATCAAGTTACTTGAAGAAAATGTCAAATCTTAACCCTTTAACGGGCAATTAAAATACGGTTCTTTTTTGAGTTACACTTTTTTCAAAACTAAAAAATGCATTTGATAATTTTTATAGTAGTTTAATATAAAAAAATTAAAATAGTAAATAAAATAGTTTTTCGTATAGACCTTCTTTGGTCAGCGTAAAAAGTTATAGATATTAAAGAAAACCTTCTGTACTTAACGGAGTTATAGATATTAAGTAAAAATCTGATGTGCGCTCTTTTTTTTGAAGAAATAGAAAAAAATCTAAAACTGAGAATGTAGGACCGCCGGAATTTGATCCCAGTGCAAGTACATTAGCGATCGATCACCACTAGAACTATAAACTGGAGGTATTACCGGAGTTGTTCTCCACTTTCAGACTACAGAGTATTCAAAAAGTCTTCGTGTGAACGAACTTACTTTTCGTGGCAAAACAGATTTTCCATCTGAAGTAAAAAAAATTCACTGCAAATATGTTCTACAAGAAATTGTCCAAAAGTTGCATCACTATTTACCCGACCACATCATTAGGAAATAAGGGTTTTTTTTGTACTGTTTAACACAAATGCTTATGCATATCGATTCGAACTATACACAGGAAAGATATTATACCTACTTGAAACTCCAAACAATGGCTCAACTGGAAATATAGTTATAGTATTTACCGATTATATACAATTCGGTTATAAGCATTAATCGCTTTTATGCAGCCTAACTTGAACCATTTTAATCTTGTTTTATAAGAACTGAGGTTTTGTAAATGCTTTTCCCGCTTATAAGCACTAAAATTCAATTACAAAATTTAAAACTTTTGGACATCGTTGTCGCTTAAGAGGTCCCGGTATTTTTTTTCGTGGCTACTACTCGTATCAGACCCAAAAGAATACCAAATTATAAACTGCCAATAATAAAACAAGGATTTAAAGAAACAAGTCCGACTTGTACTTGGTGGGTTTAAAAACAGCTGTATAGTCTGTCAGGCAACCAAGCCAATACTTTTCACCAATTTTTTACGCTGATTCAGAAAATGAAACAACAAAAAGTTATCGAACCAGAATAAAAACTGTTAAAGTCATAGGAATTTAAATGTTTAGAATTGTTAAAATCAATGTCATATTTGTATTCGGAACAAAATTTCATTATTTTTGAGTACCTATACGTCCATAATCAAAGACGCCGGTTTTATGGACCCTAGGGCCCTTGGATTCGGGACCAAAAATGTACCGAAACTTTAAAGATAGATGCGTTATTGGATAATTATGTTTTTTTAAACTCTCCACCATAGAAAGAAATTCATTCCGTTTTCAACACTCAAAAATTGATCAGCTCGAAAAGATTTTTTGAAATTCGTACTTTAAGGAGGCAAAACCGGACAAATTTATCCCTAATTAACAAGTGATTAATCCATGACAGGGATTAATACCAGTAAACATAAAAATCAAATATTTTCAAAAAAATTGTATATTGCGGAAATATTGGAATCACTGTGTACCTTCTTATTACAAACTCTAGACAATTATAAAAGGAAAAAAGGAGCAAAATGCTTAAAAAAATGCATATAAAATAGAAATAAGTATAAAAAGGATTAAAAATTAACAAAACGGAGGAAATGAAAAATTAATTACTAGAATGACATATCAAATAGAAATAGGAATAAAAGGGAAATAACGGGCGAAACAAGAGGAAGTGAGAAAAACAATATTAACTGCCTCCCACGATGTCGATCGAAACAGTTATTGAGACCCGATTTTGTACTGCAATGTTTACGTTCGCAATGACTTTCGTTCGAATTGTCGTTGTGAACAAGTTAGTGGGACGCAAAACAGCTGTTTAGCGTTTCGTTTAGAACATAAGTGAAAGTTAACGTTCGACATCGTGGGGCAGGCAAAAAATCGAGAAGGTGGTATAGAAAATATAAATGAGGATAAAAAAACGCCGAAACATCAAATGAGAGAAAAATTCATTTTTTATGAACAGGATGAACTAAACAATAGAAATGGGGATAAAAAGGGATACAAATTGGGCTAAACGGGCGAAACATCAATATGTGAGAAAAACAATATTAACAGGAGAGCGTGGAAACAGAAATGGGGATAAAAAGGGTTAACAAATGGGCCAAAAAGGGTGAAATATCAAAATGTGAGAAAAACAATAATAAATCAACAAAATGGTATAAAAAATAGAAATGGGTATAAAAAGGGGCAAAACGGTTGAGAGAAATATAAAAAATAAGGAAAACAATTTTAAAACAACGGACTTTTCGTTTAGAACTTAAGCGAAACTTAACGTTCGACATCGTTGGACAGGCAAAAAATCGAGAAGGGGTGAAACATAAAATCATATTTAATGAACTGGATGAACTAAACAATAGAAATGGGGACAAAAGGGATTCAAATTGGCCGAAACGGGCGAAACATCAATATGTGATGAAAACAATATTAACAGGATAGCTTGGAAAATAGAAATGGGGATAAAAAGGGTTAAAAAATGGTGAAATATCAAAATGTGAGAAAAACAATATAAAAAATATGAAATCAACATATAGATGAAAAAAATAACGTAGAGGGGACGAAGCCTAACAAGAGTAGTAAGAAAATAACCAAGACAGGAAACCTTCTTATAAATGATAAACCATTTTTAATAGTCCAACGAATGACAGAATCACCCGCAAATATAAATTATGAGCAATAGTGGTTTATCTGTGGTGTTTAATACCTTTTTACACGAGATTCAAATGTCATAAATACATACATTGTATGTACATAAATACATATCTTTTTACCCTTGTCAAAAATGTACTAAGCCTTATTCATGTGTTAACAGATCCATATAACTTTTATGCTTAGAATATATAAGCACTCAATAAAACACTATACATCTAGAAAGTTACATTTTGGGTATATTACTTATATATAATAAATTGCAATTCTCCTTTGATATGACAATATTCTGCTCATAAAGTAGCGAGTATTTGCTAGTAAAGTAAGTATATATAATAATGCTCTTCGTACAATTCTAAGACGATCTAGCCATGACAGTTCGTCTGTGTGTCTGTTGAAAGCACGATAGCGGTCGAACCAAATAAACTACGACCCTCAAATTTTTTACGATGATTGTTTATTATTATGGTTAGCTTGGGGTTATACTTATAAATAAGCGAAATCGGGACTAAAAGTACTTCTGAAAATACGTACTTGCTTAAACGGCCAAAAATAATTTACCAAAAAAACTGTAAGTATGGCGATTTAAAGATATCACAAGAGAACAAGGTATTTGCTGATTAAGAGCTGAATGTTGTTTTTAAAGTTATTTGGCTTTCTGCACCTGCGATTTTTTGCTATATACTATTATTTTAAAAATGAAGACACTTTCTCTACATATACTAGAATCACTTAAAAACATTTCACCATATTCGGTTAAAAAGCAATCCAAAACTACGTTATCTTAAAGCCGTGTTTAGATTGTTTTCAAATTTGCCCTGTAGTTTTAGATATATCGTTAAAGTTTTAAAAATAACAATAAATTTGTTTGTTCTTTAAAAATGTATTTATAAGTAGTTCAATATATTTTAAATGAAAGGAGCTGGATTGAATTGAATCGCACAACTTTTGATTTTGTTTACAATTTACTGAGAAAACTGAATTGATAAAAAATAACGAATTACATACAAAACTAAAGTCTTTTCGACTGTCATTTGTAGTTTCTCTTTGAACAAAATGTTTAAAAGAAACATGTTCTCGAATCGGACTATGAACTGAGCATAGCAGTTTTCATAGACCAACGAAATATGAAATAAATGTAACTTTTAAAATGCGTACTGATGGAGAAAAATGGAGATTAGATTTAAAATAAATTAGTTAAAGATTCTTAGATTGGGACTCGGACTGATTTGGGCCCGTGGGCCCAAAAAACGAAAAAGGCCACAAACATGATAATTGCATTTTTTGCAATCCTTAATTACGAGCCTAGCCGAACGAAGAAATTTAGTCAATTCTTAAATTTATACCATACTTAGATGCTTAAAGAAATATAACTGGTTTTGGCTATCTAAATGTTTATTATTTGAACGATATTTTACACCCAAGGAACTGTGGCTCCGGACTCGAGTGTCTACGATTTTAACTCAGGTTGTAATCAGTTAATTTAATTTATCTTTAGCAAAGTTCTAAGAAAAAACAGTTAATGTGTTGGGAATTTATTAAAAGTGTACGTGAAATATTCGGCCTGTTCAAATCGGGACCAATACGAAATTAATGCCAAAGCCGCATGTTCGGCCTAGTTTGGTGTAAACACATGACATCCCCATCGTTTTTCTGTAAAGTCACAAAAAGCTGTACTAATCCCATTGTTAAGGCCCTAATGCTTAGCGCCAGTGGGTGGATGGTTGCTAAGCGTTCGGGTTTGTTTTTTTATTTAATAACAAAGTTTACTACTCCTATTTTCGCACTGTAATTTCAAAGATATTGGGCGAGTATTCGTGAACTTACAAAATATAGTTCTAAAAGTGAGACCGTTTGTTCGTCAGCATGAGTAACTTGGATGATCTGTTGGGAAAGAAGAAAGCCGTGGTGTCCGTATTAGATCTGAGTCGGAGTATTGTGCAGTCCAGTGAAGAGTTCAAGCGTTTGATGGAAAAGGTGCCCGAATACAAAATGAGACCGATTAAAGTACGAGCCGAAGATATTAAGATCAAGGAGAAGGACTATTCCTTTAAGTGGAATAAGAAGGAAATGAGGAAACTATTAAAAACGAACGGAGAACGAGACCCCATCTATGTCTATGCGGACCCAGTGCCGGCTGAAATGAAAGATGTGGTCATCTATGAACTATGTGTTGTGCCCATCGACTGGAAAATGCTAACCACCCTAAGGCCGAAATCAAAACATGAAGAGGATTTCTTCTCCCGTATGGTGGAGATGGGAAAGCTGCAACTGAAGACCGAACAAAGAGACCGCAGAGATTTCATGCTCAACAGCTGTGTGAAGAAGTTGAAAAACAAATCGGGTATAGTGGAAACCCGCCTCCACACATGCACCGAATGCGGCGAAGAAATGTGTTGCGGTAAGTGACCTCTGTACTGTATGACTAGTTCTAATGTCTGGTAAATTATATTTGGCCGTTTCAGGTAAAGCGTGCACCGAATTTAATTACGACTGCTTTGTTCGCGTCGAACCAAAGTATCCGAAACCGAAGCCGGTAACAAATTCTTCAAATAAGGGTAAAATAAATGGTCGCAAGAAATTAGCTGGAAATGGAGCAAAGACCAAATCGAAGAAAGCCAAATAAGCAAAAGTTTATGACGTTATCTGGAAGTACATTGATAATACGTCTAAATAAAGTTCGAATATCGGTAAAAATAACCACTATTTTTTGAATTTTGAAGAATTAAAGATATAAACATATATAAATTGTAATGTCCTATGGATCATATCTTAGTGGAAAGTATGCATCATTATTAAGGCTATAACTTTATAATGAATCGGAGAACATCCACACGCAGAGAAAATATATGGTTACACTATGGTCACCGCAACAATAATATTTTCTCTACGATAAAAGCATGTTCGTCGCAACCATAGTTTTGTTTTTTGAATTTCATTTTGACAACAGTATGATTGCGACAAAATTACTATTGTTGAAATGTAACAATGGTATTATTGCCAAATTTAGAAATGAAAATATGGTTGTAGGAACCATATATACATGGTTGGTGCAACAAAAGTATTGTTGTTTAAAATTTACGTTAACAATAATATGATAACGGCAATCATACAGTATGATTGCGACTAGAGCATACATGTATGTGTGTGCGTATGTTTTTTTGATTTACAAAAAAAAAACAGATACACACGATACAGTGAATGGATGTGGTCCATCAAAAAACAACAACAATCGGATTGTAGTTCGAGGGATTTTTATTTTGTTTACTTTGTTCGGTGAAATCCTCTAAACCGACTGGTTCTCGTTTATTTAAAATCTACCTGCACTCAAGTATATAGCCATTGATCATAGTTTAATCACATTCGTTACTTGGTGTCTACGGATGGTGAAGTAGCACTCACCCCTGCTTGCAACTAAAAGTATTTTCGACTTGCCGTTGAAATATATATTTTTGTTTCTTAAATGAAATGTTCAACAAAAACATGGCCTCAAATCTGGCTATGAACTAATTGTTATGCAATTTAAAATAACTTGTTTGATAAAAATCTCTATTTTTGAATAACAACTCTCAATCCTAATAAATAATTTTTTTAATCATACTATGGTTGAACGGATAATAGCATGGTTGCGTGTGAATCATACTATGGTTGTATAAGAAAAGTACTATGGTTGTAAGGATCATAATATTGTTGTGGCAATAATAGTATGGTTGAGTGTGAATCATACTATTGTTGTGAAGATCATAGTATGGTTGAGTGTGAATCATACTATTGTTGTGGAGATCATAGTAAGGTTGAGTGTGAGTCATACTATGGTTGTGGGGATCACAGTATGGTTATGTGTGAATTATACTTTTGTTGTGAGGATCATGATATTGTTGCGCCACAACCACATACCCAACAATAGTATGATCCTCTTCGAATATTGTTACCCCAACCATACTTTTTTTCTGCGTACATGTCATAATGCATTCATCATAACCCCTTCGGTACGGAGTTTTATTTTGGAAACCCTAGAATAAAGCTAAAATAAAGCCAAAATTATGTTCAGCATACCCAGAAATCCTAAAGTCGTTCTTTTACCCTGGGATATTAAGGAAGAATAAGAATTTTCCGTGCCACAGTTAATTTTCTGCATAGGCACCGAGAACTGAATTACATTTAAGGAAGATTCCTAAACATTTGAGGCACAAAGCGCAACATGCAATTTAAAGCATACAATTAAGCATACATTTGATAAGTGTAGCGCATCCCAAAAAACATTTTAGACCCTACATATGTTTCGATCAAATTCGTTTCATGAATTTTTAAGTCATTTAAGCAATGTCTGTCTGTGTGCCTAATGTCTGGTATCACAGGTTCGAGGGTTGCTATTTATGTTTCGGGTCCGGCAATAAATACACAATAATTTATAATTGGAAATGGTTTTATTGTTTTACAAAATATTCTCCTTTAATTTCCACTCCGACACCTCCAAAACATGATTTTTGAACGATTCAACGGCTGCTTCGGGCGATAAAAAACATTGACCACGCATTTTTTTCTTGATGCTAGGGAATAAGAAGAAGTCATTTGGTGCCAAATCAGGGCTGTAGGGTGGATGGCCCATCAATTCGACATCTTGAGTGGTCAAATAGCTCATCGTTTCAGCTGATGTGTGAGAGCTCGCATTGTCGTGATGCAAAATGATCCGTCTTCTCTTGTTATCTTTCCTCATTTCTTCGAACTCTGTTGGCAAACAGATGATTGTATACCACTCAGAATTGACCGTTCTACGTTCCACTAAAGGCACCGTGGCAACATGGCCGACGCTTACAGCATTGTTGCTGTAAGCGTCAATCATTTCATCAATTCGGTGTCTTCTCAACCCTCAAATTCCAAAAAACACTACGCAGCGAATTTTGACAAAACACATTTATGAGTACAAAACTCAGCTTACTCAGGAGCTCAAATCAGCAACCCTTGGAAAGCGCCAATTTTTCAAAAAAGTCATCTTCTCTGATGATGCTCATTTCCATCTGATTGTCTTTCTGAATATACAAAATTGTCGAATTTGGCGCTCAGAAAATCCTGATGCAATGCTTGAGAAACAAATGCACTTACAACAAGCAACCGACTGGAGCAGACTTAGGTCAGGCGGCGGGATTGGCCCTTACATTTTTGAGCATGAGGCTGAAATTGCAGTGACTGTGAACGACATTCATTACAGAACATGCCAACGGAGTTCTAGTGGTCTCAACTGAATGGCATGGATCTGGACGACATGTGGTTTTAGCAAGAGTTTTGATTTCCATGATACCGCTCAGGCCAAGAGTAAAGAAAACAAAATGTTGGCGTGCAAACTCAATCTCTGGTGTGCAGTACCAGGCAGTTGTCGGCGGAGCATATGAATGTTTGGGAACAATACCACAAACATTTCAATGTTTGCAGTAACCCAGCACGCTCCAAACGTTTAAAAGTTTCCTGCATAATATGTTTGCATGAAAACATTAATCCAACAATAAAATCGCAACAATCTCTAAACTACGTATTTTTATTTTACAATGAAAAAGTGTCTTCTTAAAGTGACACCAAGTATATTTATAGGAAGTCGGTTTTGGGATTTTGGGACGCTTTAGGTGGGATCTACGTGTATCTAAATATGGGCCGGTATGGTGAAATTTTATAAGGATTGGTTTTTGAACTGTCGTAATATACTGTACCGAAATTTGATTAATATTGGAATTATTACGGGACTAGAGATATTGTACCTGAATTTAAGACGAAACATGTATTAATATTGCTTCAATACAATATTGTATTGATTCAATATTAACACTTGCGCCGATACTGCAAACACAGTATACAAATAGTGATTCTGAGTCGATCGTAATAAACCCGTATTAACTTACGACTTTAATTTGATGTAATGTGTGATCCAAGTAGAGATACGTTTTTTAATAGCCTTTTTTGTCAGATCACGTGTGAGTCGTGTCATGCTGTCATGTTATTTTTGTTTAGTATTGTTTGGCATTTCATCATGGAAAGACTTACTCCTAAACAACGTTTACAAATAGTTCAATTTTATTACGAAAATGCACGTTCTGTGAGGATTGTGTTTCGTGCGTTTTTGAGCCAAATTTTGTTCGGCGATGAGGCCCATTTTTGGCTCAATGGGTATGGTAAACAAGCAAAATTGCCGCATTTGGGACGAAGAGCAACCAGTAGAAAATAATTTCACGTTTTGGGCCGGTCGATTGGCCACCAAGATCGTGTGATATCACATCGGTAGACTCTGTCTTGTGGGGATATGTAAAGTCTAAAGTTTATGCGGACAACCCCGCTTCGATTCAGGCCTTGGAGCAAAACATCACGCGTGTCATTCGCCAGTTACCAGTCGAAATGCTCGAACGAGTCATCGAAAATTGGACTCAACGGATGGACCATCTGAGACGTAGCCGCGGCCAACATTTGATAGACATAATCTTCAAAAAATAAATGCCAAAGAATGTTCTTTTAAATGATAATAAACATTCCCCATTCAATTTGAATTTTCTATGTTTTTTTCTTTAAAAAGGTAGGGAACCTCGAAATAGATCACGCGTTATTATAATTCAAAATTCTCTGTACGACTCTTTTCATCCTGTATACTCGTATGTGAAATTAAACTTGATGAGCTCCATACAGAATAATTTGATACTATGGTCTTATGTTTACACTGATTTAGAATATAACTATCCTCCTAATTATTCCCAGAATATTACTAAGAGAACTTAGCAGACAAAAAGTAGTGTCCGTGTGAAGAAGTTTAATTACAATCTGAATGAACCGGATTTCTTTAAAACGGTGCCATTATTTTGTCGTCTATATTTTATCGAAAATATGTTTACATTTTCACTTTTGGCAGAACTCACTATTAAGATCTCATGTCTGGATCGGATAGGTCTCCAAAAAAAGACAACTCGGGGCTTGAACTAATGTTATAACCAGTACTTAACTTAGTAACAAGATATTTTTTTATTAAGATATTTTATTATCACTGAAACAGTGAAACCTCTAAACAAGGTGGTCTCCAAGGCTTACCTGGCCTGAGTTGTGTTTCACAAAATGAAAAACTAAAAATTGTGATATCGTAATAAAGGCTGAGAGGAGATGTGTCCAAGATTTAATCTGTCGTAATATTTGTCACTGACATCTAAGCGCTGCACGTAAATTCAAAAGTGAAAGATCGGTCTGTGGATACATTTTATATTCGGCCATTCTTTTTGGCTTTGTCCCGAAAACAGCTAAAGAAGATCCGGCCGCATCGCCACCTCAGATGGAGACGTTGCTTGAAATGTGCCATTTTTTTGTTGCCGTCGTTGTTGTTGTGTGAAGCTTAAATGTTTTATAATTTATACAATTTAAAAGAGATTATACTTAAGTAAAATTAATATGCCATGAAATTGTATACGTTCGTAAGTATGTCGGCAGACGTTATATGGCTGGCTCTTCAAAAACAAATTATGTACAACGTTCGCATACAAATCGACACACCATGTATGCCTTACCTGTGCTGTATTTTTTTTGGTTTGTTTCTCCTCCGTGGTCGTTTTGGGGTTTTAACTATTGTTAATTATCTGAGATGATCTGAACAATTAATCAAAATTTCTATTGGTTCAACATTTTTCACTTTAACTACTTACTACCGACCATATACTCACATGCTTACATACACAAGTATATGCAATGCGTTCGAGGGGCACACTCACGAAAAAAGGTTACGTTTAAACGCCGTTAAAAATATGTGCCGAGACTTCTTTTTTACATCTTCTTAAAGTCTATTTTCAACCAGGAGAGAACAACTCTTTTTGCTCCGGAGAGAAGAAGAAATGAAAAACCTAAGAACAAGTGTTAATCTAGAAAATAGGATATTGAGAAGAAGAAGCACTTGGGAAGTGGCAGACGAGTATCCGAAAAATATGGCAGGCTATAAAATTGGTAGATAAATATCAACATGGATGCACAAAAATTGGAGTAACAGAACTGGAGAAGCTCCATGATATCTTGTGAGTATATGCCCCACAAATCATATATTTTTGTGGACGAACTTTGGTTGAAGTGGGTACTGAGCATAAATTCTACCCGTTTTGGCTCATGTGGCCTATAAAATGGAAATCCGCTGAAAAATCAACCGCTGAGAAATCAAGAAAGTCACAGAAAAGTGAAGACAGACAAATCCAAGAATTTATTCCTAGTCAGATCTTAAAAATTCTTTGAAATTGTTTTCAAGATTCTAAAGAGGTTTAATTTAATTCTATGCTATCTGAATTCATTGAAAACAACTGAAGTTTTCTTCAGCGCCAAAATTGTCTATGTAATACATGCGTTCCTTATTTTTAGGACAATTTTTAATTTATATTAAATTTATTATATTTATTATATTGCATTGGATTCGTAGCAAAATATGCTTTCATTTGAGTACATAAACATCCATATTGACTATTGATCGCCCGTTTTGACCATGAAAGACGTTTGGGCCATAACGTACAGCAATTATTTTTGTTGAGGTGTTTATTGCCATCCAAGTAATTAATAAGTCCCTTAAATAGAATCTTGTTTTGTCTAGGCCGATTTCGCCCATTTACGATCCCAAACAGCTAATGACCATAAGCCATTATTATCTGGATCATAGGTTGATTTGTGCTTTCAATGGACACACGGCCGGACAAGGCTAGATCGTCCACGACTTTTACTACGATAATAAATATACTCTATAGGATCTGTCAATATTTCGAAGTGTTGCAAACGGAAGAATAAATTTATTATACGAGTACGTTCCATTCTTCTGAATAAAACCGTGTACTTAATATGGGGTAAATTACTATCCTTACGTATCCTTTTTTATGTGATGTTTTTTCGATTTTCTTTAGATAAAACAATTGGACAATTCGTTAGTTCGGCCGGGCCGAAGCTTTTATATTCTCCACCATGGATTGCATTGTAGTATGCCATTGGCCATGCTAACCAGAACTAAATTTGTGGATAGACAGATAATGTCCTTGTATGATGCAAAATTGTTGTTTTTGGAAAAATAGGCGGTGCCACACCCCTTTTTAAAGAAACCGTTATAACAGCCTTAATAACAGTCCGATAGTCCTGTATGATGCTGTATGCCCTATGGTGCAAATGGGGTACACAAATTTTTTATAAACTAAGTGGGCGTGGCCGCCCACACACCCCAACATGTCAAACGGCTATATCACATACACAATTAGAAGTGGTATAATGCAAAATAGTGTCTCAGTAAAATGGACGCTACCACGCCGATTTTAAAAGAAACTTGTAAGTATAACAGCCATAATAATAGTCTTATCGTCCTGAAATTTTTACAGTACAGTATAAAGGACGTGGCCTACCCACGTCCCACAGACTATTATGGGTAGGAGAGGTATGTGATTATAGACTCATAAACCGATGATCCGATTTTGATGAAATTTTCAGGGAAGCTTCAGCTTAGCAAGGCGGGTGATCATGTCTAGTTTTTTGGGCGTGCGGAAAGAGATTTTTAAAGCTAGAACACTGAAAATTACATATATACTAACGACGAAAGGAAAGAATAATATAAATCCAGATTTTCTGTTTGTGGGCGGAGGGGCGTGGCAAAAGTGTTGTAGAGAGGTAGAGAGCTGAAAATTTGTACATATATACTGCTGTTCATGGCGTTGCAAAAGTGTTGTTTTGAGTTAGAAGGCTGACATTGGTACATAAACAAATAGATAAAACAAAAATACTACTGACGAGGACGAAAATCGCGGAGCCAGCGCAAAAATGCATTGAGAAATCCCACTTTAGAGGTTCAGGTACCTTTAAAACAAATAACTCAAACGGTTAGTCCCTTTCGGCTGAGTTTTTATTTTGGTATTCGTTAAGAGTATGTGTTTTGAAGTGAGCGCATACTTTTCGAACTACCTTTATATCGTATACGCAAAACTGCACAGAGGAATTCAACTGGAGGCGTTCCTGAAATTCTCAATACATTCAAAGGTTATGTCGGAATTCTCTTAATGACTTCCTTAAAATATGTTAATATCTTTAGTATTTTCGAGCCCGTTCAAAACTTTTAAGCCCTTTGGATATATCAAAATATACGTGTGCTCAAAAATGTACGTTCCTTTTTCCATTTATTGTTGTCAGTTCAAAATATTATTTAACATTGGTAAAACTTTTCCAAATGTTCCTTTTTCAGTTAGACAATACAGATATGAATTGTTTAAAGTGTTTGTACCAAAAACCAATCTAACATACAATACAAATAAGTCTACTCTTAACAATGCCACAAAAAATACTGATTGGAAGAAACACAAAACGGATAGGGAAAAGATGGAAACAAGAGCTGTTGAACGGTCAACCAATAAGAAACCGATGCATCGAGGAAGTAGGTAACTGAAGTTACTGAAGCTCAAAATAACTGCCTCATAGTGCGTTAGAAGCCACTCAGAGGGCAAATAGTCCGAAAAAGTACCAATAAGTCCATGGAACTAAAGCGGGAAGAAGCATTGAAGGAACTCGATCAAAGTATTACTTATATTTTATTCCCGTCGTTGCAATGTGGAACATAGGACCACAAGGTACATATTATGATTTATGAGAAAACTTCACTGTTTCTGGATACCCATATGGGCCAAAACATTACAGGACGGGTTTTAGGCCATGAGCTTAAAGACCATGGCCTCCAATTCAGCCATATCGTACAATTTTTGTTATATCCAGACTCTTCATAAAATTCCATTGTTTCTAGGTAGCCATATGTACACGTTCGGAAGGACCAATTTGTTGGCACCCTAGGAACCTTTGACCCATCGGTCAAGGACTTAAAATTAATTATATCGCAGAATTAATATGATATTGGCATCGGTAAAATGATAAATTTCACTGTTTCTGGATACACTTATGTCTCTAACATTAGGAGACATTGTCAAGGCCTCTAAATTAGCCAAATGATGAAATTAGTGTCTTATTCAGATTTTCACAGACGTATCCATGTTCGAAGGTACCAATTTTTCGGCGTCTTGGGGACCAAAACCCCATTGGTCAAGGATTCAAATTTCTTTGAAACTAAAATAATTTTATATTCTGTTTCGATATTCCGAAAAAAAAATTATTGTTGTTTAATATGCCTATAGTTTAGGGTGCACGATTTTGGTCTCTTGCGCCTATTAGGTCGGATTTGGATTTGGTCCCAATTTGGTCAAAATCTTAAATATAGGTACAGATTTGGATTTGTAAGAAGATTTCACCGTTTCTGGATACCCATAAGTACCTGATCATTAGGAGGCGGTTTTTGGGACCATGCCAATTAATGGGAAGGCTAAAGAATTTGAGCCTACCACTTTCAAAAAATGCTGGTTTAAAATTTAATCAATCACATTTAATAACAAAAATGTCAAAAAATTATTAGTGCCTCGAAGGGGGGCATTTTTCCCTTTTGTCCGATTTGGTCAATTTGAATACCTTTCCAACGCCGACTATACTTATAAGATTTATCTGGTAAGTTTGAAGACTCTAGGTCTTTTAGTTTAGACTTAATCGTGCTTTCAATAGTCGGGCACGGCAAGATCGTCTTTAAATTTTATGAAGAACAATAATATACTCGTATCTACTTTGTATGGGAGCAGATACTCGTAAGTATTTCGAGGCGTTACAAACGGAATGACAAACATATATACACTTCCGTCCTGACATACATTCCCCGGTTTTCTCGATTAATCAAAAAGGATAATTTCATAAAAACAGGGTTATCCGTTTTTCTGTTACGCTGTCCGGTTGTCCCCATGACAAACAGTCTTAGACAGGATGGCAGATTACCTTGTATCTTCTTAACCATTTAAAAGGAAATATCCTTGAAATTACAAAAATGTAAGTAACTTGATCTTTTTCAAGAATTGAATTAGAGGGCAGTTACTACGTCAGTGAATTTTCAATATTTTAGATGTAAACTTCCGACATACTTAAGCTTACTGTAAACGAGAATTCAGATGCGTTAAGTGTGTGGTCTAATTCACCGCACGACGAACTGTAAAAGGGCTCAAGACTCCTCCCACATGCGTTCACTGCTTGATTAATCGTACAGTCAACTATAATGGATGCATTATCTACAAAAACACTACTGAATAAAAGACCTAAATCACTTTAATAATATAGACATTTTTCTAAGGATTATTTTATTGATATAATTCAGATGTAACCAATACGTCATTTTTATATTCTGCACCAAAAATAGATGGTATACTAAGTTTGTCAATTCGTTTGCAACATCACGAAATATTGATCTAAGAAACTATAACGTATATATATTATTGATCGTCATAATTCCAAAAGATCTAAAACGAGTCCGTCCGTGGGATAGCGGTCAAATGAATTAATCTAGGATCTTGAATTTTGCATGATGATGGATTGAGGTCACAAGCTAAAGCTAACTTGTAAGTGGGCGATATTGGCTAAGGGCAGAACAAGTTTTCTTTTAAGGGACTAAAGGTAACTTGGTGAAAAGTTTTTTGAGTATTTTCTTTAGCAATCATAAGTCAATAATATTCAGTAGTTTTAAAGTTTTTGCTGGGATTGGTTACGGACCATTCGGCCTCTACAAACTGACCATTTTTGTTTTTGCGCTATAGTAGCGTAGGGACGGTGTGGCATGGTTATCAAGACGTACGAAAGGACCTTTTTAAAAAAGTAAAAACTGTCCTCCTTTTGCTACTTATATTCCTTGTAGATTAATTCACAACTCTAACGAAAATTAAATGCATTTTTGACATTTTCAAGCTGTATTTTGCATTGAAAATTCTAAATTAAAGTTTGTAACAATGAGCAAAGTAATGGCGTTGTTACAAGTGTTTAAAATCCTGAGAAACCAATACAATTGGGGAAATGTGTAAAAACATTTTTCGGTATTATAATGTTTTAAGGATTATGGCAGGTCCAAAAATGGTGAAAACGGATGGTACGAAATAAAATAATTTACATTTTATCAGTTTTAAAAAACTAGATTCAGTTCTTTCTGTTTAATTAGTTTTAGGCCATCTTTCTCCTGGTCCTATGTTGTGGCAACGACTGGAAACCCAAATTTCAATTAGTGAATGCGATATTGCAGTGAGAAAAATGCATGTTCTTTGGAAAAATCAATTTTAAGACAAATTATGTACATAAAATCCGAACAAAAAGTATCGTGGAATTATCTTTTTTGCCATTTTTCTAGCAGTTTTGATCTTAACCTAGCAGTTTTCTAGCCACTTTTATTTTCAATCAAGCCATTTTGGCTCATCGGTTGTTCGCAACACTGGTCCTCTTAGCCAATTATCCGCAGTGATGTTTAATTGGAACACCACTGGGAGGGTTCAACTTTGTGCACATTAAAACTTATTTATTTTAAGTTCGTAATGCCTGGATAAGATTCAATTACAAATTAATAAAGCATTTAAAAGAAATTATTTTAACAAAATAAGCAGACAAAGTAAATTTGTTTCCAAAATATGTCAAAAGTACATTTGTTGGTGAAATATACAAAAATATCGAAATAAGCTAACATTTTACATTTTATGGCAAACTCGTTGAATCGCGAAGAGTGATGTTATTTTTAGACGATGACAACAAATGCACATTAGCATAATATTTGGACAACTACACCTGAGCTAAACTACTTTCTTAGTACTCACGTAATTCCCTCAATATAAGGGACAAACGGGGAACTTTCCTCAAATCTGCTAGCAGTGCAACCAGAGTTGCCGTTTTGGGTTTTTCCTACCAAATTTGACAGGTTTTTCTTTTATTTGGTAGGATGGTAGGCTAAGCCGTATTTTAGTAGGTTTTGCGATAAATATGCATTTACATTAATTAATTAATGAACGTATGAAGAGAATTATTGGGATGCCAAATGTGTTAGTGTTACCTTTCTGCAAGCATAATAAAGGCTAACAAAACATGAACTGATAATAAGTCAGACGTGCTACTTTCTGCTAGTATTGCTACTTTCAAATTAGGCCAAATGAATATAAATTTATTCTTGAAAATTTTGCATGTATTTTGCTATCCATATTTCAATGTTTGAGCCTTTTTGCGTCAACTTAGTCTAGAACTGGTTGTTGGTCCATCTTAAAATACTATACCAAATTTGATCAAAGGATATTCTATAGCAGTCAACCGATATGACCCATTATCATCTGAGGAGGTTACTTATCGATCGTTGGCAAAAGACCTTAAATCGATTAAACATAGAAGTCGTCCAAAAAACTGACTTCTGCCATTTTTAAGTCGGACGACAATTTCGACCTGTAGTTCGATAAGAATCCTTAAAAGGGCCGTAGACGGGCGGCCTAATAATCATCGTTTTATCAAATTAGGTGATCATTAGGTTACAAACATTTTCCGTGAAGCTAGCATCAGTTTCCGTTACACCCTATTACATTTGTTAAATGGCTTAAAACTTTTTGTATTTGCCATCTGCCATAAACCGACTTTTCAAACATATCATACATTTATTGAGTAGGGTATCAAGTGGTGTTTAATAAACAAAGGACGTATCGACGAATATGGTCATTTTAATGGTAAGCTGTGAAAAAAAAGTGTAATTTTTTGTATGGAATCTATCTATCTACTTGCCAACATTTTCTATCGCGGAAGTGACTCAGAAGTGACGCTAGGAAGTTAAAACTCATCGTCTGCGATACCATTTTCTCATCGCAGAAGTGTCTTCCGTATAGAGAAGTTGTACCCCCGGAGTTAACTTCCAGAAGTCACTTTGGCGAAACTACAAAGAGTCACTTCTTAGTGCCTTCTTGGAAGTTACTTTTGATTCTAATTTTATTTTGCGGTGACTGCGACTTTGGCAGAAGTGTTGTTTAATATATACATAACGGGGCTGGTGTTGTAAACAACAAACAATATTCCAATTGCCGTCTGGATGATTTAAAAACGACTGTAATGTTAATTGTTCTTGTAAAATTCAAACTACTCGTATCTTCCAATTACCGTCTGGAAGTGTAAGCGTAACGCATTTGACGATGGACGATGAAAGAAACTGCCAAATGTTGGGAGAGTACATTCGTGTCAATATGTTAATGTCAAATTTGTATGTGTATGTATGTCTATTTGAAGCCAATCTTTATATAAATATATATATCTTTATATGTGCATTAGGGTGGAGTGAAAACATGCTTTTTTATAATTTGAAAAAGTTAACCTCGGAAAGAGATGTAGTCTGGGGTCCTAAACAGGGGAAAAATAAAGAAAAAAATTTAAAAAAAATTTTAGGGGTCGCGCCACTCCCTAGAAATTTGGAAATTATCGCTATTTTGGCGTTGATTTTAGAAAAATCCTAAAAATTAACGACTTAACTTATTCGAAATTTAAAAATTTGAGCTTGTTCAGTGCCCAAACAAAAGTATTTGAGGCAAATATGAGGATAATCGACTAATATTTGGAGCTTTGGTGGCGATTTCATTGTTCAGTCAATTTTCTGAAGAAGGGACGATTTGACTTATTTTACTTTTTGAAATTTTTGAACAATGAGAAAATTTTTTTTAAATTTTTTCATGCCCTTATTTCATTGTTTACGCTATTGCAAACATTTATTGACATAAAACTTTTTAGGATTTTTCTAAAATCAACGCCAAAATAGCGATAATTTGCAAATTTCGAGGGAGTGGCGCGACCCCTAAAAATTTTTTTAAATTTTTTTCTTTATTTTTCCCCTCTTTAGGACCCCAGACTACATCTCTTTCCGAGGTTAACTTTTTTTTTTTGAATTTCACTCCACCCTAATGTGCATATGTTTGAATATATGCGATAAACTCAAAAACTACTGCGACGATTTTGACCAATTTAAATACATGTGGTCTATTGGTCGTGAACCGTGTTTTTTTTATAAAACTTGGCGTTTGTCCGATCGTTGTGTCTAGTTTAATAAAAAAAACCAGCTTTATGAAATATCTACGATAAAGTAATCCTATATTGGACAATCGGTCAAGGTAGGACTTACATATTGAAGGGCAACCACAATTATGAGTGTAGTCACGTTCAAAATTCTGGTGGTCAAGTCACTACTGTATTTAGCTATCAGTTAAGAATCCGTGGATTAATTTCCCATAGTTCCAATTTTTATTCTGATATGCAAAAAATATTAATTACATAATTTACTCAAATTGAATATTTTAAGAGCAGACAGATCGTATACCATATATAATAGGTGATCCATCTTGAGGTATTTTTTTCAATAGCCTTTTTTCACAGATTTCGCGTGAGTTGTGTTCAACTTATTTTTTTTTCTTTTCTGATGAGGCACATTCCTGGCTCAACGACAACGTCAATAAACATAATTGCCGCATTTTGGCTGAAGAGCAACCATAAGACGTTCATTATACCCAGAGAAAACCACGGTCTGGTGCGGTTTATGGGCTGGTGGAATAATCGGTCCAAATTTTTCAAAAATGTTGATGGTCGGAACGTAACCGTGAATGGAGCTCGCTGTCGCGCGTTTATATCGGACTTTTTGCTTCCTGAAATTGAAGACCGTAATCTTGACGACATTTGGATTTAACAGGACGGCTTCACTTGCCAAACAGCTGCTCAAGCAATGGATCTATTAAGAGGTCATTACGAAGAGCCAATTTCACGTTTTGGACATTATAGCTTATAATGAAATAATTAAATATAACACCTGCGAAAGGGTTTATGGCTTTGTTTTGATCAGCAAAAAAATAAGTCATAAAATTATCACAATAGGTTCTACAGCAGACATATGGTCTCTTTCTAAATTTACCTGTTATCAAATTTTAGGGTCAACCAAATTCATAAAACAATTTTATAAGCGTGTCAATAATCGCAACATTAAACCACTAAAGATAAAAAACAACACTATATTGGCGAGATACTAATTAGTTTTACCTGCTATTAAGGTCTTGGTAACAAGTGCAGTTTTGTTCAATTTAAGTACTACCTGCTTTGAAATTAAAGATCAATGTGTGAATGTCATGTATCTAAAAATCTATACAATTACGGATTCGATAAGTGTTTACTCAGTAATAAGTTAATCCTTTAAGTGTACGGACGTATATTCGCAGGTGATAAAACATAACAAACGCAAATAAAAATATTCAGAAAAATATGGAGAGCTTCAGTTATAAAGAACTGGTCGAAGAGTATTTTAGAAACAAAAACCAGGAAGATGTTCTTAGTTACGTTAAAATAAAATTAAAATAAAATTAAATTCGTGTGTCACCAAAATACAAGAACAAATATCTAATTTCTTCAAAGCACTAAAAACGCTACAAAGAAGTTAGCTACAGTAAACAAAAGTTTTATATAAAAAGTGCAAACTGGTTAGAAGGCCAACTTACTGTCGCTGCAGAAACAGCAAAGCAAGAAAAGTCTGGAAGACCACGCAAATCATTGCACAACTGCAGCGATAGATCTAAGAGGCGGAAACTTAAAGATGTTAACGATGTAATTGGTTGTACAAAAATAAAAGAATCTTTCCTACATCAATTACGATCACAAAACCAATTTACAAAAGTGGATATCAATGAAAAAGTTGTTAAAGCTAGTCCAGCGAGAACAACACGGATTCTTAAAAGTATACCAACTCCGAGCGATGCAAAACAGTTCACAAATGAGGAGACATTATTTCTGGATTTGAAATTAACAAAACAGCAATATATTCAGCTCAGATTGCGAGCGATTGAAAAGGGCTCAGATTTGTATCCAGCATATCATCACATAACCGATGCTAAAATGGACTGTTTGCCATTAAAGGACACTATTACAATCACACCAATTTCGGCAGAGGTACAACTACAATCTGTACTTGATCACACAGTCGAACGCTTGCTACAATCAATAACAGGAAATGAGTTAAATAAATATGGAAACACAAAGTTAATTCTTTTTATACCCTCCACCATACAATGGAGTGTATATTAGTTTTGTCATTCTGTCTGTAACACCTTGAATAATCATCGTATACCCAACAAAGTATATATATTCTTGATCCTTGTAAAATTCTAAGATCTAGCCATGTTGTCCGGCTGTCCGTCTGTTGAAAACAAGATAGAGCCTGCATGAAAACAGCTAGGGAGCTGAAATTTGGCACAAACATGTGTAGTTAACCTAGCATGGTCGTATCTCTACGGGAAGTTGGTAGAGACATACCTCATAAAAATTAGTTTTTTATTTGGAAATATCCGTCCAGTTTCTTCAGCAAAATAATAATATCTATGTAAAAATGGTTTAGATTGGGCCACCATTTCTTGTACCTCCCATACAAACGGCCTTATGGACCTTGAGATATAATATGACTATAACTCACCACAAACTTGACCTATCGAAATGAAATTTTACACATCAAGATTTCTATATACAACACACTTCTACGCTAAATTCGGTTGAGATCGGAAAAGTCCTACTGGTACCTCCCACACTAACGGTCTTATGGGCCTTGAGAAATAATATGACAATAACTCACTACAAACTTGAGCTATCGAGATGAAATTTTCAACATAAAGATTATAGAACACACTCTGCGCCAAATTCTGTTGAGATCGGAGAAGTCCTACTGGTACCTTCCACACAAACGGTCTCATGGGCTTTGAGAAATAATATGACGATAACTCACCACAAGCTTGACCTATCGAAATGAAATTTTGCACATAAAGATTTCTATATAGAACACACTTCCGCACCAAATTTGGTTTTATTTGGGAATATGGTGGAGGGTATCCAAAGTTTGGCACAGCCAAACTTAACATTTTTTACTTGTTTGTAAATGGGGATGTGATGGTTCTTCGGGACAAAAACAATACAAACAAGTTGTATGTGGAAATATTTTGGACTCAGATATGTTCATGGTATCATTTGTACCATTGCGATTGAAAAAGATTTTTTGAAGATTCAGAGCCTTCGACTAGTAGAACGCAAACAATGGATATTTGGAAAAATGAGACACACATCTTCTACGAAATACTGCAGGCCAATCAAATTTGAATTCAAAAAAGAAACTCATGATGCCATTACGAGTAAGAAAGAAGTTAGTGATATCAAGGCCCAAATTGCAACACTACAGCCATTACAATTACAGTTAGATGGCCAGCACATTGAAGTAAGCTACCAATTAGTGCTGGCAATGATAGATTGAAAAGTAGGTCAGGCTTTGACTAACACGAAGGCTGCATAAAAGCTGCATTATATAAGTATGCCAAGCAACATCAACCCAATTAAATCAAGCCCCGACAAAATCATTAGATAATACCAATGCATATGAATTTGGATTATCACCACTACATGCAAGAATACGACTTATGGAACACATACTAAAATCAGTTATGATTTGGATTTCGGGTCTTCAGAATTAATAAGAAACAACGAAGATTTAAGAAGTTCAAAAAAGAAACATGTTCAAGATGAATATCGGAAATTCGGATTGATTATAGATCAGCCAAAACAAGTGTCAGGCAATACAAATGATGGCAATACCGCAAGAAGATTCTTTTCGGATCCAGAAACAGCATCTGAAATAACAGGAGTGGACTTAAGCCTTATTTTCAGATTTAAAATAATCCTAGAAGTACTTGCGTGCAATGACGAAATCGACTCTAGAAAATTTGGAGATTATGCAAAGGAAACTGCAGAAATGTATACAACCAACTACCCATGGAGAAAAATGTCTGCAACATTTTAAAAAATCCTTTACCATGGAGAAGATGTCATTAAATATTATTTGGTGCCACTTGGAGAACTATCAGAGGAGGCTCAGGAAAAAAGGAACAAGGATTACAGATTTTATAGAGAGCACAATACTAGAAAAATTTCACGAAATTTATACCCACGAACATAGGTTAAAGTGTATACTTAATTGGTCATCCGATTTGGAACATATAGAAACATTGATGGGAGACCAAATAAACCATATCTATTCCTGATCGTCTTAAAATGCCAAGATTATGTAGCCATGTCTGTCCGACATTTATTGATGACTTACAGTTGCACGTAGCTTGGTAAAACTGTTTTCCCTCTAACTTTCCCTTAAGTATTTGCCATTATTATCTTTGACAGAGGCCATGTGGCCTCTAAAATTGGCACTTTCTAACAAACGTATACCTGAATCTGGCACTTAAAGTTAATCAAATTTTATAACAATTCGAAGTATGCATACACTTTCAAGATATGCCTGGAATTTGGTTCCGACGCATAAATCTTAGAGGGTTAGGCTCAATGGTTCTAAGGTCAAAACAAACGTCCAATAGAAGATATGAAAAAGTTAAAATAAATGAAAATTGTAGTAGGAACTTAAATATGCATTCATTTATTAGATAATGAAATTATAGATCGGCCCATTGAGACCGGTCCAAAACTAACCATCAACACTAAACTTGTCATTCTTGCTGTATCACTAATTTCAATAAGGCATTCATTGTGGGAGGTTTATTAGATTCGATTCGGCCGATTTTATTCCATTGTTTATTTTTTGTTTCGTTTCAATTTTCGACACATGTGACTTATGACGTTGATTTATACATTTTGAAATTTGTCGCTTAGATTTGATACAATGATCTTTAAACCTGTATTTCCACTAGACGATCTTGAGTTTTTTTGTGGGTGTTTGTTCGTTTATAATCATCATCATTGCCATCATCATTAACAACAACTCTTTGATAATTAATATTGTTTCACCATTAATTTAATAGATTTGTGGTAACAAAAAGAAGAAGCGAAGAGGCTCAAACAAAAGAGACAACTGCGGTCTAAAGTTTTTATCATTCACGGATAATGATCTACAGACAGATGCCCCTACACCACTCATACGAGATCGAGTGTTGCTGTGTGTAGGCAGTATACACAAATTTATATTCATTATATTCTATTGCACATTTAGCGCTTCAAGATTTACTTAAATCATAAAAAAGCCCGCCTTTAGGTCGTAGTAGTATTCGATTTTTCAATCTTGCCCCTTTTAAGTTGGAAGCGAACAACTGGGACTGCGCAATTCAGTTACTTTTATATACTAATATAAGTGCACATGTTGCTAGGGCTAGTACATAGTTCTGTCCAGTAGAAACAGCACACAGTATTTCCGGTCACCGGTTTTGGTCATCGACCTAAGTCAACTTGAATATTTCGGTACTCGTTTTAAACAAACACATGTGGTGGGTGTGTGCGACATTATAACCACATTTGATGTTTCGGTTTCCAAAAATAATCTCAAAAGATTAATTTAACGAAACATGGCCTGTTAAGAATATTTTTGGAGCGTGTGTAAAACAGTTATGAGTTTCGTCCTACTTTTATTTTTATTCCGAAAGATCGATGAGCTGATGGACGTACGCAGTCGAGCTCCAAAATCATGGTCATATGGTCTCTTTTTGGTGCCGTGACTCTTTATTATGTTAAATCCACATTTGACTCTGCTCGTATTTCCAACTAATTCTTTTGACTTTTTTGCATTTTCGGAAGAGGAAAGCTTATAGATTTTTTACTATTTTCATATTAACAGATGTTAAAAATTGGTCTGGTATTTCTAACAGGGTTGAGCGGTTTAAAATAAATTTAACACAGATATAGATGAAGAGTTTTCGAACGCATGAATAAAGGGAAGTGATACCATTTTTCTTATAGGTCGGTTTGTGAAATTTCCCGAACACCCCAAAATCTTAAAACCCCGTAAAAACTCTATTTCGGACACCTTTGTGCACTTACAGTCCTCTAACTTTGTTGATTCTCAACAAATTATTAATTTCCCTTCGGATTTTAAAGAAGAAAGATGGACCTTCCAAACAATATACACTTTACTTCTTCTGTGTGTATTTTTCCGGCCAATGCAGTGTTATTTACGGTCTGCAGTTATTCAGAACAAAAATCAGTTCTAAATGTTCAAAACGTTAAAACTGTCGTAAAGTAAGTGGCACTAAATACAGGTGATTAAACCTTTGTACGTTCAGATTCTCATATCGCTTATATTATAAGACCGCCATTAAACGGAGAATGCCATTTTGAAAACTAAGCTTCAAGTTTAAATATTCAATGGTATTTAATGGGAAAATCAAAATTAAAAATGTTTCAACTCCACGGGAATTGAAAGTCATTTAAAAGAGCTCGTTAATGTTTATGCCCGTTCAGTTTTCTTTTATTGTTCAATAATTTCATTGATTTATTTTTATTTGCAGCAGCTCAAGATAAATTCAAAGTAATCGAATATTTTTTCAAAACGGACGTTTTCTTTATTTTTGTATAAAAAAAGCAACAAGCGAGTGTGAGAAGTTTAAAGTCGACCGAGACCGACTACATGATACCCTCACCATGCGTTTTAAGCCCCATAGCCGTTATATATGACCTACAGTTTGGTTTTCCCTATGTATGAGTAATATAGCGCACAACTATATATGTAAAATTGTCACTGACTAATTTTCGCCCAGCCGTTCATATTTACTAACTTCACTTTGATTACAAGAATAGACAAACTCATAATACCCCTGTACCATAGTGAGGTGAGGCTATAAATAGGGTTCTCAAATCACAATAACCCATAGATCGTAACGCTAACACATGCATAACATAGCTAATAGCATTTAGGTACATAAATGGACGATGGGCCTGTTTATTTGAATCTACACGCAGAAAAAAAGTATGGTTGCGGTGACAATATTAGAAGAGGATTAACTATTGTTGGGTATATGGCTGTGACACAACAATATTATGATCCTCACAACAATATTATGATTCACACATAACCATACTATGATCCCCACAACCATAGTATGATTCAAACTCAACAATACTATGATCTCTACAACCATACTATGATCCTCAAAACAACAGTATGATTCACACTCAACCATACTATTATCTCCACAACAATATTATGATCCCTACAACCATAGTTTGTTTCTCATACAACAATAATATGATCCTCACTACCATAGTTTGATTCACTCGCAACCATACTATGATCCCCACAACCATAGTATGATTCACACTCAACCATACTATGATCCCCAAAATTATTTATTAGGATTGGGTAATGTTGTTATTCAAAAATAGAGATTTTAATAAAGTTGTTGTTAATTGCATTACAATTAGTTCAAAGCCAGATTTGAGGCCATTTTTTTGTTGAACATTTCATTCAAGAAACAAAAATACTTTTAGTTGCCAGCAGGGGTGACTGCTATTTCACCATCCGTAGACCCCAAGTAACGAATGTGATTAATCCATGATCAATGGCCGTATACTTAAGTGCAGGCAGATTTTAAATAAACGAGAACCAGTTGGTAGTAGAGTATTTAACTGAACAAAGTAAACACAATAAAAATCCCTCGGACTACCTTTCGATTGTTGTTGTTTTTTATAATGGACAACAACCATGCACTTTATCGTGTGTATGTGTTTTTTTTGGTATATTAAATAAAAAAAATACGCACCCACATACATGTATGCTCTATAAAACCTGTTTTCTTATGTTCATGTTCGCAACCATACGGTATGATTGCCGTAATCATATTATTGTTAACATAAATTTTAAACAATACTTTTGTTGCACCAACCATGTTTATATGGTTGCCACAACCATATTTTCATTTCTAATTTTGGCAATAATACTATTGTTACATTTCAACAATATTAATATTGCCGCAATCATACTGTTTTCAAAATGAAACTCAAAAAACAATACTATGGTTACGACGAACATGCTTTCATTGTAGAGAACATATTATTGTTGCGGTGACCATATAGTAACCATATCTTTTCTCTGCGTGTAAGTTAAAATCTAGGATCCGCCGTGATGAGATGGACTATCATAAAAGTAAATTTAGGGTTTAATGCAAATCAAAATATCTGAAAAAATTTCAGCGGCTGGCTTTCACCTAGTTAGTGGGTTTTGTCTCTAAGCCACGCTAAAGCTTCTCTATTAAATGCATAAGTCGTTCGTAGCCGTCATTACGCGGTAGATCCTGCTCAGTGAGTACAAGAAAATTTCCTCGTTTGCTTCTTAATGGAATGTTGGGGGAACAATTTACTTTTTGAGGAATACTTTATGTTTTTTTTCAAATGGAAGAATGTTTTACTTAAAACCATTATACAGGGTGTCCGCCGGGAAGGTATATTTTTTTTGTTTTGCCACCATTTTGGTGTACATAAGTCTTGACAGTTCATATTTGGCAGTCGTTAAGTATAGACATTTCAAATTAATTTGGAAAAATATTCGATAAACCAATTTGTTTTAATCGTTGAAACATTTTATCAAAATCAATCATCGATTACTGTGACGATGAGAAAGTTACGTGAAATATTTGGGAGAAACAACGTGCCGACAAAACGCACTTTTTATCGTGTAGTTAATGATTTCGAAGATAGAGGGTCTGTAGCTGATAGGCCCAAGCATGGACCACACCGTACAGCAAAATCGGCTGAAAATATTACTGCTGCTCAAGAAAGTGTTCAAAACAATCCATCAACCTCAATTCGACACCGTGCTCAGGATCTTGGTCTTGAAAAAACAACTGAAAAATTTACTCAAAAGGGCTTGCATTTGTGAGGCTAACAGAGGCGGACATTTATCTCATATTGTATTCTATACATAATTGCCGATATTAAATAAAACATTTATCAATATAAGATCCTTTCTCCTGCATTTAATCAAAAATTATAAACAAGCTAAGTACTATACACTTTTAATACAGATATCGCTAAATGGTGTACTGGCAATATGCAGTCTTTGACAGACTTTCGTAACTTTTTAATTGAATTTGAGCAATGTAGAATGTCAGTAGCTTGAAGATCGGCAGGATCTAAAAGCCGAGATTGTCCTTTGTAAGGAGTCTGTTCGAAAATATCCGCCTTCACCAGAATCAATTATACTGTGCAAGTTAAAAATGACGACAAGCCGGGCACCCGTAGGTTAAACTTAATTAACTACAATGAATCCCATGGCGCCAAACGTGTTCCTAGATAAGCTCGTAAAAAGGTAAGCACGATTAAGAACTAACTATAGTTTTTATAATAGCCAGACGAAACTCATTAAAAAAAACTTGCATCGGACCAACGACAAACGTAACTGAAATAAGTAAAACAGCTTCAGTACCCTCGTCCAAATATGCAATTTATCCATTGCCTGCAAAGTGCCGATTTTATGGAAATCTTGTAAAGGGTCGATTGAGTAGAAGGTGCTGAATATGGCGTGACATCCACAAGTTTATTGCTGGAAACTAAATTCAAGAGAAATGTATGCATTAGGAAAAAAATATGTGTGTTTCAAACTGCGTGTGTGCACGACTACGATAGCCCGGGTAAGAACATTTACAATATTTTCAGCGGCGGGTTTCCACCTCGTTTATATCTAAGCCAAGCAGAAACTTCTCTATAAAATGCATTAGCCGTTCGGAGCCGGCGTTAAACAGTAGGTCCTGGTAAGTAGGTATCGGAATTGATTTGCGCACTGTTCACTGATTTGAGAGTAGTTTCCCATTTTCCTTGATGGGATGTTGTGGTGTGTGTGGAATGTGCAGCTAGTGTAATTTATATTATATAGGGTGATCCATCAAGAGGTATTTTTTCAGAACAAAAAAAATATAAAAATTTAAATCAAGTGTGGAATCTTTATTGGTAATTTGAAAGGGCATTTTATGGCATTTATTTGTTGACTAAATTTTCCCTCAAATGTTGGCCTCGACTACGCCTCAAGAAGAGTAAGTCGTGGGTCGGGCGTGGCCGAATGTAAGATACCGTACGCCACTGTGATAATTAATGAATTAAACACATTTGTGAAGAGCTTGAGCAAGGTCGGACTTAAAATGTAAAAGTTAATTTTTTGTCGCTCATTACCAGTGTTGCCATAAGCATACAAAAAAGTTCCAAATCGTAAAAAAGGCGCAAAATGAAAAAAGGAGCTAGACTTAAAAAAATGTTTCTCTGTTTTTTATAATTTTTGTTGTTGTAATTTTTAGAAGTTTTAATATATTTTTTTGGCAAAACAAATGGATCTGAAATCCAAAAAAAAGATGCTAACAATTTAAATACATAGTCATTGCAATTTACTTTCACATTTACTAAATATGTAATATTTTAATTCCATATTCCAGCTTCGGTGTTCAGCCTGAAATGTAAACAAAATTTATGGAACTTGCTAGGATCATTTTTTTAAAAAAAAACTTTCTGAACTTTTTTGTCTTAAAAAAAAACAGAAACAGCTAAACATTGTGTAAACTGAGCTATTTACAATTTCAAATTTGATTCGGCTTTCTGGCTTTATTGGCAAGGTTGAACTTTGCCATTTAAGATTGGAACACCATCCGATGCTTTTTCGACCAATGGACTTTTAGATGAATTTTTTGTTCATTCCTGTGGCTATGCCAATAAGCAAAATTGCAGCATATGAGGTTCGGAGAACCCACACGTGACTGATGAGAAGCCAATGCATCCACAACGACTCACTGTTGGTGTGGATTTTGGGCTGGCGTCCAATTGGGCAATTTGGGCAATTTTTCTTCGAAAATAAGTAAACACCGTTCACGGTGAGCGAGCCCGGGTAAGAACATTTACAATATTTTCAGCGGCGGGTTTCCACCTCGTTTATATCTAAGCCAAGCAGAAATTTCTCTATAAAATGCATTAGCCGTTCTGAGCCGGCGTTAAACAGTAGGTCCTGGTCAGTAGGTATCGGAATTGAATCGCGCACTGTTCACTGATTTGTGAGTAGTTTCCCATTTTTCTTGATGGGGTGTTGTGGGACTTTAGTGTATGTGTGTGGAATGTGCAGCTAGTGTAATTTGTATTATAAAGGGTGATCCATCAAGAGGTATTTTTTTCAGAACAAAAAAAATATAAAAATTTAAATCAAGTGTGGAATCTTTATTGGTAATTTGAAAGGACATTTTATGGCATTTATTTGATGACTTTAATATCCCTCAAATGTTGGCCGCGACTACGCCTGAGGGTTTCCATTCTGAGTGTCCAATTTTGGATTACTCGTTCGAGCATTTCGACCAGTATGGCGCTAATGACACGTGTATTGATGGCTTGCAAAACCTGAATCGTTGCTGGTCAGCATAGACTTTAGACTTTACGAAGCCCCAAAGAAAAATGTCTAAAGGTGTGATATCACGTTATCTAGGCGGCCAACTCACCTGTACAAAACGTGAAATTAGCTGTTTTTCGAAATGACCTCTCAATAGATCCATTGTTTGAGCAGCTGTATGACAAGTGGCACCTTCCTGTTGAAACCAAGAGTCGTTAAGATTACGGGCTTCACTTTCAGGTAGCATAAAGATCGATATCATGGCGCGATTGCGAGCACCATTCACGGTTACGTTCCAGCCATCATCAGTTGCCAACATTTGAAGGTAATTATTTTCAAAAAATAAATGTCACAAAATGTTCTTTCAAATAACCAATAAGGATTCTACACTTTGAATTCTTATATTTTTTTTGGCTTTGAAAAAATACCTCTAGCACAATCGTATTAATGGTATTAAAATAATCAGGCGAATACCAAAAGTGGGCGAAATGGTGCATTAGCACTGGAGGCACCGGAGAGGGCGTGTCATCCACTCTTTTCGTACACGTACATAAAGCGGTTATAAAAGTATAATAAAAGAAATTTAACGTTCTGGGTGACACGTTGTGTGGGAGGTACCAGAAGGATAGAAAGGGAAATCCAATTATTTGTCACCAAGTAAACCTTATTATTGTGGTCTTAAGTATTGATTAAGGATTAAGTGTATGAGTACCATTAAAGATATTTCAAAAATAAAAAAGTTGTGTATTCGTATCGAAGGTACCAGAATAGGGCGTGTCAACCCCATCATTGATATGCAAGTACAAAGCCGTTATAAAAAATTTTAAATTTAAAAAGTGCACTGAAAAAAGTCATTTGTTTGGGAGAGGGCTTGACTAGGAATCCAATTGTTTTTCACTAAGTTAGGCTTATAACCCTGATCTTATGTATTGATTTTGAATTGAATAGGATTGAATATATGTTAAGAATAATAAAAGTAGTAGTAATGCTACATTTGTGTGGCAGTTACCAGTAAGGGTGTGGCTACATTGCCCATTTGTAATCCCTTAGGCAGGTTTGGAAAAATGTTGCGACGTGCTATATTGCCCATGTTCAATCCTTTAGGCTGTTTTGGAAAAATATTACGATGTGCAAAATTTTGAAAACGATTGCTAGCTCCATGCGCGAGCTATCCAGCCGCACAGAATGACATGGCTTAAATGACTTAAAAAGTCATGAACGTATTTGGTCAAAACATATGTAGAGCCTAAGATGATTTTCTCGATGCGTTACACTTTTTGTCCGTACCAAATGATATCTCCCCTCTTACCCAAAGAAATTTAACAAAAAAACATTTTGTTTTTGTACTCTTGGTTCCAAGTAGCCGGTTTTGAATCCCTAGGCCAACTGTAACATACAGTGAAATTTTCGGGACGATCAGACAATAAAATTGGCTATTGTAACGGCTTATTTGAAAAGGGCGCCACGCCCTGCCAATTTTGCTGCGTCATGTCAGCAGTAATGTACCAAAGCTTACATTCCTAACTGTTAGTTTGTGAGATATGGTTGTTAAACATTTTGAGGTGGAGTCACGCTCACTTGGTATATCAAATATAAGGGAAGGAAGGTGGTTGAAATTTAGACACATTATTTTCTAGAGCACCCATTATAATTCCGATTTCGATCGATATTGTTGTAGCCCAATGTCTGATATGGCCCCCATTTAAATAGTTCGCGGGCCTTTCACGAAGCCCATAACATAATTATTTTCGCAATTTGGATGATGGGTCCAATAATCCGCCCCATTTCCACATAGACATAGGGGTACCAAAAAAATTATGAGAATTTACATATAATCAGTACCGTCGGAAAGACGAACATTAGTTGAATCTTAGAAGTATAACACGACAGAAGCAAACAATTATTTATATGTAATTAGTACAAATTTAATTATTCGTGAATGAAATATTGGGATATTTAAAATGAAATTATAACCAATAAGAAAAGTAAGTCGGGCGTGGCCGACTATAAGATAACCTACACCACTGTGATAATTAATGAATTAAACACATTTGTCTAAAGCTTGAGCAAGGTCGGACTTAAAATGTAAAAATTAATTTTTTGTCGCACATTGTCAGTGTTGCCATAAGCCTACAAAAAAAGTGCCAAATCGTAAAAAAGGCGCAAAATGAAAAAAGGAGCTAGACTTAAAAAAATGTTTTTTATAATTTTTGTTGTTGTAATTTTTAGAAGTTTTAATATATTTCTTGGCTAAAAATGGATCTGAAATCCAAAAAAAAAGATGCTAACAATTCAAATACATAGTCATTGCAATTGTATTTACTTTCACATTAACTAAATATGTAATATTTTAATTACATATTCCAGCTACGGTGTTCAGCCTGAAATGTAAACAAAATTTATGGAACTTGCTAGGATCGTTTTTTTTTAAAAAAAACTTACCAAACTTGTTTGTCCTAAAAAGTAAACTGAGTAGTGTAAACTGAGCTATTTACAATTTCAAATTTGATTCGGCTATAATATAAATACTCATATTTTTTTTATCAAATTTCTGGCTTTATTGGCAAGGTTGAACTTTGTCATTTAAGATTGGAACACCATCCGATGCTTTTTCGTCCAAAGGATTTTTAGATAAAGTTTATTTTCATTCTTGTGGCTATGCCAATAAGCCGCATATGAGGTTCGGAGAACCCACACGTGACTGTTGAGAAGCCAATGCATCCACAACGACTCACTGTTGATATGGATTTTGGGCTGGCGTCCAATTGGTCAATTTTTCTTCGAATATGAGTAAACAGCGTTCACGGTGAGCGTTGCCATGCGCCAAGCTTAACGAATTTTTGTTTCCAAAAATTCAAGAGAGTTAAATGAACGACATTTGGTTTCAACAAGACGGGCCACATGTCACAAAGGCAACGCAACATCGAAATTTTACGCACTGTTCTTGAAAATCGAATAATCATCCGAAATTGTGATGTTCATTGGTCGCCTCGGTGCTGTGATTTGAGCCCATAAGACTATTTTCTGTGGGAAGCCAGCCATTAAGGATAAATGTTACGCAAAGCATCCAGCGACAATTGAAGCGTTGAAGTTGCCATTGAAGAGATTCGACCCGAAACAATCGAAGATGTACAGAAAAATTGGATTGATCGGATGAGGTACTGCCGAGACAGTTGTGGTACTCATATGAATAATACTTGTGTTATGTTCCATTATTAAATGACATGATTTAACCTTTCCAATAAACCAGAAATTTGAAAAAATTCGCAGTACTTTTTTTACAGCCGACTCAAACTTAAAATTGTAATTCGCCCGCCCTGTATTAACACATTTTAAAATTAGTTCTGTACCTACCTCAATATTAAAGAATTAAATTTTTTCAATGATTGAATAAACTAATATTTGCTGGCATACGATAACTCAATTTTGAATTAACGAAAATTTCAAATTCACTTTCCAATCGTTGTCCGCATAGTTTAAACGTTTGAAGCACAGTTTAAACACGGACTTAAGTACAAAATAAACAGACAGAAATAGCATGTTTTAAAAAAAAATGTTAATATGGCATATACAAATTATGTACTGTGAAAAGGTGTCAGAAAAAGGCGCTTTTTAGGCCCAAAAGTGCCAGAAACGACCTGGCTCCTTTTTGTAAAAAAAGCGCCAAAGCAAAAAAGGCGTCAGAAAAGCTCCAAAAGTGCCGTTCTGGCAACACTGCTCATTACGCACCATACAAAATTTGAACGTGATCGAGCATATCATTAAACCGATATGACTTAATGTTACAGAACATGTTGGTCATTCGTAATTTGGTAGGATTTGATTGTAAAATGTAGCATCTAAAGGGGCAGGTTCTGAAATGGTGAAGGTCCTTTGTGTGGAGGCTATACAAAAAATGGACCTATGTGGTCCAGTTTCACCACTATTCATTAAGGGTAGCTCAGAAGGTACTATGGGCTTGATCGGATGTAATTCAGGGCTTCTAGATCTGCAGGGCCTCAAATCGGGAGGGACCTTTGTGTGGAAGCTATACGAAAACTTGGACCTTTGTGGACAAATTTAGCCTAAGATGTGAGGAGCAATGGTCTTATGCAAGTTTTGTTTGTTCATTATAAATACTACACTTTTTTTCTTGATATTTTTTGTTTTTAGTGTTACTTAGTCTAGAAAAACTGTATTCGTAACTGCAAAACTGTGCGATTGAGTTTGTACAGCAAGCCCACTGCTAATCCTAGCACAGTCAATGAATATCTAAAGGGCAGACGTTCAAAGTTATTTGCTATAAGAGGTCAGCATTGAGCTTTTCAACGTACACTTGCCTACGGTTTTAGTTAGCTACTTGTCGGATATTCTTGTTTTTCTTAAAACTTTATGAAACATATTTTTAGCTTATTGCTTTTAGTGCGAAGATCACAGAAATGATGTCGATTTTTTTACAATTATTTTATTGAAAGTTCGATGATGACATTATTTATTTACCTCCAATGAAAGTCGCTGACATCTAGAGTTGGCAGACGAACTTCCCATCAGAAAACTGCTATAGTCCGTCTGTGCAATAAATGGTCTTTAGCACACACAGTGTTAACGGTGCTTACGTATTCGTATTTTATCATGTACTATGGTAAATTTGAGCAAGCTTAGACGTAATAAGTAAGTGCTAGAGCGGGTGGACCGCAAATCGGGAAGGACCTTTGTAGGTAGGATATATGGAAATATGAGCCGATATGGATCAGTTTCGACAGAGCTAATTATTGATCGCTAATAACGTTGTATGCGATATTGGAACCCAATTGGTGTTAATTTGTGGTTTCTAGAGCAGGTAAATTTCAAAACGGGAGGGACCTTTGAGTGGAAACTATATGAAAACATGCAACGATAAAGTCCAATATCACTAAAGATATGTGTAGATCTTACATTACTAATTAATGGCCAATACGGGCAAATGGGTACTCAAAGTAAAGAAAATTTTGCAATTGTGGCTGAGATAAGGGAAGGATGCATGCGCCGAAGAGGCAAAAAATGGACCATTTTTTGCACTTTATTCAAAGATAAAAGTCCTCTAATACAATTTTACTTTAAAATAAAATTAAGAATCGCACTTCTTTCACCAAAGGATACCCACTTACTTAAAGTAAAATGAAAATTTAAAATTTTAATTTAAAACGGCATTCACACGTAGAACAATATGTTTGCATACACACATTTATATGTTTGAAACATGCTGCAAGCGTATAAATGCTTTTATACCATAATGTGAATGTTTGGACGCAAGCAAATATTATAGGCACATTAGCATATAAATGTTTGTGAACATTGCTATGGACATTTTGGCCCAAACATTGCCGTTACATATTACTGTTTGGTTGCAACAATTATATTTTTGCACATAACCATAGATAAGTAAATGTTTCTGAACATTGCTACTAATTAATAAGTGATTCCTGCATATGTTACAGAGACCGTGTTTCATTCCGTGTAGAGGTCATCTCGAGTCGCTGTAATAATATTTCATCGTTTGTTGTTTTGCCAATACAAATATTTTAAGTTTTAGAATCAATCCCCTTTTTGACAAGTGATTTGTATTTTATAATTATAAGTATATAGAAATTCTATCTTTTATCGCACAACTTGTGGAAAGCTATTTAGAAGTGTGGACTAAAAAGTTAGTGGCATTCCAGGAGAGATACAGCTCTTAAATCTTTAAGAAGATGTATCAGGACACTGTTTCCCGTCATATTTTAATTCTGCAAACTATTGGTGCAATGGCTCTCAAACGGACTTATGTAAAATAAATATTATCCTTCAAACTACAAAGACAGATATATAAGATCTAATAGAATCATCGGAAGTCCGATACATCATAATTGTTTCAGATATTAATTATTCGTTAATTTCGATTAAACTTCGGAAAATAATAACGAACAATTTGTTATAGAAACAACCATAACGAGGTTAAAGGTTAAAACAACAAATGGGTAAGCCCTATGTCCTTCTGGTGAGCTGAGAAACGATTTAGAAATGTTCATGTGTTGAGTTCCAACCTTAGCTGCTCGTGAGTTTAAGGAGCTAATTCAAAATAGAGGACTTTGAATACAACTTCGTTGGAGTAACGTTAAACGTCATCCCTATATAAATTGTTTGATGTATTTTGTTATTGTTAATAACTCACCCAAGTTACTGTTAACTAAAAAATTGAATTACGTTATTTTTAAATAAAAAAGCAAGAAACCAGCTACAAAATTTTTAGAAAAGCTGAAAAAAAGATTAAATCTAAATGCGATGATATAGTTCAAAAACCGCCAAATCTAGAGAGAAACAAGCTAAATTGGAAACGATGGATATAGGGTTATGTCGATTTTTTTTAAATACAACGCATTGTTTCTTCTAAATAAAATTTTCAAAGAACATAGAAAACACATTTAGATTCTCAATATATTTTGAAGAAAAAGTATAAAAGTTTAGGTTCCCGAAAGGAACAAATTTTTTTAATGCACAAAGTCAGATTACAAAATCTTCGTAAAAAAAGTTATTTATAGGACCAAAAAGAATGTGTAAGATTTGTGAATAGATATTGTATGAGAATGGAATAGTGAGACATTCGAAGGGTAATAATATTAAGAGCAAAATAAATCTATACTACTCACAAGAAACACATCGTAGCTTAATTCTGTCACTCGTGCTCAAAACGCAAGCCACAAAGTTGCAGCAAATTATTTCCATTGGCACGAAAGTTATGCAAACATTGATGTGGCATCTAAGTTAGCCGGGTTTTCAATAATTTGCACAGATTTAAATTGATCAATCTCCGGTTTAACCATGGTACAATAAAGAAGGTAGAGTTTTGCTAACAGCTGATTTTAAATTTTTTCTCGTAGTAATTTAAATTGTCAATTTTGAAATTTGACTATGACGTTTGTTGAAGTTTGTAATGAAAAATCCTTTATCCAACATTCACTATTATCACCAAACATTCACAAAAATGTATTTTTAACACTCTCTTTCAAGTGACTGACAATCTAGCGAACTATTTTTGTTGTTATTGGATTTATGACTATACCCTGTTTATTGTACCATGGGTTTAACATGGAATGACTCATGTCGCAAATTTTAATTCTTCATAGAAAAATAAAATGTTTTCTGAGCTCTTTTTGAGGAAAAAATAATGAACCAATAATAGTTTCTTTTAATAGAAATTTATTTCAGTGTATGCGTTAATACAAAATTCAGAATTGAACAAGCGTTCACAGTAACAGTTACCAAAACCGAACAAGAATTTCGGACTTCACTAATTGCGTCGTCGCTCATTAACATAATCGTTTTGAAGCTTGAGTTACGGTCCATTGGTCCATGGCAGTACATGCCCATACATGTGTGTGTGTATGTATAAGTGTACCTACCACCGCTTGAGCGGCCTCTTTTATAGCCAAGAAGAAACAAACGGCAATTTCGCTACACAAAAAGCCACACTGAGAAACACACATCATGTGCCATCCGTAATGAAACATCAAACGGAAAAGCAAGTTGGAACGCTGGAGCTGGCTGGGCTGCGGCCAGCAAAGTATAGGCGATGGATTTTTAACACACGGATGATAAATGATTCACACCTCGCAAGAATGGCAGGGTGCCACAACAAACGTACGACCGTCCGATTCTTACTCAACAATTCGTGTAGGAGCTCGTTTCAGTAATGAGACAATAGCACGAAATTCATTTATAAAAAATCCAATTGGAAACATTTTCTTCAACGCCATCTATCCAAGTACGCTGGCACATACATACATACTGGTGGTGGGACGATTGTCTATTTGACCACACTGCACGGTGGTCAATTCCGACTTTATAAATATTTGTAATAAAACGTTGGTGTTAAATAGAAGCTTTCTCGTGCACTTTACACCCTAAGACTTAAATATCTTCCCTGTTTCAAAAACTATGCTAGAGGTTATATTCGATATATTGCTTTTTTTTCAAACATTTTTAGGAACTGTTCTTAGCAACCACCAACACAGACGCATGCATTGCCACATAAATTGTCATACATATTAATTAAGAGCCCAGCAAATCAAACGTTCAGAATTCGAGTAGAAATCGGTACGAAAATCGGCAAATGCATCCGATTGTGGATCCTAAATCTGTCCGACTTCGTCGCTAAATATAAAGGGTGGTAAAATTTTAAGGGCCTATTGAATTTGTCGCGCAAAATAGCCATTGTTTCGTAAGCTGTGTGGCAAGTGTTAAAACCACATATCCTCCACATCTATATCTTCCAATTCGGGCCATAATAAGTTCGTTATCATCTCACGATAGCGAACACCATTCACAATAACTGCCTGACCGGACTCATTTTGGGGAAAAAACGGCCCGATGATGCCGCAAGCTAATAAACCGCACCAAACAGTCACTTTTTGTGGGTGCTACAATCCAAATGATACAATCCTGCTTATTGACGAATCCACTAAGGTGAAAATGTGCCTCATCACTGAAGATGATTTTTTTTCGAAAATTGATCATCCACTGTTGCCATTTCTTGTCACCAAGCCTGAATAACTTTAACGCGTTGCTCGCTTGTGAATCTTTCATTAGTTCAAATTAATTTAGTCTGAAATTGAGAAATAGCAAATCAAATGCAGAAAAAAACTTGACGTTTAGGTGTGGTTCATATTCAACATCGGCCCTAAAAATTTAACCGAGCCGGAGGGAAATCTGATGTTGCCGACACGTCGTACCGATTTCTGACCAAACTCTAAACGAAATGTTCACAATTCCTGCCGACACGTCGTTCAAAATTCTGAAGTGCCACCTTTTAGCATTCGGACTTTTATACACCTCACAAAACGGGTTTCTGCATTAAGCTAAAAGGAAACAATGTTGAGAGTAAATATAGAAATAAACGCACGATGTTAACTGTAAATAAAACAGAAAGTTTTCAGAGAATTTTCTTAATATTACGTAGAATAGATTATGATACACGCAGAGAAAAAATATGGTTACTATATGACCACAGCAATAATAATATGTTATCCGTAATAAAAGTATGTTCGTCGCCACCATAGTATTGTTTTTTGAATTTAATTTTGACAATAGTATGATTGCCGCAATACTAATAGTGTTGAAATGGAACAATAGTATTTCGAGTATTGCCAAAATTAAAAATGAAAATATGGTTGTAGCAGCAATATAAATATGGTTGGTGCGACAAAAGTATTTATTTTTGAGTTTTATGTTAATTTTTCTTCATTTAAATATGCTTTGTAGAACAATATTATTGTTACGGATCTAATGCAATAAAAGTACTTCTTGTATGAAAATTAATATTTTTTAAACAAAGTTTTGGCTTTTAAAACTGAAATATTTAAACTGATTTTGACTACTGATAAAATATATTGAATTTGATGTATTTTTAAATAATTTCCTGTTGGAACCACATATCGTTTAGTTCCATATCTTCAATTTCTGACCCTAAGAAGTCCGTTAACATATCGTGATAACGAACACCATTCACGAGAATTTCAATACTTATTGGCACCCATATGTGCGTGTTTTAATTAGCCGTATTTTCAGACGTAGAGCGAAAGACGTAGCAACGATTGAGCATATGGCTTGAGAATTTTGGTCGGAATCGGAATTAATATGGGGCTTCTAAAACAGCTGGTGCGATACGAAAATAAGAACTAATGTGGTCCAGTAGTACAATATACTTATACATATACTTTAACTCAGCTTACAACAAAAAGTATCAATTTATCAAGACGTTTATCTATTCCTTTATTTGGGTTTATATGGGATAAATGAATACATAAAAAGATAGTTGAAAGACTTTTTAACCTATTTGTTAATGCAAAATATTTGCGAATATATAATGGAAAACATTTAATTAATTATTTTTTATGTTTTAACGTAATTTTGGGGAAACCCTCATTTTGTGTGTATATGACCTCGATACAAAAGAGCAATGACATACATACCTTGAAACTTAAATGTAATGATTGAAGCAACTGAATAAAAATAAATGTAAAATAATGAATTAAAAATAAAAATGTGCAAAAACGGAATGCATTGAATTAAAAAACAAAATATTTGTTTAGCTCGTTTGTTTTATTTCGGTCTGTTGCTTTTTACACATTGAACAGGGATTAACCGGCTCAACACGCCTTGCATCTTTAATTAAATAGAAGACAAGTTTTTAACAAAATGGCAAAGTGACATTGATTTTCGTGGCTGCGCACTGCTTTTATCATGATTTCGGGTCCGTCACAACCCTCTTTAGAAAGCTTTGCTGCAATTGTTAAAAGTAAAACCGAACTCTAAGTATAAGTCCAGGCTCTCCCCAAACGAATCAGAACTACTGTTGCAAACCTTACTTTTTAAGTGTTCTTCACACAATTGCCCACGAAAATACAACTCACTCTTGCCTCTACAGAGACTTCACATTGAGAGCCATCAATAGATTTCTTTTACAACGTGTGTGTTGATGGCTCTCAATGTGGTAAGTGATTTTGACATTTGTGGGCGAACGAAAATAATTAGAGGCTACCAATTTTGTATTGAATCGTTTCTCACTTACTCACTTTCTTTCGACTTGTCGTTCTGAAGCTTGTTAATGTCTACGCAATCAGCTGTTTGTTTTATTCGAATTCGTGCTAACGTTATCGTTCGACATCGTGGTTAAGGCTAATAAACCAATAAATACACGCAGAGAAAAGATATGGGTACTATATGGTCACGGTAACAATAATATGTTCTCTGCAATAATAGCATGTTCGTCGCAACTAAAGTATTGTTTTTTTAATTCCAGTTTGACATTAATATGATTGCGACAATATTCATATTGTTGAAAAGTTATAATACTATTATTGCCAAATTTTGAAATGGAAATATGGTTGTAGCAAGCATATAAATCTGGTGAAAATTGTTGTTCATGATTTACGTAAACTTAGATCTAGATGTATTTTTATCAGAACAAAAAAAATATAAAAATTCAAGTCAAGTGTGAAATCTTTATTGGTAATTTGAAAGGACATTTTATGGCATTTATTTCTTGAAAATAATTTCCTTCAAATGTTGGCAACTGTATAAAGGAAATGAGCGTTCGGTGAGAAACGGGAAGATCCGCTGTTTTCGACAAAAATTTTGTTTAGTAATGAGGCCCATTTCTGGCTCAACGGCAAAGTCAATAAACAAAATTGCCGCATTTAGGCTGAAGAGCAACAAGAAGAGGTTCAAGAGCTGTCATTATAGGTTTATAAGCTGGTGTTATCATCGGTGCATATTTTTTCAAACATGATGATGGCCAGAACGTAACCGTTAATGGTGCTCGCTATCGCGCTATGTTATCGATCTTTATGCTACCTGAAATTGAAGCCCGTAATCTTGACGATGCAGGACGATGCCACTTGCCATACAGCTGCTCAAACAATGGGTCTATGGATAGGTCATTTCGAAAAGCAGCTAATTTCACGCCGCCTAGATCGAGTGATATGACACCTTTAGACATTTTTCTTTCAGGTTACGTAAAGTCCAAAGTCTATGCTGACAAACCAGCTACGATTCAAGTTTTGGAAGCCAACATTACGCGTGCCATTAAAGCCATACCGGTCGAAATGCCCGAACGAGTCATCCAAAATTGGTCCCTTAGAATGGTAACCCTGAGGCGTAGTTGCGGCCACATTTGAAGGAAATTATATTCAAAAAATAAATGTCATAAAATATCCTTCAAATTACCAATAAAGATTCCACAATTGATTTGAATTTTTATATTTTTTTTTGTTCTGTAATAATACCTTTAGATGGATCACCCTATATATCTGATATTTAGTTTACAACAACAAACAAGCATTTAAATTGAATTCCTATCCCTTGCTATTAAACATTAGGGTAACACTATTAAAAAAGTGGACAATTCGTTAGTTTGGCCAAGTAAGCAAGCTATTGCCAGTATTAGCGGATATTGGTTGGTTGTGGGTCTTTGTTTGCCCCTCTTTTCGGACCATTGGCCGACTGCCCGAGACCTCGATTTTAACTAAAATTTCGTTCCGAACTGGATCGGCGAAAAACGGAAGCTAGCACCATGACACCGTATCGGCTTAAACTCAGTCGCCATCGTTAAAGAAATAAACTTTTTAAATGGATTTTGTGTTCTGCCTGCAAAGGACTGGAGGATATTTACTTAATTGACATAAAATGGGTCAAGGCTTTAGATTTAGTCGAGTCGTAAAACTAAACATAAGATTGCTATGGATAAAATAGTTTAAAATGTATTTTTATGATTGCTCATAAACATTCATACAAATTTATGAGAGAATTAAAATTTAATTTTTTTTATAGCAAGTAAAAACGTCGTTTAGTTCGGTCAGGCCGAATCGTATATACCCTTTAACGTCCCTACGCTACTTAATCACAGAAGACGCCATTTGACCATGCAGGACGTTTTTGGGCCGCATGAGCAAAAACGTCCAGGAACTATGCTCTTTTTTGAAGTCGTGAGTCCCAACTGACAGTACCCATTTGAACCGTTGCAACGCGTTTTCCGCTCACAACGGTTTCAATTCCGAACAGCTTATAAACATTTACTGAAATTTAGTGATTTTGTATATCGTTCACCGAAAAGTGGATGCAATATTAAATCTGTCATTTATTTGCAACACCACGAAATATTGAGACCCTATAAGGTATATTATTAATCGTCGAAGTTCTAAGACGATCAGCCATGTCCCTCCGTCATTGCACGCGGAGAAAAAACATGGTTACTACATGGTCACGGCAATAATAATATGTTCTCCGCAATAAAAGTATGTTCGTCGCAACCATAGCATTGATAACTGAATTTAGTTTTGCCAATAGCATAATTAATTTTGTTGAAATGTAACAATAGTATTATTGCCAAATTTAAAAATAAAAATATGGTTATAGCAACAATATAAATATGGTTGGTGCGACAAAACTATTGTGTTTTGCGTTTTATGTTAACAATAACATTATAACGGCAATCATACTGTATGATTGTAATTTTTCTTTATTTAAATATGCTTCTAAGAACAAATCTTATTGGTACGAATCTAATGCAATAATAGTACTTTTTTATCGAAATGAAAATTTTTTAAACAAGCTGCTTTGGCTTTGTCTACCTGAAATATTTTTAATAAAAAAGCTAACGTTTATTTAAACTTATTTGTGAATTAAATCACTCCTATTATTTTGGCTTTAATGCATTTTTGAATAATTTTCATAATTCAAATCTATTGTTGACAACTTAAACGAATTATAATAAATAATATTGGGGATCATAGTATAATTGTGTGTGATCATACTATGGTTGTAGGGATCATAACATGGTTGCGTGTGAATCATACTATGGCTGTGAGTATCATACTATGGTTGTATGTGAAACATACTATGGTTGTGAGGATTACACTATGGTTGTATATGAAACATACTATGGTTGTGAGGATCATACTATGGTTGTGGAGATTATAGTATGGTTGAGTGTGAATAATTCTATGGTTGTGGGATTCATAGTATGGTTATGTGTGAATCATACTATTGCTGTGAGGATCATAGTATGGTTGTATTTGAATCACACTATTGTTGTGAGGATCATAATATTGCTGTCCGACAACCATATACTCAACAATAGTATTATCCTCTTCGAATATTGCCACCACAACCATACTTCTTTCTGCGTGTGTGTCGGCTGAAAGCACGATAGCGTTCAAAATTAACAACCTAAATTACTGAGATTTTGCATGATAATGACATTCATTTGCAATACCACGCAAACTCTGACAAACTGTTTGGAATTGTAAATGGGCGAAATCGGTCGAGGGCCAACAGAAAATGATTAAAATAGGTACTGTTAGTTGGTACGCACTTTATACCTTAAACAGGACATATTTGCTGGCCGATTTGGTCCAAAAAACGTGCCGCATAGTCAAAATGGGCGTTTAATAGTCAATTAAGACATATGAATGCACGAATTAAAGCAAATTTTGCTGCGAATCTTATTATATAGTACTTTTTATTATTACGTAATTTTTGACAGATATTAGGGACGGCCACTTGATCCGAGGCGGCCCAAAATTTTTAGTGTTTTACTTGCTTAACTCTATTTGAGTTGTCTTGTAATCATGAAAATATTCAAAAATAATTTAAACAAACTACATTACATATTTTCTACTGAAACGGCCCACTGTGCTTCGTGGTCGTGTGTGTCTCTATTGGTAAGACACTTACATACAAATGGATAACTCTGGACTCCGGGCGTCGATATGAGCATCGCATGCATGGGAACAGTAACATATCGTGGCACACGTGCAGATTCCCATGATCCAATTTCGTTTTCCTTTGGCAGGATTTATGATTTACTGTAACTCAAACTATATTCACACGTGCAAATGCTTGTTTTACTCTTCGAAGACATCTCAGATTTGGACCTCCGCAGTTCTATGTATTAAATAGTAATTTATGGGCAGTTCAATGCAATAAACTTAAGATTTGTCACGGATTATACTACATGGAGGGAACTGATTTTACACATGAACAAATTTCATAATTAACGATCTGCTCGGTGGTTATCATTAATTTCAAAATTTGTCAAAATTGAATTTTATCTTCAGTCCTTATAAGACTGGTAAAAAAATTAAAGTAATTAATGAGCAAGTGGACTGTAGACAACCGAATATCTGACCTTATTTTCAGTCTTTAGAGTTTCGCATTTTACACGTTATAAGCATGTAAATACTAATTGCAAAAATCAGTACCATTAATTAAGAAAACATTGAAGAATCTGTCAGTCGTGTGACCTGTCTTATATACACACTCGAACCCATAGACTGCAAAGCTTGTCCAGATTGTATCTCCCCAACAGTAAATAAGCTTTACTAGTTATGGTAAGTGGGTGGACGACTTGATAAAAAAAAGTTTATTGAAAGGTACCTTTCTAGGCCGGAAGGGTACCAAGTTTTTATACCCTACACTACTCTGTGGTACAGGGTATTATGGTGATGTTACACCAAAAATACGCGGAGACAGACCCGAAAGGATTCAGAACCGTTATTTGATTCGATTGAGCGAACCCTATTAAAATTGGTTAATGTAGGGCCATGTTTTGAAAGCTTACTAAGGCTCTTCCGAATTCAACGCAAAATCCGCAGCTAAAAAAGCCACATATTACATTCAACTCTGACCAAATTTTGTACAAAACGTGTCAAGTCACTAAAAGTCCATGTTTGCACAAAGGTTCCTTCCGTGTCCTGAATTTGTCCAAATTTAATATAGTGTAAATTGGAAAATCTATCATCAATCCTAGTAATATTAGAAAATATCGGTTCACGTTTTCATGTAGCCCCCATATATAGGTCCGGTATTAAAGTCCTATAATGTATACCATCCCACTTACAATTAGAATAGGTCGTTATGAGCGTCTTAAGCCAAACCTACTGAAGCTCAGGCATATTGGTCCATCTTTTGAAAATGCCCTGCAGGTCACATTTAAAGTTTGATAAATGAAAGCATTGTAAAACAGATAACTAATTCTTGTGCATTTAGCCTTCCGAGAAATGTGTTTTTTATATAGTCCCCATCTCTTTAGAAGTCACATATAAAACTGACTTATCTACTGCGTTTTCCAGGATTCCTCAAAACTACTTTTATTAACGAGCTTTCCATTTCAAATCTATTCAATGAAATACTTTTTGGTTTAAGCATTTATTAAAAAAATTAACTTATCATTTGCCCAAAATAAACATTTCTTGGGATACTGATACAAGGTACTTTTGCAAGTCAAAAATTACAACAACAAAAAGTACGAAAGTATCGTCTTTATCAACCCTGATCTGTGCATATCCGCAAAAAAACTCCTGGACAAAAAAATTATTAATTTACTAAGAAAATTATCTATCATGGAAAAACGATGTTATACTCGTATGAAATAAAAGTAAGCTAGAATCAAAGTAAAATGATGTCCTTATTCAAAGGAAATATATGAGCTTTAGATCTTCCCATCGCACGGTGGAATAAGCTGCTGTAAAAAGTCGAAGAAGTTGAGCTGGGGCTCTAAAACTTCGTACACAGCTTCGACAACAACGTCAAATTCTAACAACCACACCACTCCATATAAAAATAAGTGGACAAATTATGTTCGGTCGCATATATATGGTGATCCATCTAGAGGTATTTTTTCAGAACAAAAAACATATAAAAATTTAAATCAAGTGTGGAATCTTTATTGGTAATTTGAAAGGAAATTTTATGGCATTTATTTTTTGAATATAATTTTCTTCAAATGTTGGCCGCAATTACGCCTCAGGGTTTCCATTCTGAGGGTCCAATTTTGGATGACTCGTTCGAGCATTTCGACCGGTATGGCTTTAAGACACGTGTAATGTTGGCTTCCAAAACCTGAATTGTAGCTGGTTTGTCAGCATAGACTTGGACATTACGTAACCCCCGAAGAAAATGTCTAAAGGTGTGATATCATTCGATCTAGGCGGCCAACTCACCTGTCCAAAACGTGAAATTAACTTTTCGAAATGAACTCTCAATAGATCCATTGTTTGAGCAGCTGTATGGCAAGTGGCACCGTCCTGTTGAAACCAAGTGTCGTCAAGATTACGGGCTTCAATTTCAGGTAGCATAAAGATCGATATCAAGGCGCGAAAGCGAGCACCGTTCACGGTTACGTTCCGACCATCATAATTTTTGAAAAAATATGCACCGATGATTCCACCAGCTTAAAAACAGTACCAAACCGTGGTTTTCTCTGGGTATACTCATAATGGCACCTCTTGAACCTCTTCTTCTTGCTCTTCAGCACAAATGGGGTAATTTTGTATATTGACTTTGCCATTGACCAAGAAATGAGCCTCATCACTGAACAAAACTTTGGTCGAAAACAACGGATCTTCCCGTTTCTCACCGAACGCTCATTTCCATAATACAGTTGCCAACATTTGAAGGTTATTATTTTAAAAAAATAAATGCCATAAAATGTCCTTTCAAATAACCAATAAATATTCCACACTTGATTTGAATTTTTATATTTTTTTTGTTCTGAAAAAATACCTCTGAATGGATCACCCTATACTAATAGACTAATTTGTATTAAAATTGGACAAAAGCGTATGGTACGGCTCATATAAGCCTAAACTAACTCGTGGACTAATACCGATATGACAATAGTAGTTGGTTGGGTTGCTGGCGTCATCTAACATTTCCATTGGAAACTTTGACATTTTTTAGCATTAACGTACTCAGAACGTTTTGACGTACGACCATCATTTGTGTTGTTTACAGTGACTTGAAAAAATTAAATTTTTACAACTTTCGGCGTGGATTATCAGGTCTCTGTGGTCGCATCCAGTTCAAATGGCGCGTTTCCTTCACCTGGATATCGAAGCAGATCCCCCATAGACGAACAAGACTTCAAAATAAATATATTGTTGTTACAACAACAACAACGACAAGAGTGGATCGATGAACTTAAATCTTTGTATGGCGATGAAGCACCATCCTATAGCACTGCGAAAACTTTTTAATGAATTCAATCGTGGCTGACGCTCGCTCAAAGACGAGTGTCGTCCAAAAACCGCCGTTGTGCCAGAGAACATTGATGCAGAGCGTGAACTGATAATTCAAGATCGTCATGTGACATACCGTGAGATAGAGGCATCCTTGGGCATTTCTTCCATGATCATACATTCGATATTGCATGAACACCTGGCCGTAAAAAACGTTTGTTCTCTTTGGATCCCGCACAATTTAATAATCGCTCAAAAAAGGCTTGTGTCGATTGGTGCAAAGAAAGTTTGAAAAAAAACGATCGCCGTGCTTCAAAAGACGTTTATAAGATCGCCACAGGTACGAATCATGGATCTATGCGTATGAGCCCGAAACAAAACAGCAATCGACCGTGTGGGTCTTCGAAGACGAGCCAAATCCAACGAAAGTTGTTCGTTGAAGAAGCACTTTGAAGCGAATGGTCGCCTATTTCTTCAGCAAAACTGGTCATGTGGCTACTGTTCCGCTTAAGCAACGTAAAGTAGTGCGGTCAATTCTGAGTAGTACACCACAATTTGTTTGCCTGAAGTCTTCGGAGAAATTCGAAATGAACAAGAGAAGACGAATCATTGTGCACCATGACAATGCGAGCTCTCACACATCGGATCAAACCAGCGCCTTTTTGACCGACTAAAACGTCGAATTGATGGGTCATCTGCCGTACAGCCTTGAGTTGGCATCCAATGACTTCTTTTTATTCCCGCACATCAAGATGCGTGGTCAACGATTTTCGTCGTCAGAAGATGCTGTTGAAGCGTTCAAAAACCATGTTTTGGAGGTGTCTCAATCGGAGTGGAAAAATAGTATAAATATAGCAACCCTCGTAGCTCAATGGAATGTGATAGTGATCCCTTACGTGTTTCAAACATCAGCACTAAGTCATAAAGCCCTGTACAACAGTAGGGTGTGTAGGCACACTAGCTACAAACTATATTAAGAACTTGCTTATGTCTCTCAGCTTTTTATTAAGGAACAAAGGTTAACTTTAATTTAAGAGAAGCAACAGTAGACCATTGACCAGGATCTACTGTTTTACGTAGGCTCCGAATGGTTAATACACTTAATGACAAAACTTTTACATGACTTAGAAATAAGTCTCTCCTGCTGCTGAAAAATTGTTAGATATTCTTACCCGGACGGAGTTGAACCTGGGTATACGCGTATGACAGTCGTGCACACTAACCATCACACCTAGACGGCCCATATATATTATTTCTCCAACTATAAGTAAAAACTGCACATCGAGTTAGTTTGTATGCCGAATTTCCGCTTGCGAGGACAAGGATAATTAATATATATTTTCTTTAGACGATGTTGCTTAAAGCCTCATATCAATAAAGCGTTTTAAAGAATCTTGATTGTTCAGCCAACGACAAAAATAATCAAAAACCACTAAACTATGATTGTTTATTAGATTCGATTTCTGTATGCATCTTTACAAGCCTGTCATGGCGTGGTCGTCGCCAGAATACAAGACTTGTACATGACGCTTTTTTGCAGCTCCATCACCTTCATCCTTAAGGAGTTGTGCTGAAATCGAGCATGTGAAAAATGTATCGACCTCAAAAATGACTTTGAAATTCTGTTTGGCAAGACCGTTTTCACAAGTGCCAGAAACATGTTTTACGGAATCCAGTCAAGAACATTATACGGCTGTGTGTACGATCATAACGTAATTTAATCTTAAAATGTGATACAATCAACTCTCCTTAGCTTTTTGGAGTCATATTTACATCGTTCTACAATCAACGGCAACAACAATTGCAACAAAAACAAGCAACCGAGCAACGTCTTCCATTTGAAGAGCTGTGCTGTAGCTCGTTAAGCGATTCTCGAGATGAGGTCACAAGAACATGAATGACAGTGAGACAAGAAAAGATATATAAAAAGTGACTTAAATAATTTATATGATACATGACTATTTTACACTCATACTCACATACAGAAGTATACGAGTAAGTATATATGCAGTTACATGTACAGGCATACATACTTGTAACCACAGTAGAGCACAAAAGTATTCGGGTTGAATTGAATTCGTTGGAAAATGCTTTAGCAGTGAGTGGTATTAAGTGGTGGAAAAGTAGATTTACGGACCGATTGTTTGTTTTCAATGTATTAAGTCGACGGCTACTAAAATATTATTCTATGATTATTTTTTTACATGGGACTTTTAATGGTTACTTACAAAGGGTGGCTATACTAGTTGATGGTACTGTCCTGCATAGCAAATGTCGTCCCAGCATGTATATCTTGTGTGTGATATCTCTAGTTCGTAACTCAGTTTTTCTTAGCTGCGTACTCCGAGGTAGTTGTCTATTAACTCCATTGGACATCAACTTGACGTGTCCTAGCTAGCGCAGTGGCTTAAACCCATTATTTTGCGCGAATATTTCTTGCGAACATACCCAGCATCACTTTCACATGTAAGCATTGCCATATAGAAGCTCACTATAGAGGGTTCCTTCTGCAGTTATTTGTTCAGCCCAAAGTAGCAGCTATTTGCTTGCACCATCTCTTCGCTACTTTCGGTGCTGACTTAAAATATTAAACGCCATTGTGCGACTCATTTATAGAATTATTGTGAATACAGTTTGTAGCGATTATAAAATCATCGTTTATAAAAAAAGGCATATAAGAAATTTTTTCAAAACTCCAAACTAGTACTTCTTTGAAAACTACTTTTTAATTGTTACTTTTAGAAAATTTATAAAAAAATATTTTTAAGAGATTTAACTCATGGCTTTTTTGTAATGAACCATCGATAAGAAACTAAAATAAACACACATCGGATTTCGATGGAAATTTTTCTACAATTTGTATGGAAATTTACAGCCAAAATCCAATGACAATGAAATCAAATTACTGAAGTTCTCGTATGCTATTGCCATATGAAAAAGATATTTTTGCTATAAATTCCCGTAAGCATTACATATACTCGTAATATAAGAATGAACCTTGTGGTATTTGTCGACTTTATTACATCCGTTATCGACTATATTCATGCGGGGGTCATTAGGTGGCTCCGTTTTTAATATTTTTTGTTTGTTTTCATCGCTTCGTTTCCATTATTCTGCTAGTCTGGTTGTGCTTCCACATCCAAAATTAAAAAGAAGGTAGACTGAATACGTTGCTCCTAGCCCAATAGAAATTGAGGCGGCTGCACCATCCTGGTCTAAGTACTCGTAATGCAAAGACCTTCCTTGTTTGTCTGGCAGCTGGCGTTCTTCTGCTGCTATGGATGTTGGGTAGGATTCGAGAACAGTATTCACACTGTATTGATTTAAAGCTTCGGCCACTGTCTGATAGGCTTGCTAATCGATCTATGCGATCTCTTTTGTACCTCTCCCTTTCTAGATCATGAAGATACTTTCTGACGTGCCTGGGCGGGGGAAGCCTGTTTACTAGTAGACTCCGGCGGTTACACCCATTACACCATTATGATCTTACAGTTTTCATAGGAAATAGTCTAGTCCAGATGGCAACCTGTTGTTGTTCTTAGATTGGCCTTCTTGCTGCATTGAATACATCTACTGAACGCATCTGCGCTGTCCATGTGGCGCACTGCGTGGCTCATGATTCGGAGGCGCATATTTGCATATTCCTCGCGTGGAAGAAAGTGTCAAGGACAATCAATCTGATTGTCAAGGACAATCAGATAGGCACATGCAATATTAGGGATATTACTCCTCCCTCGAAAACTTCTCGCTTAACACTAATTGGTTTGTATTTATTGTTTGTTTCCTACCGTTTCAAACTACGCTAGAGCAAAGCTAGAACAGCATGGCGTGTCTGACCGTATCAAATGCCTTTGATAGATTAATTTACGGATAAGTCCTTGAAGGGTATGTGTGGAAATTGCGCGTATTGCTCATGTTGTGCCATATTGCCTTTGGAATCCGTGGTGATGTTCGGCAACTGGAGAACACTTCTGATGCTGGGGAGGAGTACAGCCTCAAGTACCTTTGCGGCAACAGTGAGATCGTCCTGTACGAATCACCTTTATCCTTGCCAGGCTTCAGTAGCGGGATCACCCTGCCAACATTGCAGGCTTTGGAAACTACGTGAATGGCTAACGACATGTAAAGACCCATCGACAACATCACCCATCGTAAACGGTGGTGGTACCTCCACGGCTAAAAGAAGTCTTATACGACGCAATACTCCTGTCACTCTCGGGGAACTATACCTCAAATGATAGAAGTCCGACCATTCTACTTTCCAGGGGTTGAGAGCGAATTAATCGTTGTTCATAATTTACTATTTCGGGTTCTAAAATTGCAAGGCTTCAGCTGCTCTAGCCATGTTTTTTCTTATTTTTGACAAATTACTTGCCGACTTCCCACACCAGACTCTGGGCTCATTACACTAATTCGCTAGATCTGACCCAAAAGAAATGACAGGAAGTAAAATTCGGTCTAATTTTCGTAGGCTGCAGCAGTGAGAAAATCCTAGAAATTCCTTGGTGGATTGACCCAAGAGAAATGTCATTTGTTAGACCAGGTGCTACGTTTGTGATGTCTAGCGCTCTGCAATAATAACCCATTATCCTAATAAGGGAGTCCTCATTCGACGTGCAAAACGCTTTACGTATGTTGCTGCGATACTGATGTTCCCCCGATACAGAAAATCCACCATCTCATTTTTATTTTCTCGGAGTCAATGTGAATTTAATGCAGGAACGATGCATTGGTACATCCACCGCAGTCTCCGAACGATTGCTGTTGCGGAGACTTCGGCGGAGTGTTGGCTGTAACCCTGTAAGCAGTATGGGCACTTAAAGGAGGTTATTTAAAATATGGCATGATGCAGGCGAAATGTAAGAAAATCCCAATTTAATCTGTAGCTTTTCGAGCAACAAGACCTCGAATCGGACGTGACCATTTTTAGGGGGGGGGGGGGTGGTCTTCAGAAGGTGGGCCTAATTTAAGGCTTTTAGAGCGGCAATATCTTAAATTAGGCGGGACTTTAAATTTGTTTTTTTTTTTATAAAAACATGTACCGATATGGACTAATTTCAAAAGGTTTTTGTCAGGATTAATGCATATTTGCTACCTGTACTCCGAAAACCACGATAGATGATAGATAGACAGGCAGAGAGTGCGTGCGGTGCAGGATATAAAACGGATTGCTTGTGCCCATCACTGTACATGCATACGAGTGTGTATCGTTCGTTCAGTTGCTGCGTTCAGATGATGATGAGTAAATGTGTAGTTTGGCATGATTATATCGAAAAGATAAAATTACAGTTTGCAAGAATATTTATAATGAAGGTGCAGCCATAAACATGCAAAGATATTAAATTCCATTTAAAAAATCTTCGACGACGATGCTCATGTGTGCTGGGTATATGTGTGTGTGTGTCTGAGAGAGTCGAGTGCAGCTAGTCTGCCCGTCGGTCCGTCCGCTTGTACGTATGCACTTTAAAGTCGTTGACAATGATTTTCTTCAGTCCCCACCGTATGAACACGTACTGTCATTTTAAACAGGTTCATTGGGGAAATAAGCTTAAGCAGCACACCTCGTCCATACGTCTTGTGTTACTCGCTCGCAGTTGCACTTCTCCACATTGCACGTCGAGACTTATCGAGGCGAACGAACGAGAAGACTGTTGGCAGGCAGGCAGCCGTGGCAGCCAGCATTTTGGGATGGATGGTAAATACAATTTTGTCATCGAAGTAATTTTTTGCAAGCTTCATTTGTATATCGGTAGACGGGTAGCTCAACAGCTTTATCATGGTTTCGCTTTTACAGCTTCCGACGACTGACAGTGACTAAGAGCCTACAAAAACAACATGAACAACAGCAACACTGAATTTGGTTTTTAACTCTCGTGTACAACTGACTTTGTACAGTGGGCGGGACTCCATATTAAAGGTTTGCTAAAACGAAAACGCGCTTTTTGGTTTTGGCAGATAAAAAGAAATGCAGCATTATTTAATAATTATGCGAAATAATACAGTGAAAACCGAAAACAAATAAAATCTTAGGAAAGATCGGCCGAGCCGAATGTTCTATACCATGCACATGGATTCGAAATAGAAATAACAACAACTATCATACTCGTAATAATGATCCATGATACCCCACGGGTTCAAGAGATATGCCTCAATGTAATTTTAATTTTAAAAACAAATACATCTGTGTTACGACATTAGCTTTTATTTGAGTTGCCACTGGTATATATCGTCGTGTTTTGACTAATTGATCGACCTTTTTGGGGCCCAAACATCCGTGGGAGCGATCGAAATCCCAGAACTATTTAATAATTGGATTCTCAGTGAAATTGTCTTTAACATGAGGACCCATATGATCAAATATGCAATTGGTAGTTTGTACTCGTTATTATTACATTTCACTTTTTTATGAAGACATACATCATTTCCTCGGCATTCCATTAGGAAAGAGGAATCTTTTCTCAAATCAGTGAGCTGTGCACTATGCAATTCGAGTTGATTAGAGAATCCGTATATGACTTAGAAATTATTCTCTTACTCGGTGATTTACCTGCATTGACGAGGTGGTATCCCGCCGCTGAAAATGTTTACATGTTCTTATCCTGATTTTTATCTAGGTTTACTTGTGTTACTTGTTTAACATGGCGGCCATATTTTGAATTATAATGAAATTTCTTTATCTTTGGATCAACATGTGGCCCTGTTCACATGTAGACGATTGTTTGGACCATAAGGCCACCTGATCTCATAGGTGCAAAAATCAGCGCCTCTACTCACGATTCTAAAATAAGACATGGTTCGTCCACTGATAATTAAGCAAATAATCAAAACATGTACTATTACTCGTATCCGAGCAGCTTTTGAATGTACAAAGGTCATCATCATGCAGTTTTTGGGTCCTTGCATATTTTGTTTGACCGCTATTGTGCTTTCAACGGACTCATTTAATTTTAGGGCAGACAACAAATTCAGATGTATTTACAAAATTTATTTTACAAGTGTAACTGCTAACTCATTAGTTCGTAAATCAAAAATAAATGCTTTTTAATGCATATCGAAAGGGCTACGTATGTACAAAATTTGAGCAAGGTTGGATTTTATATGTGTTTAAAGGAGAAACTGGGCCTCAAATCTAAATATGGTAAAATAAAAACCTTAATGATCATAATCCCTTAGAACTGGTAACTGGACCATAATTATAAACTATTTGGAATTATATTAATATCGCACCTTAATATGGCTTTTGAAGCGAAGGCCTCTGATCATCAGAGACTTCAGTATGAAGGCTTCATCAAAACATGAATTAAAAGAGCGGCACTCAACCACGGTTTGCAACAGGTGCCATGTAACAAATGGTGTATTAATTGATTTCGATTTAAGTTAAAAGTCGATTTTGAACATTCAAAATCGATTTTTCAGTCGATTCAACATGCTAGCAGAAAAATCGAAATTAATGTTTTTCGTTTAATCTTACGAAAAAAATTAACTTTAACAATTGTAAGCTATTTAAAATGGATTAAACGAAACGCATTGAAATATTTTGAAAATTGTACTCTATTTAGACTTATGCATCTGTCATGCCAGAAGAGTCCACAATTATGAACGCAAAGAAACAGCTCATTTACACATGTATTTATTTGCGTAAATATGGAAATCACACAGCACATAGAAGATTTTGAGAGAAATTTGAAGGTCTGACCATTAAAAAAAATCTTCGGTTTGCTCAATTTTAATTGATTGCTAAAAGAGTAGCCAGCCGACTTTCAAGATCCCCACTAGCCTCTGTGACTGATTCCACACCAGCTGGCGATATAGAGACATTCTATACAACGACTAATTCACACTTTGAGCTACGTCAAAACTTTTTACGTTAATTGTGTACGAGTAAATTTTAATCGAAAATTTAAATCGGAGCTGATTTAAACTCCGAATAATCGACTAAGGAATCGACTGTGCAATTTGACAATCGCTCTAAAAAAGGCTCGTGTCGATTGGTGCAAAGAAATTTTGAAAACATACGATCGCGGTGCTTCTAAAGACATTTGTAAGATCGCCACAGGTGACGAATAATGGATCTATGCGTATGAGCCCGAAACAAAACAGCAATCGACAGTGTGGGTCTTCGAAGGCGAGCCAAATCCAATGAAAGTTGTTTGTGGAAGAAGCACTTCTAAGCAAATGGTCGCCTGTTTCTTCGGCAAAACTGGTCATGTGGCGACTGTTCCGCTTGAGCAACGTAGGGCGGTCAATTCGGAGTGGTACACTACAAGTAGTCTTCGGAGAAATTCGAAAAACGAACAAGAGAAACGAATGCGAGCTCTCACACATCAGCTCAAACCAGCGCCTTTTTACTGGCCAAAGCGTCGAATTTATGGGTCATCCGCCGTACAGCCCTGACTTGGCACCAATGACTTCTTTTTATTCCCGCGCATCAAGAAAAAAATGCATGGTCAACGATTTTCTTCTCCAGAAGATGCAGTTAAAGCGTTTAAAAACCATGTTTTGGAAAAAGTGTTTCAACAATTGTTTTGAACGCACGCAAAAGTGTATAAATCATACTGAAGAATACTTTAAAAAACAATTAAACCCTTTTTGATGATAAATATTCCCATTTTTATTATTATGCCAGAAATATATATAGCAGCCCTCGTAAAGTACCGCATTAACCTTATGTCAACGGCTTCATACCAGGGTATGTTCCAGCATCCTCAACTCCGATGGGCCCACCTTTCATGGCTTTGATGACGTTGCGCAAAAAAGCTATATATATATATATATATATATATATATATATATATATATATATATATATATATATATATATATATATATATATATATATATATATATATATATATATATATATATATATATATATATATATATATATATATATATATATATATATATATATATATATATATATATATATATATATATATATATATATATATATATATATATATATATATATATATATATATATATATATATATATATATATATATATATATATATATATATATATATATATATATATATATATTTCCAAAATCCTGGATGTATTCCTTTTCTCAAAACTTTCCGGGAAACAAAACATGGAATAAGAAAGATGTTTGGAAAGAAATGGGGAATCCAACCCACATTTTTACACTGGATCGCTAAGGTCAGCATCACATACAGATCTGGAAGCGATGTTGGTAAAGACCGGTTTACTAAAAAGTATTCTTAAAAGCAGACGACTCACATGAAACGCTCAAACAAGTTTCGTACTACATGACAACGCGTTTGAGTGGCGTATACAATTTTAAGTTAACAAAACTCAGCAGTGACGAATGGGCATCAAACTTCGTCATAATCATCAGTATGAAAAAGGGTCTGGGTATTTGCGGAAGCCTTAACATTAAAATTAAAAGAAGTTTAACGACGATTTGCATAGTCTTCCCGACAGAGGTCCATGCCATTTACTTAGCCGCTAGACAGTTTCAAGAAACAAAATCTACCACCTTCTAAAATCCTAATCTGTATGGACAGCATGCGGCCCCTACGGCCTTGAATTCAAGAAACATAAAGATATGATGCGTCTCCGACTGCTTAACTTTTATCACCCAAATCTAAGCACACGATATGACAATGACGTGGGGCTGGGGCACAGCCACATTCCTCGCAACAAGCTGTGTCCATGCCAATCGTTAATCTATTGAACTAGAAGAACACCTGGAAAGCACGAACGCAGGGTCAAGACACGGTTGTAAAATACAGGGTGGAGCGCGGTAATTGCTTATTTGGGAATGAAATAAAAAATATAAGCCTTAGAAAAAATTATTTTATATTTTAATTATATTGAGCAGTAAAAGAATTTTTAAATGACATGGTTTTAAATAATGTATCTGGCAAATGTCGACCTTCGCTATCCACACACTGCTGCATATGTTTTCTGAAGTATTCATGAACTCTAACAAGCATGTTGAGTGGTATTCTGCCAATTTCAGCCTCATTATGGTTATTTAGGTCTTTCAAGGTGTTGGGACTGTTGATATATACCTTCAGTATATATGTAACCCCAAAGGAAAAATCGCTGGGGACTAAATCTGTTGAGTGTGCTAGACAGTTCACATCACCCCTCAATGAGATAAGCCGGCCAGGAAACATTTGCCTCAAACAATTCATGGTAACCCTGGCTGTGGCACCATCCTGTTGGATCCATGTATTCTCTTATTGCTTGCCTCAAGAGCCAGCTGAAAAAAACATATATCGTAGTCATGTACCGTTCGGAGATAACAGTTACGGCAAGACGGTTATCCTGGAAAAAGCATGGCTCAATTATGCCTACTCGTAATATGGCGCACCGCACAGTGTAGCGGTCCAAGGCTGAGGTCTCTGTTGAAGTTCTCTTGGTTTTGTGTCACTACAGTACCGCATATTTTGTTTGTTTACCCACCCTCTGATGTCCGCGTGAGGGAACAGCGAATCGTAAATGAAAAGCACGCTGCACTGCAATGATCGAGTGCGCATTTGAAAAGTATGCTTCAACACAAAATGACCTCTCCTCATGTGTCCAATGCATGAAGGCAACTGAAAGACAGACGAATACAAATCTCCCATCAGCCACGCATTCTCTTTACTCTCTTCGACCATACCATTGTTGGGTATATGGTTGTGGCATAACAATATTATGATCGTCACAGCAACAGTATGATTTACTCACAACCATACTATGATCCCCACAACCATACTATGAGGAAAGTGAAGTGTTCTACGGAACAAAGTAAACACAATAAAAATTCATTAAACTGTCTTTCGATTGTTGTTGGTTTTTATAAAGAACAATAGCCATGCACTGTATCGTGTGTATGTGTTTTTTGGTACACACACACATACATGTATGGAATTTGGTCTGTAAAACCTGTTTTGTTATGTTCATATACATTTGTTGCACCCACCATATTTATATTGTTGCTACAACCATATTTCCACTTCAAAATTTGGCAGTAGTACTATTGGTTCATTTCAACAATATTAAGCACGTTTTGAGGAACAGGGATCAGTGTCAGTATCCTAGGGCATTGCATCAGCATCAATTACGAGTACACCCCTACAGATGCACTGTTTGGTGTGGTGTTAAGTTGATAGAGTTATCGGACCATATTATTCATACTTTTGTCAAACTGAAATTCAAAAACGAATACTATAGTTGCGACGAACATGCTGTTATTGCAGAGAACATATTATTGTTACCGTGACCACATATTAACCATATATTTTATCTGCGTGCAGGCTATATAGTTTTCATGGAAATATATGATGGCTATCTTATCTCAACTCAACAAAATTATCGTCGTCATTTTAGTTTCAGAACAGCACTTAGTAACAACATGATTAGGAACTTAGTCTCACGTTTTGAGGAACAGGGATCAGTGTCAGTATCCTAGGGCATTGCATCAGCATCAATTACGAGTACACACCTACAGCTGCTCTGTTTGGTGCGGTGTTAAGGTGATAGAGTTATCGGACCATATTTTTTGAAAATGAGGAGGGTGAACCGTAAACTAAATAAAAAAATATGATTGTATTTTTTTTTGCTTTCGCAAGTTAAGAATAATCCTAACATATTGTTTCAGGAAGATGGAGCCACTTTTTGGTGACCACTTCAGTCTTATTTGGGCCACCCAGTATATTGGTGGCACTGAAGAGCACATCAGTCTGACTGGGGTATTGTTTGTATACGTACACAACTTATATAGTGACGTAGAAAAGGTAGGTCATTCAAACTTGCCTGGTGACGCCGGACATGACTGAGAGCCGTATATATTGAAATGAAATGTTTTCAAACAGTATTAACCTCGTTTAGAATGACGCGTAATATATGCCAAAAAGTTAAGTGTTGCCAATATTAGAATGGGTAAACGAACCTCTTCTACCTGGCAAAAAATCCGATTTAAAGTCCAAAGGTCGACTTTCAACTAAAATCGAAATCAATTTTCCGATCACTAACCAGAACTCTCGCAGAAAAGCTAAACGGTGTTAGGTTTTCTACGCTGTATGTGTTATGCTAAGTGCATCGGCATCTCGAGAGAAGAATAATACAGAAACTTCTTCGATGAAGACGAAGAAGAATCGATAGAGCACTTGAAATGTGTCTGTCACATTTTTCGACGACCTTGCAATTATTACACACATACCTCTTAAGAAACTCTCCAAGTTCATTAAAAAGATAGCCTAGTTAGGAAAAGAACGCACAAACAGTTGAAAGAATTTCGGCTTATATTAATTTGTATCTTTTCTCCTAAAACTCTTCCCATATCTTTCTCTACTTTTTCTGATCCTCAGGCATAGCTCAAAGGGGCTCATTCCAATACACAGATATAATTCCATCACTTACTAGTCATGCTTACATCGGATTTGTATAAAGTTTGCAAAGCCAAAACATAATGGTGATAGTCCCACTGTAGAAGAGTTTTTTTTCCACTTATCATTCATTTTGGTTGACTGGATGTTAAAATGGGCAAATTCGAAAACTCACAGTCCGGAGTGGATGGAGTGGAGTATGCAATAATAATCTCATGCTGCTTTGCAAAAGCCAACCTGCCAGCAAACAAGTTACGAGTCTTCAGTGGATGGACATCAGCTGTATCAGTTTAGCACAAAACTTGTCATTGCCAACGCACTCAAGAGGGAGAGCAACCAACACCAACGGGGCGAAGGAGAAGTTTGAAGCACTGCGAAAATGGCCATTTAGATGGATGGCGATGTATTTAAGAAGTACAAAACATTGCTAATTTATTGCACCTGTTTCTTGCCGTTTGACTTGAACTTAACAAAGTTTCTACCTGATCACGGTTTGCACGAGCATTTGCTGTGCCTGGTCGCTGGCCGCTTACGCTGTACTGTTCGTTGCTGGTCTGGCGGCCATACAGCACACACAACTGCGGGTAACAACCAGCATTCCATGGTGCCAGGAACGGGTTTTCGGACAGGACTCGATGGGATGTGATGGTGCGCACAACTTCAAAGTTTAAGTGTTTGATTACTCCATAATGCAAAGTTTTGTCATTCAGGCAAAAGCTTACCGCTGGGTGAAGTTGGCTAAGACAAGCCAAGGAATGTCCACAGACCGTCCGACACACAGACGGACGGACGGATGGACGTGTGAGTGGCTGCGAGTTGGGCTGTATGTGAGCAGGACATCGAAATAAGTCACGATACCAAGCCAATTAGTCACTATTAGTGATCTGCGGCATTAGTTAATGACGGGACCGTGATTTTCGCACAGCGAGAATGGTAACAACACGACGATCGTTAACATCTACAAGGAGTTTTTCGTAATTCGTACGTCGTCCATACAAATCTCCCTGTCCAGCTCACACTGTGCACATGCATCGGTGTGTGTGTGCGTCTGTGCTATCTAAACTTTCAAAATGACATATTTCTGAAATTGAATGATGTCCTTTGATGATGACCGCCACACTGGAAACGTTAATGACTGACAGATTTAAGCGATTTCTGATCATGGCCATGCTTCTAAGGTTGACAAACGAAGATTTTTTTCTTTGGTACTCAATCAGACACGACGGTGTCTGTACCCGTGAGCTGAGTATGGAGTTAACCTCAACGAGCGTCTCTTCGTAGAGTTTAAAGTTAATAGACGACCGATTACGTATTTAAGCGTGAGGTGCTTTTTGTTTGTTTTCCGTTCTTGTTTTTTTGAGTATTGTAATATAATTTAGCGAAATACTTGCTACTCTGATGGGAACTCAAATTCCCAAGACTTTAGGCAGTTGGAATCTGATGGGCAGCTTACTGAACTCGTCGAAATGCGAGTACATGTTGAGTAAAGTAAACGAAATTGCCAACATTTTTTTAATCAGATTATTAAAAAACAAGTAAAAAATGCTAAGTTTGGCTGTGCCGAACTTGGGTCAACCTCCACCAGATTCCCAAATTAAAAACTATTATTTTAATTTTTGTAATTTTTGTAATTTTTTTTAAAGCAATATAACTAAAATAATTTATTATAACTTAAAATTAACATATTTTCTTTTTTTGTCTTTTTTATTATTTACACACAATATTTCTTATTAATTATTTTTGTGGGAGGTATCAAGAGAGGCTTCCCAATATCAACTCAATTTGGTGCAGAAGTGTATTCTATATATAAATCTAACATGCTATTATTGCAGAGAACATATTATTATTACCGTGACCACATAGTAACCATATATTTTCTCTGCGTGCAGGCTATATAGTTTTTCATGGAAATATATGATGGCTATCTTATCTCAACTCAACAAAATTATCGTCGTCATTTTAGTTTCAGAACAGCACTTAGTAACAACATGATTAGGAACTTAGTCTCCCGTTTTGAGGAACAGGGATCAGTGTCAGTATCCTAGGGCATTGCATAATTTTTTTAAAGCAATATAACTAAAATAACCTTAAATTAACATATTTTCTTTTTTGTCTTTTTTATTATTTACACACAATATTTCTTATTAAGAAGCCTAAAAATTATTAAAAATTAGACCGTTTTTGTGGGAGGTATCAAGAGAGGCTACCCAATATCAACTCAATTTGGTGCAGAAGTGTGTTCTCTATATAAATCTATATGTGGAAAATTTCATATCGATAAGTCAAGTTTGTGGTGAGTTATTGTCATATTATTTCTCAAGGCGCATAAGACAGTTTGTACGGGAGGTACAAGAAATGGTGGCCCAATCTAAACCATTTTTACAAAGATGATTGCGCCTATATAGAGATTATTATTTGCAAAATTTCAGTGATTTTGCTCAAGAAACTGGACGGATATTTTTAAATAAAAAAACTAATTTTTATGAGGTAGTGTCGGTTGAGGGTCTCAAACACCAACTTCCCGTAGAGCTATATAGCCCAATACCAACCATGCTAGGTTAACTACACATGTTTGTGCCAAATTTCAGCTCCCTAGCTGTTTTCATGCAGGCTCTATCTTGTTTTCAACAGACGGACAGCCGGACAACATGGCTAGATCGTCTTAGAATTTTACGAGGATCAAGAATATATACTTTGTTGGGTCTCCGGTGATTATTTCAAGGTGTTACAGACAGAATGACAATACTAATAATAAAAAAATATTATAATATTTTTCTCACTCTACATGTAGTTCTTATTAATCCCCAATGGGTTAAAAAGAGATAAATTCGAATTGAAAAAAAGAGACGGCAGTGTAAGCGCCTAGTGAAGATTCATTTAATTTTACAATTATTTACACTTGAGGAAATATTTTGTTGCTCACGCTAGATTGAAGCTTCAAGCATCAAATAACTATGCCGTTTGGAAGGCCGTTTATCATAAGTTATTTTTTGAAAACTTAATTCCTCACTTGGAAATTCAGATTTGCGAAAATTGCTTTAGAACGGATTTGCGTCCATGGAGCACTATAAGCGGATATTAAGCAATTTTCGACAAATTCGACTTTGAAGGTAACGAACTGAATATTCTGGTATGTGTCACTTGTGGGCCAGCTAGAGCATGAATGAAGTGCTATGGAAACATCCCCGGAGATTTCACCAAAGGAGAAGACGCAACCTTGCCAGACGCACGTGTCTCTGGCTCAGCTAATATTTCCATCTTGCTTGGAATGCAATTTCTCTTTTTCAAAAAGCATATGTCAATTTTTTGCAGCATTCAAATTTTTATGATACATTTTTTAAGTTCTTAGCGGTAACACTGGCTGTATGTCGACATCAACGCATCAATATACAACAATTGTTATGAAATCGAGTTGCAATAAAAGCATGTTCGTCGCAACCATAGCACAAGTATTGTTCTTTGAATTTCATTTGGAGCATACTATGATTGCTGCAATATCAATATTGTTGAAATGTGACATAATTGCCACATTAGAAATGAAAATATGGTTGTAGCAACAGTATAAATATGGTTAGAACGGCATAAGTATTCTTATTTGGGTTTTGGTATGTTTATGACAATCAATCCAATTTGATATACTCGTATTCAATCAGACTTATTCAAAAAAGTGTATCACTGTTTCAGTTGTGACTGTTCTCTGATATTAATCTTTTCTCTACTATATTCTTAGTGACTACAAACCTCCCGTTTTGATCATGCCGTACGGTTTTTGGGCCACATGAGCCAACATTTTTAAGGCATTTAGTGCATTCCAGCTAGTAAACGGGTTTTCCGACATGTGGCTTTCAAGAAGAAATCAAACGCATATAATTTAATGTTTTGGCCAAGAATTTAGCCGCGGCTGGCTCGAATAAATTCCAGCCGAGAGGCCTTTATTTTTCGGCCTCTTTTTGCAGTATTTGGGCCGTATGCCAGCAATAACACGCCGAATATTCTCTTCCGGGGTGTCAATCGTGTCGGCCTTATCTAGTTACGTAGACAAGCGACTTCACATAACCCCACAATAAATAGCTAAGCTGTGTTAAATCGCACGATATAGTCAAGACGTGTTAAATCGCACGATCTTGAAGGCCACGCCACAGGCCAACGACGCGAGATAATACTCTCACCAAAAGTTTGACTGTATGGCATGTAGTGCCATCTTGTTGGAACCAAAGATCGTCCACATCAACATCCCCAATTCAGGCACAAAAAAATCATTAATCATGGCCCTATAGCGTTCCCCATTGATTGTAACATTTTGGCCGGCTTCATTTTTGAATAAATATGGGCCAATGATTCCCATTGCTTATAGTGCACACCAAATTGTGACTTTTTGAGGATGTTACGGTGTCTCAACAATTGCTTGTGGATTTTCATAACTCCACATGCTACAAATTTGGTTATTAACGTACCCATTGAACAAAAAGTGAGCTTCATCGCTGAACAAGATTTTCTTGTAATAATCTGGATCGGTGGCCATCTCGTTTTGGGCCCATTCACCTCGTTTTGCAAACGCTGTTCCAGAGTAAGTCTATTCATGTTGGCAAACCAAACTGAGCACAAATCAAGTGACAGCTGTGAAAAAGACCAACTCCGAAAAAAGTGTGGCCGGATTAAAAACCACACGTCCGCCAACAAAAACTTAAAATTTGCTAAGCTAATACTTAAAAAGCGAAGTTTTTTCTGAGGTACCTTTAGTCTTTAAGGAAAACTTTTTCCCCCTCAGGAGATTTCGCTTAAATACAATTGCAAACAGCTTACAATCCCAATAAGCCCTCATCATGCAAAAATAAATGAAACAGTGACGTTTTTATACTCTAATTATTTAATAAATAAATAATAAATTATAATTTACTTAGTTTAAATCTCTGTTGCTGAATAACAACATTACCTAATGCTAATTAATAATTTTGGGGATCTTAGTATGGTTGAGTGGGATCAAACATAGTTGCGTGTGAATCAAACTATAGTTGTGGGGAGCATACTGGTGTTTTTGGGGTCATACTATAGGTGTGAAAATCATGCTATGGTTGTACATTGCCGCCACCCTAGGACAACTAACTAAAACATCTACTTAGTAGCGACATAAATACTGTTACAACATTGAACACACCCATTTCAATAGTAGAACTGAACATTCCCCGTTAATGTCATAAGGGTTTTGAAAGCTAACCTCAATAGCGTTAGTCTGTAACGGGATTTTAAAATTGTTTCAACTTTCATCATGGAGTGGTCGGATAACGAGAACCGTATCGCTGTAATAGCGCTTTTTAAGTGTGAAATGAAATGAAGCGATATTTTCCAAACGCTCCGGCCACTATGGATTATCCGCAGTTCGTCTACCGATGCATAAAACTGTTTGAGGAGACTGGAGATGTAAAAGACTGCCACCGGTCGGGCCGCCCACGCTCTGTTCGAACACCGCATGTCATCAAAGCCGTTAAATCAAGAATTCACAAAAATCCGCTCCGAAAACAGAAAATCAAGGCCCTTGAGATGAATATCACGCAAAAGTCCATGAGTCGAATCATTAAACAAGACTTTGAACTTGGGGCTTTTAAACGACGTACCGGACATTTATTGGCTGCAGCTTTAAAAAAATGGGATTGAAAAATGCAAACGTCTTTTGGTGAAGCACGCTGATAACTTGCACAGAAAAATTTTGTTCACCGATGAAAAAAATTTTGCCGTTCAGGAAAACTTGAACAAGCAAAATGATAGAGTGTACGCGCGGTCATCTAAGGAAGCATCTGAGCTGATCCCAAGGGTGGAAAAGGGTCATCACCCAGCTTCATTCATGGTTTGGTGGGGTGTCTCTTACGATGGGGTCCCTGACCTGCATTTCTGCGAACAAGGAGTCAAAACATCGGCCAAAGTTTACCAAGAAACCGTTTTGGAAGCTGTTGTGAAGCCTCTTAACAATTCCCTGTTCCAAAACCAGCCATGGACTTTCCAGCAGGATTTTGCGCCGGCCCATAAGGCTAAAACGTCCCAGGCCTAGCTTCGAAACAATTTGCCAGCGTTCATTTCCTCTGAAGAATGACCCTCAGGCAGTCCATATTTGAACCCATTGGATTACAACTTGTGGACGGTTTTAGAGGACAAGGTTTGTCACAAAAGATACCCTAACATTTGATCTCTTAAGACCGCTTTGGTTCGAGCTGTGGCCAATTTTACAATGGACGAGGTTCGTGCAGCTATTGACGATTGGCCAGTGCAACTTAAGGCGTGTGTAAAGGCAAAAGGCGTACATTTCGAATAAGTAGATTCTTTTTGGATACAATATACATCAATAAATACATATATTAAAAAATATTTGGTCCAAAAACATTCAGTTCTTTTTATTTTACAGCATAAAACGTATGTAACGGTTTTTATGACCCTACTAAGTATTTGTCGAAAATCAGATTTGGAATGGAAGTCTGTCCTTGACAACCATTCAATGTTAAGATGCGTGTAATTTAACTTAGAAATAGAAGTATTTGACAAAATGAACCAATCTAAATTCTTGTGCGTCATCATGGAAGAAACCAAAGTTAAAAGTTTCAATGATTGTGGGCCATCATTTGCATCAAATAGCATAAAAAGTTGTAATAGAAAACGCAAGTTGCATCCAATTTGTACAATTTTGAAAAAAATACGAAAGGTTTAACAACAAGTTTTTTTTACAGCAGCAGATACGTCAAATTCCGTCAAACCTACAAGACTTTGCTTCCAAAATTAAGGGAAAGCCTATTGTTAGTGCCAACGTATCAAGTCTAGTTACATCCAATATCAGACATTTTAAAAGCTTTAAAGTAAAAAGGTACAACAATTAGATAATCTTTGATAGAAACGGCGTTTATCTTTTGCCTTAGGAAGACGACGTACAAAGTAATATTTTTTGCAATAAAAAAATAAATTAGAGGCCTGGTGGATAAAGGATAATCAGTCTAGAGGTAGTTTTTTCAATAGGGGGTTTTTCACAGTTTCCGCGTGACTTGCGTTAAACATTATTTTCTTTTTAGTACTGTTTGCCATTTGATACGAGGTTGCTATGTATATTTCTGGCATAGGCAATACTAAGTGTTGGTTGGCGCCATCTGACATTTCCATTGGAAAGTTTGACATTTTTTAGCATAAACGTACTCAGAACTTTTTGACGTAGACCATCATTTGTGTTGTTTACAGTGACTTGAAAACATCAATTTGGCAAAAAAAAAAATGGAATTAACTCGTGAACATTTTCGTGCGAAAATTTTTCACAACTTTCGACGTGGGTTATCACGACAAGATGAACTAAAATCTTTGTATGGCGATAAAGCACCATCCTATAGGTTTAATGAATTCAATCATGGCCGACGCTCGCTCAAAGACGAAGGTCATGAAGGTCGCCCAAAAACGGCCGTTGTGCCAGAGAATATTGATGCCGTGCGTGAACTGATAATACAAGATTGTCATGTGACATACCGTGAGATAGAGTCATTCTTTGGCATTTCTTCCACCAGCATACATTCGATATTGCATGGATACCTGGCCGTAAAAAAGGTTTGTTCTCGTTGGATCCCGCACAATTTGAGAATCTTTCAAAAAAAGGCTCGTGTAGATTGGTGCAAACAAATTTTGAAAAAATACGTTTATAAGATCGTCACAGGTGACGAATCATGGATCTATTCGTATGAGCCCGAAACAAAACAGCAATCGACCGTGTGGGTCTTAGAAGACGAGCCAAATCCAACGAAAGTTGTTCGTGGAAGAAGCAAATGGTCGCTTGTTTCTTCGGCAAAACTGTTCATGTGGCGACTGTTCCGCTTGAGCCACGTAGCCAATTCTGAGTGGTACACCACAATTTGGTTGCCTGAAGTCTTCGGAGAAATTCGAAAAACGAACTAGAGAAGACGAATCATTGTGCACCATGACAATGCGAGCTCTCACACATCGATTCAAACCAGCGCCTTTTTGACCGGCCAAAACGTCGAATTAATGGCTCATCCGCCGTACAGCCTTGACTTAGCACCCAATGACTTCTTTTGATTCCAGCACATTAAGAAAAAATGCGTGGTCAATGATTTTCCTCGCCAGAAGATGCTGTTGAAGCGTTCAAAATCCATGTTTTGGAGGTGTCTCAATCGGAGTGGAAAAAGTGCTTCGACAATTGGTTTGAGCGCATGCAAAAGTTTATAAATCAGGCTGGAGAATACTTTAAACAACAATTAAACCATTTTTGATGATAAATATTCGCATTTTCATTATTAGGCCTGAAATATATATAGCACCCCTAGCAATGGAAAGACTTACACCGCGAAAACCACGATTTGGTGCTGTTTATGGGCTGGTGGAATCATCGGTCCATATTTTTTCAAAAATGATGATAGCTATCGCGCCTTGATATCTGACGTTTTGCTAACTACAATTCAAGCCATTGCCAAACAGCTGCTCAAACAATGGATCAATGGAGAGGTCATTTCGAAGAGCCGCTAATTTCACGTTTTGGATCGGTGAGTTGGCCGCCTAGATCGTGTTATATCACACCTTTTGCCATTTTTCTTTGAGGCTACGTAAAGTCCAAAGTTAGCAAACCAGCTACGATTTAGGTTTTGGAAGCAAACATTACGCGTATCATAAACGTCATACCGGTCGAAATGCTCGAACGAGTTATCCAAAATTGGAACATCAGCTTAGACATTCTGAGGCGTAGTTGCGGCCAACATTTGAAGGTAATAATATTAAAAAATAAATGGCATAAATTGTACTTTCGAATGTACAATAAAGATTCCAGACTTGATTTGAATTTTTGTACAGGGTGTTCGTCGGGAAGGTATACTACTTTGTTTGTTTATAATTTTTGATTGAATAAAGGAGAATGGATCTTATATTGATGAATGTCGGAAATTATGTATGGAATACAATATCAGATACTCGTAAATGTCCGCCTCTGTTAGCCTCACAAATGCGAGCCCTTTAGAGAACATTTTTCATTACATTCTCACACATTTCACGCGGGTTTTTTTTTATTAATTTCATCACGAATATTTTGTTTGAGTTGCTCAAACGTTTTTGGTTTGTTTGCATAAACCTTGCTTTTTACATATCCCTACAAAAAGAAGTAAAGAGCATTTAAATCAGGCGACCGTGGAAGCCAATCAACATCACCATTTCTTGTAATAACTTGTTGTGGAAAGAGGTCTCGCAGTAATTTCATTGTAATCCTGTATGCGATGTGGCAACGTCTTGTTGATACCACATGTTAATCAAGCCCAAAGCATGCAGTTCTGGCGTGAAGAAGTTTTCAATCATATCACGATATCGCTCCCCATTGACAGTTACCGAATATTCTGTTATGTATTCACATATCCATTCAAATGAAAATGTGCCCCGTCACTCATTATGATTAGTGAATGAAATCAGGGATTGTCATGGGCGAGCTTTAACATCCTATTGGCATATGTACGGCGGCGTAAATGGTCTTGTGGAAGAAGCTCTCGTGTCAACTGAATCTTAAATGGAAACAAATACAAATCCTTGTGCAAAATTGTGGCCAAAGTTCTTCTTTGAAGACCAAGCTCCTGATTGATGGATTGATGGATTGTTTTGATCACTTTCTTGAGCAGCAGTAATGCTTTCAGCCGATCTTGCAGTCCGTTGTGGTCCATGCTTGGGCCTATCAGCTACAGACCCTCTTTCTTCGAAATCATTCTTCTTTACACGATAAATAGTGCGTTTTGTTGGCACTCTGTTTCTCCCAAAAGTTTCATGCCACAGTAGTCGATGATTGATTTTGATAAAAATGTTTTAACGATTAAAACACGTTAGTTTATCCAATATTTTTCCACAATAAATTTGCCACGTCTCTAAATCACGACATCATGACTAATGGTTACCAAAATGGCGGCAAAACAAAGTATATACTTAGTAGAGACATAAATACTGTTACAACATTGAACACACCCATTTCAATGGTGAACTGAACATACCCCGTTAATGTCATATGGCTTTTGAAAGCTAACCTCAAGAGCGTTAGTCTGTAACGGGATTTTAAATATGTTTCAACTTTCATCATGGAGTGGTCAGATAATGAGAACCGTATCGCTGTAATAGCGCTTCTCAAGTGTGAAATGAAAAAAAGCGATAATTTCAAAATGCTCCGGCCACTAGGGAGTAGCCGCATGATTGTCTACCGATGCATAAAACGTTTTGAGAAGACTGGTGGTGTAAAAGACCGCCACCGGTCGGGCCGCACACGCTCTGTTCGAACACCGCATGTCACCAAAGCCGTTAAATCAAGAAAACACAAAAACATGGCCCGTGAGATGAATATCACTCAAAAGGCCATGAGTCGAATCATTAAAAAAGACTTTGGACTTGGGGCTTTTAAACGACGTACCGGACATTTATTGACTGCAGCTTTAAAAAAATAGGATTGAAAAATGGTGAAGCACGCTGATAACTTGCACAGAAAAATTTTGTTCACCGATGAAAAAATTTTTTCCGTCCAGGAAAAATTTAGCAAGCAAAATGATAGAGTGTATGCGCGGTCATCTAAGGAAGCATCTGAACTGATCCCAAGGGTGGAAAAGCGTCATCACCCAGCTTAAGTCATGGTTTGGTGGGGTGTCTCTTACGATGGGGTCAAAAAAAAACATCGGCCAAAGCTTACAAAGAAACCGTTTTGGAAGCTGTTGTGAAGCCTCTTAACAATTCCCTGTTCCAAAACCAGCCATGGACTTTCCAGCAGGATTCTGCGCCGGCCCATAAGGCTAAAACGTCCCAGGCCTGGCTTCGAAACAATTTGCCAGGGTTCATTTCCTCTGAAGAATGACCCTCAGGCAGTCCATATTTGAACCCATTGGATTACAACTTGTGGACGGTTTTAGAGGACAAGGTTTGTCACAAAAGATACCCCAACATTTGATCTCTTAAGACTGCTTTGGTTCGAGCTGTGGCCAATTTTACAATGGACGAGGTTCGTGCAGCTATTGACGATTGGCCAGTGCAACTTAAGGCGTGTGTTAAGGCAAAAGGCGTACATTTCGAATAAGTAGATTCTTTTTGGATACAATTTACATCAATATATATTAAAAAATATTTGGTCCAAAAACATTCAGTACATTAATTTAACATCATAAAACGTGTGTAACAGTATTTATGTCCCAACTAAGTATATATACCTTCCCGGCAGACACCCTGTATTTTCTATATTGATTACCCGATACTCGCTTTATAACCAAGCATCAAAAGCACACCTATTGAATCGCATATGACTTGTAGCGTTGCGGTGGTCTGTTCTCTCAGTCGGATCAAAATTTGGCAGTTAGTTTTTTAGGCTGATTCTTATTCAAACTGTTAATACGTAGTTATAATCTCTAAAGCTGAGCAGCAATATTTTTTCACCATCTTTCAAAAGTATCAAGTAGTTTTAAAATTCTCTAAATGACAATCAATACGTAGATCGTTAAAAAATATCTTGCCACATCGCCATTGAGTAGATGCTTCAATGAACCACACGAACTACACAATCAACGTTCTTATGTCATAGCAGACTATTTTAGTCAAGATCTAGACCCTCCAGTCTGGTATTAAGAGCTCTATTGTTTCTGCCTCCTCATATGCATACTTATCCAATAGCATTTCGACACAATTGGTTAGGGATTCTAGTCAGTGCACAGCGGGATGGACAGCTGTTACGGTATTTGTCATGTAGCGGCGAGCGGTATTTGGACCAGAAAAAAACTGGAGGAGGGCTGAAATAAATTTGGGAAGACTCCAAACAAGATATTAAACACATTACGATGACTGTTTGTTTGGTGACAAAACAAGATACATTCGAATACTTTGAACGTCTGAATTTAATACGAGCAACCGAATCATTTTAGCTCCATGAACCCATTAACTTGGCCATTGTATGCCTTTCGGAGTTGTTTGTGTCGTTGTCGTCTTCTTTCATTTGATTGGAAACATCATCGTTCGTATGACTCTATTATGGACAAGATGAAGGCAGATAAACTCTTTTTCTTGGGAACTGTCTCCAGCAAACGTCGACGTCTACTCGTGGTGGCAGAGAAAGTTCTGATATCGCCTATTGATTGCGCTCGATAGGCTTATTAAGATTACGGCCTGGTAAACGTAAGTGTGTACGAGTTACGGATGCGCTGCATGGGAGGCGTTGTCTGTCGGCTAGAAACCCAATCGGACACATCTTTATACGCATCGCTAGGGTTCCTGCTTGCCATTGTTGCGATGTTGTTCATTCGGTTCCAGGTAAAGATATGACCATTGTTAGAACGAACTCCTGCTGCTTTATACCTGACCTTTTTTGTCGTCTTTGCCTCTTGGCATAAGAAGACTCAAAACAATTGCTATGTGCGCATGTGTGTGTACTCACTTCGATATCAGCCTTTGTGGCAATTGTCGTTTGTGTTGTTTTATCAGAGCCTTATGTTTGTTGTAGCTGTTGCACAGGCATCGAAGGATAAAAAAAGGTTCATCCATAGCCGCAGACAATACCGAATATCCATAAGATGTTACATTCATAGTTTAGAATTTATGACAATAGTACAACTTAATTTACAACATTTCATAAAAAAACTACCAGCCACTACATCGATGCGACGACCGGCCAGCGAGTGATCGAGGGAAACCCATTTGTGTCTTGTCAATATCGCTGTGAGCCAACTCTGTGTGTCTGTCCGTCCGTCAGCCTATGGCTGCGTTAAGGTACGGGTTCCCCTGGCGAGCTAGCTAACAAAGGCACAGATGTAGTTTAGGCATCGAAAATAGGCACACGATCGACAGAAGTGTTTAAATGGTTTAGACGGACTATTTTTCGTTGATATCTTATGAATCCGTGACAAAGGGGGGAACATTGTTAAGAGTAGGGTGATCAGGTTGGTTTGTTAAACCCGAGATATCGGAGTGTTAGTTTTTGAATGCTGGTGCGTTTCTTTCAATTCACACAAGTCAAATATGAATAGATTGGGCCATGTACAAATCGTCATATAGGTCAGTATATATGTGTATGTAAATTGCATATGCAAATCTATATGTCATTTTTGTAGGATGTAATTTTTATACCCTTCACAGAAGAGTGGATAGTATACTAAATTTATTATTCCCCTCCAACACCACGAACTATTAATCGGCGGCCCTATAAAGTATATATACGAGTATTATTGATCGTGGTAAAATTCTAAGGCGATCTAGCCATGTCTAACCGTCCGTCCAGGTGTCTGTTGGAGTCAACCTAGGATCCTGAAGTTTGGAAAGATAATTGCTTAAAGCTGTTTGGGATTGTAAATGGGATAAATCTGCTTAGTGGGAAAGAAGTTTCACTTTATGGGATTAAAGGTACCTCGGTATAAAAGTACACTTTTGAGAGTATTTGCTTAATAAATCATATTTTATGTGGATGAACAATGGTTTAAAATGAGGCAGTTACCGTTAGTTGAGACACACTTAAAATCTTAAAATGGCCACTGTTGGCTCATGTGGCCCAAAAAACGCCCAGCATGGTCAAAACGGGATATCAATGGTCAATATGTACGACTTTTGCTGCGAATCTAAATGTAGAGTAATTTTGATGTGTTGGTCAATATTTAGGATGGACGCGTAGGGACGGTGAAGGCTATATAAAGCTCGGATTGGCCGAACTTAACGACCTCTTAACTTGTTGATACTAAAATTGTAATAAATTGCATGAGGTCAAATTTAAGGTATTATATAAGTAAGCATCTTTTATGTAATAACTTACACTGCTGAAATTGGACCATATGAGTATTTCCTATGGCCTCTCTACAAGGGGGTCTCCTGATTTGAAATCCACCTTCTCTCTTGTTATGAAAAGCCAAGTGAATGATGTGCGACCAATAACCCCTGCTAGTAGCAGTTATTGTTTCATGTATTTTATTTAAACTCTATTAGACATTATCTAAATTCTTTACCAATAAAATCTGGAATCATTTAAGATTTCATAATATGGTTATGGACATACGAGTAAAACTATTTTTGAGGAAATCATGCTATGGTTCGAGACACCATATTAGGGTTGTGCTCAGCATACTATTGCTGTGCCAAGTCGCAGTGTGTTGTTTAGTGTACAAGGCTATAATACTAGTCAACTCCGGTGAAGAACATTAAACAATTTTTCAACGACAGGTATTGCGCAACAAATACCGGCGACTATACAAGCAAGAGAATAATCTCTAAGCAATGTAAAAACCTAAATAATTGGTCATGCATTGTTCCTGAAATGTACAGCGCAATAGCGTTCATTACTTATAACATCGTGCTGGTGTTGTTTGTTTCGCATTATATAGTAGAGGGGACTGTTTTCTTATATAATATTGATTTGTGATTTGTAAACGGATATTGCACCGTTTTTGGGAGATGGACGACATTTCGACCAAAGCGTGTTTTACATTTCCTATCGAAATGTAGTCCTCTCGGTCAACGTTTAAATATAGACCCCATACAAGGGTTCTTTCCGATCCGACTTAACAACCATTCTACATTTAGAGGCATTTACTAGATATAATTGTAAAACATTCCAAAGCCGCGATTTTGTTTCTAACTATGGCCATCTGCTAGAAAAAAACTTTATCTTAGAAAAGATGTTCATTCTGTATACTTTGTTAGATGGAATACTCAGCTGCGAGAAATTCTAGTGGAATATCATTGCTTGGGATCTGCTGAAGAATCTGCGCAATTATCTGCCTGCCTCCACATACATTTCTCTTTGAAAAGTATTAAGGTTCAATTGAACGAAATTTTAATAGAAATCCCACCAAGCATTTCGACCATATTTTCAAAATAAATCCATATCTATATACTTAGTGAAATCGGCTTTAATTTGAGTTCCCATATGCTAATACTCGTACTTACCGGTGTTCTCTTTATTTGCCTTTAAGGCTGTAAATCTGATAATTTTTTCAGTCCCTTAAAGGGAAATTATTTCCTCCTGAAAAAAAAACTAGAATGTTATCGATCGCAAGTGGAAAACATACTTTAAGAAATCGAGTAGGTAATATAGCCACATCAAGCGGAAAGTATCTACTAATTAAAGGCATGTACTTGTGCCGAATCATCACTAGTTGTTCGTTGCAAAGGGAGTTTGACACATATGTCTCATTTTGAACACCCAGAGGCATACTTTTTTTCTACGCTCACTGTAGCATACATACTCGTACATATGAATATGTATGAACACTGCTCTGGCATGACTAGCACTTTCTTTTCTGGTGAGCGAGCATCGATGCCCATGTGCATCGACGTCGACAGGGCGCACAGAAAAGGAAGTTCTTTTTACATCGATGGAGACAAAAACGTTTTGATTTATGACTAATCGTTGTTAAGTTTGCAGTCGTTCTTTAAATGATGTCGTTTATCTTAACATTGGACCCACTTTTTTTCTCGCATAAATGTCTGTTCGGTTCGGTTCTGTTTTGTTCTTTCTGGGGTTTTGTTGAGTTTGGTTTTATTGTTGTTGCCTGGTCAGAATCGAACATGAATTGATTAAATGCCCCGATACGAGGAGAAATGAAAATTCATTTCTATTCTTTCTCTGGTGCAGTCAGTCTCACGTCAAAGACGAACGGGCCGAACCGTAGGGGCTGCGAGGAGAACTAAAAAAACAAGCAGGCATACCCACACACATACAAACATACGTGTAATCATTTCACAAAATAACAACTGCATTTAGGGATAGATCGATTGGATTTCTCCGTTTCTTTTATTCTGTAATTAAACAAAATTACCCCGACGAAATTCCCTTTTCTGCCAAGTTCATTTTTTTGATACCCTATCATGGCTTCCGTAAGAAGGGCACCGCGACACAATCACAGTGCGCGTCAGTGGAAAAATACTTCTCACAGTGTTACGCAATTGGCAATTGAACACAAAAGAAAATGGATTTTCTATGGATCTATTGTTTGGCTTTTCGTGCATTTGTGACACCCAATCCGATTCTACATAACAATCGCATCTCGGAGAATTAAATTATTGAATATTACACATGAGAATAAAAAATTCCTACATATGAACACCCTTTTTTTTTTGGCTTGTTTGAGCTTCTATCGTTCGCTGGAATCACTGTACTACTACGAGTATTATTATATTCTTATATTACCCCGCTCGTTCACTGATCTGAACATTCACACTAAGTATGCCATTGCAGTTAATAAGCGGGGCTGAGTTTTTGAAAAGTACTGAAGCAACCACATCTTTATGATATGTAAAGTAGCCGGCCTCCCATCGTGACACATCATCATCTTTTACTGCTCATCGCAACTTTAGTATGATTTTAGTACTAAAGGGTGTACCAGAAAGAATGCATCTTTTATTTAAAGTTGTGACATTTTCATTGGACTGTAAAGAATACATGTTCGGATAAGGCAGGGATTAAAATATCCGTCAAATGGTCCCACGGCCCCAATGACAGACCTCACTCTTTTTAGGAAATATTCCATGACTTTTGTACAGAGATGTGGCTGTAGCTGAGCGATGTTCTGATGTATGTATGTATACTGGTCACCAAGTTCATGCGATTGACTGTCGTGTGATTTCTTTATTTGGGGGTTTGTGAAGTATCGGAAAATTGCAAAGGATATAAAATATAACGGATATTTTACTCCATACCTTATCAGGACATGTCTTCAATCACAACTACACTGCCCGACAACCGATTAGCACACTCTCTAACCTATCAGTTTAAAGGCAAATAACTCCCTACTCTGAATATGTTTCATACTCATTATTTTTTTTTCTTTTATTCTTCATCATGTTCACTCATTCTAAGAATAACTGTGAGCTCTGGAAGTGTGCCGTTATTTTGGCATGCTTTTTTCTTTGAAGTGTGACCAAAAATGCATGAATTTTTTTGGGACAGCCGATAAGCACATTTTCGCTTTCGTGTCAGTTTTTGCGCGTAAGCTGTCTTGTTTGGGTGTTTAAGTTTATTGTTTATTTATTGGGACCAATTACACAGGGCAACAGTGATTCTGCGGTGCGGTGTTGTAAGGAAATTTGGTGGATATGTTGATGAAGATCTAAGGCTATAATTTACTTTTTTTAAATTGACTCTGGTTCTCGAGATAAACCGTTATTTTAAAAATGAAGGAGGTTTGACCACATATTTTAGCATAACTAAGGAATAGTTTTCCGATTTGGTTAAGTAAAAAATTAAAAATCCGCAGCTAAATTACCTTCAGGTTACACCTATAATGTTTTTTGATATAGTCAATAGTTTCGAAAATATTGAGAAACTTTTTCAAAAAAAATTTTTTTTCATGCAAAATTGAAAACTTTTTTCTATTTGTTAAATGCATATAAAATCAAAAAAGTCACAAATGCCAATTTTTGATCTTTAATTATAAACATAGATATGTTACAAATAAAAGTAGCCATATTTCAATAAAATCGATTAACAAGTTTTGGATTAATTCACAATTTAGTGATGGTATCTCATTGTGATAAATTTTTGAAATGAACATTAATAACAGAAATATTCCATAGCTATAAAAAACACGACACATAATTATAACAACTTAAGTAGGCCGAAAAGACGATATGTGACAGACAAGTGAATAAATACGTACATATGTCAAAAAAAATCTAAGACCTCGTTAATCGTTGTGTTGAAAGTGAAAAGGTGAAATAATAAAGTTTCTCAATTTATAAGGCATTGCTTATGATGAACTCTTCACGTAAATCTTGTGCTAATAACCCTGACCATTTCTGCTACATATGTGGTAAATATAGTGCAGAAAAGCAACTAAATAATATTAATGCTTTTGTAAAACAAGCTTATAAGGCTTATTTTGGACAACAACTTGGACAACAAGACAAATGTTGGGTCCCACATAAAGTTTGTAAAACTTGTGTCGAGTCTCTTCGATATTGGAGCAAAGGAGAACGCAAAGGGCTTCCGTTTGGAATACCGATGACGTGGGCAGAGCCAAGAAGCCACCTTGATGATTGTTACTTTTGCGCTGTAAATGTAAAAGGCATGAACCGATATAAACGTTCCATCCGTTAAGCCACCAACGCTGCATAGTGAAAATTTACCAATACCGGTATTTACTTCATTATCATCCAAATATTCTAATGATGTTGAAATGTTAGATAGTCAGAATGAGAACAGCAGTGAGAATGAGTACGAAGAATGCAGTTCTACTTATCAAGGATTTTCTCAAGGTGAGCAGAATGACTTAATTCGAGATTTAAATTTATCGAAAAAATCAGCTGAACTTTTTGCATCAAGACTAAAAGAAAAACGTTGCATTCAGCCTGGCGTAAGAATAACTACTTACCGAAACAGAGAGCGAGACATTCTTCCATTCTTTACCGAAGCGAATGATGTTGTATATTGTAATGATATTTCTGGGCTTTTGAATTTAATTGGCCTTCCAATATACCAACCAAAAGACTGGAGACTTTTTATAGACAGCTCAAAAAAAAGTTTGAAGTGTGTGTTACTACATAATGGAAATAAAGTGGTCAGAAGGTCATTCGACTAAACTTAAAGAAGACTATGAAAACGTCAAGCTGGTGTTAGAGAAGATTTCATATTATCAACACAAGTGGTCCGTCTGTGTAGATTTAAAGATGGTAAACTTTTTATTGGGCCAGCAAAGTGGATACACTAAATATCCCTGTTTTCTATGTCTATGGGACAGTCGTGCAAAAAATGAACACTGGAGCAGGACAGACTGGCCGTCAAGACTGAACATGACTGTAGGAAAAGATAACATCGTTCATGAACCTTTGATAAGTCGAGAAAAAATCATTCTTCCACCACTCCACATTAAACTTGGCCTTATGAAACAGTTTGTAAGAGCACTCGATACGAATGGCGATTACTTTAAATATATTTGTCAAACATTTCCTGGTCTTAGTACAGAAAAGTTAAAAGCAGTTGTTTTTGACGGGCCACAAATCCGTACTCTTATAAACAACGATGATTTCACAAATCACATGACTCAGATGGAAGTGGAAGCATGGATAAGCTTTGTATCAGTTGTCAACAATTTTTTGGGGAATAACAAAGCTAAGAACTATGCAGAAATTGTTAGCAAAATGCTCCAGAATTTCCAAAAACTAGGAGCTAATATGAGTATAAAAGTGCATTATCTGCACAGTCATTTGGATAAATTTCCTGACAACCTCGGAATCGTTCCCCTAGTGAAGAACAAGGGGAACGATTCCACCAGGACATCAAGATCATGGAGGAAAGATACCAAGGACGGTGGGATAGCCATATGATGGCAGACTACTGTTGGAACCTACAACGGGACTGTCCCAACAAAAAGTACCAAAGAAAATCCCATACAAAACGGTTTTCTTAACTCGTGTTTCTTATAATTATGGAATATTTCTGTTATTAATGTTCATTTAAAAAATTTATCACAATGAGATACCATCACTAAATTGTGAATTAAGTCGAAGCTTGTTAATCGATTTTATTGGAATATGGCTACTTTTTTTTGTAACATATCTATGTTTATAATTAAAGATCAAAAATTGGCATTTGTGACTTTTTTGATTTTATATGCATTTAACAAATAGAAAAAAGTTTTCAATTTTCCATGAAAAAAATTTTTTTTCGGAAGAAGTTTTTAAATATTTTCGAAATTATTGACTTTATCAAAAAACTTTGTAGGGGTAACTTGAATGTAATTTAGTTGCGGATTTTTAAATTTTTTTCTTAACCAAATCGGAAAAACTGTTCCTGAGTTATGCTAAAATATACGGTGAAACCTCCTTCATTTTTAAAACAGCGGTTCATCTCGAGAACCAGAGTTAATTCAAAAAAAGTGAATTATAGGATAAGAATATCACTATCTCATACAACTAAATTGACTCCAAAAAGTTGAACCGCAGAAAATAATCGAAATTTTGTCACCCTGTGTTATCAATCAAATAAAGTAATAATGGGAAAAGGAAAACCGTTGGATGAGTCTGAAAAAGGCAAAATAAAGGCTTACAGGGAGTGCGGCCACTCGATTCTTCAAATATCGAAAAATATTAAACGCAGCCGTAAAGTTATTACCTCATATTTAAACAATGAGGATACCTATGGGAAAACATGAAAGGTCGGCCCTCATCAGTAATAACAGCAGCTGACAAGCGATTCATATTAAGGCACGCATCTAATTCTCATGACTCAGCCGCCAAAATAAAAGAAAAAACTGGTGTTAATGCGTGCGTTCGGACTGTGCAAAGAGTTATTTCGAATGCTAAACATATAAAGCGTCTAAAATTAAAAAAAAAACACCTTTAAACCAACTTCGAAAGATGCAACGTCTCGATTTCTGTCGATCGAATATGACCTGGACCAAGGAGTGGGAGCGTGTAGTCTTTTCGGATGAAAAAAAAATTCAATTTGGAGGGTCCTGATGGCTATGCCTACTACTTCCATGATCTCAGAAAGGAAGAACATACTTTAGATCGATTGCACAGCTGTGCGGGTAGTGTCATGGTGTGGGGAGCTATTACTTACTTTGGCACTATAGAACTGCAGTTTCTAACCAGCCGTATGAATGCCATTGCGTACAAAAGTGTACTGAATACGGCTTTTCCTGCAATCAAGCATATTTTCGGACCCTTGAAATGGAAGTTCCAGCAGGACAACGTACCTATCCACACAGCCAGGATTGTAAAGTCCTGGATTGAGGATTGAATTACTAACTTGGCCGCCATACTCGCCCGACCTAAACATTATAGAAAATGTTTGGGGATGGCTGGCACGGAAGGTGTACGAGTCCGGCAGGCAATATTCAACTGAAGCAGAACTCATTGAAGGAATAAAAAGGTCCTGGCAGGCTATTTCACTCAATTATTTAAAAAAATGATATGACTCCTTACCCAAGCGGATGTACGAAGTCATACTTAACCGTGGAGGCTCAACACATTATTAATTTTTTTACAAATAAGATCTAAAATATTGAAATTATTATTAAAAATAATTTGAATGAAGTTTGAACCCATTTTCTTTTGCTATTTTAAGTTTTCAAGTGACTGTGCTAATCAAAAGTCGCAAAAATAAAAGTGAATTTTGTATGTTAAGTTTGTTTAAATTAATTTGAAATGTTATTAATAAAGTTAATATCCTATCTACAATTTACTTTCGTGTGAAATTTTATATTCTTTTAATTGGAAAAAAAAATTCATCTTAAAAACTTTATTCGTTTTCCTGATATTAAGCTCCTAAGACGGGGAGCATAGGGTGTGCTAATCGGTTGTCGGGCAGTGTATCTCTATAAAATACGTGTTTTTATTTAAAAATAAAAATGTGCTTTGTTACTGAGACAACTATTATTTTTAGACATTGCTGGCGTTAGTTAAAGGATTTATGACGCCCTGTGCGAATTAAATCATATTTTTGGCACCGACCAAAAGAAGATATAAATGTAAAAGGAGGAGTACTGCTGATACGTAATGTGCCTCCATCAGTTAGTTTGCACTGTCTAGAAGATTGTACACAGCCATAGTGATTGGAAACTCAGCGTACTATATTGAATTCACAAAGGGGAGACAAGAGGATTTGCGCCAACTACCACAGAACATATCTCCTATCTATTGCCTTGAAGAACCATCGATTATAATAAATCCCAAACTCACCAACCTGATCCAACCGTATCAGAGCGCTAAATTCTGGAGACCCACGTGTAGCAAATCAATATTTACCACCTCTTTATCGAATACTCGTATAAGGCAATATTCGAAACTCCGATAAGAGTTAAATTAATTGAAACTATGTCTGCGTCTAAGACACCATCAAAACTTGTACGCCTCTGTAAAATGGCATACAGTGACAACAAATCCTCAGTTAAAATTGGAAGTGGCCTCCCAGAACTACTCACAACGACAAGAGGTCGCAGGCAGTTTATCGTGGAACTTATTCTACATCTTAATAGAGAAAGCCTGGAAAATGCAATGGTTAATAACTGGTCAAAATTAACACCAACACGCCTCATCCCTTACGAGTATGAATACGACATAAAATTAAATTAGAGTCGTCTAAAAAGGGTCTAATGGTAAGAGTCCAAAATTATGCTGGCAACTAGATAGGAGCCGCGACGAATGAATCAGAAATTTGATCATTTCTGCCGGTAGTAGACCTTTGACAATTAGACTTTTGGTGAAAAAATTATAGGTCTTGACGTCTACTGTGTTCTGAATTAACTGAATAGTCGACATTGATCTCGACTTTGTTTGCCAAATGGGCAAGAAACATTATTTCAATATCAGAGTGCTTCAAACGCTGTCCAGGAAGTAAAGGGGGCATTGATAGATTTAAAATTTTCCGTTGTTAAGTCAATCTAACATTATTATTCATAACCATTCATTTACCACTATCATTGCCAGAAGCGCACTATCATTGCCAGAAGCGTACTGATTTGAGTAAAATCTCGTAAAGAGCGCGAATACCACTTCAGTCTTTCGTGTGTTCTAAGATGATATGAAACACTAGGGGAATACGTATTATCGTTTTCAATCTATCTCGATTTCTCTTGATATAGTCCGCAATGACTATTTCCTATTTTCAAACCTATTTATTGCCCTCAAAAAATCCAATTTTTGGAAGGGATACAAAAATTGAACCCACGTTGGACTATTAAGCTAAAAATAGATTATGTCGAAAAAAAAAAAAAAAAAAAAAAAAAATATATATATATATATATATATATATATATATATATATATATATATATATATATATATATATATATATATATATATATTATATATTTTTTTTTTTGATCGTCATAACATTCTAAGACGATCTGGGCAAGGCCGTCTGCTGAAAATGTGTTAAATATAGTTCCCATTTAAGTAACTAAAAATAGTTCAAGTTTTTATGATCATTACGACCTGGGACTCTAGGGTTCCAAAACCGTCCCTCATGTTCGGGGACATATGGATATACAGAAGTGGCGAAATCTTCTCTCCAATCCAAATATGTTCCTTTATTTAATGAACATATTTTTGGGCCTCTTGGGCTTATTTGGTATTCGAACCATATAAGTCCAAAGGCTTTTTGGATTCCTATAGGAACATCGAGCTTCAGCATATGGGTATTAAAGAGCAACACAACGTATATTCAATAATCCGACAGTAACATTTTTCCTCATTTCCATAATATTTGAGGCCTTGGTCCATAGGTCAAAGGTCCCAAGAATTTCGAAAATAAGGTCTTTCGAACATCGACATTTGGGTTCTCAGAAACAGTGGAAATAACTCACTTATCTCAATATTCATTAGCTTTTTTAAACGGATTTAACTATTCATCCCTCGGTCCTGGTTTTTATACTAAAAGTCGATTAAATCCACTTTCAATTTAAGAGTGTCGTAAAATCGACTTTCTGTAATTTTGAAAATCTTCAAAAGTTGAGTTATAAGTGTCAGCCGGTACTGCACACAGGGAAAAATCAGTTGGTCCGAAATACAAAAAATGCGGTTGCATGTTCGTCGCAACCATAGTATTGTTTTTTGAATTTCATTTCGACAACAGTATGATTACGGCAATACTTATATTGTTGAAATCTTACAATAGTATTATTGCCAAATTTAGAAATGAAAATATGGTTGTAGCAACCATGTAAACATGCATGGTGCAAAAAAAGTATTGGTGTATAAAATTTACCTTAACAATAATATGATTACGTCAATCATACCGTATGGTTGCGAATATGAACATAACAAAACAGTTTTTATAGAGCAAACATGTATGTGTGTGCGTATGTTTTTTTTATTGATATACCAAAACTAAAACACATACACACCATACAGTGCATGGTTGTTGTCCATTATAAAAAACAACAATCGGAAGGTAGTTCGAGCGATTTTTATTGTGTTTACTATGTTCGGTGAAATACTCTACTACCGACTGATTCTCGTTTAAGTGTATAGGTATAGCCTTTGATCATGGTTTAATTACATTCGTTACTTGAGGTCTAAAGATGGTAAAGTAGCATTCACCCCTGCTGGCAACTAAAAGTATTTTCGTCTGGCGTTGGAATATATATCTTTGTTTTTTGAATGGAATGTTTAACAAAAACATGGCCTCAAATCTTGGTGTGAACTAATAGTAATGCAATTTAATATAACTTAATTAAAAAAAAAATCTGTATTTTGAAATAACAACATTACTCAATCCTAATAATTAATTTTGGGAATCCATAGTATGGTTGAGTGTGAATCATACTATCGTTGTCGGGATTATAGTATGGTTGCGTGTGAATCATAATATGGTTGTGAGCATCATACTATGGTTGTATGAGAAACATACTTTGGTTGTCAGGATCATAATATGGTTGTGGAGATAATAGTATGGTTGAGTGTAAATCATACTATTGTTGTGAGCATCATAGTATGGTTGTGTAGATCATAGCATGGTTATGCGTAAAACATACTATTGTTGTGAGGATCATAATATTGTTGTGCCCCAATAATATACCCAACAATAGTATGATCCTCTTCGAATATTGTCAGCCCAACCAAACTTTTTTTCTGCGTATGTAATTTACATGTTACTTTGTTACCAATAATTGGTGGTGACAACAGATTCGTTCTTTGTAGTGACCAAACCCTGTTTAGTTCGCTGTTGTAACATAGTTTTGTTAATTCCAACATTAACATATTAACGCTATAATATTTTATTGGTTCTATTCACAACAAAATCTTTGTTTACGAATCTTGTGAACAAAAAAAAATGGTCAGACAGTTTATGTTTCTTGTGTATGAAGGTCAATGTTTCGAAACGTTTCTGCCAAATAAATAAATGAACTTGATCAGAATTTTGCCATAAAAACCCCTCCTTATTTCTCAAAACAACAACCAATATTTTTGGTGGCGACTTATTTTTTTTTTGAGTTACGGCCACCCATAGCTTGACAATTAATATTGTTATATATCATGGTAATGCTTATCAAAACATCTATTCAAGCAAGGTGGTAAAATATATTTTTTTAAAAAAGTAATTATAAACAACAATCTATAACAACAACCAATACATATACAAATTCGGTTTCAATAATCATCGTTATCTGTTATGATTACCAATACTTGGAATAACCATGGAATACAAGGATAGTAAGTGCAACCACCAACATTCGGATGGCAAAAAATTCGGTTGTGGCAACTAATCAGTTCTCTATGTGTGCTAATATACGTACCTGTTGGTTGTCAGTTGATCCCACAGCAGTACGAAAACAGTTTTCAATGTTCCAACTGCAATTGGGTGAAAGCATTGGCCGGGTCTCCGCTTCTAAGACAAATAGCGAATCTGCTGCGATATTTGTCATTCACCATACAGCACGCCGAACATCGTTAATTTTTGTTTCGAATTTTTCATTTGATTAAACCCATACATAGAAGATCACACACACATATTCGTATGCATGTGCTCAACATGAAAAATTTGTACTGGGATGGATGTTAGCCAGCGTTCGGTGTTCCCTTGTGAGGGAGAGAGTGTGTAAAATTTAAATTGGTTCATATTTCAGCTGATGTGTTGACATTTATCATTCTTCAATTGGTTAGTTTGTTTACAAACGCCGGCTGTCCGTCCGTCAGGCGGTCTCTCGCGATCTGCCCTGTGTGTGTTTGTACATAAAACATAAACGAAATAAAAATTAATGTAAACTTCTGGGAGCTCGTTTAGAGTCCAATCGTAAATTCAAATTCATTTAACGGTGTCGCATTACAGCGAACAATTTATGGGTGTTACAGGCGGTGAATGTGTGCGAGAAACTGAGAGAGAAAGGGAGTGGGAGAGAGTTGGTATGGGAACAAATAAATGTGGCTGTGGAAGGGTATTTCGTGTTTTCCAGATACAGACAACATGCCATGAAATATGGCAGCGTAACTCGAAACTGCGGGGTGCATGCAACAAATCGTTGTCGACAATTTACTCTTCACTCACTCAGCACTCACTCAGGTTGACGCCACAGCCACTTGACTCAAATGCAAGCCATGAATGAATGAATGAATGCATGCCCCTCTGCCCGTTGGATGTTTGGCTGGATATTTCGACTAACTGCTCGTACAATCGAACAGACACACTCATCTGCATGATGAGCATACGGATATAGTTTAGGTTTCAGTTTACGACTAGCACTCCTTCGCATGTTGCATGTACGGGTATGTCGTGTGTAACCTGAGGCACATGTTTTATGTTGCACTCACATGTCGTATGTAAGGGATACACCTCCATACATACATAGTTACTGTGTGTACGTATTCGTGTGTATTTCATGAAACGTTTTGTCCATTACGAAACGTTGTTTGTGTCTGTTTAGACAGACATACCTTTTCTGGCATCTCCTTGACCTTTGGGGGGTGTAAACAAACGATTTGGCTCCATTTAAATACTCATAAATTATTATGAGCGGGAATGTTGAAAACGAAGCCACTACTTGAAGTCGCAGTGATCCGCGTCTGGCGATAATCGATCACAGTTCATGTTCTCCGTGTGTAACTAACTGATGACTCCGAACTCTTCAATTGGCATGGGAACGTCCATGCCTCATTTGCGTGAAGTAGTGAACGAGTTTACTTCAATTGTCAGGTCTAACTTGTCTTGTTGTTAAAGTGAATATTTATTAACCCATATATAAAAGTATATTGTATATAAATATACACTAGGTACTAATAATGCGTATTATAAGTATAAGGTAAGATCTGAAAGGATCTACCCACACGCACATTATTATGTGAACAGTACACTATTTAAGCCGCTTGCGAATAGTTTTCGCTTAGTACACTTTTTAACCAAATGCCACATTTTGCACACTATTTTCATTAATATATTCACTTGTTTTTACTATTCATGTAGTGTTTATGGTCATTCTTGGCGACTCATTTTACTTTGAAATATAACATGACCACGGCGAAAAGAAGACGACCTGGTCATTTCGTCGGTTGCTCTAGTGCAGTGATGCCCACACACATTTTATCACATATTGCGCTTATGTATGTGTATCAGTATAAAACGAAGGCCAAATGCTGGTCGGCAACTGATTGACTTTCAATGAAAAAATTTTGACAGAGCAAGAACCGAACGCCCTCGATATAAAATAGAGGAATTTTTCACTATATGTGTGCCGTCAGCGCTGAAACAGCATTTTGGCTGTCCACCTCGCGTGTTAAGCTATTTGCAGACGATTTTTTGTCTTGCAACGCTGTCAGATTGACAGTTCTGGCAATGTGTAACAACGCAACTGGTAATTGTTGTCATACACCAAACTGACAACCTTGTGAACTGACCATTTCTGTTGGCAGATACATTTATTGTCTGCACGCAGAGAAAATATATGGTTACTATATGGTCACCGCAACAATAATATGTTCTCTACAATAAAAGCATGTTCGTCGCAACCATAGTATTGTTTTTTGAATTTCGTTTTGACAACAGAATGATTGCGGCAATATTAATATTGTTGAAATGTAACAATAGTATTATTGCCAAATTTAGAAATGAAAATATGGTTGTAACAACCATATAAACATGGTTGGTGCAACAAAAGTATTGTTGTTTAAAGTTTACGTCAACAATAATTTTATTACGGCAATCATACAATATGGTTGCGACTAAGAACATAACAAAACCAGTATTATAGAGCATACATTTTTTGTGTGCGTATGTTTTTTTGATATTTAAAAAAAACACATACACACGATACAGCGCATGTTTGTTGTCCATTATAAAAAAACAACAACAATCGGAAGGTAGTTCGAGGGATTTTTATTCTGTTTACTTTGTTCGGTGAAATACTCTACTACCGAGTGGTTCTCGTATATTTTAAATCTGACTGTACTTAAGTATATAGCTATTGATATGGTTTAATCACATTGGTTACTTGGGGTCTACGGATAGAGAAGTAGCATCTATCCAACTAAAAGTTTTTTCGACTGCAACTAAAAGTATTTTCGACTGCAGTTAAAATACGCGAATATATTTTTGTTTCTTGAACAAAATATTTAATAAAAACAAGGCCTCAAATCTGGAAATTTAAAATAACTTGCTTGATCAAAATCTCTATTTTTGAATAACAACATAACCCAATCCTAATAAATAATTTTGGGGATCATAGTATGGTTGAGTAAATCATACTATGGTTGTAGGTATAATAGCATGGTTGCGTGTAAATCATACTATGGTTGTGAGGATCATACTATGGTTGTATAAGAAACATTCTATGGTTGTGAGGATCATAATATGGTTGTAGATATCATAGTGTGGTTAAGTGTGAATCATACTATGATTGTGGGGATCATAGTATGGTTGTATGAGAAACATACTATAGTTGTGAGGATCATTGTGAGGATAATAGTATGGTTATGTGTGAATCATACTATTGTTGTGAGGATCATAATATTGTTGTGCCACAACCATATATGCAACAATAGTATGATCCTCTTCGAATATTGTCACCCCAACCATACTTTTTTTCTGCGTGTGGCAATGAAATTGTAAGGTTCTCTTACAATCGTCGGAACTGACAATCTTCTTTTGCTAAAAATGTTTCATTGTAAGGCTAACAACATTGTATGATCTGCAATCCATCTGTTCATAGCTTTATGCATACATATTCAGTTTGTGGGCATCACTGCTCTAGTGCAAAGAAGCACAAGCCCATACTGGCACATTTCTTCTATTTATGAGTAAAATACAATGAGAGATTTGTTTTTTCTTTGCAAAAGAAAAGCAATCGTCCATGCTTGATCAAACATCGGAAACATTCTAAGTATACTTAGTAAGATTGAGAGCATAAAGAGTTAATCGTAAACAAAACAAACACATCGTATTTTCATCGTGTCACTCGTGCACAGTGTCGCTGGACAATAATTTCCCAGACCAAAATATAGGGTGATCCATCTAGAAGTATTTTTTCAGAACAAAATAAAAATTCAAATCAAGTGTGGATTCTTTAGTGGTAATTTGAAAGGACATTTCATGAGATTTGTTTTTTGAATATAATTTTCTTTAAATGTTGGCCGCAACTATGCCTCAGGGTTTTCATTCTGAAGGTCCAATTTTGGATGACTCGTTCGAGCATTTCGACCGGTGTGGCTTAAATGACACGCGTAATGTTGGCTTCCAAAACCTGAATTGTAGCTGGTTTGTCAGCATAGACTTGGACATTACGTAACCCCAAAGAAAAATGTCCAAAGGTGTGATATCATTCGATCTAGGCGGCCAACTCACCTGTCCAAAAACGTAAAATTAGCTGTTTTTCGAAATGATCTTTCAATAGATCCATTGTTTGAACAGCTGTATGGCAAGTGGCACCGTCCTGTTGAAAACCAAGATTACGGGCTTCAATTTCAGATAACAAAAAGTCCGATACCATGGCGCGATAGCTAGCACCATTCACGGTTACGTTCCGGCCATCATCATTTTTGAAAAAATATGCACCGATAATTCCACCAGCTTATAAACTGCACCAAACCGTGGTTTTCTCTGGGTAAATTGGCACCTATTGAACCTCTTCTTGTTGCTCTTCAGCCCAAATGCGGCAATTTTGTTTATTGACTTTGCCGTTGAGCCAGAAATGAGCCTCATCACTGAACAAAATTTTGGTCGAAAACAGCGGATCTTCCCATTTCTCAACGAAGGCTAATTTCCATAATACAGTTGCCAACATTTGAAGGTAATTATTTTTAAAAAATAAATGCCATAAAATGTCCTTTCGAATTACCAATAAAGATTCCTTCCACACATGATTTGAACTTTTATATTTTTTTGTTCTGAAAAAATACATCTAGATGGATCACCCTTTATTACCAAAAGCCGACCAAAACAGCACGAAATCGTCTGTTTGCGATTACAAAACCGTAATAGTTAAGCCATTTAATGACAAAAAGGGTCAATGTGGAACAGTCCAGAAGTATTAATCTTCAAGAAAATATTTAAAAAATAGTAAAATAACAAAATGGCAAAGTGACATTGATTTTCGTGGCTGCCCACTGATTTTATTGCGATTTCAGGTCCGTGGCAACCCTCTTCAGAAAGTTTCGCAGCAATTATTGTAAGAAAAACCGAGCTCTTTAAGACTAGACTCTCACCAAACTAACTACTAAAAAGGCGCCAACAAAAAAGCTTTTTCTAGAATCGAGACATGCTGAAAATCGGCACTTTTGTTAACAAATGATTTAACTATTGCGGTCTCACTATTTATTTATTTATTTATTTGTTGATTGACTTTGTTGTAATATTCGTACTCGTATATTTAGTCTTTTTATCGAGGCTTAACATAATAAACGGCAAAAATCAGACCAAGATCCGACCAAACTACAAATTTTTATTTTTTTCCGACCACATTTGGTCGAAGCCGACCAAAACGGCAACACAGCTCGTGCAAGCAAAGAATCTGATTGAACAAGTAGAGAAATCAGTAATTATTTCCAATGTTTATGCTGTATTGCTCAAACAGAGCGTCCTGTTCGTCTATAGTCCTGTTCGTCTATAGGAGATTTGCTTCGATGTCCATGTGAAGGAAACGCGCCATTTGTACTGGATCCGTCCAAAGACACCTGGGAGTCAGCTGAGTGGGCATGGTCGGACAATTGAAGAGGTGCAGCACGTCATATGGTCCTGATGGTATGCGTCCATTCGCACCCGGCTGCACCATCTAGATCTTAACTGAGCCAGAAACACGCGCGTCTGCGAGGTAGCGTCTTTTTCCTCTGGTGAAATCTCCGGGGGATGTTCCCTAGCACTACATTCACACAATAGTTGGAGTTCATCACACCTGCCTGGTAGTTTTGATAATCTTAAGTACCTCCGGACCTCTCTCTGTGAATCATGAAAATCGTACCTGATCTGCCTGTTCATGAGACGGTGGTAGGCATGAATACTGTGAAGACACCCAAGCATATACTGCTTAGACAAAAAGAAATTATGCCTGCAGTAAGGTCCTTCGTCACCTTATGTAGATGGTCCTCATATAACATAAGGAGACACCCTGTGACAACCGCACATCTACGGTCAATGCAATAAACAACAACGCTGTAGATGACATGCCTTTTCGACTCGGAGAGCGCGGATACGACGCAATACTCTTCTTATAGTAGCCTTATCGCTCTCTAGGTGCTCACTGTTCTGTCACCGGACAAAAGGCTGTCTGGTAGGGTGGAGTGAAATTCAAAAAAAAAAGTTAACCTCGGAAAGAGATGTAGTCTGGGGTCCTAAAGAGGGGAAAAATAAAGAAAAAAATTTAAAAAAATATTTAGGGGTCGCGCCACTCCCTCGAAATTTGCAAATTATCGCTATTTTGGCGTTGATTTTAGAAAAATCCTAAAAAGTTTTATGTCAATAAATGTTTGCAATAGCGTAAACAATGAAATAAGGGCATGAAAAAATTTAAAAAAAATTTTCTCATTGTTCAAAAATTTTAAAAAAGTAAAATAAGTCAAATCGTCCCTTCTTCAGAAAATTGACTGAACAATGAAATCGCCACCAAAGCTCCAAATATTAGTCGATTATCCTCATATTTGCCTCAAATACTTTTGTTTGGGCACTGAACAAGCTCAAACTTTTAAATTTCGAATAAGTTAAGTCGTTAATTTTTAGGATTTTTCTAAAATCAACGCCAAAATAGCGATAATTTCCAAATTTCTAGGGAGTGGCGCGACCCCTAAAAATTTTTTTAAATTTTTTTCTTTATTTTTCCCCTGTTTAGGACCCCAGACTACATCTCTTTCCGAGGTTAACTTTTTCAAATTATAAAAAAAGCATGTTTTCACTCCACCCTACTGTCTGGTCATCCTTTCTTCCAGGGTTTGAGCGCGATTTGACCGTTGTCTTCAATTAGCAATTCCGGAACTTAAGTTGCACTGCTTAAAGTGATCTAGCTTTATTCGCTTATATTTGTTGAGCAACCTACTGATCTCAGAGTTACGATCACTAATTCTAGGGTCAGCAGGGTTGGAGCGACGAATGTCATTACGCTCATCTGTGAGTCTTGATGCCTCTGTTGGGAGACATAATCATAAATGGAGTATTCGACCAACATAAATATGGTGAGGGCTGCTGCGTTGATGATAGATCTTTGCTTTCTGAATACCGGCATAAAATCTAGTAAAGCCATTTATTCCAAATAAAGGTTTGTCGGCTAAAGCAGCCAAAAACAGTTGGTTTAACCAGACATACATGGATACTGTGGAAACAGGGGACATCCCCTGAGCGTCAATGAAAAAAACTGCCGGTGGTATTCAGCTTAGTTTCCTGGTTCGCAGCGATCATGATGTTCCTCCGACCCATTAGTTATGTTTCCTCACTTATTTTGTTGCGTAGGTCATGGCTATTAAATTGCATACGTGATGCACTGTCAGGAGTAGCAACAACAATCTGTGGTGTTACTTAGATAGATGTTGTATATCTTGATGCTGTTGCGAGGAAGACTGCGGGGTAGTCCCATAGTAGGATAATGATGACGACGACGATGAAGGTGTAGACGGCGATGATGACAACTAATCCAGAGCTCCCACTGCGATGTTATTTTATACAGCACGAGGCAATAAAGTCCGTTTCGCTACACTCCCTGATGTGGTTTATATGAAGTGCACCCACTTCATGCAACGATTACTCCTTACAGAGGTAGCTCGATGTTGTATACGGCTCTGATAAACCGAGCAGATCGAAAGTCCGTGATTTTGTTTGATCCCTGCTTCGACCAGTAATATACGGAGCAGGCAATCCGGGAACTGCTGCTCCCACGACGAAAAAATAGACGGCCCCTGGCCGAACAGTGTTTTTTCGGACAATCCGGTACATAGAACCAGCAGTCGCGGAATTGAGGCACTCATCGCGCCTGCTGTACGCAAATTTGCGCATAAATTTAATGAGACTGTCATGCTAGATTTGGGCCAAAAGTGGCCTCCTTGAACTATGGGTATTTAAAAACAATACGATTTCGTAATGAATTTGAGGCCTTAACGCATGGGAGCACTCAGAAAAAGTAAAATTTTCTAAAGAATCTGAATATGTCACTAATTTCACGATTTGGCTGAATTGGGTGCCTTAGTCTGTGGGCGTTATATGTTCCCTGGGGTCCAAAAAACGTAATTTTCGGAGACATTTCGTATCCAAAAACAGTGAAATTTTCTAAAAAATCCAAATATGTCCTAGATAAAAGATTTGGGCCAACTTTGCGCACAAGGGTCCTAAAATAGGCTTCCTTAAACTATGGGCATTTGGGTATAAAAAGCATTAAAAGTTCATAACGGATCCAAATACCATATTCATTTAACGATTCGACTAATTGTAAGTCCTTGATCCTAGTACCGAAAAATAGGTCCTTTCAAACATAGACATTTACACAGGAAGAACAATATGTTTAAGGCGCGGCGAGGACACAAAAAAAGAATACATGTCGCACCGCTTCAACAAGAGTTTCAACTAAAAATTTTCATTTTTACAAGAAAACGACAGAGATTGATACGATCTTTCCACTCTAGAGTTCTCTTTCCCTCACACAAACGACAATTAGAACTTCATGTGATGGGGGAAATGAGAGACACGAAGGGGAATATGAGTGTTTTGTACAATGTGTTTTGTTAAGCAGGCGTTAGGGCTATCAAACTATCAATAGGTTGTTTTGGGCGTCAAAATATGCAATATCATTGTAATCCCAGCAAATATATGGTATACGACCATTTTCAAAGTAGAAGTTACTCATTATGCACTATTATTAATTTAAGCTCATTCGTATTTAATTTCTGACTTTTAGAGCGGGAGGACCATAACCCAGGAGGAACCTTTGAGTGGGACTCTATACAAATATGGACATAAACGCCATTCAAAACTATGAACCGATATCGTTCAATTTCATGGGCGTATTTGATTGTGACTTCTAAAATTAAAACAATGTCGAATTATGTAATTTTCTTTTCAAAAGTTTTAACTTTGTGTAAAGAAATGTTTTCTTTATGTATGACTGTAATCTTAGAAAATATATTAAAAACGGCATAGGGTGATCAATATAGAAACATTTTTCAAAATAAAAAAATGCAAAAAATCAAATCAAGTGCGAAGTTTTTATTATTCATTCGAAAGGACATTTTATGCCATATATTTTTTGAGTATAATTTCTTTCAAATGTTTGCTGCAACTACACCTCAGGGTGTCCAATCTAAGGGTTCAATTTTGGATGACTCGTTCGAGCATTTCGACCGGCATGGCGTTAATGACTCGCGTAATGTTGGCTTTCCAAACCTGAATCATAGCTGGTATGTCAGCATAGACATTGGACTTTACGTAGCCCCAAAGAAAAAAGTATAAAGGTGTGATATCACACGATCACCGGCACCGTCCTATTGAGCCCAAATGTCGTCAAGATTACGGGCTTAAATTTCGGGTAGCAATAAGTCGGACATCATGCTGCGACAGCAAGCATCTGTCACGGTTACGTTCCAGCCATCATCATTTTATAAAAACATGGACCGACGATTTCTTCATCCCATAAAACGCAATAAACCGTGGTTTCGTGGTGTAAGTCTTTCCAAACAACACTGAAATACTGAATAAAGTTTAACACGGAATCTGTGAAAAAAACCCAATTGATAAAAAAATACCTCTAGATTGATCAATCTATAAGTATATATGACTATATATACTATTAAGTTAAAACGCATAAAAGGGTTAAAAGTTTTGAGTCGGCGTAACTTTTGATGGGTCGGCCCTTGCAGTAATTGAAATATGTAAATTGGACCTCATAGGTTCATGTTTTAGAATTACCCCCACACAAAAATGAGTCCTGTCGCTCTGGAAGTCACAATCAAATATGTTGTTAAAATTGGCCCATATCGAATAATTTGAATAGCTTCCATGCCTATATGTGCATATAGTCCCACACAATGGTTCCTTCCAAGTTAGAGTTCTCCCTCTTTAAAAGTCCGAAATTAAATCAGAAGGAGCTCAAATTTACTATAGTGCATTACGAGCAACTTCTACCATATCGCACTAAAGATTAATCATAAAGATATGGTCTTATGATATAGTTTCCATACAAATTTTCTTTTCGATTTGAACTCCCTGCTGTAAAGGATACACTTTTATTCCGATCAAGCCCAAATAAAGAGTATCGCGTAAAGTGTGACCAGTGAAGTCTTAGTGAAGTTGGTCCAGATCGGCCTATGTATTCATATAACCCAAACATCATATGGCATGCCTGCTTTTGTTGTCATTAGTCCATACTTACTCAAACTGTAAAAAAAAGGCGCGGATTTTTCTAAATAACAGAGTGGTGTAGTTATCCCACAGTTGATCCTTTTACTTTAGCTTTCTTAACTTGTTTTTTATACTTTATTATTGAATTACTGCCTGTTTTTCTTCAGAACGGTCGATTTGGATAATAAAACAATCATTCATATTTATTTTTAACAACATATCCGATACTATCAATGTTTGTGAACGTTGCTACAAACATATAAAATGTTTGAGCATGTTCCAAATATTTCTTTGTTTCCCCATAATATGTTTGGGCAGTATGTAGAGAGGCCTACTTTTGCCTCCGAGTATACACAGAGGGTTGGGGGAAATATGCTTGCGTGCAAACATATATTTTTTTTAATATGTTTGCACATAAGTATAAGCGTGGTGTGTACAATGCTATATAGATATTGAAAAAAGCAAGCACGTACTGCTGGCTCTCTACACCGAGAAATAAATTTTGTTGCATCGCCTACATTTGCAGAAGTATTTCAATTTCGAACCTGAAGAACTCGAAAGCTCCCAGGCCCGTTATTAAACCTTCAGAACTACTTACATATGGTGCTGAGCCCATTGCTGAAGCTCTGATTTCTGTAATCAGAAATGTGTGGCACCAAGAGTTTATGCCGAACGGCTGGGCTGGAACAGGAGGGCGTAGTGTGGACAATGACGAAGAAGGCAATACAGTCACTGGAGAGGAATCACATTATTAAGTGCAGTCAACAAACTGTTTCGCCCCTGATTCTACAGAGAATATCTCCAGTAATATAAACCATCCTAAGCAATGGACAAGCAGGGTTCAGACCGGGGAGGCCATGAGTTGGCCATATTAACACCACTTGCATTATCAACGACCAGTCCATCGAATACAATAGCAGCCCTTACCTGCTTTATCGAAACCAGCACTTTGGGATGCTCTTTGGAAAATAATCCATCAATTCTAAAGTTATAAAACAACGCCGCATGGCACCCGATGGAACATGAGTGAGTTCTTTTTGGACAACGACTATGTTGTCGATGGCATTCGCCTTTGTGCGCACCTTTTTGATGATAAAGCGCAGAAACTAGGCGGCTTATCAGTCAATGCTAATAATGTCGGTCTCAAAATAAATGCAAAAACCCAAACTGATGCGGATTGGTACTATCAATACAACCCTCCAAGGACACTTAATAAAGGACGTATATTTCTTTTTACATCTCGGCAGCACAATTTGCAATGACGGAGGCTGTAGTGCCGACATCATCGACAAAATTATCAAAGCCCGGTCCGCATTCAATATAACTATCCCCACGAAGCTAAAAATCTTCAACTGTAGTGTCAAATCGGCACTGCTGTATGGTTACAGCATCATTGTACAATAAGTGTCCAAACCAAACCGTACCCATTTTCTAGCCGAACTGAGTATCCACCGAACAACTTTCCTGGTCGGCTAACTGCAAACCAATTGAATTCGAAGTCTGCAGGCGCAGATGGACTTGGATTGATCATTTCTTGCGAGGGACACTTGACGAAATTGCAAGACTTGCACTGGACTGGAACCCACAGGGCTATAGAATCATGGAAGACATCGTAATACATAAATACGTATGATGAAAGAAGATAGTAAATCGCGTAATATGCTGGAACCAAGTAAAAATCCTAACTAAAGATTGAGAGAGAATTTCTAGACGACCTTTGTTCAGCGTGAACTTTTTTTTGAATTGCTACCACCATTTTGTTTTTTTTTTGTAAATTTTAGAAGTAAAGCAAATAAACAATCCCCAACATAGATCAAGAAAGTTATTCAAGAAATTACATTGCATTAATTCCAGCTTATTCGACAATTCGTTGCAGATTGTCATGTTGAGATAACCAACCATTTCACACCTTTCCATCCGAAATTACATTGCACATTGCATGGTCTGCAACAGAATAGACTGATTAACAGCTCCATTTTGCTTGCAGCGATGTACAAGCGAAGACACACCCGGGTGCATCTTAATCTATTTTGACATAATGGCTTAGGTCCATTGTAGCAGCAATTAAGACCGTTTGCTATCAATGACAACAATTCGCATGTAAATGAAGGTATTCTGTGTTCGTATTTACTTACAAGATGCAAAGGAATACAAATATGAAGACCTTTGTTTCAACAGAAGTGTCAGATCTGTCACAAACTGCCACACATTTCACGTTGTCCATGAGCAGATTTAGAGCAAACTGAGAAAAGGGACAAACAGAAAGGACTACTATACACGGATTATCCGTACAGCCCAACAGTGCGCCAAACAATGGCCAAAATGTTGTCATTTTCTTTGTGAATTAAGATTATTTTGACGCCTGTTTTTCGCCAGAACTGTTCGTCTACCTGCGACGAAGTCCTTTGTTGGACATTGCCGTCCTCCGGCAGATCCTTTGCTCTGAAAGGAAAGAGTACAACTGCATTGTGAAATATAGAGATCAGGATGCAGATGGTCTTTTTTTGGGATGGCTCAATTCATACTTGTAGTTTTTGACAGTTTTGGAAAGGGGAGGTTGGTTTAGATATCACTTACATTGCGTGTAATGCCACCGAATACATGAAATGTAATCTCCCTCTCCCTTTTAACCACCCTACCCGATCAGGAGTGCCCTGTTGCATGTGTCTCTCATCATTGTTGTTCTGCCTTGTTCTTCCCATTGTTTTTGAGCGCATGGGAAAACGTAATTGAATTTCATTTCACTTTTTGGTTGGGCCAGAACCATGCTCTTGAGCATTTCTTAATTGTTGCTGGGGAGACGAGGAACTCGGAAAACTTGTATTTAACCGTCCCTTGCAATCCCTCTCGGTGCACGCACATATCAAATTTCTTTTAAAAGAGGCTCGATGCTATTTGATAAACGACGAGTTATTTATTAATGGTATTTACACCTGGGGAACATTTTCATGTGAATGTTCATTCACTCGCTTTCGCCAGCCGTTCGTTTTGGAGGCGCAATTTATTACATCAATTTTTCAAAACCCACGGTTTTCTAATGAATCTGTAAATGATATCGATGGGTAAATACGAAATTCAATTTGTTGTCGAGTATTAAATGTACCCGACGGACGACGATAGCCTCAGGGAAATCTTCAACGATGCTAACGAGAGAACTCGTAATGGGTTGGGAAATACATTTGAACTCAGCGCAACTTAACGATATTTCCTAATGATTCTTGTGCCTCGCATCTCGCTGTTCCAAACCGCAAAAAACATTGGGCATTATTTTAATATTCCGACAAATCGAAAATCTTAAGGTTTTGCTTTATTAAATGAATTCTTCCGTGGGAACTGTCAATAAATGCCCTATAACCGCCAGGTTGGTCTGAACATACTTATTAATTATATGTTGCTTGCACAGTTTTGTAATTTTCAGTCGTTCAAAAGTAACATATTGTGGATCCGCCACGGATAGCTATTCTCATTGGACACATGACTTAGAAACATTGGTTGCAACAGAAACTTGATCTTGTTGCTATTGCTTAGAAAACATCTTGTATGGATGAATGCTATGTTTTGGGTGACTAACAAATGGGATGCAAAGTAGGCACTTCTGGATTCAGTTATTGGTAAATTGATTTTGATTTAAGTGTGTGTCGTGTTTGAACTTTCAAAATCGATTTTTTTGGTCGAATTCCCACCTTAACAAATCGATCGAATTACCCTTATTTGCGCTTATGTTAAGCAAAAGTTAACTTAAATCTGCGAATTCTTATTTTCAATATCCCAGTGGACTGAAGTGATAAAGCAAACATGGGGAAATTTCATTTAAGAACTTCTCTACAATATATTTAAGCCGTTCAGAATCAGCATTGGAGAATAGGTGCACAGCTGATTTTGAAGTTTGCCATTTGTTGCGGAAAAAGTCGCGTACTTAGTAGTACGCGTAGAAGATTGGTATACTTATATAATACGTCTGTTTGCCTACAAAAAGAAGAGTAGCTTGAATAACAAACTAAATATGATTAAGATAAGTAATTTTTGAAATTGTCCTGTCAGTATGGAAAACACACTTTCAATATTTACATGAATTCAGATATTAAATTTTATTGAATTTAACCTCTTTCGAATAGTAAAAAGAATATCAAAAAATTTAATGAAGTGACCATAATTCTATACAGAGTCTTAATTCAATGAGCTTCGAGGCCTCTGCAACATTTCCAACACTAGCGTTATATATAGACACTGGCGGCCTGATATTTTCCTTTTAGCAAGTCCAGAAGTTTCTAAATAATTCATTACCATTATTAGGTCTAATTAATCGATAATCGAGATAAGTTAGTTGATTAAGACAGTTAATTCTCACCTTTGCTAACAAACACTACTCGATCATCACTAAATGCCAATGTTACCCAAAACCACAAGATAATTTGAATAAGTATTCCATTCATCGTGAAAAAACCAATTCCGACTTTATCTAGCTATAAAGAAATTGCTTCGCATCGAGCAAATGGACAATCGACCAAATGATCATAGTGCCCCAAATTCTAGAAAATACCCGAAATTCGACTTTCCGATAACAGATAAATTATTAAAGCCGTGTCTGCGTATGGAATACCAGCAAAACTTGCTACCATTTGTACAGGGTGGATAGTTAAGCAAAAGTATGAAGGTACTGGAAAATATAAGCGAGCTTGGACTCGCTAAACAGCTCAAGAACAGAGCCCCAATCGTTACGCAAACAGCACTATACTTTTACAATACACGCATACAACCGTGCTTATGTGGGTACTTGCAAAAGCAGGTAAAAGGTATATAGTCGTCCAACAAACCATGAGCTATATCCTGACATAAATGTGGCTAAGAGCAACAAAATACAGCATTTCTCACATGTCGGCCAAATGAAAAGCAAACACTGCAGCCAGAAAGGCGTTAGATGATAATAACTACGAAGGCGCAATAACAGTTGAGAGACCAATTGAAGAAAGGGGCTAGAATTCTCGGAACTGGAAACTGGAGGAAGCAAACCCAAGACTGAAGTGCTCGGAATCCATTTTGAGCAGGGAAAATCAAACAAGAGGTATTGGAGCAGACTTTAATAAGTAGTTATTCTATAGTATCCCGCTGCCTTATCTCATTTACTTGGGATGAGACTTAGATTTCTTTTCACCAAAATAAATAGCAACTCTTCTTTAAGTGGGTTCACGCAGAGAAAAGATATGGTTTCTATATGGTCACCGCAACAATAATATGATCTCTACAATAAAGGCATGTTCGTCGCAACCATAGAACTGTTTTTGGAATTTCATTTTGACAACAGTATGATTGCGGCAATATTAATGTTGTTGAAATGTAACAATAGTATTATTGCCAAATTTGGAAATGAAAATATGGTTGTAGCAACTATATAAACATGGTTGGCGTAACAAGAGTATTGTTTTTTAAAATTTACGTTAACAATAATATGTTTACGGCAATCATACACTATGGTTGAACATAACAAAACAGGTTTTATAGAGCATACATGTATGTGCGCAGTAAACCAAATTTGCCGACAATGTCTGATATCAGGCAATTCTGAACAATATCTGAACTCTATCGAGAACATTTACCGAAATCATTACAAATTAAGTTCGATTTGTCTGAGGATTTTTATTTGTTATGTTCTGAAATATCTGAAAGAATTCGACCCAAATTCTGTTAGACTTATCTTTGGGATTTTTAATAATTTTTTGATTAGACTTCTCTTAATGAACTCGCAACGAATTCTAAACGATTTATCTAAGGTAGTCTGATCGTTTAAACTTTTTGTTTTTTGCTTCATATTTTACAGTTATAGGTATTGTGTTCAGACATGTCGGAACTAATTCTGAACGAATTCTTAACTGTTTGTCTGAGGTATTTTTTTATTTCAAATTCTTGGTTTTTGTTTGTTTACATTTAAAATTTACCAAGACATAAGCCCAGAATTCGTTCTGAAATCGGTTCGAAATGTCAGCAAAAACATCAAAGTTCCCTCAGAGAAGTAGTTCAGAATTCATTTAAACCCTCCAATATGTTTGTCGTAACGAGCTCGGTAAGAATTCTAGTCTGAAATCGGAAAATTTTTTCGATTGTCGCACAGAATTCTGACCGAATTCTGAAGGTTTGGTTAGCTGGGCTGTGCGAGGGATTTTTATTATGTTCGGAGGAAAACTCTTCTGCCGGCAGTTCTCGTTAAATGCAAAAGTAGTTGCCCTTAAGTGTATAGCCACTAAACATAGTTACAGCACAATTATTGCTTGCAGTATTATTATAGTAAAGTGGCTCTCTCCCAAACTTCAGACACCCCTGCTTGTAACTAAAAGTCTTTCCAAACGCTTTTTAAAAATGTTTTACAACTTTTTTTTTGTAGAACAAAAATATTTTCTTCTTTTTGATTGTTTACATTCAGAATTTACCATGACATAAGCTCAGAATTCGTTTAGAATTCGATTCGAAGTGTCGGTAAAAACATCAGAATTTAATAAGACCTAATACCAGAATTCTGGCCGAAGTCGTTCAGAATTCGATACGACAAATCAAAATCATCTAAAATTGGAGGATGAACCATTCTCACAGTAGTCCAGATGGGTTCAGATTAAAGGGGACTAGTTCTAGTTTTATGGATTGTTCAATCTTTGGAAGCAGCTAAATTGTAAGAACCTTCTTATTTTTAAACTTGCAATTCTTACGCCCGTTTTCCATTTCTCACAAAGTTCAGTGAAGCTGATATCATCACCTGACCGCATCCTGTTTAGCTCAGGGCATTTTTGCTCAATCAGGTGCCATATGTTTAACGACATTTTCCCTTTCGCATGACTGCGGTTTAAGGGAGTACTTTTAGGTCAAGAGCAGGTGCTAAACTGGCCACTTGTGTGCCTTCCAGTCATGTATTTTACCGAATTTCTGCCATTTAGTCCGGTACCCTCGACCAAGTATATCGAAGTCGGATGGCCTTGAGAGAGAATTGCCGTTGAATAATGTCTGATGTTCAGATTATTCTAAAAATGGGGTATCCATATGACTGGCCTGCAAGTCCTAAATCGGCGGTCACCAAAAATCACTCTTACATAATTATTTGACCAACGGAGTTTTGCGAGCCATAAACTAGAACATTAATAAAATAATCTGTCACTGATGACTCTAGGAAAAAGTACAGTCGAGAATCAGGAAGGGTCGAGCAGCGTTTGGCGCTCTTCGAAGATTAAACTGTTTAACTCTAACCGAAAAAGTCGTTCTAGAGTAGAATCGGAGGCGCCAGAAGCATATTTCTCTTGTTGGAGGGAAATAAAAGCATTATCATTAAATAGATTAGTTTTTAATAAAACTGTTAAGTTTTAGGACCTTTACAGTTTTATTAAAAACTAATCTATTTAATGATAATGATTTTATATCCCTCCAACAAGAGAAATATGCTTCTGGCGCCTCCGATTCTACTCTAGAACGACTTTTTCGCCTAGGTTTCCAATATTTTGCACACATCAAAATTTATGACTAAAAAGCTTATTCTGACAAAGCTTTTAACACGATGACTCCAACATACGCTTGGCCGGATTTATATCAGAACGATAGGGAAATGCTGGCGGTACTAGAAGTAAAGCGTTTTGTAAGCGGTAAATGAAACATCAATTCACACTTAGCCGAGAGATCATTTGGTGTAACTCGTCTCACTAGGAAAATTCAAAGTTATGAAATGAATTGGTGAACACCGTTATTCATTTCATATGGGGATTCTGCAAGCGATATAATTACGAAACGATTCGTATAACCGTAGTCCTGTTGGCATCCGTTGTACACGTTTCATCAAAACAGTTTTGACCACCAGTGTCGCGAACATGTAGGTTTGGTAACTTCTATGCATGATTTACGAAAATTTTGAATTTTTTTTTGATAATCTGAAAAGCCAAAACAAGCGGAGGAAACTTCTTCCATGGCTTTGTCTTCGTCCGACCGCTTCAGAAGATGCACACACACGCAGCCACCCACTTACGAGCTGTAAACATGTGTACACATGAAAAATTAAATTGCATCACAAGTTCCAATTCAATGCAATTCCTTGCGAAGCATTCTCATTCTGCGGCCGTCACTGTTGTTGTTGCCGTCGTAGGAAAGGTAAATACACATGCACACTACGCTGTACGCGTACGGACGACTCCATGCAAGCATGTGTAGGTGAATGTGCGCGAAGATGTACAACGAATGCTCGCTCCACCAAAATGTACGATACAATGTCACCATTTGCAGTTCCCAACAACACTCAACACTGTTGGCGTTTACTGTAGAGCGCCAGCGGATACTGTTAAATTAACAGTGATGCGATGTGATGATAAATGCCGCCATAATGTTTCATATCCATCAGTGAAGGTGCGAGAGAAAGAGAGAACACGTGCAAGAGAGTGTGGGAAAGCGAAGCGGCAAGAGCGTACATGAGTGAGAGAGCAAGAGCAGAGAACAAGATGTAATGGGAATGGTGGTAGTGAAACAACATGATGAGCGTAGATTCCGTAAAAATAACAAGTCAGTCGTTTCGTGGATTCCGTGTTGTGCATTTGCTAACGAGAGCGAGCGCGTGCCGTCAAGTCGACAATTTACGTTACGTTTTTGTTTCCTCCGAATAAAGTAACAACAGCATTTACGTTAAACTTACTTACATAGTACATACCAGATATTTTGTTTTTATACACAAATCGAAGAATCACTTTACACCTCAACACAAAGTGTATTTTTCTTAAATTGTTAAAAGAGAGCAGAAAAATAATTGATTGTTACATTAAAAGATAAAAACAAAAAAATAAATAATATAGAAATTGAAAGAAGGTTTCCTACAAATTTCAAGTGAAATACTACATACAACGTCAAGTACATGCTAGAAAAGTAAAACAAACAAAATATATTTTTTGATACACAAGTTGTACAGATAAATGCAATATTTGCAACAGTGAAACGAAGTAGTGTGTGCTTCTCTATGCGAGCGAATGAATGAATACTTACGTTTGAGGCAAATTGAAAAGCCCAGCATTGTGTGGATTACATTACAATTTAAACGGATTATTTGCCACCAACAGCAACACATAAACAAATTTCATTTTGGGGGTAAGTTTGGAGCTGTTGTTTTTATTTATCTGAATATGTATGTATGCCTGTACATACGTACGTATGTTATGTGCAGACGATTGCGATGATTGTAGACAATCTCGTCTCGTTGAGAGTTGTGCTGGTATTTCACGTAGAGGAATAAAGGTGACTGGATGTTGTGGGGATTGGTTCGTGGGCAAGGGGAAGCGGCGCGGCGCTCATCATTGTTGTCAGCATCCAGCATCCACAACTTAAGCATGATAAATATTCACCGTTTAACATTTACAACATTACACTTCGTCAAATCCCTTCTCTTTGTCAGCAGTAACCAACCGTATGCTTGCCAGGTACCACCGTCCAACGTACTGTGTATGCGATGCTGTTTTTGCGCATACATACTTGTTTCTTTTCCTTCTGTCGTCTGTCTTATGGTTCCTCATAGTTAAGCTGCAGCAGCAGCTGCTGCTGTTGGCTGGTTGTTCATCTTCTTCATATTGCCATTTTTTCTCACAGTGAACTTAGTTGGCGAGTAGTCGCATCTTCAGGTTAGAGTTACTTTTCCAAATTAAAACGATTTAACCTACTTTCCGACCAAACAAGATGTGCCTCAGCAGCGTACGACCCACCGACCGACCCAGCGTCTCACCGACAATCATTTAAATTTAAACGAACATTAAACTCGGTACCGAACTCACACACCAGCCCGACCACCAATTCCATAACACGGCAATAACAAGTAGCAGCACCATTGCCATCACCTTCAGCAGCACCAGTACCAACATTTTCGCTTCACTTCGTCGCATGGTACGTTGCCAGTATTGGATGAGATTTAAACAAAACAAACTGCAAAAAAAACCTATACACTCGGTACATACTTTAAAGATGACGGCTGGCTGGCTGGTTGGCTCTGGCTGCTGATGGTTGTTGGCTTACCTTGTGCAATGAATAGTGTTCCGTAGATGTACTACACCAAGCAGTACTCGTAGTAGGTATTGCTGCTTAGTCGCTGTATGTATGGATGTGTCTACAGTGGCTCCCACATTGTATCGCATAAACAGCTATTTTGGGGAAAATGTCATAGGTTGATTACAATAGCAACAGTAAATTTCAAGGCATTTTTAAGGTGATGATATACTTTTTGCTGCAAGTTTTCTTTCTACCCAATCGGGGTAATTCGAACAAACAGCAGTACATTCATCATAATTGTACTCCCATCTTATTTTGTGTGTAAATAAGTAAATAAAAATCCGTTGCTTTATATGAACATAGCTGAGCATGTTGTATTGTACTTTACGGTTCTGGACTCGCAAACCAAGAGGATTTCGCGCCGCAATCGCTGACGATAAACATAAACTATGAGATGGTACTACTATCGCAAAGGCTGCACATAAGAAATCGTCTTGGTTGGCGAGTACCAGATGCTTTGCGATAGGATGCACGAAACTAGTTCAGAGTGGACAACTTGAAGACTAAGAAGACTGCTGACAAACAAAATTGTATAAAAGTGGACGAATTGACAGGTTTGTTAAATAACGTCTTTATGGGTGATGGAGAATGTAAGCCGGTTGAGACGTCAGACGCTCTTTAGAGCGAGTTCGTTGACAATATTACGATTTTGTTGATGCAAGTGCATCGTTAGAGTAAAATGTGCTAAACTTTGATACCAATTTCCATTTTCCCCCATCTTCGGAATTCTGCGAAATATCGCTTGTGAGCCACTGTGTACACTGTTCATAGAGAGGGGCCACAATGAAGTTCTTCTTTGCGAAAACTTCGGAGCCTTATGGGAAAATGAAAGTATCATCAAGAGATCACTTAGCTGCTTGCTATACACATAACTATACAACAGCATCAGCACCAACTTCGGCAATAGCAACAGCTTCAACTGATGATGTACTCTCGTACCGTATGTAATAAGTATGTCGTTTAGTTGTTGTTGCCTCGCATAATAGCGCAGTTCATCCACTACAATGTCGTTTGATATTTAACTTAAGAAAAAATATCTAGCTAGCAACAACAAAATACTCGAAACTGACTAACATAACGATGCGATACTACCACAGTAAACGACGATATGATGCCAACAATACAGCGGACGATACGCGGAGTGTTTTCATGCAGATGTTGTCGACGACGATGATGGAATTTAGCTGAAACCAAGCCAGCAACACCAGCTAACGATCGATTGCAAGCCATGAATCACATGTTCGCTTTTGCTGCTGTTGCTGTTCAGTGCTTCGCCAAGCGCTGGGTGGTTGTGGGTGCTACTGAGGGGCGAGGGGGATACCTGATTGGGTGAATGGGTATAATTGTACAATGAAAAGTCATTGCTGTGGTTGCTGGTAACAACTACGACGACGGCGACGGCACTTTGAATGACGATGATGACAACAACGACTTTTCGTTGGTTTTGTGACAATTGCGCAAATTGTACATTAAGCGTTTAGACCGAACACGAAAACAGCATAACTCTGCCTGAACATCATCTTTATGACTGGAAATAAACATGGGCCAACAAGCGATCGAGCGAGCTGGCGAATGTGTGTGAATGTTTTGAGTGTGTGGTCGGTCGGTCGGTTGATGGGACGGACTGTGTGTCGTCTTCATTGAACATCGCGTGGGTTGTACAAATATTTGTATTGTTGATTGCTTTATTAACACAACAACAACAAAACCAACAACGCCAACAACAAACGAACTACAAAAGAGTTTACATCATCATAAACACACATTCATACACACATACGTATATATGCATTACAATACAATAGCTTTACATAAAGCAACAAACATGGATTTCTTATGTTTGTTGTCAAAAGATGCCAGAGTTAAGTGAGTGAATAGACAAGGCTCACGAATAAAACGAACAGACCCATCAAACGAAGAAGGTGAACGAGCGAACCACTCTGGCGTTTGCTGTGCCTGTGTGGTAATAAATCTATGAAGTTCCCACCTATGCTCCGACAATGTGTACGTATGTACATTTCTATGTACGTAGGTATGTAAGCATGTATCTATAGATGTGCACCGAGATACATGTGTTTAAGGTGCAGTGCAGTGCAACAACAAATAGGAGTGCATGATCAAAAGCTTTTTCACATTTCGGAACTTCAAACAAAATCAATTTTCTTTCATATTGTTGACATTCGAAATACCACAACACCCGACCAAATGAACGAACGAGCCTAGGAACACACTCACACGCGAACATTTTAAATACAGGGATGCACAAAAGTATTCATCCTTTCGTGCTTATTTCCCTTAAGATCTCATTGAGAAACAAACGGAGAAACTTCTTCTAAATCAGTGAGTTGAGCTCGGTATACTTCTTATACTCACTGGCCAGAACTATCTGTTTTAAGCCAGTTCGAAACAGTACCTTTTACATGGCTAAGGTGTTTTCGTTTGTGGGAGAAAAATGCCTCAAAAGTTCAACCCTTCGAACATATTTTGATTTCGTTTCTCAAAATCTTGCATGCGTAATGTCGCATGTTCTGCACTCGCTCCATTTTACGGTGTAGAAGGTTAGACCACAAAACAATTGATGTTTACAGTGTTGTATTTTAAAACAAACGCAAACCAAATTAAAGGCGTACTTTCAAAAATTGAGAAAAAATGACGTCGCAGCTACTTAGGTTGAGACTTTGTTCACAAAATTATTTGTTTTTCTTCTTTAAGAGTCGCACTTAAATGTGTTCGAATGTGGGCAGTAAAAGTGAGGCATTTCGACAGGACGGAAGCAATATTTTTAAAATGTTTCACCAGTAAAGGATCACATTTTGTCTGAAAAACGCAGAATGTGCCTCTTAAGGCCTTCCGGCAGAGAATGGGCGAATAATTTTTAACTTCACTGTCGAACCATATTCCATTCAGGTCAGCTTGTGTGCATGTTGTGGGACACAAAGATGTCTCTTGTACACTTTTTGATATTTTAGCCCAGTATTTGAGAAACCGAACAGTGGTGCCGTTGTGGTGCAACAACTGCAGAAGTTGTTCGGACAGGGTTTTCCAACTGCATGCACTCACTCACTTGCAAATGCAACAAAAGCAAATAACAGCTTAAAGAACGTACAATTCCTTCGGAGAGAATCTAGTGCAACATCGGCAACCACTTCTGCCAATACCACCGTCATCACCGTCACCATCACCATCACCATGGTCGTCCATGGCAAGCAGTGTAGGAAAAAACTTTGCGGGCATCATCATGTTGAAGGCAGGCAGCACCACTTGCGTGCATGCTTGCCTGCAGTAAGAAGTGGTGTGTTGCATGTAAGAAAACACACGTACTTACATACATATGCATGCCGTATGTTTGTATGTTATTGCTGTTGCATCCAGTCTTCTTGAGCATTGGGTAATGGCTTGGCTGTCGGTTGTTGTTGTACAAGCAACATGCATAAACAAAATGCCACTACGATGATGGTTCATTGAGTGGCATTTTGATTTTACACGAGGGGATCAAATCTATTGTAGTCATCCATGAGATTATATATTTTGCTGTTGCCTTTGTTGCTGCTTTGCCATTGTTGGTGTTGTATGTTGCTCTGCTTGTTGTATATTATGTTTGTTTTTGTGCCTCCATCGCAGGGTGGATGGTATACTAAATTTGTCGTTCCGTTTGCAATACCACGAAATATTGATCGGAGACCCCATTAAGTAATTCTAAGACGATCAAGCCATGGCCGTCCATCCGTATGAGTGTCTGTACGAGTGAAATACGATAGCGATGAAACGAATTATCCTACGATCCTGAATCATTGCATGATGATGGCTTAAAAGCTGTTCGGTATCTTAAATGGCCGAAATCGGTCCTAGGGAATAAGTTTCCCTCTAAGGGACAAAAGGTCCCTCGTTAAAAGCTACTCCATTTTTTGCGCTTTAGTAGCGCATGGACGGTAGAGGGTTTATAAGGTTCGGCCTGGCCGAACTTATCGACATTTTTTCTTGTTTCTCCTTCTTTTATTTTCTGCCCAGTTGTTGTTATTCTCCTCCGGTACGATGTCGCCGCTAATGGTGTGCCGTGCTCGTTTGTCAAGAACAACAACATCAACATACAATCACTAACTCACACACACACTCACTCATCCAGTTTATAAATACCGCTTCTATTACTTACAATAGGCTGCATTTTGTACAAGTGACACTAACACGTCAAAATGCATATTTTGACATGGCAGCATAATTGAAAAATATGAAATATTTCCATGGAATATTAATAGCCCCCATCCCCAGAGCCGTCACACCACAGGCCACCACGTGCAATCATCATCACTTGCAATGAAGCGAGCGTAGGGAGATATTTCCAGATTAGTTCCAATTTAAACTGAAATCACCGAATCATTCTAAAAACCTTTGGTGAGCACGAGTATCCTTTGGTGTTGCCGGAATAGATGATGGTCGCATAAATGCTTATGTGTGTCAGTGGCATTTTTTGTACCTGCGTACAGCTCCATCCAATTGGGACTCCCTTAATAGTGTGTAATGAACGGAAAGTCCACAAAAGTCAATTTTAAATTGAAGCCATTGCACATTGCCATCACGTACAGGCTTTTGCTACTACCGACTTCTATTAATGACCCAGAAGTTGTTGTTGTAATCGCTCGTACTCGTGTAATAAGTACAATGACTTTGTTGTATTAATCGAGTCAACTCGAGTTTCCTTCCGTTATATAATCCTACGTTTTGAATATATTTTGTATTTGCAACAACATTTAAGCACGTAGCAAAGAGAGCAAGGACTAAGGACTTGTGGCAATATGTGTCTGGACCTACGGATGTAGTAATGTATGTACGCTGTATTAGAGTGCCTCAGGAAAAAAAACAAAATACAATATCACATTGGTGTTACCATTGATTTCAAAATACTTATTTTTTGGGGATTATGCGAAAATCTATACTAATGGCACGATCAAACTAATGTTGTTAAGCTACGCAGATATTTGTTAGAAACTGTTTTAATTATATGTTTTTAATTTAAATCAATAAGCTCTGTAATATATAAAGCATTATACTTGTTCTTCTATTCCCAAAAGCTGTTCCTCGCCCGTTAAAAGAATTTAATTTCGGCACTCCGTGGTAGGTATCTACAGGGTTAATAATGAATAAATGAAACTAAAAGAATTTTCTTTAATTAAAATAAATATAAAATCTTTTTTAAAATAATTTGTTTTGCCTAAAATGGTTAGTAACAGTTCTTTTGTATTTCGTTCTTTTCGACGCTTTGTACTGTAAAAAGGGATTCTCTTTCAGCATAGTTCTGTAAAAAAAACCCTACAACATCTTTAAGTACCGGTCTTCATTTTTCTTCCGCCACCATGTACATGCAAATTAACATTATTCTACGACGGATGCTTAATTATTCGTAGGGACTGGAAATCCATTCAAAATTAATTTCTTTTCAAAGTAAGATTTCGTCCGAGATGCGAAGTGCTAAAAATTGGTAGAGAGATCCACTATTTTTCTTTTTCTAAAAAACATCAATTAATGTATTCGCTAGAAACACAAATGGTGCGTTAATTCGTTCCTTTTGTAATACTTATCGAACAACTAGGAAAGTGTCAAATGAAAAATTTGGTTTGTATGAACCTCTATTGTCACTTTATTTTAAATCCAACTAGAAAATGGATTACTTTGAGAAAGTGTAGAGCATCAAATTGTGTTTATGTGTTTAAAGCCGAGGCCCTCTAATGTTCTATATGTGCCATAATATTAGTAGCTTATTTTGTACCTGAAGAAAATTTATGAAAAACAAAAAACAAAAGAAAACGAAATGGAAAATCAAATCTAATATAACCACACTCTAGGGAATCAATACCTTTAGTTCGGTTGGGTAGTTCAAGCCAGAGCAACAAACGTCCAGGGGTGTTTCCCTTACTCCGCTGTTGTGTCATACCCATTTCTAGAGGGATTTACAACATTCTCACGGAGATTTCAACACTCTGTTTCCGCCAACTGCACACAACCCTTCTCCCTTTCCCTCTTAGCATAGATGGCACACATACGCACACAGTTATACATTCTACCCCATGCAGAAAAGGAAAAGTAAAAAGACTTCTCCGGGATCACAAGGTTTTCACGTCCATGTTCATCTTCACTCGTACGAGTGAGCATTTGCTTGCAGCTACACAAACCAAGAACTAGCATTTATTGTGTGTGTGTAACCTTTATCTAAACGTAAGCATGTGGCAGACAACCAGTCAGCAGAGGCAGCAACAGTAACACTATCTAACAAATAACGCTCATTTATAAAGCAAACAATTGAACTTTTCGGCTATTCTGCCGAAGAGCATAAGGCACGAAATGGATGTTCTTCATACGTACACTGAAGTATCGCAGCCACACTCATACGTGCAGCATACATACATGACGACGTACAATCATATCGCACCGACAGCGTATGAAATTCATAATTGATTTTATTACTCTACTTTTATTAAGATACATGCTATTTTGAACGTACGTCCGTCCGTACGTACCAGTATAAAAACTAAACAAATATTCACACTCTTACGCAGAAACGAATTCACACATGCATACGTACCTACTTACGCATGCAAAGTTCAATGTATGCCGAGACATAATTGACGGAAAATGAAAATATGTACATATGTACATAAGCATGTGTACGTGAAAACTCGACAACATATGATCATGGGAATAATATTTGTACATACCAACAATTGTATATCCGAACATACGTACATATTTACACTCTAAATAAACTTGTTCATATTTAGTACACGGAAAAAACGTCATCTCAAATTTACAACATAAACATATCTACATACATAAAATGTATTTGAGTACATATACGAGTATATAAGTACATAAATTGTACCCACAGCTGACAATTTCCATAAATCTCTAAGCCATGTCTAAGCTTCTGAGCCGGTTTTGAACAGACGGTCCCGCTCAGAGAGTTAAAAAATATCATAGATAGATCGCTGATTTCGGAGAAATTTTGCTTTGAGAGAAGCAAGCCAAGAGCTACAACAATTATTTTAATTACAAAAAAATTGAAACCATTCTTTTTATAAAAGTTTTCGGTCAGCAAATGAGGCGCTTATGAAACGTGTACGATGTTACAAGACTTTATTTTTAAAAAAAAATATCCTTACATAAATAACACACCCCACTTCTATTACAATATAAAAACATATGGTTTTCGTTATTGAAACATGATCATTTCTTGTTATCGAAGGAAACAAAGGAAAACTTTAAAAATAATATATTGTTTCTTTAAAAAAGTGAGATTGTTTGTTTCAATTTACTAGCTTAGTTTGTTTCTCTTGGTATAGTTCAAAGAGATTCAAACAACAAGAGGTTTTTCCAGCGCATTCGCTATGATCAGAAAAATAAAACTATTTGTTTCAATGAAATAATAAATAGAGTATATTATTGACCTCTGTGCTGAAGTTAAGCAACATATTCACTTATCACATCTCATGCACAAGAACTCGTATGCGAATTTGCCGATAAAAATTCTTGTTGTACGACTCTTTTTTAGTACAGATAACAAAAAACATATGTTTTTATATAGCAGAGTGTGGCATGTAAGACTGTTTGTTGGAAAAATATGTATGGTAATCCAACTCAAGCAACTAAGACTGATTTCGTTTTCATAAAAAAGTTGCAACATTTTAAAAAAGTTTGCCTCCATCCCGACAAAATGTGGAACTTGTTCTGTCAACAATTTCTAACAAATACCAAAGAGTATTTCTCTTTGTGTATGCATGCGTGTAAGCAGGAGACACTATATTCGAGACATTTGTATACGGATAGATTTGTTATTGTGGCGTTAAAACAACATTAGTGCTAATGACACTAACCACACTAACACCGCCAGTTCGCAGTTCACGTACAATGGCGTTTTATTAACTGATTAGGAGTATGTGGGAAAATATTTACATAATGTTCGGAATACGAGTAGGATGTAGACTCATGCTCCAAGTGTGATTTTGTATCAATTTATTTAAACCTCCGTGGTATAACCTTATCGTCATACATTAGCGAATACTGGAATAAGGACCAGGTTGGCAAAATATGTACATATCTTCTAAACGGGTTATTGGTAGTACAGTGAAGTCTCGCTTATCCGAATAATTGATTACAGATCCCGATTCGGAATAACGAAAAAATCGGATTACAGGCTTAAGAAATCATCACAGGTTTACCTCATGAGACCATTGACATAATATCGCCTTCTGTGGGTTCTTCACTACCCGAACACGATAAATCAACTGCGTCGAGCTTCACTATGTCGTTTATCCAATCCTTAACTTCTGCTTCAGTTTTTGTAAAGTCTTATCTGTAAAAAATCAATATATAAAAGGTTTTATTGAAAGAAAATCAGTAAATAGATCGAAACATTACTATATATTCGGACTAATGGTGCTTTGGACTATCGATCCCTTACTGCACTTAGTAGGGACATTAATACTGTTACAACATTGAACACACCCATTTCAATAGTAGAACTGAACATACCCCGTTAATGTCATATGGATTTGAAAGCTGCCCTCAATAGCGTTAGTCTGTAACGGGATTTTAAAATTGTTTCAACTTTCATCATGGAGTGGTCCGATAATGAGAACCGTATCGCTGTAATAGCGCTTTTTAAGTGTGAAATGAAAAAAAACGATATTTTCAAAACGCTCCGGCCACTAGAGATTAGCCTACCGATGCATAAAACTGTTTAAGGAGACTGGAGATGTAAAAGACTGCCACAGGTCGGGCCGCCCACGCTCTGTTCGAACACCGCATGTCATCAAAGCCGTTAAATCAAGAATTCACAGAAATCCGCTCCGAAAACAGAAAATCATGGTCCGTGAGATGAATATCACGCAAAAGTCCATGAGTCGAAACTTTAAAAAAGACTTGGGACTTGGAGCTTTCAAACGACGCACCGGGCATTTAGTGACTGCAGCTTAAACTAAATAGGATTGAAAAATGCAAACGTGAAGCACGATGATAACATCCAAGGAAGCATCTGAACTGATCCCAAGGGTGAAAAAGGGTCATCACCCAGCTTCAGTCATGGTTTGGTGGGGTGTCTCTTACGATGGGATCACTGACCTGCATTTCTGCTAACAAGGAGTCAAAACATCGGCCAAAGTTTACCAAGAAACCCGTTTAGAAGCTGTTGTGAAGCCTCTTAACAATTCCCTGTTCCACAACTAGCCATGGACTTTCCACCAGGATTCTTCGCCGGTCCATAAGGCTAAAACGTCCCAGGCCCGGCTTCGGAACAATTTGCCAGCGTTCATTCCCTCTGAAGAATGACACTCAGGCAGTCCATATTTGAACCCATTGGTTTACAAATTGTGGACCGTTTTAGAGGACAAGGTTTGTCACAAAATATACCCTAACATTGGATCCCTTAAGACTGCTTTGGTTCGAGCTGTGGCCAATTTTCCAATGGACGAGGTTCGTGCAGCTATTGACGATTGGCCAGTGCGACTTAAGGCGTGTGTAAAGGCAAAAGGCGTACATTTCGAATAAGTAGATTCTTTTTGGATACAATATACATCAATAAATATATTAAAAAATATTTGGTCCAAAAACATTCAGTACTTTTTATTTTACTCGTACAGCATAAAACGTGTGTAACAGTATATTGTCCCTACTAAGTATATGGAAATAAGATGGTAAAACTTCCATAAAAAGCATTTATATTTTTCAAGCACAATATCCATCGTCTAGGTTGCTTTACACTGTTTGAACATATAGAGGCATAAATGCGCTAAATGACGTAAAACCCAATAATTTTGTTAAAATTGTATTGACTTTTATTGTTATTTGCCGCCGCCGGCTTAAACGGCGAAAATCTATAAATTTATAAAAAGGCCAAGCTGCAGATGAAAACTCCCTTACATCCACCTAGCTATCACCGCTGATTCCACATTGGCCCTAAACTCTGTTAGGGATTCAAACTTTACAGTTCACAGTTTGACCAAGCTTAGAGCTTTACTCATTTAAGTTTTCAGCAAAAGTGTGTGCACAACTTTAAGCTTGTGATTTTCTAAGACGGTGTGACTACAATAATTAATGAGAATAATACCGCGTCCTCTAATGGCGTTAAGAATCTATCAAATATTGTCTTAGCTGGAAAATAGAACGACCTGGTTACAAATACACATAACTAAGCGAAAAAATATATCTGCAGTTAATCTCTAATTCCATTATCCTTAAATCCCCCGTTTAAAATTTGAAAATTTGTTTGTTTTTTCTTCACATCTTCTGCACAATTTAGATTTGCAAAATTATTTAATGTAACTCTTATTGAATTTTAGGTGCCTCTTTACAGGCATACATACCTAGATTGAAACTAAAGAAAGAAAAATTGCATTTTATTTGCTTGTAATGTACTTTTCTAATGCTGTTTATTTTTTAATAATTTGCTTTCATAAAAACAGACACAGCGGAAATTAAGTTGCGTCCGTTTGTACGCAATCCGAATAAGCCCCAGAAAAGGCAGAAAAGCTGAAAACAAGTAACAGAGCCAAGTTGGACGACTCCAGATAGAACATATAGGAGCAAAGACGCTACTCCATCTCGGTCGCATCAGCTCCCTGCTCCACACCAATAGCCAGCCAGCACAGAAGTGCACACATTAATCATAATCATTTACGGACGAGGAGTAAAAATAGAATCTTAAACACCAAGGAATTGAAAACGGCTAGAGCAACCAACAGACAAGCGGTGCAAATCTGCTGAGCAAAACGGAAGCAAACATACGCCGTAGCAAGGTGTACACATACATACATACGAATTGGTATGTGTGAACGTGCTTACGCCAAGACAACAAATATACAGTGAAGAACAACTAGGAAAGCGGCGCGGAAGAGAAGGGGAGAACGAAGATTAAAGTTGATTTCTTTAAGGTCGTTGTAACAGGAACATAAACAACAACATTAAATGTAATTAGTGCCTCTTGTATTAACACAATCACTAACACACACACACACATAGACACACAAACACATAGAAAAGAAAACGCAAAAGAAGGAGCGAGCACATGGAATAGTCTGCCAGCCAGTCGTACAATCACAACAGATTTGCTGATGTTTAAATAATACAACACCAACAACAACATCATATTATCATCGCCAACAGACATACGAAATATTTCCAGAGATTCACATGGAATTCTGTGTTAAAGCCAACAAAACGACACGCAATCTAAATGAACGATTTGTTAAGAATACAGCCAAGTAAATTTTTCATCTTTTACCCACACAAGTACGTGTAAGAGCAACAGCAGCAGAGGTATCGCCAGCAACAGCAGCAGACGTTGTTGGCCAACATTCCCAATAAAAGAACAAACAAAAAAGAAAACGTCAAAATTACGTGAAGACAACAAAATTCTTAAAGTTGGCATTCAAAATGGCACCGTCCGTGAAACGTCAGCGCAGCTTATCACTGTCATCGTTAATCACACATTTCTGCAAGTGTAGCGTTTCCACCGCCATTGGCCTCATCGGCGCGATACTCTTGACCGGTGGTGGGACCGGCCACACGGCGGATGCGGCCGTGCTGTCGTCGTCGTCGTACAGCAACCTGGAGTATGACACAGCCATGAACTGGGATCATGTCGTTGATTTAAATGAGGATTTTCGCGTGCACTGGACAATCATTAATCAGGATATAACGTTTGAAATTCAAGTGCGAACCTTAGGCTATGTGGGTTTTGGTTTCTCCAAAGACGGCAATCAAATCGGTGCCGATATGGCCGTCGGCTGGGTGGATGGAGGTCATACATTTTTCCAGGTACTGCAGCCTCCGAGAGTGGGTGGTAGATTTTGATTTAACATTTCCCTTCCTGTTCGCTCATTTTTAGGATCGCTATGTCGACGAACATGGCTCGGCAGAGCCGCTAGTGGACCCCTCTCAGGACTATAGCCTTATGAAAGGCTACGAGAATAGCACGCATACCGTTTTGAGATTTCGCCGGAAGCTTGATACTTGCGACAATAACCACGATATCGCCATTACGGTAAGTAGTATTTACCTGACCATAGGCCGACCGTTGACGTCACACAACAAAACATTTACCATTACAGAATAACACAATGCGGGTAATGTTCATGTACTTTGATGAGGATCCTCCCAGGGGTTCCGTTACACCAGCTCCACTTCCCAACCCCATGGAAGCGTGGCGTCCGTACCGATCGGTTTTGCTGTTGCAGAAAACATCATCGGTTTTGCCGCGCTACGAGCCATCGGCACGTATCTTGGAATTACGTAACCAGGAAGTCGAACTGCCCTATGGCGACGATTCCCAGTTTTGGTGCAAGATGTTCAAATTGGATAAGCTGGATAGGAAGTACCACATCATAAAGGTGGGTAGCACTGCTTGCAATTGTGTGTTCCTTTAGCAACGCGGTCTCTGTTTATATTTTGTCTCTAGTATGAGCCGATATTTGATTCTTCGTGGAGTTACCACTACTTGCAACAAATCACTCTGTACGAATGCCAGGGCAACAGCGTACCGCTGGAGGAGATGTCACGGGGTGGCGGTCAACTGTGCATGGGTGCTAGCAGTTTGCCCGTGACTTGTAATGCTATTGTCGCCTCCTGGTCAAGAGGTTCTGAGGTAAGCATTTCGTTCACTGCCATCAATATGTGTTGGCGGCATAAGCTCATTGTGTTTTCGTTTTGCTTTCGCTTTAGGGCTTTGTGTTCCCCGCTGAAGCCGGTTATCCCCTGGAATCCAAACACAACAAATACTATTTGATGGAGACGCATTACAGCAACTTGAATGCCGAATTCGAGCCATACCAAACACATCGCATGACCGACAGTTCCGGGCTGAAAGTCGTATTCACACAGGACTTGCGACCGCACGATGCGGGTGTCCTGTCAATTGGTGAGTAGGCGCGCATGTAAACAACAACATTTTTCCAGGACGCGCGTGTGTGTGCGTGCGTGTGGTCAATCAAAATTGAGTTTTACTAATTATGCTGTGCGTGTGTGTGTTTGCTTGTGCCCATTACAGGTATGGATCCCAACTGGCGTCACATAATACCGCCCGGACAGCAGCGCGTTATTTCACAGGGACACTGTATGGAGGACTGCACGGGATCCGCATTCCCCCCTCAGGGCATCAATATTTTTGCCGTGATGATGCGCACCCATCAAATTGGCCGAGAGATCAAGTTGCGACAGGTAAGGCAATCGTCGTGCCCATGTGTGTGTGGTGCATAGGTTGACAATCAAAAACTTAATCAATCAACAATTGGCCGGGCATTTGTCGCCCGTCTGTGAGCTACGAGCAAATCCAACGTCAAATTAAACATGATTGTAAAGATGCGACCCCCGCCCGCCGCTCCATCCCTCCGTCTGTCATTAGCCAAATGCAGTTGACTTGATTACGTTTCCCCTTCTATTGTCCGCTGTGTTTTTGTTTACTTAAAGTAGTCAAATCGATTAAGTCGTTCCATGGGTCAGTTCGTTAGGTGACATTATTTCGCTTATCGCGGCAATTCAGCGTATGACATCGTTTCGGCGGAATGGCAAGCAGCTCTGCGTTTTATGGGTTTCGGGCACAGTATGGCCTCTTACAAGAATTTGAAAGGTATGCCAGAAGACCGTGCTCATCGCTCTTGGTGCTGCCGGCAATGGCGGGCGGTGGCGATGGCTGTAGCAGTGCTTCATTGTTGTTTCGACTTGACTGTTTTGGCGGTTTTGATGTTCTCAAAATCGATTTGGCGTTTAAATTATTAATTGGCCCCTGTCTAATGTGAGCACAATATTCCGTTTTCATGGTATTTACAGATACGACAGAGCGAGGAGCTCTTCCCCATTGCACACGATAGCAACGTCGATTCGAGCTATCAAGACTTCAGACGTCTTTCCCATCCTGTGCGCTCAATGCCTGGCGATAGATTGGTTGCGGAGTGCATTTATGATAGTTCGTCACGAAAGGCAATTACACTCGGTAAGTTTAGACGGCGACTACGGCGGCAATCCGTTTTTGTTTTGTGGCAATTGTGTGAGACCAAACACATACATAGATATATTTGTGTGTGTATGTGTGTGAGTCTTTTTGTTTGCTTATGTGTTCATATGCCCGTATGGAGTCCGTCGTACCTCGTATGTGTGTTCCAAGGAGGTTGGGGCCGACTGTTAGCCGGCTTATTCACAGTCTAACACAATTTGCCACAAGGTGTTGTTAAACGTGTTCGCCCAATTTAAGTAATTACGATCATTATCCTGACATCATTTTATTTTATTCTGTTTCGTTTCACTCTTTGGCGCTGTGTCCGGAAACTCAGGTGGACTCACCATGAAGGAGGAATCGTGCACGGTGCTAACACTTTACTATCCGCGCCAGAAGAGTCTGACAACCTGCCACTCACTGCCCAGTTTACCCACCGTCCTGCATTCATTGGGCATCGAACAATTGGCAATGTAAGTTTTCTTTTGTTTCGCATATTCCCTTGCCCCCTCTCCTCATTTTTTCTATTCTCCGCCATTCCAACCAAGCTGCATGTGTGCTTCAACATGCATACATATTCGTATGTACGTAACTAATTTCTTTGGTTTCTCTTTCTTCATTCCTCTTTGCTTTCGGTTCCGTTGGCTTCTTTAGGACTTCGAATCCGGTTGTTATAGCATCGCCACCTGATTTGGCCGGCATGACGTTGGAGACTCGCTTACTGTCCTACGACTGGGAGCATCAGTTTGACAAATTCCAAGAGGCAACTTTGCGTGGCACTTTCAAGCCAATCTGCAGCAGTGCCCACAACGAGCATTTACCGGTAAGTTTTCACTGTAAATATGTATTCCCTTCGCGCCACAGGTTTACCTGTAATCAATTAGTACGAGCATGAGGGTTGCTGGAGTGTGTGTTTGCCGGTATCCCAACGAGTTGTGGCCAAAAAGGGGACGGACAGCAGAGCACATCACAGCTCATTCGTGGAATCTCAGAATAATTTCATTAAAAACTCTGCGCTGTTTTGCTAGCATTCACTTCAACTTTTCATTCGTAATTAACGTTTTCGGTGACCAAGTAAAGACAAGTATTTCCGGGCCGTTGCCGGAGGCACTTTGCCATAAATAGCCTCTTCGGTCGGAATGTTAAATTTGTGTCTTTCCCTAATCGACCGCAGTCATTGGCGGCCAACGCGAATTCACACACTCCCAGAATTTTATTTAGTTTTATCTGAAGGAGGACGAGCATTCTTTTAATATTGGACGCATTTCGTTTCGTTTTGTTTCGTTGCAGATATCGGAACACTTAATCGGCTACAACAAGAACATCAGCAAAACGTTCAGGGAGCCACGTCGTTGTAAGCCAAAGCGGCTATTTGTCACCGAAACGATCCCTCAACTGGAATTACCTGTTCTGCGCGACTTGGAGACTAATCACCTCAGCGAGGCATCGGTGCGCAGCAGTCGAAGCTCCTTCATCGAAACACTGGCGCTGAGTGGCTCGGAGTCGTCGTCGTGCAGGCAACATGTCACATGGCTTAGCGTACATTTGGCCAGCCTGCTGCCACTGTCCATTGTGTGGCTAGCCAGATGAAATGACCGGCTCGCTGGTGACTTTAGTCATTAAACTTAAGCTTCTCATTTCGAGTTCATGTTATGTTTTTCGGTTTCGTTTTACTTTTCGTTAACCTTTTTCGTTGTTCGCTCGTTCGATTGACAAGCTGCATTTGTGTTTTATCGAACATCAACTTAATAAGCAATATTTTGACAATGACTGTTAAAAGCAATCCCCGCATTTAGGATACATACATACCTACATATACACTTTATATGCATATAATGTTATACACACCCTCTCTCGCCGCCTCCTTCCACGCTCTCTCCACGTCACAAATTCTAGAAAAGTAGTTAGCAATTCTAAAGGATAAGCAATAGCTTTGGCTGCCGCGCAACGCCGATACAAGTTTGTTTTGTATATATGCAGAGAAAGGTACTGGCACGCGGCCGAAAGAGCGCACGACGACGCGAGAAGACAATGCGAGTGATTGCGAGAGAGCGGGAGTGGGTAACGAGAGGGCGAAACACAAACAAAAAATTGATAATCATTAAAGATAATACAAGTTCCAATCACTTTGTAGAGCTGATTGGAGCTGCATTCGTGAATGTTGTGTGTAGTGATAGAATATACGAAATTATTAAACAAACAAACAAAAAATAACGCGAAAGTAAAAAAGAAACAAACAAAAAAAATAAGAAAAAAGATACGCGAAATATTATTTATGTTGTAGAATTATATTGATGTTGTGCATGTCCATACGTGTTTTAAGCAATAAATGTGTTGTATTTTAGGATTTATCAAATGTAGTAGTTAGACGTAGTTGATCAAGCAGAAAATCTTGACAGGGGGTGACAGTACAGCCACGCCCTAACCCCATCGGTAGGGATACATACTCACTTGTGGTTGGCTGTTCGAGCGATAATCGATGGAAGAATGTTGGTCTACCAAAGCACTGATGCTGTTAAAAGTAATAAGATTTTGACGCCAGTTTGAGCTGTGATATTTTTAAGCAACACTTCTCTTTAAGTGCGATAAGTGTACAAAAAGCAAACAAAAAAAAAAATAAAATAAAATAAAGAACAAAAGAAAACATAAAACTTAGACCTAAACCAGATGAAATAACTAACCTAATTTCATATACTAATTATACTATACATACATACACACATACATTGTAGTCTTCGATATTATGTAGTTTGTAAAATTATCTATACATACAGACATTGTATAAATTATATGTGCGACAGAGACAGAAGAAAGAAAATAAGCAAAAAATACACCAAAAAAATACATGAAATTTTAAACGTACCATTCGTTTTATTTATTTAAAAACAGGGTGGATTTACAGGTGATGTATTTATACTTACCCCAACGTATTGAAAACAAAGAAAGCCACTAGCCTGGTAAACGAACTCTTCTTCATAGCACCCACCTTAAACAAAAGACTATGCTTGATCAGTAAAAAAGACCAGCTAGCTACTAGACGAATTTATAGTAACAACAGACAATATTACGATCTTCCTCAATGTATTGGGGGGTCACGCGAAGGGCCTTCCCGTTTTTAAATCCCAAATATATAAGATCATTTAATATGCTTCTTTCTTTTGCCCATTTTTTATAAAGTATGTACTCGTATGCTTCATCATAGGATGGAGTGTGTATTTGCATTGGCATTCCCTTCTGTGCAACATTTGGAAATATTGATCTACACAAATACGAGTACATGCAGAAAAAAAGTATGGTTGGGGTGACAATATTCGAAGAGGATCATACTATTGTTGGTTATATGGTTGTGGCACAGCAATATTATGATCCTCACAACAACAGTATGATTCACACATAATCATACTATGATCTCCACAGCCATACTATGATATCCACAACTATACTAAGATCATCACAACCATAGTATAATTCACACACAAACATACTATGATACCCACAACCATATTATGAGTCACACTCTACCATACTATGATCGCCAAAACCATATTATGATCCTCACAACCATAGTATGATTCACACTCATACTATGATCTCCACAACCATACTCTGATCTCCACAGCCATGCTATGATCCTCACAACAATAGTATTATTTACACACAACCATACTATGATATCCACAACCATAGTATGATTCACTCAACTATACTATGATCACCAAAATTATTTTTTAGTATTGGGTAATGTTGTTATTTAAAAATAGAGATTTTTATCTACAAATTTATTAGCAATTTATTAAATTGCTATACAATAAGTTCATTCAAAAAACAAAAATATATACTCCAACGGCAGTCGAAAATACTTTTAGTTGCCTGCGAGGTGAGTGCAACTTTACCATCCGTAGACCCCAAGTAACGAATGTAATTAAACCATGATCAATGGCTACATACTTAAGTGTAGGCAGATTTAAAATAAACAACAACAACCAGTCGGTAGTAGAGTGTTTCACCGTACAAAGTAAACACAATAGAAATCCCTCAAACTACCTTCTGATTGTTGTTGTTTTTTATAATGGACAACAACCATGCACTGTATCGTGTGCATGTGTTTTTTTTTGGTATATCAATAAAAAACATACGCACACACATACATGTATGCTCTATAAAACCTGATTTGCTATGTTCATAGTCGCAACCATACTGTATGATTGCCGTAATCATGTTATTGTTAACGTAAATTTTAAACTTCAATACTTTTGTTGCACCAACCTTGTTTATATGGTTGCTACAACCATATTTTCATTTCTAAATTTGGCAATAATACAATTGTTACATTTCAACAATTTTTTATATTGCCGCAATCAAACTGTTGTCAAAATGAAATTCAAAAAACAATAATATGGTAAAGACGAACATGCTTTTATTGTAGAGAACATATTATTGTTGCGGTGACCATATAGTAACCATATCTTTTCTCTGCGTGTGGCTGAAGTGGCATCCACCTAAACTCGTCGTCGTGCCCAACAATTGTACCTCTCACACTCATCGTTGATGAACATTATGCATAAAGACTTGCATTTACACTTTTATAAGGTGCAATTGACTCAAGAACTAAAGCCTCGTGACCATTCCAAACGGTGGAAGAAATGGCATCGGCCCTAAAAACTTAACCATCCTTTACTTTTGTACATTCTTGATCTTCATAGGAAATCCAAGACAATCAAGCCATGACCGTCTGCTCGTGTCGTGTTGAGTTCATGGAAATACTTATTAATTTCGATCTCGATTAAATTAAACATAGTGTGAGATAAATAATCAACCAAATCCATAATTTATGTGTTGATTTAATACTCGAATGATACTATTTGATCCGTTTTTTTCTCGAAACAGGCAATATAGTCAAAGAAAATTAAGCATTAATAAAATTCATAAAGTCCCGAATTTAGGGATCTGACGCCTTGGCTTACATGTACAAATAATGGGGGTTTCACGTATGGGTTGGAAAGCATTTCATGGCGGAGGGTATGTATATATGCCTTAAACCAGGATATAAATAACATTGTCCAATTTCAGCAGCTGGTTTACTTGAACGGGTCTGTTTGGAATGTACAGAGCATTTTTTTATTTGCCTAACCAACATAATTTGTTTTAAATACTGCTACCTATTTTTGATATCATTGAAAAAATAGAAATATAAACATTTTCAAATTTTATAATTTGCTTTAAAGATTTCTGGTTTCATGTTAGGGTAAGCAAAATGAAGACGGCAGATCGAAATTACAAGTATTTGTTGGCTCTTGTTGGTACCAATAAACAATTTCCAAAGAAACTTTGGTGGTCAGGCGTTCCTGACAACCAATTATTTCCCTCTCATTTCATTAGAACGACCGAATCATCTTATGATATTTCTAAGCTAATTAATGTATGTATGTTGTACGAGAAGACTTTTTGTCGCAATTACTTATCTTGTTAGAATTATTGCCATTTAGCATTTTGAACAAAAAGCAACCAAAATTGATTGATCTCCTGCAGCGATTTATTTGTTTGCCCTGAGTCGAATACAAGCAAAATTTTGATTTTAAGCGAGCGAAGCTTCAAAATTCAAAAGGTTTTCCTTGATGTTTGAAAATTGCGGTACCGATCGAAATACAGAAATACATGTCATTGGACAGGTAATTAAAAAGCCTTTCAAATGGTGCACACAGCTTTCTAGAATATTATGAACGTTTTGTTTTCACTTGACCTGGGTTGCTATGTTTAATAGGTGCAGTAAAACAATAGGTGCAGTATGTACACTTGGCTCCAGACTCTTAAATGTTGAATATGCTGCAAAACAGTTCTTATAGGCCAAAATCAAAGCTGAATATCACTGATTGAATACAAGATATGAAACTGATCTCGGAATCGTAAAGAGCACGCTTAGGGCATATATTAGTATAAGCAGTTCCTAATTTAATCCACCCAAAACTGCATATGGAGCAAAACAATTCCGAGCTCACGATTTATCAAAATAAGATAATGGACTACACATAATTCTGTCAACATTCTTTTAACGAACAAGCGGCAATTTTACTCGCAGTCAGTGAAATGTGCACGATGTATAAGTAAATTATAAACTCAATGCATCACGGTAGCACACAATCGAAAAAAGATGCCACAGGCTGTCACGTCCCACTCTGACATCTCCCATTTTATGGGTCTTTTACGTGATTTTATTAATATCGATGTTACTTCTATCTAAAAGCTCTAAATTTCGATCAGGTGCATTCCTTATTAATGTTGTCTCTCATCTCTTCGCTGTTTCGTTATATGCCTGGGTGGGGGTCTATGTAAGTCTGCCCGCCAGAAACGTTCTTACCTCTTTCCACGATGGTAATTTTTTACAAATTCGCCATTATGCATATTTCTGATGATCTTATAAGGGTGGATGAACAAATACCCGTGTTTAAACACAGGTGGCGTAGCTGAGGGAAGTTGGCACTAACGCCGTGTACCTGCCAGACGACACCAAACTAGATTTCAGACTGATTCATTGTTTTGTTTTCAATTTGCAGCCAGTTGAAATACTCGTGTTGTTTGTTTTGAGATGTTTTTGTAAAGAGAGCAGTAGAGATCCGCGATTCGATTTCTTTTAGATCAAAAAAACGATGAAAAAAATGTATTCTGTCTATGGGAAATAAATTTGAACGTCGTATTACATCTGTTTTCGATAAGGAGCACCTCGACTGCCCGGTAGACGTGGTTACCGAGGAAATTCGCGAAAAGGTCTACGAAATGATTCCCGCCGATCACCGAAAGAAAGATAGCGAAGCAAAGTACGGAACCGAAATTAATATATAGGGTGATCCATTTATAGGTATTATTTTTCCAAAATAAAAAAATATAAAAATTGAAATCAAGTGTGGAATCTTTATTCATCATTCGAAAGGAAATTTTATGCCATTTTTTGAAAAAAATATCCTTCAAATGTTGACCGCAACTACGCCTCATTTGGTTCCACTCTGAGGTTCCAATTTCTGAGGTCCAATTGACTCGTTCGAGCATTTCGACCAATATTGCTTTAATGACACGCGTAATGTTGGCTTCCAAAACCTGAATCGTAGCTGGTTTGTCAGCATAGAATTTGGACTTTACTTAGCCCAAAAAAAATTATTTAGGCGTGATATCACACGATCTAGGAGGCTAACTCACAGGTCCAAAATGTAAAATTAGATGCTTTTCAAAATTACCTCTCAATAGATCTATTGTTTCAGTAGCTGTATGGCAAGTGCCACTGTCCTGTTGAAACCAAATGTCGTCAAGAATACGGGCTTCATTTTCAGGCAGCAAAAACTCAGATATCATGGCGCGATAGAGAGCACTATTAACGGTTACGATACGGCCATCAACATTTTTGAAAAAACATGGGTCGATGATTCTACCATCTTATAAACCGCACCAAACCGTTTTTTTCTATGGGTATAAGTAATGTTAGCTCTGGAACCTCTTCTGGTTGCTTTTAAGCCCAAATACGATTATTTTGTTTATTGACGTTGCCGTTGCCAGAAATGGGCCTAGTCACTGAAGAAAATTTTGGTCGAAAACAGTGGAAATTCTCATTATCATTTCCAAAATACAGTTGCGCAATTTGGAGACGTTGTTGCGGTGTAAGTCTTTTCGTGATGAAATGGCAAACAATACTGAAAATAAAAAACAAATAAAGTTAAACACAGCTCACGCGTAATCTGTGAAAAACCCCCTATTGAAAAAATACCTTTAGATTGATGACCCGTTATTAAGCCTTGTATTCTGTTCCAAATTGTGAAATATGTTGAGCAACTTCAGTTATTTTATTAATACATTTTTTTGAGATTCTTTTTATTTACAATCTGTTTTTTGTACAATTAGTAAATGAGATAAAATTAAATGCGACTTAACCTATTTAGGATTCTATCAGTCCAGCAACCGTATGTACATTTACAGTTTCATACATTTATGCACTAAATAATAAAGTATATACATAGTACTCACTTTTTAAAAGGTAAATAGAGTATTTGAGAGCTTTTTAATCGAGAGACTTCGTTGCTTTCTTCTAGTAGAGAAATTGCCAACAGATTTACGTGATGAATTAGTCTTTGGAGATAGTTTGAGCTGGTATCGTTAATTTCTTTTTTACCCATTTTTGTTTGTAAATCTGTATGAATATTGTTGTTGGTTACAAACCAAGGAGCTTTACGATATTTATCACACGGAGTGTTTAATATAAGAATTGCTGGCAGTTCCCCAGAGCTGAATTTTGTTTATCCAGACTGGTTTTAGGATCATCTTGTACAGTAGAATTTTATTTTTAAGGCTAAGCTCTGATCTGTGTCCCAGCAGCCAATACATCTTCTTAGTCTTAATGTTAAGTTGCCGTTTTCTAGCTTTAATGTGAGCTTTCCATGTTAATCGTTTATCAATTAGAATGCCAAAGTACTTTACACTATCATTCTTAAGGATTATATTACCATTCATATTAACTGCACACGCAGAGAAAATATATGGTTACTACATGGTCACCGCAAAAATAATATGTTCTCTACAATAAAAGCATGTTCGTCGCAACCATAGTATTGTTCTTTGAATTTCATTTTAACAATAGTATGATTGCGGCAATATTAATATTGTTGAAATGTAACAATAGTATTATTGCCAAATTTAGAAATAAAAATATGGTTGTAGCAATCATATAAACGTGCTTGGTGCAACAAAACAATAATATTATTATATTAACAATAATATTATTACGGCAATCATACCGTATGATTGCAAATAAAAACATAACAAAACAGGTTTTATAGACCAGACATGTATTTGTGTGGGTATGTTTTTTTGATATACCAAAGAAAAACACATACGTTATAAAAGCAAAAACAATCGAAAGGTAGTTCGAGGGATTTTTATTGTGTTTACATTGTTCAGTGGAATACTTTACTGCCGACTGGTTCTTGTTTATTTTAATTCTGCCTGCACTTAAGTATATAGCCATTGATCATGGTTTAATCACATTCGTTACTTGGTGTCTACGGATGGTGAAGTAGCATTCACACCTGCTGGTAACTAAAAGTATTTTCGACTGCCGTTGGAACATATATTTTAGTTTCTTGAATAATATGTTCAATAAAACATGACCTCTAATCTGGCTATGTACTAATAGTAATGCAATTTAAAATAGCTTACTTAATAAAAATCTATTTTTGAATAACAACATTACCCAATCCTAATAAATAATTTTGGGGATTTTGTATGGTTGAGTGTGAATAATACTATGGTTGTGGGGATCATAGTATGGTTGCGTGTGAATCATACTATGGTTGTAAGGATCATACTATGGTTGTATGAGAAACATACTATAGTTGTGAGGATCATAATATGGTTGTGAAGATAATGGTTTGGTTGAGTGTGAATCATACTATTGTTGTGAGGATCATAGTATGGTAGTAAAGATCATAGTATGGTTGAGTGTGAATAATACTATGGTTGTGGGGATCATAGTATGGTTATGTGTGAATCATACTATTATTGTGAGGATCATAATATTGATGTGCCACAACCATATGCCTAACAATAGTATGATCCTCTTCGAATATTGTCACCCCAACCATAATTTTTTTTCTGCGTGCAGGACAGTCCCCTCTTCATAACGAAAAAGTTACGTGGATGGATTTATGTCTATTAACTTTAATGTTACATTCTCTTAGCCAGCTGCCAACCTCGGCAATAGATCTATGTAGTGATTCAGATACTATATTAGGACATCTATTTGAAGCTATTAAGTCAGTGTCATCGGTATACGCATCATACATCATCGTTAACTGGCATACCGAAGGTATAAATTGTATAAAGCATTCGTGCTAAGACACTACCTTGAGAGACTCCAGCGAGAATATCGAATATTTCTGAACTATTATCATTAACTCTGACGTAGAAACTTCGGTCTTCGAGATAGGATTTGAAAAGCAGGTAGAAAGGAGCAGGGCAACAAATAATATCAACCCAGCGTTTTTAAACAAATTGTCGTGTTTATTACTCTAAAATGAGCAAAATTGTCGTACAAGGCAGTACGCTTTTGGATTGATGTGCTCAAAATGTTTCTGTCTGGCTCAAAAAAAGTTTTGTGGCCCTAAAAGCGCCGATTTGATTATTTAAACATGTGCATACTTGCACAATTTTTTGATTCAAATAAAAATGGTTTTGGAATTTAGTGGACGGAGAATTTCGGATCTTTTGCCCCAGATTATTTTATCTCATTTAATATAACCAGTTCACATGTTGGTCGAAAAGATGAATCAGGACGATTTGTCCGAACCAAAATTACAAAGTACATACGTTATTTTGGAACAGACTTCTATACCCTGGCATAGAAAGTATGCGGGTTTGAAATAGATTTATGATTGCAAACACTTAAGGTTTCACAACCAATTTTGAAACGTCTAAAATGTAATGTGATAGGCTTATTCAAATTATTCGGGTCTACTCAGAATGACTTCCTAATTCTGCCACTCTATTCTTGAAATCGAAATACAATTGCAAATCTAAACTTGTCCAGCATTTCAGTTTAGTCCAATTAAAGATAGGCCGGGTTTTATTTTAAATATGTCTTTGTTATTGTACAGATGATATAAGTTTCCAGTTTTTCTTCCTCGTTAAATTCATATTCTTCTGATTTATTTATTTGGTTTTTCACCATCACTTTTTATGAAAACTCATTCAAGACCAAAATAAATGTATGAATGCGACCAGCTGAAGGAATTGCCAATACATTAATTTATTCAATTAAATCAGATGTTGCCATATTGTTGCCAGAATCATTTCATGTTTTTTAGTCTTCACATGATAGGTCATGCATGAGAAATGTGATCAGCCCTTTTGCTGCCGCAATTGCTTACGGTGGATAAATGCAGATACATACGTCCGTCAATGTAAAGCATTTAGTACTTGGATCTCTTTAAGCGAAATTGGCAGGCGTTTTAAAGCTGAGTAGTCACCGCTGATGAAACCTTCTTCTATTAGTATACGCTAGAGACCAATCGACTGTCAAACCATGCATTTTCATACTGAAGGTCCAATCGGCCGGAACGTTTATAGCAACGATTTACTATGATTTAAAGCACGATCACGGGATAGTAATACAGTGAATTACTGAACCGTCTTCGGCACACGCCCCGAATTGGCTAATAAAAAGTGATACTCACCAGCACATTCATCCAGAAATGCCTCGGGCAAATTGCAGGAACTGCACACACCCATCGCACTCGCCCGCTTTGGCTCCCAACGTCATCTTTCTGTTCCCAAACATAAAAACGTGACTTGACGAGACAGTTTGACAAATTAAATTTTTGGGAAACTTTGGGAAAAGTATATTTTACTAAAAAAAGATTAACAAAAAAAAATAGTAAATTGTAAACCGATAGACCCTCGTTGTATCTTATGCTATTCACTATTCATTCAATTACAATTTGAACAAAATAATTATTGGCTTACCCTGGTACCTTCCACACACATGGCACTATCCGATCGCAGATTACGACCAACTCAACTATTTCTATTTCATCTTCTCTCACGCGTAAGATAAAAGTGAATGCCATATAGACACCCAAAAACAAAGACATTTTCTGAATTGGGGGCCTAGACCTAGATTATGAGAATATAAGTACCCACAACAAAATGTTTTCCGAATCTATTTATGCACCTTTTTTTAAATTTGAGTCCTAGCTCACTGGCCTAATGTGCCTTACCGGCAGACACATACGCATATGGCTGCTCAGGAACAATGGAATTTCAAAAAAAAAACCAAACATGTACGTGTCTTGAGGATTACGCTTAATTTGCTATCAGGCCCAGCCTTTAGGCTAAACGCTCCTCTTAAACTATGGACATATGGGTACTCAAAATCAGTTTTTAGAATTGGGCTAAATTTAAAGCTATGACAGAAAAGACCCGAACAATAAAGACATGCATTTAAATGTTCACTCAATTACACCCTCACGGTGTACGGGTACGGACAAAAAGTGTAAAAGTGCTGGTTCGCACGATAACTTTCGTATAGAACTAACAATCGTTTTTAATGTCTTTTCATGTCTTAATATTTTTCCAAAACTGCCCATGGTATTGAAAATGGCCAATATTGCCTCACCTGATACATGATACATCCAACAGAAGTGTACCATTTACCCCACTTCTGCTATTCTTGTAATACCTTCAATAAGGTCTTCACGATCTCACTTAAAATCCATACTTAAGAATGGAGGTAAAAGGTTAACTTGGTGACATTCAATTGTACTCTTAGCTACGGCCCCTTTGGTACCAACCACACAAATGACCCTATTCCACTGAAGATTACACATTACTTGTCACCAAGTGCACAAAATTCGCTTAAATTATGAACACCGTAACACCTCAATAACGGCTTTGTAGTTGTATGTGCGAAAATGGTTGAATGGTTGAAACGCCTCATTCTGGTACCACCCATGCAATGCACCACTCTTCCCACTTTTGGTTTTCGTTTAATATCTTTAAAGCTATTCTACACAAATAACCCTGTTTCAGGGTGGATAAGACCCCACATAACTTGTTTCCTAGTAGATGAAATTCGCTAACATTGCGAACTTCATAATATTTATCTTACGGCTCTATACATGCGTACGAAAAGAGTGAATGACACGCCCATTCCGGTCTTCTAGTGCAAATGACCATTCCTTGCCCACTTTTTGTATATATTTGCACAATAAAACTAATACTATTCATACGATTGTGCTGAAATTATGTAATTAGCTGGAGATGGATATAGTTACTTGGTGGATTAGTGGATCCTCTGTCTGTCACACAAACTTCATCTTTGTATGAATGTTTAAACATGTCACTATGAAAATAATAACCCATACGAGTAATACTGGAACGCAATCCGTGGAAGAAAGCCTAAAAGCTTCTGATCGACCAAACTTACGAACATACGATACTTGCTAAGATTGAACTGAGACTGGGGTCGGTCGCATCCATGGCGGCTTATAAACATCCCATATCGTCAGAAGCGTCAAAAAAATGACAGTTCTATAATCTATAAGTGTGGGGGTAATGGGGTTTTTACTTGTTTGTTTTTACATTTTCCCATTATATGGAACGTATCTCTTAAATATCCCAAAAACAATTGGTATATAATTTCAGTCTTATTAATTAGACAACCAATGAATATGTTTGCTCGACTTCGTTTACATAAATAAGGGAACCCCAATAAAGGCCGAACAATGATTTCGTTTCGTAGAAACTTGGCAAATTATCGTTTATCAAAAGTGAAATATGATCTGAATTATATGAAAATGCTCATCTGAATGAATCCTTATCAGGACTATTTCCCTTACAAGCACGAGAGTTTATTTTTGAAGGTGGTGCAATTAAAAAAAAGTTTAGAGTTTATGTAATGATTGTATTTGGTCCTCGTCATGGTTATTGTTTATAATTATCTTCGCCAACCCGCACTACTGAGGCCTACTAATTTGAGTAATGAATATTTTCCTATCAGACGTTCACATGATGAACCAACCACCCATTCCCCGCTGGATGATGAGCGGCCTCAGTTGCCATTAGTTCCATCTCGACGCATTCAAATGTGCCCTGACATTATTTGGTGAAGTTTATTGAGCCGAAGAGGTGTTAATGGAAAACATATTTAAATGATATTCAAAATTCTTGGGAAAATCTATGCGATTTATGAATGCAGATCCTCATGCAGTCGTCAGTCAATCGGTGGCGGGGGTAGTGGGTAACACGTGTAACATGGATGAGGCGCGTGTTGGTCGTGGCCATACGCCAGCATTTGTCGCGCAGTATTTGTTTAATGATGTGGGCGTGTGCTGTTGATAAATGCTTCCATGCCCTGCTGCCGAGCTGGGCTGTGCTCGGTCGGCCAACATACGTTTGAACTCGTTTTGAAGGGAAATGCTCGTTTAAGGGATGCTTTGGAATAGGCGTGAAACTAAATTAAACTAATTTGGGTTCGCAGTCTTCCACAGATGAGCTACCGTGCGCGTTTGACGCCTGCGACAACGACACAAATCTCAATCGATGCCCTTTTTGTCCACCAAAGTGTCCGCATGGTATGGTAAGTCCTACGTAGCTGCCGACCTACCTACCTACCACCACTCATTGAAGCATGCAACTTTTTGGGAACCCAGCGTCAATGTTTACACACACATACGAGTATGTACGATATGCATTAAGTATGTACGCATGAAAATGTTTTCTTGTAATATTGACTATCCCGGAATTAAGTAGTCATTGCGATAATTTGATATAATGCGATATTTCCTTTAAAGTTGACAGAACATACTTATGGCAACAGAGTACACACTGTGGCTCACTTTAATAGGGAAACTACAATTTCAAACTTTAAACAAAAGCAAACTTAAACTGCAAAAAGTCTTCAACGATATCGTTTTTATTTCTAAGTGAAGTTTTTTTTTACTACCGCGGACTTTAATTTTAGGTTAGACTGAAAGGGTTGCCTATCCCTTGGGGAGGGGTATCGATTTCCCTCGAAGGCCTGTTGGCCAATTCTGATGCCCTATGTCTGAGGAACAGAGAAAAAGAAAAAATTGCGAGATATAGAGAATTTTACTGGAATAAATATATACGAGGGTTGCTATTTATATTTCGGTTCCGGCAGTAAAAACACAATAGTTTATCATTGAAAATGGGTTTATTGTTTTTCAAAATATTCTCCTTTAAGATCAATACATACATTCTCGAAGTATTTTTTCCACTTCGATTGAGACACCTCTAAAAAAATGATTTTTTAACGCTTCAACAGCTGCTTCTGGCGATGAAAAACTTTGACCACGCATTTTTTTCTTGATGCTAGGGAATAAGAAAAAGGATTGTCTACTGCATTTACACACTGACATTTGTTTTTGTTTTCTGTTTGTCGTAATGATGAAGAGATTATCGCAGTGTTTTCCCACATTCATTCCCACATTCCAGGTGCGCGAGGATTCTGATCCACAGGATTTTCGCGTTCCTGGGTACCATACCCTATCCCTTTTTATTTCCCACAGAGGTCTTGTGGTATATGTACGTAATGGCATAGTGTTTCAGAGCCAGCAACACTTGAACTCACAAGATCCAGAATTTAACTCCCTTTGGGTTAAATTCAGGATTGAAACACACGTACTTCATTTTGGGTTTATTTATAGAAGCACAAATTCAGAAAGTTAGGCTTCCTTCAACGGCTTCGACGCCCTTTCTGATTCAATAACGAAAGTTTTGGAGAGAATTTAATGGGGATTTTAATGCCCATAACTCTACCTGGCTTTCCCATTCGAGCCAAACAACTCCGGAGGGCCAATACGCCGAGCTCTTCGCCGCGCAAAACGACTTAACGCAATTAGTGAATGAACCGACACATATTCCGTGTGTCGAAGGACACCAACACAATATTCTTGACCTTTTCTTAACTTCACACCCTGAAAAGTATGAAGTTAATGTCCTCGCACCTCTTGGTAATTCCGATCACTGCATTGTTTCAGCATCTTTTTCGTATTCCGCCCTTCGTGTCGCTTCGATACCAGTCCCAAAGCGGACAATTTTTATATACGAAAATGCACGTTGGGCTTAGCTCAACCACTTTTTCCAGCATTTCAATTGGAAGCTATGCCTTCCCGATAACAACATTAATGCTGCGGCTGAAATGATCGAAAATATAATTTTATTTGGAATGAAGACGTTTATTCCAACTAAAATTATGTCGGTTAAGCCTGCCAAAAATAGTTGGTTTAACCAGGCATGCAGGGATGCTGTCAGATCAAAAGAGGAGGCGTTCAGAAATTGGCGTTTAAACAAAAACGTCAATACTGAACTGCTGCGTAAACAGGCAAGAACGTCGCGTGCCAGAGTGCTTAGGCGTGAAAAGTTTCTTTACGAGCAACGTCTACGTACAAAGGTTCTTAATTCTCCCAGGGGAAGTAAGAGCTTTTGGTCGTTTGTAAGAAGAGTAAAGGATAATTCTTCATCTATCCCAACTCTTGTTAAAAACGACCGGGCATTCACTGACCCGGTTGATAAAGCCAACCTTTTGGCTGAAATGTTTGCCGGAAAGCAATTAACCACTCCTCGAGATCGAAAACGTATCAAGTTCCATGCCTAAGATATTTTTTCGAACTCGTGGAGTTAAAAGGGTTCTTGCGAATCTCGATGTTAGTAAGTCCCCGGGCCCGGATGGTATCTCGGCACTAGTCCTATGTAAGTGCTTCTCGACGCTAGCCCGTCCACTGTGCAACCTTGCTTATCGTGCTGGAGTCTTCCCAGCATGTTGCAAAAAATATTTCACTCCTTCTGATCTTTTCGATATCTATACAACCTACATCAGGCCAAAGCTGGAGCACCTCCCATATATGGGAAGGTGCTCCAAAATCATCCTTGGGGCTTCTGGACCGTGTTCAAAGGAGAGCGATGGTGCTGATAGGTGACAGTAGGGTATCCAACTCTATTGTTTCCCTGGAGCATCGTCGGAATGTGGGTTGTGTGTCGCTGTTCTATCGCTACTTCCATGGTGTGTGTTCTTCAGACATTCGTCGTCTTATTCCTGACGTGAGGATGTTCAGCAGGGATACACGACTATCCAGAAATTCACACCCATTTGTTATCGATTGGCCGGCTGACCGCACTACACACTACAGATCGAATTCGTTTTTCGCCCGTGGAATCGACTTCCGGCAAATGTATTTCCTACCAATTACGACATCCAGAAATTCAAGGCGAATGTCAATAAACATTACTCCCTCTTTCCCCCCTTCGATCCCTTGCTTTCCAACGACCAACGCAATGCATTGCATGTATAGGGGAAAACACCTGAGTGTTGGCTAACTAAAAAAAAAAATCAACATCTTGAGTGGTCAAATAGCTCATCGTTTCGGCTGATGTGTGAGAGCTCGCATTGTCGTGATACAAAATGATCCGTCTTCTCTTTTTATCTTTCCTCATTTCTTCGAACACTGTTGTCAAACAGATTGTATACCATTCAGAATTGACCGTCCTATGCTCCACTAATGGCACTGTGGCAACATGGCCGGTTATACTTATACCAAAAAAAGCAATCATTTGCTTCGATGTACTTCTTCCAAACAACTTTTGTTGGATTTGGCTCGTCTTGAAAGTCCCACACGGTCGATTGCAGTTTTGTTTCAGGTTCATATGCATACTTATAGATCCATGATTCGTCACTTATGACAATGTTACATACTGCCTTTAAGCTACCGCAGTTATACTTTTTCAACATCTTTTTGCACCAATCCATACGATCCTTTTTTGAGCATTCGTCAAATTATGTGTGATCCAACGAGAACATTTTTTTTCACTGCCAAATGAACATGCAATATCTTATTGATGCTTGTCATACTTATGCCCAAGGATGCCGCAATCTCACGGTATGTTACATGCCCTTCACGAAATTCAGCGCCCGAGACTAAACTCTTGGTATCAGCGATTAACAGTGGATTTTGATGGTGCTTCATCGCCAAAAGTCGAAACAAGTTGATTTAAACACTCTTGTCCCGATAACCCACGCCGATATCGTAAACAATCATCACAATCAACGGGATAATTACATTTTATGCCTTAGAAGAATTTTTCAACACACTGTAAACAAAACAATTCGCCCTCAAATGACAAAACGTTCTGAGTGAAGTTATGCTCAAAAATGTCAAAGTTTCCAATGGAAGTTCCAGTTTGCATCTTGGAACACTAGTATTGTCAGGACCCGAAATATAAATAGCAACGCTCGTATATATAAGTACACATATACAGGTGAATAAGATTAGACGGATATGGAAAAAATTAAGAAATATTTTGCACTTATGCAGGATTTTCAATTAAAATGACTACGGATTAGTGAAACTTCTTTTGGTCGAACTACCTGAGTTCTTTTTAAATTGTTCTAAGAAACGAGGCTAGTATGTACGTACAATTTCAATGTAGTCACGTTTATATAATTGAAAAATGACAGTTAATTATTTTTTTCTCTGTGGGAATTTTCAAAATGAATGCTTTCTCTTTACATCCACAATTAAAGAGAACCCGGCTTTGGTACATAGTTAACATTAACACCCTGTTTCTCTATGTCAAACGAAAACATGGGCGAACGAAAGTCAGTCACTCGAATTCGACTCAATCTGCGTTTCTCAACAACGGAACCTTTCGTTCGTCTGTTCTTACGTGCGTCAATTATTGTATGTTACGTAATTGAGATGCCATATGCACATTTTTCAGATTTATTACATTTTTCTAAAAAATCCTACTAAATTGCATAGGCGGTAGTACAACCATGCCAACGGACACAGAACAAAATAAAAAAGACAAACAGATAAACAAAACAAACAAATTATTCAAAACAAAAAACAAATTTTTCACAGCAATACAAAAAATACTGGGAGGTCCTAGGCAGTTCACCTATGAGCAGAGCTAGAGCTTCCATTTTTGCTATCAATTTTCATTTTGATGTTTTGCTTTCTCACTTACATATGTACATACATTATTGTCAGACGAAATCAAAATAGCAAGTGACTGATTTTGGCATTTGCTGCTTAGAGTTGACAACTCGTTTGAGCTAGAGAAACAGCTTTTTGTGAGAAAACGGTTACGTGTTCTTTCGACTTGTTCTTCGAGTCATCGTTTGCATAGAATGTGATGTGAGAAACCCGAATCATATTTCTTTCGTGTACGAGGCATCGAATGCGTTCTTTCGACATTGAGAACAGGCCATAATAAGTATTTGGGCAAACATTTTTGCCTGCTGCAACAGCAAGGGGCCTGTTGCCGTGCGCGTTGTTCACTTCCTTACTGGCCACAACTCGCAATTGTTTTTTGAGACATTTTTGTTTTGTTGTGCGATGTTTGTAGGAGGGATGTAGTACAGGTGATTGCCCCAATTTCATATCAGGAATTTACACAGTTCAGTTTTTGTAAAATGTCAAAATTTGTCGAAATGGTGAGATCTCTTTAATAAAATTATCGCTGATTATAATATATTTCACTGAACTGATATAAAATGTAAATGTATGCTCTTCAACTGAAACCATACTTTTTTTCTTCGTGTGCCGTGGGAATCCATATAAGCCGAGTGGTATGATCTGTATTGGAAGAATCTCACATGCTTATTTGACAATGACAACTCTTTCCTCGACAGAACGTGAAGTGCTTTACATCAAACAACATTAGGACAAAATGCAAAGTTATTGCAGCGGTCAATGATGTGTAGTCCAAACAGAGCTTTAATTGAAAAGAATTGTTGACCGAAATGAGATAGGCTTAGCACCTGCTGTACGCTAGATTGAGAAAAATGGGCCTGAGACAGGCATGCAAGTGGACAGCACTCACTGTTCCAGCCTTCGTACGGTACGCTCTGACTAAAATGTGGCTACCGTAGCCGCGAGACGTTCCTGGAACATCGAGTCACCATCGATCTCAACAACTCGACATTTCACGCAACAGCCTAATGCGAATTCTGCTCATAATCGTCGCAGTTGCATCGAACATGCTAATGGAAACTTCATTTCTTTTAAAAGTGAGCGCTACAGATTGACAATTTACTATGGCCAGAGATTGAATACTTAGACTATGACGGTGAGCAATGCCACACAGCCAACGCTACAATTGATCTTTTGTGCGCCACGTTCGATAATCGTGTTACAAGCGTTATGGAGCTGCGCTTTTGTTTTTCTTTTTCTGATTATTGAAAATAAAATTGGACTTGGGTCATCCTGAACACTCCATCCTAGATTTAGTATTCCGACGTCAGATTTGCTCATATAAAATAGCCAACAGAATCCAATTTTCCAAGTGAAACATTCTTTGTGGAAATCCTTAATATAGAGTGTTTCGTATTCTAATCAATTTAAAAGATGCATATGTATTAATTGTGAAAAAACCGTAACCCTGTTTAATCGATTCACAGTTTTAGCCGTGCCTTTACAGCAGTAACTCACAAACCGACTGGCCGACAGATTGGCGCACACACGCTATTGTAAAGCGATTGTACACTAGGGTTCTATAAGTCGATTTCGACTTTTGGGTGTAAAAAAGTTAAACACGGTTTTTCGACTTTTCGTTTTTTAAAAAGTCTAAAAGTCGCCTACTCTTGTTGACTTTTTATTTAACTTAAAATATAACCATATTTTCAACTGTCATCCAAACAATGCGTGTTGGGTAAATTCGTGATACACTTTAATTTAGTTTCGCCGATTAAGAAATGCACCCCCGTTTTACTTTTTTGTAGAGGTTTAAAATGTATGCCTTCAAAAATGCTCGAGATTCATCCACAGCAGTCAATCAAGACGGTAAGTATATTATAACTAAAATTATATTTAGCTGTACAACAAGTTTATTTTTAAATACTTTTGATTCCCATTTATCCGATGTTAAAGAGACCGAAGAGTGGATTTCAAGGTCAAGAAAAAGGGTTGCATATATGGGTTCCTTGACAAGATTATAAGCACTAGGCGCGAAAAATGTCTTTATGATGACAATCGATTTGTTGGAAAAGTATCAAAAAAAAGCCCGTTTTCAATCGTTGCCAAATGCTCGACTTATTGCTACTCTAATTCGAAGACAAATTTCTCCAAAAAATTAAAATATGGTTATCTTTTGGATATCAGTGACGTGTGTTTCCATGTATATTAATCGACTGCATTAAAAAATACCTTTTACAAACTACCAGATGTTTATTAGTTTTTTTAGTCACTCTTATTTTTTAAATAAAATTTTTTTATGCAATGAAAACTTGTTTTATATTCCAAAACATTCATTTTCCTAAAGAAAAAAGTTTTAAATTCGACATTTGATTTTTTTGTAATAGTCGAAAAGCCGACTTTTAGTCTTAAGTATAAGTATACGAGTATAACCCTATTGTACACCAAGACACATCCGTTCAGTGTTCACATACCAGGGGTTTCCCTGCACTTTTGCATATACCGGGAAACTAGAATATGTCGAAATGTCTTTTATGTGTAGCTAAGTATTACCTCGTTTAAACGTTTCTTGACTACGTGTTACCTCAAGTCGTTCTATTTGGATGCAGACGTATTAACGCTTATTAAACACTAGGGGGTTTCTCGGGAATACCCTGCCGTTATATCAGTTATTCATATTTCTTGATTTCCACGGGATTTTTTTTAATATATATGTGGCGCTCTTGTATCTTGTATTGTAATTGGATTGACGAACAAGGAAAAAGTTCCAGTTTCTTAAATATAAATACGAAAAAGTATTTTGATTTGGTACGTTCACATAGAAGAGGAAGATTTTCAAAATGTTGAAAAATTAAGATCTCAATGTATGCCTAAACTACTTAAAATATACCGAGAGTAAGACTTGTAATATATTTAGGGATCCGGCCGTAACTGCAATTTATCTTAATATATTAAAGTGTAATGTTCGGTGTACGAGCGCCTAAAACTCGAGAGTAAGGTTTCTCTTGAGTTTGGTTCCGATTGGTGGCTTTGCCTTCTATGGTACGATTTAAAACAAATTAACATAATAAATTTCTTAACTGAAGATACATTTTTTATGACATTTGAACCTGCACAGTGGCAGCAGACTTCATACATTTGCAAAACAAGAAACTATATCGTTAAATTAATATCCTCATTGTTTTCATATAGCCAAATGTTGGGACACTGATGTAACAACATGTGTAGGGAAATATGAGCTAAACGAATTTTTGAACGTGGGCAGAGAGGCGTGGCTAGAGTGGGCTTTCATGCAAGAAAGGCAAAATTTGTTGTATGTATAGTGCTGATCACCAAACAGCGCCAAACTGGAACATGTACGATGCCTTCAATCGAGCGTTGGGACGGAGTCGGCATTGTGAACAAATCGCTTTGAATAGATATGAACGAACCAACATTGTAGTTGGTAAATTATTTTGACGGAACAGTGAAAATGAACATTATTGCATTGGTGATGAGATTGATGCGTGCACAATGTTGAATCATTCTGGCTGATGTATCTTCTGAGAATGGCGCTACATAAGAAGATGGCGGACTTAAACAGCTCAAACTTCGATTGAATTGGTAAACGACCGATTAACCTACAAATTTTTATTGAATTTGAAGGAATTTATAATCGAGACATTATCGAAAATGTTTAGTATTAATATTATTTCTTTTATTGCATTGCATAATCCAAAAGCCCTATGTGGCCAAATTGATTTTGTTGAACTTCATACGTAAGAAACGGTGGTTTACAATGCATGTATATGTAACGGGTGATCAATCTATAGATATTTCTTCAATAGGGTTTGTTTCACAGAACACGCTTCAGTTGTGTTAAACTTTCTGTTTTCTATTTTCAGTATTGTTTGCCATTTCATCATGAAAAGACTTGCACCGCAACAACGTCTCTAAATTGTGCAACTGTATTTTGAAAATGAGCGTTTGGTGAGAAACGTTTTTCGTGCGCTAAGATCTTTTTATGGTCGACATAATCGGCGTACCGAATCCACTATACGGATTACCATCCTCAACATTGAAACCTAATTTTACTATTGGATAGCACAGTACAACACTTAATTTCGGGACTCAATTCTGATAATTGTTTGTGAAAGTAGTAAGTATCGTATAGGGGAATTTGTCACGTTTTAAATTATTTTTTTTTTAATTCGTAAAAAATACAAAACGGTAAAAAGTGTCAAGTCCTATTTGCTCGAGGTATGTACAAAGTCTTTGGAAAAATGTTTTTTTTATATTTCAAACAGGTATTCTTAATGGACTGGATATACGAAAATGAATGAAAAGCGAATCTTTCACAAATATGCTTTCGAACCATTATAACCACCTATGTGCATGGGACGCATTGAAACAAGTCATCGAAGGCGTATTTGGAAACAACCGTGTACAGCGAGATGACATGCAGACACAAGTGGACACCTTGCTGTATTATTTTGAAAAAAAAAATCAATGCATCCATGACGTTAAAATTACATTTACCTGCCAATTTAAAAGCGATTCAAAGGCATAAAATTGGATGCATTGCTTGCGGAGGTTTGTTGGTGGAGTTTAAAATAAGGATGGCCTAACGTAATCGTGAATGGTGGTCGTTATCTCGCTATAATTTCTGACCTTTTTGCTGCCTGAAATTGAAGCCCGTAATCTTGACGACATTTGGTTTCAACAGGACGGTGCCACTTCTCATACAGTTGCTCAAACAATCGATCTATGGAGAGGTCATTTCGAAGAGCAGCTAATTTTATGCGGCAATTTTGTTTATTGAGCCAGAATAGGCCTCATCACTGAACAACATTTTTGTCGAAAATAGCTGATTTTCCCGTTTCTCACCGAACGATCATTTCCATAGTACAGTTGCCAACATTTGAAGGTAATTATTTTCAAAAAGTAAGTGCCATAAAACACTTGATTTGAATTTTTATACTTATATACTTTTTTTGTTTTGAAAAATACCTCTGGATGGATCATCCTATATGAATATCAAATTTAAAGTTATCGTCTATATGAAAACCTAAAAAATTAATAAAAATATAACATTTTCGCTAATAGAGCCGTTGCTAAGACTAAATAATTTAGATTTGGCTGTAAAATTATCTTGTCACCATTTATTAATTTTCTCTGGCTCTTCATTTATTTTGTTTAGAAAATATAATTTGGATACTTCCGCTTCACAAGCAATCAACTTCATCTTCGTATAGGTATCAACTCATGAAGGAAATAAAGTCAAATATATCATTAATATACTCGTATATGTTTCAAGACGTGGATGTTCTGCTTCCAGCCGACAGCAGTCATGATTTCACAATCACTATTAATGATTCTATAAATAGTTGAGTGACATCAGTTTTTAGGAACAGCAACGCGGGCCGCGCTCAGCCAATAGTTTTATTGAGTACACGCAGAGAAAAGATATGGTTACACTATGCTCACCGCAACAATAATATGTTCTCTACAATAAAAGCATTTTCGCCGCAACCATAGTCTTGTTTTTTGAATTTAATTTTGACAATAGTATGATTGCGACAATATTGCTATTGTTGAAATGTTACAGTAGTATTATTGCCAAATTTAGAAATAAAAATATGGTTGTAGCAACCATATAAACATGGTTGTTGCAACAAAAGTATTGTTATTTAAAATTTACGTTAACAATAAATTTGATAACGGCAATCATACAGTATGGTTGCGACTATGGACATAACAAAACAGGTTTTATAGAGCATACATGTATGTGTGTGCGTATGTTTTTTAGATAAAAAAACATACACACCATACAGTGAATGTCCATCAAAAAAAAAAACAACACAATCGAAAGGTAGTTCGAGGGATTTTTATTGTGTTTACTTTGTTCGGTGAAATAATCTACTAGCGACTGGTTCTCGTTTATTTAAAATCTGCCTGCACTTAAGTATATAGCCATTGATCATGTTTTAATCACATTCGTTACTTGGTGCCTACGGATGGTGAATTAGCATTCATCCCTGTTGGCAATTAAAAGTATTTTTGACCGTTGGAATATATATTGAATGAATGAAATGTTTAATAAAACCATGGCCTCAAATCTGGCTATGAACTAATAGTAATGCAATTTAAAATAACATACTTAATAAAAATCTCTATTTTTGAATAACAACAATAACCAATCCTGATAAATAATTTTGGGGATCATAGTATGGTTGCGTGTGAATCATACTATGGTTGTGTGGATCTTAGTATGGTTGCGTGTGAATCATACTATAGTTGTAATGATCATACTATGGTTGTATGAGAAACATACTATGGTTGTGAGGATCATAAAATGGTTGTGAAGATAATACTATGGTTGTATGAGAATCATACTATTGTTGTGAGGATCATAGTATTGTTGAGTGTGAATCACACTATGGTTGTGGGGATCATAGTACGGTTATGTGTGAATCATACAATGGTTGTGGGGATCATAGTATGGTTATGTGTGAATCATACTATTGTTGTGAGGATCATAATATTGTTGTGTCACAACCATATACCCAACAATAGTATGATCCTCTTCAAATATTGTCACCCCAACCATACTCTTTTCTGCGTGTAGTTAATATATTTGAACATTTTAAGTTTTTTTTATTACACAACAGTAGCTCTGATTAATTAAAATTTCTTTTTGCCATCAGATTACATGAACTGTATTGGCTAAAAATCTATTTCTTATTGCCTCCAGCACAAACTGCCTTGGGTTCACGTTATCTCAACATAAATTTCAATTCTTTTCTTTTAAATACTGCAGTGTCCAAGCTGGATGACTGAAGTTGGAGAAATTTCCTGTTCTAATGTCCTGGGCTGAAATCAGATTGAAAATGTGTAAAGTTTGGTCCACGGCAAACATAGAGTTAAGTTAACAAAACATATAATTCATTTATGTGAGAGGTACCAGAAGGAACGTGGCTAGAAGTCCAATTATTTTTTCATCAAGTTAATCTTGTAACTCCGCTTTTTTGTATTGATTTTCCTAAGTATTGATTTTTAGTCAGATCGTGCAAACCGAATTGATGATACTCGTATTACAAGAATGGGAAAAGTTGGTCAAATGGTATGGTTGTGTGCGGTTTACCAAAAGGTGTTGTAATATTGCCCATTTTCAATCCTATACACGCAGAGAAAATACATGGTTACTACATGGTCACGGCAATAATAATATGTTCTTCGCAATAAAAGTATGTTCGTCGCAACCATAGCATTGTTAACTGAATTTAGTTTTGACAATAGTATAATTGCTGCAATATTAATATTGTTGAAATGTAACAATAGTATTATTGCCAAATTAAAAATGAAAATATGGTTGTATCAACAATATAAATATGGTTGGTGCGACAAAAGTATTGTGTTTTGCGTTTTATGTTAACAATGATATGATTACGGCAATCATACTGTATGATTGTAATTTTTCTTCATTTAAATATTCCTTTTAGAACAAATGTTATTGCTACGGATCTAATGCAATAATAGTACTTTTTTTTATCGAAATTAAAATTTTTTAAACAAGCTGCTTTGGCTTTCTTTAAATGAAATATTTTTAACAAAAACGCCTACGTTTATTTAAACTTATTTTTTCTAATAAATGAATTTCATAATTTAAATCTATTGTTGACAACTAAAACCAATTCTAATAAATAATATTGGGGATCATAGTATAATTGTGTGTGATCATACTATGGTTGTAGGGGTCATAACATGGTTGCGTATGAATCATACTATGGTTGTATGTGAAACATACAATGGTTGTAAGGATCATACTATGGTTGTGGAGATTATAGTATGGTTGAGGGTGAATCATACTATGGTTGTGGGGATCATAGTATGGTTATGTGTGAATCATACTATTGTTGTGGGGATCACAGTATGGTTCTATTTGAATCATACTATTGTTGTGAGGATCATAATATTGTTGTACCACAACCATATACCCAACAATAGTATTATCCTCTTCGAATATTGTCACCACAACCATACTTTTTTTCTGCGTGTAGGAAGTTATGTATAAATATTACGACATACAAAGATGTGGCATACAAAAATGTGAAGCTCCTTTCGAGAGTTATCGTGCGAACCAGCAAACTTTTTGTCAGTACCAAATGATAACTACCCTCTTTCCTATTAAGGTGAGGGTAAAATCAAAGAAAACAAAAAAATAACATTCAACGACAAAAATTTTCTGAAGTCTTCCGGTCTAATCTCTTGCACGATATTAAAGTACTTTTGCTGAATACGTTGAAAGGACGATAATTTAGGTACAACTGAATTTCTTTCTACGTTACGCCGATATCATACAATTTGAACAAGAAGCTGATAATAATGAAGATTATCAAGACTTGCCTCCTTCTAGTCCTGATATATGAAAAAGTTTAAATGCGATGAGTCTATATCTAGAGACCAAAGAAAATGCAAAAGAAATGTATGCCCACTTTTTAGAAGTATTTTTTTTGAGTACGAAATTGTGATTTCTTTTGTCCAGTTCCTATGTGTTAATTTGTCCAGTTCCTAAGTGTTCGGTATAGTTGAACTCTACTGTACAAATCGAACATGCTATAGGTCGCAATATTGATGACGGATAGCTGAAGCGATGTGCTGAACAGTTGATATTGAAACAGGCCAGATGGTACAAGACGGACTAATATTTCCACATAAGGCCTGAATCAACCTCTGGAAATATCTAGATCGACCAGGCAATATTTTCAGTCATTGACTGAACAAGGGTCAATGCCTTTAAACTCAGTTACACCATATCTTGTGGACAATAAGAGACATGTCGATGATACTACTTATTAGGGACATAAATACTGTTACAACATTGAACACACCCATTTTAATAGTAGAGCTGAACATACCCCTTTAGCGTTAGTCTGTAACGGGGTTTTAAAATTGTTTCAACTTTCATCATGGAGTGGTCAGATAATGAGAACCGTATCGCTGAAATGAAAAAAGCGATATTTTCACAACGCCCCGGCCACTAGGGATTAGCCGCATATTCGTCTACCGATGCTTAAAACTGTTTGAGGAGACTGGAGATGTAAAAGACCGCCACCGGTCGGGCCGCCCTCGCTCTGTTCGTACACCGCATGTCATCAAAGCCGTTAAATCAAGAATTCACAGAAATTTTCCAATGGACGAGGTTCGTCCAGCTATTGACGATTGACCAGTGCGTCTTAAGGCGTGTGTAAAGGCAAAAGGCCGACATTTCGAATAAGTAGATCCTTTTTGGATACAATATACATCAATAAATATAATAAAAAATATTTGTTCCAAAACATTCAGTACTTTTTATTTTACAGCATAAAACGTGTTTAACAGTATTTATGTCCCTACTATGTAAATATGATGTTAAACACACGCTGCTGTGGGCGGTGCTAAACTCATAGTAAAATTAACAACCAGGGAAATATTGTGGACTATATTATGTTTGTTTATGTTTGATTAACATGATACAAATTTAAGCCCCACCGAATTAACTCTGAACTTTGAAAGACTATATCCTAGAACTATTGCCGCTAAGGCAATGTTAATAGGTATATATCATTTTGAAATTAACGAGGCATGCCTTGGTGCAAAGTGGTCAGTGCCACGGTGTCACTGTTCCAGCTGTTAGTTTGCAGACTACCCAGATTAAAAAATATAAATTCATAAATTGTGTTAGAAGTTCTAGAAAATGCAGGGTGGAGCGCGGGAATTTGTTTTTTTTTTTGGACTGCAGGTACTGTTGGTCAAAGAGAGTGAAGAGTGTGCGTGGCTTATACAGGAGATTTGTATTCGTCTGCCTTTCAGTTGCCATCATGCATAGACATTTGTTATGAAGCGTATTTTTCAAATGCGCACTCGATCATTGCAATGCAGCGTGCTTTTCTTTTACGATTCGCTGTTCCCCCACGCGGACGTGTTCCTTGACGGCAATCAAATGTATTACAACACCACAAAACATCGAGGGAGTTAGAGCAGCAGTACTGCAATCTTCGAAAGCTCTGCTCGGAAGAAGTCACTTGCTCTTGGCATTTCCAAACTTTTTTTTAGCCGGCTCTTGAGGCAAAGCAATTAGAGGATACATGGTTCCAACAGGATGGTGCTACTGCACACACAGCAAAGGGTTACCATGACTTGTATTTGGTAAATGTTCCCTGGGCGTAGCCTGTAGCCCCATGCGATTTTTTCCTTTGGGGTAACCTGATGTCGAAGGTGTATATCAACCGTCCTAACACCTTGGAAGACCTAATTAATAATACTGAGGCTGAAATTGGCCAGTCGACATGCTTGTTAGAGTTCATGAAAAGTACAAAAAACGTATGCAGCAGTGTGTGGTTAGCGAAGGTCGACATTTGCCAGATACACTATTTAGAACCATGTTATTTAAAAATTCCCTTACTTTTCCATGTAATAAAAATATAACATACATTTTTTTAAGGTTCATAATTTTTTAATTTCATTCCCATATCAGCAAAATTGCGCGCTCCACCCTGTAGTAAAATCACTTGGTCAGTTGTATTTCAGAGTGCTGGGTAAATGTTGGAAATACAAAACAGCGGTCAAATTTCTTACCTTTTTGTTCCCGAGATTTTGAGAAGTAAATCTCCAAAAAACCCCCATCGTCTAGAAGTTCCCGATAGAGAAACTCTTACACAGACTCCCTCGTCATATACGAGTATGTCGATCCATCCGAATGAGTTCATATGACTCAATCAATGCGAGGTTGTTGTTGTTTATGTTGTCACTCGTTGTTGCTGTTGCTGTTATTGTTATAAGTTGTTTGTTTATGTAAAATGAAATGCAAACAGACAAACAATAAGACAAATGTACACAAAGTGTCGTTAATTCAATGAATAATTTGTGAAATATTTCACTTACAACGATTAATATACATCCACAAAAACACACACACACACACACACTTGTATTCGTACACACACACGTTCATCCATCCATCCATGCCACTTAAAACACCGATACTATCTTTTCTCTCTTTCGTTCTCTGCCATACGTCTGGACGCGTGTGTGTGTGCATTGTGTTATCATTTGTTTACTTTAGACAACAAAAATAAAAAACTCTATAAGAATGTGTGGATCTGTGCCGTATCTGTCGGTACGCATTCAACTGGATAAACTGCAAGCTATCCACAAACAGCCCGTCCGTCCGTCGCATTTCGAAATGACTGCTGGCTTAAAGAAAACAAGCCAGAAAACAACACATATTGTTTTTGTTTTTCTTAAAACTCTCATTGCTCATGGATGGAATTGTGGTTAATTATGATAGTATGTAGCGAAGTGATGAGGACCGACATACCAACCACACCGTACATACAAATTTATAATCAATTCTGGGTAAGTCTCTCTTGCAATGAATCATTAAATGTTTACAAAGTGTAGCTGCAGAAATCGGTTTGGAATTGGAACATGGACCTGAATTTAAAATGGGAGATAGTTCGACCATTTTTCTTCACTCGTCTTATCAAAGAACTAAGTGAAGCAGAAGAAAAAGACTTTGCCCTGTGAGTGTATGCTGCCTTGCAATTAAAAAGTACTAAAGAATTTTCAATTAAAAGTCAAATTGCAAGAGGTAATCGACCCAGCACTGCCGATAAGTGCCCGGGTAATGAAGCGTTTCAGGCCTTACAAGGTACAATTCTTGACTAATGTTCTAGTCAGTACTGAAATTTTTAGAACAATTTTGCAAAGAATTGCGTTAGAATAAGTATACTCGTATATGTCCCTCTAAATATACGATACTTCACTCTGGTATATAGTCGTATATTTTTATGAAGGAAAAGATCCCACGTTTATTATATCAGTCGTCTCAGAATCAATATCTGCCGATTGATGACGGGGCGCTCTCCGTCCGTCTGTCTGTCTCGTCAAAATTTTGAACATTTTCTGGGTTTGAATAGAATTGTTCAACGTTAAGATATTTTTAGTATGAATGTTCTTATGGAAACTTGACAGCGCAGCCAACCTCTGTCATTCGGTTGTGGCAATGAATCTGTTCATGGATGTCACCCATGTCAATAAGAGATACGAGTATTAGTATGTAGAGTAAAAGAAAAACTCCCCGGTTGTTTGCTTTATGGGTCGGCGGAACCTTTGGTCTTAACTTCATACAAACGGTGAGAACGTTACCGTCGAGTGTTGACGGACGTTGGAAAGCCCTTATTATAACTATGGTTGTAACGAATACGTGAATGCGAATTATTCGCATCATTTAGAAGATTCACGTTTGCATTCGCACAAACTAATTTTGGAATACAGTAGACGCTCACAAATTAGAACTCTCACAAATTAGAACTTCTAGAAATTAGAACCAGCTTTTTGATGCATTGAGAATTCACAACTATTACAGATTACATGTTACGCAAAAACTCACTATGATAAGATACACTGCCACCGCACTCAACAGTTGAATAATAACAGTTTCCTTTTCTTCAATGAATTATTTTAAGTTTAAAACCTTTATGTGATATAATTTGATTGAAATTTTATTGAAGTTTTCGTTTTTCTCAATAAAATACTCAAAATTGGATAAAAATAGTGTATTCGCCATATTTTTGTAAAAATAAAAAAACGTATAGAACGTAGAACTTTTCGAAAAATGGAACCGCCCGAAAAACAATGTGGTTCTAATTTATGAGCGTCTACTGTATTAGCTTTTGCATCAGTAAAAATGTCAGTATTTGATTTCTCATTCAAAACAACAGACTACACACGTTACGTTCTCTCTGTTACATACTCGTATAACTTGGCTCTACTAAACGTAGAATAGTTAATATTTCGAAATACTTAAGTATACGAGTATAAGTAGTTAACTTCAAACAAGATCTTTGTGAATTATATTTCAAATATTTCTGTTTTTTCTTTAAGTCTGGTACTACTAAAATCGCTAATTTATGCGAAAATGTGTCAAACTTTAAATAAAAAATTCTGTTAAATTGCAGTGAAAAATGTATTTGAATAATAGCTGGTGCTCTGCAAACAATTGCAAAATTTGTATACCCTCATCCTATTGGATAGGGGGTATAAATCATTTGGTACTGACAAAATGTGTAACGCATTGAAAGGAGCATTCTGGACCCTACGTTTGACCAAATCCATTTTAAAACATTTTAGCCACTACGTTTAAGCGTCTGAAATGAGCCAGCAATCGTTTCCAAATTTTGCATATATTTGTCCAGTACCGCCAATGGTCCATATTGCCACACCCTCTCTGGTTCATCGAATATAAGTGTATCTTTGCGACCCCTTTTGCATTTTTGTACTTAGTAGGGACATAAATACTGTTACACACGTTTTATGCTGTAAAATAAAAAATACTGAATGTTTTGGACCAAATATTTTTTAATATATTTTTTGATGTATATTTTGTTTTTTTTTTCATTCCTTTCTTTATTTACAATCTGTCTATACAACAATAAGTAAATTTGTTAAATATTTGCTAATAATTACATTGGTTATGAAGCTCCAACAAGCGACATAACATAAACAGTATTCTACAGAAAATAGGGAGTATACTTTAACGTTAATTTAGTTTACAGTTCATTTATAACATTGTTTTTAATTACTCGTACATTTGTAATTTACATTACATTATTTACGAAAAGGTAAATCTAGAATATGATATCGTTTCAGTCTTCTGGTTTCATCAGTGCAGTCTAGTAGGACTATAGCTTCAGGATTGACGTGATTGCTAAGACGTTGTAAGTACAGATCGGTAGCTTTGCTTATTTCATCTTTCACGGATCGTATATCAAGGTCTCTTCTAATGGCCTTGTTAGATATAAACCATGGTGCATTAGTTATTACCCTTAATGTCATGGACTGATGTCGTTCGAGAATATCAATGTTAGAGTTACTGGCTGTACCCCATAGTTGGATACCATATGCCCAAACAGGCTTGAGTATGGTTTTATAAATGGTTAATTTATTTGAAAGGTTTAATTTTGACTTCGGTCCAAATAACCACCAAAGTTTTTTGGTTTTCAATTTCAATTAGTTTTGCTTATTTTTGATATGCGTTTTCCATGTCAACCGTCGGTCAAAAACTATACCTATACATATTTTGCAGTATCCTTCATAGGAATTTTATCGCCATTTAGTCGGATAGGTGGACAATCACCTCGTCTTAACGCAAATGTAAGGTGACTTGACATCTCTGCATTTACTTTTATATTCCACCGTTGTAGCCAATCATGCATGTCATCAAGTTGTTTCTGGACAAGAGCTGATGCTTCTATGGACGATTCGCTAGAAGCAAGTATTGCAGTATCATCGGCATATGTCGCAACTGTGACATTAGCCGAGGTAGGCATGTCCGATGTAAAAATAGTGTACAACACTGGGCCCAGAACACTCCATTGCGGTATACCAGCTTCAATTGTCTTTAGTTCTGAAACATAATCGTTGATTTTAACGTAAAAGTGTCTTTCACATAGATAACTTTTGAAGAATAAATAGTACGGTGCAGGAAGATATGTTTTTAATTTATAGAGCAATCCTTGATGTCATACTCTATCGAAGGCTTGCTGTACATCCAGAAAGGTTGCTGAAAAGTACTTTTTATTTTCAAACGTTTCAGTAACAACTTTGATAACACGATGAGCTTGTTCTCGAGCTCCATGTTTTTGTCTGAACCCAAACTGATGGTCTGGAATAATATGGCAAATATCTAAAATTGGGGATAGTCTACGCAAGAATATTTTTTCAAATATTCTGGAGAAGGTTACCAATAAACTGATTGGCCTATACGATGAGAGTAGATGTTCGGGTTTATTAGGTTTCGGAATCATTGTGATCTCTGCACATTTCCACTGTGTCGGGAAATGATTGAGTCTCAGTATTGCATTATAAATCTGTGTAAGAAAAACTATACATTTGCGCGTCAAGTGCTCAGCAACATTGCCATCGCCATTACCATCAAATCCCGGCGCCTTCTTCTTGTTAAGTTTTTGTATTTCTTTTTTAACTTCATTAGCGTAAATAACTTGATAGGTAAATCCATCTGTAGTGGACTGTCTAAGATTTTTTTTTATATAAGCTTTATTTGAACTATTGAATCTGCTCCAAAGGAGCCTAACAATAAGTATACGAATCTTAAGTATAATTCAATAATGAATCCTAGTATGGATTTCTTGTAATGTGGATCTCTGCTTATTGGCAGGAATTTTAATTAATTTGGTCAAAATAGTATATAACTGGTATGGATCAGAAAGATATTTAAAAGAGATCTAAGAAATTTAAAATTTCTTATTTCTGTGGCATTGTATTAAATGAAAACGGCTTGAATGTGTTTTCCAGATGTTCAGCAAATGCATCCGCTGTACTTTTATCCGTTCTACAAAAGGTATCGTCTCTGTTCCTGATTAAAATGCTTCTTTTTGCAGGTCTCTTCAGGTATTTTGTGGCTTTAAATAGTTTGTGTTCAGTATTGAGCCGTTCTATCATTAGCGTATTGTTCAAGTAAATCCTAAAGGTTTTTGCAATCTTTATTAAATTTCCGCCTGTCTCGAACATTTATACTTTGTTGCCATCTTTAACGCAACCTTTGTTTTTCATTAATGTGTCGTCTTAGTTCAAATGACAGATTAAGGTTCAAGGGAGTTGTCAAAATGTCAAACTTTCCAATGGAAATGTCAGATGGCGCCAGACATCACTCAGTGTTGCCTAGGCCAGAAATATATATAGCAACCCTCGTATAGTAAAATTTTATGGCCAACATTTCGTCCCTGCCCTTCCCCTTTTTCGGGGTGTTTTACAATTTGTTCGAATAACGACAAAAAATGCCGTTGTGAGCGGGAGTTAGAGGATTAATATGTTCTACCAAAGTATTTGCCTTTATCCACAAAATTGATGAACATAACCTACACCTCAGATGTAAAGAAAACATAGCTTTATAAGTAAACTGATATGCTGCAAGAACAAGCTAGAGCTGAGAAGTTTTAACCGCATCTAAAACGAAATTCCTAGGGATCTACAATCCATCGTCCGAAGCTCGTAATTTTTATAGGATTGTACTTTTAGTGAGTAATAAGTTTCCTAGCCACGCTGTATGCGTATAAAAAAGGATGCCACGCCACATTCTGGTACCTTTCACACAAACGACCTTTTTCGCAATTTCAATAAGATCAGTGCGCTTCAGGTAATGACAATGAAAATAAGTGGTTACGAATATTAATGTTAGATTAACTACATGACAGGAAATTTAACCTTATAACGGGAATTGGGCAAATTGGACAAGGGTGCTGCAAACATCAGCACAAACTCATCATACCCCTGAACCGCAGTAGGGTGATTGTATAAAAATGAAAGTATAATTATTCGCTTTCGCTTTCATTTTCGCAGCAAGTATGTTTGAATGTTCGCTTGAACCATTTCGTTACCTCCCTATTTGTCACATACCATATACCGCGTTAAACAATAGACTCTCTTGAAATAAGGCGATTAGTTGGCACCAATTCGCACGATATTAAGTCTCTGTATCAGAGGATAGGGTATACATAGACAAGTTTGCCATTCCGATTATAACACATCGAAAAACTTAAATGCGACCATAACAATTTCATATATTAGTGATGATCATAAAAAGACGAACTAGCCGTGTCCCTCTTTTGACTGCACGACACAGTCCAAAATAAAAGAGCTAGTCTGTAAACTTAACATATACCTATATGTTTTAACAGCCGGCGTTCGGGTGGAGTTGAAAATGACAAAAGAAAAAAATACCTTTTGAGGGACTACATAAAGTCCTGATCTAATATTTAATTTTTTGACATTTTTGTTCTGTAAATTGATTTTATCTTTAAATCTTTAAGTAGGCACGTATAGATTCTCTTGCATTCCCATTAATGGTCGTGGTCATTTTTTGGCCCATGCATTTTTTCCGAACCCCACCCAATAAGGGGGTAAGCCGTTTCAAAATCGGAACCTCGTGCACTATCCCACCCCTAGTGCCCCATACCTAAATGTTCGGAGACATATGGGAATCTTTACGTAACTTTCTCACAAGTACAAGAATGTACCTATATTTATGATGTTTTGCACTAGTCCAATAGGGGTCCAAACATTTTTGTAAAAAACACAACAACATTTTTTATACTTTTTATTACATTTATTATACGACTCGACTATGTCTGAGGTCTTGGGCCATAGGAAAATAAGGTCCCTTCGCACGTCATCATGTTGTTACTCAGAAACAATGGAACTTTCTCACCAATCTTTATATGAACGGTTAAGTCCATAAAGGTAGTTTTGGAAAACATGTACACACCACCAAGATCCATGTTCCGCAATACTGTTTATGGCCTACTACAACGGAATCCCTGGTGGAGAGTATAAAAGCTTCGGCCCGGCAGCTTTTTGGGTTACGTGGTAGTCCTTGGTAACTTGGAAACTTTAAATGACTTGGAGGACAACATTGTGTGAAATATACGTTGCTTGAAAAGGTGTTCGAAAATTTCATTGTCAACCAATAGGAAAAAACTATCATTCTACTAAAACCAATTTTCAGATTTAAATAACATATAAGCGATTCCAAAAATTTTCGAACCAGTCTGGATTTTGAACTTGTTAGAATTTGATTTTTTGAAATCAAATTTGAAATTTTTTAATGTTGCATTAAATATAGTGAATCAGAAAAGGTAAAGTGATGATATAGAATATAAAATTAAGTAAGAGCTCCAGTAAAAGTTTTAACTGTGAGTAGAAAATTGTTTTGTCAATTGTCAAAAAAAAAATATAAAAAAACGATATAATTTTTTTGGAAATAAGTAAGAATCGAGAATATATCCTTGACAAAGAGGATTATGTCGAACATGGGATTAACATCTCTTCCATTAAATCACCGGCATTTACGAGGTTGGAGCCCGTCGCTGAAAAATTGCTATATGTTCTAACCCGGAGTTGAACCTGGGTTGACAGTCATGATAGCCGAGCACACGTACCATCACACGAAACTACGACTAGATAATCATTCCTATGACAGCCGGTTCTATGTGCCGGATTGACCGAAGTTACAAATGTTTCGGTCAAGGGCTATCACCCCGGCACATTGTGTGCCGTAACAACAACAACGACAATGTCATATTTATGATATATCTTTTTTATGCCATAAAGTTTTCGGTGCTAACGTGTTTAAAAACATTGTTGAGATCTTAGGTCAGAAACGCACAGACAAGATTCGTTGTTTAAGCTAGTTATATCATCAGGGAAAGACTTACGACTGAACAACGTTTACAAATCGTTCAACTTTATTACGAAAATTCACGTTCTGTGGGGAATGTGTTTCGTGCACTTCGTTCAATTTATGGTCAACATAATCGGCCAACATTTCTGGCTCAATGGGTATGTAAACAAGCAAAATTGCCGCATTTGGGACGAAGAGCAACCAGAATAGGTTCAAGAGCTGCCACTTACTTCATCCAGAAAAAACAACGGTTTGGTGTGGTTTGTGGGCCGGTGGAATTATCGGTCCATATTTCTTCAAAAATGATGACGGTGAGAACGTAACCGTCAATGCCTGATCTCGGCGACATTTGGTTTCAACAAGACGGCGCCACTTCCCACACAGCGCATCAATCAATGGATTTATCGAGAGAACACTTCAGTGAGCAGATAATTTCAAGTTTTGGGCCGGTCGATTGGCCACCAAGATCGTGTGATATCACACCGTTAGACTTTTTCTGTGGGGATATAAAAAGTCTAAAGATTATGTGGACAAATCAGCTACGATTCAGGTTTTGGAAGCCAACGTTGCGCGTGTAATTTACGGCATACCTGTCGAAATGCTCGAACGAGTCATGAGGCGTAGCCGCGGTCAACATTTGATAGACACAATCTTCAAAAATAAATGCCAAAGAGTGTTCTTTCAAATGATAATAAACATTCCCCATTCAATTTGAATTTTCTGTGTTTTTTCTAAGAACGTCAGTTGTTAAGTATGTTCTACGAGTATAAACATCATTTTACATTATTTATTCCATTGAATTGAACAGCTTACAAACATCTTACAAAATATGGTTTTGGCATTCAAGTTGAGGTTTGGTTATTAAAAAGGAAATATCTGTTGCCAGTACAATTTTTTTTTGTATTAGCAAAAAAGGTAATACACAACTTTTGGAAGTCACAACTGGTCTTTCTGACAACCATTTATATTAACAGTTTTCCATTAATAGAACCAATTAGTATTTTTATCTGTACAATAATATTATTACAGCTTTTATCTAATTGCAAGGCCAACTGTATCCACAAGGGTTTGGTCCCAAGATTGGGAATGAGTACGAGAGAACGTTCAGTGTCCTACTTAGGGCCGCCTCATGGTCTTTAAGAGTTAGTTTTTCCTTCAACAAATGCAGCCAAAAAGCTTTCTAATTAAGGTCGTCAAGGACCCGAAATCGCGATAAAAATAGTGGACAGCCTCAATAAACATGTCACTGAGCCATTTTGTTAAAAAACGTCTTCTACGAAAATATAGATGCATAAGGTCTCGAGCTGGTAATAATACCTATTCAATTGCTCACAGCAATCAGAATTTCTAGAGGCTTTCATTTGTATGCCTTTTGGGGAGAATAAGAGAATCCGGTATTCGCCAAAAAAGCTGATTATTCGAAAAGCGAAAAATGTTAAGACATCGATGGGTTTTAACACTTAAGAAATCGAACCGCTGGTTTTAAAAAGCGTACTGCTTCAAAAAAAGTTTAATATTATAAAATACAATTTCTAAAAAAGATACTACTTATATTTTGGCGAGATCACAATATTTTGTCGTATTCTTTGGTCTACTTAGATCTATAACTACCAGCGTGCGGTCTAGAAACAAATGCAGCATTGGAAAAGAAACAAAAAACTTCTGTAAAACCTGTATTAAGCTTAGCTCTTTGAAAATTCAAACTAAGTACATGACCTTGTAAAGGTTAAAACAGTGATTAAAATCCCAAATATCATTATTTCTCCGATTAATAGAGTTATATATTTTGAGCATGATACAGAACAAGTAAGGGTCGGTCCCCATACAAACAAGTGGTACCAGTCACCCCCTAGATTTAATAATTATCTAGACACGATTTCGGGAATACAACAATTTTTTTCGCACTCTACATACCGCCCTTTACGTTTTTTATCCTGCACTGTCATTTGAAATCTGCAAAAAAATGAAAAGGGCTATATTTCGTCTCTAGGTCAATTTTTTGATTCGAGGTCAAATTCGATTAGTTACCTCTGTTTAATATTTTTCCTTTAAAATACTCATTTTGATTCATAAACAAAAAAAAAAATACTAGGGTTCAACATACAAAAATATACAATAGGTCAAATCCGACTAGTTTCTTTTGACGTCGTTTTCTGTCTCACTCCCACACACACCCTCTAAGGCGGCACGGCTTAGTATAAAGAAATCAATTTTGCGGAATTCGCCACCTAGTTTTGTAGCTTTCTAAGGTAGAATTTCAGAATAAAATCACATTGTTTTCCCAATGCAACCTACATTTGACCGAAATAGTGGGGCATATTTTGTAATTAAGTGAGAATATTCTACTACTTCTAAGTGTTCATGTATTCATTCACCTTCGAAAGAACACATTTTTTCCTATAGCCCTTAGATCCACGGATCAATGCCACAAATGTCTTCAAATCGTAAAATTGATGTGATATTTTAATTCGTGACGATATGTAATTGATTTTAAATAACCGTATGTCCAAATTGTATAAGTATATACAGGGTGGGTCAAAATTTAACATGGGGTTAAAAACTTCAATTACTTTTTCGTTCATTATTTTTTTTTATTTATTTCTCAGATTCAATAATATATAAAAAATTTTTTACACTTAGTATGAAAAATAATGTCACTTAAATGACCCCCATTTTCAGCTTCGCAATGATAGGCTCGTTTTAGAGCATTTTCCATAACATCTTTCAAAATATGTGGCTGTAGCGTTCGAATTTCTGCAACAATGTTGGCCTTGACTTGAAGGATTGTATCGGGCTTGTTCACATATATTCGCTCCTTTAAATAATCCCAAAGAAAATAGTCGGGTGCTAACAAATCTGGCGATCGCGCTGGCCAAATAATTTTCGAATTTCTGGAAGTTATTCGCCCTCCAAAAATGTGTCTTAAAAGTGCCATTGTGTCTAGGGCAGTGTGGGCAGTGGCTCCATCCTGCTGAAACCACATCTCAGATCTGTTTTCAAGAGCTGGACGTAAACAATTTTCTTTCATAAACCGATTTCGATCTCCATTTACGGTTACACCACTTCCATTTTCATTCTCGAAGAAGTAAGGCCCAATGATATTTGCAGATGTGATCCCACACCATACTCTACCCCATATGGGGTGCAATAGGCGTTGATGAATGGCTCATGGATTTTCAGAACCCCCGAACCTACAGTTCTGCTTATTAACAAAACTATTCGAATGAAAATGAGCTGTATCACTTTGCGTTAAAATAATTGATCGAAGATTTAAATAATAAAATTCTATTATTCTGATGCTTTGTTCAGTTGTGAATCTCTCCATTATTTATTCCACAAGTGTTATTTATATAATTCAAAAAAAATAAAATATATAAACGAAAAAGTACTGGGTTTTCCATTAAGGGCATGATAGTTTTATATATTAATAACACACAGAATATTTAAAATATAAAGTTTAAATTTATTCCAGGTGTAAATGCAAATTTTACATTTTAAGAATTAAACACGATTTCTGATATATGACCACCACGAGCCCGTGTACAGCGGTCTTGCACACATTTCGAGTGTAACAATGGCAATGACTTGGTGTGGCGACCGGAACATTTCTTGAGATAACAGGTTCGATTGTAACGCGTGCTGTGTGGCTAGTGGCAGCGTCTTGTTGAATCCAGATATCGGCGATGTTAAGCTCATCCAATTCTGGCCAAAAATAATTTCCTAACGTGGCGCGATAACGCTCTATAGTGGCAGCGTCTTGTTGAAACCACATATCGGCGATGTTAAGCTCATCCAATTCTGGCCAAAAATAATTGTCTAACGTGGCGTACCGGTGATTGCTAAGCCGGTGGAGACATGGTTGGTGATAGTGAAGGGTAAGGGGGTCTCGAAGTCGGAAGATGTGGTGAGAAAGGTCATCAAGGAGGTGGGCCTACGATGGGTGTGCGGGTCCATGGTGCGATTATCCGCACACCCTCGGTTGCAGAAAGGCAGAAGGTGTTGGCGAACCCTAAGTTCACCGAGGTAGGACTGAAGGTCTCGGTGAAGGACAAGCTGGGTCCCAGGGTGGTTGTGCAGCGTGTGGAGGCGATGATTGCACCCGAAGAGTTCATGATGGAGCTCTACGAGCACAATGTCAAGGAGATGATGTCCATGGAGAATTATAGGAATAGCGTTCGCCTTGTGAGCAGTCCCTGGAAGACCGATGATAATGGCCAGGTAAATGTTGTACTGGAATGTACACCCAGGATAATGGAGCACTTAGTGGAGACCGAAGCCTACGTTAAGTGGTTCCGGTTCATTGTTCGGGCTCAGGACTCCGTCGCGAGCTGTTATAGGCGTCTCGGATTTGATCATCGAGTACGGGAGTGCAAGATGAAAGAGGATATCTGCCGGAGGTGTGGCATGTCTGGCCATTTGGCGTCTCGTTGCCCTAACGGGGTGAGATGTAGAAATTGTGAGTTCAGGGGTCTTTCAGCGGACCATATGATGATGTCGGCGGTGTGTCCAATATACGCCATGATGACCGCGCGGGCGAACGCGAGACATTAATGGAGCTCCGGGTGCTACAACTGAACTGCCAGAGGGCGTACGTGGCAGTGTGTGAGGTGGGTCAGGAGATGCAGCGTCTGAGGGCTCCTTTTGCTCTTTTGCAAGAGCCCTATTTCGCGAATGGTCGTGTTAGGGGATTGCCGGGGGGTGTGCGGGTATTTTCTGATTTGGGGGTAACTCATCTGTGGTTGTGGACAGTGATGTCATTGACTGTACTGTGGGAAGTATTTACTGTCGGTTCAGTGATTACGGTACATGGATACGATGTTATTCCTCGCGAATAACGCTCCGCTTATCCTTGGATTAGATGCAAATGCATGCTCTCGTATGTGGTTCAGCAAAATGCCCAGGAATGCTCCTGGACAGCGAAACTACATACGAGGAGTAATGCTTAGCGAATGGCTGATCACACAGTGCGTCATGGTGTTGAATGAGCCGAGCGATATGTACACTTTTGACGGACCAAGAGGTGCTAGTGACATCGATATCACTGTTGCAAATGGTGCGGCGGTGGCTGCCTACAACTACAGCTGGATGGTGCGTGATGACTGGGGGGTGAGTGATCACAATCTCATTGAGATTGTTATCTCTCAACCCGGCCGGCCTAGGGTGGAGTTACCACTTCGGAGGTGGAGGCTCCATGGTGCAAACTGGGACCTCTTTGCCGATCAAATAAGGGCGACTGCGGCGACCGTGTCCTTGGCCGAATTTGGAACGATGTCGCTGGATGACCAGATTGGCAAAATTGATCAGTGGATGTGCACTGTCAGTGATGCTCTCCTTGGTCGCTGTCGTAAGACGCGACCTAGGGAGGTCAGGTGGTGGACTAGGGAGCTAGATCTGAAGCGAAGGAATGTCCGACGCCTCCGGAAGCGATTCCAGAGGGCAAGACGGACCAACGCGGAGGATCTGGCTGAGCGTAAGGCTACCTATCTGACCAATCTGAGGGCATATAAGGACCTTCTTCTAAGTGTGAAGGAGGGTGACTGGAGGAACTTCGTTGAACGCAATAGGGACGAACCCTGGGGTGCGGTGTACCGCATCTGTAGGGGTAGAGATAAGGCGTCTGACATCGCTTCCTTTTAGGTTGGCAATACTTCATTGTCATCGTGGAGGGAATGCGTTGACCTGTTGCTAGAAGTGTTCTTTCCGAGGGCGGATCCGGACGGGCTCTCTCCTCCACGTGAGGAGTTGCCCGACCCTCCGTCCTTAGAAAGAACAGAGATTGAGGAAAGCGTGTATCGGGTCAGGTGTAGAAAGTCGCCGGGTATCGACGGTATGAGCGGAGAGATGTGTAAAAGCATCTGGAAGGGAATACGAGAGTACCTGGAAGTAATATTTAGGAGGTGTTTTAGCGAGGGCTGCTTCCCTGGGGTTTGGAAGCGTGCTCGCATTGTTGTTCTCCTGAAGTCTCCCGATAGAATAAGGAGCAATCCTCGTTCTTATCGGGGCATCAGTCTCCTTCCGGCATTTGCAAAAGTGCTGAAAAGGATAATGGTGAACCGACTCCAGGAGAATAGCAGTGCAGCGCTTTCTGACTTTCAGTTTGGATTTCGAGAAGGTAGAAGCACGGAGGATGCGTGGCTTCATGTCCGTCAGAGCGTTGCGGAGTCATCCGCTAAGTATGTCCTGGGCATTTTTGTCGATTTTAAGGGTGCGTTTGACCACGTCTCCTGGGGTAGCGTCATGCGGAGATTAAGTGCAGTTGGCTGCCGCGAGATGAAACTTTTGGAGAGCTACTTCAGTGACAGAAATGTTTGTGTGGAGGGTGCCAATGACACGGTATGGAAGACTGCTGAGCGTGGTTCTCCGCAAGGTTCCATCTGTGGTCCATTTATTAGGAACCTTATGATGGATCCCTTGTTGAGGCAGCTTGGTCTGACATACAAGGTGTGCGCGTATGCGGATGACTTGCTCATCCTGATTGAAGGACAGTATCGTGCTGCTCTGGAGACTCAGGGTGAGGGGGCCATGCGTGTTGTGTCTGAATGGGATGCGAGTGTCGGAGTCGCTGTTGCGATGGACAAGACTGTGATGATGCTGCTGAAAGGCAGGTTGTCACGGGCTCGCCCGCCTCTAATAATCATTGGAGACGTTAGTCTTAGGTATGCGACTCAGGTCAAATACCTAGGAATAATGATGAGTGAGTGAGAACTATTTGGTTCATCTCACTCACGTGAAAGATAAGCTTTCTGTCATTGTTGCGAAAGTTAGGCGGATTCTTAGGAGTGACTTGGGCCTCAGCAGACGTGCCACTCGTACTATTATGGTTTGTCTGTTGCTGGCAGAAACAAGGTCTTGGCTTGCCAGCGAGTAGCCATGCTGGCTTGTATGCCAGTGTGCAGGACGGTTTAGACGGACGCGTTGCAGTGCTTGCTAGGTGTGGTGCCTCTTGACTTTGAAGTAATCCGCCGTGTGATTACTTTCAAGGTCAATAAGGGACTACCACTTCTTGAGAGAGATTGACTTTCGGCGCCAGTGTCCGATATGCGGGAGGTGAAGGCACGCTTAGAGGAGTGCGTGATCTCAAGGTGGAGGCAGCGGTGGACGGAAAGTGACAAGGGCCGGGTGACGTATGAATTCATACGGGACGCGGACTTTGTTAAGGGACGCCCTGACTTCGGCCGCGGCCTAAGTCTGGGGTTCTTACTGACTGGCCATGGCTCTCTCAATGAGTTCCTTCATCGTAGAGGTCTCTCCGAGACTCGTGATTGTCGATATGGGGTTGGTCCGGAGGACTGGAAGCATGTCCTGTTGGTATGTCCGTTGTACAGCGACATAAGGGACTTGGACGGGATGGGCATTGTCCAGACCGTCGACAGGTCTGACTACAGTCGCTGCTTGGGGGATGATCGTGCGTTTAGGAGGTCGGGGGAGTTTGCTCGTGTAGCCTTCAATAGGAGAAGACTTGCAGGAGCCTAACGGGGGTTTTCTGGTGTGACCATTCGCGGATAAGGCGTGGCATTGTCGTTGCCTCACACTATCTTCGTTGGATCGTTGTCGCCGTTGGATCGTTGTCGCAGTTGGATCGTCTGTCGTCGTTGTTGTTCCTCTGTCGTCTTGTATCCCGTGAGGGAGGCAAAGTCCTTTGTTGTTGTTCGTGATTCCCATGCTGGTGCCAGTCCCTGGCCATCGAATCGCCCGTGAGGGCGACTGATAATTGTTTGTGTATTGTTTGTGTTTTGGTCGTTTAGTTTGGTGCGGGTGACCAGTCCCATGTTAGATGGAACAGAAACTGGAAGTAGCCGTTTGGTTACGAGGTCTGACCGGAGACTTTAATCTGGTACCACGGGTAGTCAAGAGCCCCCAGAACTTGTTCTGGCCTGACTATATGGTGCGGCCCTTCGGGGAGTATCGTGGTGGCTGTGGTTTGGAACCAAATCGCGGGGAGAACTTCGGTTCGATGCGGAGTTGCATTGCAACTGGGTGCTGTGACCCATAGAACAGCAGAGGTTTATATAGTCCTCGACCCCTAACCAAGAGGGAAGCCATGACCCATAATTGTTATGCTTCGAATTGGTACCGGCGGAATCAATCCAATGGGGCGTTGGCCGTCGCATTGTTACGGCCCCAATGTGATGGTTCAGGCCATCGTGGCGGAAATCACGTAAAACTCGGCGACTCCGCCTAACGTGGCGCGATAGCGCTCTCCATTGACGACAACATGACGATTGTTTTCATAGATGAAAAAACGGCCCAACCACACCTCCGGCATGAAAACCATACACCACATTAAGTTTTTGCGGACGCAAAAGTGTCTCTTTAAGCACTTTTAGGTTTGTTGCTCTCCAATAATGCATATTTTGTTTATCGACAAAACCAGAAATAAGCTTAATCGCTGAAGATGATGAAAAGTGGAGCAAGCGCTCTTAATAATGTGATCACCTACTTAGAATTTCTGTAGTCATTTTTAATGATTTGCAAACGTTCCTGGTAAGTGAACTTTACCGAGATGAAAATGTTGACTTCGACTAACGTTTTGACACTGAACGCTAATTAAAAATGTTTGAGGGTGCGTGGAGAGTTAATTTTAGTCACACCTTAACGTCAAGTTTTTTGCCCAACTTAATTTGACATTTCTTTGTTTCAGTGGTTAACAAATTTAACCATGCAGAGGTTCACAATTGATCAGAGCATTTCGTGAACTTTATGATTTTTTTTTTGGTCGGAATAATCGACTAACTTTTACCACACTCGATTCGTTAACAAGCAGAATTGCCGCCTTTGGGAAAATGAGAATCCACGATTGATTGTTAAAAAGCCTATACATCCACAAAGAGTGACTGTTTGGTGCAATTATGGGTTGGCGGCGGCATCGGGCGGTACTTATTTGAAAATGAGGTCTCACTACAGCAAAATGTTTACGGACTTCTTGTGGCCAGAAATTGAGGAGATGGACCTGGGCGATAGGATGGATCTGGGCGACAGGATGGACCTGGGCGACAGGATGGTGCCGCTTGCCACACAGCTAACAAAGCGATGGCTCTTGTTGTCGCCACGATCATGTGACTTCTTTCTTTTGGGGATATTTAAAAGAAAAATTCTACGTCAATAAGCCAAGAATAGTGCAAGAGCTAAAGGACGAGATAATTCGGCACATTGATTACTGATGCGTGACCTGTGACAAAGCCCATTTTTCTAAAAACTGCATTTCTTTCCATACCAACATCATACAAAAGAACTACTGTAGTCATATCGATATTAATTCGCAAGGTGCCACGCCCTTTTGTCCACTTTTAACAGAAGGTAGTCTATAATAATATCCAAGTAATTAATTTTACTTACCTACTTTAGTCCCGCAACGTCCCATTACCGAACAATGGAAAACTTCTCTCAAATCACTGAGCTGAGCACTATTCAATTCTTATACTCGCTGACCGGGACCTATTGTCTAACGCTGGCTCCGAACAGCTTATGCATTTTACATGACTTAGAGATACATCTCTAACTCGTAAAGTCGCCGGCATTTACTAGGTGAAAACCCGCCGCTGAAAAATGGTTAAATGTTCTTACCCGGAGTTGAACCTTGGTTAACTGGCATGATAGTCCTACACACTTCCGTCACAACAGATTTTATAACGTTCGGCTTATTATTATGATCATTAATGCGATTTTTAAAACATCTTTTCCATTAGATTTTGTTTCGTTCCTTACCAATATTATATGTTCCAAATTTCATGGAACAATTCATTTTCTAGATTCAGGGTTATTTGGGCGGTGTTAAGCCAATCATGTTTTAATGTATCCTACACAAATTTGTTGGCTGAAAGTAACATAAAGCTAAGAGTTGATATATTAGCAAAATCCTCCAAAAAAAATTATAATTATAGAGATTTTTAAGAGGTTGGTCTAGTCACTGTGTGGGTAAAACTATTACCGCTTAGCCGTTCGGGACCATTTTTTATACCGACCAGCAGTTTTCAATTTACAGACAGACAGACAGACAGGCAATTAAAATTAATCGACGATTCAAAATATCTGTATATATATTATGGCGTCTATATATGTTTATGGCGTCTCTGATCAGTATTTCCAGAGGTTGCGTACGGAATGAAAAATGAATATGCACTCCATCCTATGAGGAAGGAAAATAATAGTATAAGTACAGAAGATATATCTAATTTATGTTTGTGCCGCCAGTAGTTATTATGATTCTCCTCTTTGCAATAAAAAGTTATGTAAGCAAATGGAAAATAAAAGCAAAACGTAATTCGTGCAAGGATTTTTCACTTACATTTCGCTTGTCTCCCTGGAATATTTACTAACAAAAAAACAAAAACATTACGGCCATTAAAACTGACGACTTTATTGGCTTGTGCTATTTCGTCATCTTTGCGGTTGAGTTTCGCGTTATACTCGTATTTACCCCATTAGGGAGCTAGCGATGCTTACGCTGTCAGGGAAAATTGTTGTTGTTGTTGTAGCGGCACACACAGTGTCGAGGTGACAGCCCTTGGCCGAAGAATTGCTGCTTCGGGTCAATCCGGTGCGTAGAACCGACTGTCGTGGGATTCCAGAGAAAATTGTCTAGTGGCTTGCTATAAGTGCTCATCTTCTAATTGTGTGTTTGAACCGGAAACGGGTTCGCCAACCCTTTTTGACATCTCACACATGCCAAGTCTGGCATTGAATCTTTTTTTTACTCCAACATTTGTAAATTATGCGTATGTGCGGATTTATATTTGTATGCAAATGAAATCGGGTGATATAATCTGAATATGCGAATTATCTTCGGTTGTTAAGTACAACATTAAAAACAACAAAAAAAAGAAAGAAAAACATTCATGTTTTGGGGCACTTTCCTTGACATTGTACACATCGGGAGTCCCCTCCCTTGGCGACCGAATGAATACGTGTAAATGATTCATAAAACGACATACGTACACATACACACACTCAAGTATCCACATGTACCCATTTGAACATATACTTATACACATACTAAAAGCTTCGAATGAATAAAAACTGTTGATAAACAGGCTGAGGAAATAAAAAGTACACATTTTCCCTGATACATACGAGTATTTGCATATGTACGTACGTTTGTACACACGTACGTACGAGTAATCCTTAATAAGACATTACATTTCATATGACACCCAGGACACATCAGGAGCATCAGTCATCCCATGGACAGCCATGGGCACAGCTACATTTATAAAATTCTAATCTCGCATCTCAAGTAGTGGTCGTCTCCGCTCTCCGTGTAATTTCACCGGGTTTGTTTAACATGACATGAAGTGTTCCAATGGAATTCGCACAACTACCATTGGTTCTTTTAAATCGGCGATGATGGCCATTGTCTAACGCTCTTAAATTTCTTTGCCGTGAAAAGATACAGCATTTTTTTAGAAAATCTTCAGACAACAAAGCCGTTTTGGACAGACGGACAGAAAGACAGGAGTAAGAGCAGATAACTAAGCCGATTAAACTCAGGTAGCGAGTGCCAGTCAGCGCTGTGTGTGGCTTCATCATTATTTATGTGGCTGTGAATGTGAATACAGACGCACTTTTGTACCCACGCCGTCCAAAAGGTACACCCGAGTATATTCGTTACACGTTAAACGGACACACTCTCCACTCAGTGAATCTGAAGAGAGCTACTTAAAAACTGTGCCGCAATGTGTCCGACCAGATCAGTACCGTGAAGTCAAAAGGATTCTTTATGTTCGCATTTTACGGATTTGTGTTCAGTTCTCCATGCATGGGAGCGTGTGTGTGGTTGTGTGTGACTTTGGTCCGTATGTGTTTGTTGTTGGTTTTAATTAATTCACAAGAATTCTGGACTATGAAAGCCATATCAAAGTTGTGGTGTCGTAAATTGTGGTTAGCATTATCTCAAATAAATGAAAAGTATTTCGGGTTTCGCTTCAAAAAAAAATAAGAAAGCGTTTCAAGTTTCAGTTTTATTAACGTCGGCGATTTAAGGGATATTCACTTATGGCATATTTGGCTTTCTTGCTGGTTCTTACTGTGTGAGGAGTTAATGATCTTTGGACCAAAGTCAACTCGAAGGGGTGCTCTATATAAGCTTAGAGAGAAAGAGCAGGTCAGATAAAGTTTGACCAATCTGTGCCATATACGAATTGGTAATTTGATATGATACGTATTGAAAATTTCCTGTTAATTCACGGTCTTTCTCCTTTCCTCGTGCTCTGTGACTTTGGCATAAAACCACTACTGGACGTTTGTCTCAACCGTCTGAAGTTCTTTAATCAAACGTAGTGTGGGTAGAGTGTGAGTGTGAGAGCCTGAGCCACAATTAAGCAATCCATTACAAACCTGTTGACATTATCACATGTATCTTAGGTTTCATTAAATTAATTACCCCTGAACATATAATTATAAGTGTAACTATACCCTGCGCCACTCTTTGGAGCAGGGCAAATATTTGTAACTACCAAAAATACTTGAGCTAGGTCAAACTTAAAGTGACTCAGAATCACTAGCTGATTCGATTTAGCGTTGCGTGACGGTCCATCTGCAGAAGTTAGTTTATTGGACGAAGGACAGACGCTATTGAAATTAAAAAATCGGTTCAACACATATGTTGATCCGATTTTATGGTTTTTAGCTCTAGCAGCCACATTTTGCCCTGGTTAGTTTTTTGGACTAAGAAAGGACATTTAAATATCGAAGAAAATCGGTTCAGATTTAGATATAGCTCCAACATATTAATGTTTCGATTTTATGTCTTTAGTTCTACAAGCGCCATCTTGCATCCTATCTTGATACTATTTGGCACCCTGTAGTTCTTTGGACAAACAAAGGACGTTGTTGAAATTCAACGAAAACGGTTTAGATTTATATATAACTCCCACATATATTTTCATCCGTTTTTTGTTGTATTTAGATGTGGCTACTAATCTTTCATCCAATCTTAAAAAAAATTAGCACGAGCAAATTTTTTAGGCCAAGGAGCACTTTATTGGAATAGGTTAAGATGAAGATATAGCTCCCACCTCCGATTTTTTGCCTTTAGTTCTAAATGCCACGTATTAATCCAATCTTGATGAAATTTGATACAATAAGTTCATTGCGCCTAGGACGGACGCTGTTGAAATTCGTGAAAATCGTTTTAGATAAAGATAAACCTTCCCATTGATGTTCAACCGATTTTAACAAAAACAATGACAATAACCCATCAAATTTAAAAATGTTATTAGTTTTGAACTCTGGGTTAAATTAGAGTGCGCCCAAGGTGGTCCAAAAACATACAGAATGTCATATTACATCATGATTGGATGCAATATGTGGCTTCTTCAGCTGAAGACACTAAATCGTATGAACATAAATGTGTGTTATTAATGTGTCTAAACAGATTTTATTTGATTTTAATAACGTCCTTTCTTGGATCCAAAAACAAAAGTGTGCCAAATTGTATTCATGAGATTGGATGTGATTTCAAAAGCGTCCGTCTTTGGTATAAAAAACTAAATTCTGCGAAATTTCATGAAGATCGGACAACAATTGCGACCTGTAATTTGATTGCAAACTTTAGATGGACGACAGACATTGTTAAATCGAATCATCTAGCAATCGGTACACTTAAAGATGGGTCTAGCTCAAATAGTTTTGGTAGTTGCAAACGTTTCCCATGGAACTTACTTATACACAAAAAAAGGATGTGTTCAGTTTTAGGCAGTTGTTGGTTGACTACATTTTATTGTTCTATGATTGTTAAACATTGGGTTAATGTCCGTAATGTCAACAAGTCAAACGTACGTTTATACCTGCTTAGATTTCTGCAAACATGTTAATCTTTGCGCACACGCAGTAACAGGAAAAAGATGGAGTATATGAGCATAAGAGTTGGAGACCATTACACTCGTTCTTCGCACTCTCTCAAGTACTTAGGGGTTAGCATATGAATATGCATATGAATTACCCGAGCGAAAAGGCAGCACGAATCCAATTCGTACTAGCTAGGATGTTGCCCAATATTGAAGGCCCCAAACCAGCTAGAAGGAAACTACTAACAACAGTCGTTAACTCGGTGATCCTCTATGCAGCTCCTGTATGGGCAGACGCCATGTCGAGGAAGGAAGCCAGAAGAAAGCTAACCTCTATTTACCGCCTGAGTGCCCTGCGAACAATAAGTGGATTCCGAACAGTATCGGACGAAGCCACATATTGATGAAATGACACGCATATACGATAGGAAAACTCAACTGAAAGAAGTGATATGGGTGATTCTGAGATTATGTGTCAATTTCGACATCATTTTTAGCATTCGATTTTTTTTTGCAGAATTTTATATTTTATTCAAATTTTAATTTTTAACGGAATCATGCAACCATTTAAAAATAAAAAAAAAAAACAATTAAAAAAAACGAGGAATGGCCAACTTAAGTGTGAACATTCGTAACGAGTGACAAAACCCGACTTACTTAATTTTAATAAGACTGTTGACGAAAAAACTATTAGATGTGCAAGCACTTCATGTAATGTTCAATCATATTTGAGTTGCTTGAAATCAAGATTGGTTTGGAAATTTGAATTTTAGCGAACATTAGATTTTACAGGGGAATGATGTCTATTTTCGGGGACAGAAAATAAACATCCAAAAAAATATAAATTGAATACAAATTTATAATCATTAATACCAACAAAATTAATTGAATATTATTTTTTACTATGGACTGGTTTTATTAAATAAATAATTGGTATTTTTTTAAAAAATTGAGAAAATTTCAATTGAAAGTAGTAGCGTAGGGACAACCAGGGTAATGATATTTGAACTCTTTGGTAGGAAATTTTTTGAAGAACAAATAAATTTTTTAAAAATAATTTTAAAGACTTTAAAGGTCCTATAAAGATTTATTGTATAGTAAATAATAAAGTATAGTATATTTTTTATTTTTCCCCCCTGAAACAACCAAGGACATCAAAGTGGCCCATAACCTCAGAATTAACCATATGCTAAATACTGAAAGAGAAGTCTCAAAGGATATTTGGCAAGCCGGTGGGACAGCAGTACGAAAGGCAGATGAACGCACCAGTTAATCTCCACTGTCTCCGACTGGACAAATCGATCCCAAGGGGACACGTAAACTATTACCTGACGCAATTTCTTACAGGGCATAGTTGGAAATATCTTCATAGATTTGGAAATGACAGCTCGGCTGTGGTTGAAGTGGGGGGGGGGGATGTGGTTTAGTACGTAGTCGCCAGGGATGGCGAATCGTGCATGCTTGTAGTGCTACTGTAGCGATGAAGATTCCACACCTCCTATTCGTAAGAAACACGAACATGAATGTTTGGGAACATTACTGCATACTTATGTTTAGCAGCAAACAAATTTGTGTTTGCAATTTAGAAACTATTTAGTCCGCACAGTGAGGGAGACTGTGGATCCAAGAGACTGTAGCTCAAACTACGCCCGACCATATGGAATCAGTAATACTTAAAGCAGACTATTTTTGCAAATTTTTAAAATATTAATGAAAAAATAAATAAAATTTGAAGACTCACTTGTTTTTTCGAGGATCAACGACGAAACCGTCCATGCTGGTACTGGATGAAATTTTGGTGCGAGTATGGCAAATAGTAAGATTTACTTAATTTAATGTTTTTCTTACATTCTTTTCTAACCTTTATGCTTTCGAGTCTAGTCTGACTGATTTCGCCGTGTCTAACCAAAATTGTGACCAAGATCTTATGATTGTGTGTAAGTACACACAATGGCATATAAGTTATAGTGTAAATATGTATATCGAGGATCTTAAAAATATTGAATAATTTTGGCTTCTATTGAATGAGCCGTTCAATACATACCTCATAATACAAAAAACAACAACATCGTACGGCAAGCAATGCAAGGCTTTTCGAAATGAGAAAGCTGTGCGAGGGTTTCTTATTGTGTTTACCTTGTCCGGGGGAATACTTTACTGCCGGCAGTTCTCGTTAAATGGGAATCAGTCTGCTCATAAGTGTATAGCCGCTGGCACGGTTTAATCGAATCCATTGCTTGGGGTCTGATGAAGGTGAAGTACCGCTGTCCAAACTGTGCAGTTTTGGTGCAATTTTGGTGCAGTTTGGACTGCACCAAAACTGCTGTCACCCCTGCTTGCAACTAAGAGACTTTTTTAATTACTTCTTGGTTTTGATTAAAAAAATGTTTAATAGAAACATGGTCTATAATCTGAACATGAATTAAGCATAATGAAAACCATAACGTGGTACTTTCAATGCAATTTTGGTGCAATTCAATGCCAATCAATTAAATTTATCAAATTGGTAATGGTTTAAATTTAGGACACATTGGAGCTTCTTTAGATTTTATTTCCGATTCGACTACGTTTACTTAGCCACCATAGACATTTTTATATTTTCTGAAGAAGCCGTTGACAGGTACTCAATCAACTACGGCTTAGTTAGTAGCATGTTATCTAAGAGATGAAATATAGTTGTAACCAACTAAGATCTTATTTCAGTGTTTAATTCAAAAATGAAATTCAATATTTTGTAGAAAACAAATTTATCGTACATATAAATCGGAAGAAACACCAAAATAGAATCAAGTCGAAATATGGCTATGAGAAAAATCAACGGTAAAATGTTCAGGCTAAACATAATCTACTTTAGATTTAGCCGGAAATGGCTTAGTTAATACCACTTTAATGTTTGCCAAGCGGGTGCATGGTGGGCGCTGATACTTCTTAAGATTATCTGAACAGACAAATCTTCTGTTTTCAAAGCGCATCAGCGAAATTTGTGTTGCTAATGAATAATTTTTATTTGTTTTAATTGAATGTTCTCCTTTGAATTCATTTTTAAAATCAAAGTGATATAAGTATAGGTAAGTATAGGTAACATCTCCTTAGTGTTAGCCATTTATTAGCTGCCCTTACTGAAGTAGCGGCTCAACATTTCTTAAAACACATCGTTTTTTAGTTCGCAAAAATAAAATTGCTTTTTTGAATCTATAACCGCAAGTTTCCATAGATCAATTAAAGCTTTAAAGCGGACAACGCAGCTCAAACACCACATAAGTGTTGTGAGACCTAATTATATAAAATACGTGGGCATTTATATAATTCCGAGACTTTTCCAACTTTCCCCGTATTTATATGAAATGCTGCTCTCATCAAGTGCCATCTGTTGATTGACTACTGTCAAATTTTCAGAAAATGTCGAAAAAACTACGATATGGTGTTGGCCGATCGAAGAGTAAAATTGCGTGAGATTGTTGATACGCATTTCATATGGCATTGTGGTTTCGATTTTACATGAAAAGTTGGATTTAAGAAAGCTGCCTGCAAGATGCGTGCCGCCTATTGACCAATTGAACATAAACGTAATAGCGCGAGCACTTCAAAGTTTGCGGCGTTTTGTTTCTGTGGATGAAACGAGGATACATTGCAACACTTCGGAGACCAAGCAGAAGTCTAAACAATGGGCTTCTCCGGGTAAAGCGGTGACTTTGTCGGCCAAGAGGGTGATGACAACTGTTTTTTGGGATTTACGTGAGATAATCCACATCGATTACCCTCAAAAGGGAAAAACGATAAATCGGCGAATATTATGCCAACTTTTTGGACCGATTTAACGAGGATTTAAAAAACGACCCCATATCGGCAAGATAAAAGCTATTTTCCATCAGGATAATTCACGGGTGCACACAAGTGCAGTATCAATGGCAAAATTGCATGAATTGGGTAGCGAATTGGTTCCTCATCCGCCATATTCTCCGGATTAAGCCCCCAGTGACTATTTCCTATTTCCAAACCTAAATAAATGGTTCGGAGGAAAGAGATTTAGCTTCACCAAAGAAATTATTGATCAAAAAATACCTATATATGAACCTCGAAAAATCGTAATTTGTGGAAGGGATACAAAAATTGGAGAAACGTTCGACTAAGTGTATTGAGCTAAGAGGAAATTATGTTAAAAAATATTTTTTTTTGTGTAAAATATCTGTGCTTTATTCGAAAAGTCACGGAATTATTGATATGCTCTCATATGTACTAGTTTATAAAAATGATCGTTAAGCGACAAATGATGTCCAATTTCTGGATTTTAGTTTGGTTAACTAAGTAGTATTTTAATTATGATAATATATCACACCACTAAGCAGTGCATAACGTCAGTTAAATTTAAGGAGAATTCTAGGAAGAATTTTCTTGCAACTGGTCGTAGAGGTTTCTGATTATGATAAAAGCAGTGTGCAGCCACGAAAATCGATGTCACTTTGCCATTTTGTTAAAAACTTGTCTTCTATTTAAATGTAGATGCAAGAGGTCTTGAGCCGGTTAATCCCTGTTCATTGTGTTCTTTAAATAGCATAAATTTCAATGTTATGTCCAGATCCAAGGTCAGCATGGAAACAGTGGATATCATTTGGGTCTAACTGACAAACAATAAGCGATGAATATGGTTCGCTTGTTATCCTCGTTTAAATAGGATTATAAGTACATAGTTGTTCGATTTAAGTTGGGTTCTAGTCTTTTGAGCTAGAAGATTAATTTTGGTACAATCAGGGCAGATTTGTTATAAATATTGCCATATTGCCACATAAATGAAAATCGGTGTCGCACTGGACCAAGTTGTTCAAAATGGAGTGCTAATTTTCATATTCCATTCTTTGGCGGAAAGTACAAATATATACTTTTAACAATCAAGATCATTATTTCTGGCAAGATTTTACATTGTTCGGAGTGGATCCTGCATAAAACTTGGTGCATTGTGAGGTGACGCTATTAACAAGGAGTATTGAGATACATCCATTAAGATAAACTAGTTCCTCTAATCCCTCATAGGGATATTAATTTCGCTTTGAGCATCTATTTCCCAAGGCGATAAAAAAAACTTAATTAGACCCACTCGTAGTTGGAGCTATGGTAAATGTGCCCACTCCATATCCGTCATAGATACAGACCGCTTAATTGTCGAGTATGTATTCGAGTAATCCACAATACTGGCATACTCGAGAATATGTGCCTGCTGCTGTTACCACTGCAAGAGCATAACAGGTGCATCAACTTGACTCATCTTCTCTTCATGCCCCCGCCTGTTCGGCTAACAAAAGTGGCCGCTTTTCCTGCTGCCGTTGCTACACGATACTGTTTACTCGGCTGTGTCAAGGACTTTTTTAAGAGCACAGGCATTCCATGCAGGCATCTGACTAACTGGCTGTTGGACGGTTTGACTGTCAGCCAAACAGCTAGCTTGCCTGCTGCCACTAACAACAAAACCGTCATCTTCTTCCAATTCAATGGCATTTAGCACACAATGTGGTTGGATGCTCACAAAGAAGGCAAGAAAGAATGAACGACCGCCCGACCGACCGAACGAACGTACGGGCGAACAAAAAACAGAAATTTCATAATGACGCTCGTTTATGGTGTGGTTTATCGCATTAACTGGAAGTTAGTACTCATGTGTATGCACAAGTGTATCTGTGTGAGTGCGTGTGCATACAGTTATGATTGTATATTTGTGTGTGTGGATCCTGATATTGTGTACATTCTTTTTATTCATCCATTCCCAGTACGTTAATGTATTAACATTAAAATTGCATGAGTGTTTGTGTGTGAGAGAGCGAGAGAGAGAGAGAGAGAGAGAGAATGAGAAAGGGTGGGTGGTATTCAGGGAAAGTCTCATGCGCTGACATACTCGGATGCAATGGCATTTGCGACAGGAATATGATGGAAGCAAAAAGATCCGGGCGAAATATGCTTCTATGAAATTCCTCTAAATCAATTTTATTTCTTCTAAAGCTTTGCAGTTTTCCAACAAACAGCCGCATAGTCCGGACGAGTGCATGCATTTACTGCCGTGTGTATGTGTTTGGGGGTGTGCTATAAAAAGGGAATTTGAAATCGTCGCAGTCGAAAATTTAACTGCCGATATAAATTTCACATTTGTATTTCGGTTTCGCAATTCTTTTGAAGTGAAATATCAAGTGTGCCTGCAACTGCATTGTATATTTTTTATTTTGTTTGCTTTGAATATTTGCTGAAAACAAGTGGAAATATTTCAGTCAACGACGAAAATAAAAACACCCTTCAGTGGTTATATCGTCAAGTTTGTTCCTCAATAATAATAATTCTTAAAAAAGGAAAACGGGTAAGATAAATCTATCTTCAAGGATTGTTCAAAAAGTCCGGGACTTTTAGTACAACTATCTCAAAAAATGAAAAAAACAATCAATGTTTGCGCTTGGTAGTTGTTTAAAGAACCATCGTTAATTTGTGCAGAGTTTCAAAAAAGCTGAGTTTCGAGTGTGCCGAAAGAATTTGTTGCTTTTATAAATTTTACGATTTTTGTAAAAACGATCGATAAGTACTATGGACCTCCATTGTAAATTTGAATAGTATTCTTTGGACCCAATTTTCCACCACTCGTGCTCACATGTTGTCTTTAATCTTGTCTAAAGTTGTTAGCTTGTTTGCATAGACCAATGACTTGATGTGGTCCCATAAAAAGAAATCCAATGACGTTTAATCACATGAACGAGGTGGCCATTCGACCGGACCATTTCTCGGGATAACACGTTGACCAAATTGGACTTTCAGCGTCTTGTTGAAACCGCATATCGTCGATGTCAAGCTAATCCAATTCTGGTCAAAATAATTTGCTAACATGGCACGATAGCGCTCTCCATTGACGGTAACATAAAAACCACACCACATACGAGTAAGTTTTTGCGGATGTAATTGTGTCTCTTAAAGCACAAGTGGGCTTGTTCCTGTCCAATAACGCATATTTTTTTTTATTGACAAAACCACTGAGCCATCATCTTCATCGCTGAAGATGGTGAAAATTGGAGTAAGTGCTCTTAAAGTTGCGACCACCGACTCAAAATTTCGGTAGTAATTTTAAATGTTTTTCAAACTTTACCATGATGAAAATGTTGACTTCGACTAATGTTTTGACACAGAAAGATAATTAAAAATGTTTGAAAAACCCTTTGCGAGTATCCATGACAATTATTTTTGAAACAAAATATAGCCAAATGCACGCCAGGCTTCGGTGGCACAGCTCTATCTGATGGTCTATGTTTCAATGTCGTTAATATGCCGAATTATCTTATCCTTTAGTTCTAGAATTGTTCTTGGCTTATAGACGTAGACTTTTTCTGATTCATCCCCACTGGCCTTCGTGCTATCTATTGGACTTAGTCCTTTGAAAAGACACAGATAGCTACTTGGTTGTGTAGCTGAGAACCGTCAGCGTTGAATGCGCCCCTGTCTGGTATAATTGTATGGTACTTCTTGTCGAAAATCGGTTTAGCAAGAGTGCTGCATTCAACGACGACTACGATGTCAGTAATCATATTATTAATTCGCAAACCATTCTAAACTTCGTTGCTTGTCATTGGATTAGAACAACGTCGGCTCTCCTTGCGCCAGGAGGAGCTGCAGAGCTGCGCATGTAGCTTTAGAGTGATGGATTTTTTTAAGGACATTAGATTTCTCCACCATCGTTACATACGTGTCGTCGTGGCCAAACGACAGTTTAAACATACGAGAGTTGCTATTTATATTTCGGGCCCTGACAATACTAGTGTTCCCAGCTGCAAACTGCAACTTCCTTTAGAAACTTTGACATTCTTTAGCACAACTTCACTCAGAACGTTTTGCCATCTGATGGCGAATTGTTTTGTTTACAGTGTGTTGAAAAAATTCATCTCAGTCAAAAAATGAAATTATCCCGTGAACATTTTCGTGAGATGATTTGCAACGATTTTCGGCGTGGGTTATCGAGACAAGAGTGTTTAAATCAACCTGTTTCGACTTTTGACGATGAAGCACCATCAAAAACCACTGTTAATCGCTGGTACCAAGAGTTCAGTCTCGGACGCCGTTCCCTCCAGGATGAATTTCGTGACGCACGTCGAACTTCGGTCACTTTGCCAGAAACCATTAATGCTGTGCGTGAACTGATTAAGCAAGAACGATATGTGACATACCGTGAGATTGAGGCATCCTTGGGCATTAGTATGACAAGCATCAATAAGATATTGCATGTTCATTTGGCTGTGAAAATAATTTGTTCTCCTTGGATCCCACATAATTTTACAAATGCTCAAAAAAAAGCTCGTATGGATTGGTGCAAAGAGATGTTGAAAAAGTATTACTGCGGTAGCTCAATGGTCTCGTATAAGCAATAAGCTCCAAAAATACTACAAATATTGTGATTTTTCAGAAAATACCCAGTCCTTGTATAGGGAAAATGTTTCAAGAGTGCAACCTGTAGTTTGCTTTCCACATATACGCAGGCGGATATGGCAAGATCATCTTAAAATTTTAAGAAATTTCAGATTATGTATACTTGGGCCAGTTTTGGGCCAGTATTTCGAGATATGCAAATGCAATGATATATATCCTTTATTCTATTATGGGGGGTATAAAAACCCAAAAGATATTTCGGGAAAATACTCTGTTTGAACAATTTTGAATTTCAAAACCCTAAGCGGATTTGCGTGAGTCCACTAAATTTCAGTGATGCCCGCTTAACGCCTTTTATTCAATTTTTCTTTCCTACAACAGAGAACAGACGATTTTTTTTGCCAACCGAATGATTCAGGTTCCGTGCACTTGAGAATTTTCAGTTATTGGAACTGAAGTATTTCGAACCAGAATAGAATTTTTGCAATTGATCTTTTACATGCCGTACTTGTTCAAGTAAAACCAGAAAAAAACAAATAAAAAAAGTAAAAGTCGGGCTACATCACTCCGTTATTTAGAGGATTAAGCACCCCTGCATGGGCCTTGAGCAGGATCGGACTCAATATGTTAGAGGTTTTAGTTGTCGATAATATCGTACCGCACAAGATTTGAGCGTGATACGTTAAAGTGTGTGTCGTCTCAATCTGCAGGACATCAAATGGGTCGAAATGTCCAATGTTACAGCACTTAGGTGTTGGTCGCTCGTAGCGCTCTATGCGAATTTTCGTGGGAATCCGATGTAAAGCTACATATTCTAAAATATGGGAGGACCTTTGTATAGAGGATATAGGAAAATATGGACATATGTGGTCCAGTTTCAACACAGATAATTTATGGTAGCTCATAACGTACCATGCAAAATGTGGGAGTGATCGGATGTAATTTGTGGCCTCTACAGCTAGAGGACCTCAAATTGAGAGGGACTTAGGGTGAGAGCTGTTCGTCACTCGAAATGCTCAGTGCGAAATGTGGTCGAAATGTAATATGTAGATGTGAGAGCTTTACCTTTAATAATAATAATGTTAGTACTTTAAAACGTAATGAGAGAAAAGTAAAAAGATAATGAATGATGTTTGCCAAAAAACTTCGTTAATCGATTGACTAAAGTCTGTAATAATCGAATTATTTTATTTAACTGTCGTCTTTTCAAACCTTAACAAAATTTAAAGTTATGATGGAATTTTAGTTATCAACACTAATAAATAGTTTCAACGACATTAATTTTGCCAAACTATCATTGTCAACGTATTTAAGAAAGAAGACCTAACAGAACAAAGAAATTAGAGAGTATACTAAATAAGAGAGTATCAGACGTGATCTTACGCGTACTGGGAAAAGAACAAGCCATATTCCGTCCTCACATGTCCTGTATCGACCATGTCAACAGCTTAAAAGTAATAGTGGAACAGTCGGTTGAGATGGAGATCACCACTGTAACTAACATTTATCGACTTCGAGAAAGCTTTCGAAACCCTCAATCCCAATGTCATATGGAGCGCTCTGTCCTGTAAAGGCGTACCTGCCAAAATAATATCACTAATAAGAAGTTTTTATGTCAATGCTACGTGTCGCGTACTCCACGAAAACTTGCTACGTGATAGAATATGGCAAGGATGTGTGCTGTCGCCCTTGCTATTTAACTGTGTGCTTGATCAAGTGATGCAAATTACAACTTTGCCGGGAAGAGATATAACATGGGACTACAAGCAGACTAGAAGATCTTGACTTATGCCGACGACATCTGCCTCCTCTCCTACACTTTTACTAACTTGCAAGCCGACCTGAGTTCAGTCCAGGAAACTGCATCCCGTGTAGGTCTTAAAATCAACATCAAGAAGACCAAATCTCTACGCATAAATGCATCAAATACTGATAGGATCCGTAAAAATAACGAGAAAATAGAGGGAGTTGACCCATTTTGCTACTTAGGAAGCATAATCGGCAAGGCGGGAGGATCCAAAAATGATATCCTAAACCGGATAAACAAATCCAGATAGGCTTATGGCCTCTTTAACTCTGTCTGGAGATCAAACTATATCTCGAGAAGGACAAAACTAAAAATATTCAACTCCAACGTGAATGCTGCATCAAGAGATATCCAAAATATGCAAGTGTTCATGTATAACGCAAGTTAAATACTGCGCATATTTTGGCCCAGGACAATTACCAACGACGATCTATGGGCATTAACACAACGGCAACCCGTCCAAAACGTGATCAGAAGGCGTAAATGCCATACTCTGAGGAAATCAGAGTAGAGAAATCATATCGCCAGACAGGCCATCGAATGGAACCTGCAGGGCAGCCGATGCAGTGGCGCCCATCACACCTGGAGGCGGCAAATTGATTTAGAAGCAGCGACCCTAAACCTAAGCTGGAATGAATTAAAATACAGTGCATTAAAAAGAGTAAATTGGAAATCAATTGTTACGGTCCTATGCTTCTTATAGAAGTAAAAGGAATAAATATATACTATATAAGTATATTACTTGCTACAAGCACCAGTTGGGGCAACTAAATACATTTTCCGCGTTTCATTGGTATGACTGATCAGTTAGTTGCGTGTTTAATATGATGATCACATTTATCATCTTGTGGTATTTGGATCCGAATATTCATTGCGATTATAAACATTTGGTGATTGCAACGGAAGTTATTCTTTTGCAACGAAATTTTTTTAGTTTCAACCGATTTTTAACTAACTTTTATCTGTGTTTATAAACTCAATTATGATTATGATTTTCAGTAAATAAATTAGTTTTGTCTTATTTACGACTAGAAGCATCAGCTGTTGTCCGATCAACATGGAATTCGGCACTAGTTAGTTTTTTTGTACAGGGCAGAAGCAATTTACATTGAAGAAGATCGATTCCGATTTAGACGACTATGTTTAACCTATTTTATCTCTTTAGCTCTAGAAGCCACATATTAAATTCAAACTTGATGGAATTTGGCACATTTAAATTCAATCAACTGTTAACCAGCTCAGATGAAAATAGATTTTTCTGGTCCACTTTGTGATATAGTAGTCCCAGTACAAAGGTCCCTCCTGGTTTTACGTACAACCGCTCTTGAACATCGAATCCCAGTAGTTTTCGAAAACAACGAGATCTGACTGTTAGAGTGATAGTTGGTTTAATACAGTAACCATAATATCGCCTTATTCCGAAATTAGTACTTTGTGGCCCTATGGACGGAGTGACAAACTTGACGAAAAATATGTTATACACCAACGTAACTTTTGACGAAATGACTGCTAATGCCTACACTCTATCGTATAGTGTAGGGTATACAAAAGAATGCTAAGGGTACATTTTTAATGACTGACGAATGTCCTTGCGAAATTTGTTTGCAAAGATATTTTTTCGTTGTTAAACGGCACAACGTTGCCAAGTCTACTTCAGTGACCCCCAATTACAGGCAAGTACTACTTCACTAAATATATAAGTATTATGTGTATAAGTACATATGGTAAGATATATACTTCATACACATTAAAAACATTCCTGTATATGTGACAGCGCATAGAGAAAGGGACCTAAGGGTATAAAAATCAATTTTCCTTTTTTTCTTTCTTTTTTTGATGTGATGCCCCAAAAGTATTCCCTCCCAGAGATATGCGCGTTTTATGAAAGTGAAGTCGACGATTACAAGCGCAAATAGAAATGGACCTAATCTTTTAAATGGCTCTCCTGAACAAAACTTTTCATCATTTTTTTTGATGTGGACAACATCTGAGCGTCGAATGAGACCGTTCCCATGCCCCAAAAGTGTTCCCTCTCAGAGATATGCTCGTTTTATGAAAGTGAAGTCGACGATTCTAAGCGCAAATAGAAAGGGACGTAATCTTTAAAATGGCTCTCCTGGACAAAACTGGTTTTTAACCTTAGTTCCCTTTTTATTTTGCGCGTCACATACACCCATGAATGCATCATTTCCCAGGTGGAAAACATTAATTCTCCTACTAAGTAATAATGCTTGTGAGATATTTCATAAAATATGATTTTTTTTGTCTGCATTTTTATGAGTAATAAAATGCAATGCTTAGCCGGAACTTTCCACATTTTCTTATCTTGTGACTGCTCATAATCATGGACTCGATGGAAATGCTTGAATATTCAAGCTTATGAAATCAGGTCCTCATGGTAATAACATTTTGATGCCAATGGAACGGCAATTTTGAATAATTTCTTTTGCAGATGGTTCTTAATGCAGCCTATGTGTTATAGACAAAGTCATTAAGTCGCAAACATATAAAAAGCCTCAAACTTTTACAAAGGTCACATAGTTTTTCTTAGCGCCCTGGGGGGAAAAACAGTGTTTAAAAGTGTTGAACATAGAAGTTACAAAATGTATTTGCTAAGTTTCGAATTGGCAAAATAAAATTCATTTAGTTGCAGGATCGATCCATGTTTTTTTTGCTGCTAGTATGTATAAGTATTTTGTATACCCTCCACCGAAGGATCCTACTAAATTTGTCATTCCGTTTGCAACGCCTCGGAGACTGTACAAAGTATTTGCATATATTTGTAATATATACTCTTATAGCACGAAAGCGGTAAATCGAATTAAGGATCCTAAAGTTAAGCAAGATAATAGTTTTTAATCATTAGCTGATTGGGTTTGTGAATAGGAAAACTCGGCTAGAAAGAAAAAAGCTCTCACTTAAGAGACTAAAGGTATCTCGAAAAAAGGACACTTTTAATTTAACTTTGTGACAGTTAGTAGAAACGCAAATTAAATATGAACGTATGGGTACTCAAATTAATGCAAACTACTCTACTTATTTGTATGTTATGGCTAAGATTAGGATCGAACTTATGGGCCCTTAAACATCACTTTTACAGGTTTTATGCGAATCCAAATATGAATTGGTTTGAAGATTTGGCTTAGATTGGTTCGGGGTCTAAGACGACAACCAATAAAACTCACGGTGGAGTGTATATACGTTTCGGTCAGGCTGAATTTAACTACGTTTTTACTTTTTCTATCTCAGCTTATCCAAATCTAAAAGATAAATGAGTATGTCGAAACAAATTTTTGCTAAAATATAAGACAACTAGTTAATATCTAAGCAGAACGCTATTTTTAACTACTAAAACACAAAAGTCCGGTGTGGCCGATTGTATTAAACCATGCACTTCTAGATGTTCAAAAATACAACTAAAATTGATTTTTGGACTCCCACTCTAAATTACGCAGATTTTAACACTAATGTTATATGTGAATTTCATTGATTTTGGTTAAAAAAACCGATTTTTTTCAACAGCGACCGTCCTTGGCACAAGGAACTTACTTGTGCGAAATTTTATCAATATTGAATGTAATGTGTGACTTTTAAAAGTAAAAGGTTAAAAATCGGATGAAAATATGTGTGCGAATTATATCTAAATCTGCACTGATTTTTTTCAATATCAACAGCGTCTACCTTGGTCCAAAAAAGATTCATTAAGATCGGACAACAATGCGACCTGTAGTTTAAGGTGGGCGGACGGACAGACAGCCATCGTCGATCGGTATTCGTAAAGTTGGGTCTAGCTCAAATATTTTGGTAGTAACAGAAATTTTTCATGAAACCAACTTACAAAACCATGTTCTAATTCTCTATTAAATGCATTAGCCGTTAAACAGTAGCTTCTAGTCAGTGAGTACAGGAATTGCATCGTTTAGGGTTATATACAAGTATTTAAAACTATACGACTATTACAAAAAAATCAAAAAAGGTCGATTAAAGTCGACTTTTTTGGAAAATGAAAATATAATAAAGGGTGGTTAAATTTTATGGGGCGATGGCATTTCTTGCCACCATTCTGACCATTGATGACGTTTGAAATGGTCAAGAGGCTTTAGTTCTTGAGTCAATAGCATCTTGTAAGCGTGTAAATGCAAGTCTCTTGCATACACGCAGAGAAAAGATATGGTTACTATATGGTCACCGCAACAATAATATGTTCTCTACAATAAAAGCATGTTCGTCGCAACCATAGTATTGTTTTTTGAATTTCATTTTGACAACAGTATGATTGCGGCAATATTAATATTGTTGAAATGTAACAATAGTATTATTGCCAAATTTTGAAATGAAAATATAGTTGTCGCAACCATATAAACATGGTTGGTGCAACAAAACTATTGTTGTTTTAAATTTACTTTAACAATAATATGATAATGGCAATCATACCGTATGGTTACGACTATGAACATAACAAAACAGGTTTTATAGAGCATATGTGTGTGCCTATGTTTTTTTATATACTATAAACACACACACACACACGAAACAGTGCGTGGTTGTTGTCCATTATAAAAAACAACAACAACAACCGAAAGGTAGTTTGAGGGATTTTTATTGTGTTTACTTTGTTCGGTAAAATACTCTACTAGCGGCTACTCTGCCTGCACTAAACTACATAGCCATTGATCGTATTTAAATTACATTCGTTACTTGGGGTCTACGGATGGTGAAGTAGCATTCACCACTGCAGGCTACTAAAAGTATTTTCAACTGCCGTTGGAATATATATTTTTGTTTCTTGAATGGAATGTTCAATAAAAGCATAGCCTCAAATCTGGCTATGAACTAATGTAGTGCAATTTGAAAAATTTCTATTTTTGAATAACAACATTACCCAACCCTAATAAATAATTTTGGGGATCATAGTATGGTTGATTCACTCACTATGGTTGTAGGGATAATAGTATGGTTGAGTGTGAATCATACTATGGTTGTGGGGATCATAGTATGGTTGCGTGTGAATCATACTATGGTTGTGAGGATCATACTATGGTTGTCTGAGAAATATACTATGGTTGTGAGGATCATTATATGGTTGCGGAGATAATATTATGGTTGATTGTGAATCATACTATTATTGTGAGGATCATAGTATGGTTGTGCTGATCATAGTATGGTTAAGTGCGCATCATGTTATGGTTGTTGGGATCGTAGTATGTTTATGTGTGAATCATACTATTGTTGTGAGGATCATAATATTATTGTACTACAACCATATACCCAACAATTGTATGATCCTCTTCGAATATTGTCACTCGTTATCGCGCCATGATATCGATCTGCTACCTGAAATTGAAGCCCGTAATCTTGATGACATTTAGTTTCAACAGGACGGCGCCACTTGTCATACAGCTGCTCCAACAATGGATCTATTGAGAGGCCATTTCGAAAAACAGCTAATTTCACGTTTTTGACATTTGATCGAGTGATATCACACCATTAGACATTTTTCTTTAGAGTTACGTAACGTCCAAAGTCTATACTGACAAACCAGCTACGATGATCCTCACAACAACAGTATGATTCACACATAACCATACTATGATCCCCACAACCATAGTATTATTCACACTCAACCATACTATGATCTCCACAACCATAGTATGATCCTAACTACAATAGTATGTTTCATATACAACCATAGTATGATCCTCACAGCCATAGTATGATTCACACGCAACCATGTTATGATCCCTACAACCATATAATATAATTTATTAGAATTGGTTTAAGTTGTCGACAATAGATTTGATCCCGAATATTATTTATTAGAATTGGTTTAAGTTGTTACAAATAGATTTGAATTATGAAAATTATTCAAAAATACATTAAATTCAAAATAATAGGGAGTGATTTAGTTCACAGTAGAAAAAATAAGTTTAAATAAACGTAAGCGTTTTTATAAAAAAATTCAGTTAAACAAAGCCAAAGCAGCTTGTTTAAATAATTTTAATTTCGAAAGTACTATTATTGCATTAGATCCTTACCAATAACATTTGTTCTTAAAAGCATATTTAAATGAAGAAAAATTACAATTATACAGTATGATTGCCGTAATCATATTGTTGTTAACATAAAACGCCTAACACAAAACTTTTGTCGCACCAACCATATTTTTATTGTTGCTATAACCATATTTTCATTTTTAAATTTGGCAATAATACTATTGTTACATTTCAACAATATTAATATTGCAGCAATTATACTAGTGTCAAAAATAAATTCAGTTAACAATGCTATGGTTGCGACGAACATACTTTTATTGCGGAAAACATATTATTATTGCCGTGACCATGTAGTAACCATGTTTTTTCTCTGCGTGTATGCATTAAACCTGTATTAATAAGGCGGATCTGTCGAAAAATCGTTATTTAACTTGATTGGGCATTCATCCTTCGTTCAGGATGCTGTAAATATCAGTGTCAGTTTTATTAAGTTTAATCTGAGCCGCTTTAGTAAAGTGCTGTAATGAATTCTGAAAGTACTCATATGTGAGGTTTATAACTCGGTTGGAAGTTTTGGTCTACCCCATCGTGCGCTTCATACTCGTACTTTCCGAGGCAACACACGCATCAGCCGAAACTTTTAATGCTCTTCACCGCAATGTGGTATCGGGACAAATGCGCACATGGAGCTCGGCACGGTAACAAAGGAAATGATAATAAAAATACTCTTAGGGGAAAACTACTCATACTTGGAGCCGTGCGTACGGGTGTGTGTATCTGTTTGTGTCGCTGTGTATGTGTTTATGTATGAATGTGTGTTCATGTGCTTGACATCTGCAATGTGCGGTGTTAATATAATTTATCAGATTAAGACAATCAAAAAAATGAATTATGGTTCGTGGGTGTAAATTCCAAAACAACGCACTCAACGGAAAGCTTAGACTTGTTGTAATTTCTCATCTTAAAACATGGATACTTCTATGTGTGGCTACGCCAGCCTGCGGGTACATTCTGGATGGTGGTGGCTACGCTAGCCTCGGGTGTCTCCGATTCCATAAGTAAATCTGAGCATTCTTACATTGTACAGTGTTGGGCATATAGTACGTGTCGGTTGGTAGCGTGCATAAGGCGATCATATGTACTGTGTATCATGTGTAATTTAATTAATGCTTCGATCGGTTCGGTTCAGCAGAGGTGACAGTGGATTTATTGATTTTACCTTTTTTAGTCCTTAGCTCAAAAAATCTTAAATAATGCAATTAATCGATGTATATAATTATTTTTTTTGTATTAAATGATTTTACTACAACATGTAATTACAAATTAATATCTCCGAAATTCTGGTTTCTTCAATGTATGAGAGTTAATTAGCCCTTCTTTAGTACGAGACTGTCCCAAATCACCAATTGCAATAAAACGTAAAAGAAATATTTTCCTCGCTTAAATCCCAACAGGAAGATGTGAGTGCTTTATGAAACCATGGAACAATCGGGTCGAATTTCAGAACTTAATGTCACACATCAATTATTACTAAAAGCTGTTAAATTTTTCAATCTTAGGTCGGTTGGATTCCAAATCATGACAAAAATCCGCATCGGTCCTATATTATAACATGGACCTATAAAATCCGCTTAACACAGAGTTTGTTTTTTGTTAAAAAAGATCTTCTGTAATATTAATCGCGATGTATTAGTGCTTTATCAGAACATAGACAGATATCTTGAAAAAATTTTAGCGATCATTATTAATTGGAAATCATATATGTTGCAAAGTTTTTTAAGAGTGGTTAATATTTGCGACCTACCGATAGATTAGTAGAATTGACCGGCAGGCAGATATACGAACATGTTTATCTCAATCCTGATAATATTTCCGAGTCGATCGGTATAATACATACGAGTAATAAGGCTATCACACTTCCTTTGGCGCGTTACAAACATCTGAACAAACGCAATATATTCCTGCACTATAGTGCAGTGGGGGTATAAAAAGTCCATCGAAGATTACTTTCAGGGAAAAATTGGTTGGTAATCGGTTCGAACTACAACAAATCGGTGCTACAAGAAGGCAATTTATGGGTCTACGGATTGTCGATATAAGTATGAGTATGATATGGTTCACATTGCCAATATATTAGTTGTACCGTCGGAATAAAGTCAAATTTTTACTTGCTGTTCTGACAGCAATTTATTTTGTTTTAAAGCCCTGTTCGTCTATAGGGTATTTGCTTCGACATCCAGGTGCGAAAACGCGACATTTTAACTGGGTGCATTCAATACAAATTGAGACGGCTGCACCATCCAGATCTCAGCTGTCTGCCGAGGAAGCATCTTCTCCTGGTGAAATCTCCGAGAGATGTTCCCCTAGCACTAAGTTCATGCTATAGCTGCATACCTGCCTGATAGTTTCGATGATCTAGAGGCTCTCCCCTGTACCGCTAGAACTCTCTCTCTCTCTTGATCATGAAAGCCGTACCTGATTTGCCTGGGCGGTGACATCCTGCCCATGAGATGGTGGTTGGGAAGACTACTGCCAAGACACCGCAGCAGATACTGCGTAGACAACAAGAAATTGTGTCTGCGCACTGTAAGAACCTCCGTCTCCATATATAGATGGTCCTTAATGGACATAAGGAGATGCCCTGTTGATGTTCTCAGGGCGGTATTCTGCCAAGTCGGAATTTACTTCAACTGCGTCGATCTCACATTCGCCGACCACAGCGGGGCTGCGAAGTTCGCTACAGACCGACCTATAGCTATGTAAGAGGTCAACATGGTTTATTTTTCGGCTTGTGACATGAGGATATTGTTTCCACTTTAAAGCTTATCGCAGATAGCACCGTCTGGTAGTGCAGGAATTTTGGAGAGGTAGAGGTTAAACGGTGCCGGAGATATTCTTCCATCCTTAGGATCTCCCTGTTTAACTCTTCGGAGCTTCGACTTCCTGTCTGTAAATTCTACATATGACTGGCGCCCACACATTCAACGTTCTTCGCTCCGAGGTGGAGCGAAGATTCTGCAATGTCTGTCATAAAGGCCTCGTCCTATACGTGTGGTGACGCCAGTTGTTGTGCTGTGCTCCTTGTGGAATCCATACAAGCGAAAGCAGGGAGATTGTTCTGTACGATTCTTCTTTGCTTGCGTTTTTGCCTGGCTTCAGTCCATTTTCCAGGCGGCGGGAACTAAGAGAGTTGCCAGCAACAGATTGAGCACTTTCGTCATGCATTCCAAGTGCTTCAACATCAACACTGAGATTCCTTCTGGACCCAGTGCCTTTGATGTCCTAGCGCTGTGGGTGATAAGAGCAACTTTGCTAACGGTAAATTGTGGTGTTGCCTCTTCGGCTCGGAGAAGACGGATACGAAACTATAATCTCCTTTTGGCCTCATCGTTCTCTTGGTGCTCAATAAAATACCGGTTAAATAACGACACATTGGTCCTTGATTTCGAATAGCCCTAAGGATCTCAAGATAGATGCTCGGAATCTTCTGAATAACAAAGTCGGCCCGCCCAACTTCAACTTTTTTACTTGTTTTTATTTCAACGCCAGGGAAGTTGCGTAGATCATTCGCTACGGATACCGATGCTGACATCTTGACTTTTGTTAAATGAGTCAAAAGGATATTTTTTGGATATGTATAAGTATAGGGTAATTCCAATAATTTTTTTTTGATCTTTCTGAAATGTGATAAAAATTCATTGCTGTCTGTCATATGGCATCTCTATTACATGTCAAGGGTTTTCCAATAGGACCATAACAAATTCGTATCATTATGCCAACGCATCTTCAAAAATTGTCTAACTAGCTTTTAGTGTCAAAACTTTAGTCGAAGTCAACATTTGCATTTTAAAGTTCCTTTACGAGCAACGTTTGAAATCATAAAAAAATACTACCGAAATTCTAAGTCGGTGGTCGCAAATTCGACCGACCCACCCGACAGGATGAGCGATGTAGCTCATTTGTGACTGAATGGTTTGTCAATAAACAAAATATGCATTATATGCAAAAAACCCACATGTGCTTCAAGAGACACAATTGCATCCGCAAAAACTTAATGTGGGGTTTCAAGCCGGAGGTGTGATTGGGCCGTATTTTTTCTTCGATGAAAACAATCGTCATGTTTTGGAGAGCGCTGTCGTGCCATGTTAGAAAATTATTTTTTGCCGGAATTAAATAAGATATGTGATCTCAACAAGACGGTGCCACTAGCGAAACAGCACGCGTTACAATCGATTTACTGAAGGCACATACATCGAGAAATGGTCCTGTGAAATGGCCAACTCATTCATGTGATTTAACGCCATTTTATTTCATTTTATGGGGCCACATCAAGTCCGGTCGATATGTGTGCAAGAGTGGTTCCAATCTTTAAGCGTCTCAAAGTTTCTCTTGCTGGTCGTGTCGATTACAAAAAGATTCGTTGTGTGAACTTTCCCAAACCCCCACCAAAATCTGACAACATGGATAAAAAAGACGGTTTTAGGCAATTTTACCAGCTTATGACCCTGTAACTAAGTTGATTATCAACCGATATTTAGTTTTTCAGCGGAGTTAAAAAGAAACGCCTTAGACATTCGGACGATCTGTATATTTTTTCGACAAAAACTCGTTTTTACATTTCTTCGTCATTTTTTGAATCGTAAACTGGTACACGCAGAGAAAATATATGGTTACTATATGGTCACGACAATAATAGTATGTACTCTGCAATAAAAGTATGGTCGTCGCAACCTAGTATTGTTATATTATTTAGAGTTCAATGTATTTTTACATAACTTACTTAATAAAATTCTCTTTTGGTGAATAACAACTTAACCAAATCTTTACGAAATAGTATGGTTGTGTGTACTATGGTTGTGAGGATAATACTATGGTTGTAAGTTAAACATTCTATGGTTATGAGGATCATAGTATGGTTGTGGGGATCATAGTATGATTGAATGTGAATAATGTATGGTTATGGGGATCATAGTATTGTTGTAAGGACCTTAATATTGTTATGGGGATCATAGTATGGTTGTGTGTGAACCATACTATTGTTGTGACACAACCATATAACCAACAATAGTATGATGCTCTTCAAATATTGTTACCCCAACCATACTGTTTTTCTGCGTGTAAGTTTATTTAAGAGTAAGGAAATAAAGTCAACGTGGTTTTTTAAAATCCGTAAGCAATTGGCTGAGCTGTAGAAGTTTCTATTAAAATGAAAATTTGGCAAATTCGTCAGTGGCAGAATTGCCGCATTTGGGCGAATGATAATCCAAGAGTGTATCAGAGCTAACTGTTGGGGTAATTTGCTCCACGAAAAGCTAAGCACATATAATATAGACATGATTTATCCCCGTGATCATACATACGTACCGTGTAATAGAAATAGGCAAGGATCAACTATCGATATATTTCTAACTAATATTCCTCATTACTTTTCAACAGCGCTTGCAATCAATGACCTTAGCTCTGATCATTTACCTGTTCAAATTATTTTTAATCATAATTTTACTGCATTAAACCTTCGTAAACATAACTTTAATAAAGCAAATTGGGCCTTATTCTCGCGTAGAATAAATAGTCGATTAATGTTACCAGAAATTGACGATATAAGGGACTCAGAAAATATCGATTCGTTAGTAGATATATTAAACCACACTATTTTAGAAGCCGTTGATTACAGTGTTCCAAAAACTTTTCCACATTCTACAAGGAAACAACTTCCAAGATATATTAAAGATATGATTCAACTAAGAAACAGAGTTCGTAGAAACTGGCAACGGTATAGACTCGCTGAAACTTTTATGAAATGAGATACCTGAATATTAAAATACAGGAGAAAACTCAAAACTTTAAGAATAAGTCTTGGAACCACTTGCTATCTACAATGGACAAAGGCTCTTCCCCTTTTTGGAATTTAACAAAAATTTTAAGGAAGAAGCCAAGTAACATCCCTTTATTGAAAGTAAATGACTCGCGTTTTTCTACTAGTTCCGAAAAGTGTGAAATCCTTGCTAGTACGTTTGCTTCCAACTATTCAATAGCCTCTAATAGTAGTGATTCCGCCACCATAAGAGAGGTAAATGATAATCTGGAAATGTTACGTCTTTCCAATGTAGATCCGAATGGCCAAGTTTTGGTAAGTAAAAAGTCTCCAGGTTGTGATGGCATCACCAACAGATGTTTGAAGGCGTTGCCGAAAAAAGCTATTAATTACATAACTTTAATTATTAATGGATGTCTGAAACTCTGCTACTTTCCAAAAAAGTTCAAAAAAGCCAAAGCTATCGCAATAAGAAAGCCTAATAAACCTCCAGATTCCCCATCTTCATACAGACCAATTAGCCCACAGTCATCTGTCGGCAAAGTATTTGAAAAAATTCTTAAAAATAAATTACTGGACATTATTGAAAACAATAATATTTTTCCTCCACAACAATTCGGATTCAGACGAGAACATAATACTATCCATCCACTTGTTAGAATAAGGAATATAGTTCACTCATATTTTCAAAGGCAGAAGTCAACAGGGATGGTGCTATTAGATATTAAAGCAGCTTTTGATACAGTGTGGCACGACGGTCTTATTTACAAAATGATAAAGTTTAACTTTCCAATCAGACTTATCAGAATAATACAAAGCTTTCTGACTTCCAGAGCAATGAACGTTTTTATAGGATCACATTGTTCTAAGGCTGTCCCTATCGCAATTCTATACAATCTATAAACGGCTGATGTTCCACAATTTAGCAACTGCAAAACGTCTATTTTTGCCGACGAAACAGCAGTCCTTTGTTCGGATACTCTGGCATCCGACATTACCACAAACCTACAAATAGCCATACAAGACTTGCTAGTTTATTTCAAAAAATGAAAAAAAAATTATAAATAACAAAAAAATTCAGGCAATATACTTTTCGCGCAAATGTAAAGACTGTTACCTTCCACAAAACTGTTTAAGTAGTGTTTAAGTAATACCCACCAAATCCGTTGGGAGCAAAAAGTTAAATATTTAGGAATTATACTAGACACTAAGTTAAATTTTAGGGTCCATAATCCGTATATATCCAATAAGGTTAATGTTTTAATAAGACTTTTGTATCCTCTTATAAATCGGAAATCGCCACTGAATATATCAAACAGAGCAATCATATTTAAGTCAATATTTCAGTCAGTTATATTTTATGCAGCTCCTGTTTGGTCGTCAAGTGCAAAGTGCCACATTAAAAAGTTGCAGATAACTCAAAACAAGTTATTAAAGCTCATGTACAATTTACCGTGGTGTTATTCAAAGGTGTACGTCGATAAGCCAGCAACAATTCAAGAGCTAATTGATGAGATAATTCGGCACATTAACGGCATTGAACCTCAATTATGCCTCAGCGCCATCGAACATTTGCACCATCGGATGGAGGTGTGCCGCCGAGGTCGCGGCGGCCATTTGGCCGATGTTTTGTTCCATACATAATTGAACCATACCAATATTATCATTATAAAAATAAATGACAATAATTTCCTAAATAATTTGTGTTTTATTCAAAATCAACATCGGTCCTTAAAATTTAACCATCCTTTACATGTAATGGTTACTAACTAGTAAAGCTCCATGCGAAATTTGGTTGGAATATGTACGCTCTGCAACTGGGAAAGGCCTTTGTAGTGGTCATTTATAACGGGCCATGCAGAGTTTGGGCTTGGAGTTTGTGGCTTATAGAGCTGTAGGGTCTTAAATCGGGATGGAGCTTTTTGTGAGAGCTATTCGAAACTTGGACCAATATGGACAAATTTCACCAGAGATGGGTGTTGGTCACTCGAAATATTCTGTGCAAAACTATCATCGAAATCGAATCATAATTGCGACCTGTACAGCGATAGATGGACAGACGGGCGGAGGAACCAGATAGAGATTCTGAGTCGATCAGTATACTTAACATAGGGTCTATCTGCATTCCTTTAAGGTGTCTCAAACATCAGCACCAAGTCCAAGTACACCACCCTGTACCCCAGGTGTAGGGTATAAAAATGACGAAAATTTAAAAAGAAGTGATGGACGAAATTTGCTCTCTTAATTCATAAAATGTACTCGTAAATCTATATTCATAAGAAACACAAAAGTGTTTCTACCGTTGTCCGCTAGACCAACTGAGGAGTGTTTATGACCAGTAAAACAATACATTTGCCACATTGGGTCCACGCCTGAAGTCGATTTTTAAATTTTCCCACACAAAATTTCAGGCTTTCGCCATAACCATGAACAAGACTCGCAGGCAATCGTTATGTGTTGTTGAAAATGCACTGTCAACTTTATCAACTTGCTCCAGAGTTCGAAAGCCGAATAATGTTTTTTTACACGTATCGGTAGATGTGAAACATCTTCTTCCATTTCTTAGCACACACTGGGTATCCGCTAGTGCAGAGTCTAAGTATCACTCGAAACGTCCAAGTCTTCTCTCTTCAAATCCGTTGAGATACTAAATTATAAAAAGTAAAACGTTATTCTATGCAAAATTAAGAAAGTGCACTAGTAAAAGTTCAAAAACTTTTGAACACATGACGAACCCATTCTGAAATTTTGGCAGATTGTAATCAAATTAAGTCAATTTTCTAAAAAAAAATTACTTATTAAGAATAAGGTATATACTTGATTAAGAAGGTTATGTCGAACAAGGATATGCAACTTTTTGTACATTATTGTATATCAATGCCTTTTTTTGATGATTCGACTCATGGACTTTTGCGTATTATTCATCTCACGGGCCATGATTTTCTGTTTTCGGAGCGGATTTCTGTGAAGTCTTGATTTAGCGGCTTTGATGACATACGGTGTTCGAACTAGCGTGGGCGGCCCGACCGGTGCGGTCTTTTACATCTCCAGTCTCCTCAAACAGTTTTATGCATCGGTAGACGAACATGCGGCTAATCCCTAGGGGCCGGAGCGTTTTGAAAATAACGCCTTTTTCATTTCACATATTAAAAGCGCTATTACAGCGATACGGTTCTCGTTATCTGACCACTCCATGATGAAAGTTGAAACAATTTTAAAATCCCATTACAGACTAATGCTATTGAGGTTAGCCTTCAAAACCCATATGACATTAACGGGGTATGTTCAGTTCTACTATTGAAATGGGTGTGTTCAATGTTGTTACAGTATTTATGTCCCTACTAAGTATTTGTTTATAAAGCCCTAGCCCTCATTAGAAAGACTCAATGTTTGTGTGTAGATCACAACCCTACGGTGCTCCTTTGGTGTTCCACTAGTGCAGCATAAACATTTAGAAGATTTTTGTACCAACTTTTAAATCATAATATTAGTTATCTCCATCACTGTGCCATACGCTTGCTGTTGTACAGTCATAACAAATGATTGCCACAAACAATCTTTATTTAATTTTTAACTTTGCCCTCGATGAAGATATGTACGGGAGTATGCAGTCGTAGGTTTTGGGAGGAGCAGTCGCAGAAATATGCGACATATTTCATAATGTCATCGTCAACCGTTCTTCTCTTCTCCTAATTTCATAAGCGGCCACCACACACACACACGCATAACATACATTAGTAGGTACGATTTGTCTAAGAAGTCCAATTACATAAACCAACATTAATCATTTGATGATTGTGACAAAAGAAACAACACAGGTCATCAACTCTGCGACACCAGCCATACGCTCTGCTCCATTCACCTTGAGCATCAGTGATGGCGTATTGCAATATGTTTGCCGGTCTCTCCCCGTCTCGCTGTAACTTGATGTATGTAAGTAGAGTCGTTTCACAAGCGACTTGTAACACTGTGCAGCATTATGCTTAGCATCAAGTGCGAGCGTCGGCGCGGCTCCCAGACACTCGCTGTCAGTTTCAATGTTGAGTCAGTCAATGAAGTGGGATATAATCGTTGTGATCATGAAGATGGATGCCGGGGGAAGAGTGAAACATTCTGCGGTACAAGACATTTGAACACTCCTTAAACACAACACTCACACAACACTCACACAAACACACACATACAATCAGACTTGCTCTAGGCTGGCTCTGTTGTTCACACGGTCTGTGTGGCCGAGACAATCTTTCTTTGGTGGTAATGATGGAAAGTGAGTGAGTGTCTGTCTGCCAATGCGCCTGTGTGTGTAAATGTTTTGTTAGTTCGAATTAATAATTAATCACATGCTCTAATACCATCTTATGTAAATTGTGATAATAAATAACACTATTTAATACTTTGGGAACAACTTGACTGTCATCCGTACTTGAGCTGCATACACTAACACACACTCACACGCACGTACGCATTCTCCTATTCAAGATATGGAACAGTCAGTCAGTCATTAAAGCCTCTTAAGAACATTTTCGGAATTACTAAAAATCATATTAAATAATACAAGCTTGGTACTTATATTAATTTGTATACATATGTATATAAACAGATACATGTACATTAGGCTGGGTTGAATATTCACAAGACATGGAGTGCGTAAACTGGAGATTGAGCGGTACTATTCAAGGTATAATACAAATGCGGTGTTGTGGAGTTTAAGAACAATCGGACGACTCGAAAGCAAACCCGCAATAGTTGAGTCATTTGTTAACAAATAGTGGCAATTTTGTTCGTGTCCAAAGGAAAGACTGTCGTGGTTATAAGTAAACCCTTTAGTACTTAAACTGAATAACTATCAAGAATTATCCTCCATCCAGACATAGTTCTACGACGACTACAACAAATACTTTTCTAAACTTTTTTAAAGAGTCGAATACTTGGACTTTTTCTGTAGACATGATTAAAGTTTGCAAGTCTTTGTTAAGAGATAACTAACCCAAAATTGTTAAAATAACCTTAGAACATTATCCAGAAAATCTATGTTTTAAATTCGGTAAACGCCTCTTTAACCATCGTCAGACCCCAATCGTCAAATGTGTTGTAACGATTGTCAGTAGTTGTACACTAATAAGCAGGCAGCTACGCAGTTAAAAAGAACTGGTGGCAGTGAAATATTCCACCGAAAAAAGTTTAGGCAATAAAATTATTGTCTGAAATTTGCAAAATTGATATTTTCGTTTTCGACTTATTTTAAAATATTTGCGATTGATCACCACACTGAAGCGTTCATTCAGGGTGAGTTGATCAAAGAACTGCTCTAGTACTCAATTAAAGATCCTCATTGAATATAGACATAATAGGATCCGCTAAACTGGACTGTTGAGTGAATTAAATGAATTTTTACAAGGTTCTGTTGATATTTAAAGTTGTCTTAATTGGTTCATAAACTATTTTAATATGCAAGATTCGTGGAAATGCTTTTTTTCCAAACTGAAAATTAACACTCTTTTGCGATGTATTTGGTTCAAAAAAAATGTCGCTCAAGTTTGTAAAATATGGGCTGTACTTCTTTAAAATTAGTTAAGATTTAATTTGTAAATTTAAAATTTCCCGCCCAGATCCCGGGAAATTTATAATTTGAATTTAAATAAGACCGGGAAAACCCCTAAGAACAATATAAAGCGTCGTAAATCTCTGCTGGCAGAACCCATATATCCTCTACCATTAATTGAGGTGGCCCCTTTAGTCTATGATTCCGAACCCAATCTCAATCAAAACTTCAAAATATACTTAGTAGGGACATACATACTGTTACATACGTTTTATGCTGCAAAATAAAAAGTACTGAATATTTTTGGACCAAATATTTTTTAGTATATTTGTTGATGTTATATTGTATCCAATAAGAATCTACTTATTCAAAATGTCCGCCTTTTGCCTTTACACACGACTTAAGTCGCACTGGTCAATCGTCAATAGCTGCAAGAACCTCGTCCATTGTAAAATTGGCCACAGCTCGAACCAAAGCAGTCTTAAGAGATCCAATGTTGAGGTATTTTGTGACAAACCTTGCCTAAATCTGGGCATTTTTCAGAGAAAATGAACGCTGGCAAATTGTTTCGAAGCCAGGCCTGGGACCTTTAATCCTAATGGGCCGGCGCAGAGTCCTGCTGGAAAATCCATGGCTGGTTTTGGAACAGGGAATTGTCAAGAGGCTTCACAACAGCTTCCAAAACGGTTTCTTGGTAAGCTTTGGCCGATGTTTTTTTTTTGACCCCATCGTAAGAGACACCCCACCAAACCATGACTTAAGCTGGGTGATGACGCTTTTCCACCCTTGGGATCAGTTCAGATGCTTCCTTAGATGACCGCGCATACACTCTATCATTTTGCTTGCTAAATTTTTCCTGGACGATAAACATTTTTTCATCGGTGAACAAAGTTTTCTGTGCAAGTTATCAGCGTGCTTCACCAAAAGACGTTTGCATTTTCAATCATGTTTTTTTTTTAAAGTTGCAGTCAATAAATGTCTGGTACGTCGTTTGAAAGCCCCAAGTCCCAAGTCTTTTTTAATGATTCGACTCATGGACTTATGCGTGATATTCATTTCACGGACCATGATTTTCTGTTTTCGGAGCGGATGACATGCGATGTTCGAACAGAGCGTGGGCGGCCCGAACGGTATCGGTCTTTTACATCCTCAAACAGTTTTATGCATTGGTAGACGAACATGCGGCTAATCCCTAGTGGCCGGAGCGTTTTGAAAATATTGCTTTTTTCATTTCACACTTGAAAAGCGCTATTACAGCGATACGGCTCTCATTATCTGACCACTCCATGATGAAAGTTGAAACAATTTTAAAATCTCGTTACAGACTAACGCTATTGAGGTTAGCTTTCAAATGACATTAATGGGGTATGTTCAGTTCTACTATTGAAAGGGTTGTGTTCAATGTTGTAACAGTATTTATGTCCCTACAAAGTATGGTTTGAAGTAAAATTTGCTTTCATTTCAGCACCCGTATGTCCATATATAATATTTATCCGATATTTTGGCAATACGGGCCCTTTTTTTTTGGCGCAAATGAGTCCTCATTTTAATCATAGATCGTCCACAAAGAATTATGATTTTATCAAATAAAGAATTTTTTTAACAGAAATTTAAAAGCGTCAGAAAATCTCAACCGTGTCCAATATTAGAACAATAACGGCCATTTTTTCAGTCATACAGATCTAGTAAAACCAGCCCAGTCTCGGTTAAATCATAAGAACAATTTTATATATAGATTCCTTGTAAAATTTTGTTTGATTAGAAGTTCATATTGAAAACTGGTCTTTTCTTTTGACTACAACGGCCCCAAGAGACCATTTTATTATATCAGTTTAATTATAAAAATAAGTTCATATTTGGATTCGTAGTGAAATTTGTACTTGTTTAAGAGCCCATATGTACATGTATAAAATATGTTGGTTGTTTTGACTGCAACGGTCCTTTTTGTGCACAGGGGGTGCACAAAATATTTAGATTAGTGAAATTAGCGTCAGAAACACTGGAATTTTCTCACAAATCCAAATACATATGTATTTATTTTAAAAGGTTTGGCCAATCTAGTTCTGCCTAAAAATCGACTCCTTTAACTTTACGAATTTGAATATAACATTAATTTTGCAATACGACTAAATTTAAGGTCTTGACCCAGAGGTATAAATACCAAATGACGTTGAAAAATATGTCTTTACGAACATGGGCATACAAATACTCAGAAACGTTGGAACTATTTCACTAATATAAATTTGCACTCACTTTAAAGATTTGTCAAAATTTCGGATCGGGATCTATGGGATGTAGGGACCAAAAATTCTGCCACTTCAACAATGGACATATATCTTTTCGAAAACAATGAATTTATCTAACGAATCGAAATCTGTCATTAATACTACATTTTGATTAAATTGGAGGATTAGAAACTGGAACACAATCCATAGAAGAGATTATAAAAGCTACGACATGGCCCAACTTACGATTCGTCCTCTTATTTTTATACCCTCCACCATACAATGGAGGGTATATTAGTTTTGTCATTCTGTCTGTAACACCTTGAAAAAATCATCGGAGATCTAACCATCCATCTAACCATGTTTTCCGGCTGTCCATCTGTCCGTCTATTGAAAACAAGATAGAGCCTGCATGAAAACAGCTAGTGAGCTGAAATTTAGCACAAACATGTGTAGTTAACCTAGCATGGTTGGTGTTGAAAATGGGCTATATAGCTCTACGGAAAGTTGGAGTTGGAGTCCCTCAACCGATACTACCTCATAAAAATTAGTTTTTTATTTGGAAATATCCGTCCAGTTTTTTGAGCAACATCACTGAAATTTTGCAAACAATACTCTCTATAAAGGCGCAATCATCTATGCAAAAATGGTTTAGATTGGGCCATCATTTCTTCTACCTCCCATACAAACGGCCTTATGGGCCTTGAGAAATAATATGACTATAACTCACCACAAACTTGACCTATCGAAATGAAATTTTACACATCAAGACTTCTATATACAACACACTTCTACGCTGAATTCGGTTGAGATCGGAAAAGTCCTACTGTTACCTCCCACACTAACGGTCTCATGGGCCTTGAAAAATAATATGACAATAACTCACCACACACTTGACCTATCGAGACGAAATTTTCGGCATAAAGATTAATATAAAGAACAGACTTTTGCACTAAATTTGGCTGGTACCTCCCACACAAACGGTCTCATGGGCCTTGAAAAATAATGTGACAATAACTCACTACAAACATGACCTATCGAGATGAAATTTTCTACATAAAAATTTTTACATAGAACACACCTCTGCGAAATAATATGACGATAACTCACCACAAGCTTGACCTATCGAACCTATTGAAATTTTGCACATAAAGATTTCTATATAGAACACACTTTCGCACCAAATTTGGTTTTATTTGGGGATCTGGTGGAGGGTATCCAAAGTTCGGCACAGCCAACTAAACATTTTTTACTTGTTTTCATATAAAGCACTTTTCGAAAACACAACTATTTTTATGATTTTTTAAAAAGTAATATTTTAAAAGTTAAACTAATGCAAAATAAAAAATCTATGTATGGTTTTTAGTTTTTTTAGTTTGTTGCGATCATTTGTTGTTATTATTTTTGAATAAGTGAATTACTCCTCAAGCTAATAAGATCTGGTTTGTTGCTGTTTGTCATAGAGGGCAGGAATAGTATGTCAGCGAAGTTAAAGCAAACACATCACCGTCTGGTTTAGTTTGATAATAGTTCCTCACTCGAAATTACGAAGATTTTTAGTTAAATAGTAAGCGTCATATTCTTTAAATACTAAGGGCCGTATCCATAAAAAGTTACGAAATGTTTAAAATTCAATGTTTATTTATAAAAATAAACCTATTGTAAGTTTTTATGAATAAGTCAGTGAATTTTTCAAGTCTACCTCTCCCAATGATTGAAAGCCCCGAATCAAAATGGACCAATGGTACTTCTGAGTGGAAAATTGCCTGTACTCGTATACAGGCACTTATAGAACTTATGTAGACGTATGAATTAGGATCACACAGTGGGTCACAGTGACAATGCTTCACTTGCTATATATCAATTAATTGTATCAAAAGTCATAGAAATCGATATGAACGAGGGCATATCAATAATTCCGTGACTTTTCCAACTTCCCTCGTGGTTATATGAAATGCAACACTCCCATCATCTAGTATCATCTGTTAAAAGACTACTGTCACATTTTGAGAGAGTTCCGTCATTTAGTTTGAGTTTAACAGTTGTTCAAAACATACAACCTCGTGGATTTTGTTTTAAATGGAAACAAGTGAAATTCGAGTGCTCATTAAACATTATTTTTTGCGGAACAAAACCGTCAATCAAACCAAGGAAAAGCTTGATGGGGATTCTGCACCATCGTTTTCAAGGGTTAAAAATTGGTTAACAGACTTTCGTTGTGGTCGCACAAGTACAAATGACGCTGGACGGCCAATTGACTTAAATACACTCGAAAATGTCGAAAAAAATCCACCACTTGGTGCTGACCGACCGAAGAGTAAAAGTGCGTGAGATTGTTGATGTCATGCGCATTTCATATGGCAGTGTGGTTTTGTTATTACATTATCAGTCGGGTTTAAGAAAGCTGTCTGCACAATGTCTGCCGCGTTTGCTCTCAATTCAAAGAGTTGTTTAACCGCAATTCGAATTAGTTTTTGCTGCGTTTTGTAACTGTGAATGAAACATGGATCCATTACAACACTCCGGAGACCAAGCAGCAGTCTAAGCAATGGATATCTCCCTGCTCGGAAGAAGGACAAGGTGACTTTGTCGGCTAATAAGGTGATGGCAACAGGTTTTTGGGATGCTCGCGGGATAATTCACAAAAAAAGACCTTACATGGCCATGGAAAAAGTTTTTTTTTATTAAGATAATGTACGGGTGAACACGTGTACAATCTCAACGTCAAAATTGCATGAACGTGTTACGAATTGGCAGCTCATCCGCCATATTCGCCAGATTTAGCCCCAAGTTACTCTTTCCAATTTCCAAACCTAAAGAAATGGCTCGGTGGAAAGAGTTTTAGTTCCAACGATGAAATTATTGATCAAACAAATGCCTTTTTTATAGACCTCGAAAATCCTATTTTTTGGAAGAATGCAAATATTGGAGAAACGTTCGACTAAGTGTATTGAGCTAAGACTAGATTTTGTTTTTTTGCACGAAAAAACTGTGTTTTTTGTTCGAAAAGTCACGGAATTATTTATACGCCCTAGTAAATCAAAATTGGTTGCTACATTTTTTAGGAATTTAATAACATTATAAGTCATGTCACAGTGAAAATAGTCCATTTAACTTATGTATTATCAAATAAACCATACAAAAAAAATTACGAGTACATATGGTTTATTTCGGGTTTCTGACGCAAAACGGTTAATTTTTCACACAATTTGGTGAATTTGGACATCATATTTCAACATTTCATCACTAGCACTGTGCTAGTCGACAAAACTCAAAAAGCTGGGCACCCAGTAAGTTAAATAAACTCCAATTAAATGAGATGACAATTTTGAATTTTTATAATAATCTGACGAAAAGCATGCATTATACTTAGCAATTACATTGAAACTAGACTTAAAGTTTAATAAAATTGGTAAAAATTTGAAATTGGTTTTATTTTTTTAATGCTTATTTATAAGTAAGTTTTTTCAACTATTCGAAAACATTCATTTTATGTAAATAAATGAAAGCTAAGGATGCAAAATTTGGATCTCAATATTTATTAACGGGCTTATAAAATGTAAAACAACTAAATTCGAAGCACAATAACCCAATGCATACCTATGTACAAAGTTTCGCCTGATTATTATAATTAGTAGGACATAAATACTGTTACAGCATTGAACACACCCATTTCAATAGTAGAACTGAACATACCCCGTTAATGTCATATGGGTTTTGAAGGCTAACCTCAATAGCGTTAGTCTGTAATGGGATTTTAAAATTGTTTCCACTTTCATCATGGAGTGGTCAGATAATGAGAACCGTATCGCTGTAATAGCGCTTTTCATGTGTGAAATGAAAAAAAGCGATATTTTCAAAACGCTCCGGCCACTAGGGATTAGCCGCATGTTCGTCTACCGATGCATAAAACTGTTTGAGGAGACTGGAGATTTAAAAGACCGCCACCGGTCGGGCTGCCCACGCTCTGTTCGAACACCGCATGTCATCAAAGCCGTAAAATCAAGAATTCACTGAAATCCGCTCCGAAAACAGAAAATCATGGCCCGTGAGATGAATATCACGCAAAAGTCCATGAGTCGAATCATTAAAAAAGGCTTGGGACTTGGGGCTTTCTAACGACGTAACGGACATTTATTAACTACAGCTTTAAAAAAAAAAATAGGATTGAAAAATGTAAACGTCTTTTGGTGAAGCACGCTGATAACTTGCACAGAAAAATTTTGTTCACCGATGAAAAAATTTTTACCGTTCAGGAAAAATTTAGCAAGCAAAATGATAGAGTGTATGCGCGGTCATCTAAGGAAGCATCTGAACTGATCCCAAGGGTGGAAAAGGGTTATCACCCAGCTTCAGGCATGGCTTGGTGCGGTGTCTCTTACGAAAGGGTCACTCACCTGCATTTCAGCGAACAAGGAGTCAGAACATCGTCCAAAGTTTACCAAGAAACCCTTTTAGAAGCTGTTGTGAAGCCTCTTAACAATTCCAGCAGAATTTTACTTTATTTACAGCATTTTATTATTATTTATATTATTTATTAATTTTATTTTACAGCATAAAACGTGTGTAACAGTATTTATGTCCCTTCTAAGTAAAAACTAAAATTTTTCATCCCGCTAACTTTTTTTGAGCTAATCTAGAAAAACGGTTAGCGCCATTGGATTCAGTGTAATCGATTGAGTCTAATAAAAAGGGTGCCCACTTTTCGCTTAAATTACTAACATTAATCGATGAACGTTGTATATCAGTCTGAAGAACATCACACCAAATTTGGAGAACATTTTACATCAAGCAAACTTGGTGGTATTGCACTACTTGTTGTGATTTTTTATAACCAAAGAACAGCGTTTTGGAACAGAAGCATTTTCTTTAAAAAATCGCTTCTGTGCCGATTTAAATTACTTTCGCGTAGCGCTTGTAACGATTTTCACTTCAAAAACTATAACTTTGCGTTTGGCTTCAATTTTCCTTGAATTTTCGAGGAAGAAATTTGTCATCTCATTAAAAATATCTAAAAAAAATTGCGATGCCGAAAAATATCAGGGTTTTTTAACATTCGTTGCATACGAAAAGCTAGAATCATTCAAATAGCAATGTCTGCAGTTTCGGTGAACGCTACTTCTCCATAATCCGACCCCAAGCAATGACTGTTATTAAACTATGATCTGTTGCTGTACTTAAGAGTGGGCGGATTCTCCATAATGCTGTAAAGTCTTCCACCGAGCAAAGTAAACACAATATAAATCTCTCGTTGTGTATACTTGTAAATGCGTGTGTATGTTAGTTTGTGCCATTGGCATACACATTTTACTCGTGCTACGTCTTATAAAATATGTACAAATGTATTTTAGATTCAGATTTTTCAGTATGAGAATCTTCCCATATTTTTTGTGCTCAATACCAAAATTTCCCAGCTCTAGCGTTGTAAGGCGTCGAATTGCATTCGAATTTTGCGAAGAAGTTGGGCCCGACAATGCAGCGTGATCAAACTGCACACCACACTGTGACACGAAGTGAATCCAATTCCATCTCATGGAGTATCTGTCGGTTGAAAACACTCCATACTCTACAATTTTATTTGTTGATTTTGCCGTTTAAATCGAAGTGGACCTCTTCAGACATGAATAGACAGTTCAACATGTTTCCATCCCTTCCACCATTTGGATCATCTTCTGGGAAAACTTCAAGCAAATCGGGAAGTCTGTTGCGTTCAGTTTGTTGGCCATTTGAATTTTATATCGGTCCAAATCTTTGTGCATAATTTAATGCAATGTCTGTTCTGCTTATACCCATTTGAGCAGATAAGCTTCTTGTCGAAACTTTTGGATTGTTTTGTATGTTTCCTCCGTCCCAACTGAAGGGTTTTGATGGTGTGTTCTTCTGTTGACTGTCCCATGCTCGGCAAAATTGGTAACAAGTCTCATTTTGGGCCATCTGCTTGGAGGATTGTCGCCACACGTGCGTTTATAATCTCTTTGAACCAAAACTACGGACTCCAGTGCATGATAGCGGCGGACAATCCAAATTCTTGTTTCAGTGTCCCGGTCATCCATTTTTGTTAAATCTAAAAATCAGTCTGCAAAATAAAAAAAATAACCAGATTCATTAAATACAAAAATGTTATTAAATTTTTTTGTTAGCGGCTTTCATCAGCCAACCTGCAATTATGATTAAAGTTTGTTTAAATTTAGGGTGGGATCGCACTGCAGGGCCAATGGTTCGAATATATATATATATATATATATATATATATATATATATATATATATATATATATATATATATATATATATATATATATATATATATATATATATATATATATATATATTCCTGGTAGGAAGACCAATGTCTTCCTACCAGGATAAAACTTGCACCAAGTTTAGTCCTATTGGATGGTAGTTGGGACACTAGCTTTGAACAAGATCGGTCAAGGACTCTCAGAGTTAGAGGGATCGAATTTTAACTTGATTGTTCCTAGCAAAATTTATCCCTAGTGTTTTAGATAGCTATTTATTTTATCATTGGTAAAAAAGGTTGAAAAGTACGTTCCCCTTGTTTCTTAATTGCATGTTGAGGGAATAAGGAAAGCCATTAATCTTCAATTGGGTGACCTGTCATTTGCTCTCCACAGACTGGCAGACGGTTATGGCTAGATCATATTAGATTTTATATCATGATTCAGAATGCGAGTATATGTCCTTAATGATGTCTCCGAACAGTATTTCAAGAAGTTGCAGACGGAATGACAACGTGAATATACTCTCGATCGCAGATGGAGTGTATCTATTATGGATGCAATAAACAGTAACAGAACCTGTGTTCGTGATTCTGCAAAGGGGGGCTTACAAATACGAGTATTGTATGTATTCGAAACAAAGATCATTAAACAACGTAGAACATGCATAGACGAAGAGGTTAGGCGTCGAACGAACTGTTGACTGTATGGCGGCAACAATTTAGTAAATCACGACAAAATAAAGCAATTGTTCTGTCAGGGGCACGCCCACCGGATGGAAAAGAACGCTCCAGCCAGTAAGGCGACGGATAGGGCACAATTTTTTTGAAATAATTCTCTTATATCTGTTGTGCCGTAGGTCTATATAACTGCAAATAGCTGTAGTCACAAAAATACCTTAAGACCTCCGCGGTTTCGAAGTTGTCGTCAAAACTGGAATTTTTCACTATTTAGATTGCACTAACTACAAAAAACGTGAAAAAACATTTTGAGATAGTGGGAAAAACTCCAAAATAGGATTTTTGGAAAAATGACCGCCGGGCCAGGTAAGGGATGTTATCAGCTATACAAGCTTTGCGCAAAAAGGACCACTTTTTGCCTTTTCTGCCATGCATCCATCCCTAATCTCAGCCAAAATTACTCTATATTTCGATTTGTAGCAAAATTTGCTATCATTTCAGTACCCGCATTTCCATATTGACTGTCGATCTCCAGTTTTGACCATGCGGGACGTTCTTGGGACCACGCCGAAACGTCCAGGTATTAAGTGCGTTCCAACTAACATTACTCATTTTAACCAATGCCGTAAACAAAAAATTATGATTTGTTAAGCAAATACTCAAAACACGTGTACTTTTTACCGAGGTTTCCTAAAAATCCCTTCAAGTGTTGGAAGGACGGACATGTCTAGATCATCTTAAAATTTTACGACGATCAATATTGTAAGTATATACATTATAATATCTTAAATAAATAATGTGTGGTGTTGTAAATGGAACGACAAAACGAACTCCTATTTATGGGCAGGTGCTCAAAAATCATACTTGAGGCTTCTGGACCGTGTTTAAAGGAGAGCGATGGTGCTGATAGAGCATCGCCGAAATGTGGGTTGTGTGTGTGTCGCTGTTCTACCGCTACTTTCATGGTGTGTGTTCCTCAGACATTCGTGGTCTTATTCCTGACGTGAGGATGTTCTGCAGGGTTACACGACTTTCCAGAAATTCACACCCATTTGTTATCGATCGACCGCACTATACACTACAGATCGAATTCGTTTTTCACCCGTACTGTCCGGATGTGGAATCGACTTCCGGCAAATGTATTTCCCAACAATTACGACATCCAGAGATTCAAGACGAATGTCAATAAACATTACTCCCTCTTCCCCCCTTCGACCCTTTGCTTTCCAGCGACCAACTCAATGCATTTGCATAGGGTTTTTAAAAAAAAATTAAAAAAATGGTAAATAATTTTGACTAGACTTATATTTTGCTCCAAATTTAAAAAATATTATGCAGAATTCTCCTACCAATCGAATGAGATTAATGGTGGGTAGACATTAGACCTGTCATTAAAAACTTGATAAAAATTTGCGATTTGAAACCACATTTTTTTTTTTATTTTGCATTTTATAATGTTTTTCAATAAGAAATGCTATAATTATAATTTTTTTTTTTAATTTTTATTTAATAGGCTTATTATTTTTATTTTAACCCGTTACTGCCTGCCCATAGATCGGCTCGTAGGATTTTCATGAAATTTGGAAATTTATGTCCAAAAGACCATAGATGTGGAAAAAAAACCTCAATCTTTACCTGAGGTAAGACATGGGTATTTAAATACTGGTCAAATACCAATACATTTAAGTACCATGTTTTCTAATTAAAATTATAAGGTATTCGATTTAAATATGCTTTTTATTAATTACACATAATTTTTTTATATAGCAAAAAATAGACAAACACTCCATGTCGCGTATTTAAATACCAAGCTGCATTTGACACGTATCGCTGCCTGATACGTACACGCAGAGAAAAGATATGGTTACTATATAGTCACCGCAACAATAATATGTTCTCTACAATAAAAGCATGTTCGTCGTAACCATATTATTGTTTTTGAATTTTATTTCGACAACAGTATGATTGCGGCAATATTAATATTGATGAAATGTAACAATTGTATTATTGCCAAATTTAGAAATGAAAATATGGTTGTAGCAACCATATAAACATAGTTGGTGCAACAAAAGTATTGAAGTTTAAAATTTACGTTAACAATAATATGATAACGGCAATCATACAGTATGGTTGCGACTATGACCATAGCAAATCAGGTTTTATAGAGCATACATGTATGTGTGTGCGTATGGTTTTTATTGATATACCAAAAAAACACATACACACGATACAGTGCATGGTTGTTGTCCATTATAAAAAAAAACAACAATCAGAAGGTAGTTTGAGGGATTTTAATTGTGTTTACTTTGTACGGTGAAATACTCTACTACCGACTGGTTCTCGTTTATTTAAAATCTGCCTGCAATTAAGTATGTAGCCATTGATCATGGTTTAATTGCATTCGTTACTTGGGGTCTACGGGTGGTAAAGTTGCACTTACCCCTGCAGGCAACTAAAAGTATTTTCGACTGCCCTCGGAATATATATTTTTGCTTTTTGAATGAAATGTTCAATAAAATCATGGACTCGATTCTGGCTATGAACTAATTGTATAGCAATTTAATAAATTGTTTATAAATTGTTTGATAAAAATCTCTATTTTTAAATAACAACATTACCCAATAATAATAAATAATTTTTGTGATCATAGTATGGTTGAGTGAATCATACTACGGTTGTGGGTATCATAGTATGGTTGCGTGTTAATAATACTATTGTTGTAGGGCCATAGTATGGTTGTGGAGATCATAGTATGGTTGTGAAGATCATAGTATGGTTGAGTGTGAATCATATTATGGTTGTGGTTATCATAGAATGGTTGCGTGTGAATCATACTATGGTTGTTAGGATCATAATATTGTTATGCCACAACCATATAACCAACAATAGTATGATCGTCTTCGAATATTGTGACCCCAACCATACTTTTTTTCTGCGTGTAGAGCCTACATGTATAAGTAGATCAAAAAGGACAAGTGCAACTGCTTCCTCTGATAAATACCACTGATGGTTCCGAATTTTTTCCAATCACACTGTAGATATATTTTTATCAATATAATCCCCTTTATAAATTGCATGTCCCTATTTGGCAGTATGGAATATAGAAACTTGCTAATAAAATGCACATTACGAATTCCATTCAACTGACTCTCAGAAATTTTTAAAGTGTGCGTAAAAAATATATATTTTTTAACAATATATGGCCTTAGACATTACTCCTGCGTGAGACGTCGCTCCAGGTACATGAAATGTGAAATTGGGTTTGCTAGCACCAAGAAAAATAAATGCAAGTTGTAGGAGTTAATCATGCCAAAAGTAGACTTTCGGTAATTGTTCACGACAAAAGTGCTTGCATGTTTCGCGTTCCTCGACAGATATAACACTCCAAACTTGCTCATCATTCATATAAGTGATGTATCTTTTTGGATTTAACTATAGTGTGCTACTTTCCTGTGTAAAACGTTAAAAATCGCCACCTCGATTTTGAAATTAATCTCGAAACCAGCTCTTCAGACAATTTCTGCAATGTGGTGGCGACATGGTAACCACAATAAGCTGCATTCTAGTTAATGTCCCATAAAGTTCCAGCACCTCTATGAGGGTCAGTATTTGCAGCAGTTGTATCAGAACATATAATTTCTAATAAATTTAGCATATTTATTTTTACCAAATAGTCATGGACTAATTTAGCGACTGCAGCACCAGTTCCATCTTCAATGATGTGGATGGCTATCAACTTTTCAACGTTCTGCGACGTGGGCACAATACGGGTAGTCAAGAGATCCTCTTTATCTTTTGCAGCAATTGCGGAAAGTAGTTTTCCGTACAAATACAAAACACATTTGTTTCAGGTATCTAATCACCCTAAGCTCAAAGCAAAAACATATAACTTGGCCAAAATAAAAAAGTATCTTAAAATTTGCAATCATTTCTTTGCCATGACGCCAACGATATTTTTTACGTTGTTCACGCAAACTTGTGCAATTCAAAACATGATCCTCAATATCGTAACCCAACACTTTGTCACTTGCACTGATGAACAAACAAGCTAGCATTCTGTTATACAGGGTGGAGCGCGATAATTTGATTTTTTGTACTGCAGGCTATTGGTCGAAGAGAGTAAAGGGTATGCGTGGCTTATAATGGCTGACGGAAGATTTGTATTCGTCTGCCTTTCATGCATTGCACACGTGGGGAGGGGTTATTTTTTGTTGAAGCGTATTTTTCAAATGCGCACTCGATCATTGCAGTTCAGCGTGCTTTTCGTTTAAGATTCGCGGCAATCAATTGTGAATTGGGTAACTTCATTGAGAACAGCGGGGAATGTGTCATGTGTACGAAGGGGACCTGAGAAAAGGATTACAACACCACAAAACATGGAGAGAGTAAGAGCAGCAGTACTACTATCTCCGAAACACTCTGCTCAGAAGCAATCACTTGCTCTTGACATTTCCTGTATTTTTTTTCAGCCGGCTCTTGAGGCAATATAATAAGTGGATACATGGTTCCAACAGGATGGTGCCACTGTACACACAGCGAGGGTTACCATGAATTCTTTGAGGCATATGTTTGCAGGGCGGCTTATCTTTTTGTGGGGTGATGTGAACTGGCCGGCACGCTCACCAGACTAAGCCCCATGCGATTTTTTCCTTTGGGGTTTCCTGTAGTCGAAGGTGTATATGAACTGTCCCAATACCTTGGAAGACCTAATTAACAATATTGAGGCTGAAACTGGAAGAATACCAGTCGACATGCTTGTTAGAGTTCATGAAAACTTCCGAACACGTATGCTGCAGTGCGTGGGTAGCGAAGGACGACATTTGCCAGATACACTATTGAAAACCATGTAATTTAAAAACTCCCTTACTGTTCAATATAACTTTCTAAGGTTAATAATTTTTTTAATTTAATTTCCAAATAAGCAAATTAAGGCGCTCCGCCCTGTATATAAAATGATTCTATCCACGTTATCGAATTGTCTTATTGTAGCAACATGTAATGTTATCTGTCTACATCCATCGCCTACACACCATGTTCCATAGTCATGTCTGTAAAGTACATGAAATTAATACACTCACCCATAAGTTCTAAAGTTTGGTCTGGTTACACCAGAAGGGACGTGGCTAGTGTTCCAATTTTCTTTAATCACATTTATCTACGAGCGGAATATTACTCGAATTTCAAAATTGGTCGGGATGGTACATTTGTATGGCAGCTACAAGAAGAGGCATGGATGGTGGTAGCGCTCATTTTCAATTTGAAGTCGATTGGTCAATTCCTTCGAAAGTTATCGCGCGAACCATGTATCATTTAATCGAACCAAGAGTTAATCCGGATCCGATCGGTATACTTTAGAGTGGGTCTAGCTCAAATATGTTTGGTCGTTAGTTTGGGGTAAAACTAATATATAACACCCTGTACCACAGGGTGGTGTTGTGTATAAAAAATAATAAAATGTAAAAAAAGAGTATTTTGGTGGTTTTTATAAATTTTGACTTTTGACCTGATTGTGGCACGGGTTCGCACCATCCAACCAGCCTGAATATTTACTACATCAATGTTGGCATCAAATCGCATATTTTCATCGCTACCCACATTCAAAATTCCAAAAAATAAAAACCCCATATTAGCTGCGCCTGGTCTAGTGGAAATATATATCAATTGTCATCGAAATCGAAAACTGTTTTTTTGGCGAGCATTATTGCTGTTATCATACCTGAGGTTGCCAAACTTTGGAGTCGTGTTAGCACCAATTCTGGATAGAGGTCTAAATAGGTTTGGTATAAACTCTAATGTAAAATTTCATGGATCTACGAAAAACACAACAGAAGTTAGGGAATTATTTCCAAAATTGTTTTTTGAAACAATTGAGTATAAGAGATATCTTGAAAAAATTGGACTGCATCCGTGGACGACGTGACAACGCTTTCATAGTGCATTTTCCACTCAATAAAAGTAAAACTGATCACGCTAAGTTCTCACAGTCAGTTAATAGCATTCGTCATTCTCTGCTGTTGTATCGGTATTTTGTTAAGCATTACTTTGGGGTAGAGTTTCCATATGGACCACACAATGAGAAGTAAATTAGACCGTTTTCTTGAATTCGATCAAGGGATACCAATGCAATATTCTATGCATTTGATAGCTCCCAGCATTGTTGAACCCAGTCTAATGCGTATGTGGACATTACATACACATACACATGTACTTTTACATATGTGTGTACATATGTATGAAGATATGTATGCCTGTATTTATGGAGCTTCTGTTAATGGTTTATATACTAGCAAATACAATATTTGGAATGCCGTTCATTCACACTCACACGGAGACAGATGAAATAGTTTGGGTGCTTTCACCATCGACGGGACGCACTTGCCCGGCGTTTCCCAGACAATCGGATCATTCATCCGGTTTAGGCTTTTCATGGATATGTAAATGTTCGTACATACCGTACATGCACAGATGGAAATGGTTGTGTGGAGTGAGTGTTTTAAATACCATTATTATTGTTATTATGATTTTTATAGCAACAACAACTACAACACCAACAACAGTGGCGAAGACAACAACAAGACAATAAATAAAGGCATAATCTAAGACATCGGAGATATGAATTTGTTCACTTCTTAAGATCATTCACTGCATTGTCTGAACGTATGGACGGATGGACGGAATGGGACTGCACGGGATGGCATGAGATACATGTAACTTCATAGATACTACACTCTGACTGGATGGGTGTATGAGTGCCTCATTGTCTGCGGGTATGCCTGTATGGGTGTACCTAATGCCATAATGGTTGGGTGCGGTTTCACAAATAATACGTATTCCCGAAAACAACAGCACAATAGCGACAGCAACGTCAGAAGCAACTCCAACAAAATCCGTATAGAATTGATAGAAATAATAAAAAATAATAATAAGAAGAAGAAGCATAATCAGAAGACATGGAAGGGACGAATGGAACGTCTGAATGTCTGCGCAGACACTCATACAGATTTTTCAGATTTTGTTGGGTGCCAGAGCTTATGCTTTGTTTGCCATTATTCTTGGCGTTGTTGTTGTGTTTTATATCTCACTTTTAAGTCGCAGGCAACCGACAACCCACGTTGGATTTAAAATAGAAATTTGACAGCTCAGCAGCTGTTGCCCTCGAAAAATGGTATTCAAATATTAACGCGCTGCGCTCGGCTCGTCGACGGCAGCAGCATCAGGCACCATCAGCATCAAATGTGATTTTACCGAATTGATTCAGCCACGAGTCACGTCATATGCCCGCCCGCCAACAGAAGTGTCGGATTATCGCATTTGTTTTTGCTGTTGTTGTTTGCTTTTTTGTCTTTTTCGGGAGACTTTACAAAACTCCTCAAAAAATAATTGAAAAGTATCTGGCGCGGTAGGTGTGTTTGTCTGTATGGCTGTATGTTTGTCGCTTACGTACTTAACCACTTTTAAAGCATAGTTCCCTGTCAATATTTGCCATCTGCTCGTGTGTCTGTCCGGGTCTGCGTGTGTGTGTATGTGTGAGCATGAATGTGTCATTTCAACAATTTTGACAACTATTGAGTTTTCCTGGGCCTTCAGCCATGCGGCAGTCAGAGCGACGGACATGGATACAGCTTTATGATTTCAATAACATCGTTGCATTCATCCCATGACAGGAGGGTTGTCCCAACATGAATCGAAATTTCGACAAGTAAGTGTTAAAAGTTTGAGTTTTTTTTAATTATCTCATGACATTTTGGACGTTTTTCACTTTCCACTGTGAATGTGGAATTACGTCCATTTAAATCATATTCCAATGTGAAGTAACACTTGAAGTAAGACAACCGCAGCTTACACACAAGTTGTCGTGGCAGTGCCCTTTTAATGGAATCGTCGCCGGCTGTGCTGCACCAGTCATGGCTAGATAACAAGATTAGAGCGTAAGCACGCAGACGCACAGACAAATAGGCGCAGCAGCTTGAGCGCAGCTTACCGAATACACACACTTGCATACAAGTACAACTTGTGGCAGTATCTCGTACGGGCCAATCCCTTACAGCCAGGGACTCATTTGTGGGATGGGTTTCTTGTTAACTCGATTGATGCATGTTCTTCTCAAGCTTATAAATTATCGTCGTCATGAACATTACGAGTACAAAAGAGTTTAGTAACAATTTTGCGGCCAGAGTATGGAATCCTAGATCCTTCAATGCACACAGAGAAATGTCATTTGCTATTCGGTTTGATCTACCAATTTTCTGTTAGACTACAATAACTTACTCTGCAATCACTAAATGTTTATAATCTTGGTGGATATTCGGTTCAATATACCTCAAGATGATAACTGTGTTTAGGTTTTGTACACAAACCAAAGTAAAATTATCAGTAGTCACAACAAGTGGCCGCTTTTCATTTCGTTAGAAAATCCACTTAGCAACCAATTATTGGTGACGATAGCAAATAATTTCTGGGTTATGATCGTTAGTTTGACAGTCGTGCAAGACCCAAAAGTCAGTCATCCGTAATAGCCGCAATATGGTTTCTCTGATGGAGCCATGGACACACTCAGAGCACAGATTCGTTGCCACAACCGAATTTGTATGCCAACCGAATGATTGAGGTTGCATGTACCTCAATTATTCCATCAGCACAACCAAATGTTAGTTGTAAATTGTATCACAAGCGTCGGTAGAAAACACGAAGTGTCCGAATTTTGGCAAAACTGTTGGTTGCCACAACCACCAGTTACACGCATGATTCACACTCAACAAGCTATGATCCTCACAGGTTGACATACAACCTTAGTATGATCCTTAAAACCATAGTATGATTCACACGCAACTGTAGTATGATCCCACTCATCCGTACTTATTTATTAGGATTTGGTTATGTTGTCAATAGAGATTTTTATTAAGTAAATAATTTAAATATACATTAAATTTAAAATAATATGGGTGTTTATTAAATAGTAGAAAAAATCCATTTAATAACACGTAAGCGTTTTTCTTATAAGATTTAATTAAAAATATTTCAGTTAAACAAATCCAAAGCAGTTTCATAAGATTTGTAACAATAACATTGTTGTAAAACCTATACTCATATTAAGAAAAATTACAATCATACAGCATGATTGCCGTAAACATATAATTGTTAACATAAAACCCAAAAAATAATACTTTTGTTGAACCAACCATACTTATTTTTTAGCTGCAACCATAGTTTCATTTTTAATTTTAGCAATAATAAGATTGTTACATTTCAACAATATTAATATTGTCGCAATCATACTATTATCGACATGAAATTCAAAAAACAATACTATGGTTGCAACGAACATACTATTATTGCAGAGAACATATTTTTGTTCCCGTGACCATATAGTAACCATATTTTTGCGTGTATGGAATAAAATATACATAAATATTCTGCGTTATATTAGTGTAACCGATCAATAAGTTGTGTCTACAATAAGATGGTTATATTAACCATCTAGTGGCAGGTCGAACCGAATATCCATTTCGACTTTAAACAGTTGGTGATTGCAACCGAAATTAATTTTTCACAACGGAATTTTAGTATTGCCAGCCGACTCCTACTAATTTTTTCTCTGTGTGCATATCTTTCCGATCTCTGTGTAGGTGACTTTCTTTTCCCATTTTTTTTGTGGTAATAAAATGAACAGCTTAAAAATGTATTCGTATCGAAGTAATGGGCATATGAGAAAATCTATTTCTTCATGGGCCGATTGAGCCCAGTTACAATCGCAAATAAGTTACGACTAAAAACAATCATGCAAAATTTCATGATCATATGTTGATTCGATTGACGCTATCGTGCTTTTATCAGCAACAAACGGACGGATATGGCTTGATAGTCTTTTTTTACGTCAACCAATAACATATATTTTTTATAGCGTCTTCGATCAATATTTCGTATTGCTGCAACGGAATGACAAATTGAGTGTTCCATCAACCCTTTGGCGGAGGGAATAAATACGTTTTTTGAGATGGTTGTGTTTTTTTTATTGCATTGTAAAGAAGTGATGTTCCGATAAAGTATGGAACGAAATATCCGTCAAATGACCCCCAAGGCTCTAATGACAGGTCATTATCTTTTGATGAAATTTCCCATGACGTTCTGGCTGTATCTAACCGATGATGCGATGGATCTCGGATTTGAGCTTAGAATTTTTTCCGGTTTATTCGCATAAGCCTGAGATTTCACAAAACTTTAAAGAAAGAAATTGTTTGCGGGTTACCTTGGTGGCCAGTTGACATCAGCATTTTTTTGAGATAATTTGTCCTGGAAAACGTTGCTGCAAAAGAATCGATCGCCCAAATATATGTCGTCCAGTTAAGGCCACAAAAACTAAGTTCCTGTAAGAAATGCCATTCACAGCCACTGCAATTTCGGCCTCATCTTCAAAATATAACTCCAAATCACGCCGCCTGAACAAAGTCCGCACCAGAGAGTTGCACGTTGTGGTTGCATTTGTTTCTCATGGATTGCATGAAGATTTTCTTAGCCTCAAATTCAATATGTGTGTGTGTTCATAAAGCCATTACCCGTTAAGCGAATTGGTGGATCATTTCATGGTCTGCTGGTTTGACATCCTGAGTAAGCAGATTTTTGTATCCATAAAGGTTGAGGAAAACGATGCTAAATTAATGTTTTCGGTACGTTGGCGCACAGGAGTCTAACTGTCCATAACTGACCCAGTTTCTTCAAATTGATTAACTACACTGACTGGTTGACCCATTAGGTAGACTTTCTCCATCGAAAATTCTTCTAAGTTTGCTAGCGGTCTCAGAATAACTTTGCAAATTTGTATAATAAGTTTTCACAATTATAACGCTATGTTTTTTCGTAAGGACCTCTATTTGTAATATTCAAATTAACATATGCGACATCAGCCAAATTTCAAAGTTGCCACTTGCACACAAAAATTACACTTAATTTAAAATGTGCGCTCTTACTGAGACTCCCTTTACTTTTTGTTAAGTTATTTCTCGGCTTATGTAAAATCAGTGAGACCTTCCAGGTGTCTGCCGTTTAGCGAATTACCTATGCTCAGCTAGGTCGTTCTTTAACAAAAAAGTGTTGGTCGCTGATTGTTTACCCTGAGGACTTTGACCACCATCAGATTTTTTTTAAGCTTATAAAGTGAGAGTTTATCATATGAGGAGGAAAATTGGATGTAGCATCAAATCGGGACCGACCGTTGTGTGGCCGATATGGTCCAATTATATCAGAGTAGGGTATAAGTGGCTGATAACGTTGTGGAATCGGCGCACCAAGGGCGCGTATGTGCAACATATAAAGGGTGTTCCCTTAGGGAGATAACAATTTAATGTATTACGAATAATAAAACACATAATATTTAGAATATACAGTTCAGATTTATTCCAGGTGTAATGCAAATGCTACATTTTAAGAATGAAATTCGATTTCTGTCATATGACCACCACAAGCCCGTGTACAGCGATCTATTCTTTGGACCCAATTTTCCACCACTCTTTCACACATTTCGACCGGAACGTTGGCAATTTCCGATGTTGTCCCATAAAAAGAAATCCAATGGCCTTAAATAGCATGAACGAGGTGGCCATTCGAACGGAAATTTTCTCGCTCAACGTATTTTCCTTTCAGTAAAACGGTTGTAACGCGTGCTGTGTAGCTAGTGGAACCGTCTTCTTGAAACCACATATCGGTGATGTCAAGCTCATCCAATTCTGGCCAAAAATAATTTTCTGACATGGCGCGATAGCGCTATCCATTGACGGTAACACGACGATTGTTTTTATCGACGAAAAAATATGGTCCAATTACACTTCCGGCATAAAAACTACACCACACATAAAATTTTTGCGGATGCAATCGTGTCTCTTGAAGCACATGTATGTTTGTTGCTGTCCAATAACGCATATTTTGTTTATTGACAAAACCAATCAGCCAGCAATGAGCTTTATCGCTTAAGATGATTTTTTGATGAAATTCTGCATTTTCGTGAAACTTTTCTAAAGCCACCGACTCAGAATTTCGGTAGTAATTTTAAATGATTTCCAAACGTTGCTTGAGTGAACTTTACCATGATGGAAATGTTGACCTCTACTAACGTTTTGACACTGAAAAATCATTAACAATTTTTGAGGATGTGTTGACATTAAGATACGAAATTGTTATGTACCTATTGGAAAACCCTTTACTACAGAAAACATAATTCAATTAAAAATGTACCCATTGCCTGGCTTTGTATTGTGTTGAACATTATTGAATTACTCATATGTTCTTGTTGTTGTTGTTGTAGATGATGCCATCATTGTGGACTTCAATTAAAACTATTACCTCACAGTTGACTTTCCATACATACGTCTTCTTTTCCCTGTTGCAAGCGCGGTTGGAATACCAGACAGTCCGACTTAGATGCGGATGTGTAGTATTTAGCTGTGTGTAAGTGTGTGTTAGTGAGAAGAAAACACAAACATACGATTTGTGTGGATGTGTAGATTTAGTAGATACATTTGTCTAAATATTATTTCTCACGCTACGCGTTTGTTGCTTGTCTCTACTTACTTCGGTTGCAACGACTTTATTTTCATTTCTTTTCCGTCATTTCTTTTCCTCTTATTCTAAGGAGAATGCAAGAGAACTGCGGTCCCGGCTTAAATTTGTGTGTCTGGCTGTCGCTTCTATACACTCTTTTTGTACAAATGAAGTTCCGGCCAAATGGTTCGTCCCACTCGCCCGCTCGCACTGCTGCCATCTCGACCCTAATTGCTTTAATGGTGTAAAATTTGTTTGGCGTTTAATGGTGCGAGCATGTACGTACTCGCCGCTGCTATTGTTGTTGTGAAGTCAAGACATTAAAACGTATGCAGTCTAATGCAACGGAGGAGTGACCCCGTCCACGCACAATGGCCGACCACCGCGGTGGCAAATGCAGGGTAGTTGAGACTGAGAATGAAGTCTTAAGATTTGGCTAATTATTTAATTAGTAGTCCCTCGCAAGTAAGTAGTAGTCGGTATCGTTTACTCCGTGTACCCTGCCCGTACACATGCCACTGAATTCAATTTTGTAACAGATTATGGTTCATTGTTGCAACATAATTACACAACCGAGATACGAGCACACAGCGAGCTAGTGTGGGAAAGAATGGAAATTGTCAGTGACTTTAGTTGCCATGAGATGTCTTAAAATCTGTACTCAACAATAGTTGTCCGAAACTGATCAACAGTTCAAGTCAAATTAGCCAAGTTTCGTTGAATGAACCGTCTCCATCATATTTTTATCGTCCGCATTGTTTTCAATTGTTTATACGGGTATGTATCATTAAAAATTGGAGCTTTTCTCCTGTTTGCACAATTTTTTTTAGTTTAACGACAGTTTAAAAAAAATGTTTCTAAATAAAACAAAACATACTTCAGATCTATCCTTAATTTTTCGGAAGAACTTTTTAATCGATGTACAAAGGCAATAATATTTTCAAAAAAATAAAAATTCCTAGTATGACTTAAAACTAAACCGAAACTTACATTCTATTCTCCAACAAATAGAACTGCTGAAAACGTTTTTAACACATTAAGGCCTTTTTTTTTTAAAAGCTACTGCTTCGAGAAATGTAGCATACTGTCTCTAATGAGAATCCGCAGATCAACGCTATTACAATAGAGCTGTCAGATTATCCATACAGACGCTCCATTCGATAGTTTTAGTCAACACAATCAATACTATCGGATAAGTTGTTAGGCACACATACGAGGGCTGCTATATATATTTCTGGCCTAATAATGAAAATGCGAATAATTATCATCAAAAATGGTTAAATGGTAATCTCCAGCTTGATTTATACACTTTTGCATGCGCTCAAACCAATTGTCGAAGCACTTTTTCCACTCCGATTGGGACACCTCCAAACTATGGTTTTTGAACGCTTCAACAGCATCTTCTGGCGACGAAAATCGTTGACCACGCATTTTTTTATTGATGTGCGGGAATCAAAAGAAGTCATTGGGTGCCAAGTCAGGCCTGTACGGCGAATGACCCATCAATTCAATTTCGCATTGTCATGGTACACAATGATTCGTCTTCTCCTGTTCGTTTTTCGAATTTCTCCGAAGACTTCAGGCAACCAAATTTTGTGTACCACTCAGAACTGACCGTCCTACGATGCTCAAGCGGAATAGTCGCCACATGACTAGTTTTGCCGAAGAAACAGGCGACCATTTGCTTCGAAGTGCTTCTTCCACGAACAACTTTCGTTGAATTCGGCTCGTCTTCGATGACACACACGGTCGATTGCTGTTTTGTTTCGGGCTCGTACGCATAGATCCATGATTCGTCACCTGTGACGATCTTATAAACGTCTTTTTAAGCAAAGCGATCGTTTTTTTTTCAAAATTTCTTTGCACCAATCGACACGAGCCTTTTTTGAGCTGTTGCCAAATTGTGCGGGATGCAAAGAGAACAAACCTTTTTACGGTCAGTTGTTCATGCAATATCGAATGTATGCTGGTAAAAGAAATGCCCAAGGATGCCTCTATCTCACGGTATGTCACATGACGATCTTGCATTATCAGTTCACGCACAGAATCAATGTTCTCTGGCACAACGACCGTTTTTGGGCGACCTTCGTCTTTGAGCGAGCGTCGGCTACGATTGGATTCGTTAAACTAGTTTATCACAGTGCTATGTATGGCGATGAAGCACCATCCTGCTTGATCGCCATACAAAGTTTTAAGTTCATCGATGCACTCTTGTCGAAAGTTGTGAAAAATGATCGCACGAAAATGTTCACGAGCTTATTCCATTTTTTGCCAAGTTGATTTTTTCAAGTCACTGTAAACAACACAAATGATGGTCGTACGTCAAAACGTTCTGAATACGTTTACGCTAAAAAATGTTAAACTTTCCAATGGAAATATCAGATGGCGCCAGGCAACACTTAGGGTTGCCTTGGCCAGAAATATATATGTATATAGCAACCCTCGTATAAATGATTGAATTATAATTCTATCATTTTTTATACTAATCCATCTTTTCGATGAAAAATAGTGTACAATGACGTTTTATAAATTAAACAAAATTTAACTCAAGAATATAGAGAGAAAAACAAGTGAAAAACCGCACCACTCTGTTGTTCGGAATGTTCCTTGACTTTGTTTGGATTTTGAGGAAGTTTGGACTAAAAATGTGATATCTTAAACTTCTACAATAAATATCCTGGATTTGAGCACAAATGTGACTTCTATAAGTATATTGGAGAACCTCAACTCGCGATGGACTTTTGTGTGGGACTATATGAAAACGTATGTAGTTATGAAGTCAATTCAAAACATGCACGGATATGGTCATATTTCAATAGGGTATGTAAGTAACCCTCTATGTTAAATTTGAGCAATACGGCATTCAATATGTGATTTCAAGACCGACAGGGCTTCAAATCACACATGCCTTTGTATGAAGGCTGTATGAAAATATAGCCTCGCTAAAAACAAACCAAGAGTATGATTGGACTTTACATGTAACTTTGGAGCGACAGGTTTTTGTCTTGACTGGTTGTCGTCATTTTTATGTTGACATGTAACTTCAAATTGTAAATATTCAAACAAATTGAATATCTTTTTTATAAAAATTTATAATATATACATATACAAAAAAAGAGGTTTGTAATTTACAGATATTTGCTTCGATTTGTTCAGAATTCTAGGTTACAAGCGTTTAATATTTTTTTTTATAAAAATAAACCTCGAAGCACTATTTTTTATGATTTGGCAAAATTTTGATCCCTGGCCGAGGGCATTAGCACCCGAAACAAGTACATTCTAAAATACCTAACCGAAGCCATAAATATAAACTCTTAAACACTCAGTTTGATTTCGATCAGCATTATCAGTTCATTTGACGTTTCATCAGTTAATATCGGGGACAAAAGTGGAACAAGTTTGCTTTATCTTATTTTACTTGTTATAGCTGTTGTAAAACAATGAAATTCTATCACGAAATTAATTAAGCTCGTGTTTTGTTACATAAGTCAAAATTTAAGCCCAGGGCCGCCAGGTCCTTTCAACTTTCCTATACATATAGTTATTTAAGAATTATTAAATTTCGAGAATATGTTGGAAATTTTATCTACATTTTGGGTACACCCATTTAGTTCCTATGAACCGAAAGACCGGGTTGTTCAATGTGAAACACATTGGATCTCAAATTGTACGACGTCTCTAAATATTAGGTGTTGACCAATGTAATTTAGAAAAAAGCAACTTAATTTCTTATGAGTCCAATAATAAACTTTTTTCTAGGATTTTTCTGTAAGTTTTTAGACCAAAGGTTATTTTGGCAGTCAAAGGGACTGTTTTATATGGACGCGAATTAATATTTGCACTTAATTTGAAAATTTCTCTACAATTACTTGCCTACGCCAATGCCAAACTTTGCAGAAAAAAGGCTTTAAAAATAAATCTACCCCGTTAAGAAGCGTGGTCAACCAACCTTGGGAAAAATATTAACTGTTCTTGTATTTTTAGCAGGGTTTCGACAGATTATTAAAACCAACTATTACTCTATAGACCACAATCCATGATGGTGAGTAAATAGAATTCCGACCAGTCGAATATAATTTGAACACTTGTTGACAGCGTCAGCCTGGTTTTATGCGTCTGCAGCCTTACTTTGAGCGGTTGTTGATGATAGCTTTCATTTATCCTTTGAATGAATTTGTCAGTTTTTGTATAAATATTCGAAATGTGTCTGCTACCAATGTTCGTATGCCATCATAATTATAAGTATTTGCAATCACATGAATGACGATAATCATTTTAGCTAGAGCTGCTATCTCACAGTTCGCTAAATGATTCAATTACTGAAACCTCATCCATTATAGCCATGAAAGTCCTGCATGTCAAACTGAAATGTATACCATAAATTACCAACAAAATATCCTTTATGAGAAATCACAAGGGCCATTATATTTATGAATACGTACGTATACGTGTGTATGTTCATACTATGTAGGGAAGAAAGACTTCTTCATTCCGGAGAATTTTTTCAATTATTTGTGTAATTATTAATTACCCCAAATGAAAATAACATATTGATTTTTTTATGAAATTCCTGACATTTTCAACATTAATAATGAATTATTCGAATGTAGATATAATTCCGTATTTGCACTCCTATGTACGACTGTATGTGCTCCTGTTATAACAGCCACGGCATGCGGTGGTGCACGACGTACGGACATGTCCTCGAGTGGACATGATTCATTCGTAGGCATTCATTTAATGTTATGATCGCATTAATAATATTGAGTGTTCAATTAACTAATACGCTTGGATGCATGCAGTTCGACCCGAATAACGGACTAAAGAGGAACAAAAAACGGAAGAAGGTTTTCTTTGGCACTTTCGTTGTCGGAGATAACCGAGGAAAACTGGCAGTCAGGCGGGAACAATGGTCTATTGTAGGAAAGAGCGAGTATGTGAAAGTGTACCCTCGCACAGTGGCACGCAACTAATTTGAGTAAATTCAATACTCTTTAGGCGCTTGTTTTTCTCACATAACCATAAAATTATATACATCGTTGTGTGTTATAAAAGTTCAACTTTCGACAAAGGCACATGCACATTTATACCCTTAACGAAAGATGAAATGTACATACCTTAACATATTCCAGTACGATTTAGTCATGTCCGAACGCGTGTGTTGAAAGCACGATAGCGGTCAAACGAATAAACCTTAGATCATGAAATCTTCGAACAAAATGGACTTCCAAAACAAGTGCTTTTTGTTTGAATATTCGCTAAACAAATCTGTGGACGAACAATAGCTAAAGTGGGCACTGTTGGTTGGAACACACTAAATACCTCATAAAATGTTAAAGTTGCTATACGTTTCGGCTCATATGTCCTAAAAACGTCAATATGGAATATACATGGATCTTAGAGTCGGAAGGGACGAAATGGCAGTGGGGTATTGACACTCGCGGTCTTAAGGGTAGAAAAGGGTCATCACCCAGCTTCAGTCATGGTTTGGTGGGGTGTCTCTTACGATGGGGTCACAGACCTGCATTTCTGCGAACAAGGAGTCAAAACATTGGCCAAAGTTTGCCAAGAAATCGTTTTGAAAGCTGTTGTGATGCCTCTTAACAATTCCCTGTTCCAAAACGTCCCAGTCCTACACGCAGAGAAATCCGCAATATAAGTATGTTCGTCGCAACCATAGCTTTGTTAACTGAATTTATTTTTGCCAATAGTATAATTGCTGCAATATTAATATTGCTGAAATGTAACAATAGTATTATTGCCAAATTTAAAAATGAAAATATAGTTATAGCAACAATATAAATATGGTTGGTTCAACAAATGTATTGTGTTTTGCGTTTTATGGTAACAATAACATGATTACGGCAATCGTACTGTATGATTGTAATTTTTCTTTATTTAAATATGCTTTTAAGAACAAATGTTATTGGTATGGATCTAAGCAATAACAGTACTTTTTTATTGAAATTAAAATTTTTTAAACAAGTTTTGGTTTTGTTTAACTGAAATATTTTTAATAAAAACGCTTACGTTTATTTAAACTTATTTTTTTTTCTACTGTGAACTAAATCACTCCCTATTATTTTGAATTTAATGTATTTTTGAGTAACATGGTTGCGTGTAAATCATAGTATGGTTGTGAGGATCATACTATGGTTGTATATGAAACATACTATGGTTGTGAGGATCATACTATGTTTGTGGAGACCATAGTATGGTTGAGTGTGAATCATACTATGGTTGTGGGGATCATAGTATAGTTCTGTGTGAATCATACTATTGTTTTGAGGATCATAGTATGGTTGTATTTAAATCATACTATTGTTGTAAGGATCATAATATTGTTGTACCACAACCATATACCCAACAATAGTATTATACTCTTCGAATATTGTCACCACAAGCATACTTTTTTCTGCGTGTGGCTTCGAAACAATTTGCCAGCGTTCATTTCCTCTAAAGAATGGCCCTCAGGCAGTCCAGATTTGAACTCATTGGATTACAAGTTCTAGAGGTTTTGGAGGACAAGGTTTGTCACAAAAGATACCCGAACATTGGATCTCTTAAGACTGCTTTGGTTCGAGCTGTGGCCAATTTTCCAATGGACGAGGTTCGTGCAGCTATTGACGATTGGCCTGTGCGACTTAAGGCGTGTGTAAAGACAAAAGGCGGACATTTCGAATACGTATACTCTTTTTGGATACAATATACACCAATAAATATATTAAAAAATATTTGGTCCAAAAACATTCAGTACTTTTTGTTTTACAGCATAAAACGTGTGTAACAGTATTTATGTCCCTACTAAGTACATACCAAAACACATACACACACTCACAGGAGGTGGAGTGCATGGTCGTTTTCCATTAAAAAATAACAGAAGCAACTGCAGTATGCAAACGATGAGAGCAGTGTCACAATAACTACCGCCAAGGTGTATCGTCCACAATTTGCCATTTATCTTCAACGTCTTAAAGACTCGGACAAAGGGAAAATGTATGTCTGACCCAACATATATTCAATGAATACACGGAAAAGAGAGGGAGAAAGGACAGAACCTTGTAGTTACCGGCGGTCAACCTATGTCACCTACAACAACAGTGGGATCTCTCAGAAAGCTCGATATAAATCATGCAAAGCGATCATCTTTGACATGAGTACAAAACTCTTGCAAGGGCCTTGGGGATACGATATCCAGAGCCTTTTTTCGGGTTCGGCTGAAACTTTCTAGTTCACAGTAAGCAAGGTTCAAAAAATTGCGTAATGGACAGTGTGGAAATGCCTGCATAGGACAAGTGCTGAAATACCATCCGGCCCAGGGCACTTATGTACCTCGAGTTTCAACTAAACCCTTTTTACTCAAAAAGTCCGAAAATACATGACATTGATGGCTTACTAGAAAGGTGAATTACTTGCAAACATTTCAGCCAAATATTTAACAAGAGTTGGGATCGATGAGGAACCATCGTTTTCTCTTTTTACAAATGACCAAAAGCTCTTGACTCCCATGTGATTAATATTCCCGTCTAAGCACACTGTAATTCGAAGTTCGTGTCGGTTTGAGAATCAGTTCAAAGTTATTAGATCAAATTGATTTTCTAAACGCCTCATCTTTGAATCCTAAAACTATTTTTGGCTTGTTCAATCGACTTATTTTGCGATATTATAAAGAGTATTATGTTTGTGCCCTTGGACACACGATATTTGTGTCGGCTCGTTCACCAATTGTGTGAAGACTTTTTGCGAGGCGAAGAGCTAACGTTTTTTTATTTTGAAGTTCTTTGGCTCGATTGGGAAAGCGATACGTAATTATGGACAGTGAGATTGACGTTGCTAGTGGATTTCAGTGTCAACAATTCCACCTGGCTTCTCCGTTCGAACCAAATAACTGCGAAGGACCAATACAAACGCGAAAACTTTCCAAAACTTTTCGAGTTTGGACATCTACATACAAACCTAAAATGTACTACGTGTGTTCCAATCCCGAATTTAGCTCATGTGGATACAAATTCAGGATCTTGATAGCACACGTGTTTCTGGCTCTAAAACACTGAGTCATTACATAGATCGTATATCACAAGACCTCTTTGGGAAATAAAACAATAAAGCTGTGTATCAGAATCATTGGTCTCCCATATAGCTAGATCATCAGGTCTGCACTACTACGCCAACCAAAAAACTAAGACAAGAGCCAGTGTGAACATATATCCGCTTCATCCCTTTTGAAAATTTGTTAAAAATGTGGAATTTTATTGGAGGTTTCTATTGAGTAAAATCAATAAATCCATTAAGCCCAACATAGAAACCAAAAAGACACCGAGACTAAACAGGTTATGGCAGACGAATATGGTCGACTGAAAAAGTGCCGACGATCAGTATTACTGGAAAAATCACATTCGAATAATGGAATGAAATGAAACCAGTGAAAAAGGCATACTTGAACACTTCATCCTAGTGTTGAGGAAATAAACAACGGTTCCTAGCCACTGTGCCTCATATAACTGAGTACTCGAATTTAAGTGAATTTTGTTACCCCCCTTTATTGTACATCGATTGTAAATGTAACGAAGTGAGCAATTTTCTATCGGGCAAATTTCATTTTTAGTGATGTTGTCCTCGATGGTGGTGGTGGTAGAGGTGGTGGTGTGTGTATGTGTGCCTTTTTATCCCAATTTACTAAGAAAGTGGTCTGACGTTCATTTCAGAGGCTGTGCTGTGTTTCATCAGTGGCACCATGGCATGGAATAGTGCACATACCAATTTGATATTGGATTTATAAGCTGACTGCTGTGGCATGAGAATCTATCACATGTATTGTTGGACTCCACTCCGTCCATATTGTGTTGTTCATGCCTGTGAAAGGATAAGTGTACATCTGTGAACAGTCCGCCCGCCCGCCCGTTCGCCCTTCTGTCTGTCTGCTTGTACAAATTGCGGGGATGTGTTTGTGTAGTCGCAGTATGGACGATTCGATTCATTGCTGCCACCAATTCCACCACCACTACAACGGGGACGACGGCAACTACTGCTGTTCAAACATAAGCTATAAAACAAATTCCTTTAAGCCGGGATTATCCCATTCAACTGGAAAATATGTTGAATTAACTTTATGTTTACTTTACTGTCAATTTCTTATACTTATGTATATTTGCGCTGTTCATGCAATTTTCCAATGGGTCCTGTGTCCGTCCGGGGTCGCTCTGATGCCCCCTCTTCTGACGGAAGGGAGAAATCATATAAAAAAAGCAAGGAATGGAAGAACTTCAGTTACTTATTTATTATATTGATAAACTATACGGACTCACACACACACACATATACAAACATATGCCTGGATGTACATACAATATTCGGCTTTGAAGTGGTTTAAAGCGTTTATTTGGATATATGTGCTTGTGTATGTGGCTTCGCCCTTAACCCAATATGTGCCAATTTATGTTACATCCTCCATTGAATTCGGCGTACACACAAGTACGCACATACATCGTATGTTTGTATGGGGGGGCCCTCTAACCATATTTTCACCAACGAGTTAATTTATCAAAAAAAAGGAAGCAAGTGTTATTACTTCCCACCCTCCGTCACGACATACTACCAAAGAAGTTTGGCAGTTTTGGGTTAGGGTATTTAGGCAATTATTGTTATTGTTCGTGTATTTATGCGTTTTATGCTGATATTAAAATGTTGTGATAGGGTTTTTGGGGGGAAATATAGATGTTGTGGTGAATCGAGTATTCCAATTAAAGCAATTGTTTCAGGCTCTTAGAATTGCAAATTAATATTATATTTCTACACTGTGACATTAATCTTAGACATTCAGTGTTGTTTGGATTATGGTAGACGTGCCGCAGATCACCGATCAAATATTGGGCCAAATATGCTCAAGCTTGGGAAAAAATATTGAAAAAGGCTGATATTTAGATGGTTCTGCGCCACTGTCTTGAGCGAGTCAGGACTGAATATGTTACTTTTAGAGTGGAAAATATATATTTCGTGGGCACTGGCCTTTGAAGCTGCATGGCCTCAAATCGGGAGGTACCTTTCTGCGAGAGCTATAAAAAATGTGCACCGATATGGTCTAGTTTCCCAGAGATGGGTGTTGGTTACTCGTAAGGCTCTGTGCATAACGTGATTGGATTCGAATGTAATATGTGTTTTTTAGAGCTGTGTGTGGACCAATTTCATTGGGTTCGTCCTTGGCCCAAACTTAAATAATGTTCAAGTTGAATCGAAATCCGTTAATAATTGCGACCTGTTCTTAGATTACAACAATATATTGTCAGATGGTATACGTTGGTAATTCTAAATCAAACGGTATATTAATCTGCGGTCTATCTCTATTCCATTTAAGTATTAAAAAAATCGTTACTAAGTCACAATACCCAGTACCACAGTGTGGTGTAGGATTTAAGAACGAAGGCGATCCATTTTGTACCATTTTATGGTACCATATAAACATGGTTAGTGCAAAAAAAACTATTGTTGTTTAAAATTTACGTTAACAATAATATGATTATGGTAATCATACCGTATAGTTACGAATATGAACATATGTTGTGTCTGTTTTTTTATATACTAAAAAAACACGATACAGTGCATGGTTGTTGTCCATTATAAAAAAACAACAACAGCCGGAAGGTAGTTCGAGGGATTTTTATTTACTTTGTTCGGTGAATACTTTGTTCGGTGAATACTGCCGACTGGTTCTCGTTTATATAAAATCTGCCTGCACTTAAGTATATAGCCATTGATCGTGGTTTAATCACATTCGTAACTTGGGGTGTACGGATGGTGAAGTAGCGTTCACCCCTGCTGGCAACTAAAAGTATTTTCAACTGCCGTTGGAATATATATATTTTTTTCTTGAATAAAATGTTCAATAAAAGCATGGCCTCAAATCTTGCTATGAACTACTCGTAAGTGAAATGAGATATAAAATAAATTGCTTGACAAACATCTCTATTTTTGAATAACAACATTACCCAATCCTAATAAATAATATTGGGGATCATAGTATGGTTGAGTGAATCATACTATGGCTGTAGGGATAGTAGTATGGTTGAGTGTGAATCATACTATGGTTGTGGGGATCATAGTACGGTTGCGTGTGAATCATATTATGGTTGTGAGGATCATAGTATGGTTATGTGTGAATCATACTATTGTTGTGAGGATCATAATGTTATTGTGCTACAACCATATACCCAACAATAGTATGATCCTCTTCGAATATTGCCACCCTAACCATACTTTTTTTGCGTGTAGGTAGAGGTTAAAAAAAACCTGATGGTCTGGTTTCTTGCCTAATGTTTTATAGGGCGAATAGCGCCGATTTCTAAGAATTCAGTTTTTGTTATCAACAAATGCAGTACATCAACACACATTCGGTTGAACTGATGGAAATTTTGTTGTTTAAGCAACCACAATAAATTGGTTGGCAAAAAAGTTTGATTGTGGCAACAAATATGTTCTATGTGTGTACATTTCGTTTCTAGCGTCATCAGCGGACATATTACCTAAATTTCCAATTATAAGATTTGTGAAAGAACAAAAAATTCCGAGTTTATTTCCTTTATTTCGGAAATCCTTTCCTAGAATCTTTTTATTTGTTAAAAAGGAAATACCCTTCTAATTTTACGTTTCTGGCTTCTGTGGATAAGGAGGTACCAGTTTTTTTCCCCTTAGGTTTACGATTCAAAAAATCCCATTTTACTTCGAATCCAAACTATAAGGGACTAACCGTTTGTGAGGTATTAACTTGTCCCGATTGTACCAACTTAAATAACGAATTTCATAATTGTAGCTTTTGCCGTTTAGTGAGGGTGAGCAACAATTTTCTGTACGCGTAAAGTTTCATTGGTTTCGGGCAAGGGTCATAGGACCCTACGTAATGTGCATTTTTAGATTTTCCCAAATTTTGGTCTGCTTTTGGACTAAAAATGTGTTGTTGTATTAAAGTTTTACCCTAATTTGGTGAAACGACCCAAAGACGATAAATTGTAGAAGATGGGTGAAATGAGCTTATATGAGAATTTGACAAATGCAACAATCGTTTTTGGAGAACTATTCTTTGTATTTCATGTGTGCGAATTTAGTTTTTTAATTTTGCCATTTTTAAGTTCTTCCGGTTGTGATCAAACGAAAGTGGATAAATAAACCGAGAATTAGTAGTTCTGTTTTTCTATGATATTGCAAAGAAGAAGCATTTCGGCCATGAGGTACAATTTATCGTCTTTGATTGGACCAACTAATGGGACGATAACAGACACCCTCAAACATAGATGTCTTTTTATGAAACAAAAATGCAAGTTTCTCACGAATTCTCACATCTCTTTAGTAGGGACATAAATACTGTTACATCATTGAACACACCCATTTCAATAGTAGAACAGAACATACCCCGTTAATGTCATATGTTTTGTCAAGGGTTTTGAAAGCTAACCTCAATAGCGTTAGTCTGTAACGAGATAATGAGAAAGAACCGTATCGCTGAAATAGCGCTTTTCAAGTGTGAAATGAAAAAAAGCGATTTTTTCAAAATGCTCCGGCCACTAGGGATTAGCCGCATGTTCGTCTACCGATGCATAAAACTGTTTGAAGAGACTGGAGTTGTAAAAGACCGCCACCGGTCGGGCCGCCCACGCTCTGTTCGAACACCGCATGTCATCAAAGCCGTTAAATCATAAATTCACAGAAATCCGCTCCGAAAACAGAAAATCATGGCCCGTGAGATGAATATCACGCAAAAGTCCATGAGTCGAATCATTAAAAATGGCTTGGGGCTTTCAAACAACGTACCGGACATTTATGGACTGCAGCTTTAAAAAAATAGGATTGAAAAATGCAAACGCCTTTTGGTGAAGCACGCTGATAACTTGCACAGAAAAATTTTATTACCTATGAAAAAATTTTTACCGTTCAGGAAAAATTTAACAAGCAAAATGATAGAGTGTATGCGCGGTCATCTAAGGAAGCATCTGAACTGATCCCAAGGGTGGAAAAAGGTCATCACCCAACTTCAGTCATGGCTTGGTGGGGTGTCCCTTACGATGGGGTCACTGACCTACATTTCTGCGAACAAGGAGTCCGTTTGGAAGCTGTTGTGAAGCCTCTTAACAAATCCAGTAGAATTCTGCGCCGGCCCATAAGGCTAAAACGTCCCAGGCCTGGCTTCGAAACAATTTGCCAGCGTTCATTTCCTCTGAAGAATGGCCCTCAGGCAGTCCACATTTGAACCCATTGGATTACAAATTGTGGACGGTTTTAGAGGACAAGGTTTGTCACAAAAGATACCCAAACATTGGATCTCTTAAGACTGCTATGGTTCGAGCTGTGGCCAATTTTCCAATGGACGTGGTTCGTGCAGCTATTGACGATTGGCCAGTGCGACTTACGGCGTGTGTAAAGAAAAAAGGCGGACATTTCGAATAAGTATATTCTTTTTGGATACAATATACATCAATAAATATATTAAAAAATATTTGGACCAAAAACATTCAGTACTTTTTATTTTACAGCATAAAACGTGTTTAAGTCCCTACTAAGTATAATAAAAAAAACATCTTATACTCCCGATTGACTGGTCGTATTAAAGTTGTACCGAGTTAAGTTTGTTAAACTTAGAAAATTAGGCAAAGGCACCCTTAAAATTATTTCCATTTAGTCGAATTTATAGCCAGTGGGCACCGACCAATCTCGTGTCAATTGAAATTATTCAGTATTTGAATTAAAAACTAATTTCACCAGGGCCGAGTTTTACGTGATCGTCTAATTAAAATTCATTGCTTTGAATGATTCAATGTGCGGACACCCAGTGTGCGGCATCTGGACTCTTGACATAAATCCACAGGATACCCAAATGGACCTTTGTCCACATACTCACTGCTTGTAATAAAACTAGAGTGAAATGACTCTATCTTGATATGATTCATGTGTTTATCTTTGGTTGGCATTTGGGAAACCACACATTAAATAAATTCAAATTATTTACAAAGTGTGGGTTTATTTACGTAGTCTGTAAGTACGTATGTATGTGCGTGTATGTGTGCTAGAGAGTTTAATTGTAAAAATATCACATCTGTGCTCCAAATTAATTAATTTAATTATATTCAATATTTTTAAAAGGAATTCTTTCAGCACAACCGTTCCCGCAGTTACTGCGGAACTAATGTCTGCATATGTACGAGTATGTCTATGCTATTAGTGAGTACTCCACACCACTGCGAGGAGTTTGGAAAGGGTTGCAGTCCTCTGTGTGGTGGGGTAACTCCCTTTCCGTTGAATCAGTTTAACTACTCAGCCACTGCCACAGTGGCAATGGCTAAAACCATTAAGGCGATGGAGTGTAAAAGGGCACAAAACACTACTTGTTGTGTACATACGAGTTCATACATACATACATATGTTTTATGTATATTTGTTTCTACATGTGTATGCGTGTGTAGTTGAGAGTCGCATATGAGGAGTAGTCATAGTGAAAGTCATTTCAAGTCGTAAATAACATGAAATGTGCAACCTCAAGCGTGACTAATGCATTTGATGCAATTATATGCTAACTCAGTTCATACAAACATACATGTATACACAACACACACGCATGCACTAGAAGATGGAATAATCAAGAACAAGCACAAGGAAGAAGAATAAGAAGAACATAGAAATATCTTCACGTCTTTAGTGTGGTTGTTTTTATTGCATATTACATTTTATACTTCCGATATTACTTGGAATAATGGGAGGAACAAGGACGCATGCAACTCACACAATACATCCATACATGCGTGCAATTGTGTGTGTGTGTGCGTACATGCAAACATAAATTAGTGTCGGTGATTGTTTGCTGTATGTTTGTGTGTGTGTGGAATTACAATCATTCTAATGGATTCTTTCTTTCAAAGTCGCAGAACTCACAATTCACTACAACTAATGATGACTATTTCAATGATGAAAGAGCTGTTGGCTGGCTTTGGTGACTCGGATGATGGTGATGATGTTGACGAAACTGAATGCTTGCATTGCCTAAGGGAATGGCTTCACAATTGAAAAGCGTATTGGAAACGGGCAAAGAGGAACAGTAGCAAAGAGGAATGCATGTAATGGTATTAAAAGTGACATGTTTATTTTTACTCCCCTACCCTCACGGACTTGCATGTATGGACAGAAACTGTAACGCACCGAAGAAGTCATTTAATGAACTAAAAACTTTTGGGCCAAATCCTTTCTTTGACCCGTGTTCGTCTCACTAGGTTCATCTAACAAAGCACTTAGAAATTGTGCACAGTATGAACTTGTACAAAATTGAATATGTGTGTGTGTGATGTATCCCATATAAATCGTACACTGTGACTGCTTTTAAATAGAACTACACGAAGAAAAAAGTATGGATATTCGAAGAGCATCATACTATTGTTGGTTATATGGTTGTTGCACAACAATATTATGATCATCAGAACCTTACTATTATCCCCACAACAATATTATTATTCACACTCAACCATACTATGATTCCCACAACCATGTCATGATCCTCATAGCCATAGTATGTTTAACATGAACATAGTAGGATCCTCACAACCATAGTATGGCTCACACACAACCATACTATGATCCCCAAAATTGTGTGTAAGGATTGGGTAGTTGTTATTCATCAATAGAGATTTTTATTAAGTAAATTATGTGAAAATAAATTAAACTCTTAATAATAGGAGTAATTTATTTAGCAATAGAAAAAATCCATTTATTAATAAAAAATTTGGTTATACTATTCCAAAGTAGTTTGTTTTGAAAAAATTTAATTTACATATAACAAGTACTATTATTGCGTAAGATTCGTAGCAATAACATTGTCAAATTAAAAAAAAAAATACGAATTTGGTGGTATGATTGCTGTTATCATATTATTGTTAAAACCCAAAAAACAATATTTTTGTCGCACCAACCATATTTATATCGTCATTACAACCATATTTTTATTTTTTAATTTGGCAATAAGACTATATTAACATTTAAAAAATGTTAATATTGTTACAATCATAATAGTATAATGGCCAAAATGAAATTCAAAAAATACTACTATGGTTACGACGACCAAACTTGTTTTGCAGAGAACATACTATTGTTGTCGTGACCATATAGTGCTCATACTGATTATCTGAATATACCATATATCATGATTCATAGCCACTCTGACGATGTTTAGGCCCAAAATTTAAAAAAAAAAACACAATGAGCATACGAGTACACTGTCGCTTGCACGAATAACGTGCCAGTTCATCTATTTCTCCCAGCTCATTGAAAAGAGCTGTCTACTTTTTAAGCATTTTATTCAAATCCCTTTATACTTCATACAAAATTTGTCCAAGCCTTGGAAGTATCCTGTAATTTTCTGTGCTACTTTGTTGTTAAGTGTAAAAATTATTCTTAATATTTGGTTCTTTTAAATAGCGCCCTAATTTAGTGAGCAAATCTGGTGCTTGCAATTTTTCATAGAACCAGTGGCATTGAAAAAACGAGTCGAGATAAATAACTGCATGATGCAGAAAAAATCAAAATTGAGAGTTGTAAAGCGAGTGGACAATCCCTTTTATCAAATTAGTTAAATGTAATGGAAGCCCATCGTTAGATCATTCAATTTTCACATGATACTGATATATGAAAAGTCAAAGAAGTGTTTTTACAGCTGCAGCCGGGCAGCTAGTTTGGGATATACGTTAATTTACACGACTTTGCGTCCAGAGTTAAAAGAAATTGTCGTGTTAGCGTAAATGTATTGACTGTAAAATGAGTTTCGAGTATATCAAAAGCGAGTTACTTTAACCGCTTTAATGTTTAAAAGGTAACACAATTAGATAATCTCCGTAAGGAACGTCATCTATATTTTTGCCTACCGGATATGACATAGAGAAGACAGTGGTATCGAGCTATGTATTCAGCTGAAAAAAATATTTTCTGAGTCCTGCCTCGTATAGATATTTTCCATAGTCCTTTGACTTTAAATTGTACTCATTAATGTAATCTAAACAAACTGATCCTGTATTTTGCTGGATTTTTCAACACTTTATGTGAGTCCTTGCTAAACAATATATGTACTTTATATGCACGCATTCTTAACCAGGATGGGACCACTTATTACGAAGTGCTAACGAAATACTTGTTTCTAGTCTGAATTGATCCTCTATGTATAAACAAAAATATTAAATGGAGACTATTCAAATGAGCGAACAAGAAAAAAAGTCGTTAGGATCGGCCAGGCCCATGCTTTTATACTCTTTGCCATGGATTGCGTTGTGTTCACGGGTCCACGTTTGACAGAAATACATTTTGGGGTCAGATTCGTAAAGGATATAAATAAAATAAAAAAAATGCCGAAAGGTTTAACGTTAATGCATATAAAGATACTCGTACACTCGCAAGTTAAAGGTGGCCCATTTAATACAATCTAAGTGCAAAATTGGCCCAAATTATGACAAATCATAAAACTTAATAAATATTAAGATAAATGACTATACGTTTTATTGTTTTTTAACACTCATATATCCATAGTTGATAAAGGCAGAATTATGGGCAAATATTGAACGACCAGAGTGCAAAACTGACCCATATCTTAAATAAAGCTACATATTTGGGTTTGTAAGAAAACGTTACTGTTCCTGGATAACCATATCTCCCCGAACATTACGGGACGGCTTTGGGTCCCAGGTCCCACAGATAAAGGCCTCTAATTAAGCCAAACCGTAAAGTTAAAATTCCGTAGAAAATTCCGCTGTTTCTATATTAACTTAGTTCCATGATCGGAAGGACCTGTTTTCGGCACCCTAGGGACACTTCATTGATAGGTCAATGACTACAAATTAATCGAATTTAAAAATAAATATGATATAAGGATTTGTGACGAAATTTTATTGTCTTTAATTGACACAAATTATAAATATTGGTATTTGGATTTGTGAGAAAGTTTCTGTGGTTTTGGATACCTTCAAACGCTACGGGGCGGTTTTTGGGCCATAGAACACTCCTATAGGTCAAGGCCTTTAATTCAGCCAAATCGTTAAACTTATGTATTTAGAAAATTCAGAAATTTGACTGTTGCTCAGTATCCATATGTCAATCTTTGAAGGGAACTATATTTCAGCGTCCTAGGAGTCCTATTAGTCTAGGTCAAGACCTTAAATTTCTTCTAATCGGAAAAAATGTGATTTTCAGATTTGTGTCAATATTTTATTGTTTTTTAATACATAAATGTACATAGTTCAAGTTGACCGATATGTGGTCCCCTTGGAACATTACCTCTAAATTTCTTCAAATCATAAAAAATTGTGATATTTTGCTTCGTGCCGAATTTTAATGTTTTTTAATACCCATATGATCATAGTCCAAGAAGACCAATTTTTAGACCCTTGGGGCCTATATGGTTCAAATTAGCCAAATCATAAATATTGGGACATATTTGGATTTGGACCAGATGGTTTTTGGGCCCTATCACTAATGGCCACGTCTATTTATGGGTATGTTAAAGAATCCTTGCCTACTACTTGAAAAAAGCTGATTTACAAGTGAGTTAATCAAATCAGATAGAGGAAAATCCCATTTTTCCTATTCACTTTTTAATACTTAACCTATTCCGACTATCAGACTTATATCTAGCAAGTTTGAAGACTCTAGCTCTTTTCATTTAGACTGAATACTGCTTTCAACAGACGGTCATAGCTAGATCGTCTGAGAACTTTATGATGATCAATTATATATATAATTTCTATGGCCGCAGATAAGTAAACTATCCTTTGCGTTTAATTTTATAATACAATCTAAAAATATATAGTTTCGACAAATACTTAAAATAAATTTAATTAACCGACTACACTTTGCTCTCTCTTTATTTTTACTTTTTACTGATGGGGCGCGCTATTCAACAAGCTGGTCTTCTTTGCTGACAGAAGATTTGTTGTTCAATACATGGAAAGCAATTGCCGATAAAATGTATGCTCCTAGAGATCAGTTCATTATCCTTCGTTATGCCCGCCTTCTCTTTCGGACTTCAAACCTTTAGATCGAAATGAGGTAGCTTTCGATTCCGATGACAATTCATTCATATGGAAAAGTTTTAAATAGCATAGTAAAGAAAACGCCATCAGTAGTGGTTTCCGCAGGCAAATACTATTCTAAATGGAAAATAAACGAAGAAAAATCCCTAGCTATTTTCTTTTTCGTCAATAATTCTCGTAGGATAATTCATTTGGTAAAATTAATGACGAGGACGAACCTATATATTCGATATTGAATTAGAAATCAAAACTAAACATCAATAACAATCTCTTTTTGTGTGCAATCTTTGCATTAGAACAATTCTTGTATATGGCTGGCAGATCTGGAGAGATTTTTCCCAAATCAATAAATCTTACAATAATTACAATTTACCTTCCAGATTTCTCACTGCAGAACTAGTTCGATTCAACGATAAATAGTATTTTGTATAACATTAAACAATAATATAAGTATAGACAAAACTAGTTATTGCGTTAATAACTTACTCCTGGGTCGTTTACAGCCGCAATATTACTATTGGATCAGGTTAGCAAGTTTGGACTTTAATCTTTCACTCAGTATTACTTACTTACTAAAATGGCTGTTCTCGACATTAAAAGGTCATTGGCCCCGTTGAGATTTGAAAGCCTCACGCTCCGATCTTTTGCATGTGTCCTTTAATGGGCTTTACCAAGGTGCCGCAGATCTTGCTGGAATCGGTCTTTCCACCGGAGGCTCGGTTTGCCTATACTGCGTACACCAATGAAAGCGCCGTCAAATATCTTCAGAACTGGAGCATTTTCATCCATCTGCACTACATGTCCCAGCCATCGAAATAGCTGCAGGTCCATGAGCCCGAATACGTCGATGTGAAGAAGTTGTTCGTCAGATACATGGCCTGTGGCCTCGTTTCGTATCGAATGATTGGGAGAGGTCCTTAGTTTTGAAGAGATATAAAAGTCAGACATGGTCCAAACAGCTTAGATCTTATTGGGCTGTCGAAGTTGACCTTGAATCCATAAAGAGATGGCATACTTATATTTCATTTTGCTTTTCTCGGCACATTTCCTGGACTTGGCACAATGTAAGGATCTGATCAGTTGTAGATTTACGAGGCCTTAAGCCACATTGATACGTGCTAATGATGTTGTTGACGTAAGGCTTCATTAGTTCACATAATACGCTGGAACCTTGTGCAATTATGCCATGGTTGTTTGCGAAAACCGTGCGGTGTCCCTTTTTGTGAGCAGGGCACTGAGATTCCAATCATTTGGCAGCTTTCTTTCAATTAAATTGCACAGATGAGTTGATGCATGCTTTTAACCAAATGTTGGAGCAGTCGCTTTTTCTCTTTTTTAACTCCCATTCTTCTGCAGCTTTTTGCACTCTGAGTGGGAACTATGTTTCCAATGTGCACTAATATCATTGGACAATAAAATCCTAGAACAAGTTCAATGTCATGACTGGGACTTTGGTCACAAGTTTGCTCTAAGCGCTTATGAAGCTATATTTGGCATCGCCGCCTTTCTCTTCCATCAGTACGTGTTCAGTTTGGACAGTCGTTCTTCTACCGGAAATGAAACTAGAGACTATGTGTGGTATCCGTTTGTTCACCACAAAACCACACCCAAATTCGGGCTTGTTGATATGGCAGATGTAATATACGAGTAAATCTCAGTAGTCTGTCTCAGTAGTACGTCTTGTCCTGTCCATCGTAGTCACTAAATGGCGGTGATGTCAGCCTTATACCTTGTGAGGACATCCGCCTGATGTATAGAGGCATCTTCCCAGATATGGGATCTGACATTCCAGGGGCAAATCCCCCAATCACTGTCCTCATAACGTTTGCGGGTTCGTCAACTATTGGGGTTCACACTTTACAGTCGATAGTATTTTATACACGGTGGATAGGAGACTTATTTCGGGTTAGTTGGTCTTGAACTCCTTTTGTAAATTATACATAAAACGCTTAGGTTCCCACCTTCGGTCTTGTAGATAGTGAAAATTAGGTGAAGCATGCACCTTATCAGCGCGTCACCTCTGGGAAATTTGTCTTACTTTTTTTAAGTTGAAAAATAATTCAATAATTTTTATTAAAATAAAAATATATAAATAATACAATAAAATACTATTGCCTCAGCGCCACTTGGGCATTATCGAGGCGAGCTGGCGACATCTTCAACTAAAGTTTATCAAACGATAAACAGAATTAGAAAATAAAAAAATAAAAAGAAACAATTATTAAATAGTTTACATAATAAACCAATTTTAGACATTAAAAAGCTCTTAAGAGTTTACGATGAATTACATGAGAAGTTTTTCCATATTAGGAAGTAATAAACTCTTTAGCTTTCTTTTTAAATACAGAATTTCGATTGACATTTTTAATATCACGACGGAGACAGTTAAATTCCGAACTACAAATATATTTCACTTGGTATTTTGGCGTTTCCAATCGACATCTAACTATTCTAAGATTTGTGTTGTTCCTGGTTTTAAATCTGGTCTTATTTGTTTCAAACGTAAATGTATGCTGGTCAATAGAGTATTATTTACAGATTTGAAGACATAGGCAGAATATTTTGTGAAAAGTCCCTGTACAGCGAGATATTGGAGTATGTCAACGGTAGGTTATAATTCGTCTTAAGTGCTTTATTTTGCAATCTTTGAATAGATCTAAGTTCATTGCTTTTCCTACTAGAATATAATAATTTTGATGGCTATACGAGTACAAAATTATCTTTGTTGCTCTTGCATTTTGAATTTATAAAGTAATCCTAGAGCAGATAATAAGTTTATCTTAAGATTTTGAATATGAAGAGACAGTTTTTTATGACAGATTTTTCTGAAGATGAATTCCTCAACACTGAGCTATTTATTAAATAAGGTCGAAATATCACCAAAGTAGTTTTACTAGCATTCAGAACTAGACGGTTCAGTCTTATGTCGTCCGCATACATACATATACAATTTACCAGACAAGTCAAGATTTTGGATATTGTTTTGGTATATATTAAAGAGAAGTGGGCCTAAGACACTTCCTTGTGGCACTTAATATTCAGCCAAAAAAAAACATTTTAAAAGAAATATAAAAAAAATCTTAAAAAGTACAAAACATTTTCGTTAAACATATGGAGCAAATTTACTAAATTTATACGATAATGTCCCTTAGAATTGCAAATACTAAATTTACGATGAGTTTTTAAGCAAAATAAAAAGCATTTCATAAATTATATGAATTACGAAATGTTTAAGAAGCCAATGTGTTAATTTCATAATTGCTTCTTCACAAAATACTCGAAATGAACGAACGTAATTCTTTCTGCGTAGATCATTGTTTGCCTACGCAATTGACCCCACATATGTACACATTTCTACAATCGTCAAATATTATTAATTGAGTGCCTACATTGAATTAGTGCTCCATGCGCTCAAACCAATTGTCGAAGCACTTTTTCCACTCCGATTGAGACACCTCCAACACATGGTTTTTGAACGTTTCAACAGCATCTTCTGGCGTCGAAAATCGTTACCTACGAATTTTTTTTTGATGTACGGGAATAAAAAGAAGTCATTTGGTGCCAAGTCAGGGCTGTACGGCGGATGACCCATCAATTCGACATTTTGGCTGATCGAAAAGGAGCTGGTTTGTGCCGATGTGTGAGAGCTCGCATTGTCATGGTGAACAGTATTTCGTCTTCTCTTATTCGTTTTTCAAAGACTTCAGGCAAACAAATTCTGGTGTACCACTCAGAATTGGCCGCCCTACGTTGCTCAAGCAAAACAGTCGTAACATGACCAGTTTTGCCGAAGAAACAGGCGACCATTTGCTTCGAAGTGCTTCTTCCACGAACAACTTTCATTGGATTTAGCTCGTCTTCGAAGACCCACAGGTCAATTGCTGTTTTGCTTCGGGCTCATGCGCATATATCCATGATTCGTCACCTGTGACGATCCTAAAACCGTCTTTGAAGCACCGTGATCGTATGTTTTAAAATTTCTTTGCACCAATCGATACTAGCCTTTTTTTGCGCGATTGTCAAATTGTGCGGGATCCAATGAGAACAAACCTTTTTTACGGCCAGGTGTTCATGCAATATCGAATGTATGCTGGTTGAAGAAATGCCCAATGATGCCGCTATCTCACGGTATGTCACATGACGATCTTGCATTATCAGTTCACGCACGGCATCAATGTTCTCTGGCACAACGGCCGTTTTTGGACGACCTTTGTCGTTGAGCGAGCTTCGGCCACGATTGAATTCATTAAACCAATTTTTCACAGTGCTATAGGTTGGTGCTTCATCGCCATATAAATATTTAAGTTCATTGATGCACTCTTGTCTTGATAATCCACGCCGAAAGTTGTGAAAAATGATCGCACGAAAATGTTCACGAGTTAATTCCATTTTTTTGCCAAATTGATTTTTTCAAGTCACTGTAAACAACACAAATGATGGTCGTACGTCAAAACGTACTGAGTAAGAATGTCAAACTTTCCAATGGAAATGTCAGATGGCGCCAGGAACACTTAGTGTTGCCTAGGCCAGAAATTTATATAGCAACCCTCGTAAATATGCTGCTAAGTATACACGGTAAACTTACATCAATTCGAAAATGATCTTCAAACATTAATGGTTGAGTGTAAAATTTAATCATATTGCTTACGCATATGAGACCATCTGGGAAATAGCAAAAATATAAATAATGTTAAATTTCCCCTTTCGAATGAAGTACTTTCGCACCTTTGTTGCGATCTATTCTAAAATTACTAATTGCATTCTCATTTTGTGATTTTATTGAAAATCACAATGCATCTCAATAATAAATGTTGATTCTTTTTTAATATTTATCTTTGTTTACAACACTAAAGTAAAAATGACTGATACGAATGACTAAGAGACAATAACAATGGCAGGCAGTGTACGTACGAGTACTTTTGCTCTTTTTCGGAGGAAACGGATTATTTTTGCTAAGATATTTTTAATATTTTTATGGTATTTAGTCAAACCACCTACATTGAAATTTGCTTGCGTTTTGAAAGCACATTTATGAGCTAGTGCCATATTGGCAATCTCCATACTTAATACGACTATTTGAGGATGATATATAAATTCTAATGACATATTTTGAATAGCGCACTTGTTTAACAAACGGGTATAACTTAAAATGTTAAAAATTTCGGTAAAGGAAAAATACTGCCTGCTTTGCGACAAGGCTGTGGCGTGTTTCAAAAATCGGGCGACCCCGATCCGGGTGTTGCAACGACTCTGGACTTCGGGTCTTAGACCGACTCTACTTATAAATATATTTATTTGTTTAAAGAAAACTGGAACCACCATGGTATGGCCCTTCTATCGTAGAAGAGTGAACAGTTAGCTTCATATTAAAATCAAAAACATAAGTCAGGTAGTTCAACCGAATGTTCAAAAATACACAGCGTGAAAAACTAAGGCTTATGGTGACGGGCCTTTAACGGGACGGTCAAAGGGAAAGTAGTGGAACGATGCTTACAGGTTGTTTACCAAGGATGTAAAATAGTTTTTCGCACTTTGAAAATATACTTTTCGACCCTGACGGTAGCAAAACTAAGAAAACATTTCGAAATAAATTTTATTGAAACAAAGAGTTTAAATAAGTAAAAGTATTTTAAGTCAGACAAGCCCGATTTTAATTTCTAGAGTGGGGGATATATTTCGATGGGGCTATATAAAAATCCCGATATTGTTTACACCAGAAAAACGTATATGTCCGACTTAACGATCTACATTTCGTTTGAACTAGATTGAATTTAAAGTGGTTTCTGAATAGCGCCAGCGTCATAGCGTCATATAGATTGACAATATGGTCAAGCTTCGGTGGAATAGGTTACAAGTGGCTTACAATGCACTATCTTAAATTTGAGCACAATTGGATTTAGTTTTTGCCTTCCAAAGCGGAAGTATCACATCCTGTGTATGAGACTATGTGCATGGTCTACTCGAAAACACGATATTGACCAACTTAAACTTATACTTAGTAGGGCCATAAATACTGTTACACGCGTTTTATACTGTAAAATAAAAAGTACTGAATGTTTTTGGAACAAATATTTTTTAATATATTTATTGATGTAAACTGTTTCCAAAAAGAATCTACTTATTTGAAATGTCCGCCTTTAGACTTTAGTTGCACTGGCCAATCTTCAAAGCTCGTCCATTGGAAAATTGGCCACAGCTCGAACCAAAGCAGTCTTAAGAGATTGAATGTTGGGGTTTCTTTTGTGACAAACCTTGTCCTCTAAAACCATCCACAAATTTAAATCCAATGGGTTCAAATCTGGACTGCCTGAGGTCCATTGTTCAGAGGAAATTAACGCTGGCAAATTGTTTCGAAGCCAGCAGAGTCCTGCTGGAAAGTCCATGGCTGTTTTTGAGACAGGGGAGTTTTAAGAGGCTTCACAGCAGCTTCCAAAACGGTTTCTTTGTAAACTTTGGCAGATGTTTTGTCTCCTTGTTCGCAGAAGTGCAGGTCATCATAAGAGACACCCCACCAAACCATGACTGAAGCTGGGTGATGACCCTTTTCCACCCTAGGGTCAGTTCTGATGCTTCCTTAGATGACCGCGCATACACTCTATCTATCATTTTGCTTGTTAAATTTTTCCTGAACGGTAAAAATTTTTTCATCGGTGAACAAAATTTTTCTTTGCAAGTTATCAGCGTGCTTCACCAAAAGACGTTTACATTTTTCAATCCTATTTTTTTTAAAGCTGCAGTCAATTAATATCCGGTACGTCGTTTGAAAGCCCCAAGTCCCATGACTTTTTTAATGATTCGACTCATGGACTTTTGCGTGATATTCATCTCACGGGCCACGATTTTCTGTTTTCGGAGCGGATTTCTGTGAATTTTGGATTTAACGGCTTTGATGACATGCGGTGTTCGAACAGAGCGTGGGCGGCCCGACCGGTGGCGGTCTTTTACATCTCCAGTCTCCTCAAACAGTTGTATGCATCGGTAGACGAACATGCGGCTAATCCCTAGTGTCCGGAGCGTTTTGAAAATATCGTTTTTTTTTTCATTTCACACGTGAAAAGCGCTATTTCAGCGATACGGTTCTCATTATCTGACCACTCCATGATGAAAGTTGAAACAATTTTAAAATCCCGTTACAGACTAACGCTATTGAGGTTAGCTTTTAAAACCCATATGACATTAAAAGTGCATATAGAAAGGGACCTAAGGGTAAAAAAATCAGTTGTGGATGTGGACATCATCTCAGCATCGAATGAGACCGATCCCATGCCCCAAAAGTGTTCCCTCCCAGCGATATGCGCGTTTTACGAAAGTGATGGTTTACCAAAGATACACGTATTTAAATCTTTATAATGGCTCTCCTGAACAAAACTGGTTTTTACCCTTAGGTCCCTTTCTATTTTGCGCGTCACATATTTAAAGTGATCCATCTAGAGGTATTTTTTTAAAACAAAAAAAAACATAAAAATTCAAATCAAGTGTGGAATCATTATTGGTAATTTAGAAGGATATTTTACGGCATTTATTTTTGAATATAATTTCCTTCTAATGTTGGCCGCAACTACGCCTCAGTGTGTCCATTCGGAGGGTGCAATTTTGGATGACTCACTCGAGCATTTCGACCTGTATGGCGTGAATGACAAGTGTAATGTTGGCTTCCAAGACCTGAATCATAGCTGGATTGTCAGCATAGACTTTGGACTTTCCGTAGCTCCAAAGAAAAAAGTCTAATGGTGTGATATCACACGATCTAGGCGGCCAATTCACCGGTCCAATATGTGAAATTAGGTGCTCTTCGAAATTACCTCATTATGATGGAGCAATAGTGAGCACCATTGAAAGTTACGTTTCGACCATCATCATTTTTGAAAAAATATGGACCGATAATTCCACCAGCCCATAAACCGCACCAAACCGTGGGTTTCTCTGCATATAATGACACCTTTTCAACCTCTTCTGGTTTCTCTTCAGCCCAAATGCGGCAATTTTGTTTATTGCCGTTGCACCAGAAATCGGCCTCATCACTGAACACAATTTTAGTCGAAAACAGGGGATCTTCTTGTTTTTCGCCGAATTACAGTTGCCAACATTTGAAGGAAATTAAGTATATTCAAAAAAATAAATAAAAAAAGTGTCCTTTAGTATGAACGATAAAGATTCCACACTGGATTTGAATTTTAGTATTTTTTTTTATTTTGAAAAAAATACTTCTAGATGGATCATTTGGAACTAGCTGCAAACATTTAAATGTTTGTATTTTAGTATAATAGGTACATAAATGTATTATATGTTTAGGACAACATTCTAGCATATTAAAACATCATATGGGCAATTTTTTTACTGGCTTCGTTACATTTTCAGGGACTTGGCTATCGTTTTCGTCGAACTGTTCCTTAAAACTACAAAAAGTCTATATTTTGCATGAGCTTTTCAGTTTACCTTGATTAAATGTACATTTCGTCTAAAGCAATGTTTGCAATAACTTGGACGGTTTAAAAGTTATTGCTGCGCAAAAGACTGCTGGCTTCGTTACATTTTTTGGAACTACTTTTGTAGGAATGAGCAAATTTGAGATGATTTCTGCGAATCAGCAAGGGTCACATTTCTGTTATATACATATATTATGTGGAAAGGATGTCAGAAGAAACTGGCATACTTAGTTTGTGTCAAAATTATAGTTTTCCTATTATTAGGGCAAAAGTTTGTGTACTGGCTTCGTTACATGATTTGCTGGCTTCGTTACTTGTCACTTTTCTTATCGAAATAGTTGAATATGAACCCGATCGGACCATTTTATGGGTACCCCGCATATAGAGGGGGGTTCAAAATTTCACAAAATTCGGCATAAAAACTGCAAATATGTATGTACCTTCCAGAAAATTGGTGAGTAAGCAATGCTGGGCGATGTCTTTCACTCATCTAAGAATGATGGGAGCCGGACATCTACTAGAGGTACCCTCCATATAAAGGGGGACTCAAAATATCACAGAAAGGGACGTTAAACTATCAAAAACGCATTTATCTTCCTGAAAGCTGGCAATTGAGCAGTACTAGAAGACATCTTTCTCAAATAGGGGTGTCCCTTATGCAAAGAGGGTTTCAAAATTTCAAAAAACGGCCGTATGCTTAACTTAAACACTATCTTGTTCTATTTTTTCATTACTTGAAAGAATATTGCAATAGCAGAACAGAAGAACAAGAAGACACAGAAGAAAAAGAATAAAAATGCGTATTTTATTTTCTTCGTGATTAGTTTATTACGTATCACATTTTTCAATAAAGCTTTGGTAAAGGCTCTTTTTTCTTGGCTTTAAGCTAAGTTATACCCTTCTTTGGAGGTGTAAAAAGTTACAATTTTGCCATTGATAACTTGTATTTGGTGACTGTTTAAAATATTTCTTATATTTTTACAGCTTGAAAAAAGCTCTGACACTTGCAGTTTGTTATTAACTTGATCGAATTCATCATTTGGTATTTCGATGACTTTGATTTCTGAGTTCGTCAAATTAAAAGCTGCGACAAAATCAGATGCACTATTGACTATAGCATTACGCGCTTTGATGTGCTTGCGTACAACGATTTTTGCTGTTGCGCCTATCCCATCAACGCATCCTTTGCCGTGTGTGGCTGCAAAATAATTCCAGTATATTTTTATTTTAAAGCAATCCTCTAAGCGTTCTATCAATGCGGCCATGAATTTATTTTTAAATTGGGAAGACGGACCGTCGCTCCAAATTTTTAAAATCTTTAAAGAAGCTGGCACCGTTGAGATTAGCTTCCATAAATAAGTGACAATGGTGTCCTTAGTATGGCATAGGTTGTTGGACACAAATACCTTTCCTTCGAACGTGCCGTTAAAATGAAAACCCGACGTGAATAGTGAAAGCTGGCGTTGATTCCAATGCGCGTTTTGGACTTCGTCTTGGTTTTCACAAACGAAATTCTCTGCAAAATCTATTTGGAGTAGGCCCTCCTCGGGAAACTCGCCACTCAAAGCTCGTCGTCGATCATGCATATCAAATATTGTGGACTGCTCCCGTTTTGCAAAGCTGTGCCTTATAAACTTTGGCCATAAAGAGATAACGTGCGCAACAAGTTTATCCAACGAGCCACTCTCCTTGCACTTTTCGGTGCGATTAGCACTTGTACTCTGCTTCCATACGTACAATGAAACTGTCGAGGGTGATGCTGTATTTTGCGCAATTTGGTTTAATTCTGTTGCCAATTTATTAGCACAGGAGCTGCAGCTGCTATGCCAGCAATCCATTGTGGTTGGCTTGCACAAAAAATGCTCAACAAAGCCATCAGCATAGCCTGGCAATTGTGAGCATATCTTTTTAAGAACTGAAAAAGCTTCAATGAAATTTTCATGGTAAGAACATAAACAGACATTATGTGGCAGCTTGTTATTTAATTTAACGTGCTCTGGTCGGTGGCTAATAAAATAACTCAGACTACAAGTATCTAAAAATTAAAATGAAGGGAAACCCATTTTTTTCCGTACCTTTTCCTGAACTGTTTTGCTCATCCCGAAACCTAGCAAAGCACTCTTTAAGAGTAAGCAGCATGTGTCTTGTCGGCAAAAGTATTTTTTCTCCATTTTCATTTCGAAATTGCTTAACGTCACGCATCTTTGGCGAGACACGTGAAATATCATCCTTTTCATAAAATTCTCGAATGGCCTTATCTGAAGCTGAATCGTTCTTGCTCATCGTTGAATTTTGTACACTTGCGCCAGAAATCTTATTAAGCGCGACGATTTTCCTGATTACAGTTTCCCTTTTTCTCGGAGATTGAGGAAGTGCACGGGTAACTTTGCTCACTGCCTTTCCAAGCGATTGTTTTGATTCGTAGCCGTTAGATTCCGAATTTTGAGAAAACATTTCGCCTTGAGCCAATCGTTTTCTCTCTCTACACAGCCTAACTCGTTCACGTACCGCATCACGGCGCTCATCTTCCAAACGCTTTCGCAAAGTCACTGACATATTTTTCTCGTCCGCCTTTTTCTTTTCTCGACACTTCCTCAATACAGCGGACTTTCTTTTTTTATAATCTTCGTATTTCGGCTGCGCTTTAAGCTTTATCATATAATTTTTGTTATATTGAGCTTTCCTTATCTGGGCCTGAAAATTAATAAATTTTTAGAAGGCAACGCAGGACACAAAAAATAGCAGCAAAAATGACTGGCTTCGTTACAATATTTTGCGACCCATTTAAACCTCAATGGAAAACAATATTACCTTTTTCTTTTTTTTCTTTGAAAGTAGACTCAAAACGCTAAAAAAGTGTGTTATTGGTTATTTTAAAAAATCGCTAGACACCGAAGCAAAAAAAATTTTGTGCTTTTTTGCTGGCTTCGTTACATCTCAAATTGCGACATATTTCATTGCGGTCAAATGGGCCGAAAAAAATAGTTTTTGCACAAGTTCGTATAAAATTACGTTAAAGCCAAATATTTTCAGTATGTGTAAACATAAGAATCTAATATTATTGTTGCCAAACACTTTTATTCACCTTTGTTTTGCCAGCCTCGTTTTTTTCCATGTTTGCTCTGTTTCACGCACGCGAACAAAAATACTAAAATTCTAATGACAAATAACCCAGTGCTGCAAAAAATTCTTGATTTCAGATGGTTTGACATGTACTGAGTACATTTGAAACCGAATTCCGCCAGTTTTACACACAAAAAAATTTTCGAGCCGGTTGACCTTTTCAAAAAATTGCCCATATGTTTGTGGAATTACATAAATTCTGTGTCACATGAAAATTTGCAGGACCGCTATCGTTTATCTTAGAATTTGACAATCAGGAATATATGTACTTTTTCAGATTAATATTGCGTGGTGTTTCAAACAGAATGACAAACTTAAAATACCATCCACCCTTCGGCGGAGGGTATACAAACTAGCGGTGAGTGCAGAAAATGTACTTCAGTGCATAATATGGTATTTAATTTAACTTTTAAAGAATAATAAAACATATATGTTACAAAAAATATGTCTTCAGTATAAGGCAGTTGTCAGTAGAATTTATTGTTGCATGCCTACTTAGATTTCTGTAAAAATGTAATGTTAGGGTGCCAAACATATGTATGTTTGCGCACAAGCATGTTAATGTTTGGGAACTTCACTGTAAACATATTAATGTCGGGGTGCGAACAAATATTATTTGCACATAAGCATATAAATATTTGGAAGCATTGTTACAAAGCTATAAATGTTTGGTGTGACACGAACTTGATGTTTTATGTTTCCTGAAAAAAATGTTTGCATGCAAACATATTTTTTTCCATGTACTGAAGGCTTCTCAAGTCCACATATTGTAAGATTCTAGATTAGTTGCAAAGAATAGCTAGATTTAATGTAACATACATATTCATGATTGGGTGCAATCGTATGTATGTTTGGAGTTAAGTATACACACATATGTTTGAGAACATTACCACAAGCATATAAATGTTTGGATTCAAACATGTAAATGTTTACACATAAACCTATACATGTTTGGAAACATTGCTACAAACATATTAGGGTTTGCTGAGAACATACATACATAATTTTTAGAAAATTCGTTAGAGACGCCGTTTTTTCTCTCCGTGTAACTATATAAGATTTTGCCGTGGTGAAAATGTCGTTAAGCAATGCTTATATTCGGCCAACAGGGGAATATTATAAAGAATTGTGCTAATTCCGTGACAAGTCGTCGGTTACACTCATCACAATCCGTGGAGTTGAACCTGCGTTACTTCTGTAATACCTATTAATATTAGTTCGTACTACCTTCCAGGCAATACAGTAGTTCAAGCAAAAAGCGTTTTAGTGAAATATGTTTGCTTATTTTATGTAGACTTTAAACGGATGCCACAAAATAGCCGAATGGTTAGACCAACAAGCTGACAGCATGGAATGCAGGGTAATTTAGAATGAAACGCGATTTGACGAAATTCAAATCCGAATTTGTGGAGGCCACGTCGACAGACGGATATGCGACCAAAGTTGCTAATGTCTTCAGACAGTTGTGAAGTTGATTTAAATTGTTCCTTTGGCCCCACTCCCCCGACAACAACAGTCCATTCAATGTTAATGCTTCATTCGTTCCCTCGGGCTCTACTCTCGTTGTGCTCTGCGACCAAGAGAGGATAAGCAAACAAATGGGAAAACTAACAGGTTCAGGGACTCTGTGACTCGGCGTTTGCCTGTTTGCGTGCGTGGGAGTGATGGCTGACACAGCGACCACACGAACTGATTTCATTCCAACTTGGCTGGCTGGCTGGATTCATGAGTCCATTGGCTCCATTGGTGTGCGAGTGCGGAGTATTCCCAGCACAGTAATGCGAGTATTAATGATTTCATAAAATAAAACAATTAGTGAATCAGCATCTTTTGTTTTCGCCGGTCATTCAATAATAATTATGTACGTTGTACGATTTCCATTTTCATCATTGGCACCAGTTTTCCACTTTCTTGCTGTGTGCCTTCCAATGCCCAATGCGAGTAGACTCGATTAGCTATTAGCGTTGTTGTGAAAAACAAAGCGAAATTTCTGGTAGGGGAGACCTTCAACGAAATCACGCATATTTTTGTAATTTCTCCTCGACAACAAGAACAAAAGCAAAAAAAAAAACGAAGAATGATTTGTTGTAGGGCAGCTAGGCATGTACATCCATGCCAACCCACACATTGCGGCACACGAATTTGACAGTTTGATTAATATGTGGAGCATACGTTCGGCGCTTCGTTCCTTTGCTCACTGCGTACGATTTACTGGCCCAGATACGCTGTGATTTAAACAAATATTCTTACGTTGCGTTTTTTAATGCCGCTGAATGAAAATGCAAAAAACATCCCTCTATGTAATTCTAAGGTTTGTAAACTGAAACTGTAGCGAATCAAGGAGTCGTTGGGAAAATCCAAATCTATTGTTTTCATTTCAAACAGATTTCAGGAAATCCCTAAACAGTTGCTTATTCATTTCAAAAGAGTACAACTTTACCGGGCTCGAATGCATTCGATCCAGCGTAAGTGCACAATGGCGGCATATAATTATCATGCTAGTGATTAGTACATGCCTCATCTTTATCAATATTCGGTGGGATTCATACTCGTATGCTTGGGAAATAGTAGATGCAACCAAATCCATTAAATCCCTTGGTACTATTAAAATAATAATATTTTAGGGTTTCATTCGTGGCCGAGCAGTTTAATTCCCTGCAATTTTAAACTGAAACTTTTGCACTTTTTGACTTATTCTCACCTTAATACAGGGTGTTCGCCGGGATGGTATACTAATTTGTTTTGCCGCCACTTTGGTAAATATTAGTCTTGACAGTTCATATTTGGCAGTCGTGAAATGGAGACGTGGCAAATTTATTATGGAAAAATATTCGATAAACCAACGTGTTTTAATCGTTAAAACATTTTATCAAAATCAATCATCGATTACTGTGACGATGAGAAAGTAACGTGAAATTTTTGGGAAAACAACGTACCAACAAGATCGGCTGAAAACATTACTGATGCTCAAGAAAGTATTCAAAACAATCCATCAACCTCAATTCGACGCCGTGCTAAGGAGCTTGGCGTTCAAAGAACAACTTTGGCCACAATTTTGCAAAAGGATTTGCATTTGTCTCCATTTAAGATTCAGTTGCCACAAGAGCTTCTGCCACAAGACCAGTTACTCCTCTGTACATATGCTAAAAGGATGTTACAGCTTGCCCATGACAACCCCCGATCATAATAAGTGACGAGGCACATTTTTATTTGCATGTATATGTGATTAAACAGAATAGTCGGCTCTGGGCAATGGAAAACCTTCAAATTATTCATCTGACACCTTTGCATATATCGTCGTCCGAGGGTTTAAGTGCTCCATACGCCATTTTGACAATTTTGAGTTGAGGATGCAATCTTAGGTTTTCGACCTCAATTTTTTCAAATCTGCAATCCGTTTTCAGCTATCTCTTCTCGTTGCTGAGATAAATCGTCTTTCAAAAAGTTTTTTGTGCTATTTTGATCTATACGCCATTCAATGGCGTATAGAGCAAAATTTCAGTGCAAAATCTTGAAATTGATTATTGCTGGACATTTTGCTCTACGTGCAGTCGTAAGTTGCATTTTTGCTCTATTGCAGTTATATTGTTGAAGAATTATTAAGTGTTCTTCCTTTGATATAGAATACTTTTGTAGAGTACTCTCTCTCTCGCTCTGTCTACTACTTTGCTATTTTGCTACTTTTCTCAATTTTAAAGGTTTATCAAGAATTTTGCTTAGTATTAAGATTTATCAACATTCCATTTAACGTTCATATTTGTTTTCTAATAACAAAATTTTGTTTACCGTTATATTCGAATAAGTATGTATATATAAACGAACACTTCTGAAGTGTGTGGGGAGTTATCGTCGGGAGTTATCGTTTAGAAAGAAAAGAAGTGATCATAGAATACAAGTAAAGAAATAAATAGTTCAACAAGTGTAGAGTAATTTATAAAAAATATAACTCAAACCGACTTATAATGTCCTCTGTGCAAAAAAAATTATAAAAAAAAGAAAAAGTGATAAAGAAACTATTGAAGATATTTCAAGTGGTAAATTAAAATAAGTGACCTTGAATTTTATAGAATATGTAAATACTTAATTATGTATGTATGTATATAAAAATTTTTTAGACGAAAGTGTTTTTATTGGATACGGACATAAACGGCCAAAAATAAAGCCAGTTGCAGAAACATCTTCTAAAGCTTCGACAGAAAATTCTGATACCGGATTGGATTTTTCTAGTGGTAATATACGTACATTCGAATATAAATTAAAATAATAATTTTTTATTTTGTGTATCTGCAGATGACTTGCTTAATGATCAAGATTTCGACATAACACAATATACATCAACCACCAACAATGAATTTATTGCAAACAATACGGAGACATTGGGTAAATAATAAGAGAAATATGTGTGACATGCATTCAATACTATTAATATAAATTTAAATTTACAGCAGAAAACGTAGATTGGAAGCCAACACGAAAAAAACGGCGTCAGCCAGAAACTTGGAAAAAGAACATAGCAAAAAATTTTGGCGAGCAAGTGAAGAAATATAGCAGTCAAACAGGAAAAATTTTACAAGCTCGACAAATGAAACCAGTTTGTAATACAGAATGTTTCTATGGCTGCACCCAAAATTTTTCTGAAACCGACAGAGCGAACATTTTCCAAAAATTTTGGGCACTGACCGGTAAGGATAAGCAAACCTTTTATTGTAAGTTTGTCAAAAAGAAAGATTTAAAAAGAAAGCGTGTTATGGAGTCACAGAAAAAGAAAAAAACGTTCTCATATTCCTTGGCCAGCAATGCAAATATTCATAGAGTGTGCAAACTGTTTTTTCTTAATACTCTTGACATATCAGCAAAAAGGATCTACTACTGTTTTCAAAATATGGTTGACAAATCTACAGAAATTCCAATGCCTTTGCGAAAAGGCAAAAGCAGATCGAATTTTATCGATGACGAAAGAGTGGCACAAGTGAGACAACATATTACAAGTTTCCCAACATTTGACTCCCATTATTGTCGCGCTTCAACCAGCAGACAATATTTAAGTTCAGATTTATCAATCGCTAAAATGTATGCACTTTACGTGGAACAACAACCCTCAAACCCCGTGTCAGAAAAATTTTATAGAGATCAGTTTAACCACAATTTTAATTTGTCCTTCAAAAAGCCTAGAAAAGACCAATGCGACCGTTGCGTACAATTTTCAATAAATAATAATCCAACGGAGGATGAGATTAAGGATTTCGATATTTACAGAAATGAAACGAATGGCCTTAAACTGGAACGTGACGTAGATCGCCGAGAACAAGACCCTTTTTCTGTTGTTGTATGCTTTGATTTGCAAAGCGTTTTCAACCTTCCTAAAGGTTTTGCATCGTCATTCTATTATAAGCGGAAAATAAATGTTTATAATATGACCGCTACAGTTATTTTTCCCAATAAAGCAAAATTTACTTATTGTTGCGTTTGGGACAAATTTAATAACAGTCGTGGAGGTAACGAAATAAGTAGTTGTATATACAAAATACTAAATACTCTGATGATAGAACATCCAAAATAAAAATCAAATGATGTCCACAGCAATTTTAAAATTTTTGTCAGACCATTTACAGGTCAAAAGTATTATTCAGAAATTTTCTGAGCCTGGTCATTCACAAATCCAAGAAGTCGATTGCGTTCACAGTGCTTTAGACAAATATCTGAAACGTTTAGAAATTCATAGCATTTTGTCACTCGTTAATTATTTGAAACATTTTAAAACACATAAAATAAAACTTAAGGTTGTAGAAATGCAATTATCAGATTTTAATAATTTTTCTAAGATATCTAACCAGTTACATTTTTCTATTCTTCCATTTACTAAAATAAAAGTTCTTGAATATATTCAAAATAACTTGTTCATAATTAAATTTAAAAACTCAATTTTGCAGTCTCATTACCAAACAGTAAATATAATAAAAAAGGTTGCCGGAATCAATTACCAACACCGTTAAATATTTTTGAAACATTTCCTTACAGAAAAGGAAAAATTCAAAATGAAAAAATTTCTGATTTAAAATTTTTATTCAATTTTATATCTGAAGCAGACAAAAATTATTACCTAACTCAAATAAATTAAGATTTTAATTTTTTTATTATTATTTTTATTATTTTTTATGATTTTGTTTTTTGTAAATAAATATATTTATTGTTTTTTACTAAAATTTGAAAGCGTGTTTTACTACTTTGTTAATGCTACTTTGCTCTACGTGTATGTATTTGCAGGGAAATATGCTTAAGGTGGCGTATAGAGCAACCAGGATTTTTATTACCGTTAGAAAACAGCCCGTTGTAGATGTGATCGGGAGATAAAAATGTTTCCTTAGAATCATCTTGACATAACAAATATATAGTATAAAAATCACAAAATCCCATCGAGTAGTTTCTTTGAAAAATTATGCTAAATTTCAAACTCGATTTACACAAAACGCATTTTTGGCACATAGAGCACTTAAACCCTCGGACGACGATATGTAAGTACATTAAAAGTGACAGTCTGGTGTGCAGAAGAAATCATTGGACCTTACTTCTATGAAAATGAAAACGACGTAACGGACTTCATTTTGTGGGGATATCTGAAAAGCAAGGTTTATGCACACAAACCAGAAACGCATGAGCGACTCAAACAAAATATTCGTGCTGAAATTAATGATATACAGCGTGAAATGTGTGAGAATGTAAAGAAAAATGTGCTCAAAAGGGCTCGTAATTGTGAGGCTAACAGACGCGGACATTTATCTGATATTGTATTCCATACATAATTGCCGACATTAAATAAAACATTTATAAATCCATTCTCTATCATTTAATCAAAAATTATAAACAAACAAAGTAGTGAACCTTCCTAACGGACACCCTGTACCTATGTCATGATCAAAAAACTCCTGTGTGCTGTAAAATTAATTATGATCAAATATATCCAGTAAAACGAAGTAAGTCGGTCGTGGCCCCTACAAAATTTTGCTAATCACAATATTCCTGCCTCTGTTGGGATTGATAATATGGACTTAACAATGTTGCTTTTAGTGCGGCAGAGCCTCAAATCGAAAGGGACTTTTGTGTAGGGGGTATTCAAAAACATTAGACAATATGGTCCAATTTGACCAGGGATAGGAATTGGTCGGTAATAAAGCTCCATGCGCAATTTGGTCGGAATCGGATTTAATATGTGGCTTTTTAAGCTCCGAGTCCTAAAATCGAGAAGGACTTTTGTGTGGACCTACATGATTTAGTTTCACCAGAGATAATTACTGGTCGCTCATAACCTTCTTTATAAAATAAAAGCGCGATCGGAAAAAAATATGGTTTGTAAATATGGTCCGTCGGGTGAAGATGTTATATGTGGTTTTGAGAGCTCTAGGTTCTGAAATCGGGAAGAGCCTTTGTAAGGGAGATATACAATTTTATAGGCCTATATGGTACTTATTCACCATGGTTAATTATTGTGACGTCCCATGCTAAATTTGAGCGTGATCGGGATTGCTTTATAGCATCTAGAGCAGCAGAACTCCAAATTGAAAGGGAACTTTGTGTGGGAACTACATAGTTGAAAACATGAAGCGACTTAAGCCAAAACTATATGTGTAATTAAAAACATGGAGCGACTTAAGCCAAAACTATATGTGTGTAATTGTTTTGCATAACGCTTTGTGCGAAATTTGGTCAGAATCGGATGTTAAATGTGGGTTTTAGAGCTGCTGGTTCTGGAAACCCCTATGTATAATATCAAAACTTGGACACATGTGAACTAATAGGGATCGCCCTTGCTCCAAACTTGGTGAATGTACCAAGTTCCATCGCATTGCGACCTATTATTTGATTACAGCAATATTATTTAATGAGATCCGATAGTGATTCTAAACCCATTGGTATACATATCATAGGGTTTATCTCCATTCCTGTAAGGTGTTACAAACATCGGCTCCAAGTCATAATACCCTACCATAATGTAGTGAAGGGTATAAGGAATACACAAACTAAAATTTTATCCGGCGCGCATTTTCTAAAGGATTTATTGTTGTTCATAGAACCATAGCCGGTATCCCTAATAGGTGATTTCTTTTGAATAATTTAGGGTGGGGCTTAAACGTTTTAAATTCGATTCAGCTGCAAAAAATATATTGATAGTTTTTTTTAAAATTTCTGTTTGTATTGGAAAGGTTGAACATTGTCATTTACAAATGGAATAGCATTCGATGCGTTTTCGCTTCGCCCAATAGACGAAGCTCATTTTCATCTCAATTTGCTTATTAACATATCCACGTTAATAAGCAAAATTGCCGCATATGGGGTTCAGAGAACGCATACTTGACTATTGAATTGAAAAGCTAATGCATTCACAACGAGTTACAGTTTGATGTGGATTTTGGGATGGCGGCATCATTGGGCCATTTTTCTTCGAAAATGAGAAAGCAGCCGCCGCTATCGTCAACGGTAAGCTCAACCAATTTTTGTTTCCAAAAATTCAAGAGAATGGCATGGACGACATTTTGTTTCATAATTGGCTGTGTGACATGACCCCATGTGACACAGCCCACGCAACTATCGATATTTTACGCACTGTTTTTGAAAATCGAATAATCAGCCGAAATTGTGATGCCAATTGGCCCTCTCGGAGCAGTGACTTGAGCCCTTTAGATTTTTTTCTGTTGTGAGTTATTAGGGATAAATGTTACGCATTGCATCTAGAGACAATTGAAGAGTTGAAACATAGTATTGAAGATATTTGACCCAAAACAATTGATAATGTACTGAAAAGTAGAGTTGATCGCATGAAGTATTGCTGAGCCAGTTGTGGTAGTCATATGAATGATACTGTGTTCCATTATTAAGTGACAAAGCGCAACCTTTCAACTAAAACCAGAAATTTGAAAAATTATCAGTCCTTTTTTACAGCCGATTCATATTTAAAATATTAAATCGCCCATCATGTTTATAATTTTGTGACTGCTCTTTCCGGCTCGAAATCTTGAAAGAGAACTTTTTATTATATCATCATTGATCAAAATGAATGGCCTTACACTTTAGCAAATATGGAAAAAGCAAGCTTAATACCAAAGGCTATGTTATGAATATGATAAAACGGTTAGACCAAAATTAAGTTCCAACAGCGCGTGTTTGTAAGATTGTTAGCACGTCAGTGGGCAACACTCAAGGTCCCGTAGTTGTACGGTGCGCACTGGCGAGAATGTGAGAAAGCGATTCAGTCATAAACAGCGTTCCGCCGGACAATTTTTTTCCAACCAAAAAAATACAAAAAAAAACGACAAAATCGGCCCGAACTCAACTTTTTCCGACCAAATCTTTTAAACATCGCTCATACTTGTATATTGATAATACATAATGGTGTTTTAGGTTAAGCCTCGACAAATAAGAATGGATTATAATACCGCAATAGTCAGTTAATAACCAAAAGTGTTAATGCTGTTCGTGCCTTAATAAAAAAATTAGAAAAGTACTAAAAATAAATTTTTTTTATTTAAATTATTTTTCTCAAATGCTTTTCTAGAATCGAGACATACTGACAATAGGCACCTTTTGTTAACAAATGACTTAACTGTTGTGGTTTTATAATTAATTTTTTTGTTAATTGACTTTATTTTAATATATTTAGTCTTACAATTACTATTGTTGGGCATATGGTTGTGGACCAACAATATGATGATCCTCACAATAATTGTATGATTCACACATAACCATACTATGATCCCCACAACCATAGTATGATTCACACTCAACCATACTATGATCCTTACAACAATAGTATGATTCACACTTAACCATACTAATATATCCACAACCATATTATGATCTTAACCATACTATTATATCCACAACCATATTATGATCCTTACAACCATACAATGTTTCTCATACAACCATAGTATGATCCTGACATCCATAGTACAATTATGTACTGTATCGTGTGTATGTGTTTTTCTTTGGTAAATCATATTAGTGTTAACGTAAACTGTAAACAACAATAATTTTGTTGCACCAACCATGTTTATATGGTTGCTATAACCATATTTTCATTTCTAAATTTGGCAATAATACTATTGTCACATTTCAATAATATTAATATTGCCGCAATCATACTGTTGTTAAAATGTAATTCAAAAAACAATACTATGGTTGCGACGAACATGTTTTTTGTTGTAGAGAACATGTTATTGTTGCGGTGACCATGTAGTAACCATATCTTTTCTCTGCGTGCAGTAGGTATTCGAGTATTTCAACGAACAAAGTAAACACAATAAAAAAAACCCTCGAACTACCTTCTGATTGTTGTTGTTTTTTTAATGGACAGCAACCATTCACTGTATCGTGTGTATGTGTTTTTTTTTGTATATCAAAAAAAACATACGCAAACACATACATGTATGCTCTATAAAAACTGTTTTGTTATGTTCATAGTCGCAACCATACTGTATGATTGCCGTAATCAAATTATTGTTAACGTTAATTTTAAACAACAATACTTTTGTTGCACCAACCATGTTTATATGGTTGCTACAACCATATTTTCATTTCTAAATTTGGCAATAATACTATTGTTACATTTCAACAATAGCAATATTGTCGCAATCATACTATTGTCAAAATGAAATTCAAAAAACGATACTATGGTTGCGACGAACATGCTTTTATTGTTGAGAACATATTTTTGTTGCGGTGACCATAGTGTAACCATATCTTTTCTCTGCGTGTAGGTTGCGGAACGGTTTGACTTATGTGTGCATGGTCAAAACTTGCGATTAATAGTCAATGTGGACTTATGGGTACTCAAATTTAAGCTAATTTTACTTCGAATACAAATATAGAATAACAAAAAGATATTTAATAAGGATTGTTACGCCCTAATGTGCAACGCATGTATGAATACATGTACGCACAAAAACATGCACACTTTGTGCTTTCGCATATGTCGTTGTGATATTGCGCTGTGAAGATTGCTCTACGCACAGTTCAAAGATTATACGCAAAGGGTAACTCTCAGTAGTTCCAATGAGACTCCCGTATCAGTAATTTGATTGTAGCAAAGTATTCGTTGCGAAAGACTGCTGAAGAACAACCTTGGCGGGTTTTAGAAACAGCTGTACAGTCTGCCGGGCAACCATACCCAATACATTTCACCAATTTTTAAGTTGATTCTGAAAAAGAAATAACAAAAGGTATCGAACCAAAATAAAAACTGTCCTAATAATCTAGAATACTTTTAAAGATTTGGCTGGGATAACGAACGGACACATGGTTTGAAAGGGCCCAAAAAACCGACCATTTAATGTTTACCTCGTTTGTTTTATTTGGTTCTTTTGCGTTAGCACATTGAACAGGAATTAACCGGCTCGAGACATCTTGCATCTACATTTTAATAGAAGCCATGTTTTTAACAAAATGGCAAAGTGACATTGATTTTCGTAGCTGCTCACTGCTTTTATCGCTACGGGTCCGTGACCTCCATCAGAAAGCTTCGCGGCAATTGTTGAAAGGAAAACCGAACTCTTTAGGACCAGGTTCACACCAAACGTATGTTTTTTTATCAAACAAGTGCCCACAAAAACACATTTCACCCTGCCACCTCTACACAGACTCCACATTCAGAGCCATTAGATTCTTTTACAACGTGTGTTGTGCACTTATTAGTGGCATAGGAACAGTGGAAGGTACACAAGGTTCGAACGCTTTTAGTTGTTTCCTCTAAAATGCTTGCATGTCGTATTCAAAAAGTGAGTGGCAAGCTTGCCCTAAATGTATCTTTGTCTTAAAACATAAGTTTACTTGCAGAACTAAATTGTATGTGGAATCTGATGTTTCGGGTTACAAGTCAGCAACAAAGACAGTCTTTCATTTCATTAGCGAACATGAGGAGATTAATTATTGCTCTAACTCATTTCAAGCCCCATAGGTAGCAAAATGATAGACAGAAATTGTATATTTAAGACAGCTTAAAAGAACATATATCACAGAAGAGCAGAAAACTTTTGTGCTTATGTGATCTATAATAGCCATGGACATTTTGACGCACCTTGTGCTAAAGGGCAAAAATGTGATTATCAATTTTTACAAAATCTCTTATAAGAGAACATTCTCTATGCTTTTTTAAAATTGCTTTAAATTTAACATAAAAAACCAGCGCCTACACACGACGTCAAAAGAAAATTAAGAAAAATTTGATTTCCAACTTAAAATGGATTTTTCTCCACTAGCACAATGTGGCGTTTCGTTGGTTGGTTTTGACTTTTTTTTTCGCCGACTGTAAGGAATGTTTGCCCGCCTAAGAAAAAGTCAAATGAAATGAAATGCCATCGACAGGCTAGCATTTACAATGGACACATTGCATTAGAACACGGAATGACACTCGAAGCGACTCCTATTTTGGGAAAGATTTATGTGGGACCATTTCTGCTTATTTAATTACGGTACTTGGAAAGGGAACGTTATTTAAATAAAAAATTAATAAATTAAACAAAAAAAACACACACATTTACTACCATTCGGTGGTGGAATAAAATATAAAAATTATTTATGAAAGACCAGTCCTTGCGAACGAACTACTCACTTCGTACTGGTACTTAAGCATGATGGTCAGCCATAATAGACAGGGAGCCGGCTGAACCGAAAAAAGGCCAACCAACCCCGTATCAGTGGCGTTCACTTCATGTACACAATAAATTTTCATCTTGTTATTCAAGCATAATTAATACATTTTGAAAAGCAAAACAACAAAGCAAAGAAAACGTAACAACAGAAGAGCAAAAAAGTAAATAAATATAAGCAGAAAAAAAAACAGAAAAGAGTGATTCAAAGCACCACACACCCGGCTGGCTGGCTGCTGGTGAATGGGAGAACCGGTCGTCGTTGTCCTCGTGGAACGTCAACTTGAGCAAACACTCGCACTGCTGAGGAGTCGTAGTCGTCGTTGTCGTCGTGTGATCCTTTTTAAATTGCTTGTTTACGGTTTTAATGATTACAGCATGAGTTGTAAGTACGAGAACTAAACTGGTACGAGCGTGTAGTACAACAAGGAATGTGTGTTTAATGTGCGACTCATTCCTCACAGCCGTCGTTCGGCCGGTCGGTCGGATGCTTTTGTTGTTTCTGCAACTTTATTGTAGCTCAACGCCCGGTCTCCGGTGTTCCATTCGAAAGCATTTAAATCCACGTGACTCTGATTAGTCGCAGATAAAAAGGGTTGAAAGTCCCCGCATGGTTAGTTTGTCGGTTGAATGGTTCAGCGAATGGGCGAACGAACCTTCCATCCATCGTTTGTAGGAACGGAGAACAGAGACCATCAAATAAAACAACAACACAAAGGCAACGAATGATTTGAAACAAACATTTATTTTTCATATTTTCCTCCGTTTGTCAAACAGTTTAGATTTAACGAGCGTAAAAATATGTTAATTTTGTCATCCCTACATCCCTTTGTGCACATTTGGAACACACGGGCATACTCACACACACACGTACACTAATGCAAACATTGTAGTAAAGGCTATGTGTGGGGATGTGCCGGTGTGTGCGTGTGTGTCAGACTGGCAGGATGTGAATGAGTGTTACGAGTCATTCGTCCATGGCTTTGAATGGGTATATCTTGTATCTGCCCGTATGAATTCCAACACACTCTCACATACACACGCGCTGACATACATGCAGCTGAATGGATGCCGCTAGTGTGTGTGTGTAGTTGTAGGGTAACGGAGCATCATTTGCAAGGTTGTGTGCGGAACTAAGTAGAAATGGACAAAAAGGATTGGGATTTACACACTAAGAATTGAATTAGGAGCACGAATACCATGATTAACATCTGATTTAAAAGTTCTTTAAAAACTTTATTCTGTAGACAGTGCACCGTGTTTCGGAGGGATGCTAAAACTAGCCTCTATACAGCCACTGCACAGAATGACAGACATTACATCAAAATGGTCACATTAATGTGGCCTCATTTCACAACATCGCTCATTTCTCGTATTCCCAATGTCGCGTTCGCTATTGCAACACATCGGCATTTGGATTGCAACCTCTATAATTAATATATAATCCTGATAATCAAAAAAAAGGTTAGATCTTGAAATGTAAGTTCAGTTTTGGGTCTATGTTCGCACCTCCACTTTTAGTTTAGCTCTAAAGTCAGTTAGTTCACGCTAGGTACAACAAGAACTCGAGTGATTGTTTACCAACATTTAACGAAAAAATAAATTTTCAAGTGTTTTTACACCCTTCATCGTAGCGTGAATGATACGAGTATACAAAATTTGTCGTTGCGTTTGCAGGACCTCAAAATATGGATCGGGGTTCCTTTAAAGTACTTTTATGTACGAGGGCAGATCAATAATTCCGTAAATTTTCAAATTAAACATAGTTATTTTTTTGAAAAAAAAAATTTTTTTCAACATAAAAGGGGCTTTAGATTACTACGCTTTATCCTTTCCAAAAAAATAGGATTTGTCGAGGTCCGTAAAAAAGGCATTTGTTTGACCAATAATTTCATCGTTAACTGAATATCTTTCCAACGAGCCATTTCTTTAAGTTTGGAAATAGGAAATAATCACTGGGGGCTAAGACCGGAGAATATGGTGAATGAGGTACCAATTCGTAACCTTATTCATTCAATTTTGCCATTTAGACTGCATACGTGTACATCCGTACATTATCTTCTTTTCCATATGGGGTCGTTTTTTACCTTTCGAAGGTAATCGATGTGGATTATCCCGCGTGCATCCCAAAAAAAAAAATTGTCATCACCTTATTCGCCGACAAAGTAACCTTGACCTTCTTCAGAGCATGTTCACCCTAAGAAACCCATTGTTTAGACTGTTGCTTGGTCGCCGGAGTATTGTAATGAATCCATGTTTAATCCACAGTTACAAAAAACCGTAAAAACACATTCGAATTGCGGTCAAACAACTCCAAACAAACCTTTGAAGTCGACACACGATTATGTTTATGATCAATTAGTCAATATGCGGCTGACATCTTGCAGACAGCTTTCTTAAACCCAACTGATCACGTAAAATCAAAACCACACTACCATATGCCAATGCATATAGCATCAACAATCTTACGCACTTTTACTCTTCGATCGGCCAACACCATGTCTTGGATTTTTTCGACATTTTCGGATGTATTGACCTCAATTGGACGTTCAGAACGTTCAGCGTTATTTGTACTTGTGCGACCACAATGAAAGTCACTAAACCACTTTTTTACCATTGAAATCGATGGTACACAGTTCTTATAGTATTTATCAAGCTTTTTCTTGGTTTGATCGACGGTATTGTTCCGCAAAATATAATGTTCAAAGAGCAGTCGACATTCATTTTTTTTCCTTTTTTAACAAAATCCACGAGGTTGTATGTTTTGAGCAGCTATTAAACCCAAACTATATGTCGGAACTCTCACCAAATTTGACAGTTGTCTACTTAGCAGGGACATAAATACTGTTACAACATTGAACACACCCATTTCAATAGTAGAACTGAACATACCCCGTTAATGTCATATGGGTTTTGAAAGCTAACCTCAATAGCGTTAGTCTGTAACGGGATTTTAAAATTGTTTCAACTTTCATCATGGAGTGGTCAGATAATGAGAACCGTATCGCTGAAATAGCGCTTTTCACGTGTGAAATGAAAAAAAGCGATATTTTCAAAACGCTCTGGCCACTAGGGATTAGCCGCATGTTCGTCTACCGATGCATACAACTGTTTGAGAAGACTGGAGATGTAAAAGACCGCCACCGGTCGGGCCGCCCACGCTCTGTTCGAACACCGCATGTCATCAAAGCCGTTAAATCCAAAATTCACAGAAATCCGCTCCGAAAACAGAAAATCATGGCCCGTGAGATGAATATCACGCAAAAGTCCATCAGTCGAATCATTAAAAAAGACTTGGGACTTGGGGCTTTCAAACGTAGTACAGGACATTTATAGCCTGCAGCTTTAAAAAAAATAGGATTAAAAATGCAAACGTCTTTTGGTGAAGCACGCTGATAACTTGCACAGAACAATTTTGTTCACCTATGAAAAAATTTTTACCGTTCAGGAAAATTTTAACAAGCAAAATAATAGTGTGTATGCGTCGTTATCGAAGGAAGCATCTGAAGTGATCCCAAGGGTGGAAAAGGGTCATCACCCAGCTTCAGTCATGGTTTGGTGGTGTGTCTCTTACGATGGGGTCACTGACCTGCATTTCTGCGAACAGTGAGTCAAAACAATAACCCGTTTTGGAAGCTGTTGTGAAGCCTCTTAACAATTCTCTGTTCCAAAACCAGCCATTTACATTCCAGCAGGATTCTGCACCGTAGCCATAAGGCTAAAACGTCCCAGGCCTGGCTTCGAAACAACTTGCCAGCGTTCATTTCCTCTGAAGAATGGCTCACAGGCAGTCCAGATTTGAACCCATTGGATTACAAATTGTGGACGGTTTTAGAGGACAAGGTTTGTCACAAAAGATACCACAACATTGGATCTCTTAAGACTGCTTTGGTTCGAGCTGTGGCCAATTTTCCAATGGACGAGGTTCGTGCAGCTATTGACGATTGGCCAGTGCGACTTCAGGCGTGTGTAAAGGCAAAAGGCGGACATTTCGAATAAGTGGAATCTTTTTGGATACAATATACATAAATAACTATATTAAAATATATTTGGTCCAAAAACATTCAGTACTTTTTATTTTACAGCATACAACGTGTGTAACAGTATTTATGTCCCTACTAAGTATAATAAACTACGGTACAGGTTCTGTAGAAAGCTGACATCAAGTTCTGACAAACCGTTTGTAGAACTTAGATGATTTATCATTTTGCATGAGGATAGCTCTCTCCGAATTTCAAGAAGGTACTTCGCCAGGAAACTACGCCGTCTTTTCTGTACGGACTAGGGATAATCATTGAATTTAAAGAGTACTTGGGAAACAATTATTGGAATAACTGGAAATTATTAGCGGCGGCGACTACGTGAGTAGGAGGAAACTAAATTAATTAGATTTCAAACTGAAAACTGTCGTTATTAGAAAGCTAGTTTCCAGCAATTTACGCTTCAATTTTTGGCATGTCTTTCTACTTTTGTAAGCCTAATTGCCATTTGGATGACTCCATTGTTTCAGGGGTGCGCACTCCATTCCATTTGTTTCTATCGATTATAATTTGGATAGAAATTCCAAAGGATATTGATGGATTTTGATATTTTTAAAAGGATATTTTATGCATCCTTTTTGCTTTGCAGTGATAACACAAAAAGATCATAAAATAGCCCCGAGTCTCCTCTTTCATATGACATTTTATAATATGTTTTCAAAAATGTTATTTTGTTGAAACTTAAAAGTCCTTTAAAAAGGAAACTTGATGACTAAATGAAAAACTGTAAATGCAGTTTTACTACACTTCAAATGTAATATGTACTGTCGGAAAGTGATCGAGTATTAGGCTTGGCGTAAACGACGAGCTACTGCATTTTGCGGAATCGGTTTGGATTCCCTACAAAACGGTGATAGGTGTATACGTATACAGTCAAATCATGTTAATGGGTAAGAGGTGCCGATAGACAATAGGAAACTCTTTTTTTGGTGGGTGGTTACGAGACCACGAGTTATAATGAATTTTGGAAAACGAACACATATGTATGTCAGCCAACACTGACTTGATATCCAAGGCAACGGAATACTATTTGCCCTACCAGTGATTTTATCAACATCCAAAAAAAAATTCACAACATTTGGCAATTTGTGGCATCACATTTTGGCAATTTTAGGGGAAATAAGTCGCTTTATTCCATTTGTCAGCACTTTTTATATCAAAGCAGCCACTGTGTGTATGTATTGAACATACAGTTCCTGTGTTTGTTTGTGTGTGTGTGACTGTTGTTTGTTTCCTTTTGTTTTTTGTTCTTAACCAATTCGGGATAAATGTCAGTCAGCCAGTCACCATCTGTAAGCTGTGTGTGCGCTCCGCATCCTTTTGCCTTCGTTGTCCTTGTTGTTTTCGTTCATGTGATTCATGCTTTAATGAGTTTTGTGTTCTTGTCACACAGAAGGAAACGAAAAACAAAACGTTCAAATAGAACAAATATGATACATATTCATTCAGCTCGGCTACTCGCACAGCTCACCCAAAAAGTCTGGCTACAAGCTAAACTGACAATAGTTAAGGCCGGCAGGAAGGAAGGAAGACAGAGACACACACAGCCACACACAACACAAATGAAAACACCAGTACACACTCTCGAACTACAACAATAGGACCAACAAACAAACAGGAGGACAGACGCACACATACAAACACACTCGCACACACACACACGCTCTAGCGCACAGCTTGATACTCTTGAAACTGTCACAAGGAAACGATAAAGTTGCGCATTTTGAAATAATCAGGATTAATGAGCAAACTTGTTATCCTTGTTAAATGCTATTCAGCTCGTTGTACGAGTACTCAGAGCAGCCAAGACAAACAGACACTCACTCGCAACAATGTGCGCCCTCTGAGGCGACGACGAAAGCATTTTAGAAAACTTGTTAAAATTGAAGAAGAAAGGAAAGATTTTTAATTTCTTTTTGTACTCTTCGGCACCGAGCAGCGTTTGTGCTTTGCTCTGCGATGCTCTGCTCTGGTGTGGCGGATGGAACATGAATTAACGTTATCTCCAAATACCCATGGGCAATGAATGGCAACTGTCGTTATTTGGGGAAAAAGCAAAAGTGAAAAGGATATCGATTAAATGCGGTGCGGTCGGCAGTCCTTTTCTTCGTCCAACTTTTCCTATGACAGTAATTCACTTTTATTACATTCCGTTAAATTTGGGTTTCACTTCAGCACTCAGGTCCCCTTTAAATGTGGTCAACTAAGATTAAATGGAATGCTCTTCCAACGACCACTGACGTCGTACTGACGTGTTCGAATACAACAACAACATCTCGGGGTGGGAGTTGAGGTGTGATGCTCGATGCCGAAAGCTGAATAGGAAATGAATCCATTTACATATTGGCCAAAATCTGGCGCATGCAAATGGTAGCTCGTAGCGCTCGGAGTTATTGCAATTTTGTGGCTAGATTAGGTCGTTTTGCCCCCACTCGTTTTATCACATTCAGTTTGAGTGTTGTCCTAAAACTCAATTATTACAAATACTGTTTTGTCAACAATTGTTCTTATTTGTTAAGATTTTTGGCGCTGATGACTGTCCCGAGTGTTGGCTTTAATTTAAGAAATCCTAGGTGTTGTGCAATTTTAGCAGAGTTCTACCTACTTTACACGATGTTATTATCTCAAAATTGAATTTAGAACCAACAAAATAGCCACTCATTCTTTATTTGGTAAATTCCAATTTGAAGAGAAATATAACTTTTCATAACAAATACTAGAGTTTTGTCTAAAAAAGTCTAAAATCACCATTACTTGCCTGTTAATATTACACATCAATAGTTCCCTACCTTGGATTATTGCAAAACGTGTTACTTTAAACTCCATTTTAGTGTTTACAAGTAGACAAATTAAGTATTTACAAGTAGTTAAATTAAGTAGACAAATTAAGTGGTTCTGGTCCAGTTAAACAAATTTGTTTTTTGATGTATAGGTAAAATACTTTTATTAAAAAAATCGTACTTAAACTGAAACCAAATAAAAATTAGGTACGTTTAAAAATGGTAAAATTGATTAAAAAAGCTTTGATTTGTTTTTCGCGGTAAGTGGCTCGGCTTGACATTTTTATCTTTCAGCGGTTTGGTTCACGGGATATGGCCTTTGATATTTCACCGTTCAATGGGCGGTGCTACGCCGATTTTACGACAACTCACAGCATATATATACATACTTATACGGTAAAAAATAAAAATACTTTCCCTCCTATGGAGTCATTCCATGCCAAACGGTACGATTTTGGGCAAAAATTTAACGCAATGATTCCGATTTTTATGAAAATCTGCAGATTTGGTCCTCTAGCAATTCTATTTCATCCGCGATTAGAAAAATAAAATATAATTTTTTTTTTCAAAAGTTATGACCAATTGAACTTTGGTAAAATGGAGATTTTATCAAGGAGGTGTGTTCATTCAGTCGCATGTAACTCCGGAAATACTTGACCGATTTTACTCTGCTATACCTTATTTTGAAGGTAATTTTAAGCACTTCTAAAATAACGAAACGGTATGGCATAACGCCATAGAATTTTTTAAGTTTGTATCATTTTAATCCTTTTATTTCGATTTTGAAAATGATTACATCTTTTTTTATTTTTGAAATTTTGCAGGCGTATTCTTACAGGTCTGTTTTACCGACTGTGTAAGTTTTAAAGTGGTGAAATAATGCGTTCTATTTTTAAAAATTTTTTTTTACCTTATACCTTTTTCACTTCCATGAATATAGAAAATATAATATAGAAAAAAAAATACTTTTTAATAGTTTATTGACACAAGATATAACAACAACAAAAAAACAAAGAAAAAAAGAAATAAAAACATGATACAATAGCCGTGCACGTATTCCAGGAGGGGCTTGTAAATTTTTTAAAGAAAACCTTAGGACCTGTAAGTAAAATATTTTACTTTTCTGATGGCGCAAGCGAACAATACAAAAACAAGAAAAACTTTTTAAATCTGACGTTCCACGTAGAAGATTTTGGAATACCAGCGGAATGGCATTTTTTTGCAACGTCTCATGGCAAATGGCCCTGCGATGGTCTGGGAGGAACAGTCAAAAGACTAGCAGCACGTGCAAGCTTGTCCAGCCTCATAAATCCCATTTATAGTGCCGTCAAATTTTATGATTGGGTGAATAAAAACGTGAAGAATATTCATACAGAATTCTTCAATAACTATCAATATCAAGATAGGGCGAAACACCTGAAGGAGCGTTTTGAAAAAGCGAAAACAATTTCTGGAACTCTTGGCTACCATGCATTCATTCCACAACCCGATAAAATAATGAAAGTCCAGACAACATCATCTTCTGAGCAGTACTGTATGAAGATGGTATACAAGGCATAACATTTATTTCATTACTCATTTTTTTATTTCTTTTTTTCTTTGTTTTTTTGTTGTTGTTATATCTTGTGTCAATAAACTATTAAAAAATATTTTTTTTCTATATTATATTTTCTATATTCATGGAAGTGAAAAAGGTATAAGGTAAAAAAAAAATTTTAAAAATAGAACGCATTATTTCACCACTTTAAAACTTACACAGTCGGTAAAACAGACCTGTAAGAATACGCCTGCAAAATTTCAAAAATAAAAAAAGATGTAATCATTTTCAAAATCGAAATAAAAGGATTAAAATGATACAAACTTAAAAAATTCTATGGCGTTATGCCATACCGTTTCGTTATTTTAGAAGTGCTTAAAATTACCTTCAAAACAAGGTATAGCAGAGTAAAATCGGTCAAGTATTTCCGGAGTTACATGCGACTGAATGAACACACCTCTTTGATAAAATCTTCATTTCACCAAAGTTCAATTGGTCATAACATTTAAAAAAAATTTTTAAAATTTTTTTCTTGAAACACGTATATAATATTTTTAAGAGAAGAATGCATACACAAACTAGTTAAGCAATCCAAGCTTGTGATGTAAAAAATGCGTACCGTTTGGCATGGAATGACTCTATGGCGAAGGGCATGAATATAATTTCCATTGTTTTTAAGAAAAAATAATTTGTAACGTCGCACAGTGGCACCATTTGAGTTTTTTCGTTGCAAAAATCATATCTTTTGAACCGAATAAGATAATTGAACAGTTTAAACAGCATATGATAGATAACTGTTCAGCCTATGAAATGAGCGTTTGGAAAGGGTGCTACGCTCTGTAGGGGCCTAATTATGGGTTATCAAAGTTAAAATTAGTAGAAAAATCAATTTTATGGTAACTAAAAAAAATTATTTTTAAATTTTTAGATTGTTTTTATTTTTTTTCTTTAGGGTTTTATGTTTTAAATTATTACCCAACAAATTAAAAAAAAAATATTTTTTTTTTAAATTTATTTTTTCAATTTTCTGTAAAATATTCATCACAGTTCGTAAGAGAAGGTATATCTAAAAGACTAACCATTTCTAAACTATAATTATTTTCTAACTCTATTCTTGACTTCACATGCCGCAGGGAAGAAATAAGTGGATCGGAAGATGCTGCCAACATGTTGAAGAGGTCCTCATTTTGCCTTACCCTTGATGCTTTGAATGTGTTCTGCAATCTATATTTTTTATAAAATTTGTTAAGAGACTCCTGTGCTTCTTCAGAAAGCTCTCCAATTGGCAAAGACTGGTACTCAATTATATCTTTGCCATGCGCCAATATTTTATGGACGGTCGGGGTCAACTTCTTCTGTGGATACATTTCTGCTAAAAGAGATGCAGTTTTCGACGCATATTCTCCATATTTTGTAGAATTGACATTTTCTTTGCAGTTTAAAACATCTAAGATCGTTCCCAATCTTTTCACGATTTGATTGTCAATTCCAGTGATTCTAGTTACTGCCTCATCATTTTCAAAAAATCTCCTAGAAGTGTTTCCATCGTTTGAGTTACCGTATTCGTGCTTGGGACAGTCTACTTTTAGTCCAACTTGTTTAAAAAAAGCATCCTGTATTTGCTTCTTTCTGATCTTTTCCTTATCCTTTATTGATGTATTTTCATCGAAGTTTTCCTCCTCTTGTGGTAGGGTATACGCCAGTTTTAGCAAGAATTCCATACACCTTATCCTTGCGTGCAATGGTGACATTCCATATTCGTAATTCTCCTCATTTGTAGAATCGTTTAAATTACCAAAGTTCTTCTGACTCTTTTTGCAAATCGGGCATGACATTGTTGAGGTTGTTCCTGTCAGTTCGTTTACGACTTTTCCGTCAACCATGGTCAGATAGAACTCGTAATTGCAATGAGTAGTTTTTTTTCAAACTATTAGATCAAACTACTGTCAGTCAAAACATATAAGGGATGGACGCCATACAATTTCTGCAACCATGTCTTTTTAACCTTTTTTACCTCTAGAAGCCAAACGGGCACTTACGGGCAGCTAAAATTTTTGAATTATGTAAAGAAATAATCAATGAACAGGTTTTGCAAATATGGCAAATATAGAAAAATATAGATTTTTTTTTTTCCGTCAAAGTTGAAAAATAGTGAAAAAGCGGATAGTTTTTAAATAGTGATTTACCAGGAGAAACACAAAGCAAACAGTTAATTTTTTTTTATCATTATACATTTAATAAATACATCAATCAATACAAACAAAAAATAAGGCGATTCGTTACCTATTTTTCGTGATATTACACCTGAAATCGCAACAAATTCACTAAAAATTGTGTGTTTTTTGAAAACCGAAAGTCGGTCAGCTTTGAACGGCTATATCTTCTAAACTAAAAATGTGATATTATTAAGAGTGGCAGATTTGAAATCGTTGAAAAGTTTTCTATAACATGGGTTTATTCAAAACTTCGTCGGCGCTCATGAAAATTTTGATTTTTGCAACCTCGTTTGCTCTACGGGCGCTACTATGCGTCGTCCAGGCCGAAGCTTTTGCACTCTCTACCTTGGATTGCGCTGGCAGTATGGCATTGGCAGTACACGGGAAATGTTTGCTGCTGTCGGCATGCATTGCATAGCATATACAGTATGTGAGAATTTTATTGTACGAGGGCTGCTATATATATTTCTGTCCTAATAATATAAATGCGAATATTTATCATCAAAAATGGTTTTATTGTTTTTCAAAGTACTTTCCAATGGAAATGTCAGATGGCGCCTGGCAACACTTAGTGCTGCCTAGGCCAGAAATATATTTAGCAACCCTCGTATTAAAGAACCCATATGTCTATTATTGATGGAACAATTTTTGAGATCTGAGACATGTATCCATAAGACCAAGGTCACTAATCCGTGCCTTAGGTATATTAAAGGAGCCAAGTTTTGGTTTCTATTTGGTGTTCTATGTTCCGTCTGAGTCCCATAAAGGCTAGAGCCGTCAAAATATCTATAGTACTATCGATAGCACTATCCAAGGCTATTTGTACTATCGGTAAAAAATGTCATCACATGTATTGGGAATATCAAATATTAACAATGTCAAACTAAGTCATTTGTTTGTAAATAACATCCAATAGCAATTGACTCTCAGCAAAAATTTTAAAAATGTATTTTAAAATTACTTTTGAGTTGCAGTGGTCGGACCTTCAAATAACACAGTGATACAAAATCGAACTTTCCGAATGCGTATGGGATGAGACCAATTGCAAATGAAAGTTGACATTAACCATAAAAACAAAGCCTTCAAGGGTTTTCTTTAGTTCAGTGCGAGATTTTTTTAATTGCATTTGAAGTTGGTGAATTTGGAACGCTGTCTAACAAGATAAGATCATTGAAAATTTGATGCTTTTTTCTTTTTATTATCCTAAAAAGTTGTGGTATCTTATGTTTTTGGAGTCGAGGAAATCTTTTTTGATATTTAGTTTTACCTAAAACTTACGCTAGATGGCGGAAAAAAGATGGAAAAAAGGGCGTATTTACTTTTTTAGGCTGATTTTGGCTTCATTGTAAAACATATTTCTAATGATTTTACTATTCTCAGTACGTTTCTATTACAAAAATGCAATTTTTATGGCAAAAATTGCGATCCATTAAAAACCAGTATGAAAGCAGTTTATTGTACTACAATAACAAAAAACCAATCATTCCAATAGCATACAAATTTGAACTCTAAAGAATATTACGAATCAGAAAAAATATCTACTAGAATCAGTGAATTCTGAAGACCATAAATGGAGTATATGCTGTGATATGAAAATGGAGGCCTTACTTTGGTTAACAAGGTGTGCTTGGAACACACGTTACTTATACAAAGGAAATCAATATCTAAAGTATGACTGGGAAAAGAGAGGCGTTTTTCGTTTTGGATGTTAAAGGAAATTTATTGCAAGTACGGGAAGGTAGCGGGGGGAAGAAGACGTTAACAGTTATTATGCCATATTATTAAGCAAGTCATACTATGAGGGCATATCAATAACTCCGTGGTTTAGTGACTTTCATTGCGGTCGCACAAGTACAAATGACGCTGAACATTCTGGTCGGCCAATTGAGGTCAATACACCGGGATAAACAATCCAGGATATGGTGTTGGCCAATTAAAGAGTTAAAGTGCGTGAGATTGTTGATGCCATATGCACTTCATATGGCAGCGGTGTGGTTTCGATTTTACAGAATTAGTTGAGTTAAAGAAAGCTGTCTGCAAGATGTCTGCCGCGTTTGCTTTCAATTCAAAAGATTGTTTGGAGTTGTTTATTCTTAATTCGAATGAGTTATTGCGGCGTGTTGTAACTGTGGATGAGACATGGATCGATTACAACCCTTCGGAGACCATGCAGCACTCTAAACAATAGCTGTTCCTTTCTTGCGATTTTGTAAAGTTTTTCGTTGCCGTGAATGTTAGAATGTCAGTTAAAACAATAGGTTTCTCCGGGTGAACCGGCTCCGAAAAGGCCAAGGTGACTTTGCCGGCCAATAAGGTGATGGCAACAGTTTTTTTGGGATGCACGCGGGATAATCCACATCGATTACCTTCGAAAGAAAAAGAAATAAATCACGAATATTATGGCAACTTATTGGACCGATTTATCGAGGATTTAAGAAAAACGACCCTATATGGCAAAGAAAAAAAGTTATTTTTCATCAAGATAATGCACGGGTGCACACGTGTACAGTCTCAATAGCAAAACTGCAAAAATTGGGTTACGGATTGGTACCTCATTCGCCATATTCTCCAGATTTAGCCCCCGGTGAGTATTTCCTATTTCCAAACTTAAAGAAATGGCTCGGTAAAAAGAGATTCAGCTTCAACGATGGAATTTATGATCAAACGAATGCCTATTTTATACACCGCGAAAAAAATCCCCATTTTTCGGAAGGGATACAAAAATTTAACATAGATTATGTTAAATAATATTAGCGTTTTGCAAAAAACTATGTTTATTGAAAAGCAGCGGAATTATTGGTTTTCCTTCTTATAAAGAGTTTCAATACCTGCATCAAATGAGTCGAAGAGAATCATGTTGGTATGTAGAGTATTTTGGTTTTAAAAGATCTAAAATTCTCATCAATAGAAAAATCGTTGACACATATCGTTCATTCCATGTCAAACCGGACACCTTTTTTACACGACCGTTTCAGATTTTTATGAAACTTGGCAATATTGCACTACTATTAGCACTGGTTAATTTGTGGTTGTCAGAAAAAAAAGAAAAATTTTTTTTAATGAGTTATATGCTTTTTAAAATGTTCAAAATCATGAAAAATGTGCCGAGGAGGCCGAAATATTAAATGGGTTGATACAAGAGTCATGCCGTGAATTCATTTTGCACAATAAAAGTGATATTTTGGACCGTATGACAAGCGTGCGGTGGACTAAATGATCAGCTGTTGTTTGTTTACTATATAATCAGCTATTGATTAAATTTTTTGCGTTTGATATATGTATGTATGTTTTTGTGCGACATACAAATATATGAACGTTTTGATGTTTTCTATTTTTGACGTTTTTCAGATTTTTGTATATGAATATACGACAGGGTGTTCACATGCAGAGTTGTAGTACTTTTGGTACATATATTTTCGAGGACTACATTAAGTAAATAATTTTTTTAAAATACAACGCATTATTTCTCCAAGCTAAAATTTTCAGAGTTTGTTTAGAATCGATTGAGGAGTATGCGTGTATTTTTGTTAATTTGGAATATTGGTGCAAAAATAGTGAAAATCACGTTACAAAATTAATTTCACAAATATACAAATGTTCGGCACCCTGTATAACAAAATTACACTAGATCGGCAAAAACTATGCGTCAAGACCTTTAAAATAAGGTATAGCTTTTTAAAATCCACCGTCGCGATTTGATCCTACACCCGTTTCAATATAGCCTCCTCGGCACATTTTTCATGATTTTGAACATTTTAAAAAGCATATAACTCATTAAAAAAATTTTTTCTTTTTTTTCTGACAACCACAAATTAACCAGTGCTAATAGTAGTGCAATATTGCCAAGTTTCAAAAAATCGGAATCATCGATGTAAATTTTTTCAGAAAATCGTCCGGTTTGACATGGAATGAACGATATTCGACAATCAACAATTAAATTTTCATAAAGGTCGAGACATTTCTTTCTTTATACGAGTAGTTTTGTTTTAATAGAATTATTCTTTGTTTTTTGAAAGTGTGAATAACTCCCAAGCTAATAAGATCAGTTTTTTTTGTTGTTGTTTGTCATAGAGGGTTTTATGCGTCTTTGCCTTTGTATGGTTTTATGTGAATTGGCATTTTGACAAGCGAAATTTTTAATTTGAATTTAATTAATTTTCTTTCGTGTAGAAAAAAATGTGTGCATATCTTCGTCTTCACAAAATTAAAGATATTCAAAAAAACCTAGGGCTGTATTCCTGATTATTCGGTAAAGCGAATCGGGGTCTACAATCAATTATTCGGAATAGCGAGACTCCACTGAACTTGAAAGATATCGCTTTATAACAATAATAATAAACTACACTAATGAAAAATCGATGACGAGGCAACAATCACTTTGTTCTTAAATGACTGTCCATGCATGTCAAACAAAACGTTTCAATATTGGCCATAAACGCAGCATGATGATGCAGCCACCTTCTGTAGCATCACCGGGTTCCAAAGAAGCCAACCGGTAATCTTGAATTTAATGTTATCTCTGTGTGTGTATGTGTAAGAGCTAAGGGTCGGTACCATTTTTCATAAATCATTTAAGATTTTTGTGCGGTGTCCGTCTGCCCGCTCGTCCACTTACATTTTGGTTATCTTATGCAGACGTTCCAATACGAGTAGTAGCATGCAGGTATCTGCAATACACCTGTTCGTTAACACCAGTGGACGAACACCGACAAATGCGCAACATTTGTGGACAAAAGTAGAAGAAACATGTGCACCCGAAATGTGTGCGTTATGTTGGAGCATGCACTCGCACGCACACACTTGGAAAACGGTGTCTCATGCATTAACATTAACCTCTATATTAAGTGGTGGCGCCGTCTTATCTAAGCGATTTCGTTCAACAACAAACGCGTACTGGAAAGCGTTTAAGCCTTTCTGTTGCCGTATCTCTACGCTGTTGCCGACGTTCTCACTGGTGGCAGTGGCGCTTGCTGTATTGGCCTTTTATGCAATTTGTTAATGCATCCGCAGAGGCATTAGCTCTAATGGCGATTACATGGAAATGGAATGGCTTTTAATTTTTCCACCAAGCCGCTGCTACCAATGCCCCATAATGAAAGTCACGTTTATACTTTTTAATAGATTGATAAGGTCGTCCATTAGTTTTTATTCCGTTCGTTCGTCCGGTGGTTCGTTGATGCACTTTAGAACACTCCACTGACACTGTCGGCCATTTATGGGGTGATATTAGGGCACATTCGGATAATGCATTCATCAAATTCAATTAAAACAATGGCCCAAAACGCTTATCAACGCTAATATGTATGTATTTACCTACCGACAGATACTCGCATGAGCGTTTGCTATTAGCATGTAACCCGTTAACGACCAGAAACATCAAGCGCCGCTTGGTCCGTCTGCTCGTCCATGTGCTTACCACGAAGCCCGTCTGCTCGTTGTCTACACCTGTCAAAAGCCTACTATTTATTGTTGAATTCCCTTTAAAACCGCCAGTTTGTGGTAAACGTTATTTTGTTAGTTTCGGTCATTTCAAATGCAGACGTTAACTTGTGATTAATCGAGTTTCATTCGCTGCCTCGATATCCTAATATAGCCACAGTCCGACTTGAATCATCGTTAAGGCTTATTTACATCAGTAGTTTATAAGGTTTACGGAAGTGGCTAAGCGAGACTTCATGAAAGGGAACATGGCTCTCAAAAAAATCTGTTGTTTAACAAAGGTGGGCGTCTTAATTTTGTGTGTGTTGAATGAAATAGATGGGAGTATGAGACAAAATGTAAATATTGTTGACACTCTACATTTTAGATCATTTTTCAACTACCTAAAAGATAATTATGCTTTAAAGGGAAAATTAAACTATTTCTTAAAACCATATGGGATCCGACAGGTTTCCCATTCAATGCAGTTCAAACTCTAGCAGCGTAATATTAAGTGGACAAAGTAAGTTTGGCCATGTCGAAGATTATATTTACTCCAACAGGACACCGGTGTCTTTCTTTCCATATCTTCCATATATACCAACTCGTTATTACTTCACTAGATAAAGCCTTTGAAACATCAGATATGTATGGGCGGAGCCACGCTCTTTCGTCCAATTTATACACAATATAAACTATAAAAAGATGCTAATAATTGATTTCGTTCTGTCCAAATTTTATAACGATCGGTCCATTACTTGGTCGTAAATGCATTTTTAAAAGGGGAGTGGCAGCCCCCACTTTCCCTCAATGATATGTTTTGAGTCATGCCAACATCATATGGTCCCAATAACATCGCCATCTTTGTTAGTTCGTGTAATATTTTATTTTGAAGTTCAGAGTTGCCAACTTTAACCACAATATAGTCTAGAATAATTGCCTAGTAGTTTAACGGCTTTATGCTGATAAAATTTTATAACAATCGATCCATTCGTTTGGCCATTAATGCGATGTTTTAATGTCATATCCCTATTAGTTCATGAGATATTATATTTTTAAGTTCAGGGTTGTGTGGGCAGTACCACGCTTTATCTTATTTGACCACAACATATTCTAGAATAATTGTCTGGACAATACAAGCATTCAGCCTGTTGTAATTTTTTATTGGTCGATTAGTTTGCCATAAATGCGATTTTTAAAGGGATCTTGGCACAGCCCACTTTTTTCCGGAATCAATTGTTATCCATGTCAATATCAAATGTACCAAATATGAGCCTCATATCTCAAATAGTTCATGAGATATTAAGTTTTTATACTCTTCACCGAAGAGTGGATGATATACTAAATTTGTCATGTCGTCATAATAATTTAGGACGATCTTTCCATGTCCGTCCGTCCATGGTTCCGTCTGTGTGTACGTATGTCGAAAGCACGTCAAATTAATCAAACTTGGATCCTGACGGTCATAAGTTGATTTTTCCAAAGGATGACCTAAGCCTTGGGAGACTTTTACCTTTTTACCGAACTGGTGAATAACCCTTTCAGTTCATTAACACATGTTTTTGCTAAATTTCAGCCATCTAGCTTCAGTAAAGCCACCTTTAATGTGCATTCTACAGACAGACAGACGGACATGGCTATATCATTTTAGAATTTTACGACGATTCAGGAGGGGGTCTACGACGAGAATTTTGTTGCGGTGCAAACGGAATGACAAACAGAAAATACTCTCAATCCTATGGTGGAGGGTTTAATAACATATGTATGTGACAGCGCATAGAGAAAGGGACTTAAGGGTAAAAAAAATCAATTTTCACTTTTTTTTTGATGTGGACAAAATCTGAGCATCGAATGGGGCGATACCACGGAACCTACCAGAAAAAGCCCCTCTCGTTGAACTAGTTCTTAAGATGGACAATGCCGATATCAGTCAGTTCAGATAGATGGCTACCGAAGTACGAACCTAATGTAGAGCCCACTCTGAACGCCAGAGCCGGCTTCATACAGATAGGGAGTTAAATAGATTCTTTTACATCTTCACAGCTGTTGCAGTAATCGTTAGTTGCGACATTCAGTTTTACTGCATGTCTTCTAATCACTGCATGTCTGTAGAGTAGCTGTACATTCATGACAGCTACACTGGAAACAATTTCTGCATTATATCAATGAAATGTTGCATTGATTTTTCCCCAACCAAATATTTTGATTAGATATGTGCAACATTTTCTGTAGGTTTCATAATATCCATGAAATGTTTAATATATAATATACATATAGGGTGATCCATCTAGAGGTATTTTTCAGAACAAAAAAAAATATATAAATTTTCAAATCAAGTGTGGAATCTTTGTTGATAATTTGAAAGGACATTTTATGGCATTTATTTTTTGAAAATAATTTCCTTCAAATGTTGGCCGCAACTACGCCTTAGGGGTTTCATTCTGAGGCTCCAATTTTGGATGACTCGTTCGAGCATTTCGACCGGAATGGCTTTAATGACACGAGTAATGTTGGCTTCCAAAACCTGAATCGTAGCTGGTTTGTCAGCATAGAATGGTTTGTCAACATAGACTTACGTGTCGGCCATCATCATTTTTGAAAAAATATGCACCGATAATTCCACCTACTTATAAACCGCACCAAACCTTGGTTTTCTCTGGGTATAATGACACCTCTTGAACCTCTTCTTGTTGCTCTTCAGGCCAAATGCTGCAATATTGTTCAGCCAGAAATCGGCCTCATCACTGAACAAAATTTGTGTCGAAAACAGCGGATCTTCCCGTTTCTCACCGAACGCTCATTTCCATAATACAGTTGCCAAAATTTGAAGAAAATTATATTCAAAAAAAATGCCATAAAATGTCCTTTCAAATTATCAACAAAGATTCCACACTTGATTTGAATTTTTATATTTTTTTTGTTCTGAAAAAATACCTGGATTACCCTATATATAAAACATTTCATGGATGAAAAACTTGGTAACTCATCTTCCCTGGTACGTCTCTGTGTCTCGGCACCCAAATAAGTTGATTGTTAAACTGCTGAGCCATCTCGTCAAGAGATTTGCGGCATTAAGGGCCGTTGTTGAGTTCGGAAAACAGATTCCCGAAATTTTTTGGCAGCCTAACTGTCCGAAAAAATAGTCATCACCACTGTGATAAGAATAATATTTCTGGGTAGACTCTACAGCCTTAAGCGCTAGGTTGTCTAAAAAGACACCGAAAGTCGACATACCCTTTTTACCTCTACAAGCGTATGGTAATTTTTGTCGAAAAAAAACTTCGAGCAGAGCATGGTCAACGACGCCTAGAATATAAGGTATCATATTTAGAATTACACGTTGGCCGTTGTGACAGCTCCCTGAATTGTATTGCTTTGGTGCCGCAGTTTATCTACTTATCTTATCCTGGGACAGCATATGTTATACGATATTACATTTAGTGCGTCAGATGGTTTTTAACACTTTCTATCAGAGCTAAAAAAATGGATATAACGATATTATATAATGAGAAGGTATAATGATATGAGCAGATATGACTGTCTAAGACTTTCGGGTGAACGACAAGGGTACACATCTACACATCACCTCCTGTATGTTTCTCGACTGTTGGTTCGTTACCTCTAATGCAGTACTAGAAAGGAAGTACTTACAATGTTTTCAACAATTGACTCATCCCTACCGTTTATTTCAGTACTTCCCAAATGTGATCGTGAGCATTGCCATCTCTGCGCACAATTCATTTAAGTACGTCCTCTGCAATGGAATTACTGTACTTTTTACCAAGGAACCTTCAGTCCCTTAACGGGATCCTAACAGTTTATGATCATAAGCCATCATCATGCACAATTGTAGGATCCTATGTTGATTCGTTTGATAGCCATAGTGCTTTCAACAGACACACGAGCAGACGGTCTGGCTATATCGTCTTAGAATTTTACGGTGATTAATAATACCTGTGTACGTATTTTATAGGCTCTCTGATAAAAAATATATACTTTTATATCGATCATATTTTTTAGTTTATTTTAAAGAAATGGATGGAAACAAATTTAATTTCATAAATGTCAAAAGGGCCTTTTAATCTAGAAGATATTCGGATTATATTTTATACGATCATTAACCCCCTAGGAAAGTCAGAACTTTTGCTGCATAGTGTTATATGTCACAAGAGCGAACTAAACGGGGTTTGTACAAAGCATTAATTTTTTGTTGTCACCACCAATTATTGGGACCAAAGTAACAAGTACTTCATAATTGGCTGGTTGTATTAACAACCAGTTGTGGCAACCTGTGGTTTTACTGAATTCACCGACTTTTTGGCTGCAAAATCACAATATTATTGTAGCTACCATCTTATGGTAGGTCGAACCATGTAACCATTATTACCATGGAATGTTGGTGATTGCAACAGAAAGTATGTTTATCCCGCCGAATATTTGTAGTTCGGACCAATTTTCAACTGATTTTTACTCTGTGTGCAGCATACATGGACATATGTGTACCAAATAAATATAAAACTTTCTCACGAAGCCAAAAATATATTTATTTTTGCAATTTGGCTAAATTTGGGTAATAGTCCCTTTTAAACATGGACACATGAGTACCAAAAATTACATTATTTTCAGGTCCAATAATCGATTTTTAATGCCTTTCGAAACACTCAGAAGTGCAAGTTATAATATAATCGCTCACTCCCGACTTAATCTATTTATCTAGTTTATCATATCAAACTGTAACGACTTAGCTTAAACATTAAGCTTTATAATATATCAAACTTTGAATCATTCCAAATAGCCCAGCCAATCTGTGCCCCAAAAACGACTACACTTTTGGCTGAGTTGCACTCAAATTCACCCTTAATTTGAACCTGCAGCTTAAATTAGAACACCATTTAGCTAAAAAGCTGTCTTGTGCTAATTTGAAATTTGTTTCGATTACAAAAAGTATTACCACCGACTTGAAATAATTGGAAATGTTCACAAGAAACGAATATTGATTCATGCAATTATCGTTCGCATAATGAACTGTTAACGGTTCACAATTGATAAATGACAATAAAATACTCGCAACAAAGGCTGTCTGCTTCGGCTTTCTAAGTTTCCTCCGTACGCTTCTCCTCCCTCCATTTCGTTGTGCCCTTTGTCGCAATCTTACTTCTTTGTACACGTTAAATGTGTACATGTAGCCTACAGACGTAAGCATGTTCAGGCAGAGGCACATTCAACATTAATAACATAATTATCTATTCATTAAGAGTCATTATTGACGTTAATGTGATTAATGCTGAAAGAACTTCCGAATTGAGTTTTACCGTTAAATTGAATTGAAATTTTCAAATAATAATTCATTCGTATGCATGTGAAAGCACTCACACATGAACTGAAGACGCACGCACACAGCCTACCTGCCGATCACTTTCGTATGCACGAACGAGCACACATCGTCTCTGCTCGAGCTGCAGCCGCTACCTCAGTGTGAGTGTAATCAAATTATTAATTATTATTGCCATCATATTCATGAATATTTCACGTTTGATTAAAAACTTTATCTTGCACTATACGATACACACAAACACACGCGCCCAATATGTAAACTGTGTAAATAACCATTTACGCACGAATGTAGTGTGTGTATGTAAATGGCCAAATTAACCTGTTTATTGTTTATGGAAGAGAATGGAAATGTCTTTCGACATTCAGAAACAGTGCACGTACGGCTTTAGCATCCGTACTTTCGAATCCGATTACGGCTCACCTGCAACAGTCCCAATCGATATGCATCTGAAGACTCCATGAATGGTATTTAATGTGCGTATTCCATGAATCAATGAATGGAAACTCCGAAATGGACATGAAATCTCCAACATGCAGGCGTGCTAGTCGCACTCACTCGCTACACAGATGGGTAGAACTGCTTAGATGGCTTTGGTCTGAAAGAAGTGTGGAAATTATCGGAAAATTGAAAAGCCATCATTAAATACAAAGAAAACCTCACACAATGTGGAAAGTCTTATGAGAAATACTTTATGGTGCCATAAAAGACTGACAGCCCGAATGCACTAGCACACAACGCCAGTCCGTCCGTCTGTCCCTCGCACTCGCATGCACAAGTGTTATTTGCTCGGATACCTCAACCCCAGACCGTAACCACTCATGTGCCCATGAAACAGACCGAGTTTGTTTACTCATTAGCCACAATAATTAAACAAAAAATAGTATAAACAATTCCAGCGTTATTGATTTTTTTATTATATACAAAACGATCGGACGGATAAAGAAGATGATAAACAATTAAGAGCCAAAAACGAAATTGCTGATAAGATGTTAAAAACTCCAACAAACACAAAAAAATTGACTTAGCATATATTCGTATGAATGCGTACGAGTTCTAAGAGTAAACGTCCAAGCAGAGATAAAATATCTTCTGTAGGTGCCGCAACGCTTCGCTTCACCGCACCACACCACAGATGGCAGTCAGAATAGCCCAAAAAAAGACGAACGGTGTAAACAAATACCGTAAAAACCATAGGAGGAAATCGGAAATCAAGTAATTCAAATGCTACATGTATGCCCAGGCATGGTGGCACGACGTGCTAGTAGGAATGCTCGGCCAGCCGCGTTCACGCATTTTTGTGGGTAACTTGAACCATTTTGTAGCAATCGTATCCATCGACGATTGATAAGGATACGTGCGTTCATGTGCATTTGAATTGCTAGCCAAAATAAAGTCGCAGGTCCCTTATCTTTGCGATTGTATGAGTAATATCAAATGTGTCATACATACGTATGTACGCGTACATGACATGTGGATCTGAGACTGTATTGTACTCCAACCAGTCTGAATTTTCTTACCTTTGCTACGTAAATAACTTTGTTTTTTAAACTCATACGAGTACCAACTGCATTTTTACAATAATTTGGGATCCTTTGGTACACCTCCTTAAACTATCCGAGAACTTTAACTCAGCCGTACTATGTTTCCCACAGTATTCATGATTATGCTTGACTGCAATTGTTATCAAACTAACGATGTTGATCTCCCCTTAGATGTTGCACTAATATACGACCTAATTAATCGGATGTCAAATCGGTAATCGAAAATCAAACTCTAACTGTAAGCTACTAATGCAAATATTTGGATAAAATTTACATCGTAAATGGAACCAACTCGTTGAGAAGATTCAACAGTTTTTTTTTGTGTCAAAGACGTCAAAGTCTGACTCAGATTCCTTAAGTCGAACTTCGAAAAGATCGAAGTTAACAAGTTATCTTCTACGCTCAGCAGCGTCATAAGTCATGTGAGTGGTTTTCGTTATCCAAAAACTATCAAAATGAAAGACGGCTTAAGTCTATTTGCAAAAGTATTATTACATTATACAGGGAGGCTGATGAAACCCGTAAAAAAATAAAATTATAACTTTTTTTCTATTAGATGAATCTGGTAATTTTTTTATTTTGCAGATTGATTTTTAGATTTAACAAAAATGAATAACTGGGACACTAAAACAAGAATTTAGATTGTCCGCCTCTAGCAAGCACTGGAGTCCGTAGTTTTGCACTGGAGAGTATAGGCGCATGTTCGGCGGCAATCCTCCGGGTAGATGGACCATAATGAGACTTGTTAACAATTTTGCCGAGCATGGGATAGTCAACAGAAGAGCTTACCTTCAAACCCTACAGTCCGGATGGAGAAAACAATCGCTGCTGTAGCTGTTGTCATACAAAACAATCCAAGAGTTTCGTCGAGAAGCTTATCTGCTCAAATCGGTATAAGACAGTCATTTTAGTCTATTTTGCACAAAGATTTGGACTTATTACTATATAAAATTCAAATGGACAACAAACTGAACGCAGCAGACTTCTCCAGAAGATGATTCAAATGGTGGAAGAGGACGGAAAAATGTTGAACTGTCCTTTCATGTCTAACGATGCCGATTTCGATAAACGGCAGCATAAACAAACAAAATTGTCGAATATTTCTTTCAACCGACAGATACTCCATGGGACGGAATTGCATCCACTTCTTGTCACAGTGTGGTGTGCAGTTTTATCACGCTGCAATGTCAAGCCCTACTTCTTCGAAGAAAACGGTCACACCGTTACGGTTATTGGAGAACATTACTTGAGCATATTGAGAGAGTTTTCTACCCGAATGAGAATTTTCTTCAACTCTATGTGGTTTCAGCAAGATGGTGCAACTCCTCACATAGCCCGGCCGGCTATGACAGAATTGCGACGATAATTTCCCAATGAGCTGATATCCAGAAACTCCACATTCCGTTGGGCCCCAGGACGCCTGACCTTACTACTCTTGTGGGGTTATTGCAAACAAGAAGTCTATAAGAACAAAGCAAAAAGAAGATGCCGCACATGCATCAACGAGCAGGGGGCCATTTAAATTCCACTATTCATTAAAACTAATTAAGCTAAATTAAAAAAAAAAATTGATTGAGCTTTTACATAAATAAAAGAAAAATGAATTCCTTTGAGTTTTTTGATTTGTTGTGATCATTTGTTGTTATGTATTACTTTTTGAAGCGGAATTACTCCACAAGCTAATAAGATCAGGTTCGTTGTTGGAAATGTAAGTCAGCGAAGTAAAGCAAACACAAAAACCGTCTGGTGGACGCAATATGGTAGGAATTGTTTCAGTGAGTCACTTGTGGCTCTCTCTTCGACAATAATACTTCGCATATGCTAAATCAATACAAGGTTACGTATATATATAGGTAGATCGTAGAACGAGTAGAGGTCAGGTCGGCAGCACACATAAATGGTATTGAAAAGTATCCCACACCAACGACGAAACGCCGCTTCTACCAGACGGTGATGTGTTTTCTTTACTTCGTGAAGAAAATCCTTTTCAAAAAAGAAATTCCATTCAATGAAGTTTTTCGAGTTTCTTAATGTATCAATGTTTATCAGCCACCCTGTATAAAAAATGTATGTTTCGTCTAAAAAAGCTGGACCCTTTCTACGTAGGAAAATCAGGATCTGACCCATTTGATTTTCCCTTCTCGGAGTTCTGCGCACTTAAGTCTAAAATTATCTTTAACTTAATGTAGGGTTTTTCATTAAGGACATAACAATTTTATTTTTTAATAAAACACAAAATATTTAAGATATACAGTTCAAATTTATTCCAGGTGTAGTGCAAATGTTTCGTTTTAAGAAATTCGATTTCGGTCTTATGACCACGACGAGCCCGTGTACAGCGATCTATTCTTTGGGCCCAATTTTCCACTTCTCTTACACACATTTTGATCGGAACGTTGGCAATTTCTCGTTGGATGCTGTCTCTGAGCTCGTCTTAAGTTGTTGGATTGTTGGCATTAACCAACCCATAAAAAGAAATCCAATGGCGTTAAATCGCATGAACGAGGTGATCATTCGAGCGGACCATTTCTCGAGAAAACACGTTCACCGAAATTGCCTCTTAGTAAATCGATTGTAACGCGTGCTGTGTGGCTAGTGACACCGTCTTGTTGAAACCACATTTTGGCGATGTCAAGCTCATTCAATTCTGGCCAAAAATAATTTTCCAACATTGCACTATAGCGATCTGCATTAACGGTAACGTGACGATTGTTTTAATCTACGAAACATTTTGTTTATTGACAAAACCACTCTGCCAGAAATGAGCTTCATCTTTGAAGATGATTATTTTGGTCGAAAATTGAAGTAGGCGCTCTTAAAACTGCGACCACCGACTGTGAACTTCGGTAGTAATTTTTAATGATTTCCATATGTTGTTTGTAAGTGAACTTTACCCTGATGAAAATGTTGACTTAGACAAACGGTTTGACACTGAAAGATCATTAAAAATGTTTGAAGGTGCGTTGACATAAAAATACGAAATTGGTATGTCCCAATTGGAAAACCATATAAAAGCAAAAATACTGCAAATATAGTAATTTTTCATAGGCTGATTCAGTCTTTGTAAGGGAATAATTATTTAGCTTTGACCGATTCCTTAGACCAACCCTCTAAATTAATGAACACATTTTCAGAAACATGTTAGCCACATAGCTTTAGTAATGCGACTCGTAGTTTGCTTTACACAGAAAGGCGGACGTACCTTAGGTTTTAATGACGATTCAAAATATAAATACTTTATGGGATCTTTGACCAGTATGTGGACATCCAGGAGGGCATGCAAGACTAACAATGCAAATCTGTAACTTTATCGTCAGCTATGCTGATCATTTTTCGCAGAAATTGTCTAAGTGTGAGTTTAGTTACTGTCGGGCAAGAGTGTTTATCCTTCAGAAGGCTTTGACGTGGTACTCGTACAATACTAGTCGATCAACTCATACATCCATGCTTAAAGAAACCTGCTCTTTAGCCTCTACGACCCTTAAGAGAAGTCTTAACGTGAATGACAATAAATCTAATATCAAGTGAATAAGATATAAGAAAAATACAAAAAAAAAATGTTTGATATCATGCCGGTGTACAATTTTACAATATTCGGTTCGGCATTCAGTACTAGGGCGTATCAATAATTCCGTGACTCTTCAAAAAAAAATTTAGTTTTTTTTAAAAAAAAAACAAAAAAAATATTTTTCAACATAACCTTTATCTTAATACATCTAGTCCAACTTTTCTCCAATTTTTGCATCCCTTCCAAAAAATAGCATTTGTCGAGGTCCGTTAAGTAGACATTTGTTTGATCAATAATTTCATGGTTGGAGCTAAATCTTCTTCCAACGAGCCATTTCTTTAAGTTTGGAAACAGGAAATAACCACTATGGGCTAAATCCGGAGAATATGGCGGATGAAGTACCACTTCGTAACCAAACTCATCATACCATTGAGACTGCACACCTGAGCACCCGTGCATTATCTTGATGAAAAAGTACTTTTTTCTGGGCCATATACTTATAGGGTCGTGTTTTTTTTTTTTAAATCTCGGTGAATCGGTCCAATAAGGTGGCATAATGTTCGCCGTTTATTGTTTTCCCCTGTTGAAGGTAATTGACGTGTGTTTCACTCGGTGTAAACTATTGTTTAGACTGCTGCTTGGTCTCCGGATTGGTGTCCTCGTTTTTAACGCCGCAAATACTCATTCGAGTCGCTGGTCTGGCAGGGCTGTTCCCTGTTATATAAGTATATCAGTCTTCTAAAGTGTCATTTATTTTGTGAAAGGTTCTCAATTTACGAGTATGGATCGTTTAACAACGCGAAGAACGCGTTACAATTGTGGTGATTTTAACGTGGTCACTTTCGCATGAGTGAAAAGTTTGGTGAACGCCCAATATCACGTTTTGGCGACGTCAATTGGCCGCAAATATCGTGTGATTTGACATCGTTAGACTTTTTTGTGGGGCAAACACAGTATTTGGCGGAAAATTTCCCAATATTTGAAGCAATTAAAAACCAATATTTATCAAGCCATGGCCTTGATTCCGCCCGAAATGTGCTAAAATGTGGTCAAGCATTACTTTAAAAGGAACAACTGCTACAGCCAATCTTGTGGGGGCTGTATTCCATACACAATTACAAGGCCCAAGCATTATAATGACAAATTTCGACACTCACCTTAGCCAGTAATCGGTCTTACGGTGCATTTACTAGTTACTACAAATGTCGGTTGTGGGAATCAAAAATTGTTAAGAAAGTTTCTCGGTGTTACAATACTTATATGTATTTATCTTTACTTACCGAATGTTAATTACTACACGTATTTCACAAAATAGACCACTGCGGCCTACAAATTGAAAAGAGTTTGCTTGACAACAGCAGAAGCGAGGTTTACACCGAAATATTTTGTAAATCGAAATATTTTGTAAATATTTTTAATTATGCTATTTCAGCGTGTCGCTGAATTATTTTTACAACCTCAAGTGAATTCAAAATAAACGCTGACGTTTAGAAGATAACAAAATATGCTTATATTTGAGAGACACTGCGGAAGAAATTTCTTTTTTTAAGGTTTTTGTCGGTTTTCAGAAAATAGTCTATGGCGTTTCTTATTGCATATTTTCGAACACGAACTCGTTTTCTCACTTTGCCTCCCACAGCCCAATACTTGTTTCTTGTTAATTGACTTCAAAATGGCTTAAATTTGTTTTTGTGATATAATAAACACATTCTTTAGGTGCCCCTAAAAACAAGGTGAAAATGTAACCTTCTCAAAAAATGTTTGTTTTCGTAGTTTTTTTAAGGTCGCAGTAGCAGTCCGATTTTCATGAAATTTGACAAAAGTAAGTTTTTTGGATCAAGGATGGACGCAATTAAATTGGGAAAATCGGTTCCACATCTATTTTCGTTCGATTGGATCCGATTTGGAACACGTTAGTTTTTGGCACCAAGGAGGGAATTGAAGGAAGCTTTTCCGATTTTATGTTTTTTTGCGTTAGAAGCAACATTTTACATCCAATCGTAATGAAATTTAGAACGAGTAAGGTTTTTGGTGCAAGGAAAGTCGATATTAAAATTGATTTTATGTTTTAAACTCTAGAAGACACATATCGCATCTAATCTTGATACAATTCGGCACAAGTTCATTTTATTATGGACCCAGGAACAACGACGCTAAAGTTAAAGGAAAACGGATCAGATAAATCCTAGCTCTAGAAGACACATTTTACATCAAATCTTGCTGAATTTTAGCACGTGTAAGTTTTTTGGGCCAAGGAATGACGAAATTGAAGTAAAAGCAGATAGGTTGAGGTTAAATATACTCGTAGTTCCACACACATATTTATTCGATTTTATGTTTTTAGCTCTACTTAGTAGGGACATAAAAACTGTTACACACGTTTTATGCTGTAAAATAAAAAGTACTTAATGTTTTGGAACCAAATATTTTTTAATATATTTATTGATGTATATTGTATCCAAAAAGAATCTATTTGTTCGAAAAGTCCGCCTTTGCCTTTACACACGCCTTAAGTCGCACTGGCCAATCGTCAATTGCTGAACGAACCTCGTCCATTGGAACATTGGCCACAGCTCGGACCAAAGCAGTCTTAAGAGATCCAATGTTGGGGTATCTTTTGTGACAAACCTTGTCCTATAAAACCGTCCACAATTTGTAATCCAATGGGTTCAAATCTGGACTGCCTGAGGGCCATTCTTCAGAGGAAATGAACGCTGGCAAGTTTTTTCGAAGCCAGGCCTGGGACGTTTTAGCCTTATGGCTACGGCGCAGAATCCGGCTAGAAAGTCCATGGCTGGTTTTGGAACAGGGAATTGTTAAAAGGCTTCACAACAGCTTCCAAAACGGTTTCTTGGTAAACTTTGGCCGATGTTTTGACTCACTGTTCGCAGAAATGCAGGTCAGTGACCCCATCGTAAGAGACACGCCACCAAACCATGACTGAATCTGGGTGATGACCCTTTTCCACCCTTGGGATCAGTTCAGATGCTTCCTTCGATGACCGCGCATACACTCTATCATTTTGCTTGTTAAAATTTTCCTGAACGGTAAAAATTTTTTCATCGGTGAACAAAATTTTTCTGTGCAAGTTATCAGCGTGCTTCACCAAAAGACGTTTGCATTTTCAATCCTATGAGAATGCTATTGAAGGATTGTATTGTTTCTTAAAACTGGCCCAGCTTACAAATGCAGCTAGCTCAGGGTGACTTACAAATCTTAAGAATAATTCCATAATTAATTCAGTAAGAATTTGGCTTTAATATAAGCACCGATATGCCCATATTTACTATCGGTAGGTTTTTTCGACCGCAAGGACATGTTTTTATGCGTTAAGGGTGCATGCGTAAGAACTCTTATCACAGCCAAATTTAAACAAAGATGTGCTTTATTTTAGACCCATATGCCTATATTAGCTGGTAGTCTTTTTTGTCGTAATGCCTAGATACACACGAGGCAAACGTTGAAGAAAGCGTTGAAGGGTTAAAATATTCATAACATTTTTGTTAATATTTTTTTTCTCTTTTGCAGATTATAAAGTTTTTATGAAGACATATGATGGCTACATATAATGTACAGCAACGCGTCAAAATTGTTTAATTTTTTTATTATTCTTCATACTCAGTCATTTGAATGTCAGAACAGCACCCAGTAACAATATGATTAGGAACTAAGTCTGCTGTTTTAAGGAACAGGTATCAGTGTAGATATATTACGGCTACTTCTATTATCACAGCTCTTTTAATGTCAGAGCACCAACCAGTAACAATATAATTTGGAATGATCAGTGTCGGGTGTTATGGTTAATTAACTTATCGTTCCATATTTTTTTGCTTTTAAAGTATGGAGGGTCAACCAAAACAACTAAACGGAGCTCTATATAGGACTATGCTTAATAACTGTTTGCGACCGCAAGTTGAGAATAATCCTAACATATGGTTCCAGCAAGATGGAGCCACTGCGCATACAGCAAGGGACACAATGGAACTTCTGAGTAACCATTTTGAGTAACCTGTGTTGCCACATGTTTTATGAACAAAACAAAAAATGCTGCAACAACGTTGCTCTTGGCGGTTATCTCGTGTGAACCGAGCATCAGGGCTGTTATTCGGGCTCCTGGGTTCTAGGTCCGACCTCAAACTTAGTTAGATCTTCAAAATAAATCCATATTTGGATACGAAGAAAATTTGCATAAATTTGAGTACCCACATTTACAATTGATTGATGTATCCATATCGGTCGTTTTTGGAGCGCCTGAGCTCTACACTAGGGTGGAGTGAAAACATGCTTTTTTTATAATTTGAAAAAGTTAACCTCGGAAAGAGATGTAGTCTGGGGTCCTAAAAAGGGGAAAAATAAAGAAAAAAATTTAAAAAAATTTTTAGGGGTCGCGCCACTCCCTAGAAATTTGGAAATTATCGCTATTTTGGCGTTGATTTTAGAAAAATCCTAAAAATTAACGACTTAACTTATTCGAAATTTAAAAGTTTGAGCTTGTTCAGTGCCCAAACAAAAGTATTTGAGGCAAATATGAGGATAATCGACTAATATTTGTAGCTTTGGTGGCGATTTCATTGTTCAGTCAATTTTCTGAAGAAGGGACGATTTGACTTATTTTACTTTTTGAAATTTTTGAACAATGAGAAAAATTTTTTTAAATTTTTTCATGCCCTTATTTCATTGTTTACGCTATTGAAAACATTTATTGACATAAAACTTTTTAGGATTTTTCTAAAATCAACGCCAAAATAGCGATAATTTGCAAATTTCGAGGGAGTGGCGCGACCCCTAAAATTTTTTTTAAATTTTTTTCTTTATTTTTCCCCTCTTTAGGACCCCAGACTACATCTCTTTCCGAGGTTAACTTTTTTTTTTTGAATTTCACTCCACCCTACTCTACACGTCTGAGCCCAAATTTTAGACTGCTTTTGAAAATATCAAATCGAAATGAAATTTAATTAACTTTGAAATCCCTTCCGGCAATGTGTATTTGTTAGCGTTTCTAAAGACCAAAGGGAGCGTTTTAGGCCAATATCCGAAAGGTCCAGCAACAATTCCCCTTTGTGAGTTATTTAATGCTTGTTAATACCAAGCCATGTTTCGGCTTCAAACAATTGTGATATGTTGAACAAATGCTCAAAAAAGTGTTATTTTTCCCGATGTAAATTTAGTCCGTTAAAGTTTACTTACACCCTTCCCCATTCTTTGGGTTTATTTCTCCCACTTAAACCAAAATTACTGTATGCCATCATCGTGAACAATTTCAACAGACTTCAACGAACGGTCGAACATTGCTATATTGTTTTAGAATTGTTTGACTATCAATGACCGAGTTCGATTGGCAACTTGCTTAGGAGGTCGCTAATTCGACAACTTGACACCTTTGTAAAGGGTTTTTTCCAGACATGTGGTTTTCAAGAAGCAATAACATGCATATTATTTAACATCATGGACAAGAATTTAGCTTTATTATAAAGTTAAGGGTTTGCCAATATGTTTTAAAAGTTATTTCGGGCAAGAGGCCGCCGCGGCTGGCTCGAATATATCAAGTGAGAGCTGTTAATACTCCGAAAAAAGTGTGGCCAGACTGAAAACCATACGTCTAAAAAACACCCTTTACAAGAATATAACAATAAATTTATTTACTGCAAACTATAGACAATTTGCGTTAAGAACCGTTTATTTTTAATTATTGAAATATTTGGAAAGAAAGGTATTGAAATATATCGGTTATTTAGTATTTCTTAAAGAACCTTTTGCCTAAAAATTAAAAATTTTCAAATCAAATGCATTAATAATTTTTTGTATACAGAGAAATTTCAGCAATTTCTCGTAAAGTTTTGAAGTTTGTGCCTTAGCGACCACTCACACCTTTAGTAAGCGACTACCAATCACAAAACGCCTAACAACATGTAGTTTTATTAGTGCACTTTACGGTCGGTGGTAAAAATACACTTCAGCTTGAAAGATCTTATTTAATTCTATTCGCGCCATCCAGAAATTTTCCATTTCCAAACATTTTGAGAATTGGAGAATGGTAAAAGCTAAAAAAGTAATACTGGAAACTTTTTATGTAGTCCAATACACATTCGTTAATGAAAATAAGCGCACGGTTTTAACAGGAAAATTCCTAGCTGATTTCTAAATTTATATTTGGCACGACCCAAAATTCCAATGATAATCGATTTGAAAAACGCCACCCTCTTCGTTTTCTTTCTAGTGGAATTTTTAGAATTTTGTACGCAGACTGTGTAAAATTTATTCGTTGCGACAAGTACGACACATGCATTCACTGCAGGTGCATGCAGAAATTGCTACCGTTTGGGAGTAATTGAATTCGTTTTTTTCGCAATGGACGGAGGGGTGGGGGGCTGATAATGGATAACAGCAATTGAAAGATATGCCGATGTCAACTGTTTCGAATGGATTTTTATTATCGCTTCGAATGTATTGTACTGGTCGTCCGTGTTCAATTCTATTGAGTTCAATTGGCCCTACACACGTTCGTACCGACCGACCAACCAAGCGAGCGACCTCCATCAATAATTATTTGTTACATCCGATGTTTCCATTTCCTTTCGCACCCGGTGAACTCGGCCCGTCTCCATTGGCAAGGTGCAACAACTACAAGCGACAACATAACATACAAACAACAACAATTGAGATAACAACAGTGTTCCTCCAAACACCCTACGAATGCCGGATACTGTGTACACTCCTATGTAAGTGTGTTTGTTTGTTTTTCGTTGTGCTATTTACATAGGTATTTGTATACATAGGAATGTGTATGTGTGTGAATTTGGTGTGCTTGCTACAAAGTGATTTTACAATTGGGTACCTCTGGACCATAGATGCCCAGTAGTGGCTGATTTCAGCAATTTCAACTCACACGTATTCTTACGCTCTTTTGTTTGATCGTCAATCAACCAATAGGAAAGCAGAAATATGAGTGGGAGAGACAAGCTACACTGGCAGAAGTTCTGTGTCTTATTTACATTTAATCGTGATCGAGACTGCTGATAGTGAACACATAAACTGAAATTATTGCGATATGTTAATGATGTCATTTGAAAAGTATTTTATGTTACAAAATGCTTTTGATGACATGCATTCATATATATATATATACATTCATCAAGAGTATTACTAAAATAAATGCATTTATCAAGAGTATTACTAAAATATGTACATTCATTAATTTTATATTTCCCAGAAACAGAAAAAATTACGACACCCGCCACACATGTGCTTTCGTCGCTATCTCGTTGACGACTAAATAAAATGAATAGAAAAATCTTTTCTTCCAGTGTTATTTCGTCGCTCTCACCAATACTATTACATTGGGCATCTAGAGTCTGGACGTCCAGAGTCTGGACGTACCTGTCTGTCTGTCTGTCCGTCCGTCCGTCCGTCGGTAGGACTGTGCGCTCTGTGGTTTGGGCTCAGAAATAAAGTTTATTTAGTTTAAACAAAACATCGGATTTAGAGAAACACCGGAGTGGCACCGGGTGGCTACGGTGGGTGAGGGCGAGTGAGCGGGGGGACCCACGTGAAACTGGAATGCGTGTTTTAATTTTGTTTACATTTCAAATGTTGAATAAATGTTTACAGTATTTGAGTGAGTGAGTATGTACGGTGGTCCGTATGTATTTGCAGTTGTAATCTTTGTCTCTGAGTGTGTGTGTGTGTCACCGTGACCATTATTAGCTTCAAGACTCTTTAATCACTATAAATATTTATGTTGTCGTTGGCCTTTATCCTTTACATATGGACGACGACGTGGTGGTCTGTTACGTGAATGGGAGACACCGAGAGAGGGAGCATTTGTTTGATGGTCTCGGTTTTGAAATTCCCGGGATTCTAATTTATGTCCGTAACGGTATTGGTTTTGTAAGAGTGGTTGTTTAAAAGTGATTTCAAAGAATATAATGAGGAAAAGTTGGAGATTACTTGTAAAGACATTAACCCCCTCTTTTGTATAGTCACCAGAAATCTACATGCACGCAAACGGCTGCCACTCACTACACACCGGTAGAATGTGGAACTGCCTAAGTTGAACTCGAAGTACGTATAGAGAAGCTAAACTACAATTTGACAGGATCCTTCTGTTGTTGAGGTGAAATTACTGGGTTTATATTTCTCTCGTCGTTCTGGGTAGGATGAGGATATAGACTTTGTATATCTTTTAAGAGAGTAAACATCATTTGGCACGGACAAAAAGTGTAACTCATCGTAAATAGGGTTTTGGACCTTACAAATGATTTGACCAAATCCGTTTCATGACTGTTGAATTAATTCTGACGGTAACTTTTAAAAAAGTGCTACCAATCTTTTTTAAATTTAACATGTCGCAATATCAGTACTTAATAATACAGTTACAATATTGGATTCCTAATTGCCATAATATTGGACTCCTAACAATTCTTCTTCCGGTACTTAACTTGTCCCCTAGTGCATAAAATTCGCTTAAATTGGAAACACCGTAATACCTTTGTAGTGGCGTTGGACTTGCGTATGAAAAAATTGGTTGACACGACCATTCTGGTGTCACCCATGCAAATGAACTCTTTCGCCCACTTTTTATTTTTGAAATATTTTTAAAGATATTCATATGATCTAACCCAGAATTAAGAGAAAATAAAAAGGTTAACTTGGTGATAAATAATTTGACTCCTAGACACGCTCCTTCTAGTTCACCATTTCGTCCACTTTTGGTATTCTCATATTTATTTTACTTATATTCATACGATTCAGCCGAAATTTAGTAATTAAAAAAATCAATAGAAAGCTGACAAAAATTTGGATCCTTAAGTATGCTCCTGTTGTACCTCCCACATAATTAATACTATACGATGTGTGGGAGGTACAAAAAAGGGACGTGGCAGAGCCTCCATTAATTTATCTTATAACTCCATCCATCTGCATCTAAATACTAATTGTTAGCAGAATCGTATGCATAATAATAAAGTTTTTATGCAAATAACAAAAGTTGTCGTAATGGTCTTTTGCATTGAGGGTACCAGAATGGGCGTGGTATCCACTCTTTTCGCAGGCGTGTATAAAGCAGTTATAAGCGGGTCCTAATATACACTGACATGGTCCGGTATGTGGTAGGTACGAAAAAAGGCATGCCTAGGAAATTATTATTTTCTACCAAGTTAAGTTTGTAACTCTGTTCTTACAAATTGATTTCGAGTTAGATATTTTAAATTGCATTTAAGTTATTACACAAAAACCCCCAAAATGGGAGGAAGGGTGCACCAAAAGGGAGGTACCAGCATGGGTCGTGTTTACCATTTTTTCATATGTAAAAAGACGTTATTAAGATATTACGATGTTCTAATTTTAAGCGAATTCCATGCACTGTTTAACAATGCTTCCAGTTGGCTTAATTCAACAATGATTAGTTAAGTTAGCTTAGCTTGAAAGCCATAGACATAGACATTCTATAATTGTCCGCGGCATATGGGTACTTTAAACTAAGTGTAAATTAGTCACAAACTCAAATATAACATAACTTTTACGATTTGACAAAATTATAAGCCTTGTCCTACTGGCTTATAGTCTCTAGGGGTCCCAACGAAATTTAACAAATAAGTGTACTTACGAATCTGAATATGACATATTACTGATTTGGCTGATTTAAAGGCCCTAGCCCATGGGTTATTTGGATATTATAAAAGCTTCGGCCGGCCGAACTCACGAACTGTCCCCATTTTAGTCTGGGGCATTTACACATGCAATGTGGGTAGCCCTATTGCGATAGTTAGTCTGCACGACTATCATATAAGTAAATCGAGGTAAACATCCGTATAAGAACTTTTTCAGCTGCAGGCTTCTATATCGTAAATGTCTGTGAGTAATAGATTAATCTCTGTGCCATGTTAAAGCTTCTCTGTCAAATGCAATAGACTTTCGGAGCCGGCGTTAAACGGAAGGTCAGTGAGTGTAAGAATTTGATTGTGCACAGCTTACTGATTTGAGAGAAGTTGCCCCTTGTTCCTTAATATGATGGTGTGAGAGTTCGATAACTTATTAAAGGTTTCAATGACTTTCTGGCATAGTTCTGTATATCATTAATTAAGTATAGTAGCAGTTCTCATTCGTTTGGGAAGAGCCTGGCGTTATAGAGTTCGGTTTTACTTTCAACAATTGCAGCAAAGCTTTCTGAGGAGGGTTGTTTGTCATTGACCCGAAATTATGATATAAGCAGTGTGAAGCCACGAAAATCAATGCCATTTTGTTAAAAACTTGTCTTCTATTTAAATATAGATGCAAGAGGTCTTGAGCCGGTTAATTCCTGTTTGACGTGTAAAAGCAACAGACCGAAATAAAACAAACGAGCTAAACATGTATAAAGTATGTAATAAAGTTCTTCAGCTCCAGAATTCTCTCTTATTGAGATTGACCATACTTCTTTAAAAGAAGCCCAATGGTTATCATGACGATGACGGCCATTTCACATCGTCGTTTTGTAAGGAAATACGCAGTCATAGTGTGAAAGTAAGGGAGCACGACTATAATACAAGTAGACTCAAATTTAACTCAGGATAAGAGCATCTAACATATTTAATGGATATAGTTTTTGCAGAGAAGAGGGTTAGACTCATGGGGCAAATCGGTCAAAATAAAACGGGCCCTTTGCGCTTTGTGGAGTATATATAAGGATTGGCCTAACCGAACTTTATAAGTTTCTTACTTGTTATACGATACATATATAAATTATATGTATATAATTTATAGAGTCTCCGATCAATAGTTGAGGTGTTGCAAATGGAATTGATGTTGCTGCGATCAGGTCCACACTAACTTTTACTGCAGAAACATTTTCGGCCAAACGACAAGTCTTGCACCGAAACCGTTCTTTACATTCTTGTACTAAACGGTTGATGTTAACGTTCACGACCAGATATGTTGTCCAAAAAAATCACAAAATGCTCCAGATGCCCTTCGTAAATATCAATTCTACTTGTTTACCTGATTATCGTTCCATGCCAGAGTTTGCCAAAGATTGTAGTTGTAATTGTCGGGAACAAAACTGGTACAAAAACATAAAGTCGGGCATGGCCAACTTAACGCTACTAGATTTTTAGAAAAGCCAACTGAAAAAAGATTTTTGTAGCCCCTTGGTTAGACTTTAATTTTAACCTGATATAAATACTAGAGGCATGTATAATTTTGTGACAAAAAATCATTTTATTTGGTAAAATCAATCGAACATAAATGTGGGAGCTATATCACAATCTGAACCAATAACGTTCCTTTCTTGGTCCAGAAACTAACTCGTACTAAATTTTATTAGGGTTAAAAAACAAATGTGAGCAAAAAACATAAAAATCGGATGAACATTTGTGTGGGAGCTATATTTAAATTTTCTTCAATAGCGTCCTTCCTTGGTCCAATAAAACTTACCTCAGCCAAAATTCATGAATATATATCGGACAATAATTGAAGCACAGCCGCGAATAACGTTGTAAAAGCCAATTTTTATAAAACCGTTTTTTTTGCAAATTACTGTTAACACTACTCTCTTACATCGCTCTAACACAAAATCAGCCAAAATTATGCACTTTATCGCTTTCAAAATGCAATTCGAAAGAGTCAGTCAGTGGAAGAACGTTGTAAGGTTCGAACAAAATGATAAGAACGGAATTGTCCAAAGCAATTGATAAGTGTAACAGAGGCACAAAAAGGAAATGTAATGTAGAAAATTGGAGGGATAATAAAAATAAAAGGTTAAGAAATAGTGGAAATTCATATATTTCAAGAAAAAATAAGAGTATACCTCCAAAAAACGCTCCAGAACAGGTAATGTGGAAAAACGTTTTAAGTGAATATTACGTTTTTTTTTCATTTGAATTCTCTTTTTACAGGTCTGTGACTGTCTATGCTACTTTTTTTGCAAAAAGTTTACCATAGGTCAAGTAAAAGAACACTTTTGTAAATTTTATGAAAAAAATTACAACGAGCAAGCGGCTTTTTTATCATCTTTGATAGAATTGAGCGAGCCCCAAAAAAGAAGAAACATTGAAGAAAGCATTTCTCAACGCAACGTAACTGTAAAATATTTCTTGCTGAGTCAGAATGGTAAAAGAGAGAGAGTATGTAAAAAAATGATTTGTCACACATTTCAGGTATGTATATTTTTGTTATTTTGTAGCATGACCTTGGGGGTCACATTTTATTTTTTAATTCCAAACATTATAGATAACGCAACGCAGAGTACAAATTCTGGTTGAAAAATTAAAGAATGGAATTAATTTAAATGATCAACGTGGCAAACATGAGAATCGTCCCCATAAAATCGTAGACCAAGAGAAAAGAAGCGTTATGGAACACATATTAAGCTTTCCTAGCCAAGAAAGCCATTATAGTCGTTCCTCTTCAAAGAAAGATTGCTTAAGCCCTGATTTAAACATCACCACAATGTATAATTTATTCAAAGTGAAATACCCCGATACTTCGATATCTTTTAATACATACAGGCATATTTTTAATTCTGAGCACAAGTTACGTTTTGGTATGCCAAGAAGCGATACCTGTAAAGTTTGTGATAAGTTTTTTATTCAAATGATTGCAGCTCCAAACAGCGAACGATTTGATATTATAGAAAAATCTGCCAAAGCACATCACGAAAAGGCAGAATAAGCCTATACTCAACTTAGAAATGATTCTATCGCTGCGGAAAACTCTGATAATATTGTTGTAATTTGTGTCGATTTGCAGCAAGTGATTTTCACGCCAAATCTTACCCATTCTGATGTTTTTTATCAGCGACAATATTCGAATTACAACTTCGCTATACATACTCTTCCAAACAATAACGTTGATATGTACACATGGCACGAAACTGTTGCAAAAAGAGGAGCTGCGGAAATCAGTTCTTGCATTTTAAGACATATTTCATGCAATTACAATATGCTAAAAAAAGGGGAATTTAGAAAATTAATAATATGGTCCGATAGATGTGTTGGTCAGAATAACAATTGGACAACAATTTCATTGTGTCACAGCCTTCTTACAAAATATTTCTCTGAAATTAATCAAAAATTTTTAACTTCTGGGCATAGCTTTCTTCCATGTGATCGAGACTTTGGGCTTGTGGAAAAAAAGAAAAAAACCTCACAGCTTTTTATTCCGGACGACGTTTGCCGATTACTCGAGTCTACTAGACACTCAAATCCCTTTAAAGTACATAAAATGGGTTTAAACGACTTCAAAAGTTTTGATGTGTTAAATAAAAATTTATATAAAGACCCTAAATGCAAAATAAATGCAAAATATACTCTTTATTTAAAAAACAGAAAACAGTCTAATATAACTAAGAATTTTTTCTTAAGATGAATAACGTTTTAAATGCCATCGTACACTCTGTTGCGCAACGTGGAATAACGTTTTATCAACCAATGAGTTTTGGATATGTAACGTTTTTCCATTTTAAACATTTATAATTAAATAATAATTAAACAAATATTAGTATTCAATAATATTTTTTTAATAAAATATTTTTTTAAATCTATGCACTTCCATAATAAATTAATAAAAAAAATTCTTGAAATTGTCTAACGCTTTTTAAACGTTTTTTTCGATTTGTGAACAATTTGAATTTTGTAACTTACAACGTTATTCGCGGCTGTGCTTCAATTTTTACCTGTAGGTTGATAACAAGCTTTTTTCTAAAGAAATATTTTGCATCACGTGTGTGCGCGGTGCCACGCCCACTGGATATATCAAAAATTCAAGTACTCTGCTTTCACCAATGACACAGCTACATTCTGTGAACATTTTACAAAGATCGGTCCAGCCGTTTCTGAGTCTATACTAAGAAATGCAAACAAGCCGACAAACCTCAGATACAAACTCATTTTTATATCGAATGATCAATCTAGAGGTATTTTTTTTAAATAAAAAATACAACAATTTAAATCAATTGTGGAATTTTTATTGTTCATTTAAGGATATTTTATGCCATATTTTTTTAGTATAATTTCTTTCAAATGTTGGCCGCAACTACGCCACCCTGTTCATTTTTACCGGAATGGCGTTAATGACACGCGTAATGTTGGCTTCCAAAACCTGAATCGTAGCTAGTTTGTCAGCATGGGCATTCGTAGCCCCAAAGAAACAAGTATAAATGTGTGATATCACACGATCTAGGAGGCCAACTCACCGGTCCAAAACGTGAAATAAGCTGTTCTTCAAAATTACCTATCAATTGATCCATTGTTTTAGCAGCTGTATGGCAACTGCCAACATGTTAAAACCAAATGTGCTCAAGGTTACAGACTTCAAATTCAGGTAGCAAAAAGTCCAATATCATGGCGCGATAGCTAGCTCCATTCACGGTTAAGTTTCTGCTATCATCATTTTTGAAAAAAAATATGGACCGATGATTCCAACAGCCCATAAACCGCACCAAACCGTGATTTCTTCAGCCCAAATGCGGCAATGTTGTTTATTGACGTTGGCCTATTGAGAAATAGTCCACAGAACAAAATTTGGGGCAAAAACAGCGGATCTTCTGATCGCGCAGGAATGGCAAACCATACCGAAAAGAAAAAAAAATAAAGTCGTACACAACTCACGCGTCATCTGTGAAAAAACCCTATTGGAATTTTTTTCTTTATGGTCTATGTTTGTAACTCAAATCAACTTTTTTTCATTTTTAGCGTAAGCACTAATTTAAATATTTTTTTCTTTTTTTCTAAAACTTAAAAAATAAATCTTATACTGGCAAACTAGACAAACTAGCCTTTTCACAGTTTGCACCATGCCTAACTCAAATTTCATAGCCACAGTAGGAATAAAAACACTGTTTTTATGTAGAAATGTTGAAAAATTAATTTTTAAATACCACTTATATTTAAATATTGAAAATTTTGCAATACTGAGAATCTATCCGCCTATTATTGTGGCGATCTCCTTAAATTGACTATGTGTCCTATTGCAACAACTTCTTGCAACCAAGGCGAATGTTTAAAATGCCCGGACCATACTCATCAAAGAGAAATTAATCAAGTCTTCTGATCGATATAGTATTGGGGAGGTCAAATTACATTCTTGGCTTTAGTCTGAAATTACATTCTGGCTTTAGGCAAACAATGGTTTTAAGTGTGGATTACGAGGGCTGCTATATATATTTCTGGCCTAGTAATAAAAATGCGAATATTTATCATCAAAAATGGTTTTTATTGTTTTTCAAAGTATTCTCCAGCATGATTTACTTATATACACTTTTGCAGTCAAACGAATTGTCGAAGCACATTTTCCACTCCGATCGAGACACCTCCAAAACATTTTTGAACGCTTCAACAGCAACGAAAATCGTTGCCCACGCATTTTTTCGTTATGTGTCATTAGGTGCCAAGTCAGGGCTTTAAGGCGGACGTTTAAGCGGGTCAAAAAGGTGCTGGTTTGAGCCGATGTGTGAGAGCTCGCATTGTCATGGTGCACAATGATACGTCTTCTCTTGTTCGTTTTTCAAATTTTCCGAAGACTTCAGGCAAACAAATTGTGGTGTACCACCCAGAATTGACCGTTCTACCTTGCTCAAGCGGAACAGTCGCCACATGACCAGTTTTGACGATCAAACAGGCGACCATTTGCTTCGAAGTGCTTCTTCCACGAAAAACTTTCGTTGGATTTGGCTCGTCTTCGAAGACCCTCACTGTCGATGTTTTGTTGCGGGCTCATACGCATAGATCCATAATTCGTCAGCTGTGACGATCTTAAAAACGTATTTTGAAGCACCGCGATCGTATTATTTCAAAATTTCTTTGCACCAATCCACACGAGCCTTTTTTTGAGCGATTATCAAATTGTGCGGGATCGAACGAGAACATACCTATTTTACGGCCAGGTGTTCATGCAATATCGAATGTATGCTGGTGGAAGAAATGCCCAAGGATGCCTCTATCTCGCGGTATGTAACATGACGATCTTGCAGTATCAGTTCACGCACGTCTTCAATGTTCTCTGGCACAACCGCCGTTGTTCTTTGAGCGAGCGTCGGCCACGATTGAATTCATTAAACCAGTTTTTCACAGTGCTTGCTATAGGATGGTGCTTCATCGCCATACAAAGATTTAAGTTCATCGATTCACTCTTGTCGTGATAATCCACGTCGAAAGTTGTAAAAAATGTTCGCACGGAAATGTTTACAAGTGAACTCCATTTTTTGACAAATTTATTTTTTCAAGTCACTGTAAACAACTCAAATGATGATCGTACGTCAAAACGTTCTGGGTACGTTTATGCTAAAAACGTACCCAGTGTTCTGGAAGAAATGTGTAAAGGATCGCTAAATTGGAGAACCCATGACTATTTAGTCAACGAGCAATGGTCATTATTTAAAGATTTGAAGATACATTTGAAGTCTAGTGAATTCGTTAATATTATGATTTTGCAGAGAACTTTTAATATGTTATCCGGGATGACATACAAGCATTTCAGTTCAATAACGAGCAAGCAACTATACTCACAGTAGTGATTACTACATGAAAGATAGATAACTGGAACACAAAAGTATGGCAATCTAATCCAACGAACTAAAGCATGATACCGTTGCAGTTTTAAAGTACCAGAAGATAATTCTAAATTTTATAAAATCCAAATTTACTGTGGAGACGGTATATAAGTACTATGTACATTTTAAAAGCAAAAGTAGCTTCGCAAAGCATATAGCACATGAAAAAGATTTTAGAATGCCAGCTAAGTGGCATTTTCATCCTAATGCTCATGGTAAAGGGGCATGTGTTGGTATGGGAGAAACCCTCAAAAGAAATGCAGCTAAGAGGATCATAGGAGGATCATGAGGAAACATTGAGAACACTGATGATCAGATTCGATGCTGCGGTAACAATCGGTGGTACCGCCCATGCTTTTATACAGCTTGGCGATGGAAGACTCAAGTTAAAAAAGATTTCTACTTCTAATCAATGCAATTACTTCCCAACGCCAAAAAAATTAAACCAGGAGCGAAATCATCAGCTGTACCTAGTTCCGACAAGCACAATTGGCAGAGAAAGGTAATAAATAAGGAGTTTGAACGACTATGTTTTAAAAATTTACAAAACATAAACACTTCATCATCTAAGTGTAAAAAAACTGTTATTATATAAACGGATCTAATGTGATCAAGATTATTTTTTTTAATTATCTAATTAATTATTTATTAATTAAATTATTAATACAGATAAATAAAAAAAATTAACTACATATCTACATATAACGGGTGATCAATCTAAAGAATTTTTTTCAATAGAGGGTTTTTACAGATTGTGCGTGGGTTGTGTTAAACTTTATTTTTTTGCTTTTCAGTACTGTTTGCAGTTTCATCATGGAAATAATTACACGACAACAACATCTCCTAATTGTGCAACTGTATTATCAAAATGAGAAGATACGCTGTTTTCGACCAAAACTTTGTTCAATAAACTAACGTCAATAAACAAAATTTCCGCATTCGGGCTGAGGAGCAACAAGAAGAGGATCAAGAGGTGCAATTATACCCAGAGAAAACCACGGTTTGGTGCGGTTTATAGGCTGGTGGAATCATCGGTCCATATTTTATAAAAAATGATGATGGCCGAAACTTTGGCTACCTGAAATTGACGCACGAATCTTGTGATCTATTGAGAGGTAATTTTGAAGAGCAGCTAATTTCACGTTTTGAACCGGTGATTTGGCCTCCTGGATCGTGTAATATCACACCATTAGACTTGTTTCTTTGGGGCTACGTAAATTCCGAAGTCTATGCTGACAAACCAGCTACGATTCGGGTTAACATTAACAACATTACGCGTCTCATTAACGTCATACCGGTCGAAACGAGTCATCCAAAATTGGATCCTCAGAACGGGTTCCCTGAGGCATAGTTGCTACCAACATTTGAAGGAAATTATATTCAAAAAAAATTTCATAAAATGTCCTTTCGAATGAACAATAAAGATTCCACACTTGATTTGAATTTTTGTATTCTTTTTTATTTTGAAAAAATACCTCTGACTGATCACCCTATAAAAACACTCCCATTCGTGTTTCTATCCATATGTTGATTCGTTTGACCGCTATGGTCAAACAAAACAACCTAGTTTCATGAAATTTTGCATGATGATCATAGGCTGTTTGGGATTGTACATGGGCGAAATTGGCCAAGGGGGAAATAACGGGTGGCCCAAATAAGACCAGCTGATGTGAAACACAAATAACTTTTTTATTTTTTAACATAATTTATTTTTTCTTTTTGCAGATTATAACTGAACTCTAGGTAATTTAAAATGAATACGTACAGTCCACAACAACGTATTAAAATTATCGATTTTTATTATTCTTCTCAACGATCAGTTGTCCTGACGCAGCGGAATTATCGACGTTTTTTAACGTAAGATCAGCGCCCACATCTTCCATGATTACAAGTTTAGTTCGCCGTTTTGAGGAACTGGGTTCAGTTGCTGACCGCCCAGGAAGAGGTGCTCATCGAAATATTTGTACTGAAGAGAACGTGGAACCTGTGCAGCAGCTTGGCGCTAAAAAGAGTCAATAGCTGTATCGAGCAAAATGGTTGTCATTTGTCTGATGTCATATTTCACACATAGTCACGTAAATATCCATAAAATGTATTTAACATATAAAAATAAATTTAAAAAAACCGTTATTACAAGAGTTATACGTGTTTAACATCACTTGGTATCATTTGGACCACCCTGTAGTAATGCTTTAAGGAGCAAAAGGTTCCTCGGTAAAAATACACGCATATTTGCTGGAGTTTTTGCCTCATGTTGCCCAAAATTGTCCCGCAGGATCAAAACGGGCGATCAATAGTCAATATGGTTACTCAAATTAAATCAAATTTTGCTACGATTATAAATATAGAGCAATTTTTAGTTTTGTCTGAGATTAAGGTTTGTGCCCTGGCCGAAACGGTTCATTTTTTGTTTAAGGGGAAGTTGTACCACCTACTTTTCTGAAATATGTTTCAATGCATGCCAACATCATATGTTAGCAATAGAATCGTGAAAACTCTATTAGTACATGAGATAATATATTTTTAAATTCAGTATTGTGTGAGTGGTGCCACGCCCCTTGTCCAATTTTATAATAAAATAGTTTCTAATAATTGGCTAGGCATTGGTTTCATATTGTTGAAAGAAAGAGAAAGAAAGATCGGTCTATTAGTTAAGGCATAAATTCGATTTTTAAAGAGGAGTGGCACCGCCCACCTTTCCACCAGGATGTGTTTAGATCTATGTCAAAATCATCATATCTCTAATAGCTCATTATATATTGTACATGAGATAATATATTTTTAAATTCAGTATTGTGTGAGTGGTGCCACGCCCCTTGTCCAATTTTTTAATAAAATAGTTTCTAATAATTGGCTAGGCATTGGTTTCATATTGTTGAAAGAAAGAGAAAGAAAGATCGGTCTATTAGTTAAGGCATAAATTCGATTTTTAAAGAGGAGTGGCACCGCCCACCTTTCCACCAGGATGTGTTTAGATCTATGTCAAAATCATATTTTCCTAATATGTACAATCATCATATCTCTAATAGCTCATTATATATTGTATTTTAAACTTCACGGTTGTTGATTTTTCCAGAGGTTGGCCCAGTCCTTGTGATAGAAAAACGTTTACCTCTTGGCTGACCTGGCCAATTTTCAATGCCTACCATTGCACATGTTGCTGCCTCCTAGCTTCAGAAAGACAGACGGACATGATAGGATCTTCTTAGAATTTTATGGCGATTCAGAATATACAAGTATATACCTTATGGGGTCTCCGGCCAGTACTTTGAGGTGTTGCAAACGGTATGACAAAGTGAAAATAACCTATATCCTACAATGAAGGGTGTAATAAAATATATTTGCTGTCAATGGTCTATATTTAAATTTCATTACCCTGTATATTCCTCTATCATTTCAAATCAGTTTCGCCATGCCAGCATTTTTTATATTAAAAACATGATAATATTTAAATACAAATGCCGCCTTCTTATATCGGAGAATACTATTTATAACAAAAAAATATTATTGTCCAAAGGGGGTAGGGAGGGTTGAAGTATAATTGAAAAGCGGATTGCCTTGAGATGTTTTACCCAATTTTCTTCGTATGAGACTTACTGAAATAGTCATAGTTCCCATCTAAAGTATATTTAAACAAGGATAAAACATTTTCTGTGTTACTGTAACGCCAAAATCGCACTACGGTCCACTACACTAGTGCGGGGTAGAGCATAACGATGATTACTTAATTGAAATTGGGATTGGAGCGGAAGACAAATTGCACTTGAGGGATTTAAATTCCACCAAAGGCAACCCCACCGCTGTTGAAACAGTTTTTTTTTTAAATTTAGGGGAGCCAAATAAATTTGAAATTACAAACGAAATTCCCCAGATAGACACGTTTCAAACATCTACCGGCTCCAAAGGCTCACTAAGTGCAAAGTGCTCTTAATTCTTCTAAACTTTTTTCTCGAGAAGTGAGAGGAGTGGGTGATACTTTATTTGGTTCGTTAATCAAAACTTTTGTCATTTGGCTCAGAAGAATGTTTGGTACGAGAATGTATCTCTTGTTTACCGTCTGTCATTTTCCCACCTACGTTTTCTTTGAAACACACACACAGGCGAATGCCCCGTCGTTTAACATGGAGAACACAAGGAAATTTTATTAATTTATAACTAATGGGTTAAAACTAATTACAACCACAAATGAGTGTTTACCAATACCATGGGCAACAATCATATTTCAAATTTAAATGCTTCCTTCTTCATTCAGTTCGCCCAGAAGTTACACCTCAACGATCCAGCCAACTGCTGCTATTCTTCTGACAAACTTCATCGCAAGGACATGTTGCGGCTACAACTGGGAAGGGAAAGGCAACCCCAAGAAGTGGTAAGCTGTGACAACAGCCGTGTCATCTATTAACGTTTTTTAACCACCGTCGAGGGGTGCATAATTTTATGATACCTCCTTTTATTGTTTGTCGATACATATTTTTTTGTTTGTGTTTTTTTTATAAAAAAAAATGCTATAATTCATTGTATCGAATGTATTTCCGGTACGACTGCGTGTGAATTGAGGGTATTCGTACCTTCTTCTGCAATGGCACTAGGTACGTACGTATGTCCAAATTGTGTACGTACATTTGTATATCTGATTATAATTATTAGTCGCTGACGCTGTCGCTGCCGCAGTCGTTGATGCTGCAACATTTGGAATTTGTCAAATTCCTCGTGGCACAAACAACCCCTGCGAATGGTGCGACATGGGGAGAGTGGAGAGCCCGAATACTCGTAGTAGCAAAACAATAAATTTTATTTTATCCATTTTCACTTTAGACAATTTTTCCATTTTCATTTGCAATTCAAGCGTAACTCGAACGATCCAAAAACTATAAACCAGACAGACGGGCGGACGGACAGGCAGACAGACAGCCCAACAGACACTTTTATATTTATATACGAGTATGCGCGTGCGTTTGTGTGTGTGTGTGCAGGAAAAGCATTCCTTTTTGTACCACATGAATATGCAAATTATTCGTATCAAGGTGAGACCACCAGATGTTATTGAGGGTTATGGAAATGCATTTTCCTAAAAGGGATTATAAGAAAAGTACGAGTACAACTTTGTGTTTGTTTCTAAATGGCACTTAAATAGTTCGGAATAATGCGAGCAGATACATTTTGTTGCATTTATTTGGTATTACGAATGGCTGTCCGTCTGTCCGTCCGTCTGAATGTATGTTGCTATGCTTGGGTATACGAGTATGCAGTTAAATGGCATTCGAATGACTATTGATCCGCAATGACACAGGAAATGCTAATGGATAATTTTATTACACCGCCTTTTTTCTGGTATAAAATTTAAGAGTTATTAAACCCTCTGTTAAATTGTTTTTGGAATCACTAACATATGTATAAGTTTAGGGAAAACAGGAGCGTTTCGGAATATAAAAAGATTTTTTACAAATTTAAAATAGCCTGATTCTGAATTTAACTTTAGTTTTGAAAAAACCAAACGACATTAAAAACAACAAAACAGAAACACTAAAAACTCTAAAAACAATATAAGTCCCAACACGCTGCCGTTTTTTTCTTGCGGTGTGGAGTTTGGGAAGAATCTTACTACTCCGCTACCACACTGGGTTTTGGAACGACTCCGGACTCCGACTAAATATAGTTATTTATTTTAAGAAAAGTAAAGAATCGGAGCCGCTATTATATGTGCTAACAAAATTTACGCTAGGGAGTTCGATCCGAAGTTCAAAAAAGCTTCAGTCTTTACATGGGCATGACAACAGGGAAGCGATGGAACAATGTTCACAGATTGTAGACTTTCGAAGTGAGACCAATTGAGCCAAATTGGGTTATCATTTTGCTGAAGGCTTTCTACATAATGTTAGATTCTAGATAAGTAACAAAGAATGGATCAAATTTAATGTTAGAGATTGAAAAAGAGTTAACGCGTCGTTTTCTACTTAACATATGGAGATCTAACTGATCTTGCACATATCTATCGATATTGGCTATCTTACGATCTACGGAGATTCAAATGGTTTAACGCAAAGGGAAATACATCATTGGGCTTTGTTTTGATTGATTATGTTCTCATTTTAAACCCTGTCCCAATCTGTTAATTTCGTGGCATATGTTTGTGTTTACCAAAAATATTTGAGCTACATCTTTAAGTATACCAGCTGATGCTATTTAACGATGTGTGTTTGCTCGTTCATCAAAAGCTTGTAATTAAACTACAGGTCACAATTATTGTACGATATTCTAAAATTTATCACCAGTTTTTTTCGATTAAGCACCGAAGTTATGAAGAAAATCGAAACTTAGATATTGATACAACATATGATTATCGGTTTTATGTTTTTACCTCTAGAAGCCTATTTTACATCAAATATTTATAAAATTTGACATTAGTAAGTTCCTCGTGTCAAGAAAGGACGCTGTGGGGAGTAGAGAATATAAAAAAGTCTGCAAAGTTTAATTTTTTCGTTGGATAAAATTTAGACCTTTTTCCAGAGTCGGCGTCGAGTAAATTTTTTTGCCTGCTGATCCGACACCGACAAATTTTCGAACTCCGACTCCACAGCTTTGTTAAAAAGCAATAAAATGTATCGTCACCTGAAAAAATAAAAACGCTTAGCAAACAAACAATTTAAAATTATACTATTGACTGATAATTGTAGAATTTATCTTACCGTTACTTTAGGGTACCTTTTTTATTATAAGAATTACATTAGCAATATGAAAAATACGTATAAACCAAAGTACGAGCTTGAATTGTAGTAATACAATTCTTTTTTTTCTTAAATATTAAATTTTCTGAACTTTTTGGATATTGGCGTATCGGCTTGCAAAAGTTTAGTCAGTGTTTTACGCCAGAAACAAATAAAAACGCCGCTAAGATCATCTAAGCCAGGCCCTGTACACCCTTCAGCCTTACTACACAATTAAACCAGAAAAAAGTGGTCCGTTTTTTGGGCCCCTTCGTCAGGTGTGACCGACACTTATCTCAGCCAATACTACAAAATAAGTCTACAAACAGTGGTTCACAGCTTATTTTAACCAACTGATAATATCTTCTAAAATAAATAAAATTTCTATACAATTTAAATGAAGAATTGTTGACAAAACAGTCCTAGCATAATGTGTAAAAAATAAAGTACAAAATAATATTTGCCTGGCCTGGGAGTATTTAAAAACGATTGCATTACATAAATTGACCTCACAACTTATTTCAACCACCGATGTTACTTTTACGAGTATTCTTGTGATAGCTGCCGCTCAAATAGCGATATGTTCTTTATGTCTATTCTATGTTTGGATACTTTCAATCATTTAGAGCAGTTTTTAGTGTGAGTTTATCACTCGATTAGATCATTAGCGGCGATTGTGAACATGGGTCGATATACTACAATCGAGCAGCGAGAGTTGGTCCACAGCCATTTTAAAAATAATTTTTCACGGCGGACTATAGCCGAAATGGTCGGGTTAAGTGATTCTACGGTACAGAATATAACATCACGTTCTGTACATGAGAATCGAGTCCATCATAAAGGCCCCAAATAAAATATATAATAAAACGGACGAACGCTACATTGTTAGAAAAATAAGAGAAAATCTAAAGCTTTTGGCTCCCAAACGGCCGTTGAAGTTAAAATGAGTTGGGTTAGTCTTGTAGTACAGAAACCATCCGCCGAGTTCTTTGGGATCACGATTTTAATGGTGGATTAGCTAGCAAGAAACCCCTCATTAACAAGAAAAATCAACAAATCCGATATTTGTTTGCAAAGCGGCGTTTCTGGGACAAAGACATATATACCGATGAGTCCAAATCCAGCATTTTTGGATCAGGCGGGCATTCATATGTCTGGCGCAAACCAAATACCGAGTTGCAAAACAAGAATTTGAAAGTGACAATAAAACATGGCAGTGGAAGCGCCATGGTTTGGGCCTGCATGACAGCCAATGGTGTTGGAAATTTGGAATTTATAGAGACTACAGTGGACAAGACTATCTACCTCAACTTTTAATAAGTAATTTGTTGCAAAGTTCTGAGAAATTGGGAATACGGCGTGATTTTTGGTTTTATCAAGATAACGACCCAACACATAGGTCTGACGTTATTTAATCTTGGCTCATTTGGAATTGCCCTCATCTAATTGCACCATCATCTAATGGCACAATCACCAGATATCAATGTAATAGAAAATTTATGGGCGACTTTGGATCACCTCGTTCGCAATCACCAGATTTCAAACAAAAGTGACATGAAAAAGGCTTTGAAGGAGGAATGGGCGAAAACCACACCCCAAACAACTCAAAAGTTAGTTGAATCCATGCCAAAAAGGCTGAAAGCGGTTATAGACCAAAAAGGAGAACATACAAAGTATACAAATTATTCCAATATTTAAGATAAATTGTGTTTTGTTTGAGCTGGTTGAAATAAGCTGTTTCCTCTTTTGTATCACTTTTATTAGTGATTTCGTTTGTTAATATGTTATCTAAACCTGCATTTAAATTTTTTGATATCTCGTTTCGTTGAAATAACCTGTGGACCACTGTATATTTGCATTCGCATATTTACTTATACTATTGATTGCACCATTCGACTATGCGGACCGGCACATTTTAGACGGGTTCTGAAAATGTATGTATCTAATTGTAATGAAATTTGATTAACTTTGAATTATGTCTCTCTTCTATACGAGTATTTCGTGGTTTTTGCAAATGGAATGACAAAATTGGTATAAACTCTACAATACGGTTGTGGGAACAAGATTTCTATGTACTGTACTTACATACTCGTATATATATACATAAGCATATCCGAGTAGTGTTCAAAGGTATTATTTTTGGTAAAATAAGCGGATTGTAATACGTAAATATGGAGTCTTCCTCCAAATGATCATGATTTGACGATCCTTTTTTTAAATATGCAAACCTGCAGATTATCAAAAGCACAGTGATTGGATCGCAATAGGCATCCAGAGTTTATTCTATTACATTGTGCTAGTTACAAACATCGATAAGCGGGGCTCCTAAAAAAATTATCGTGATGAAAATTTTTAGTTTTTATAATAACCAGACTAAATTTGGTATATAAGCTTGCATTGAACTTTAGAATTGTATTTTTTTTTTATCGATTTACTGATTTTTTCTTGGGAAAACATATGAGTAAATATGTTATGTGGCATCGAATCTGTACTCAGGATATAATAATAAAGGGTGTGGTCAGATCGTATAGAAAAGCACCGTCTTTCAACTTTCTTCTAGAAAACGTTATTATACAAAAAATTCGAAAATCTTTTGTTCTATTTAAAATTGCATTTTTAGAGTCAGATATGCTTGATTTGCAAAGGTGTAACACATCAGTTTCAAATGTATTTTAAGCTACTGCTTAATGATTTTTTTAAAATCAATCAGACAATTTACAAGGCGTACGAATGTTATACGTTGTAACAATATACAACATCACGAATAGTACATATTTGAACACCCTGTCATATTTTCATTTACAAACATAAAAACGTCAACATCAAATTGTCAAACGAACGAAATAGATAATACAACATTCCTTAAACGCTTCTCGAAATTGAATCCACTTATTTCATCCGATTTATATTTTAACTCGCGTAAAGCTAGACAAGTGACCAATATCCATCACTGTTATAATTGCACCTTGTCGGTCTATAATTTCGAATATCACCCACACATATGTCCCATGCGATTTAAGGTCCTGTCACTCTAGATCCACAACTAAAATCCAATCGTGGTACTTTTTCGCGTGGTTCGTTTGGAGCGACTACTTTATAATTCTGACCATCTCGGCCCATATATTCGTATTGCCCTGATTTGAGGCATTTCCGCTAAAAATGGGATGCAGGTTCCGATCTTGCTCAAATTAGGCGTAGTGCCTTTTATGAGATCTGCAAGTAAGCTAATTAAATTTACCTATATCGGCCTATGTTATCGAAAAGACTCAATATCCATTTCTTGATATATCCTCTTAAAGATCCAAGTTATGCTACTTCCGCCCTAGAAGCCAAAAGTTAAATACGATTGTGCCCGAGAAACATCCAAACCGGACTGAACACCGTTTTTAGAACTTTATTTCCTCGGGTGAGCCCCTACATGAGGAGACGATGAAGTTGCCTACAGTGCCTACTGAACATTTACAGAAGGGATCATCCGACAACCAACCTCATGGATTGGCTTCACCCAACCCGGCGTGTCAGGAGCGACCGTCATGATCTACAGAGTGACGTCCAGGGCTACAAGCGGGAATCTCTTAATCGAATATAAATCGGCATATTAGACACGTCTAAACGGCATTCAATGGCAGCAACGGTCAACAACTTCATAGTTAATGGCTTGCTTTAAGGCCATCCTCCAGAGGTAGCCCAAGCAAGCAGAGGCAGCCAAGTCAAACCAGATTGGTACTGGTTAAGTTGACATCAGGCTGGTTTAGTCGCCTTTACTCGTAGTGGCCCGCACGGAATCACTAACACAGCAGCCCATGTCATCCAAAGCGTTAAGTCATGAAAGGCGCTGGATTCAACAACTTCATAGTTAATGGATGAATCTCAATACTGATGTTGAAGCACTTGGATACCCCAGGAGTAGAGTACATGAACAAAGTGCTAAATATGTCGCTAGCAACTCAACCGTTAGCCAGGCAAATACGCAAGCAAAGAAGAAAAAATTCCCGGGGATTTCTAGTTACTTATAGATTAGGGTAACAGGGTATAGGGAAAAAAATCCCATATATTCATTCAGAATCGGGCTGCTTTAAAACTGATGTCGAAAGTACATTACCTGTTTTGGCGTCATGTAGTTGCAACAAGGCGGTATTCGATTACTAATAATAGATTGAAACCTGGATATGTGGCCATTCCAAATAAATCAAATTTCATTACAATTCGATGTATGCATGTATTTTGAAATCTACCTACACTTGGGGATCGGACGTTTGACCCGCAGGGGGACAAGAACTCTTTTGGTCACAACGAGCAATCAATTATTAGTAAATATGGACAATAAAATTTCTTTACGAATCCAAATATGGAAAAAATCTAAAGGATTTGTAAAATAGAGGGGTTCGTATCTATCGATCCTAGGCAACCAAAAATATGGTTCTTTTGGTTAATACATGCGACTATAGGGATATGATAATTGTTATTCCTGGCAGTCTACAGCGGTTCGTAAATAAAATTGAGCTGACAAATTAAGCGATGGTTTTATTTGTTATTGTTGTACTAATATTGGATAATAGTCAACCAAGTTGACTGAAAATCAAAGTCTTAGCTTTTTCACTTTGATATTAATAAGCATTTTCAACTTATCGATTTTTGGGTATAAAAAGTTAAAGTCAAAATATTTTTAATTGTCATCCAAACAATGCGTATTGTTCAAATTTACTAAGTTTTGCCTGGTGCCATCTGACACTTCCATTGGAAAGTTTGACATTTTTTAGCATAAACGTACTTAGAACATTTTGACGTACTACCATCATTTGTGTTGTTTACAGTGACTTGAAAAAATCAATTTGAAAAAAAAATGGAAATAACATGTGAACATTTTCGTGCGATCATTCTTCACAGTTTTTGACGTGATTTATCACGACAAGAGTGCATCGACGAACTTTAATCTTTGTATGGCGATGAAGCACCATCCTATAGCACTGTGAAAAACTGGTTTAATGAATTCAATCGTGGCCGACGCTCGCTCAAAGATGAAGGTCGTGACGATATTCCAAAAACGGACGTTGTGCCAGTGAACATTGATGCCGTGCGTGAACTGATAATGCAAGATCGTCATGTGCCAACCGTGAGATAGAGGCATCCTTGGGCATTTCTTTCACCAGCATACATTCGATATTACATGAACAAAAAAAAAACGGTTTGTTCTCGTTGAATCCACAATTTGACAATCGCGCAAGAAAAGGCTCGTGTCAATTAGTGCAAAGAAACTTTGAAAACATACGCTTCAAAAGACGTTTATAAGATCGTCACAGGTGACGAATCATGGATCTATGCGTATGAGCCCGAAACAAAACAGCAATCGACCGTGTGTTTCTTCGAAGACGAGCCAAATTCAACGAAAGTTGTTCGTGGAAGAAGCACTTCGAAGCAAATGGTCACCTGTTTCTTCGGCAAAACTGGTCATGTGGCGACTGTTCCGCTTGAGCAAAGTGGGACGGTGAATTCTGAGTTGTACACCACAATTTGTTTGCCTGAAGTCTTCGGAGAAATTCGAAAAACAAACAAGAGAAGACGAATCATTGTGCACCATGACAATGCGAGCTCTCACACATCGGCTCAAACCAGTGCCTTTGTGACCGGTCAAAACGTCGCCGTACAGCCCTGACTTGGCACCCAATGAGTGGTCAACGATTTTCGTCGCCAGAAGATGTTGTTGAAGCGTTCAAAAATCATGTTTTGGAGGTGTCGCAATCGGAGTGGAAAAAGTGCTTCGACAATTGGTTTTAGCGCATATAAACGTGTATACCTAGTAAGTATGTAAGTACTTTGAAAAACATTAAAACCACCATTGATGATAAATATTTGCGTTTTCATTATTAGATCAGAAATATATAAAGCATTTTATGCGGTTTCATTTAATTTCGAGAATTGAGAAATACATAAACGTTTTATTTTATTGTAGTGGCAACGTACTATGCCAAGGTAAAAACGTATGCCTTCAAAAACGTTCTAGATTCATCCAGAGCAATTAATCAAGTCAATAAGTACTCGTATACTAATGCAGAAATTATATTCAGCTGTATAACTAGTTTTTTTTTTGTTTTACAACGTTTTTTAACGAATAACTATTGATACCTATTTACCCGATGTTGATGGGACCGAAGAGATTGAGGGTTCCACGGCAAACGAAGAGGATAGCATATGGGGGTTCCTTGACAAGAGTGTAATCACTAGCCCATAATGATGACAATGGTGTTCCAGTACAGTTGAAACACTATTTGAAGGCACCGCCTGTTTGTCGCAAATCAAGAATTAATCAGTACAAGAATATGGAGAAATAAAACTTTATCAATCGTCGCCACTTCAGTTACGTGTGAGAGATTATTCTCGCATGCAGTTTGTTGACAGTCAAATTCGCAGCCATATTTCTCCAAAAAAAATTAAATATAATTGTCTTTTTGAGAGCAATTGATGCGGGCATGTGGTTACGTGTACATTAATCGACACCTATAAAAACTAAACTTTATTTTAGAAGATTTTAAAAACATGAATATGAATAATGTACTTATATAAGTATGAACAAACTACTTGAATTTCCTGAAGTCGATAATCATTCTTACTTGCTAAATAAAAGTTTTTTATACTTACACTTTGAATAATGACGCAAACCCTCGCGTACGAGTATGATAAGGAGGGTAATTCTTAAACTATATATGACTTGACAGCTTTTAAAGTCTCTCCAAGCATAAACTGAATTAACTTAATTACGACTGAATGGTTTGTGATTCTACAAATGTACGAATATCTGTGGGACTTCTTAAAGATGAGATGGCATGCTACGAATTAAGTTTAGAAACGACTTCGACTGTTTTGTGTAAAAATTAATGATCTCAATAAATTTTCTTTAAGCTGGTGTCGTCTACGGTTAGAACCGCCCTGCCTCTACAGATGATCAAGTGCTGCAAATTGCCAATGTTAGCCAGTTGGCCAGCATACAAATTGCCCCCGAAGATATATAGGGCACCAAATCTATTTTCAATTTTATTTCAAGCGTATAAATGTCGTGAAAATGGCCAAGCCATTGCAGTCGGTGCGAGTGCGTGAACCTCCGCATTTGTAAGATTTACGAGTATCTCCCTGTAAATTCAAAAATAAACTTGAATTTTATATTTTATTTAGGTATGAACGTTGTATATGTTCGTTGATAATTTATGACCACACTCTCATACTCGTATTTTCATATGTTCCGTATACCTAGACGTCTCCGTATACGTGAATGGATGGTGTGGCATGGAGTGGTGTAAATTTGAAATATAAAATAATTATGAGTTTTTTAGGGCTCATATATTTCGAGAGTGTAGATTTTATGATAAAAACAAAACATTCCAACATCCATCCAAACACTCGGAGATATAATTATTTATGTCACTTCATTCTCACCGTCGGATCTTTTCGGGGCTGCTTTGTTTTCTTGGTAAATTTGTTTGCGTTTCGTTCGAAATTTTCTGTTGTGAACAATTTATTTCGTCTTAATGGTCAGATACACTTCGTCCGTCCGGGCAGTCTGCATGTACATACGTACGTACGAGGGTTGTGGGCTCGTTGCCTGGTTGGTTAGTTGGTCTTTTGATTGTTACCTTGTAAAACACAATGTGATGAATACTCGAAGCAAAACAAACAAGAAAAAATGCATGTCTTTTGCATCCAAAAGTCATTTTTAACAATTGGACACGATAGTCGTCGTCGACGAGATAAACAACAAAGACATTGTCCATCCATCTCCATCGTTGTCGTTGTTGCCGCCGCCGACAACTAAACAAAGATGCTTCCATCCGATAACAATCAGAGTTAGTTTGTGAACAGCCAGCCAACCCAGGGAGAGCAGCAGCATCATCATTCGTTTCATTTCATTCCATTTGTTACTTATGCATTCATTTGTTGGCTTGTACGTAGTTGTTGCTGTTAGTTTTGGCCTTTTTCCCGAAAGTTATCTCGATTGGAGTGGTTCATCTTCTGTGGTCTGTTTCGGAATCGTTCGAGCGACTAGTGATGATGGTTCTGGAGATGGAATAACTGTAGTAACAAACTTTTGATAGGGGAATTTATATTTAATGAAATTGTTGGTGGAGCTTTACAAATGTTTTTGTGGTGTCCTCTTAACCTTTTGTGTTTTTAACTGGAACTGTAACATGATCGTTTTATGGCTTTCGTTCGTATTAAAACCCCGTCCTCGGCCGAAATGGATTCTGGATGCAAGCTAACTTTTTTTTTATTGATTTTTAATTAAAACTATTGAAAGTGATCTGATTGGGAGATTTTCATGCAGCGTTTATAAATACACATGCATGTGTGGATGGACCGTCGTATTCATATTTGGTGGCATTTGGATTCAGTTCTACAAAACACACCGTCAAATTGAAAGTTTTTCACACTCAAAAACATGTACATCCCTACCTATCATACATAAATTTACAATTAATTTTCGTGTTGTATTTTACGACATCATAAGTTCTCAATCGATTTTTATTTATACTCGTATATTCATTCAGTCGCAATGTAATTCGACTACGGCGGTCAGAGTTCTAGGGAATAAGTAGGCCAGAATTTATTGTTTATGAATGTTGAATTGTAGGCAGCACATGGCATGAGAAAATGAAGCAAATACGGCTAAATTTGGCCGAGGCCGACTATGAGAGACCCTACACCACTCTGATATTCTATAGATTCCACCCCTCTGTCTCGAGCTTGAACAAGGTCGGACTCAATATGGTACTTCGAGAGCGGGAAAGACATATTTTGTGGGACTATATGAAACATAGACCGTAAAAAGTTTCGCCAAAATCGGTTCTGATTTGCGACTTTGATTACAAAACGATAGAGGGGCATACGTTTAGTGAGGCCCATCTACATTCTTTAATGTGTAACAAACGAATGCACAAGGACATAATACCCTGTACTACAATTAACCCGTATGGGGTGCAATTATGTAAATTGTAAGCTAGTTCGACTTAAGATGGATGGCTTTTGGACCAGCTTTAAAAAAACACTGGGTAAATCTGAAAACGTTATTAATGGACCTACAACAAGTTTGAACTATTTCCTTCTGGACATTTGATTTAATCAGTCACGCAAATATAAGTACACGTGCAAATTCCACAAAAATAGCAATAATCGAGATTATAATTTTTGTTGGTTAAAAATTTGGTCTTGTTAAACATAGGCTGGCTGACTTCTTTACTAGTTTCATGACAAAAATTTGTAACTGCAAACTTTTGTGAGAAAGGCTTACCTTTAAGTGTCCAGTCGAGTGTCCCTTTCAATCCAACAACCAACCCTGTACTAATTAGGACCATTAATGTCAATTTTTATATAGTCACGATACAAATAGTCATGGGGCAAAATAACGGCTTATTACAATTGCAATTTACATAGACTTTGGTAACCCGAAAACAATGACCCATGACCCGAAAAAAACTACGACTAAAAATTTAATTTTTTTTCATGATTCGGAAACCCAGATATTTTAAACGAAGACATGTTGTCGTCAAATGGAATTTCCTTTGAAATCAAAATTTGTCATTATTTGCTTAATCTTATGCTGGAGAACTCGAAGTAACACTCCAGTTTCTGTACATCTATACATGTGAACAATTTTTTAACATTTTTCCAAAAGTTAAATTGAACCCTTGGAGACAAAGAAACCTTCAGCTGTAGTGGGATAAGAACAATAATTTTTGAAGAATTTTAATTATATTGACGATTTACACTGCACATCTGGTTGTTAAGAAAAGCCAACTGAAAATAGGGGTTTGCAGCCCCTTTCGCGAACTCCAAATTTACCCAGATTTTAAAACTAAAGTCATGTTTGAATTTATGAGAAAATGTTATAGTTTGTGGAAAATCGGTTGAACATATTTGTGGGAGCTATATCGCAATCCAAACCGATATAATATAGCGTCTGCCCTAGAAACTTACATGCGCCAAATTTCATCAAGTTTGAAATATTTTAATATGTGAATCCTAGAACAAAAAAAAAAACATAAAATCAGATGAACACATCGCTTGAGCTGTACCTGAACCGATTTCCTCCAATTTTAATAACTTCGGTGCTTGATTCAAAAAAATTAACATGTGATAAATTTCATCAAGATTGTATGCAATATGTGGCTCCCAGAACAAAAAACTTAAAATCGGAAGAACATATGTTTATGGGAGCTAAATCTGAACCGATTATCTATAATTTCATTAGCGCCCTTCCTTGATTTAAATACCTAACTTGTGCCAAATTTGATAAAGATTGGATGTAAGACGTGGCTTCTAGAGCTAAAAACATAAAAATGGGATGAAAATATGTAAATGGCGGGTCGATTAAAAAATCGACCAAGTGACAAGAAAAATCGAATTCTAGGACTGCTCAAAGTGGGATATTGCAAAATTTAACCAATCAAAAGTCGGGACATCGAAATTCATTTCCTCGGTAAATTTACTCATTTTGATCCCAATAATACGTTTTTCCTTGTCAATTGAGCGGTTTTTGCATCCCTACAAATCGACCTGCCCGACATTGTTTAAGTACACCCAGAGAACAAACAGCATGAAATCAATAATTTCCACCTTCCACAATTTCGACTCGCCCGACATTGTACACCCAGAGAATAAACAGTATGAAATCAGCAATTTCCACCCTAACATAAAACGGATTTGAAAGGCAGTGAAGGTTGGAAATTGTATTTTCAACGATGTTCAACTTTAAACCGAAATCAAAGTTGACACTACGTTGATTTTACATTGCACGTTCTTGTTTCAACGTTGGCCGACATTAATATAAAATATTATTAGTGTTAAATTAACGATGCTCTTCATTGATTCAACAAGAAATAATCTTTAAATTAACGTCGCACAACATTGAATTATTGTTGCACAACTATAATTTCACAATGTTTCGTGGTTGATTTAATAACGATCAAATGGTCAACAACTTATACTTACGTTTTGAGTTAAAAATACACAATATACTTATATATGTTTTCTTTTTATGATTTTTTATTGAAAACTATATTATAACAACATTATTACGTATAACAACATTTTATCAATTTGTTTAATAATTAGTTTAAATGTTTAAAAATAATTACAAAACTGGTTTAAAGATAGTGGATAACACAAACATATAAATAGGTATTTTGATAAACAAACAAAAATAAATTAAATGCTTTAAAATTTGAATTATGAGAAGCTATGTTAGTAACCGCTTTTATATTTGCTACCTTTATATGTCACTTCATTTAATTTTAATACTTTTATAAAATCAATGTCATTGTTAAATACAATTTTTGAAATATTTATATTTTTTTTAAAATACTCGTATATCTATAGTTGGTCTTTAAAGTTTTGAGGTAAATCATAAGAGAGTTCATGTTTCATGAGTTAAAGAACATTGTTTTTATTGCCATTTTAAATCCTTATATTTATGCCAGTCCGCTAGAAACTCGGAATTGCTCAAAAGTTTTAAATCTTTTTGTGTTAGACGATAGGTTTTCTTCTATTTTTCGTAGAAATCTTCCCTGTGTAAACTATCTCTATTGAAAGATGTTTTTAAAGCAATGTCAATTCGATCGTCTGCTTCTTCCACCTAACTATTTTTTAGTCAGATTTTAGTTTTGCAGCAGATTTTTCTAACTTTTTCGTACACTGCATCGAGCATTAGCATATTTGGAGTATAATTTGCCGCTTGGATTCCCCCCCCCCCCCCCCTGATGTGCAATGTCAAAATACTCCTGTTGAAATGGAGTATTTGTAAAAATATTTATTTGGCTACTTTACAAATTTTACTTTACCTTTGCAATTGTATCGCAGAGAAAAATTTCACAAATATAAAATGTCGTCCCAGGTTTTAGGATTCCCTGTTCCATACATGATTGCCCTTTGGAAGTGCGGTTTAATACAAAGGTCAAGTCCTAATAATTAAATATAAATGTAAACAAATAAAACATTATGACCATATTTAAAACACGTCTTATCGAAGAACTGGAGGAAGATGGCAAAGTTACCTGGTCAATATGGTTTCAAGGAGAAAATATGAACATTTAAACAAATAAAAAATCCTAAAGTTTATAATATTTTCTTCTTTAATTAATTCTCCCTAAGCCCCACTCGAAGGAAGGGATTGCTTCTATGAGGTATATAATTTGGGTATATCACTCCAAACAAGCGGTGTTGTTCACAAAAATTACTTAGTTTGTAGTGTCGGCAGCAGCTGCGGTTAATTAAAATCATTAAATAAAGATTTTAATTTGTCCAAGTCACCATCGACAGGAAAAGTCTCAGTGGCTTAGGTTCCCTCGAGGTTTCACTAGAAGAATTTCGTTGATGTTTTCTGAGCTATTCAATAAAACCAATAGGACTCCATTGTCACTTACAATCATTTTATAAATCTTTAAAGTTGATTCTGTTTTATTTCACTTTTTGAGCACCATTTTTCATTGCTGACTATATATTTCAGTCCGATCTGACTCGCAGCTCCCAAACATTTAACTAATTCTTTATTTACTTCATGGAATGACAAAGTTGTCATGTTGTTTAACAGTGCCCCACTTTAAATAAAAGTTGCACAGCGTTACTTTAAATGTACACTACATCTTTGTTTCAAAGAAGGATCAACATTAGTTTATGGTTGTTACATTATGAAATTATGTTTAACAACACTCGTCTTCATTTTAGAGCAGTTGGTACTTTAAAATTAAAATGTTAGTCCTTAATTTGAAGTAGTGCATTGTTAAATTTACTATACTTCATATTTGAATCAACGAAATCAAAAGTGGTCATGTTAAATTAAACGTTGAACGTTTCAATTTTAACGAAAACATTGATGATTTCAAATTAAATTTCAATATTGTTTTACGTTGTTTTAACACAGTTTTACTTCCTTTAAAGTCTGCACACTTTTGAATTAAAGTTGAAAAGCGAAAAATTGAAACATTTTGATTTCAACACTAAAATATTTCTCGGCCCATAAAAAGTATCTGAGACCAACCAGGACCCTGTCCTTTATGGGATTTATTATACGCTTTAAATTCGTTCATTTTTAGCATTTAAGGAAATTGACATGTCAGACTGCAGTTTATTAGCTTGAATATTTAAAACTTCACTCCATCTTCATGAAGCTCAGTATTCGGGCTCGAAATGTGCTATCCCTTTGAAACCATATGTCGTCCTGTGTCAACTCAACTAAAATTTTTTGCAAATAAAGGCGCTAAATGGCTGCTGCAGGACCGGTTCGACCAAGCAAATTCCCTTTATCATGGTTAGAATTCTAGACATTTGACCCAAATTTGTTCGAACTGTAAACTTGTAAAATGTGATATTTTGAGCCCCGACAAAAGTTTATTGTTTGTATGTCAATAGTTCAGGTAGCCTGATTTTCGGGCCTCTATGGTCCGAATGCCCAATCCCAATCTTAAATATGGGTTCTTATTTGGATTTTATGTAGATTTCACTGTTTCCTTTAAGTTTTTTTGGGTCCAGGTCTTAATTACTACACCCAATTAGGAAAAAGTAAAAGCATTTAATTAGTTTAATTACATAGCGCAAATTTCCCAAAATTAAAAAAATTGATTTGGACTTTATTGGTCCCTCGTAGGGGGACTTTTCCCCTTATGTCCGATTTGGTTCATTTTTATACCAACAGATCGTAAGATGTATATTAGGTAAATTTAAAGACTCTAGCTCTTTACGTTTGGGCTGAATGGATAGTCTAAGAACGAGCTGAATGGATAGCCATGACAATCAATATATTTTATATGGTCGCAAAAAAAGTATTTCCAGACGTTACAAACGGAACGAAAAATGTATATATACTCCAATCCTATGCTGGAAGTATTCAAATCAAAAAGTTCAAACGCTTGCTTAAGTATATAAATTTCCATGCATGTATTTTACGAAGCCCCGATAAATGAGGCTAAGGATAAGTCAAAAGATTTGTTATTTGTTCAATAACTTGTCAAGTTTGTTTATCAATGTATATACGTAGTAAACTGGCGAATCGACTCTCAAAACAAAAATGAACAGAATAGTTTAAGGTCCAATTTTGGTAGTAAGCCTCGATAGCTACGTATAAGTCACTTTTAATCCTAAATACTAAAACGGATACAAAACGTTTTTTTAGAGAGTCAAGTACAGCAGACCTTTCCCGCAAATGACTCATCTAATGGGGTTTTACTATCTGTCTCAGTTATCGAGTCTTCGAAATAATCATCTTTGTTATGAGAAATGCTGCCCTGGAGAGTATTTGGTACCACTCAAGTCAAAGCCTTTCAATCTAAAGCCCAACAATGAGGATATGTATTCAAAAGGACATTTAATTGATTAAAGAAGTAGAAGAAAATATTTACAGCGAATACAAAATACTTTTTGTCGATTTAATAGTACTGAAAAAGCACCTTGATATCCTGAAAGCTAAATATATCTCCAAAGGCACATATTACCTTTTATAACTGTTTTATTACCAACACGATTTGAAACGAAATTTTTTGGAACATTTTTATTAAATGTCAAGAGCATCTTGTGCGCTTCCAGCATTTTCACGTCATAAATAATAAAAAAAATACTTCGGTTATTAAAAAGAACACATTTTTAAAGCTTAATTTATTGCCAAGACAAAACGTGCAAACAGCATGAATTTGTACAAAAAGACGAGAGTAATAAATTAAACAATTACCGAATGGGTATTGCAGTAGTCCTTGAAAAATATAAATTACTACACGCACCAACTTTAGTGGCCAACGGATAAATGTTGAGGTTCAATGTCATATAGATAATGCTAGACTAGAACATATCTGTCACAAAAGTAATCTAAAGTACCGGCCGAACTGGAGTAGGTACTTTAGAAGTTGTCAATGTACTCTTCAACAGCAGTTAGTATCGAGTACTGAAAACACAAGCTGAATATTTTGTCTTTTATGCCCGTAAAATATCCCTAGGTACAAATACAGGTCAATGGACATATAAACTTCTTGCAACCAACTCTCATGATTCAATTAACAATGAACAATATAATCAAATTATCAAGCTTATATGGACGTATGGTTTCCAATAATGGGGATGTGCCAATCGGCGTGATGTCGGAAGGGTTCAAAATGCTCCATGGTATGTACTAAACTCTGATCTACATAGGGATCTCAAAATTAAATCCGTGGCTGAAGAAATCACATCAGTTACTGAGAAGCACGCATCTAAAATTCAGTATCACAATAACTCTGATACACGCAGAGCAAAAATATGGCTACTATATCGTCACGGCACTAATAATATGTTCTCCGAAATAAAAGTACATTTGTCGCAACCATAGCATTGTTTTCTGAACTTAATTTTGACAATAGTATGATTGCGACAATATTAATATTGTTAAAATGTAACAATAGTATTGTTGCCAAACTTAAAAATGAAAATATGGATTAGCAACCATATATGTAAATATGGTTGGTGCGACAAAAGTTTTGTTTTTTGGTCTTTATGTTAACAATAATATAATAACGCCAATCATACCGTATGATTGTAATTTTTCTTCTATGAATATGCTTTTAAGTGCAATGATATTGTTACGGATCTGATGCAATAATAGTCCTTTTTATATGGAAATTAAAATTTCAAAACAAACTGCTTATAAAAGCGCTTAGGTTTTTTATCTGATTTTTTCTTCTGTTAAATAAATCACTCCTATAATTTTGAATTAAATGTATTTTTAAAAATAATTATAATTCCAATCTTTTGTTGACAACTAAACAAAATTCTAATGAATAATATTGGGGATTATACTATAAGTGTGTGTGATCATACTATGGTTAAAGGGATCATAACATGGTTGCGTGTGAATCATACTATGGTTGCGAGGATCAAACTATGGTTGTATGTGAAACATACTATGGTTGAGTTTCATAATATGGTTGTGGAGGTCATAGTATGGTTGAGTGTGAATCATACTATGGTTGTAGGGATCATAGTTGGTTGTCCGGATCATAGTATGGTTGTATTTGCATCATGCTATTGTTGTGAGGATAATAATATTGTTATACCACAACCATATACCCAACAATAGTTCAGGATGGATCACAAATTACCATGGGGTTAAACACTTTAATAACTTTTTCGTATATATTTTTTATTTTTTCTGAGATTATACAAAATGGATTTTTTTACACTAAGTACGAAAAATAATGTCATTTAAATGACCCCCGCTTTCGGCTTCGCAATGTTTTCCATAACATATTTTAAAATTAGTGGCTGTAGCGTTCGAACTTCTGCAACAATGTTGGCATTGAGTTAAAGAATTGTCTCGGGCTTGTTCACACATACTCGCTCCTTCAAATAACTTCAAAGAAAATGTTCGGGTGCTGACAAATCTAGCCATCGCGCTGGCCAAATAATTTCAGAATTTCTGCAAATTATTTTCTCTTCAAAAATTTGACTTAAAAGTGCCATTGTGTCTCGGGCAGTGTGGACAGTAGCTCCGTCTGCTAAAACCACATCCCAGGTCGTTTTTAAGAGCAGGACGTAGACAATTTTCTATCATAAACCGATACCACTATCCATTAACGGTTACAGCTCTTCCATCTTCATTCTCGAAGAAGTGAGGCCCAATCATATTTGCAGATGTGATCCCATACTGTACTCCTAATGAGGTGCAATTGGCGTTGATGAATTTAAATGAAAATGAGCTTTATCACCCATGCGTTAAAATAATTTTTAGCTGATTGAAATGATAAAATTCTATTCAGTTGTGAATTTCTCCATTATTTATTCTCCAAGTGTTTTCATAAAATCTAAAAAAAAAAATAAATTAAAACGAAAAAATTATTAAATTTTTAAACCCCATGCTGACTTTTGGCACACCTTGTATGATGCTCATCGAATATTGTTATCCCAACTATACTTTTTTTCTTACGTGTATAAAGGAAACATTTGCCTCCCAATACATAAGTATCCTCAATGGATAGCCAGTTAAGTCTACTTATGTCATTAGAGCATTACTACTGAATTATTTACTCACCAAATTGTAAATCAACTTAATGAACAACTACTAAAAATGTATAGAGACACTTTGAAATGACTTTGTTAATAATCCAATACTCTTTGAGATGACTTAATTAAAGACGAGGAAAAAATATCCTGCTGAAGAATTTAAATACTTCCAGGTGCAGTCGCCTCTGCCCCACTTGGTACGATGAAAGAAATAGGACTGCGCCTTAAGCAAAGAACAAATGTATCTTACAAGGCGAGCAGTGTTTAAGCAATATCGGAAGTTGAGATGGGAAGAAAAAAGTAGAGACTAAAGGAGAGATCACAATTTAAGAAGATCGAATGTACGAAAACTGATGCGCTCCCATACTCAAGCCTCGTCTAATGGCATAGATTCGCGTAGTGGCAAATGAGATAATGGTAACTGATGCGCCGATACGTGAGCTAAATGAACAAATAGGTCGACACCGACCTATGTAGATATCAAACCATTAATAACCCGACTTTAGACCAACAAAGCCGTAAAAATCAACAAAGTACCAGCAGAGCTGTAGACGACCGTAGGAGACGAGCTGATAAGGTACGAGTACATGCATCAGCTACTTTGCACTATCCAGGAAACCGGACTCAAGTTTTGTCCAATTTTCTTAAATGGAGACAAGACCGCTTAACGCCAACTATCGCGGAATAAGACCGAACAAATCAATCAAATCTTTACACTGCACCAAATTCTGAAAAAGAGCATCAAACGCTGTTTTCGACACTCCGATAAGAGATAAATTATTTGAAACCATGTCAGAGTATGGGATACCACCAGAACTTGTACGTCGTTGTAGAATTACACCAAATGCTAAGTTAAAAGTTAAAGTGACCTCTTCGAAACATTTACCACTACAAGAGGTATCGGACAGGGCGACGGAAGTATGGAAATATATCCCGGTGCCAGAGTTAACTCTGACGGTTCAAAATATTATAGTCAAGTCGGTTCCGAGGCTATTCCAACGTCTTAACACAATATATCCAATTTACTTTATTTGGGTTTCGGACCAAAGTGCCGGTACAGCAGCTAATATGCAGACTTCATTGTCCCCATCATGACAGCTCTGCAATTAGACTGAAAGTTGGAACCATCTACTACTTTAAAAACTGTAAGAAGGAGTACATAAAAATTTCTTCTGTTACGTGTTTTTTCTACCGAATAGACTAGAAGCTAGCCGACCTGCCTGCTATCGGTATTGTTCTTAGAATCTACATACAGAACGGGAAGGAATGAATACTTTATTGTGCCTTTCCCATTTTTTTGATCGTATTCTCGTTTAATACCCTCTACCGTAGGCTATACTGAATTTGTCATTCCGTTTGAGCACTACGAAATATTGATCGGAGAACCTGTAAAGTAAAAATATTATAGCAATGTCCGCCCACACGAAGAAAAAGAGGATTGTTGGGTGACAATATTCGAAAAGCATTATACTATTGTATGGTTGTGTCACAACAATATTATGATCCTCACAACAATAGTATGATTCACATACAACCATACTATGATCCCCACAACCATATTATGATTCACACTCCAATATACTATGATCTTGACAATCATAAAATGATCCTCACATAGTATCATCCTTAAGCAACCATGTAATGATCCCTAAAACTATAGTATGATTCCACTCAACCTTAATATGATCCCCAAAATTATTTAATTAATTTAATTTTATTTTTTTTCAGCAATAGAGATTTTTATTTAAATGATAATGCGCTATGAAGATTGCTCTACGCACAGTTCGAAGACTATACGCAAAGGGTAATTCTCAGTTATTCAAATGAGACTCGTTTGATTTGTAGCCGAAGTAATCGTTGCTGACTGATGAAGAAAAACCTTGGCAGGTTTAGAAACAGCTGTACAGTCTGCCTGGCAACCAATTTTTAGTTGATTCTGAAAATGAAACAACAAAAAGGTCTCAAACCAGAATAAACACTGTTCAAGAATAAATGTAAACAAAAAAAAACATACTTGTTTTAACTTCTTTGAGATCTTTCTATTTTAGTCTGTCGAGCGCAAAATATTTCGTTTAAGTTATACAGGGAGGAGCGAAATTTACTTATTTAGGAATGAAATAAAAAAATGATGAACCTTAGAAAAATTTATTTTTTGTTTTAATTATATTGAACAGTAAGGGAATCTTTAAATTACATGTTTTTAATAGTGTATCTAACCAATGTCGACCTTCGCTATCCACACACTGCTGCATACGGTTTCTGAAGTTTTCATGAACTCTAACAAGCATGTCGACTGGTATTCTGCCAATTTCAGCCTCAATATTGTTTATTAGGTCTTCCAAGGGATGGTTGATTTACACCTTTGACTTCGGGTAACCCCAAAGGAAAAAATCGAATGGAGCTAAGTCTGGTGAGCCAGTTCACATCACCCCTCAAAGAGATAAGCCGTCCAGGAAACAGCAGTTACGGAGATTGCAGTACTGCTGCTCTAACTCTCTCGATGTTTTGTGGTGTTGCAATCATTCTATCAGGTCCCCTTCGTACACATAACACATTCCCTGCAGTTTTCAATGAAGTTACCCAATTTACAATTGATTGTCGTCCAGCGCATGTCCGAATGGGGGAACAGCCAATCGAAAACGAAACGCACGCTGCACTGCAATGATCGAGTGCGCATTTGAAAAATACGCTTCAACTCAAAATGACCTCTCCTCGCGTGTCCAATGTATGATGGCAACTGAAAGGCAGACGAATACAAATCTCCCGTCAGCCAATCTCCTATATGCCACGCGCACTCTCCACTCAACGTTGCTGTGGCAGTGCAAAAAGGCAAATTACCGCGCTTCACCATGTACAAAGATTCCGCTAGCTTCGCAAGACGGACGAATGGAGAAAAGACCGCTGCAACCAGAAGTAAAGGGCGGGAAGCACTGTAGGCTTTTTTTACACTGGGTTTTTCTTAACCTTCGGATGTCTGAAAACCAGTGAAAATGTGTTGGCAGTTTATAAAAAGGTAATGTTATTGCAGTGTCAGCATATCAAAGCTCGCAATACATGTTTGTATATTTTGGACGATTATGTCGATGTTTTTTAGACTGCTAGAAGTTGAACAACACGGTGCGTATCAAAAAGGCTTAAGTGGACCTAAACCTTAGGCGATAACTACCATGGAAAGCGCTGACAGAGTAGATGAACATTACGTTGGAAGGCAAAGTGGAGAAGGATGCGAAAATCCTTGGTAGAAGAAACTGGAGGAAGCAAGTCCAAGACCAAAGTGCTCGTAAACTCCCACCATCCTGTAGTATCGACCTCTGTATGTTCTTTGGGGTGAAGTGAAGTCTAAAGTCTCGCCGGTAACATGACTAGTGTAATTGCCGAGATGGAGATGGCCAAAAGATGAACTTTCAGAATAGATCATTTACGGCGTATTCCGGACGAATGTAAATAATTTTATAAAATAAGTTGCAAGCATCGTTCTTCCAGTCATAATAAACATTAAGACATCTAATGATTATTTAAGTATTTTATTAAAAAATAAAATATTTTAATGAATCACCCTTTGCCTTTAACATGTTGATATATCTGTTAATCGAATTTAGATTAGTCGGTCTTACGTGATTTAATAATAAACAGTCGGACAAATAGTAAAACTGAAGACATAATACTATTTACTAATATAAGTATAAAAATAGCAATGGCTAGAGGTTTAGTGTGCCGAATCACACACTAAAACACAAGTAACCTCGGTTCAAACACAGGTTGTAGCATCTAACAAATTTTAATCTTCGTGTCAATGACAGTCCCAGTTTTTTTAAAGCCCAAACACTGTCGGTTTAGGAGCTGGAGCAATATGAATCTAATGGTGCGAAACTACACATGAGTCATTCCATGCCAAACGGTACGCATTTTTTACATCACAAGCTTGGATTGCTTAACTAGTTTGTGTATGCATTATTCTCTTAAAAATATTATATACGTGTTTCAAGAAAAAAATTTTAAAATTTTTTTTTAAATGTTATGACCAATTGAACTTTGGTGAAATGAAGATTTTATCAAAGAGGTGTGTTCATTCAGTCGCATGTAACTCCGGAAATACTTGACCGATTTTACTCTGCTATACCTTGTTTTGAAGGTAATTTTAAGCACTTCTAAAATAACGAAACGGTATGGCATAACGCCATAGAATTTTTTAAGTTTGTATCATTTTAATCCTTTTATTTCGATTTTGAAAATGATTACATCTTTTTTTATTTTTGAAATTTTGCAGGCGTATTTTTACAGGTCTGTTTTACCGACTGTGTAAGTTTTAAAGTGGTGAAATAATGCGTTCTATTTTTAAAATTTTTTTTTTACCTTATACCTTTTTCGCTTCCATGAATATAGAAAATATAATATAGAAAAAAAAATATTTTTTAATAGTTTATTGACACAAGATATAACAACAACAAAAAAACAAAGAAAAAAAGAATTAAAAAAAATGAGTAATGAAATAAATGTTATGCCTTGTATACCATCTTCATACAGTACTGCTCAGAAGATGATTTTGTCTGGACTTTCATTATTTTATCGGGTTGTGGAATGAATGCATGGTAGCCAAGAGTTCCAGAAATTGTTTTCGCTTTTTCAAAACGCTCCTTCAGGTGTTTCGCCCTATCTTGATATTGATAGTTATTGAAGAATTCTGTATGAATATTCTTCACGTTTTTATTCACCCAATCATAAAATTTGACGGCACTATTAATGGGATTTATGAGGCTGGACAAGCTTGCACGTGCTGCTAGTCTTTTGACTGTTCCTCCCAGACCATCGCAGGGCCCTTTGCCATGAGACGTTGCAAAAAAATGCCATTCCGCTGGTATTCCAAAATCTTCTACGTGGAACGTCAGATTTAAAAAGTTTTTCTTGTTTTTGTATTGTACGCTTGCGCCATCAGAAAAGTAAAATATTTTACTTACAGGTCCTAAGGTTTTCTTTAAAAATTTTACAAGCCCCTCCTGGAATACGTGCACGGCTATTGTATCATGTTTCAGACATTCGGATATTGCAACGTAATTACAACAAACCTCTTTATCATCCTTTTTATAATATATTGCAAATGGATGGATTGTAACCTGGTCGTTATTCCAGTGAGCGCCCCGAATTGAGTCCTGAACCACAAACTATTCTAAGTAAACATTTATTTATTTAACATTTATTTCATTACTCATTTTTTTATTTCTTTTTTTCTTTGTTTTTTTGTTGTTGTTATATCTTGTGTCAATAAACTATTAAAAAATATTTTTTTTCTATATTATATTTTCTATATTCATCAAAGTGAAAAAGGTATAAGGTAAAAAAAATTTTTTAAAAATAGAACGCATTATTTCACCACTTTAAAACTTACACAGTCGGTAAAACAGACCTGTAAGAATACGCCTGCAAAATTTCAAAAATAAAAAAAGATGTAATCATTTTCAAAATCGAAATAAAAGGATTAAAATGATACAAACTTAAAAAATTCTATGGCGTTATGCCATACCGTTTCGTTATTTTAGAAGTGCTTAAAATTACCTTCAAAACAAGGTATAGCAGAGTAAAATCGGTCAAGTATTTCCGGAGTTACATGCGACTGAATGAACACACCTCCTTGATAAAATCTCCATTTTACAAAAGTTCAATTGGTCATAACTTTTGAAAAAAAAAATTATATTTTTTTTTTCTAATCGCAAATGAAATAGAATTGCTAGAGGACCAAATCTGCAAATTTTCATAAAAATCGGAATCATTGCGTTAAATTTTTGCCCAAAATCGTACCGTTTGGCATGGAATGACTCACATACATGTTTTGATTTAACCCAAATACGAAGGTCCTCCCGATTGAACACCCTACTGCTTTAGATGCCGCTACAATGTTCGATTTCGTTTGGTTGGTTTGAAAAAGAGTACTGGGATTATTGTGCGCTCTTGTTCATTAGTTTGTCAATTTCTGTGTCGTCAACAATAAACTATTGTTTCTTCTCCAACACATCCCCCTTACGTGCTCTAAATTTGGGCTTTGTCAAAGAAAGTGCTCAATAGAACTGATTGAATATCTGTTTGGGATAGAAAACTAGTATTCTGCGGAATAAGGGGTGCAACTAGTGCAAGTGGCGCAAGGTGCGTTAAGGCTTTATGTTATTTTTGTGGCCGCATGTTCGGTCTCCTGTGATCCAATTGCATACTGCCATCAATTCTTTCGATCTTGTTTAATGCCAACTCCAGCCAATTCGAGTAACTTTGTCTGGTATACCTGTTTAATTAGATAGGTTTGTATAGACATATAGACCTAATAAACAACCTTTAACCCAATACAAGGGTTTTTTACAGTTAAAACATAATGTTTTCCTCACGAATAAGTCCTGAAAAATAGCTGATACTTTGGGTTAAGTTCAACATTTTAGAAAATATCAAAGCAAGACAATAACAATCCAACAACAAATAAGAATATGGGTCACGAAAAATCTATTCACAGGCGTACTGGAAGCAGCGGCGTCCTTGGGGCATTATTAAAAGAGAAGTGTTACACTAGAGATCAACATGTGCCGAATCCAATTTAAATTTCCAATCGGTAAAGAATTGTATTGTCAAATAAGAAGAGTGCAGCAATAAATTACTCGATCGGACACTTTCTGGGTCTACTCGGCCTTCATGTTGACACACTTGCATACAAACCAAAACATATACCGCCACCATCGCATAGATATTCATCTTCGATCCCACACGGCTTGGGTGGGGGAGTATGGGACATATTGACAGTCATTGATCGTACTGATATATCTTATCGCGGCTGATGATCAACATTGATGTGAGCAAATTGAATACATACACCAACACACTGACATTTGAATGAGAATACCCACGTGCACCATTAAAACATTTGACACGGAGTTATATGTACACATATTTATTTATATATAAATATATATATATATATATATATATATATATATATATATATATATATATATATATATATATATATATATATATATATATATATATATATATATATATATATATATATATATATATATATATATATATATATATATATATATATATATATATATATATATATATATATATATATATATATATATATATATATATATATATATATATATATATATTATCTTCGAGATCGTTTTTAAGAATGGAAAAATCCAAAATAGATTTTCTTTGTAACGTAGGGTGGTAAATGTTGCTAGCGTCACAAATCGAATGTACAATAGTTTGCTTTTTCTCGTTTCTTTTATCGAATTATAGACATTTCCCGCTTTTAAAACGACCGATATATTTTCCATACAGATCTTATGCCTTGTAGCTCCACATTATGGGCAGCATTCTTTGCTTCTGCAGATGTATTTCGTGTTTTACTTTGTCTTTAGCTGCTATCGACATTGATTTGGTGTGAAAACTTCGTGTTCTCAGCCATTTGGATAGATTGGTAGAAAACTATTTGGCTATCTTTTGTATCCGCAACTTCACGACTTTTACCTTTCACTCAGCATTGTATTGGCTCTGCTATTGGTAAATGATGCGAATCAGTCTTAGCACCTCAGATCGAACATCTGAAATACTAGAAGAGTGCCGCGCGTACATCACATGATAAATTAAATTCAACACTTGATAAACCATACCGCCAGACGTCTTTTTCAAATAGTACCTAAAGAAAGTGCAGTACTACTTCCTGAAAGATTGATATGGATAAATAAGTGGGGATGTCATGTATCATCAGGTCGATGAATGTAAAAATTAGCAACAGATGATAGCACTATTACCGATGCGAACATTTTTATGGCTTCCGTAGCTCCTCTGCGGTTGAGAAGTGAAACCGCAAAAATTGAAAAAATGCTCCGCCATCATCTGTCATATTCTGGTGTGCTATATTTTTTAACATGTACAGGATGACTGATGAATATTGCTACATTAAAAAACTCAAATAACTTATTTTTCAGTGTATGGAATTCACTTTTATACATAATAAGTAAAATAAAAATATAGCTTAATTAGTTTTAAAAACAATGGAATTTGGAATTTCCTTCATCCGAACTTAAGAGCTTCGGTGGTAAGGTATTCCGTTGACAATCCGATGCTCGACAAAATTGTTATCAAGTCTCATTATGGTCCATTTGCTCGGAGGATTGCCGCCAAACGTGCGCCTATACTCTCTTTGAACCGAAACTACGGACTCCAGTGAGTGATAGCGGCGGACAATCCAAATTCTTGTTTCAGTGTCCCAGTTATCCATTTATGTTCAATCAAAAGCTCAATCTGCAAAATAAAAATTACTCAGACTCATTTAAAAGAAGAAAAGTTATTGATTCTTTTTGTAGCTGCTTTCATCAGCCACCCTGTATGTAAAGGAGTCTGCAGAAATAATAAAACCTACAATTAGCAATATTAGACATCAAACTGCTAAAATTGAATTCTTCAAAAATGGTCTCCTAATGTTCAGAGACATATGGGTTCCAAAAACGACGAATCTTCTCACATAAACAAATATGGGCCTATATATATATTTAAGATTTAGACCAATTTAAGATATTAAAGAGTTTTCGGAAGGAGTGAGGGTGTATACTAATAGCATACACGTGTGGCAGTTATCCAGTTTTATTTTGTAATCCGTTATGGTTTGTCAACTGGTTCGAGAAGTTCAGAACCAACCTGACTGTTTAACAAACTCTGAAAGTGTTAAGAGGCACATCGACTATTTGTGGTTGGTCATTAAAGTACATACTGTGTAGGTAGTTTAGTCTTTATTCTGAACCACCCGCGCATGTGCATAGCAAATGCTCCACTATCTCATATTCTTTGGTGTCCTTCAACTTTTACAAAATTCTCGGCACGGAATGCCTATACGCGCTGCCATAGTCCCGATAAAGCAGTGTCCCATGATGACTTCTACTCGTATGAGCGTTGACGTCGATTGTTTTTCTAGTGTTTGCAAAGACCTTGTTATTTTCTGGCGGCCAGAGAGACTGGGTTATTTCTACCTTGGCCCAACTTCCAAAGCCGCCACTTCGTCGATTGCATTCATCAGTTCGAGGAGCGGCATGTGTATATCTTGTTGGTTCGCCCACTGCGTCTGCGCCAATTCTGTCATATTCGTCTGTTATCTCGTTACCCGGTTTATCGCTGTGACCAGGTACCTATGTCAGCGTAATGTTGTGTATTCTGATTCCAATAAGAGATTCAATTCATGTCTTCACACAGTTTGATTTCACTGTCATACAGTCCAGTTCCTTTATGGCTCCCACATATATTCGGATATTTGACGGAGGCATACTTAGTTCCAGAATCTTGTCTGCGGCTATCTATATTGATTGCCAGTGGTGGTCGTCGATATATTTTAAGGTTGAGGGATTGTGAATAAACCCCTGATCCCGTACCTGCTTTAATTTTCTGATATAACAGTGTCCGAAGCACAGTCTTCTCTTGTTGGAAAATCCGTCCTAAAGGGTTTCTTTTGGATCGACCACGCTGTCAAATAGTCTGACTACATGAAGCCTGTCCATCCTACCTGTTAATCTCAGTGTCGCGAAATATCCGTGCTGTGTTGCAACATACCAGTTACTCTCAAACGTTGTGCGACCCATGCTGCACATTTCTTTATGTCTATGGGTTTCCTTTTCCTTTCGACTGCAGGTCACCATACCATAGCTCCATATATAAGTATAAGAATTGGTCTAATGATTGCAGTGAACATCCAGTATATCATCCTTGTATGAAGCCCCCATTTTCTGCCGAATATCCTTCTGCAAGTATAAGAGGCTCATAGAGCGTTATTTCCTCGCTCCTCCACATTTCGTTTCTAGGAAAGTTTGTAGTCTAGTATTACGCCCAGGTATTTCGGCTCTTTCGATAGTTGCAACGTTTCCCCCTTTGGTGTTGGGGTTTTAAAGTTCAGGATCTTGTATTTCCTTGCGAACAGAACTAGCTCTGTCTTACTTGAATTGACGCCACGTCCGCAGTCGTTCGCCAACCGTGATAGTTTCCTCAGTGACTGTTTCATAATATCACTAATCGTTGGCAGCACCACATCGTCGGCATATGCTGTCGGTTTGGTGCCTTATCTGTTAAGATCATGAATGATTTCGTTTATCACAAGATTTCACAGTTACGGTGATATGACTTCTCCTTGAAGCGGTTTCCTCATACATCTTTTACTTACAACTTCTTTTCTCAGATACGAGTTTTTGATTCTGCCACTTAGCATGTTGCCGTTTGTAAAATTAAACTAATTTGTAACCCAGGGAGGGCCCAATGGGCCCTCGACGTCCAGAAAGGCTGTCATCGTTTATTCATTGTGGTGTAAAGAGTCTTCTACAAAGCTTACATTCGTGGAGGGCTGTTTCCACAGACCTGCCCTTGCGATAGGAGTGCTGTGCCCTACTGACACCGTTTTGTGTTAGAAGTTCTCTAACTTGAAAGTCCAAGAGTATATTTAAGGTTTTCAGAAGAAAAGGCTAATTGGCCAGTTATACTTCGTCGTGTTGTGGTTTATTTTTTCGCTTTGAGGATAAACACCACATTGACATCTCTCCATGCTCTTGGTATGTATACGAGTAAGTATGTAGCCTTGATGGGCAGACTTCTAAAGGTTAACGTTTTGGACAGGATGTGTTGAAGGCATCCGTCAGAGCCTGTGGCACGCGATCTGCAGCTCCCCTGCTGGAGTTGTCAGTGTCCCAGTTTTCCTTTCTTGGATTCCTACCCCTATCGACCTCGTACTTAACATTGAAGTGAATTCTCTGAAAATGTACCCTCCTTTGATACTCTCCAATTTAAAACTAAATTAAAAGGGACAGAATGTACCTCGCTAAAAGGTAATTGTTTTGGAGTTTTTGCATAGCAAATAATAATAAATTGCGAACGGACAATAGTTAAAATGGGCATTCTTAGTTGGGACGACCTTCATAACTCATAAAATGGCTTAGTTGCTAGACTGTTTGGCGTATGTGGCCCAAAATCGTACTGCATGATCAACAAGGGCGATTTATACATTTTGGTACGAATCCAAATATATGCAATAATTTAAACAAGACAAGAAAAATGGTCGTTAAGTTCCTTGCCGTTTCTTCCACCCTAAAGCACAAATAATTTTCGTTTTTGGACCCCATCGGCCTAGCGTCCGACAATAATCTCAGCCAAAACTTCAAAAACAATAAATATTTATTTTGTAAGCTATGTTTGCTTTAAGTTAAATACACATACTCGTATGTATGTCCGTATTGACTACTGATCGCTCTTTTTGGATCACACTGGCCATTTTTGGTCCCAGGAGCCGAAATGTCCAGCAACTATGTCCTTTTTTACAATGGTGTAAGAATTGTGTAAAACTACTAAAACCTCAAGAAGGAAAAGTTTTTATAAGTCGATTAATCGATTTTTCCCCCAAAAAGTCGAAAGTCGACTATTTATATATTTTTAAAAAAATCAATGTTTTGCCCCGGCTATGTAACCATATTCTGGATTGCTCCGGCCCAGACTTGCGACTTATAGCTCAGGTGCTGATGCCAAACTAGTGAATTTCTTTATTCGTTTGGCCTGCATGGCACTGGAGCGTTGCTGCTTGCTTCGGTCTTAGCCGATACGAGTATGCGATTATGCTTCCTTGAGGGGACTAGGATAAACCCTCCTTGTCCTTTGACTCGGTCTGTAGCAACAGCACACTAAGGAGCCACATTTGTGGCCCTGCAAGAGCTTTGTTTTAGAGGAGATTAGAACCCAGATAATTTGTCACCCAGTTTATTAAACTGCATTAAATTATGAACCGGCTGTGTACTTACACATGAACGCCCCATTCTGGTACCTCCCAGACAAATGCACCAGTCCACCCACTTTGACATTCTTGTAATATCTTTAGTGTTATTCATACGATCTAGCTCAAAATCAAAACATAAGAATACGGTTATAAGTAGAGTGTTTAAACTCGAAACCGACATTCTGGTTTTAATGCCAAAACCCGACAGTCGGGTTTTGGCATTAAACAGCTAAACTCACGGGTATACTTTTTATTGACTGTCGGGTTTTTTTGGTTTTTGTTTGTTGAATGTTGAATCAAAGAAAATTTCTAATTTCACTTGCTGAATACCTAACTATTTTTTGTGCATGCCCCACAAAATCACTAGTTGAAACGATTTAAAGATATCTGTGTGTCCGTGAGCTGTCTATATAGAGGGTGTTACTAAACTACAATTGTTGGGCCAAAAACATCGGCTCAGATTCACATATAGCTCCAAAAACATATGTTCATCGATTTAATGTTTTCAGCTCTAGGTGCATTGTTAGAAATTCTCTCCCGGGAAATCCCGATATTTTTTGTTTTCCGGTTTCCCTGCAAATTATTTCGTGATTTCCGGGAAATTCATTACTTTTTATGACCACAGTCATGACTTAGAAAGTGGAATTAGCTTGTGACAATGTTAGAAAACGTTTAAAGTGTAACAAATTCTTAAAAAAGTTTTTATTGATTTGGAACAAATTGAGCTTGGCATCTAATAAATATTCTAAAGCCAATAAAATTATCTGTAGATGCGCCTTGTAGCCGAAATGTGAATTTAGTAGCCGTGGGTGCAATATTAACAACTTTATGTTAAATAATTTCTCACATCCATACGACATTTAAAATATTTTAGAAGCTTTAAAGAAGCGAATCAAAAAAAGAAGGGTCAAGCTATATATACATTACTAAACTATCTTAAATATCCAACATTATTTAATAACAATGATAACAATTTATTTCAAAACGATTCAAAACCAAATGTACTGGCGTTCACGGAAAAAATATACTTTTGGCATTTTCAAGATGACAGCGTTCTCCCGAAGTTCCGGAATTGGACGGTATTTCTACTAACGACATTACTACAGATACATCGTTAAAGGATATTTTAGTGATGCCACAACAAACGCAAATCAAAATGTTGCACAGATTCAAATCGACTACCTTATAACTCAATAAAAAGGGACTTAAAGTTGTATGAAGCATGTGGAAAAACAACGGAAAACATCACCAAATTATTTAATGCTCTTCTGGCATAAAGCCAACATATGTGACGCACAAAATAGAAAGGGACCTAAGGGTAAAAACCAGTTTTGTTCAGGAGAGCCATTTTAAAGATTTAAATACGTGTATCTTTGGTGTACCATCACTTTCATAAAACGCGCATATCTCTGGGAGGGAACACTTTTGGGGCATGGGATCGGTCTCATTCGATGCTCAGATGTTGTCCACATCAAAAAAAAAGAAAAAAAATTAAAATTGATTTTTTTACCCTTCGGTCCCTTTCTCTATGCGCTGTCACATATGTGGAATGCGAAGAATATTTAGGCAGTTTGTGAATGAAATAAGAAACAGAATGACTTATGATTCTATTAACGTTCTTTTAGTTCCAAATACTTATATATATTATATAATAGTATGTAAATAAAAATATATTATATACTATGAGTTTAACTAAATTTTATTATGCAACTTCAGTGCTGATTATACTCGTATATTTTGAAACGTATATGTTTTCGTGTTATGTTTTTGGTTCATCTGCATTTGATGTCATACACCGCAGTTGATCATATATAAGTACATACTGCAAAATTAACATTGTTTGTTTTATTTTTGTGTTATCAGGAAATTCCAGGGAATCCCGCGAAATGCTAAATTTGTTCCAGGTTTCCCGGGAAATAAAAAAGTCCGGGAAGGAAGAAACTCTACACATTTTTCATCCAAGCTTGATATAAATAGGAACAATTTAGTTTCTTAAACCAAGGACGAATATTATTGAAATTGAAGGAAATCAGTTAAGATTTACATCTACTCGTACCTCCCACACATATTTTCATCTGATTTAATGTTTCTGACTCTAGAAGCCACATATAACATCTAATCTTCATAACATTTGGCAGAAGTAAGTTCTTTTGGACAAAGGACGGATGCTGTTGACTTAAAAGAAAATCGGTTGAAATTTTAATATCTTAGTAGGGACATAAATACTGTTACATGCGTTTTATGCTGCGAAATAAAAAGTACTGAATGTTTTTGGACCAAATATTTTTTAATATATTTATTGAAGTATATTGTATCCAAAAAGAATCTACTTATTCGAAATGTCCGCCTTTTGCCTTTACACACGCCTTAAGTAGGCACTGGCCAATCGTCAGTAGCTGCACGAACCTCGTCCATTGGAAAATTGGCCACAGCTCAAACCAAAGCGGTCTTAAGAGATCCAATGTTGGGGTATGTTTTCTGACAAACCCTGTCCTATAAAACCGTCCACAATTTGTAATCCAATGGGTTCAAATCTGGACTGCCTGAGGGCCATTCTTCAAAGGAAATGAACGCTGGCAAATTGTTTCGAAGCCAGGCCTGGGACGTTTTAGCCTTATGGGTACGGCGCAGAATCCTGCTGGAAAGTCCATGACTTGTTTTGGAACAGGAAATTGTTAAGAGGCTTCACAGAAGCTTCCAAAATTGTTTCTTGGTAAACTCCGGCCGATGTTTTGACTCCTTGTACGCAGAAATGCAGGTCAGTGACCCCATCTTAAGAGACACCCCACCAAAGCATTGCTGAAGCTGGGTGGGCCTTGGGATGACCCTTTTCCACCCTTGGGATCAGTTCAGACGCTTTCTTAGATGACCTGAAAGGTAAAATTTTTTTCTTCGGTGAACAAAATTTTTTTGTGCAAGTTATCAGCCTGCTTCACCAAAAGACGTTTGTATTTTTCAATCCTATTTTTTTTAAAGCTGCAGTCAATTAATATCCGGTACGTCGTTTGAAAGCCCCAAGTCCCAAGTCTTTTTTAATGTTGCGACTCATGGATTTTGCGTGATATTTATCTCACGGGCCATGATTTTCTGTTTTCGGAGCGGATTTCTCTGAATACTTGATTTAACGGCTTTAATGGCATGCGGTGTTCGAACAGAGCGTGGGCGACCCGAACGGTGGCGGTCTTTTACATCTCCAGTCTCCTCAAACAGTTGTATGCATCGGTAGACGAACATGCGGCTAACCCCTAGTGGCCGGAGCGTTTTGAAAATATCGCTTTTTTCATTTCACACTTGAAAAGCGCTATTACAGCGATACGGTTCTCATTATCTTACTACTCCTTGATGAAAGTTGAAATAATTTTAAAATCCCGTTACAGACTAACGCTATTGAGGTTAGCCTTCAAAACACATATGAAATTAACGGGGTATGTTCAGTTCTAATATTGAAATGGGTGTGTTCAATGTTGTAACAGTATTTATGTCCCTACAGTAGCTCCCACACATTTGTTCTACCGATTTATGTCTTTAGCTCTAGAAGCCTCATTTTGCATCCATCTCGATGTAATTTGCCACAGTACTAAACGATTGATCAGTATTTAGCTCAGATAAAAACGGATCATACCGATCCACACTAAAAACTTACCTACTTAAAGATGGTCCTATGGGTTCCGACAAAATGAAATTAACGGACAAATTCAAATACGATTTAGAGCTCGTTTAAGGGGTTTAAAAGTACAGTTGTAATAAAGGCGGTCATGCGAGGCTTTAGATGTTTTACTAATTCACAGCATGTGATTTTAATGCATTCTAGTGTCTAAAAATGGGGACAATTACTACACTGATTCGGGAAATGATTTCCAGTCTTAGGCAAAAGGCTAAAACCGGAATGTCGCTTAATGATGGATGTTAAGTTTGTTTTAAAAACCCGACAGTCGTGTTTTTTAAAACAAGATTTTGAAACCCAAATTCCGGTTTTCTGAAATGCCCGGTTTTTTGTGCACTCTACTTATAAGGTCATCTTGGTGGAGAATAATTGGAATCCCTTCTGGTACTTCCCAAATAAATGACACCGTTTAAGTGCAGATTAGAACCGATATAACTTGTCTCCATAAAATTCGCTTAAATTGCTAACTCAATTATATTTTTATGATGGCGTTCAAAAGAGCGTATTTTTTGTATTTGCATGGGGCATGTCCGCCCCTTCTAGCACATTTTACACACGTTTTAGGCAATCGAAAACGTAAGGAAGAAAAATTTAAACTTAATATAAGGGTGTAGGCAAATATGAGTCGGATCAATCAATTGAAACTAGCTTACTGTTTTAAGCAAAATATTAAAACTACAGAAAATTAAAACAAATTGTTTTTTTTCAAATTTGAAATTCAAACGGTTATAAAATTTTTATTTAAAATTTTTTTAATTTTGTTTGATGTATTATTGCCAGGAAAAAATGGAACAACAAGGATGGGGATACTGCATAACTGCAATTGTTGCAAGGAAAACTGAACTCTTTAAGACCAGGTCCCCACCCAACGTATGAGAACTACTGTTGTTAATGAAACTTGTCGAATTTCGTCAAATAATTGCCTACGAAAATAAAATACGCCTTCACCATCTCTACGGAGACTCCACATAAAGAGCCATCTGAAGATTTTCTTTTAAAAAGTTTGTGAAGCTTTCTGGAAAAGGTAGAAACCGTTTTGTAAACATCATGGCTTCTATACAAGTGTAGATGTAAGAGGGTTCGAGCAGATTATACAAGTACCGAAATTAACAAACGAGCTTAACATATTTTTAATATTATTTGTAAATGAAAGATGGCTCAACGCATCCAAAAAGACATGGTTTTTGGACATATGGTCTCTATTGGCTTAATAAAGGTTCCCATAGTTCTGACAAACATACTCGTACGCTAAGGAACATTGGACTCTAAAATGTTGTTGTTATTTGAGACTTAATTGTATTTTCAATAAAAGCTAAAGCTTCGGACTTTGGCGCATGTACCCTATGACACCAATTCACTACGAAGTTTACGTAATAAGGGCTCATTTTAAATATTAAACTCAGTATCATATTGCACCCAAAAAAGAACCAATTTTATTTATGGATATGAGGGTATTCAATTAATGCAAATAGTGCCTCCTAACTGCAATTGTACCTCCAAACGATATTTACAGTCATAGCGGCTATAATCTTGGAAATTATTGTTTTTTTTTCTATTTGCGTATTTGAGCTTATAAGGGTTTTAACTTGATGTCGTTTTTACTTAGTTTGTGTCCAATTCTATGAAGGAAATAGCAGAAAACGGCAAGCAAATTAAGCAAATGGCTAACTTCAGCTTTGACTTTACCACCTGTAATGTCAATCAGATCAATACTTTCAGGTTTCAGAAAGGAAGGACGATATAAAACCTTACACAATTAATGAAGCAGAAATTGAACTACTCGTAATTGCACAGAAATAATGCATACAACAATTTTAATTAAATCTGCAAACGTAAATAAGTGGCGGAGGGATTGATCAAGTTAAAATGTTTCTCGACCTAATGTTCATACAGGCTTTATTCATATTTTCTAAGTAGAGGAAAATTTTCAGCGTCGTTAAAACTCTCGTCTGTCGCACTCAGACGGTATACGCCGGTGGAACAGCTGAGTGGTGCTGCTCTTTTTTCAAAAGATTTTCCAACGTTGATGTGTGCAGCGATAAGTATCTGAAATAAATTTCATTTCGTTCTTGTTTGTTTTCGGCGAGTGTTTCTGTGTAAGTGTATTTTAGTGAGGATTTTTACATTTTTACCCAACACAGTACAGCGTGCCTATTTAGAAATAAACCTAGTACATTTACACACACTGGTACACACACACACATAATGCTCGCGCAGACCCAAGCGAGATTTGTGTTTCAGATATTTTAATGCATTTTAAGATACAACCACAAAGTGTGGATACTCGTAGCCGTGTTTCCCAAAGAATTCTCGTATACGGCGATATGGGCGCGTCGTCACATCGCATCGCATATGACGACTTTCAGATCAGATGATGCTGATGTTTTTTTTCTTCATTCTATTTTATTTTATTTTCTGTTTTTTATTCCTCATTTATAGGCTCTTTATGGCCTTATGTGTATATTCGTGGAAATTACCATCTTAAATGTTTCATTGGAATCACTTAAAATGAAATTTACAACAGGTGATGCTCTAGTCTCCCATTCGGATACGCACCTTCTTCTTCTTCTTCTTCATTCTACCTTCCGTAGCACATATTCGGCGCTGGATTTATGTACGGGCGGGTACGTGTGAGAGTCTCTTCGGATGGGATGTCTATTTTTATTAGGGACGACGCAGCGAGGAGACGGACGGATGAAGGCGAAGATGATATTCCAAATACAACATAGGCGAAGAACTAAATGGACCTTGAGAGTTGGCTGATGTATGGGCTTTTGGGTTGGATGCGACTGTTGAAAGCATTAGCGCTAAGTGTGTTCGAAATACAATGTGTTTTGTGTAATAAATTACACAAAAAACAAATTTGAATAGATTTCCTAGTGAAAGACATTCCGGTGATAAAAGCGCACAAATAGAAACTGAGAAATCCAGAGATAACGAAATTCGTCAATGTCTGCGACGAAGTGGTCGTATTTCAGTTTATGTCTCTCGCTCGATATCCAGCTAATTTGTTTATTAATTTCCCGATACGAAGATGAACCCTCGACGACGGCGATACTCCGCTGCCGCGTTGAGTTTATGGAAAAAGGCAACTTTCGAATTTTATGGGTAAAATTGATTGTCTTCCATAGTCAGTCAATAACAAATTGGATGTGTGGGTACGGCACAGAAAAGGTATAAATTTCTCAATCGCGATCGCCGCCTAACATGTCATGCTGCCGTAGCTGATAACAGTTGGAGCGATCGGACCGAAAGGATTAGAAATTGTACTCGCACCTGAAGTAACGTTCGGTGTATTATTTGAAGAACTTACAATTTATTATGCCCCGTTACATCTTATTAAGATAAAACTTAATAAATGTTTAATGCTAATAAATTAATTTTATGAAATAAATCACAAATACAAGTTGTGTTTCAATACCATTACTTTAGTAAATAGGTGTACAAGGATTACTTTGGTAGTGTTGTCTCAAAAATTCTTGGATCGAAAATGTTAAGTAGTTTCTTAAAGAATATTATACTTGGTAAACATTTCTTTAATAAATTCTCTAAATTACGAATTTCTTGAATACTCGTCACAATGTGGTGGAAATTGTTCAATTAAAATTCTAATCGATTTTGGTAAAAATACTCTCGGTTAACTTTGACTGCATCAAATTCAATTCAAAACAATGAACAAATGTTTCTTAATCTAAAATTAAATAAAAAAACATATCTTCTAGCTTGAATTCCATTGTACCATTAATTTTGAGAAAACTATATAAAGAAAGTTTGTTTTTATACTGTACACAAAATGTGGGAAGGAAATTATGAATTTGTGGTGAAATTTGTAAGACCTAAAAAACCGATGGATTCGTCAATTTTTTACGACTTATGTTTGGATTCCTCTGTAGAACTTACAATTTATTATGCCCCGTTACATCTTATTAAGATAAAACTTAATAAATGTTTAATGCTAATAAATTAATTTTATGAAATAAATCACAAATACAAGTTGTGTTTCAATACCATTACTTTAGAAAATAGGTGTAAGAGGATTACTTTGGTAGTATTGTCTCAAAAATTCTTGGATCGAAAATGTTAAGTAGTTTCTTAAAGAATATTATACTTGGTAAACATTTCTTTAATAAATTCTCTAAATTACGAATTTCTTGAATACTCGTCACAATGTGGTGGAAATTGTTCAATTAAAATTCTAATCGATTTTGGTAAAAATACTCTCGGTCAACTTTGACTGCATCAAATTTAATTCAAAACAATGAACAAATGTTTCTTAATCTAAAATTAAATGAAAACATATCTTCTAGCTTGAATTCCATTGTGACATTAATTTTGAGAAAACTATATAAAGAAAGTTTGTTTTTATACTGTACACAAAATGTGGTAAGGAAATTATGAATTTGTGGTGAAATTTGTAAGACCTAAAAAACCGATGGATTCGTCAATTTTTTACGACTTATGTTTGGATTCCTCTGTCTATTTATGTTTTAATTAGGTACAGATCGCAAATGTGAAACGATTTCGATGAAACTTTGAGCAAGGAACGAAACCTATTACTATCTTTTGATATAATACAAATACCTGTCCCGATTTTAGAGCCTGCAACTGCAGAAGCCACATATCATTTTAGATTCTGATCAAATATGGCATTGGTGAAATTTTATCTTATCCGTCCCTTTGTGTGGGACAATAAGGTCATTGCGGTCCAGCCGCATTAGAAGCCACAAAATTAAGCCGACTGTACTCAAATATCGAATGGTACGTCATGGCCGAGTAAGTTTTGATAAAGCTTTACTATTGAATAAGTCATACGTAACATCCGCTCTTGTTTTAGATTTGAGATTCTGTCGATCCAATATTTAGGCAAGTCGCTAGATGTACTATTGTAGTAAGTTGTACCAAGTACAACATCACCAACGAACGAAATAAATAGTAAAAAATCCTTAAACGCATATAAAAATTGGAAACCACATATTCATTCTACTTAGTAGGGATATAAATACTGTTACACACGTTTTATTTTGTAAAATAAAAAGTACTGAATGTTTTTGGACCAAATATTTTTTAATATATTTATTGATGTATATTGTATCCAAAAAGAATCTACTTATTCGAAATGTTCGCCTTTTGCCCTTACATACGCCTTAAGTTCAGATGATTCTTTAGATCACCGGACAAACTCTCTATCATTTTGCTTGTTAAAATTTTCCTGAACGGAAAAATTTTTTTCATCGGTGAACAAAATTTTTCTGTGCAAGTTATCAGCGTGCTTCGCCAAAAGACATTAACGGGGTATGTTCAGTTCTACTATTAAAATGGGTGTGTTTAATGTTGTAACAGTATTTATGTTCCTACTAAGTAAGGCATTAACGGGGTATGTTCAGTTCTACTATTAAAATAGGTGTGTTTAATGTTGCAACAGTGTTTATGTTCCTACTAAGTAATCAGGTTTAATTAATATCCAACACTGGTAAAATTATACTTTGTTGGTCCGTGATTTCGAATACTGGTAGTACCCACACAAAGTTCCCTGCTGATTTAAGAAAATCACAGTTTAAATCAAATCGTCCACAGATTTCGAGTGTAACGTTTTGATGAAACATATTTTCTTATAGGTCCGATTTGAGGCCCTTCCGCTCAAAAAGTGGCATATAGCAACTGATTTTGCACAAATTTAGCAGCTCGTTGTAGTAGACGTGAAAGTAAACCTTATTAAATTCGACAAAATCGGTCTATGTTTTCGAGAAGGACCAATGTCCATTTATTGACATAGGCTTTTAAAGGTACCTTCCGAGTTGTGTTTTTGACGTTCTTTAAGTCACAAATTAATTCCGATTGTGCCCGAGAAACAGCCGGATCGGCCTGAACACTGTCCTGTAAACTACAGCAAGGTGCCTCTTTTTGTCCGCGGATAATAACTTGCATGAGGAGATGATGATTTTGACAGGACCTGCTGTGGTGTTACAGAATAGATCATTCCCGGCGTGTCAGGAGTGACATTTATGATTTACCGAGGGAAGTCCCGGCGTGTCAGGAGCAACCTTCATGATTGTTTTAGTTTACATCGGGCTGGTATATTTGCTTCAATTCGCACTGGGCTCGAATTGGCGGGTATGTCTTATTTCAACGTGGACTCGAATTGGCGGGTATGTCTTATTTCAACGGAGACCACACTACACCTGTTTACATGCTCAGCCAAGCCCACTCAGCTAGGTCTCGAAGGACACACCCGGTCGAAGTTGCCCCCAGCAAGTAGCACTGGGGGGACAGGATGGCCACAACGAATAGACATAACCAAAAATTTAAAGGTAGGTACAGCAACAAAAAATGGATTTGCGCATGTTCATTTGAATTTTTGACTGAGAGCAGCGGTATCTGAAACAATCAACAAGATTCCTGGATGTGTTGGCTATTGAAGTATCTAGAAAATGATACAAAAATCATTAAATTTTCTTTTTCCGCAAAAGACAATACAACAGCTGACGCCTTAGCACACCTCTACAAATGTTGCATTGTCGTACAATTTTTTTGTGTGGAAAGTGTGAACAGATAAATTACATACAGCACTTTCGAGAGTTAGGCGACCCTAATTGTTCCATCATATAATGTGTCCTCTCCCACATTGTTAGCAAAGTATACATTGTTTAGGATGTACCATTTTAAAATTCCTACATATACATGCCTTCATTTAATGCAGTTCTAAAGTCCACATATTAAATTCAATTTTTCCCAGTTAAGGCTAGCGAATTGTAAGTGATATTGAACTAGTTCTGATAAAATAAGACTTCATCCCCCGAATCTAAGGTCTTCTCAATTTTAGGTTTTGCCACTCTATACTTCAAAAATTCATTTTGATTGTTCTCAAATATTGCGAAGTATGTTACGTGCAGGCAGCGGAAAGCCAAGGTGAAACTAGTTAAGTAACTGTTCTCGGTCTAAAATAAAGTAAGTCGAATAATCTGTAAATATGGTAGAAATTGTTTCATTGAGTCATCTTGTCCTCACTCTTTGGCTTACTACTTCTCATATGGGTACAAACAGGCCGATAGCACTCAAAAATGGTATACTAGTAGATCTACCTGGCAATGTTGTGTTTGCTCTATCTCTGCTTACTTACTTTTCGCTTACATTTAGAATCGATTTTTTGTAGTCCATTCCATATTTTAGCAAATCGATTAAAATCGATTTTATTGCATTCAATCTTCGATTATTTTCTGATTCTTCTGGAAATGAACTGTATGGCACGGCAAAATCAAAACTTCCTTGATCCATAAACCCTGACTGGGACCTACCAGGACCCTGGATTTGCTGTACTTACCTAAGTCTTTTGTTTCCAGAAGGAGTCAGCCACTGCCCAGATAAAGTGTGCAATTTTGTTGCATTGTGTAAGTTTGAGACAGTTTCAAAATGTCGAGCTTTACGTTGCGTAATATTGTCAACACTGTATCCCTTCAGTATCTTAGGCTAAGGTACCACCGCGGTATGCTAAAGTTCTTAGTGAAACGTTGTAGTGTGATGTAAAGTCAGCACGACTACTACACAAGTAAACCCAGGTTATATCCGGGTAGGAACATCTAAAATTTTTCAGGGACAGTTTTCCAACACGCGAATGCCGGCCACTTTATGAGAAAGAAATAAGTCTTTAAACCATGTTAAAGCTACTCCACAAAATGCATTAGCCAGGTCAGGGAACAAAAATACTGTCGATTTTCGATTTGACGAACTATATACTCGTATTGTCAGCCCTGTTCGTTAAATCAAAAAATTCGTTAAACCGAGTACAATTTATGTCAAAGTTTGTTTGCTCTAAAACTACTGAAATAGCAACTTTAATGTATTTTGGACAATGCCTTTATTATAATTTTACTTTAAGACAAAGTTACCAATAAACTTAATGCAATTTATATAAATTGATATCGAGATATTGCTACAGAATTGTGCTTACAAAGAATAACTAAACAAAAAAATGTATTTTGAATCTAACAAAAAAAACAGAAACTTTTCCACAATTTTTTTCGAAGAACTACTAACACTTACCTGTTTTTAATCACTTGAACGGAACACATTTTTAATTGTTGTCTGTATTTTGGTAACTTGTAGTCTTTTTTGCGTCGCATCTTTTTAAACTTCCCTCAATACTATCGATTTATGTTTCCCATATTTTCTAATGTTTACACCACAAAAAGTAAACACAGAAATCAAAAGCTGGTGAGTCCCCTTTATCATATATCTATTGCTTTTACACATATATAGTTTATGTGAAATCTTTGTATTTGCGTCTGATTCTTAATATTTAATTCTTAATATTTCGTCTTTATATTTTAATTATTTCATTTGTTTGTTTAACCTAGTACAAAATTGAATATTGGTAACAGTATTCGCAATATAAAGTACTAAATGGACATTTTTAGCAGTTCGTTAAATCCCGAATTCGTTAAACCGGTGGTTCGTAAAATCGGAAACCACCTGTATTTAGTTCTTACTTATTTGGAGAGAAGTGTTGTTCTACAATGGATTGTTATAGGAAAATATACTCGTATATTTGTATTCTATGGCTTTACCATGTTTTAATCTTTAGTAAATTTCTATATACTCGCATTCTTAATCGTCTGGAAATTCTAGTTCCACTTAGACGTAAACATCTGTCGTCCAAAACAATTTGCGTAAATAAATAAAACACACATTAAATAGAAAATGTTTGCAGTGGAGGACTACTTCCAATATTTACCATAAATTCAGATAACAATTTGTATTGAATGAAAACCTGTTAAAATCATAAAAACAATGTGGAAGAAATAAATCCAAAATCGCTAGGCTTTGTTCTTCGAATCTTAATTCAAAGCCATTCGGGTAGCCGAACTTTTAGAGTCCCTCTGCCCTCTGTGACATATCCAGCAGCTGCTAGCGCTATAGAAGCATTCTTTACCGACGGATTACGATTGATTGTTTTCGTTAATAATATTAATTTTGCTAATTAAATTCATTGTTTTTGTTTAAAATGTTTAATATTTTGTACTCTAGAACTGGTATCGATTAATCACCACACGTTGCTTGGAGCTTAGTAAAAGTGGGCATTCAATGACAAGGAACCACACCTCATGTACGAGGAATGACTAAATGCAATCTAAATTGACGAGAACGAAGTTTTCGTCATTTTTACTCTTATTAATTGAGTTTATTTTACAGCGGATTAATTCGGAGCCACAAACTATTGGGAACTCGTTAAGCTATGCGAAACATTCTGCTCTAACTTGAGTACTCATATTCATGATTTTCAATGAATAGGGATTGTAGAGGCTTCAATTTAATTCTTCGAAGTCTATTGGCCTCAATTCTATTTTGATTGATCATAGTTTTCCATATTGGGCCAGATTTAATTGGTTGTGATTTGGTTGAGTTTTTGGCTGATGTTGTTGTTGTTACGTATTAACAATCAAATCAATTTCCCCTTTTAATCTTCTTAACTTTATTTGTTTGGCTGCTGGCCCCAATTCCCCAAATACAAATTGTCGGCTTTGCAATATGTTTGGATTCCACAAACAAAAAAGAAGGAAAACACCAGCATCAACAAAGGCGTGGAATTGCAAATGGCAATCGGAATACGAACCGGAATGGAAGTGGAAATAATAATAATAGCACATAAATATGCACATACATTCATACTTATGTATGCGATCTAGGATGAGTGAGTGTGTGTGTGTGTATGTATGAATATGTTATTTAATAACTTTTACCCTTCAATAATAACAATAATCGCATTTGTCTATTTGCGTAAATGTGGAAATCGGAGTCTGGCTGTGTCGGCTGTCATTATATCCGTCTGCGGATAGGAAGGAAGGAACGAACGAACGCTGCATTGCCTTGTTCCTTACAGTCACGTACTTATCATAAAAGTATTTACAAATAATACTCCATATGCCAAGACGTGACAATGAATTTTATTACTCCGTATTGCTGTGCTCGATTTTAACAAATTGTAAAAATATCACTAAAGCCAAAAGTCTTTCATAGAGTGACAATAAACAGCTTTTTGGAGACGGCACAAATCTTGTCCCCGTCGTACCACCGACCAAATTCACATGATTATGGGACAAAACACCAACAACAGCAGATTGTCATACTCTAACTCACATTTGTTTATCTGGCGATTTATTGTATTTGTTTTATTAAGGGACACATTTTTTGAGTTATGTATTTCGTACATATGTATGTATCCGATTATGAATGCATGTGCGTGTGTGTGTATACAAGGTAACCCTCGAATAACGCGGCACTAGCTAGTAAGTTTAACTGCCACGCGCTTTTGCTGCAGCTTATGCCGATTTTCTTTCCGAAGCGCAATACTTTTGGCATGTTTCTTTAAAATGTTTACACCTGTACAGGGTGATGCAAATCCTTGTTTCTTTTAAACCATTAAAAAACTTATTTTTATTTGACATACTTAATAGGGACATAAGTACTGTTACACACGTTTTATGCTGAAAAATGAAAAGCACTGAATGTTTTTGGACCAAATATTTTTTAATATATTTATTGATGTACTCGAAAAGAATCTACTTATTCGAAATGTCCGCCTTTTGCCTTTACACACGCCTCAAGTTCAGATGCTTCCTTAGATGACCGCGCATACACTCTATCATTTTGCTTGTTAAATTTTTCCTGAACGGTAAACATTTTTTCATTGGTGAACAAAATTTTTCTATGAAAGTTATCAGCGTGCTTCACCAAAAGACGTTTGCATTTTTTAATCCTATTATTTTTAAAGCTGCAGTCAATAAATGTCTGGTACGTAGTTTGAAAGCCCCAAGTCCCAAGTCTCTTTTAATGTTTCGACTCATGGACTTTTGCGTGATATTATCTCACGGGCCTTGATTTTCTGTTTTCGGAGCGGATTTCTGTGAATTCTTGATTAAACGGCCTTGATGACATGCTGTGCTCGAACAGAGCGTGGGCGGCCCGACTGGTGGCGGTCTTTTACATCTCCAGTCTCCTTAAACAGTTTTAAACATCGGTAGACGAACATGCGCCTAATCCCTAGTGGAGCGTTTTGAAAGTATCACTTTTTCTCATTTCACACTTGAAAAGCGCTATTACTGCGATACATTATCTTACCACTCCATGATGAAAGTTGAAACAATTTTATAATCCCGTTACAGTCTAACGCTATTGAGGTAGGCTTTCAAAACCCATATGACATTAACGGGGTATGTTCAGTTCTACTATTGAAATGGGTGTGAAATGTTGTAACAGTATTTATGTCCGTACTAAGTATTAATCTTGTACCAACTAGGTATGCTACGTGATAATCTGGCAGTATTGAACAATGGCACCATTATTTCTCTTTGTGTAGATCAATGAAATATGTAAAATTATTAGATGAAATACTTTGCCATTGTAAGATCAATTTATAATTCCAGTTTGAGTAGATTTACTTTTTATTTATCCCATCTTGTCTCTTCATTCTTTTTTAGTCTTTATACGAGATACAAAAAAGAACAAATGTTTTTCCATACTAGGGTGAGTTATGTTAGACTTTTTGTAGCAATAATAGATCTGGTTACTCTGAGTAACTAAAATACAAACGAACCCATCGATTATTGGTTTATTTAAAATAGCAAACATTTCCATTATTTAGCAAACACATATTCCCTCATGTCGCTACTTTGGCTTGTTTACGGTTTCTACGGTCTCAAATGACAGTGCCCACACAGAAGTATAAAAGTCCAAGGTGATCAATTGACATCGCCGCTAACGCATCTTCAATTTCTTCTGGTGTGAATTTATAAGCATCGGAAAATGGTAAGCAGATACAACTCAAATCAGAGGAATGGATTCCAGAGAATGGAAGTGGGTTACTTATGGGATTCGCCGGCATAAGTGCACATCCTGGCATATCTGAGTGGAAAGGAAGAATGCTTAAAAGCGCAATCATAAACTTAACTATGAGCAATGGCGAGGAAACAAGTTACAAGAGACACTCTGAAAGGGGGTTTGATCTCTCGCACATTATGGAACCTAATTAAAAATTAACTTATATTCATCTTCATAGAGCATTTGTCAAGAATCAAGAATTCAGCTTATGCGAAGGACTTATGCTTCCGTATAGAGGCATATTATACAAACGATTTGTGAGATAATAGAAAGTTTACTAAAACAACTCTGACTTTGAATTCCTAAAATGAATGGCATCGCCCTCGACCAAAAATGATCCTAAAAATGAAAAAAGTTAGTTTGCATCCCTATGCTTGCAGGAACATGTTATAATATAATTTACTCTGGATGTATACAGCAATAATATGTAAGAAACATACTCACCCACGGATCAGTCGTATGGTGGGAAGCAGCAAGGAAATCACGTCTCTTACATCTGGAAAAGTGTAATGACTTCTATTCGTTATTATGAGCGGCCAAAAATCAGCTCCTGAACATGCACTGGGGGCGATGTTGAAACTACTACTAATCGATGTCATCAGGTGCTCTGCAGCGAAAGTAGGCCTCAGGTAAGAGGAATCAAATTTGCCATTCAAAACTGCGGAACTACGCACTTTCTACTGTATGGAAGCACAGGAAATAGAGCTCCAGCTCTTTGGCCGGTCAGTGATGTGACACGCACCAAAAGATTGCGTTTCCTTGGTAAGAGCACATTTACTATTCTGATATGTGTCTTCACCGGACACCGCGTGATACATTTAATAGTTGCGCGAATGGTACTCCAATTGAAGAGCTTCCTTTAGTTACTTTAAAAAAGAGGAGGAAAATTTGTTCTACCACATATCCCCGGATGTATAAGTACAATTAAACCAGTAATCGTTCTGCTGTGGGCTCTAATTATTTTGTGGTTGAAAAATTATTGAAAGAACTCTGGAACTCTTTACTTTTGACATGTGTATTCCGGGTCAAGGCTGGTGAAGAGTTTTCCCCTAAGAATTGGGATCCATTGTCGGCGAAAGCTGGGCAAAGGCATTGGCTCATTACACAAAAAAATAAGTTAAAAATATGTTTACATGCAAGCATATAACTATTTGAAACGTGCTACAAACATTTTAATGCTTGTATTTCAGCATATTCGCTTAACACAAACATATTATATGTTTGGGGCAACATCTTAGCATATTGAAATAACATGGAATATGACATTTAAAATTCTGTGGTAAAAATGTTCTAGCTTTTCTCAACACAGAATTATTTATTTGCTAGTTATACGATAAGACGCAGTGGAAGCAGAGCGCATTTCGAAAATGAGCATTGGTAATATTAGTGAATGATTCTCAGTGCATTAAATGGAATTTAAATTAAATAATTAAAATAATCAATTTTTTAAAAAAAAAGTAAGTGTTCAGTATCAGGCAGTTGACCCAAAAAGTTGGCTAATGAGGCAAAAACGAATTTTAAGAAATATTAAGAATGAGATTTAAAGTTTCAGGACATTCGTATACAATGTTTTTTTTTTCGATTTCAAGATGTTTGATTATTTTTTACGGGCTAAACGGATAAAGGCATAACATTACTTTTTTCACTTAATCATTTGAACAAAAGGTACTTTCAATAAACAAATGAATAATGAATAATAAAAATGTAAATAAACTTGTGTTTTTTTATGTATTATTTTAATTTTTCCCTATACTTCGACTTGCTTTATCAATCATCTTAAGGGGTGTCACTAAGAAATACAAAATATTTTTAACATTCAATACAAATTTCATATATTAATATATATAATATATACTTTATATATTAATATATAACATTTGTATTAAATGTTCACTCGTCTGGGATGTTTAGAACCAAAGTTAAGTAATCTACCTGAAGCCGTGCGCTTTTACCCGCCAATTGCTATTCAGATGACAGTCGGACACTAAATGTGGCTTACAATGATATTGCAAGATATATTTTACACAGAAAACGATTGACCGAATTTTTGAGTATTGATATCAAATATTCAACATATGTTTTCATCATGTACTTAAAAGTCTTTTACTACTCCATAAAATCAATAACAGGGAAGAGCCTAAGTATCTTTTAAACCACCTAAAATTTGCTCGATCCAACCGGGGAATGAAACTTATCAATCCGAGAATTAAGAGTCTAACATCAGAACGACAATTTTTGTGTGTGTAGTTTACGTATCAAAAACAATCTTCCGCCAATTCTTCAAGTCATAAGAAATGTAACATCTTTTTAAAGGAGTTATTTAATTGCTATATTATTAAATAAATTTGTATATCACTAGTTCACTAATTTTAATTTGATTTTAATATTATCAAAACTCCAAAATATGTCAATTTTACAATCCTCTAAACCCGCACCAAAATATATGAGATGTTACATCTTTAGGGCGCGGTTAAACAAAATTAATATATAAAAAATAAATAATAAAACACAATCTTACCGTTTTTATGGCCCTTGTAGTCTGGGGGCTTCTGTAGAAGCTACTATGTAAATGAGAACATCCACCAGTTGCAGGACTGCGGGAGTATCCTCTCGCCTAACAAGGTTATAGACGCTTTGAGAGTGAATCGGTCAAAATACTTATAATTTAAAAATATACCACAGGGTGGTCCATCCGGTAGTATAGTTGACAGCTCCTGCTACCAGCACTAGTTTTTATTTTTGGAAAGTAACAAACAGTTATTTATGTACGATTTGCGTTATACAGGGTTATCTGTAAATATACTGCGTGTATATGCGAATACATACACCAACTGAGAAAATACGCAATCGTCTGTGAATGTATTCAAACTATGGAAGTGTGCTTACGAGTTGCTGCTGATGAAGGACCACAAATTTGCAAATGAAAGTCATCATCCAACGCCACAAAGTCTGCGACCCTTACGACCGATTTACTACTGCCGTCATGAAAACAAAAGCGTAATTTCGACTATTTAGTCATTCCAGCCAAAGTCATTTGAAATTCCCAATAGCGACAACGGAAACAGGCGAATGTCTTTCAACAATTATCTCATTGCAAGATATCTGCAAATTGGGTCAAGTTGTTGTACGAATTTGCAATGCCAGAACTGTGAATTGGGTCATGGTAAAGTTGACATGAAATATGACATCTTTAAAGGACGCAGCAGCAACAACAGCATGTTTAAGAAAAAATAATAAAAACAGCTATACTTAAGCAAATTTTGTAACATCGTTTGTCTCTAGTAAAAAACAGATTAGGTCGATCTACTATCGGATAAATAAACCCTCATCTAAGTGGAATGTATATCAACTGTGTAATTCCCTATGGAACTGCATAGTTTTTTGATCAGAGACTAGCTAGACCATTTTAAAACACGAAGACGATCTAGACACGTCCTTTGTTCTCCTGTTTGTCTATGGAAACCAAAATACAGGTCACAAAAATTAACATTTCCAGAGGTATGTGTGAAACGGTTTATACAGAAAATGGTCTAGCTCAAAAAAACAAATCTCGCATGGACTTTGTTAGCCTTTAAAAATATCACAATATTTTCGCGTATAACATGATCGTTATTAACTCCGATCGTTATGAAATATTTACACGGTGATACGAGGGTAGCTATTTATATTTCGGGTCCTGACAATACTAGTGTTCCCAGATGCAAACTGGATCTTCCCTTGGAAACTTTGACATTTTTTAGTATAACTTCCTTCACTCAGAATGTTTTGTCATTTGAGGGCGAATTGTTTTGTTTACAGTGTATTGAAAAATTTATCTTCGTCAAAAAATGGAATTATACCGTGAACATATCGTGCACTATACCATTGTAAAATTTTAATGCTAGATACTCACGAGGCTACCGCTGCCACAATACAGCAATGTTGCAGCGGTGTTGCCCATTGATTTCTTGCCGCATCCTTCGTCATGCTGAAAACACACAAGGCAACCGTCAAAGCGACGTATTGTAGCAGCGTGTTTTGTTTGTTTAGGTGGCGACTGTTGCCGCAACCTCAATACTGTGTGTAGCTTTATAATTTATATCACAACATACCATAAATAATCAATAGGAAACTTTTCCTTAAAGACTTTCCGAACTCATTACTTTATAAAATATATTCCGATGTTCCGTAAAGCAACTTACTGTTGTAAGCCGCTGACGAAGTGGTCAAATTAAGCCCGGATGGGCCGAATTTTATAAATCGTCCATAAATTGCGGTCAAAGTATCATAGCCGGTAGACCTTTTTATCACCTCTCCAGAAGACATTACAATTAAGTCATATCATATACCACGTCCTTCTGTGTAACCTTTTTCAGTCTATACTATTTTCAGATAAGATTATTGATAACTCCGTGACTTTTCGAATAAAACACAGTTTTTTTTGCAAAAAAAAACAAAATATTTTTCAACTCACCTAGTCGAACATTTCTCCATTTTTTTATTCCTTCCAAAAGATAGGATTCTTTGAAGTCCATAAAATAGGCATTTGTTTGATCAATAGCCATTCCTTTAGGTTTGAAAATAGAAAATAGCCACTGGGTGTTAAATCCGGAGAATATGGCGGATGGGGTACCAATTCGTAAAACAATTCATGCAATTATGCCATTGAGAATGCACGCGTGTGCACCCGTGCATTATGTTGATGAAAAATAACATTTTTCTTGGCCATATCGGGTCGTTTTTTCTTAATCATCATTAAATCGGTCCAATAAGTTGGCATAATATTCGCCGTTTCTTGTTTTTCCCTTTTGAAGGTAATTGATGTGGATTATCCCGCGTAAATCCCAAAACCTGTTGTCATCACTCTCTTGGCCGACAAAGTCACCTTGGCCTTCTTGAAGCCGGTTCACCCGGAATAACCCTTTGTTTAGACTGCTACTTGGTCTCCGGAGTGTTGTAATGGATCTATGTTTCATCCACAGTAAAAAAAGCTGCAAAAACTGGTTCGAATTGCGGTTAAACAACTTTATACAATCCTTTGAAGTTGTCACACTATTACGTTTATGGTCAATTGAGAGGAAACGCGAAAGCTTTCTTAAACCCAACTGATCACGTAAAATCGAAACCACACTGCCATATGAAATGTATATGGCATCAACAATCTCACGCACGTTTACTCTTCGATCGACCAACATCATATAATGGATTTGCTCAACATTTTCGGATGTATTGACCTCAATTGACGAAAGTTAGTAAACAACTTTTTTACGATTGAAATCGGTGGTTAAGTGTTCCCATTGTATTTATCAAGCTTTTCGTGGGTTTGACTGATTTTTTCCGCAAAAAATCATGTTTAATGAACACTTGAAGTTCGTTTTTTTTCCTTTTTTAACAAAATCTACGAGGCTGTATGTTTTGAACAGCTGTTTAACACAAACTACATGACGGAACTCTCTCAAATTTAACAGTAGTCTATTAACAGATGGTACTTGATGGGATCAGTGTTGCATTTCATATAACTACGAGGGAAGTTGAAATGGGATATGCTACTGCATGCCTATAGTACATTTGGGGGTTTTTAATTAAATTTTCCTTTACTTTTTCCTTTAACGGAAATATTATTGGACATTAAATATTTAGTGATACGCACAGAAAATAGATTTGTTGCCACAACCGAATGTTGGTGGTTGCACGTACTATCCAAATGTTCTATCGCTACAACCGAAATTTTGGAATTGAATTAGTACATGCATTGGTTGTTGTTATAGATTATTGGTAAGATAAATTTAAGCTGATCATAACATAAAGAGTGGTGTAACGACAATGCACGATGTTAATTGTGAGTTAAGCCTTAACGTCAACAAATTCAACCATGGAGGGGTGCACAATTGAGCAGCGCGTTAAGATTGTTGAAGCCATTTACAAAAATGGGCGTTCAAATCAAAATGCATTTCGTGCACTTTGTGATTTTTTTGGTCAGCATATGGACGAAATGTGTCCACAATCGCGATAATGCTAAAATTTCAGCAAAGCGGGTCTGTTGGAAATTTGAATTCACCTGTGCATTCTCGCCTCGTGAAACTCGACTAAAGAATGGTGTTTTTGCGAGATGATAACGGACATCTTGAGACCCTGGGCGCTAAGTGGATTCTGGATATGTTAATTGGCTGCCACGATCATGTGATTTGACACCGGTGGACTGCTTTCTTTGGGGATATTAAAATAAAAAAGTGTACGTCAATAAGCCTAGAATAATTGAGATAATTCGGCACATTAACGACACTGAACCTGCATTATGTCTCAGACTCAGTAAAAATATTGACCATCAAATAGAGGTATGCCACCGAAGCCGTGGCGAGCATTTGAACGATATTTTGTTTCACACATAATTGTTATAGATCATTCTATCATAATATCGAGTTTGATTTTCCTTCATTAAATATTATTAAACAAATTACTTTTGTTTTCTAAAAGTACGTAAAGAGACACTTAAAAATAATCTGATTTTGTTGAAAAAATCTTTACAACAGTGATAGTATGTAGTAATACTAAAAGATTTAAAATTGTTGTTGCAATTACCATATCATATGATGGTTTTTACAACCATATCACGGTATTCACAGCCAATAACACAATTATACAAACTGAATTCAGTTTAACTATTGGGTGCGATAACTGGCGGTAATGGCGACCAACCAATTGTGATGTTGTTGTTACTTTGGTACCAATAATTGCTGGTGACAACAGATTAGATCTTTGTAGTGACCAAACCCTGTTTAGTTGGCTGTTGTAACATAATAGTGGTTATACCAACATCAAATAAAAAACTGCTCAAGTCATAATAATGATAAAAGACCGAATAAATAACAAAAAAACGAAAAAACTATCAAAATAAAACTCTATAATATTTTACCGGTTTTAGTCACAACAAAACCTTTGTTTACTACGAAAACATATTTGGAATTTATTTGGAACGGTTTAAGTTTCTTGGTTTAGAGGTCAATGTTTCCAGCCTATACTGTCTTATAAATAAACGAACAATAAATAAAGAAATATTTTTCAGAATAAAGAAACAGGCTTTACTGTAATTTAGCGACATTACTCAGACTTGATCAAATTTTACGCCATAGACATTCCTCCTTATTATTTAAAACAATAACCAATTTTTTTGGCGGGGACCCATTTTTCCCGAATTGCGGCCACCTAATGACAATAAATATTGTTTTATACCTTAATGAATTCTTTTCAGAGTGGGGCTGTAAGGCGGTTAAATATTACTTTTTTTAAAAAGTATTTATTACAAACAATATATAAAAACAACCAACACATGTACACATTCAGTGCCAATAATAATCTTAGTCTGTTAGGATTACTGACACTTGTTTACTTCAACCGAAAGTGCCAGTTCCCTTTACTGAAAATTGCTGTTTTTCCAATCAACATTCGGTTGTAACTATGAAATATATGGATAGTATGTGCAACCACCAACATTCGGTTGGTAAAAAATATAGAGAGGACAGGCCCCAACTGAAATTAAGTGGACAACATTTGTGTAGAACATAAAAGTACTCAAACTACGTACCCTTAAAGAATCTGTTTTTTGCTTTTTCGAAAAATGTGCGAAAAGGACACTCCTCTCTTAGAGATAGGATGGTAAAAAGTTCTACGAAAATAAACTTTATATGATTTCACTTAATATATCGCATCTCGCTAAAACAGAGAAAATTAAATAGTTTTTAACTAATTCATTCATAGTTGGCGTTGCAAAGTAAAAATTTCCTTGGTCCATAATGAATAACTGGTACCTATGAGGGCCGTCCTTTTGTTATACCAATAGCAGAATTCCCTTAGAGAAGTAGTTCAGAATTCAAATCCGAAATCGGAACATTTTGCCGATCGTCGTACAGAATTCTAACCGAATTCTGAACGTTTGGTTAGCTGTGTAGGTACGAGTATGTTGTTTCAAATTTTGTTTGAAGCAGGAACAAAAGTTATGTAAGCCAAAACTTTTTTTTGTAGTTTGGAGCACTTTGCTCTGTATACTAGTACTTTGTGAATCTTGCTTTTGTTTTTTATTTGTTATGTCCCTTTAAGAGAAATGTTTTACATTTTACTTAATTTTATCCATACCAAATTTACGACAATTAAACACAAATTATTACGTTACATCTTCGACGAATAATACATCAACGAAATAACAATAAAAAAGACAAACCAAATGTGTGACAACGCATAGAGAAAGGGACCTAAGGGTAAAAAAATAAATGTTCACTTTTTTTTGATGTGGACAACATCTGAGTATCGAATGAGACCGATCCCATGTCCCAAAAGTGTTCCCTCCCAGAGATATACGCGTTTTATGAAAGTGATGGTACACCAAAGATAAACGTATTTAAATCTTTAAAATGGCTTTCCTGAACAAAACTGGTTTCTACCCTTAGGTTCCTTTCTATTTTGCGCGTCATTGTGCAGGGTACGTTGACCGATGGCGTCTTGGATACAGAGGTCATGCAAAAACTAGACCATTAAAGAAACGGGGATCCTGACACGCATGCAGTTGTTCTTGCAAGGTTAATATCGCAAACTAATTAACTGTAGGGTTTTTTATTACGCTTACAATTATATGACTGACGGAAATTTTTGCTTACGGAAATGCTCAAAAAACTTTTAACTTAGATTCGAACAACATTTTCTTTTGAGGCTTAATTTTTTGAATACTATATCGCACAACGATTGTTTGTTTTCATTCTGTAAAATTATTAACTAAAAAGAAACTAATACAAATATACTAGGAAGAATTCTGTATTTGTGTAAATTTATGTAAAAAATTGAACTTTAATTTTGAGTGATGGCATCCATAAGTAATTTGGCATAATGATGTTTTTCTAAAGACTGGTTTAGAAATGTGCTGCATTCAAAAGTTGTGCAGAAACAATTATCGGAAAATTTTGAATTGTTAACATTCAAAAATAATTTATTTTAGAAATTCAAATTGTAAAGCAACCATAGATAAATCTGACTACCACCTGATAAATTCAGTATTATCCGTAGCAAAAGCAATATACATATTTCCGAAGATGAGCAAAAAAATCTTTCCTTTGTAAATCCAAGATCTTACGAATGCTGCATTTGATTTCTGGGCTGGAGAAACTTTTATCATCACATCTTTTCAATACAGTCTATCACTATAGTGTGAGTCGCTATGGTGCACCACGACTATCGCACAACTGAACGTCGGATCTGAAGTGAAATTGAACTGGAAATAACTTAATAGTTCAATCGAATTTTACATTCTTTGAAAGGTGAATTCCTTGACAAGAAGGAAGGTACCTCGTGAAAATGTTTTTATCTGACTTAAAACATCTAAAATATCTCAGCATTGGATTTGACATGTAAAAGCTTCTCTACAAAATCCTTAAGCCTTTAAGAGCCGGCTCACAGAGGATCGAAATCACGCAAAATGGCGTCTAATTCAAAAATGAATATATGTGACAGCGCATAGAGAAAGGGACCTAAGGGTAAAAAAATCAATTTTCATTTTTTTTTTCTTTTTTTGATGTGAACAACATCTGAGCATCGAATGAGACCAATCCCATGCCCCAAAGATATGCGCGTTTTATGAAAGTGAAGTCGACGATTCTAAGCGCAAATAGAAAGAGACCTAATCTTTAAAGTGGCTCTCCTGAACAAAACTGGTTTTTAACCTTAGGTCCCTTTCTATTTTGCGCGTCACATATGCTTTTCTGAAAAGAAATTATTATTTATTTTTACAAATATAAAAATGCTCATCAATATTGAAAGTTTCAATCGGTTGAAACTACTTATACAATAATTCGATTGCAAGTGAGGAATTTCGGTTGCAATTACCTAATATCTATAATTGTAATGGATATTCGGTTCGAAATACCACAACATGATTAATGTGATCATTGTACTGTACTCACAACATATTAATCGGTCATACCAATATAACTCAAAAGGGTTTTTAGGTGGTTGTGACAACCAATAGTTTTGCAAACATTTTGTTGCTGTAACAAATTGTTTAATGATATTTTTTTTCAAAATAAAATCAATCGACTTTAAGCCAAAAGCCATAATCTTTTCTATTTTTTACCCTATGAGTAAATCAATCAAATCAATTGTGTAAGCAAACAGTTTTTGCCTCCGACGAAAATTTTATTTGTTTTGGTTAATTTAAATACTTTCTTCTGCAGGTTTGGGAACTTGGTATTTTGCACCGAATTACAGAATACCAACTAATTCGGTTGTACCGATGGAATACTCGAAGTGCATGTTGCCCTAATCATTCAGTCGTAAATTTTGTTTACGTTTTAGCTGCATTGTCTTTAAGTTAATTTAAGTTGCGTGTTTACAAATGAGGCATAACTTTATTTGGTTTAGAATATCCAAAACTGGATGGCGCTGGTGATCTGGTTAGTATTTACGTACTAAGCCGCATACTAGTACAAATGCAAGTTCTGGGCAATTTCGCTGAACGTGTAACACCATTGTTTGCCAATACATATTCAAAGCATCGAGCGAGTTCAACTAATGAATTTATAGAAGTATTTATGAAATACATAATTATTTATTGAATTTCATTAGCCAATATTTTATTTTTGTCTTAAGTGTACCCACACCCTTATTGCTGTTCGTCTAATTAATAGTTGCTGTCGCTAGCTTAAACCAGTCGATGGAATTCATTTCAATGACTTCAACGAAATTTAAATGTTGCCTACTCATCAAGTAGTGTTTATTGTCAATTGGATAAAAAAATGCTTTCTCTATTCAATTAATTCCATAATCATCCACACAAGGCAATCAATTGAAATTAATTGATTAACTGCAATTCATGTGTGTCACCACAACTCATTCGATAGTTCCACACAACACTTGCTACTTGCTGCATAGTACGAGTATGACAATTTCACGACTGACTGACAACCATATGGATTTGGATCAATCTACATCTGAACATCTACGGCGGACATTCCGATAAGCGCACAATATCCATGTACGGTCATAAGCTACTTACAAATAGGGAGGGCGTATGGGCTCGGGCACATCTATCAATAAAAAGTACAATTACTGCTAATTGTACTCGTATCGAAAACAGTGCCGTTGCCGAAGCCGTATCTAAGGGAAGGAACTGTAGACGGAGCTCATCCAGTGCTAAAGAAATTGAACAGAATGTTATGATGAAACTCAAGTGGTGGCGTAAAAAACCATGTGCTGGAGGTCAAATGAGGAAAGAAACGATAAAAAAGCAAATTTTTTAATTCGTTCACACCCACGATAGTTTTTAGCAGCAGTTGGCGGCAATACGGGGTAGGAGATAACACGTGGCATGGTCGAACATATTTTGTTGAAATTATAATTGGATCGTTAGTCGATCAATCTAGGCGGTTGTCCATGATCACAATTAAGGCAATTTTATCACTTTTTTATTTTTATTTTGAAAATTTAGTAAGCATAATATTGGCCATTAAGCTTTGGGAGGCAACTTTTTGCTGAATGGATGCCAGGGTAACCAGCAGTGTGTCCAAATCCGCCGAACAGTTGATTTCTACTTGTAGCCACTTATTACATACGACTCTGACCAAATTTCACTCAAGGCATCAAAAGCGACAAATACCCAACTCTAGGGACATTGGGCTATATCGCTACCAATACCACACCAATTTAACAAGTTAACCCCGATTGTGCTCAAATTTCCCTTGGTATGGTATGAGCGATCGCACCTAGACCATTTTACTTGTAGTTCATATTTTCATATACTCGTACATAGGTCTATCACGAGTCATATGAAATCAAAAAAGGCGTAAGTTACCAAAAATTCAAAATCGACTTTTTGATTGATTACTATGCACCGCATCAAAATACACGTACCTGCTAAGTTTTTCAGTCATACGACTAAAAACGACAATTTTATTAACAAAATACTAAAAGGCGTAACTGCAAGCGCAAACATTTCATAAACCAAAAAGGTAACTTACGCCTTTAAAAAAAAAAAAAACTGACGCAAGAGAAGAAATAGAATAGAAAAGAAACAGACAAGAGAAGAGAGGCATGCAATGTGTTTTTTAAAAACAGTTAGGTTTTGTTTTGTTGTTTTTGTAATAAGACATCTTTCTGTTATTGGTATTTTTGCATTTTCGGTAAGCAGTTAGTCTTTCTGTCATTGTGTTTCTAATAAAACATATATCTTAAAGCAAGCAGTTCCTCAAAGTTAAATAAAAAAATCTCGATTTAAGTGCATTTATTAAAAATGGATATTGAAACAAATTTAAATATGTCAGTAAAGAAAAAAAAAAACAAATCAAACACATTTAAATGCAAATAACCGAATGACTGGTAAAATGTATACAGGCCTCAATAAAGGAATTGTGTGTGTAAAAAATCCTCGAATAATGGGGTTAAGATGCCAGTCTAAATTTTGTGAAAAGAGCTCATTGCGTCATTGCTCCCACTTTGCTGAAAATATACGCCAACAAATATTTGATAGATTTTGGAATATGACGTGGGGAGAAAAAAAGGTGTATGTAAGAAATCACGTGGTCGTTTCTAAAAAAGCACGAAATGGGAACATTATTTCAAGGCGATGGCTGTCCAAAAGTTATTATTTGCAAGCTAAGACAACTCGTATCCAAGTTTGCCAGAAAATGTTTACGTCAACTCTTGGAATAACTGAAAAAACTGTAAGAAATTGGGTAGATGAAATCTTTTTAAATAAGGAACAACCGGATAAAGTTATTCCGAGAAGAAAGACCTCGATTAAAGATAAAAAATACGAGAAGCGTCATAACTATTTAAAAAATTGGTTAAATGATATTCCGAAGCTTGAATCCCATTACCGAAGACAGTATACCAAGAAACTGTATTTGCAATCAGATTTTAAATCATACAGCCAAATTTATAAATTATATTGTGAAGAATGCATTAAAAATAGCGTTGATGAAGTTTCAGCATTATCGTATCCCAAGTTTATGCTTACAATAAAAGAACAAAATATTTCATTATTTAAACCGAGGAATGACATGTGTGATACTTGTGTATCATACGAGGCAAAAAACATAACTGAGGATCAATATATCAGTCATAGATCAGATGTTAATGCCATGCGAGAAGAAAAATCAAACGATGTCGAAAATGCAAAGTCTGGAAATTGCTTATTATTATGCATGGATATGCAAGCCGTAAAATTGATTCCTCAAACAAACGCAAGTGCTTCATATTATAAAATGAAATTCCAAATACATAACTTCACTATTTATAATATCATTAGCCATGAATCTGACAATTATATCTGGGATGAATCTGAAGGGAATCTGGTAGCGTCTACTTTCACAACATGTATTATAAAACACTTAAAAAATTGTTTACTTCAGTCACCAGATACTAACCATATTATAATATATTCGGATGGCTGCTTTTATCAAAACCGCAATGTCATATTGTCAAATGCATTGTTATCCTTATGTATTGAAAAAAACATAACAATTGAGCACAAATATTTAATAGTAGGGCACACCCAAATGGAGTGTGATTCAACTCATTCGCTAATCCAAAGAAAAATAAACAATAAAAAAATTAATCTTCCTTCTCAATTCGTTGAATTTGTTAAAGATTCCCGTAAGTCTCCATTTCCACTCAACACCCATCATCTTACTCATTCATATTTTCTGGATTATAATTCTCTTCCTAAGCTTTACTCTTCCATTCGTCCAGGTAAAATTGTGATAATAAATATTTATGACCTGTTAATACAATGAAAAATATTTTACAGGAAAAAAAGCTGGAGATCCCACCGTTAACATGATTCGAGCATTGCGATACGATACGTCTGGAACTATTTACTTTAAAACAAACATTAAAGAGGAATATGCAATTCTTCCAAACCGAAAAGCAAAAGATACTCATGACAACGAACTTGCTCCATTACATTCTCAAAGAATAAAAATTTCTAAAAAAAAATGGGAACATCTCCAGGATCTTAAATCCTTCATACCAGAAGATTGCCATGATTTTTATACAAATTTGCCCTATGAAAATTAGCAATAAATCATTATCCTATACTACATTCTAATTTTTATCAATTTATGATATGAAATCTTTTTACTTAAAATGTTGTGTTTTTTTTTCCGAATTACTTTTTATGTTTTGTTTACTATAAGTATGTTAATAAAAAATAAAATAAAAAAAAATTAATGGTGAATCTTTTTAATGAAGAACATAGGAAAACATTTCCTAAATCGTAGCGAAATTTTTTTTTTATTGTAACTTACGCCCTTTTCGGTTTCAGAAAATCTAATCCTCAAAAGGCGTAAGTTTCATAGCTCTGTAAATAATACAAAAATTCAAAATTTTTCTTCAAATACTAATTCGATAGTAAGAGCTTAGCTCTACTTAAAAAAATTTTGACAAAATTTGGTGTTTTATCAATTTTATGAAGTTTTTTGCTTCTCCTGAAAAATTTTTGAAATGTAAGTTACGCCTTTTTTGATTTCATATGACGATATGCAATTTAGCTGCACGTTGGCAAGCTGTGTGCTATTGAGCTAGCCGGTGTTTCGTACAGGGTGGGTCAATATTTACCATGGGGTTTAAAATTTTAATAATTTTTTCTTTTAAATAGGGTGATCCATCTAGAGGTATTTTTTCAGAACAAAAAAAATATAAAAATTCAAATTAAGTGTGAATTCTTTATTGGCAATTTGAAAGGACATTTTATGGCATTTCTTTTTTGAAAATAATTACCTTCAAATGTTGGCAACTGTATTATGGAAATGAGCGTTCGGTGAGAAACGGCAAGATCAGCTGTTTTCGACCAGAATGTTGTTCAGTGATGAGGCCCATTTCTGGCTAACCGGTAAAGCCAATAAACAAAATTGCCGCATTTGGGCTGAAGTTCAACAAGATTATACCTAAAAAAAACACGGTTTGGTGCGGTTTATAAGCTGGTGAATCATCGGTGCATATTTTTTCAAAAATGATGATGGCCGGAACGTAACCATGTGGTGCTCGAAATTGAAGCCCGTTATCTTGACGACACTCGGTTTCAACAGGACGGTGCCACTTGTCATACAGCTGCTCAAACAATGTATCTATTGAAAGGCTATTTCGAAAAGCAGCTAATTTCACGTTTTGGACAGGTGAGTTGGCCGCCTAGATCGAGTGATATCACACCATTAGACATTTTTCTTTGGGGTTACGTAAAGTCCAGAGTCTATGCTGACAAACCAGCTACGATTCAGGTCTTGGAAACCAACATTACGCGTGTCATTACAGCCATACCGGTCAAATGCTCCAACGAGTCATCCAAAATTGGACCCTCAGAACGGAAACCCTCAGGCGTAGTTGCGGCCAACATTTGAAGGAATTTTGAATTTTATTATTAGAATTTGAATTTTTACATTTTTTTTGTTCTGGAAAAATACCTCTAGATGGATCAATATATTTTTTTTCAGATCATATAAATAACACTTGGAGAATAAATAATGGAGAGATTCACAACTGAACGAAGAATCAGAATAATAGAATTTTATTATTTAAATCAGAGATCAACTATTGGCCCACCCTGTATTTCGTATTGCTTGCATAAATGCACATGACCGCTGTTGTCTGTCTAAGCTATAACTTGTCGAGTGAAGTGTTTGCATAAAAGACAACACCAGCAGAAAACTACTCGGAAATCAGAAACCGATTCAGGAGCAGAACAGATTTGTTAGATTTGAATAAAGATCAGTTTATCAGATATTCGAATTTAGACATTCTAGCACTAAAATAAAAAACCAATAATTTCAATACACTCATATGCCAACTCAATGCCAACTGCTGAACTTTAACATGTTCTTGCAGTTTCTCCCATGTGAAAATGGGACAAAACGTGTCAATCAGAATTCTGTGAAATCGTGGTAGCACACATTTCATTCTGTATATTTGAATTATTTTCATCTTAAGTCAAATTCTTGCGTGCGTAATATTCCGGAAACAACTTCCTAAATTATTTGTAAAAAGTAGGTTACAATTCGTATTACATGATAAAATTGCAATGTCCTCTGTATGAACGAGTAAGTATATGCTTAAATTTGATTTAAGTAAAATGAAGTAAGTCTAGATCCTTACTGGCATTTACTCCATTGTAACAGGCCTATTTAATTAAGTTCGAGGGAAAAGTGGGTGGTGCCACGTTCTCTTTCTTAAAAGCCATGTATGCAATATAAATATAGGCAGAATGTCGTAAAATTTACACTGCATGCTATTGTGTGTCAGAAATTTCAATAGAATATGTGACCGATTTTAAATAGTGGCGAGGCACCGTACGTACCCCTTTTAACCGAACTAATTTCCTTATACTTTAAGAGAATAGAGTCAGAATCCGATTTTCACAGAGTACACACTGATATAATTTTTCGAAGTAATAAGGAACGTTTGGAATATATACAAATAGTGTGTAAAAAATAGGTTTTGAGAAAAAGTGGGCGGCACAACGCCCCGTTTAAAAAGCGCTTTAGTGGCAAAAATATGGGCAGACCGCTTCAAATGTAAAAATAATAGCTTTCAAGCTACAGCAATAGCTTTGAACTATAAAGGATCGGATAACTAAATAATCCAAAAAAACAGCTCAAATTAAAAAAAAAACAATTCTTTCCTTGTACTACGATACTTTACGTTCATATTCGTTAGTTGGAAAACCTCAAAATCAGTATACCAATTAAATCAAATATAAGTATATTGTATCTTTTTATTTCTGTGAAAGCATGTTTGATGGTATGGAATCGGTTAGGCTAGTAATATACAAGGACATATCAACAGTTTCCTGACTTTTTTTTTAAAAATGAAAAAAGTAAGTTTCGAGTTATCATTAATTTTTTTTTGCGGAAAAAATAACCATTGAACAGCTTGATAATTACTATGGGGACTTTGCACCATTGAGCTTAATGGTAAAAAGTGGTTTACTGACTTTCGTAGTGGTCGCACAAATGCATATGAGAAAAAATCCAGGAAATGGTGTTGGCCAATCGAAGAGTAAAAGTGCGTGAGATTTTTGATGCCATACGCATTTCATATCACGCAGAGAAAAAACATGGTTACTACATGGTCACGGCAATAATAATATGTTCTCCGCAATAACAGTATGTTCGTCGCAACCATAGCATTGTTAACCGAATTTAGTTTTGACAATAGTATAATTGCTGCAATATTAATATTGTTGAAATGTAACAATAGTATTATTGCCAAATTTAAAAATGAAAATATGGTTATAGCAACAATATAAATATGGTTGGTGCGACAAAAGTATTGTGTTTTGCGTTTTATGTTAACAATAATATGATTACGGCAATCATACTGTATGATTGTAATTTTTCTTCATTTAAATATGCTTTTAAGAACAAATGTTATTGGTACGGATCTAACTTTTTTATCGAAATTAAATTTTTTTAAAAAAGCTGCTTTGGCTTTGTTTAACTGAGATATTTTTAATAAAAACGCTTACGTTTATTTAAACTTATTTGTTCTCCTGTGAAATCAATCACTCCTATTATTTTGAATTTAATCTTTTCTTGAATAATTTTCATAGTTTATATCTATTGTCGACAACTTTAACAAATTCTATTAAATTATATTGGGGATCATAGTATGATTGTGTCGTTGTATCATAACATGGTTGCGTGTGAATCATACTATGGTTGTGAGGATCATACTATGGTTGTATGTGAAACATACTATGGTTGTGAGGATCATACTATGGTTGCGGAGATCATAGTATGGTTGAGTGTGAATCATACTATGGTTGTGGGGGTAATAGTATGGTTATGTGTGAATCATACTATTGTTGTGAGGATCATAGTATGGTTGTATTTGAATCATACTGTTGTTGTGAGGATCATAATATTGTTGTACCACAACCATATATCCAACAATAGTATTATCCTCTTCGAATATTGTCACCACAACCATACTTTTTTTCCGCGTGATGGCAGTGCGGGGGTGAGCCCCCTTATTTTGTGGGGTTTAGAAAATGCATGGGCCAAAATATGGAGGAGGTGGGATCGGGGCAAGTGACAGCTCATCGAGGTCAAAGGTCGTGGGAAAATATTCACAAAAAGCCCCGCAACTACCTAGGAGTCGCACCTAGAGGGGTAAAATGTATGACCGAACCCCATTAATTTTTCCCTCCCTATTTTTAGCCCACTCATTTTTTTCCAAACCCCACAAAATAAGGGGTTAAGTCATACCCAAATCTTACTACTAAGAATCTCCATACAACACTTTCCCACCCCTAGTGTGCAGTCTCAATGGCAAAATTGTATGAATTGTGTTGCGAATTGGTACCCATCCGCCATATTCTCCGAATTTAGTCCTAGTGGTTATTTCCTATTTCCAAACCTAAAAAAATTGCTCAGTGGAAAATGATTCAGCTCCAACGATGACTTTTTTGATCAAACAAGTGTCTATTTTATGGACCTCGGAAAATCCTATTTTTTGGAAGGGTTACAAAAATTGGACAAACGTTGGAATAAGTGTATTGAGCTAAAAGGAGATTATGTTAAAAATTAAATGTTTTTTGCAAATAAAAATGTGTTTTATTCGTAAGGTCGAGGAATGATTGTTCTGCCCTCTCATATACTCTGTAGGGTATCCGATCTGGAACTTTTTCGACACTTTTTCGTTGTCTTTAAGTACTTTACATTCCCAGAAAAAACAACGTCTAAAACAATGTTTGAGCCATTTCGGGCTTAATTTTTCTTGCCATAACCCCATAAAAAAAGTGAGTTTGGGGGCCTGCGGAATTTTTGCATATTAATTTGTTTGGCAATTTTCATTGGAGCTCAGCCATAACCGGTCTGGCTTCACGTGCCGTTGCTCCATCTTGCTGGAACCAAATGCTGTTGAATCGTATACGTCTTCGGCACAATTCTGTCTTTAAAACTCCTTCAGCATCTTTAAATAACGAACCCCATTGACAGTCACTGTTAACCGCTTTCTTCAAAGAAGTATGGCCCCACAACGCAGCTTGATGAAACTGCGGACCACACAGTAGTGCGTTCTGGGTGCAGTTTCATCTCATGGGGTACTTATGGATTAGATTCAGTCACATATAAAGCGAGTTTGCTTGTTTACACTGCCGTTTACATCAAAATGGGCCTCAGACATAAACAAGCAATTTATCAAGTTGTCTTCTTCGGTCATTTCAATAATTTTGGCAAAATTCCATTCGAATAGGTTAACCCACGGAGTTTGTCTTGCTTGTAATTTGGAGTTTGTGTGGGAACTAGTTTAAGTCATCATGAATTATCCTTTTTAATGAGCATCTGCCAACTGCAATTTGCGCCGATAAGTTCCGAGTCGATAAATCTAAATACAAACCTTCCAAATCAATAAGCCTACTGCTCAGCATAAAAGTTATTTTGTTTTGTTTTTGTAGCAGGGTTCGTGCGCCACGCTGTATAATCAAAAGTAGGAAACATTTCCTTAACTCTGGTTCATTGAAGTATTACATTCAATACAATTTAAATTTAAATTTAAACAAAATAATATCACAACTCTAGTAAATTATAAATAAAAACCTAAGTAAGTTAATTTCTACTTCTATAGTGAAAGAACTCGAAGTTTTATTTTAGAAACAACATTAACTAAATTTTCTTTAGTAAACGTTTCCTAAATTTCAGTTTTGCCATATAAATATTTTTATATAAGGTCAGTTTCACTCGGCAAAAGTACATAAGAACATATTTAATTGACAGAAATTATTACTTCAGAAATGATTTTTTAAGTAAAATTACATCATCATTCAAAGTAGCTTGGCCTTAAAATTACGAAATAGTATTTGTACCTAGGAAGCTTTCCTCCATTCAAGTACATTTTTACTGCGTTGGAGTAAAAGTTATAAACTACAATTTAATACTCGTATAGATTGTACTCAAGTTAAGGGATTACTTCTTTTTGAGTGTACGCTCTAGGAGAATATTTCTTCGATATTGTTTTTCAATTTGAAATTGATGTGACTATCATAAAATTTAACCCATGTTAAAAATCATGTAAGGACATCTAAATTAATAAGTTTTTTTTTTTGTATTCATCAATTACTCATTGGAGTTTACTTTAATTATAATATTATTTCCTTTACAGACTTGTACTCGTCTACGACAGAACTGGCTGCTTTGCTTAATCCTGTATGGCCTGTGTAAGTGTCCCATTCCGCCTACTTGAGCTATTCTTGTTACACGCAGAAAAAAAGTATGGTTGGGGTGACAATATTCAAAGAGGATCATAATATTGTTGGGTATATGGTTGTGACACAACAATATTATGATTCTCAACACAATATTATGATTCACACATAACCATACTATGATCCTCACAACAATAGTATGATTCACACGCAACCATACTATGATCCACAAAACCATAGTATGATTCACACTCAACCATACTATGATTCCCAAAATTATTCATTAGGATTGGGTAATGTGGTTATTCAAAAATAGAGATTTTTATCAAGCGTCATATTAAATTGCATTAAAATAAAAAAATATCCAGAATTGAGGTCATGTTTTTATTGAACTTTTCATTAAGGAAACACAAATATATATTCCAACGGCAGTCGAAAATACTTTTAGTTCCCAGCAGGAGTAAATGCTACTTCACCATCCGTAGACCCCAAGAAACAAATGTGACTAAACCACGATCAATGGCTATATACTTAAGTGCATGCAGATTTTAAATAAACGAGATCCAGTCGGTATTGGAGTATTTTTTTATCGAACAAAGGAAACAATAAAAATTCTTCGAACACCTTCCGATTGTTGTTCTTTTTTTAATGGACAACAGCCATTCACTGTATCGTGTGTATGTGTTTTTTTATTATATCAAAAAAACATACGCACAAACATACATGTATGTTTATAGTCGCAACCATACTGTATGATTGCAGTAATCATAATATTGTTAACGTAAATTTTAAACAACAATACTTTTGTTGCACCAACCATGTTTATATGGTTACTACAACCATATTTATATTTCTAAATTTGGCAATAATACTATTGTCACATTTCAACAAAAGTAATATTGTCGCAATCATACTGTTGTCAAAATGAAATTGAAAAAACAATACTATGGTTGCGAAGATGTTGCGGTGACCATAGTGTAACCATATCTTTTCTCTGCGTGTATATGGTTCTGGTAATCGCATGGATTAACGCGAAAACGACCCTCTGTAATACGTATTCTAGATGGAAGTTCCGACCAAGCTTTAAAATATCCCCTCTTGTGATGAAGGTAATTCGGCGCAGTTGAGTGAAATTTTAATACTTTCTATCTACGGAATATCACTCACCCATAGATGGAATATTCACAAAGATATTTCAATTAATGGAGCCAATCTTCATGCAAGACAAGTTAGCTCATTTTTAGATTTCTTTTGAGATTTTGCCATTTTTCATAAAAAATGATCTGACAGCCCTGCTTACAACACATGGCCACAAGGCCTTTTTCTGGAAATTGGAATTATGTCGTCATCGAGATATTATCAAACACTTCGATTTATGGGACTAGGATTGCGAAAACTGTGAAATTAGTTTTGTGTTTGTATCCAATTTGAAATGGAATCGAATATTTTAATTCATATTATGCGCCTGTAAAGGTTATCTTCCCCTTTCCGGAAATATCGCAATACTCCACATTTGTTCTGCTGTACATAAATCAGCTACAATCACAAATCGCATTGTATGTTGAGGGGTTCATATATGAATATGAATATTTTTTTTAGCATTTTCAAATTTAATTCAGAAGATAACAAAGCATTTTATTGCCATGACTGTGGATATCGCTTCGTTTGCCAAATTCACCAAAATGCAACGCAAAAAGAGCCATTCCAACCCCCGAATGGCGAATGGGGAGACATTGTTATTTTAAGTGCTCATCGTTTCTGGCCCTTACAAAAGAACGACGCATCGAAATAGAAATGGGGGCGAGCATAGCAAAAATGTGTATAAAAAGAGCCTTATGGCTATTTTTATTGAAAATGTTCACTAATATTTAATTTATCAGGCAATATTAGAGATTTAACAGATCTGAAATTTTCCGGTCACGTGACCGTCTTTAAACTTTTCCGTTCGGTGTTCGAGCGTCTGTCCTTCCGTCCATCCGGCACAGTTGGGCGAACGTACGCACAGTCGAACAGCCGTGTATCTTGTATCTCGTATCTAAATTTACATCTTAAAATAATATTTTGATATACGCTTTGTTGTTTCCCAGATAAGTTCGTAAAAAAGGGGATGGCTGGAGTGGATGTTGGCAAAAAATGCCAACGAATGTATTGATGTGTAAACGGGTACAAATTTGTGAAACTTCATCCACTTCAAAAAAGTCGTGTAAATACACGGAGAGGCGAGGCAGAGCGACGAACAGGCACAAATATTTACCAAATGTTCTTGCTACTGCCGTCGCAGTACCAAAAGTTCATAATTTTACAATCATATTTCAAGGAATCGACTTTTATTTAATAAAGTGTATTTGTATTGATTTGTTTGCCAAATCAGATTCGTACGTGTTTTCGAACAAATGCCGAGAGGCATAAGAAAAGAAGAACTGGGTATTTTTTTAAGAAGGTTCACTAATTTTTTTAAGGAAACTTGAAAGCCTCCAAGCCAATTGTCAGAGTGTGTATGTGCAAATAGATTTACGATTACGTTTTTTTTTTAACTCGCGCCTAAACTGAACAGACAGACAGACAGACCGGACTGTCCCAAAGAAGAGAGGAGTCAACTTCTAATTTTTCATTTACATACTATTGGTTTTGGCCTTCTAAGAAAATTGTATATGAACGCTTTTGCTTAAAGTGATCTCTACTGTTTGTGAGGAATGATCCGAAAATATAGCCAGACTTTTTTCAACGCACTTCGTAAGATGCACACTGCAGCTCAAATGAATAGAGTATGTACTGATATCTGGACTCATATAACTTACGTACCGGCCATCTTCCCCACACGTTTTAAATAATGTTTAAATAGGGAGGATATGGCGGTATGTTTAGCACACTGATATGTTTTGCATTATCACCCATGATATGAACGCTGTTTCTAATGTTCATTATTTATCTGACAATTCCTATTCTGTTGTGCTGAAATATTTTTATCGGTTTTATATTGTCTGGAGAAACTAGAGCTGTAATGTGTTATAATACTGGACATACGCCGGGAAGGTATACTACTTTGTTTTGCCGCCATTTTCGTAAATATTAGTCTTGACAGTTCATATTTGGCAGTCGTAAAATAGAGACGTGGCAAATTTATTATGAAAAAATATTCGATAAACCAACGTGTTTTTATCGATAAAACATTTTATCAAAATGTATTATCGATTGCTTTGACGATAAGAAAGTTAAGTGAAATTTTTAGGAGAAACCATCACTATTTATCGTGTAGTGAATGATTTTGAAGAAAGAGGGTCTGTAGCCTATAGGCCCAAGCGTGGACCACAACGTACTGCAAGATCGGCTGAAATCCGAAAACAATACTGCTGCTCATGAAAGTGCTCAAAACAATCCATCAACCTCAATTCGACGCCGGCCTCAGGGGCTTGGTCTTTTAAGAACAACTTTGACCACAATTTTGCACAAGGATTTTCATTTGCTTCCATTTAATATTCAGTTGACACAAGAGCCGCCGTACATATGTCAAAAGGATGTCACAGCGAGCCTTTGACAACCCCGATTTTCATAAAAAAATCATAATGAGTGACGAGGCACATTTTCATTTGAATGGATGTGTGAATAAACAGTAAAGTCGTTTTTGGGCAATGGAAATCCATCAAATTATTCATTGCATCCATTAAAAGTGACAGTCTGGTGTGCAATTTGGTCAGGAGGAATCATCGGACCTTACTTCTATGAAAATGAAAACGGCGTAACGGTAACTGTCAATGGGGAGCGATATCGTGATATGATTGACAACTTTTCAACGCCTGAACTGCATGATTTGGGCTTAATTGACTTGTGGTATCAACAAGACGGTGCCACGTCTTGTTGATACCACAAAAAGTTTTTTCTAGAAATGGTGATGTTGATTGGCTTCCACGGTCGCCTGATTTGACTGCTCCGGACTTCTTTTTGTGGGGATATCTGAAAAAAGGTTTATGCAAACAAACCAGACAAAATATACGTGCTGAAATTAATGAAATACCGCGTGAAATGTGTGAGAATGTAATGAAAAATATGCTCAAAAGGGCTCGAATTTGTAAGGCTACAGAGGCAGACATTAATCTGATATTGTATTCCATACATAATTGCCGACATTAAATAAAACAATTATCAATATAAGATCCTTTCTCTTTCATTTAATCAAAAATTATAAACAATAAGTAGTTTACCTTCCCGATGGACACCCTGTATTATACATGTACCCGTAGCTCTCCATACCATAACCTCACCTGCTAGGCTGTGTAATCAATTCAATAGATGCTCCTTTTTTTCGTAGACCACGAATGTAGTAGTTATATCCACCGAGAGTGTCTGCAAGTGTCAGTCATTGGAAATAACTCATTGTAGCGTTAACCGTCTCAATTTTTATCAGCTAATAAAATCATACAGGACTATATTTGGATCAAAAAAGATGAATTTCAAGCCCAATTTGTATTCTCAACTTTAGTTTGTCTGCTAGAGGGGAAAACAACCACCCCGCCAAATGGTTGAGCATTGCATTGAAAAAAACATACAATGTGGACTAATTGTTTTTTTTAGTAAAAGATGCGTTTTTCCTTTGGAATTAATTGAAAAGACTTTATTATTAGTATAAATGCAACAAAACCATATTCTAAAGCTAAAATGCAAGATTTTAAGAAAAAATTATAAAACATTGTTTTTTTATGAAAATCAAGAAAACATTTCTTACTCGTAGTAGAGAAATTGCATTGGAATAAATTGCACTTAGTGCAGAAAGGCTGGGATTGTATAGCCATGTACATATTTTTTTGCGAGAACGATTTGAAAAACGGCAACATTTGGTAACTTGGTTATAAAGTACCGCATTCCCCCGTAGGTAAGTTCTCTGAAGAGGCGTCGATGGCGTTGTAGCTGTCGATACAGAACGAAAAGATGGTCGACCTAGACCACGAGACTGCGCAGAGCCCACAAAACAAAGTGACTCCGCGACTTCAGACCGACAAAATAGAAGTTCGCACCTTGCTTAACTTTTGTTAATTCGATAGTGAAAGACATAGGCGTTTATTATTCCCATATCCGAAAGATGAAAAAAATCTTTAAGATAGTCTTCATTCGAATGTGATAGCGACCAGTTAGCGCATCCATCAAGTCTACACCGCGCATATGTCGCATATATTCTTCTAGAATAATTCAATCTCAACGCTTTCTGTTTTCTTCCGATCCCATCGAGTTGCTTTATGCGGCTGGTAATCGAAACGATTAAATATAAACTGTTTAGTTCCAGCTTACGTAAATATAGGGTGATCCATCTAAAGGAATTTTTTCAGAACAAAAATTCGAATCAAGTGTGGAGTCTTAATTGGTAATTTGAAAGGACATTTGATGGCATTTATTTTTGGAAAATAATTACCTTCAAATGTTGGCAACTGTATTATGGAAATGAGCGTTCGGTGAGAAACGGGAAGATCCGCTGTTTTCGACCAAAAATTTATTCAGTGATGAGGCCCATTTCTGGCTCAACGGCAAAGTCAATAAACAAAATTGTCGCATTTGGGCTGAAGAGCAACAAGAAGAGGTTTAAGAGGTGTCATTATACCCAGAGAAAAACACGGTTTAATGCGGTAAATTTTTTCAAAAATGAAGATGGCCGGAACGTAGCCATGAATGGTGCTCGCTATCGCGCCATATCGATCTTTATGCTACCTGAAATTGAAGCCCGTAATCTTGACGACACTTGGTGTCAACAAGTCAGTGCCACCTGCCATACAGCTGCTCAAACAATGAATCTATTGAGAGGTCATTTCGAAAAGCAGCCAATTTCACGTTTTGGACAGGTGGGTAGGCCGCCTAGATCGAGTGATATCACACTTTTATACATTTTTCTTTCTGGTTACGTAAAGTCCAAAGTCTATGCTGACAAACCAGCTACGATTCAGGTTTTGGAAGCCAACATTACGCGGGTCATTAAAGCCATACCGGTCGAAATGCTCGAACGAGTCATCCAAAATTGGACCCTCATAATGAAAACCATGAGGCGCAGTTGCGGCCAACATTTAAAGGAAATTTTATTAAAAAAAAAATTATTGCCATAAACTTTCCTTTCAAATTACCAATAAAGATTCCACACTTGATTTGAATTTTTATGTTTTTGTTCCGAAAAAAATACCTCTAGATGGATCACCCTATATATGCCTTCCAACGAGCTGAATCTTTTATATTCTCCACCATGGATTGCGCTCCAGTGTGGTATCGGCAGGGTTGGAGGATTATGTTGTTGGTGGTGGTTCTATGTTTGAAAGGACCGAATTTCCGGGGATTAAGTTAAATGTATGTCATATTCAGATTCATAGGGGAAATTTCACTGTTTTTGCTTCCCAAATATCTATTAATAAAGGGGCCGGTTTTTGGATCCCTAGGGCGTATAAGAAACAGTCCGAGTCTTAAAGTGCTTAGGCGTGAAAAGTTTCTTTACGAGCAACGTCTACGTACAAAGTTTCTTAATTCTCCCAGGAGAAGTAAGAGCTATTGGTCGTTTGTAAGAAAAGTAAAGGATAGTTCTTCATCTATTCCAACTCTTGTTAAAGACGACTAGATATTTACTGACCCGGTTGATAAAGCGAACCTATTGGCTGAAATGTTTGCAGAAATGTTTCCTTGCCGTAAAGCAATCAACCACTCCCCGAGATCGAAAACGTATCTAGTTCCATGCGTAAGATATTTTTTCGAACTCGCATAAGTCCTCGGGTCCGGATGGTACCTCGGCATTTATCCTATGTAAGAGCTCCTCGACGCCAGCCCGTCCACTGCGCAACCTTTTCCACCTCGCTTATCGTGCTCCCAGCGTAAAGGTTGCGAGTGTCCAGATGATCCCTAAAAGGGTGAAGACAACAATCCTGCGAATTATCGGCCAATCTCGATTTACTCAGTGCTCTCCAAGGCAATGGAGAGCCTGGTTAACCACTATCTTGTAAGGTATCTGGAGTCCAACGACCTGCTTACAATCGACAGTATGGCTTCCGTAGAAATCGCTCTACGGAAGACCTGATGGCTTTCTTGTCGGAGCGTTGGTGTCGGTCTATCCACCAGTTTGGTGAGAGTAAGGTCGTAGCTCTAGATATCTCCAAGGCCTTCGATAGAGTTAAGCGTGGTGCACTCTTATCAAAGCTTATCGCGTTTGGTGTCACTAATACATTTGCTCGATGTATATCGAGCTTTCTCAGAGATTGCACTATACGAGTTGTTGTAGATGAGTTCTCAACCAATAAACATAGGTTGACCGCAGGTGTACCGCAAGGCGCTATCCTTTCTTCCTCTTTATTTATTATTTTCATTGACGATCTTTAGGGTAAGATCGTGAATCCAATGTACTCTTTTGCGGATGACAGCAACCTATGCCATTCATATTTATTTGTCCGTAGTCCAAGTCTTCAAGATATTAAAAATAAAATGCGAATTATGGATAAGGCACTTGGTCGGAATCTACTGGCCATTTCTTAATGTGGTCGAGTGAATAGATTAGATTTTAATGCGCGTAAGACACAGTGCTGCTTGTTGTCTCCCAAGCGATACATTGACCCATCAGTATCGTCATTATCTATCGATGATATGGATATCGAACATTAAGATGCTCCTGATGTTCTTGGCATGAAAATACAATGTGACGCTCGTTGGGTGAGGCATGTATTCGAAGTGTCGAAAGGAGCACTCCAGTGTATAGGCTTCCTAAAGCGGTGCAAGAAATATTTCCCTTCTTCTGATCTTTTTGATATCTATACAACCTACATCAGGCCAAAGATGGAATACAACTCCCATATATGGGCAGGTGCTCCAAAGTCATCCTTGAAGCTTTTGGATCATTTCAAAGGAGAGCGATGGTGCTGATAGGTGACAGTAGGGTATCCAACTCTATTGTTTCTCTGGAGCACCGTCGGAATGTGGGTTGTGTGTCGCTATTCTATGGCAACTTCCATGGTGTGTGTCCTTATTCCTGACGTAAGGATGTTCGGCAAGGATACATAACTTTCTTAGATTAACTCCATTTGTTATCGATTGGTCGATTGACCAATCTTTACACTACAGATCGACCAATTACGACATCCAGAAATTTAAGACGAATGTCAATAAACATTACTCCCTCTTTCCCCCCTTCGATCCCTTGAATTCCACCGACCAACGCAATGCAATTATATATAAGGGAAAACTTAATTAAAAAAAATATGACCCTTAATCAGGAGGAAGGAACATTAGTACGAGGGCTATATCCAGATTTATACCGATCTGATTTATATTCAAGAATGCATTTCCTGTAGGAAGAAATCGCCACAAACCAAATTTCGTTAAAATCTGAAGCACTTTACCGTTGTTAGGTCAGTAAGACCCTAAATTGTGAGGTACTATATTAGAACATGGACCGATTTCTACCTATTTCAATAACAACCGTCATTCGTCAAAAGTTAAATAATATGAAAAGTTTCATCGGTTTAAATTTGGACAGACGATCCGTCGGGCATGTCTTTATCGACTCTTTTGTTTAAAGAATCTAATAGACTTTACAGTTGGGACTTTTTGAAAGCAAATTACATAACTATTGCTGTTTTGCTCTCCTGTCTTAGTTATAGAGGTTTAACCTAAGTCACAGCTATTAAATAGCTCAATAGTTTAGAATACAGGCTACAATTCAACTGAAGTACTCATTGTATGGAATTATTCGTCTTCCTCTGAAAAGCCCTCGGCTACTTAAATCGAACACAACAGTTTCAATCGATGAATCATGTGGTATAGTTGAATGCCATAAGCCAACGAACAAATTCGGAAAATCAACTTCACATCACATACAAGTCAATCAAAGTCATAGCGAACACAGAAAATATAAGCACATGCATGTCAGTCAGTCCAACTCCTGACGGTACTGGAACATCGATGGTTTCATAACTACCCATTAACACTAAATACCCGCCTGTTTGTCGTTCTTGTGAAAATGAAAATTGAATGAAACAATGTATCAGTGTACATATGTATGTATGTCAGTACTCGTGCGGGGATGTTTTTTCATTCAATTACACTCTTACCCGTAATAATGATTTTCCCATCCATCTTCAGCAAGATGATATCGAATCAATTCTCCCCATTAAGGCTAACATTCATAATTACTCGTATTTATACGACATTGGAATACTTATTCCTTCAGAGCCGCTGTCTCATAATAGTATTTATGTAAATGCGTGCATTGGGGTGTCCCGAAGAATTAAAGGCTACATGAGTGGCAGAAATGAAAACGATTTTTGAAGTCTAGCAATCGACTCAAAAATATTGAACTGTTAATATTAAAACAGGCGCCAATAAACAAAGACATGTCCAAAGTTGGTCATATTTAAAATACGCATGTTTTTCAAGATCTAATCAAATTTAACCTCGGGCATATGAGACCCTTTTTCTCATTTACTTCAATTCTACGAGTATTAAGGAACAAAAAGGGAACTTCTCTCATATAAAATTCTTATACTCAGGAACCTACGAGTACAGAACGGGATCTACTATCTAATCTACCGGATGCAAACAGAAAAAAAATTAATGAGGTTCTTTAACCGTACATATATTTTAATCTCTCTTGTAAAATAACCAGCGATTACGATAAACCTAGGCTCTTCTTCGGATTAAGTGATCACTTGTGATCAGTAGTTATTATGAACATAGTTGCCCTGAGGTTAACGTAAATTACACAACAACATGATTGAGATTGGGGACTTTGTGTAAAATTCTTCCGGGTCGAATATAATGGCATTTTTAATCGAATTTTCTAGTTATGAATAATGCAGTGTGACAATTTGATTGTCTTTGGTTGGAATTGAAGGCTAAAAATCGACTTTCAACCAACTATTTAATTAAATTCATTTTGAATTTCTAATTAGATAAATTGGAGTTAATAGCCGACACCGATTTCGACTATATTAATCATAATGTACTTATAAAGACATGGTGTCTTCCACTTTTGAATAAGAAAATCAATTTTATTGAGAAAACGCAATTTTTAAAGAATCCGTTCCCGTGTTTAAAAATTTCTTGACTTGCCCAAAGGAGAATCCCGAAATTATCTATATCGCTAGCTGGTGTTGGACATCAAGCAGAGGTCAAAATGAATCTGGAAGATGATCAACTACCCAAAGGGCTTGAATTACGATTCTATTGCCATTATCATGCATTTTTATTACACAGATCTTTAAATTTCTGTTTTTAGATTTTAAGACTTGTAAATTTTAGAAGAATTCCTTCAATGTCAAAACTTACAATTAATTTGTGTGTACATATTGTTGGGTGCAAGCAGTGGACGACAACCGTTTAAGTCTCTATAGGGTTGGAATTTCAAGACAATTAGGTAACATTGGAAGTAATTGTACCGGTGTTAAACTTTGAAAAGTTGACACGTGGTATATCCACTTGGTGACCCATGAAGGGCACTTTGTGATTCTCCATTGCCTATGATACCAAATACGCTATAAATTCTGTAGGAACCCGCCCTTGAGCCACGACAAATCGTTTAAAATAAATAACTCTTCTAGGTCTTAAAAAAAGTACTCCGCCGTATGTTCTTGAAGAAATGGTATATAGACAAAAGGTGCTAATCTATTGCACCCTCTCACAGACGGCAGTATTCGATCACTCCCGACTGTCATTTTTCTGTCATCTCTCTGACATTACAATTCCCGTCAGGACACCCATGACCACACGGACATCACTCTTGTTCAGGGATTGGTTCTGTTTTTGTCAAGTTTTCGCCACATAGCCCTAGCATCCCTACATTTTTCTGTCCAAATCTATTATAGGTTAACCTTGGTATGAATCGATGTATCAAACAGCATTACCGGGAACCCATACAGTCCGGTTCGAAAAGGTGCTAAGTGGCATTTGGCAGCTCTTAACTAGTGCAGCTTTCAAAGCTGCCTGACTACTTCCAAACAAGTTAATATATTTTTTATTCTGCTGGACAATCTTTCGAAAAATTGTGCTGCTTTGTCTATGGCTAGAGAACACTACTTATACAACTATCATTCAGTCGATATGACTCGCGAATTTCAAAATTCTTTATATAAGTATAAAAAACAGCTCCTGTCCCTACTTCCGTCTTTGATGTTCCCTTAAATGCCACACCGTTCTTTCTGGTAATAAGTACATAAACTCTTTAAAAATAGAGATTGCACTGCAAGAATTATCTATCGCGTTAATTAACCTAAAAAGTCCAGTTAATGATTCCAATTGCAGAATTATGTCTAGGCCTGCTTGTGGCGTTCTTCTAATTTTTATCATAAAAAAAACGGCTGCAAGTGCTTAAAACCTCTCTTATGTTCTTCTTTAGTTTCCCTTTTCATTGAGTTCCACCACACGCAGAGACAAGACATGGTTTCTATATGGTCATGGCAACAAAAATACGAGTACGTTCTTTGCAATTTTGACAATAGTTCGATTGCGGCAATATTATATTGCTGAAGAGGTAAAATATTATTATTGCCAAATTAAGAAATAAAATGAGGCTTGTAACATCCATATAAATATGGTTGGTGCGACAAAAGTATTGTTGTTAAAGATTTACGTTAAGAATAATATGATTACGGCGATCATACTGCATGATTTTATGTACGGACTAAGCAAACCAGTTATTATAGACCAACGATACATACACACACGATTCAGTACGAGGTAGCTGTGCATTAGAAGGAAATGCGATGGATTTTTATTGTGTTTTCTTTCCGGTGGAATACTTTACTGCCGGCTGGTTCACTTGTATTAAAAATCTGCCTGCACTTAAGTGTACAGCCATCGATCATGGTTTAATCACATTCGATGCGCTGAGGATGGTGATGTGGCGTAAGCCGAAGCTGCAGTCACCCCCGTGTGCAACTACGAGGGTTGCCATATATATTTCTGGCATTAGGCAACACTAAGTGTTGTCTGGCGCCATCTGACATATCCATTGGAAAGTTTGACATTTTTTAGCATAAACGTACTCAGAACGTTTTGACGTACGACCATCATTTGTGTTGTTTACAGTGACTTGAAAATCAATAGAATTAACTCGTGAAAAAAATAGAATATAATTAATTTTATAAAAATACGATCGCGGTGCTTTAGAAGATTTTATAAGATATTCACAGGTGATGAATCATGGATTTATGCGTATGAGCCCGAAACAAAACAGCAATCGACCGTGTATGTCTACGTAGACGAGCCAAATCCAACGAAAGTTGTTCGTGGAAGAAGCACTTCGAAGCAAATGGTCGTCTGTTTCTTTGGCAAAACTGGTCATATGGCGACTGTTCCGCTTCAGCAACGTAGGAGGTCAATTCTGAGTGGAACACCACAATTTATTTGCCTGAAGTCTTCGGGGAAATTCGAAAAACGAACAAGAGAAGACGAATCATTGTGCACCACGACAATGCAAGCTCTCACACATCGGCTCAAACCAGCGCCTTTTTGACCGGCCAAAACGTCGAATTCATGGATCATCCGCCGTAAAGCCCTGACTTGGTACCCAATGACTTCTTTTTATCGTAAGAATTGGTCTTACTGGGGTTCTTTAAAGCCAGTTCAGTTGTTTTACTTTAAGACTTGAACTTTTCCCTACTGAATTTTTTTACGCATAAAGCGTATTTATGCCTTTTAATATCTTACCTCAGTGTTTCTCCTCTAGTTCAACTGGTGATCCAGAACCAAACAGAGGAATTTAAACTCTGTCGAGAGGCACAAATCTACACCAAGGACGGTTTTCTAATGTTCTCAAATTTATATCTGCGTGTGAACAAAGCTAGTTCGATCTTCCCACGGTCAACTCCCAGTCCTCAGCTTTTTGTCCAGTTTGACAACTTGTTTAGAGCTCGTTGTTAGAGCTTTGCTCTCACCAGCAGATGTGAAATTCATCGCCTCTAATTTTTTCTCCATATAGATCATAACACTGTGTAATGCACTTTTGACAGACCTACTCTTCAGATGGGCTTGTTGCTTTATCCTAAAAATTTGTCTTACCAGATTGTTTCTAAGATTTAGACTTTCAAGAGCCTTCAGAAGGAAACAGGCCGGACTAATAAGCCTACAATCTTTAGAAGTCAAGAAGTGAACTTCTCTCCAGTCCATAGGGATATACTTCAGCCTCTGACATGCCTTAAAAATTTTGCTAAGATTCAAGACGACTGCACAGTGCAAAGGACGAAACCTTTCGGCAAGCCGTATAATATGTACGTACATTCATTTCTCCGCTACGTCCCATTAAAAACCATACGGGAAACTTCTGTCGATAAAATGGCCGCTTAAAAATATTAGATATCCTCTTCCGGATTTGAGCCTAGGGTTACTTGTGTAAAAGTCGTGTTGACTACTGCCACGGAAATAGGTTTTTGAGAAGGGCTTCAATCGTTCACACAGTACAGTCGATACTCGTAGTATTTTTTACGTGATGAAAAGCATTCTTATTACTTGGCAGGTGGCGCAAAGGGGTTTGCAGCCTTTTGTATGAAATGGAAATAGTACGCTTTTCCTGATACAGCAAGTAACGGCAATAAGAACATATCTTATAAAAAACTGCATATAAGAAAAAGTGGACAAATACAGTGCAATTATTTGCAATTGCTTATAAGAAATACACGCATAAAGGAAACTTGCGTTATTTCTTCTGTATTACAATCTAGCTGATGTTTGCATCTTATAAGCTTGTCCTCTTTGTAGGACAAGCTTTTGTCCGGTTTTGTAAAGCTCTGCTGGTATTCAGTAGACTCCTGCTGTTTTTGTGTTCTATAAGTGAATTATTATATATTTTCCCATATTCGTGGATTGGGGGAGGACATTCAACCGCATCAACTCCGATTGGTAGCGAATGGTTGTTATCGGCAAAGTCCTCGGCTCTATATCGATTGGGGAAAATGCTGTTTCTTGCCCTGATTGACTTATCATAGATTCCCATTTAAATCTCCTAACGACACTATGCAACCTTTCGTCTGGTGTTTAATTCGTTGGTTCTTTGGACTTATTACCCACGACATATCGCTTAACATCGAGTTCTTGGAAGCCAGGGAAAAATACGACTTGTATATCGATAATATTTGTTAAATAAAAACTTTTTGATTCTCCGCACTACTCTGTGGAACAGGGTTTTATAAGTTAGTTTTATGGCAAAAGCTTGTAACTGCCAAAAATATTTGAGCTAGAATCACCTTTAAGTGCATCGTTCTACTCAGCATTACTAGCTAATCCCATTTAACTATGCCTTTCTGTCTGTCCGTACATCTAAAGCTTGCAATCAAGCTGCAGGTTGCAATTGATGTCCGATTTTCATGAAATTTTTCAAAAGTATATTTTGGTCAAAGGATGCTATTCAGAGTTCCGAGTCGGTTCAGAGTTAGATATAGCTCCCACACATATGTTGATTCGAATTTCTGTGTTTAGCTCTAAAATCTACATCATACATTTGATCTAGATGAAACTTAGCACGAGTATGTATTTCGGAACTGCGAAACAATTTGTTAAAATTAAAGAAAATCGGTTCAGATTTTAAGCTCCCACATATATGTTCATCCGATTGTTCTGTTCTTAGCTCTAAAGGCCACATATTACATCTCTCCTTGATGAAATTTGGCACAGGTAAATTTCTTGGACACGAGTCGCACGCTATATCTCATTAACTACCAGAAATATAAGGCTAACATTTGGAATATTTGATAAAGGTATGGATCGAAACACATCCCAGAGAAAAAGTGGGCAGCATGAAACAAATGGCATTTATTCAAGATTGTGTTGTCCTAAAATTGGGTAGCTACAATATCTCGTGACCTTTAAGAAATATTACAGATTGATTTTATTTGGAACGAATGATGCTGACATGTATCGAACTGCGCGGTGCCAAGCCCCTTTAAAAAATTTGCATATACCGGCAAAGTAATAATAATTGAGCGATCGTTATAAAAGTTTAACATAATATAAACAAAGATTATCATATTATTACAGATTATATTGTGTTAAAATTGAACAAAAGGGTGTGGATCCGTCCATGCATTACCGAAAGACTGTATCTCGTGAACTAATACCGCTATGACGATTGTAGGGCCGCAGTAATGTGATGGAAATGTGCACGATTAACATGAAAGTAGACCTACGTTGAACACCTGGTAAGAACATCCAACAATTTTCCAGCGGTGGGGTTTCTTCCTCGCTAATGCCCGTGACTGTACAAGTATGAGATTAAGACCTTTATAAGTAAGAACTATGTGAGTTTGAGGATTGAATCGTGCCAGGATTTTTCGGAGAGGAAGAAATTTGGCCTAAAACGGACATTTACATTAAGCCTTTAGAACCTTCGGAAGAAACGTCGAAAAAATACAGTTTTTTATGATCACCAATTCAATAAAATTTTGTTTAAAAAAGGGTCAAGTTTTATTAACATGTGTCTATGAAAGCTACTATAAACAGAAAAATATGAAACTATTTTTTTTAAAAAAATAGTGTCTAGGTTATGCATTAATAACCTAGCACATCCGCAATAATTTAGCCACTCGTTAAGAAAATTTGTCAATTTTGACCATGTCTTTAGAAAAAGTCTATTGTTCTTAATAAACATTTGTGCGGTTTTTAAAGTTCGAGTGCGGTTTTTCGAAGTGTAAAACAAACTAACCCGTAAAAACTTCATCTTGTTTTTAAAAAAGCGGTAAAATGTCATAATTAATTTTTTTTGCTGTTTTTTTGACCCATAGGTGCCAAATTCTGGGAAATTCAGAGATGTTTTTTTAGAAAAACTATTCATAATATTAGAGTACTTGTAAATATTTTTACACATTCCTTATTTGTATTGGTTTATAAGGCTTTTGTGCACTCGCAACAACGCCACTAATTTGGAAAACATTGCACATTGTTATAATTAGATTTAAAATTTTCAATGTAAAAGACAGCTGGAAAATGTTAAAAATTTCATTGCTAGTATTATAAATTACTAAGCAATTTTGAATTATTCTACAAAGGATATAAGTTGCAAAAGAAGGACGAAATCCTCATTTGGCCAAAAAAGAGGGCATGTCCTCCTCTGGTAACACTGTCCGCGATGGAGGGTACATTAGCTTCTGCACGGCCAAGCATTACTTGTCTACTTAATTTTGTCTTCTTTTTAATTTTACTTTTCTTAATTGAATCAAAAGTTTAAATGAAAAGTCATTTCATACATTTTTAGTACTATATACTGAAAATTACAGAGCACCAACTAACATTCGGTTGAATTAATGGAAACTTGTTAACAAATGCGACAACAATTATTCGGTTGTCAAAACAAATTTGGTTGTGAAAACGAATCTGTTTTCTATGTGTGGATATCTAAGTGTATTCGTATTGCGGTAGTTAATATTTGTTTTTGACTTATTGCTAGCCTACAAATCGATATTTCGCTATTCAAACTCATCACGTCAAACTTTTGACCGGAACACCCCAGCATCTCTATTCGCATAATTATTTTTCCTGTGTGGAATGCTTGTGGCAAATATTTATAAGGGCGTATGAAGTTTCGACTTTTTGATGCTAACATTTACATTCACATCACAACAGTGATGGAATTGACAAGGTATTCCAAATTCCTGCTCAACTTTCCGCTACACATTAACTTGCCTTCTCCACGAAGAAATACAAGCACATACCCAACAAACCAGTCCCTAAGCGTAATATAACTAAATTGGAGAATACACTTACTACTAACAAATTTCTACAACTTTTCTTAAACATACATCATTTGAACCCATAGATTTCGTAACAAAGAAAAATAAACACAAAGTCGTCAACTATACGCTGCTTGCTTCACACAAGAAACAAAAAAACCCAAAGTCGCTGCGACGTATATGATGTGCCGTTATTTGTACACGTGCATTTTGTTTTCTTTGTTAAAGTTCTCAGTTGTTTTGTTCATGTTGAATTGTAAAGTTGGAGTAACAAAAAAGTGAAAATTAAAGAGAAGTAAAAAAGTGAAAAAGTGAATAAATTAAAGAGAAGTAAAAAAGTGAAGAAATAAAGTTTGTAAAAGTAAAATAAAATATATAGAACTATAAAAAAATGTCTTACAAAGCTGACATTTCCAAGCCTGTTTAAAGCTTATATTTCTAAGCTTGTTCAAAGCTTACATTTGTAAGCTTGTTCAAAGCTTACATTTCTAAGCTTATTGTATATTATAGACTAGCAAGCTTATAACAGGGTTCAATTTTGTTTATTATATAATTGTTACCAAGCGTATTACTATAGTTTTCACTAACGTTTTCTAAGCTTAAGGCTTATGATAGTAAGTTTGTTACAAGTTATTTCTAAATGGTTTTGGTTTGTTGGGTAGTCATGGATAACGGCAGAAGTAACTTTATGAGTTTTTTTTTTATTTTCTGTTAAACACATCTTAAATAGGCCCCAAGGGAAAATTAACAATTACGTTTCGAAAAAGCAAATCAAAGGCTAGCCGCAAAAAATAATAATAATTAGTACTTACTACGTCTTGAATACCTATTGATATGGGAGCTGCTGGGCGTCCCTCCCAAAGTTGGTCACCTACAAAGAGATAGTGTTCATGAATACCCATAGGTGGGTTATCCCAATTACTTAAAGATTTAAGTAATTGGGATTGAAGATCACTAGTATAACTTTTTTCCAAGGTTTCTTTTAACAATGCGATCTCATTATATGCCTGATAAAATTATTCATATCATTGAATTTGCATATGTGAAACTTGGTAATATCTTTGACGGCTAAAATTTACAGATTTATTTCCAAAAACCCCTAAAACAACTGTTGGGTGGAATGGTCAAAACTCTTTATATTTTGTGTAAAAATTCAACTAATTCCGTCAATTCCGTGATCCTTATGGGTCTTGAGACTATGTCACTTTATTGCCTTTCAGGTCTTAGAGACTATCTACTTTATATATCGCTAAATCTTTCTCTTATTCACCTTTTATACCCTACATTCTTCCGGAATACTAGTCGGAGACCCATATGAGTACATACGAGAATATTCTGAATCACCATAAAATGTCTAAGATGATCTAGCCATGTCCGTCTGCATGTATCTGAAAAGTAAACTACAGGTCGAATTATTAAAGAAAGGTTGCTTAAATGTAGCAGAAATATGTGTTGATGTACTAAACGGTATTGAAAATAGGACAGATACGTCAAGAGGTAAACATTTTCCCCTTCCAATGACTGAGTTAACCTTTGCAAAAATGTACAGAAATTTTTTTTAAAGAATCAAATCAATGAGTCACATAATATTGTAGACAATGTTTGGCAAAATTAGGCAAAAATGCGTGGCACGGCCCATACTACCCTATAATTTGATGTTGGTACGGAAAGAAAATCCCTGATAGAAAAGAGGCCGACGCCACAGACGGACAGGGCCAATAACTTACCACGATCAATAATACAAACACTTTATGAGGCCATAGATAAGTATTCAAAGATATTGCAAACGAAATGACAAACACATTCATACATTCCTTTTATATGGGATTTTAAAGAAATTGCCATAGATTATGACAGGTAATTTTAATGACTCCATATAATGGGTGATCCAATTAGAGATACCTTTTAATAGCCTTTCTTGGCAGATCACATGTGAGTCGTGGCATGCTGTCATGTTATTTTTGTTTGGTGTTCTTTGGCATTTCATCATGGAAAGTAAGTCTGAACACATTTACGAATCGTTCAACTTTATTACGAAAATTCAACTGAGCGTACTATTCGCAACACCATCTTGAGACCCAGCATTCATTATTGGATAATATTCCACCGAATAGACCACGTCCAGCACGCAGTGAAGAAAATGTAGCGGTCTTAGCTGAGAGTGCACACCAAGACCGTGGAGAGTCGATTCGGCGCCGTTCGCAGCAACTCGTACTGACGCATGGAACGACTGGGGGCATTTTACGTCGAGATCTTAAACTGAAAGCGTACAAAGTACAGCTTGTGTAAGAACTGAAGCCGCCCGACGTTCCCAATCGACATCGCTTCGTTCTATGGGCGCTTGTAAAGTTCCAAGAAGATCCGACGTTTTCGAGCCAAATTTTGTTCATCGATGAGGCCCATTTCTGGCTCAATGGGTATGTAAACAAGCAAAACTGTCGCATTTGGGACGAAGAGCAACCAGAAGAGGTTCAACCAGAACCACTTCATCCAGAAAAAACAACGGTTTGGTGTGGTTTGTGGGCCGGTGGAATCATCGGTCCATATTTCTTCAAAAGTGATGCCGGTGAGAACGTAACCGTCAATGGCGACCGTTATCGTGCCATGATAACTGACTATTTGATGCCTCAAATTGAAGTTCGCCATTTCCCACACACCGCATCAATCAATGGATTTATTGAGATAACACTTAGGTGAGCAGATAATTTTACGTTTTGGGCCGGTCGATTGGCCACCACGATCGTGTGATATCACACCGTTCTTGTGGGGATATGTAAAGTCTAAAGTTTATGCGGACAAACCAGCTTCGATTCAGTCCTTGGAGCAAAACATCACGCGTGTCATTCGCCAGTTACCAGTTGAAATGCTTAAAAGAGTCATCGAAAATTGGACTCAACGGATGGACCATCTAAGACGTAGCCGCGGCCAACATTTGATAGGCATAATCTTCAAAAAATTAATGCCAAAAAATGTTCTTTCAAATGATAATAAACATTCCCCATTCAATTCGAATTTTCTGTGTTTTTTTTTTGTTTCTTTAAAAAAGTATGGAACCTCGAAATGGATCACGCTTTTTTATTAGGTCAATTTAATGTATAGTAGCTATACCGGATATAGTACCATGGATCACAAATAAGAAAGAAAGAGCCTGAACCTCATAGGTAAACTTTTTAGCGCTTTTGCAGTAAACTTGTGTTTCAGGTATTGTGAAGTAGCTACCCAGCCGATACCTGAGCAACTCTCGGCAGTGTGTTTGCTTAGTTGGGATAAAGAACGAGTACTGGATTTTTCCACATTAAAACTAATCCACGGCAGAATTTCAGGCAGCATCGGCTGCGCTTTTAATATTGACTGAGCCTTTGTTAAAATATTAATATTATGATAAAAAGGGTTTAATTATTTTATTTTTATCTCTGTGCTTAATTTAAATTCTTGTGACGTAATTCAGTAATAAAATTAACAAAACGCATTAATTTAACTTAAAAGTTAATTGTTGTTTTAGTTTACATTATATTTATCCTCGTCTTCGTGAGAACTTTCTTTACTCGTATGTGTTGAAAAACCCCTGACTGTCGCTGATCAAAAACATCCGGGCAAATCAAACCAGAACCGGGTTTGAACCGAACTATATAATTCTTTTTTTTTGAGTGTGAACCGAACCGTATGGCATTCCACTGCTAGAAATAAAAATTCTGACGGAACCAAAACCACAAAAAATTAAAAAAGAAAGAATTGATTCATAGAAAGTAAAATCATAAAATCCTTGTCCGCGCCTCTCGACTCGAAAATTATATGCCCGCCTTTGCCAACAAAAATAAATGTTTGAAAAAATAGCCTTTTCTAAAAAGAAATCGAATTTTATGAATAAAATTGTTTAGTTCTTTTGCACTTTATTATTTTTCTACACTCAAAATTTGTTTTCATTAAAAAAAATCACCCTAATAATAAAGTTTGTATAAAATTTTATTTTTATTATTTTTATAAGTAACATAGATAAAAAAAATTCTTTCATAATTTAATAAAAAAGATTGGAAATACAAAAAAATGCACTTTAAAATTGCAACGCTGAGGTAACGGTATTTTACTCACTTAGCCGAAAAAAACGCCAAAATACAAGAGCACAATTTGTCAAAATAATTGTGCCGAAGACTGTAGAAGTCACAGAAAACAAATTAGAGATCAAATAAACTGGATTAGAGGTAATGTTATTTTTCTGTTTTAAGAAGTATGATTTGCCTATTATATTACAAAAAAAAACTATTTGTTTTTAATTATTCTTTGTTTTATGCAAAAAAACAGTTTAATATTTTTCAAAATATTTTTTTTATTAGGATTTTTTTTAGATGCATGGCTTCTTCGGAGTATTTTCTTACAATTTTATGTAAATTACGTTTTTGCTATACGGTTTTTTTCATCCATACAAATCAACCCGTCCTAATGTTCATGCTACGTATTGCTTAGTTTTAGTTTTTAGGTACATAACTTAGTTTAAATCTCATTTTTTGCTTTTAATAGATATTTTGTTTATATGGATTTTGAACCATTAAACCAAAACCACGGTTCAAGACTACCCAAACCCCATTTATAACCAGTGCTCCAGACATGCTACTGGAATTCTAAAATGTTTTGCATCCGAGAACCTTTCAGACTTTTGCTCGGAATCCAACATCCACTTGGTAGGGTGCCATAAAATCCGTCCCACCCGACTTTGGATGTTCCTTACACGTTGCCTTATGTGTTGTAACCGGAAGTCACACAAGTGGTGTGTGTTGACATGTTCGATCGAATTGGCAAAATCAATCTAAACATTTGCAGTCGTTGGCAAACCAAACATGCCGAATGTGCCACCAATTAATTGTCTGGCAATGACTAGTCCTCGAGTACTCCAGTGTTTCCTTCCATATTTCCTGCTGCAATCAAGTTGTGCCTTTTTGATTTTCGAATAAATTGCGATGATTTGCGTGTTAACCGATATTTGAAGAAGAATCTCATCGAGAATACCTGTGCAATCAAGTAACTCTCGTCATATGCACTCGTACGAGTGGCATTCCAAACCACGCTCCCTCCATACTTCAACTCCTAATCCGAACGACAGTGTACACTGTCGTTGACGTTGACGTACTCGTACCAACAACAACACATGCTGATGAACTCACTCGCACAAAGGACTTGGAGATGTCTTCTTGTTGGCGCTTTAACACACACACACACACTTACACGCAGGCATTCCGATGGAAGCGGACGTACGGAGGCAAATCGTGTCACGCCGTAAAACATTGTTTTTAATATTTTTCTACTTGAACTGCTTTTGATGTTGCTGCTGCTATTCTGGAGAAGACCAGAAAAGACGAATAAAGTCATTCCCAAGTGAACATCGCGATTTTCTGAATGTTGATTTTGTATATTAAAACACCCTATACGAGGTTACATACATACTAACGTACCAGCAGGAACTCGATAATAAACATAAGCAACGAGTAAGTACATACGTTTGTACATAGGAATGCGCGTATGTACATCTGTACACACACACCCTTCTGTACATGCATTCATACTCGTGTATGGAAATGTGTAAATACATACAAAACATAAACGTATGCAAATGAAATACACACATGCTGACCCGAAAGTGCTGCACCGAACGCTTTCTCTGCATTCATCCCAGCAAAGAAAAACGAGATGTTCTAAATACACGCTACAATAGCCTTCGCGGATGAATGTGAGCCAGCCAACTAGCGCGTCCGAAATTCGTGACTTATTGGACACCCTGTGCGAGGTTCTATTGTCAGATGCCTGTATGTTCTTTTTATGCAGAATTCATTGTAAAGTCGGTGTGAACATAACCGTTATTCATATGTACACATCCTCGTACAATTTTCATGGCATTGTACGAATTCACGAATATAAATGTACGGCGATGAGGACGAGGACGACTATAACTGTATCTGCATATTCGAATGTATAAACGTACGTACTAGCATTTTGCAAGGTCTACACTAGGGATTTCCATCGGGATGGATTTCAAAATACCCTGGGAATTCGAAAATGTCAATATCTCAAATTTATTGGGATTTATCGTTTTGTCTGTACGACAATACGATCGTTGGGAACAAATAATCATCTAAGGTGTAACTTATATACGAGTATACACATCGTAACGACCACGTCAGCAGCCAACGACCTTTCAGGCCTCTTCTTGTATTTTGGCTGTCCGTATGGCTTAATAATGTTATACCCATATTATGGGTATTCGTAGCAGACGGAATAGGTCTCATTCAATTACAACAGTGTGAAGATATAGAAGCTTCAGCAAAAAAAAAACAAATTGGGTGACAAAAAAAGTTTACTTTATTATTGAAAAGAGGTTTTTGCGAACCTCAGTCTTTGAGTTTAAGCAGATTTTAAAACTTATGTCGTATATGAATTTGTGAGAAAAATTCATTATGCTTGTCTCTAAATGGGCCGAATTTTCGGACCTAGGTTCTGTCTGAAACCCAAATGCAGCCACATTTTAGTTGTGGCTTCGTTAGAACATTGTTTACTTAAATCCCAGAACACCGCATTGAGGAACAAGGGAAAACTTCTCTCAAATCAGTGTGTGTGCACTATTCAAGTCTACTCGATTATATTCTACTCATTGGTCGGAACTTACTATCGTATATACATAAGTATAATGCTGGCTCCGAGCGCGTAGTGCATTTTATAGAGAAGTTTTTACATAGCTTAGAGATTCTCTTACTCGCCGGGAACGCTTCTGGAATGTACAGAAGAAATAGCCAATATGGAACGAAATGGCGCCCTTGAGATCATATGGCTCATTGGAAAATCTAACATTGATGGCAATGAAAATGCTGAAGATCTTGCAAGGAAAGGTGCAACTAGAAGATGATATAGACAATGTCATTCTATTTCAAGCAATAAAAGCTGAAATCAAATCATGGGCCCGGCCGTTCACAGAACGCTATGGAACGGCACAGCGTGCTTCAAAATCAGGATGAGAGGAGAACAAAAAGGTTAAGGCACATCTTTTCCGCATTGGATGAGTGGGATCAAACATGTGCGAGTCATGGAAGGAGGACATTGAAACGATTAAGAACTTGCTCCTTCACTGTCCAAAATTCTTTGGTCCAAAAAACTTACTTGTGGCAAATTGTATCAAGATTGGATGTGGCTTCTAGAGCAAAAAAACATGATATGAGATGAATGAATCATTGGCGTCGCCCTTTGTCCACAAAACGTACTTGTGCCAAATTTCATTAAGATTTGATGTAATAAGTGGCTTCTAGCGCTTAAAACTTCAAATCGGATTAACATATGTGTGGGAGCTATATAAATCTTAATATGAACCGATTTACTTCAATTTCATTCGCGTTCGAGCTTGGTCTAAAAACGTACCTCTGCCATATGCCATTAAGAGAGCGACCAGTAGTTTGATTGGGCGCTTTACAAGGACGGATTATCTGCTGATTATAAGGGGTGATCCATCTAGTGGTATTTTTTTATAACAAAAAAATATAAAAATTCAAATCAAGTGTGGAATCTTTATTGGTAATTTTAAAGGACGTTTTATGGCATTTATTTTTTGAATATAATTTCCCTCAAATGTTGGCCGCAACTACCCCTCAGGGTTTTCATTCTGAGGGTCCATTTTTGAATGACTCGTTCGAGCATTTCGACCGGTATGGCTTTAATGACATGCGTAATGTTGGCTTCCAAAACCGGAATCGTAGCTGGTTTCTCAGCATAGACTTTGGACTTTACGTAACCCCAAAGAAAAATGTCTAAAGGTGTGATATCACTCGATCTAGGCGTCCAACTCACCTTTATAAGCGTGAAATTAGCTGCTTTTCGAAATGACCTCTCAATAGATCCATTTTTTGAGCAGCTGTATGTATGGCAAGTGGCATCGTCCTGTTGAAACCAAGTGTCGTCAAGATTACGGGCTTCAATTTCATAAAGACCGATATCATGGCGCAATAGCGAGCACCATTCACGGTTACGTTTCGGCCGTCATCATTTTTTAAAACATATGCACCGATGATTCCACCAGCTTATAAAACGCACCAACCGCAACCGTGGTTTTCTCTGGGTATAATGTTACCTCTTGAACCTCTTCTTGTTGCATTTCAGCCCAAATGCGGCAATTTTGTTTATTGACTTTGCCGTTGAGCCAGAAATGGGCCTTAACTCTGAACAAAATTTTGGTCGAAAACAGCGAATCATCCCGTTTCTCACCGAACGCTCATTTCCATAATACAGTTGCCAACATTTGAAGGTAATTATTTTCAAAAAAAGCCATAAAATGTCTTTTTAAATTACCAATAAAGATTCCACACTTGATTTGATTTTTTTTGTTCTGAAAATACCTCTAGATGGATCGCCCTATACATCGATCGGTGTAATTAAAGGTGAGTCTAGCTCAAATATTTTTGGTCATTACGAACATTTGCCATGAGACTACTTATTGTATCCTGTTCCGCAGAGTGATGCAAGGTACATAATTTCAACGTAGCTAACTTGCCAGTAGAGAGTAGGTTGAATAAGTTAACAAATTCATTTTACGTATTGCATATGTCTTCATTGGTAATCCGAGAGTAATTTAAAGAAAAGAATATACTGTCTATTGACGAAGCATCAATTTACTAAACACGGAAAAATCTCATGGACAAAAATTTAAAATTTTATTTTAAGGGTTTATATATTCATTACCCAAGAAATAGAAAGCATTTTTACGTGGGTTTTTTATTTGCCTTACCTAGGCATATATAAAAGTTGATAGAGACTTTGAAGCATCCCCACACATCAAAGGTAGTTAACTTTGGCACCCTGTAAAATAAAATGTGTTCAAAAAGAGCGTGCCATATTCAGAAAAGCTGATATCTCTTAATATTTTATTCTCTATTTTTATTACCATTTTTTTCTAAAATATTCCCACGGTACGCATACTACCAATATATTCAGTCCAATCATAAATATAATATGTCGTAATATTTAGAACGGTTTGTATCGAAAATGAACCAATTCAGTAAAAGAGGAAGAAGATTACATTTAGTTTTAAGATTTCTATTGAACATTTCCGAAACAGTGAAATTTTTTCACAAATCCAAATATATCTGCTATTTAAGTTTTTATTTGGGCCAATTTGGGAATTTGAACGTCCAATAACTATAAACACATGTCTTCGAGTACCAATGAACAATGAAATATCGTCAAATTGATTCAACGAGGTGCCAGTCCATGGGGCGCCCAAAAGTATGCCCCTTCGAACATGTACATATGGATACCCAGTAACAGTGGAACTTCCTCACTAATCTAAACTGCACTCACTTTTAAGATTTATCCGGGTCGTTAGGTATATAAAGGCTCCATGGACCCAACAATCTGCTGTACAGAATTGGTCATACGCAATTATTATAGCTGGACGACTATAGACGTCACATGACTTTCAACTTTTTACTTATGGTTCCGATTTTCTTTTTGAATGTTTGAATATTCAAGTTATGTTCTGGCTAGTGTGAAGGACCATTACAGAATTCGTGTAAGAACATCTAAAGTTTTTTAGAGGCGGGTTTTTCCACCTACTAAATGTCCACGGCTTTATAAGTAAGATATTCGATATTCTATATCATTTCTCGTGACTTTTAACGATGGTGCTCCGGAAATCGTCTATATCGCTGGATTTTATTACTTCGTAACTATGCACCATATGACCGGATAGTTTCATCACACTTTTGTAATACAAAAATGTTAAATCACATTTCGTCTTTGAGTTTTTGTAAATTCAACAGTGGTGCCAAGGTAATTGTTTTTAATTGTTGTTTTAATTGCAGCATTTGGGGCTGTATGTAAGCAATAAAGCGCCGAATATTCTCTTCCAAGGCGTTAATCGTGTCGGGCTTATCTGCGACTTCACATAACCCACAAAAAATAGTCCAGAGGTGTGAAATCGCTCGATCATGGAAGCCACGCCACAGGCCCACGACGCGTGATAATGCGCTCACCAAAAGTTTCCTTCAATAAATTGATTGTTTCGATTGCTGTATGGCATGTATTGCCGTCTTGTTGGAACCAAAGGTCGTCCACACCAACATGCTTCAATACAGGCACTAATAAGTCTTTAATCATGGCTCTATAGCGTTCCCCATTGACTGTAACATTATGGCCGGCTTGATTTTTGAAGAAATATGGACCAATGATTCCCTCTGTTCATAGAGCATACCAAACAGTGACTTTTTGAGGATGTAACGGCGTCTCAACAATGGCTTGTCAATTTTCATTACCTCAAATGCGACAATTAAGGTTTTCAACGTTACCATTCAACCAAAAGTGAGCTACATACGAGTAGCTGAACAAAATTTTCTTGTAAAAATCAGGATCGGTGGCCATCTCGTTTTGGGCCCATTAACCACGATTTGCATGCGTTGTTCCGGAGTAACTCAATGAAATGGCAAACCAAACTGAGCACAAATCAAGTGACAGCTGTCAAAACACCAACTCCTAAAAAAGTGTGGCCCGATTGAAAACCACACCTCTAAAAAAAACACCCTTTATAAATTAGAGTTTGGTACCTAGAACGCTAACCAGTAGAGTTTGGTACTTAGAACGCTAACCAGTAGAATTTTGGGTTAGAAAAAGTATGACTTGTTTGTTGCGGCTTTGCTAATACCACATCCATCACCTTTTCCAAAGATATCCGGTTCTATGCACCAAATTCTTTGGCCAAGGTCTGTCAACCTGTTACTATGTGCCGCTACAATTACATTGAAAATAAACAGCAGAGCAAATACGCGTTTTTCAAACCAGTACTGACGTGTATGTTGCTTCACAGTAATATCATAAACAAGAAAAAACGCCATTAAGTTCGAATAGGCCAAATCTTTTATACCTTCCACCGTCCCTAGTACGTTATCTCAGCCAAAAATTCAATATTACTCTATATTTGGATAAGTAGATTAACTATACTCTTTTTGTGGTATTAAGTAGGATTTGTTAAGCAAATATTTAAAAACGTGTACTTTTATACAGAGGCAACTTTAGTCCCCTAAAGGAAAACTGTTTCCCCGATATGCCGATTTCGCCCATTTACATTCCGAACGTTGATATGACTAAAAGCCACCATTATGCTAAATTTCAGTATCCTTGGTTGATTTGTTTGACCGCTTTCGTGATTTCAACTGACACTCAGACGAACGGAAGGACATGGCTAGATCGTCTAAGAATTTTTCGACTATCAAGATTATAAAGGGTGCCAGAGGGTATAAAAATAAATTAGAACTTATATTGAGGTCTTCGATGTGGATCACGTTGCCCGAATCAAGAACTCGACTTTTATTTTTGTTAGGCAGTCTTGTGTGCGGGGTAATTTAATGTGTATTCGGGATAGTGCCACTGGCATCCCTTGTCTATAAATATGAGTACGAGGTACAAACTCGCACCTTCTATTTATGCATATTACCTGCAAGGTGTTTGAATGTGTCAAGTGCGAATAAAGCAAACGATAATATTTTACATGATTATACACATGTTGATATATACAGTCGGACTTACATACTAAGTATATATATAAACATGTGTACATATTTATGTATGTTTATAAATGTGAATTTGTTTTTTTCGGGCGAGAAAGAAAATAATGACGAGTAAAAGTTATGATAAATGCGCACAACTTTAAGAGCGCGATGTGGTGACTTGAGAATTTATATTGTTTTTGAAAAGCAACCCCTAGCTGCACACATAATAAAATATAAAGTAATATTCTATTGATCGTCCAGGCCATCTAGGGCGATCTAGCGATATCCGACAGGCCGTCTGAAAGAAAAGGATGCTGTGTCTTTCAATGAAGCAAAGGTAGATTTGTTGGAACTAAAAACAAGTACAAATTTCGTCAAGTTCGGTCAGGACGGACCTTACTTACCCTTTTATTCCCTACGCTACCAAAGCGCAAAAAATACGTTTGAACACGCATATGTCCATATTGACTATTGATCGGCCGTTTTGGCAATGCGGGACGAGTTTTGGCCCACATGAGCCAAAACGTCCGGCAAATACTCTCTTCTTTGAGGCCTTAAGTGCGTCGCAACCAACAGTACCCAGTTTGCCCACTGTATGTGGGTTGCTATTTATTTTTTGGGTCCTGACAGTTTTAGTGTTCCCAGATGCAAACTGGAACTTCCATTGGAAACTTTGACATTTTTTAGCATAACTTCCTTTACTCAGAATGTTTTTTCAATTGACGGCGAGTTGTTTACAGTGTGTTGAAAAATTCATCTTAGTCAAAAAATTAAGTTATCCCGTGAACAATTTCGTGCGATGATTTTTTACCATTTTCAGCGTGGGTTATCGAGACAAGAGTGTTTAAATCAACATGTTTCGACTTTTGGCGATGAAGCACCACCAAAAACCTCTGTTAATCGCTGGTACCAAGAGTTCAGTCTCCGACGCCCTTCGCTCCAGGATGAATTTCTTCAACTTCGGTCACTTTGCCAGAAACCATCGATGCTGTGCGTGAACTGATTAAGCAAGATCGACATGTGACATAGCGTGAGATTGAGGCATCCTTGGGCATTAGTATGACAAACATCAATAGGATATTGCATGTTCATTGGCCGTAAAAAGTTGTTATTGTTGGATCCCACATAACTTGACGAATGCTCAAAAAAGGTTCGTTTGGATTGGTGCAAAGAGATGTTGAAAAAGTATAACATCGGTAGCTCAAAGACAGTGTATAACATTGTCACAGGTGACGAATCATGGATCTATGCATATGAACCCGAAACAAAACAGCAATTGACAGTATGGGTCATTCAAGACGAGCCGAATCCAACAAAAGTTGTTCGTGGAAGAAGTACATCAAAGCAAATGATTCTGTTTTTTCGGTAGAACCGGCCATGTTGCCACAGTGTAGGACGGCCAATTCTGAGTGGTATACAACCATCTGTTTGCCAACAGTGTTCCAAGAAATGAGAAGAGATTATAAGAGAAGACGAATCATTTTCAGCACGACAATGGGAGCGCTCACACATCACCTAAAACGATGAGTTATTTGACCGCTCAAGATGTTGAATTGATGGGCCATCCACCGTACAGCTCTGATTTGGCACCCAATGACTACTTCTTATTCCCTAACATCAAGAAAAAATGCGTGGTCAACGTTTTTCATCGCCTGAAACAGCTGTTTAAGCGTTCAAAAATCATGTTTTGAAGGTGTCTCAATCGTGGAAAGAGTGCTTCGAAAATTGGTTTGCGGGCATGCAAAAGTATATTGATCTTAAAGGAGAATATTTTGAAAAACAATAAACCCATTTTCAACGATAAATTATTGTGTTTTTATTGTCGGACCCGAAATATAAATAGCAACCCGTACGCTCACAAACAAATTGTGATTTGTCAATCGAACTAAAATGATATTACTTTTATTGATATGTACATTTAGTCCCTTGCAGGGAAACATTTTTCCACATAGTCCGGTTTTGCCCATGCCAATCAGCTTATGACCAAAAATTGCAAAATATTTCGGATCCTTGGGTAATACGTTTGGCCGCAAACGTGTTTGTCTTAGAACGGAATTTGTGCACCTTCGGTTGATATACTTTTTTTTTTACAAGATATACAAAATTCAATCTGCTTTGTTCCTTGCAAATTCATTTGTCTTCAGTCACTCAATTCGCAACAGACAGTTAATTATTCCAAAGGCAACACCGCTCATGGATCGATCATTCCTCGTAAAAGTAGCCCGTCTATTTAACATTTTGCCAAGCTGTTTAAAAACTTTTAATTTGTCTTCCATGACATTTCGTAAACATTTAATGAAACATTTTCGTTCAAGTACAGAGTAATGTTTTTTTTATATAGTTTTTCCTTGGTTTCTTGATTATCACTTTTATGCTTTCATCAGGTTTTTTCTCTTTTATTAGGAAAAATAAGGATTTGTTTAAAATATATTTTTCGCATTTTATACTGACTTTTTTCTAGTAGTTAATGATGTTCTATTTAACATTATGATGCATATTGTAATTTAGCTTTAATTGACCCCCAATGGGCTTCGAATTACATGTCAATAAAGAAATGTACTCGTATACATTTGATAGGGTATTCGATCAATATTTGCTGTATTGCAAACGGAATGACGAATTAAGTATACCATCCACCCTTCGTTGCAAAGTATAAAAACGTTGTATTTGTATGTAAACAAGCAAAATTGCCGCATTTGGGACGAAGAGCAACCAGAAGAGGTTTAAGAGCTGCTGACACACCCGCTTCGATTCAGGCCTTGGAGCAAAACATCACGCGTGTCATTCGCCAGTTACCAGTCTAAATGCTCGAACGAGTCATCAAAAATTGGACTCAACGGATGGACCATCTGAGACATAATCTTCAAAAAATGAATGCCAAAGAATGTTCTTTCAAATGATAACAAACATTCCCTTTTCAATTTGAATTTTCTGTGTTTTATACCCTCCACCATACAATGGAGGGTATATTAGTTTTGTCATTCTGTCTGTAACACCTTGAAGCAACCATCGGAGACCCAACATAGTATATATATTCTTGATCCTCGTAAAATTCTAAGACGATCTAGCCATGTTGTCCGGCTGTCCGTCTGTTGAAAAACAAGATAGAGCCTGCATGAAAACAGTTAGTGAGCTGAAATTTGGCACAAACATGTGTAGTTAACCTAGCATGGTTGGTATTGAAAATGGGCTATATAGCTCGACGGGAAGTTGGTGTTGGAGACCCTCATAAAAATTAGTTTTTTATTTGGAAATATCCGTATGTAAAAATGGTTTAGATTGGGCCACCATTTCATGTACCTCCCATACAAACGGCCTTATGGGCCTTGAAAACAATATGACTATAACTCACCGCACACTTGACCTATCGAGACGAAATTTTCGGCATAAAGATTAATATATAGAACAGACTTTTGCGCTTAATTTGGCTAAGATCGGAAAGGCATTACTGGTACCTCCCACACAAACGGTCTCATGGGCCTTGAAAAATAATATTACAATAATTCACTACAAACTTGAGCTATCGAAATGAAATTTTCTACATAAAGATTTTTATATAGAACACACCTCTGCGTCAAATTCTGTTGAGATCGGAAAAGTCCCACTGGTACCTCCCACACAAACGGTCTCATGGGCCTTGAGAAATAATATGACGATAACTCACCACAAGCTTGACCTATCGAAATGAAATTTTGCACATAAAGATTTCTATATAGAACACACTTCCGCACCAAATTTGGTTTTATTTGGGAATCTGGTGGAGGGTATCCAAAGTTCGGCACAGCCAAACTTAACATTTTTTACTTGTTTTCTTTAAAAAAGTAGGGAACCTCGAAATGGATCACGCGTTATTTTGCAGTACTCGTGCCACTTATTTTCGAACGTTTACTTCGGAACAATAAACGATTTTTATACTGGACGGCATAATTTTATGATTGGGCTAGACTGCATGGGATTTTGGCATTTCATTGGCTATTTGCAGGTAATTTTTAGATTTAATTAAAATTGTTGTTGAAGTTATTCATAGTTCAATCGAGCTTTTCCAAAGCTCAAATTACTATCTTGCATTTGTTGGGTAATTTCAATGTTGCACGTCGTATAATCTGTCATTTGCATATTGAATTGTTCGTTTGCAATCTACCAAATTGGCGGCAATTTAAAGTATTCATATTTAAAGTAACTTTCGAATATTATTGATTTCCTGAGAATGACTTGCATTTATTTAGCAGGAAATGCAAACTTCTTTTAATTGTGAATTTAGTTAAACTTATGTTTTGTTGTTATTTGATTTGGCCAAGAATGTGTAAACTGCTGGCTCCCAAGTATTACCTTAAACGCCAAATAAATAAAAAAAGTTTAAATAATTTAATACTCGTTCTTATCCATTCTGCTTTTATCAAACTCGCCCATTATGGTCCATTGAACTGAATACTGTGTGCCTGTTTGGGCATGCATACATTCCGAGGTTCGAGTGTATATTCGTGCTATTTGGTGCGGCAAATCCCTGGTATCAGTACGTGTAAGCAGATGCATATTCGAGATGGGATGTTATTCCGATTTCAATCACTCTAATGCAGTGAATTAAAGCCGGAGCTACCAGATTGTTCCAACACTTTACTGGGATTTCACTTTGGTGGCTGCTCAGTTTCCCCCTCTGTCGCACCACTTCCTAACATGCATCACATTTAGTTCCATTTCTTTTCTTTCAATTTGGGAACCAACAGGAGTGACATCATTGTTATGTGGCAGCGTTCACGGTGTCAATGCTGAACGCAAGGGTGGGCGAATAGATGGATACGCTGCAATGTTTAGAATGCGTACGAGTGAGGATTGCTCAGTTTATTGTCCTTTTTATTGTTGCATGCACTCGTCTTGTTGCATCGAAGAATTTATTATAACATCTAAAACTTTCAGTTCACTGGTATGGGAATTCTTGCACAGAATCTTTAAATCACAATATGACAAGCGCACTTTGAAGAATTCAAACGAAACCTACAATTGTGCACATGGAAATATATGTTTTTATGTGTATATAGTAGAATGGACCTATTTCGTATAAAGGCTAAAATTTACCTGTATCTTGAATGGTAAAATTGTTAAGTCTCTCCCTTCCGCGCTAGTAAGGACTACAAGCTAGCATAGATAATACATCTAGGGTCCTCGCTAATTACTCTGATTGGATATACCTAGATCACCATAGTAATACTGGATGTTGCATACGTCAGAGATGTTAGAAAGTAACCACCAGTCCTTTTAGTGTTAGCCTGCACTACTTTGAAGAACACTCTGTGTTTGTAACTTTAACATTATTTAAGCTAGACCCAAGTAGCCAATCGACTTAGAATTACGAACCGATTCGGTATAACCTTTTCCGCCATTTCAATCGAATTTTTTACAATTTTTTAAAGTTACGTTTTTGGACTGAAAACTGAAAAAAATCGAATTATTGATGTAATTTGGTTCACGTTTTGATATAAGCCTAGTAGAAAAGTCCCACTCGATTCACTATACAACCACTATTTCGATCGAATATGAATACGAGTAGTATATCCGTATCTCGATGAACCAACCGCCAATTCTGGACCAATGAGGACCTCATTGGCCCATTTTGGCACTTTGTCCACAAACGGATACACGGACAGTACAAGGCGTTTTCATAGCAAATGACTGCGATATGACGTCAATTTCAGAACTTGGTTTCGCGGCGAACAAGAGGCTCTGATTTTTTTCTTTTTATTATTTTTGAAAGAGTGGATTACTCCACAAGCTAATTAGATCAGGTTGTAGTTGTTTGTCGTAATAGGAAGGAAATTAAGTCAGTGAATTTAAAGCAAACACATCACCGTCTGGTAGACAAAAGAATCTATTTTTGGGATTTATGTTAACAATAGTATGATTACGGCAATCATGCTGTATGATTGTAATTTTTCTTCATTTAAATATGCTTTTTAGAACAATGTTACTGTTACGGATCTAATGAAGTAATAATACTTTTTATATGGAAATTTATATTTTTAAAACAAGCTACTTTGGCTTTGTTTAACTGAAATATTTCTAATAAAAACGCTTTCGTTTTTTTAAACTTATTTTTTCTACTGTTAAATAAATCACTCCTATTTTTTTAAATTTAATGTATTTTTGAATAATTTTCAAAATTCAAATCTATTGTTGACAACTTAATCCAATTCTAATAAATAATATTGGGGTTCATTGTATAATTTTGTGTGATCATACTATGGTTGTAGGGATCATAACATGGTTGCGTGTGAATCATACTATGGCTGTGAGGATCATACTATGGTTATATGTGAAACATACTATGGTTGTGAGGATCATAATATGATTGGGGAGATCATAGTATGGTTGAGTTTGAATCATACTATGGTTGTGGGGATCATAGTATGGTTATGTGTGTATCATAGTATGGTTGTAAAGATCATAGTATGGTTGTTATTTGAATCATACTATTGTTGTGAGTATCATAATATTGTTGTGAGAATCATAATATTGTTGTACCACAACCATGATCCCAACAATAGTATTATCCTCTTCGAATATTGTCACAACAACCATACTTTTTTTCAGTGTTTGATTTCGCATATGCGAAGTATTAAGTTGAAGAGCAAGGACACCGTTTTGTTCCACTTAAACACTAGACCAGGATGGGCCAAAAGTTACCATGGGGTTTAAAAATTTAATATCTTTTTCGTTTATATATTTTTTGTATTTTTTTTTAGTTTATATAGATAACACTTGGAGAATAAATAATGGAGAGATTCATAACTGAACAAAGAACCAAAATAATAGAATTTTGTTATTTAAATCAGCGATCAATTATTTTAACGCAAAGGGATGAATGGTTTTTTTAATAAGCAGAACTGTAGGTTCTGGGGTTCTGAAAATCCAAGAGCCATCCATCACGCCAATTGCACCCCATTAGATGTACAGTATGGTGTGGGATCACATCTGCAAATATCATTGGGCCTTTCTTCTTCGAGAATGAAGATGTAACTGCTGCAATCGTAATTGGAAAGCGGTATCGGTTTATGATAGAAGATTTTTTACGTCATGCTCTTGAAAACAGACCTGAGATGTGGTTTCAGCTGGAAGGAGCCACTGCCCACACTGCCCGAGACACAATTACACTTTTATGTCGAAGTAGCCAGCGCGGTCGCCAGATTTGTCGGCACCCGAATATTTTCTTTGGGGTTATTTGAAGGAGCGAGTATACTTGTATGTGAACAAGCCGTTCAACTTAAGTCCAACATTGTTGCAGAAATTCTTACGCTACAGCCACAAATTTTGAAAGATATAATGGAAAGTGCTCAAAAGCGAACTCACCATTGCAAAGCTGAAAACGGGGGTCATTTAAGTGGCATAATTTTCAATACTGTGAAAAAAAGTGTAAAAAATTTCCATTTAGTATATTATATAATCTGAAAACAAAAATAATAAAAGAAAAAGTTATTTAAGTTTTTATCCCCATGAAAACTTTTAGCCCACCTCGTAGATAAAAGACCGACCACAATTCGCATCAAGACAAAATACTTTTAGTCAGCCTAATACTATTATATCTACACGATCCGACAGAAAGGAAAGAAAATGATGTCAAAGATATCATTTATGGGGCCTAGCGCAGACATATGTCCGCTGACCCAGCCATGCCATTAAAATTGTTCTTCTAGTGGGAACGTAGGCCACGTAAAAAGCTCCGAGAAACGAACAAGGTTGATTGATTTCACCCCGGCACAACTAGAGATTCACAAGGCTTATTTGATATCTTAAGATTGCAAAACGCAATCTGCTTATTAGGTGTTCGTGCGATCAGATGGTCTTATCTTGCTGTCTGGTCATAGCGACAGTAATGATCTAGCTGTTGCAAATCGTTTATCCCATCTTAAAGTCCGGGCAATTATTCATCAGTGTAGCGATATGATCCTTGTTACAAGTCTTAGGTTTATACTGTTCATGGCCCATCAGTAGTCCCTTTTTTTGCAATATCCAGCCTTAAATAGATTGCCCTCCATGCAGTGACACCTTTTCTAGTTTGCCAGCTCTGGGTAATTTGTTTAAGAATTCTTTCCGTCTGTGTCCTGTCTGAGACCTGTATAAGTATGTTAACTTTTCTACTAAAGGAATGGTTTGTAAGCATAATTTGAGGCACCTGATTGTCACACAAAAAAGGGCGTCCAACAAAGTCTTCGAAACCCGTCCGATTCAAATTTCTCGAGGAATTACGACATATTTTGTCCCTTGACATAAAGCGTCTTTTGTCATATTTTGTCCCTTGGCTGCTTGCATTGTACTTAATGCCATTACGGACTATTTACGTGATTCCCAGGCATTGGGCCCTCCTGCCAGAAACTACACATGTCCTGAATAAGATTTGCGATCATTTGAGTCGGAGCCTCAGCCTGCATCTGTAAAGCTTTCAAAACTTTTTAATGTAGTAGAAAACATAATTTTACCGTCTGGATTATTTCTAACATATCTCAAAATATGATTTGCCTCCTGAAAATGCTCCTAATGTGGATGTCAGTTAAACTGAGATAACTTGGCAACAACATGAATTATGTCAGGACTCTAGATAACAGCCAAATACACCAGTACACCAATTAAACTAAGATGTTTTGGTATCCAGATTTTCCCACTTCCTGTAACCAGTACCACTTGGCCATGGCTAAGCTGCTGGTTTACATTGTGCCATACCCAACGTTCCAAAATCTTCTCAGCATACTTCTTTTAGTGAATAGTAATATCTCCTGTCATTCCATCTCGTTCTATTTTCATTCCAATAAACTAGAATAATACGGGCCCACAATCAACAGCTTCGACGTATTTGTTAAGATGCTGATGCTGACGATGTTTTTCATTTTCAGCTCACTTGAAGATGTTAGAAGCATATCGTCGACAGATAAAGCAATGGAAAATAAAAATGAAAGATTTGCATTTGCGGAAACCCATTTCAATCAAAATATCATTTATTCGTTTATTCCATTCACTCCCGGCTTGTTTCAGACCACCTTGTTTAATATACACTCTTTATTTGAACGTTTTCGGTATTCAAACATCGGCGGTTGAGAGAAGTAAACTTCGTCTTCAATGGTTCCACTTTAAGTAAGTTATGTTGTAAGTTATGAGTGTTAGCAATTCAATCATAGCATCTTGCCTCATTTTTGCATGACCAGAGCTTAGGGCTTGAGATCAATATTGTATCTCACGGCCTAAACTCTGATTTTCTACAATAGATTTAACATTTTTGGACCGTTAGCTGTGCAAAATAATGTTCGTGGTCTGCCTACACTACCAGATCTCACTATTTTCGGCTTTCCTCGCTTTATCTTATTGTCTATAATTATTGTGTCCTCTGATTCTGTTTCGTTATCAGTTGATGATAGGATCACTTTTACTGTACCCAAACTCATACACTTCTTTCGGCTCTTCGTCATGTAGTACAAACACATCGATATCTTCGCGGAAACAACATTAGTCTCTACTTTAGATTTTACAACTTCAGCACAAAATGAACTCGATTCATTATTATTTTCAATATATTACATCCCGTAATCACAATCACAATTTGCCTCGTGCACTAATTATATAACCCAAAACCTTTTGTATGATTAGTCAAAAATTGTGCGTCACAGCCCAACGTTTTACAAAAATGTACGGATGGTTTCCGACCAAACCATGCCTCGAAGGACCTTAGTAGAGGCTCTGGACCTTAGTAGAGGCTCTGTTTCTCAAATAATGTGCGGTGTTTATGGCTTATACGAGTAAATCGGAAAATTCCTCAAAATTACATAATGGTTCAAAAGTATCTGACTTTCTTTTTAGGAAATGTGGAAATATATCGGGTATAATCATTAATGAATGTGATGAAGCCAATGTCGTTAGATCGTATGGACGAGGTGGCCATTAGATCGGACCATTTCTCGAGATAAAACGTTCGCAGAATTTGTCAATCATCGACGAAAAAATACGGCCCAATCAAACCTGCGGCACGAAATGCCACACCACACAGTAATTTGTTGCTGTCCAATAATGCATATTTTGTTTATTGACAAAACCACTCAGCCAGAAATCTTCATCGCTGAAGATGATTTTTCGATGAAATTCTGGATTTTCGTGATACTTTGCCAGAGCTCAATCGGAGAGGTTACGGCGCTTTAAACGATCAAGTGACTTTTGTGCTTGAGTCAATTTTATTATATAAGGATGAAGGCCAAGATCTTTTCCCAATATCAAACGATAGATGCCCAATTCCTGAGAACGACGTGGAATCGACTGATTTGGCTCATTTTGAACGGATACACTTACAACTGCGATAAGTCGCTTCGAGCGGTACGACATCTCCTTGGCGTCGGAACATCCAAAAGCATAGATTTGGATCCAAATTTATGCACTGTAACACGCTCAGTCTGTCGGGTGGGACGATTATTATGACCGAAAATTGGAGTTAGCGCTCTTAAAGTTGCGACCACCGACTCAGAAATTAGGTAGCAATTTTAAATGATTTCCAAACGTTGCTCGTAAGTGAACTGATGAAAATGTTGACTTCGACTAACGTTTTGACACTGAAAGATCATTAAAAATGTTTGAGGGTGCGTTGACATAAAGATACGAAATTGTCATGTCCCTGTTGGAAAACCCGTTTTATCTTTACTTCTAATTCTCGCCTGAGTACTTTCGAACTGAGTCCAGCCTTTATAACTTTTGAAATGGAGATACAATTTGAGTGAAATTGTGTTACATACCATGCACAAAGACAACAGAAGCTAACACGATTATCTGCTGTGTGTTACTTCTTAGTGTAGCGACAACCCTGCAATTAAATCCACTTTGACTGAAGGAAATTATTAGGCAATAGGAACATACCTCGCGTGGCGTCATGTTGCCTACATGTGCAGAACATTCATTCATAGCAAGGACCACGAAACTGTTCATCTCGTTTAAAAGACTGCAAAGTATCAAAACACTTATTAAATACTTATTTTGATTGATTTCTATTTCTTTAAGCTCGTCAACGCCAGCACAAAAATTATTTATTTGCGCCGCAAACTTCTCGTTCGGATTAAATTTAAAAAAAATAGTAAATGAATCTTAATGCACTCCATGCACCTTTTGAAGTTATACGATTTTTAATATGGATTAGTTCTCCAGGCTTAACACTTAATGTAATTGTTGCAAGGGTCTTTCCGTTATTACTTATCCAAGCTGATGTCGCGGGTTCAGTTTCAGGGCAATTATATATGATGGTGCTCCTCAAGTCCAATGTTAAAATCAAGCTCTTCACTTGAAGGTACTCCGCTTCGTAATTCTCGCCACTTAGCTTTGCAACAGCGCCAGCTATATTTCCTTGTTGTATTAAACCGAAGTTGTTTCACTTGATTTTAACGTTTAATGTAAAAAAGATTTGTACCTTTGTAGTAGAGATAATCTCTATATTCCTTTTGTGTTTTGTTAATGTTTATTACATAAGCGAACTATGAGAACTAAGTATTGAATAAAAGTAGGATTGAAAACGGAATGAACAAAAATAAAGTTTTGCAAAGATGTGAGATTTTGTCATTCAAAACAATAATTATTGTCATTACAAGTATTTCTGAGTTGTAATTATTTGAATAGCAACAAAATCCTCCACAATTTAGTTATTTTAATAAAGAATATTTGAATTTTATACTTTTCGTATATTTTTATGAGTTTGGCCCTTTGTTTTAAGAAATTCGACTAAACATTTCCAAAATCCAAATGTCTCGTTCCACCGAGCTGCTCATCTCTGTTGCATTAGGCGTGAACGTCATGTTGACCCTGCCAAAAGTGTCATACGAGTATTAAAAGTTTTCATTTCCCACTCGTAATTGATCGCAGTGTATTCCTACTCATTTACGTATCGAGTGCCGCCGCAAAACTATTGTGGCAATTTGAAGGGAAATATATTGCATCTATAAACATTTATGCCATCTATGATATAGTTTTATGCATACAATAGAAAAATACGAGCATTCGACAACAATTGAAATATGGCATGATAAACAATCTTCGTAAATAGCATGGTATTGCATCGCAATTCTCGTCGTTGTCGTATTGCCACAAGACCAAGAGTAACAGACAGACACCGACTTAGTCAATACCTGCCGCAACGGAGCCTCTCCGCGAGTCTTGTGGAGAATGGCACAAAACAACACTAGCCGATGCAACGAAGCCCAGAACATCGAACCAGAACGATACAATTATAAAAATGAGGTGTGATCACAGATCGCATCTCCAGTCATAGCACATCAACAATAATGGCATCCATGCAATAATGCACCATTCCTGAGCCTGCCTCAGCTTCAGTTCGGTATTTGGTACAACACGATACAGTGTATAACACCTCACCTTAACCACACTAACAAGAGGTTTTGTTCCCAACTAAAACATTTGCAGCATTTCAAATGCTTTTACAGTCAATGCCAACGTTATCAAGACACACACTTCCACAGAAATTATCTTGTTCGCTTCCACAGAAATTATCCTGTTCACTGATACGAGTACATAAATTTCGCTTGAATATGTAAATTTCGTCTGTGTATGCGCATAAGAAAACAGTAGATGATTCGTCCTAGACCCTCCCACAAAAACGACCATTTAAAATTGGAACTCTTCAGGCAGCGGAGGAAAAATAAGTGGTTACGAATTTTAATGTTAGATTGTTTTAACGATGGCAAATTAAAAATTCATACATGGAAGAGATTTTATGTAAGAAGGATCCTCCGACTAAAAAATGCTTTACGAGGGTTGATATTTATATTTCGGGTCCTGACAATACTAGTGTTCCCAGATGCAAACTGGAACTTCCATTGGAACCTTTCACATTTTTAGCATAACTTCACTCAGAACGTTTTGTCATTTGATGACGAATTGTTTTCAGTGTGTTAAAAAATTCAAAAATGGAATTATCCCCTGAACATTTTCGTGCGAGACAAGAGTGTTTAAATCAACTTGTTTCAGCTTTTGGCGATGAACCACCATCAAAAACCACTGTTAATCGCTGGTACGAATAGTTCAGTCTCGGACGCCGTTCGCTCCAGGATGAATATCGTGAAGGACGTCCAACTTCGGTCACTTTGCCAGAAACCATCGATGCTGTGCTTGAAGTGATTATGCAAGACCGACATGTAACATACAAGTACCGTCAGATTGAGGCATCCTTGGACATTAGTATGACAAGCATCAATAAGATATTGCATGTTCATTTGGCCGTGAAAAAAATTTGTTCTCGTTGAATTCCACATAATTTGAGGAATGCCCAAAAAAAGGCTTGTATGGATTGGTGCAAAGAGATGTTGTAAAAGTATAACTGCGGTAGCTCAAAGGCAGTGTATAACATTGTCACAGGTGACGAATCATGGATCTATGCATATGAACCCGAAGCAAAACAGCAATCGACCATATGGGACTTTTAAGGTGAGCCAAATCTAACAAAAGTTGTTCATGGAAGAAGTACATCGAAGCAAGTGATTGCGTTATTTTTTCGGTATAACCGGCCATGTTCTCACAGTGCCTTTAGTGGAACGGAGGATGGTCAATTCTGAGTGGTATACAACCATATGTTTGCCAGCAGTGTTCGAAGAAATGAGGAAAGATAATAAGAGAAGACGGATCATTTTGCATCACGACAATGCAAATTCTCACACATCAGCTGAAACGATGAGCTATTTGACCACTCAAGATGTCGAATTGATGGGCCATCTACCGTATATTAGTAGACCTGATTTGGCACCCAATGACTTCTTCTTATTTCCTAGCATCTAGAAACAAATTCGTGGTGAACGTTTTTAATCGCGCGAAGCAACTGTTGAAGCGTTCAAAAATCAAGTTTTGGAGGCGTCTCAATTGGAGTGGAAAAACTGCTTCGAAATTTGGTTTGTGCGCATGCAAAAGTTTATTGATCTTAAAGGAGAATAATTTGAAAAACAATAAAACCATTTCCAATGATAAGTTATTGTGTTTTTATTGCCGGTCCCGAAATATAAATAGCAACCCTCATACAAATATATAATTTGATCTGCGATTTGTCATTTAGTTTTCTAGATATAGCGATTTTAAAAGGTGCATATAAATACACTTTGCAAAAAATTCTCTTGGCAGTATGTTTTAATTAATGAATTTGGTACGACAATCAGAAATTTATAGTTTGATCCATATCTATCACATGCGTTCTGAATAAAAAGATTTTTAAATTAACAAGATGGATTATGTCGCAGTAATTCTGGATATGAACTTGTTAAATATAATTTTGATTTGACGATTCTTTAAATTGTATTTTTCCAGTAGGTTTCCAATACCGTTCCAAGTAGCCCGAGCTTAATTTCTTAAGATCAATTTTTAAGAGGTACTTCTTGGATTTTTCTTTTCTACACTTTTTCCCATCTAAATGGCGAGCACAGTATTTCTTTCGTAATTTTTTTTTTGTAGAGTTCTTCCTTTTGCTGGATGGGCAATTTAACATGTCTAATAATACTACTTTTTGATGGTATCACCTGATTCAGACATCTGGAACTAATATTTGTGTTAATTACTTAAGAACCCACTGCACTTGAATATATTAATGATTTCCTCTTTTCTCTTGAGCGGTAGTAGCTTGCGTATTGGATCACGCTGTACTTTGTTTATTGGATATTACTGAAGTATTTTTTTTTACAACTTATGTCAAACATTAAATGAATACTTATGTTATTTCTGCGTTTCAATAACTTTCGATATAATCAAATTATAAACTTTTTCTTTTATGTTTTTTAGCCTTTTTTTATTTAGTTCAATCCACTAGGAATTTAATTCTCGTGCTACAACTTTTATGATAGTTTTCCTTAATTTTAAATTGTACGATAATGTAATAAATATTCCAATAACATTCGGTTCTTTTGAAATTTTGGGTACGTAATACTGTGGAGTTACATATTTAGGAACTGGTTTATTATATGGTTCGCCAACCTATCGTGGTTTTTGTAAACACTAGTAGTTCTTTTTTTTAAACATGTCATGATAAAAGCAATTCAAAAATTCGGAACCGCAAAAGTCGCATGTTTCAACGGCATCCTATCTAAGGCAACTTCAATATTAGTTGCTTAGTGCTACGAGTGATTTTAAGATGTTTATATTTGTGATCAGCCTGTCAACTTTACTAAGTAAAACCAGGAGCTTGAACATTTTGTACAAAATAGAAATGAGTAATGGTTTAAATTTAACATACATACACATCTTAAAATCCAAAATGCCGATTTGGATGAAAATTTCAGACATGTGATTAGCATTAATGAATTTATATACTTATATAAAAGCGTAAACCTTGCAAAAAAAATTAATTGCAACGTTTTAAATTGTCTATGCACGAAAATCTAAAGCGCTGATGTCAAACTAAATTGAAGATTCTTGATCCGCATTTCAAAATTAATAAAGAACGATACATTTAAGACTCAAATTTGCAAGAGAAAGAACAATATAAAGTTTTAAAATCGAGAAAAATTATAATCTAAAAAATATGTGTGTGAGCTCAAGTTAATAATTTGGTGCGGCAATTTTATGACGACTAAAGAAAGGTAAGGGCACACTATTTTACTTTTGTATGACCTTTGTGATGGTGTTAACTGACTTTAAATATTCACAAAAAATGTTATAAAATGACTACCCAAATGTGGCATGTTTGATTATTTGTTGGAAAAAATAGTGTAGTAAGTCTTACTCGCTTCTTTTTTGACATTGAAAGTACCGTGATACAAGCGCGGCTCAGTAGGGGATTTTTTGATACAATTTACGAATGTTTTGATTTCTTGTCGCCTCATACACCATACCGCCCTGTTTCAGGGTGGTCCATATATCGCTGAAATCAAAGTACAGGACTCCATAATTAGGCGATTTTGATGTAACTTGGGGCGTTGTTCAGTACGAACTCTATATAAATTGGTCCCTATCGGTCTCGGGTTTAATATCATTTGAAGGATTTTCCCGATTTAAGGTAATGCTGGATCACATAGGTCCGTATTTTTATATCGCCACCATACAAATTTCCATTCCGATTAGGAGTCCTGTCACACATACTCGGGAGAAATAGGATCGCAGCCGTTCATGTTTTTGAATAGCTCCAGTACCTAGCTCCTCCCAATATGAGATTCTGTGGCTCTAGAATATCAAATTTAATTCGATTGTGCTCATATTACCATTATCCGTTATAAGCGACTTAAAACCATTCCTGCCGAGCTTGACCATATTATTCTATCTTTTTATAAAGCCGCTATCCAGAAAACATTTTTAATTCGATTTAGCACAAATGAAGTCTAACTCAATACGATTAAGTGCGACCAACAACAGTCCAGTTACAAATTGCACATGTCGGCATATGTTTCCATATAGCCCCAACGGACTATTACCCTATGGTCTAGAAGTATTATGGCCGACCTTGCTTAAACTTCAGACCGAGGAGCGAACCTTCTGAATAACAGAGGGGTTTAGAGCATCTAATAGTTGGTTCGGTCATCATTAATATTTTACTCGCTTTGTTTTTAATTTGTTTCAAAAAAATAATTTCTTGTTTTTTTTGCTACCGTCGGGATTAAAAAAGTACATTTTTAAACTTAAATTGACCTTCTCGACATTTTCACGCACGTTATGTTCGTTGACGTTTTGGAATATCATTACTGCTTGAAATATATTAGATTGTGTTACAAGCTAGGAACTTCTTGCAAATTATAATGAACGCAAGCGGTCTTCTGTTTAAAGTTTGCTTCCGACACAGCGTAGCTCGTGAATATAGATCTTTTCATTTTCAGTTCAAACGAAAAATAGCTATAGTCATCAAACATACCACACGCAGAGAAAACATAAGGTTAATATATGGTCACGGCAACAATAATATGTTGTCTACAAAAAAAGCATGTTCTACGCAACCACAGTACTTTTTTCAAAATTTTATTTTGACAACAGTATAATTGCGGTAATATCCATATTGTTGAAATGTAACAAAATTATTATTGCGAATTTAGAAATAAAAACACGGTTGTAACAGCCATTTAAATATAAGTGGAGCGAAAAATGTATTGTTGTTAAAGATTTACGTTAACAATAAAATGATTGCGGCAATCATACCGTATGGTTGAGACTATTAACAAAGCATAACAGGTTTAAAAGACTATGCATGTATGTGTGTGTGTGTGTTTTTGGTATTCCAAAAGAAACATACACCCACACGAGGCAGTGCATGGTTGTGGTTCATTATAAAAAACAACAACAATCAGAAGGCAGTGGGAGGGATTTTTATTGTGTTTACTTTGTTCGGTGGAATACTCTACTGCAGACTGGTTCTCGTTTATTTAAAATCTGCCTGCACTTAAGTATATAGGCATTGATCGTGGTTTAATCACATTCATCTCTTGTGGTCTACGGATGGTAAAGAAGCATTGACTCCCTGCATTTACCACTGCTTGCAAATAAACGTCTTTTTGACTGCCTTTTTAAATATATTTTTGTTTCTTTGATAAAATGTTTAATAAAACAATGTCTCAAATCTGGCTATAAACTAATTTGATAAAATAATTAATAGAAATCTCTTATGTTGTTGTTATTCATGGTTGAGTGGATTCAAATTATGGTTGTAGGGATCATAAAATGGTTGCGTGTGAAATATATCATGATTGTATGCATGGTAAAAAAATTAAAGGATGGCAAATCGAGAGAGAAAATAACTACGTCACAATTTCAACCAGGTGTTTTAAAATTGCACCAAGTCGACGTCTAAATTGTAACAAAACGAGCTCGATTGTACCACATTAAAAAAATATAATAAACTCATATTTTACATAACTAAGTGTGTAGGTGTACAGCCGGACGGACATGGCTAAATGGAATCAGAAAGGTTTTTCTGTTGGAAGTAAACCTTTGTTCAATCACTTTAAATACTACTTTATAATAAAAGAAAATAAAAGCTTTCGTTATTTTGTAAAATTTAAAAGAATAAATAATAATTTTCCAATTCACTGTACAATAAATAATTTCAAACACATATTAAAATATCATTTCGAATGTTTTTAGATGTAACAAACACCATCACAAAATTATAATATGTACCATGTAGAACCATATTGTGTAGGCATCTAACGTTCGTATTAATTCTAAAATTCTAATATTAAATAGGAATTTTCATTATCTGAATGATATTTTAGGAAGAATTTGCAATTATACCAGAAAATAGTAAAATATAGCAATGTGAAATTGTAACAAAAAAAAAATAAATTGAGTGTACCAAGGCACCACCAAGTATTCAATCGTACCAATTTTGGTACAATTAGACCACATTTTCCATCAGTGGTATCAACATTTCTTATTTACTATTCGCTGAATTTGGCAGTCTGACCAAAACCTTTGTGCGAATTAGCAGCAAGTCTGCAATACTTAATAGGGACACACGTTTTATGCTGTAAAATAAAAAGTACTGAATGTTTTCGGACCAAATATTTTTAATATATTTATTGATGTATATTGTATCCAAAAAGAATCTTCTTATTCGAAATGTCCGCCTTTTGCCTTTACACACGCCTTAAGTCGCACTGGCCAATCGTAAATAGCTGCACGAACCTCTGGAAAATTGGCCACAGCTCGAACCAAAGCAGTCTTAAGAGATCCAATGTTGCGGTATCTTTTGTGACAAACCTTGTCCTCTAAAACCGTTCTCAATTTGTAATCGAATGTGGTCAAATCTGGACTGACTGAGGGCCATTTTTCAGAGGAAATGAACGCTGGCAAATTGTTTCGAAACCAGGCCTGGGACGTTTTAGCCTTTTGAGCCGGCGCAGAATCCTGCTGGAAAGTCCATGGCTGGTTTTAGAACAGGGATTTGTTAAGAGGCTTCACAACAGCTTCCAAAACGGTTTATTGGTAAACTTTGGCCGATGTTTTGACTCATTGTTCGCTGAAATGCAGGTCAGTGACCCCATCGTAAGGGACATCCCATTAAACCATGACTGAAGCTGGGTAATGATCCATTGGGATCAGTTCGGATGCTTCCTTAGATGACCGCGCATACACTATTAATTTGCTTGTTAAATTTTACCTGAACGGTTAAATTTTTTTTACCGGTGAACAAAATTTGTTGTGCAAGTTATCAGCGTGTTTCACCAAAAGACGTTTGCAGTTTTCAATCCTATTTTTTTTAAAGCTGCAGTCAATAAAAGTCCGGTACTTCGTTTAAAAGCCCCAAGCCTTTTTTAATGATTCGACTCTTACTTTTGCGTGATACTCATCTAACGGGCTACGATTTTCTGTTTTCAGAGCGGATTTCAGTGAATTCTTGATTTAACGGCTTTGATAAATTGCGGTGTTCGAACAGAGCTTTGGCGGCCCGAACGGTGGCGGTCTTTTACATCTCCAGTCTCCTCAAACAGTTTTATGCATCGGCAGACGAACATGCGGCTAATCCCTAGTGGCCGAAGCGTTTTAAATATATCGCTTTTTCCATTTCACACTTGAAAATCGCTATTACAGCGATACGGTTCTCATTATCTTACCACTCCATGATGAAAGTTGAAAAAATTTTAAAATCCCGTTACAGACTATCGCTATTGAGGTTAGCTTTCAAAGCCCATATGAAATTAACGGGGTATGTTCAGTTCTACTATTGAAATGGGTGTTTTCAATGTTGTAACAGTATTTATGTCCCTACTAAGTACTTACGTGTCGAAAATTGGAATGAATGCCATGATCATCTTGAAACAGTAAGCTGAAACTGAACTGCATATGTTTATATATGTACAAATGCACATCGATGTATATTTAGGATGTTTTTGCAATAATTTTTTGTATTTACAGACATTCTTCAAACAAATAATGCTCTAATGCTCTTATTTACTGATCTGCAAGGTCAAATTAAATATATTTTAACATACCGCCTAGATGTGATAGACAATTTCGTTGGTTTGATAAGAGCCAAAGGTGGTTTGCATGACCGCCCAGATCAGCAAGAATTTAAATTCAGACTTCGGTCCCATCTTTTGGGTCGCAACAATGGCATACTCTCATCTGCTGGCATGGGAGAATGTAGCTGGATATATGAGTATATGTAACGGTTAAAAGACAGTTTGGACGACACATATATTTCTGCAAACAATTCAGGCTACACCTGGGTTATCCACTTAAGCGAAGGAGGGTGCAAACCGTCAGATCAAATGATGGATAACTGAAACTTTTAGAAAATATATTTCGGAACATGAACGGGGAGACGTTATTAATAACAAGCGGCTATTTAAAAAGTCATGTAAATGCAGCCCACAACGTTTATTGCCCATATTCTGTGAAAAAATTGTTCTTCAGATCAAGAATGTATTTCACAATCAGAAAATCAAATAAATTGTGTAATATCAAAACACAAAATATTTCGCAAAAACTAAATAAAACTATAAACTGAAAAAAAACACATTTGCTTTTATAAATCCATTATTTTCATATTTTAGGTTATGTTTTTCTGCCGTTTTGGGCAAAAAAAATTGACCAGCGGCAACACTGGTTCCCGTACAAAAAACTAAAATTGTGACGACATGCGCAGAGAGTGGAAAAAAGTTGCACACTTCTTTGCGTTACCATTACAACCATGGGTTGTATGTGAATGATTTTATGTGACAGCGCATAGAGAAAGGGACCTAAGGGAAAAAAACAATTTTCATTTTTTTTTTCTTTTTTTGATGTGGACAACATCTGAGCATTGAATGAGACCGATCCCATGCCCAAAAAGTGTTCCCTCCCAGAGATATGCGCGTTTTATGAAAGTGAAGTCGACGATTCTAAGCGCAAATAGAAAGGGACCTAATCTTTAAAATGGCTCTCCTGAACAAAACTGGTTTTAACCTTAGGCCCCTTTCTTTTTTGCGCGTCACATATGGTTATGAGGATCATAATATGGTTTTGGGGATAATAGTATGGTTGAGTGTGAATCATATTATTGTTATGAGGATCATAATATTGTTGTGCCACAACCATATACCCAACAATAGTATGATCCTCTTCGAATATTGTCACCACAACCATACTTTTTTCTGCGTGCAGATATACGAGTATGGCAGTCGGCGATTGGTTCTTACTCGTATTGTAAATATAATTGAAGTCAAAATGGCAAGTTTAGTATACATAATAACCTTTGTTTTAACGGAACCAAACAGATAAATCCTCTCAATGAAATGCTTTATTGGTCTGAAGCCGGCAATAAGCAGGTCCCGGCAATTAGTATATAATTCTATCGTGCACGTTGAGAGCATTAAATGATTAAGAACGTAGCGATTGATAGCTCTCTTCGATAGTCTTACAAAGGTTTTGTGAGGGGCGAATACATGTTTTGTGGCTCCTGATTTTTAACGCAACAGCTCGTATGAAGTTTGATTTTGATCAAAAACCAACCCAATGTTAGCAAAACTGCTCCGTGTTAGTAAAAATTGCTACATGGAAACATAGACCGCTGTCGTCCCATTTTACCAGGGTTGGTTATTTTCAGCAAACTCAGATTTGATATGTCCAGTAGAACTAAAGAGCCATACATCACAGGGACTCTCTATGAGGGAAACGTGAAGATATTAGGATATTCAAAGATTCGCAATGGTCTTAATCAATCGGCCATAGACTGTTTTTATGGCATTAACTAAGTAAGTAGGTATGTTGTAAAAAGGTTCACAACACGTTTACTGTGAGGAGGCGGAGGAGGACGAGCCGTGCGGTGTCGGTTTGTTCACGCTTGAATGTGCAAAATAGTGAACAACGCGAAAAGCGCCATTACAAGTAAAGACGCAGACGTCGACGGAGAATCGGAAGAATAAGTATAAGAAGATTTGTATCATGACCGACCCATCATCTTTGCTGTCTTCGCTGTAATATAATAACTATGTTGTGAGCTGTGTGTGTCTGTGCGCTATAGAACCGCTCCAATCTCGTGTAGTGCAGCGAAATGTGGCGGCGGTGGTAGATGTTCTCGTACACCCAACAATGCCATCCGATCCCAGGCCCTCCGTTGGCACATCCAGAACGTGCCAGCGACGACGGCGATGCTAACGCTGAGAGGTGCATGTTGCCGACAACAATGGTTTGTCGCTGTTGTTGTTGGTGCCGCTGCCATTATTAACATTTCTTGGGAAGCGTTGGCGAGGTACAGCGCAAAAAGGTATTCATCGTTGTGCTGTTTGTTGTGACTTTCTTTCCTCTCCAGTCGATATGCAATCTTGGTCTTCTTCGTCATCTCGTCGTCGTCTTCCTTAACAATGGAGCCAATTTACTTACGGCGTGCACGTTGTAGTTGTTGCCGGTGCCGGTGCTGATGGGGATGATGGTGATGGTAATGAAGAGGAACATGAAAATGCCTTTTGGTTTTTGGTGGGAGCATCGCTGTCGTCATCATCGGTTCCTACAATTCATATTTTAGCAATTCTAAACGTGTTGCAGAAACAATAGCTGTTCGCACTTTTAAATATATGAATTGTAAAACGTGACACGTTTTGTTATCGCTTCGCCGTTCAGACGCTCGTTCGTTCGTTATGCGTCTAAAAATATGCCATGATTGGGACCTGGCAAGATTTCCGCCACATGTAACACCTTTATCGTCGCATGCATCCTTTCTTTGTGCGGCAACGACGAGATTTTTGTGTGTGGTGAACCTTGTGATCGGCATTTGAAAATACCCAACAATCTGAACGCTGTTATATGGTTTGGAAATTCACAAGCCATAAGGAGCAGCTCTACCAGTACAGTATGTAAGCCCATTCGTACTCTTGATCACAGCTGAATTGAACTGGCAGCAATAGAAAATGCCTTTATATATTTATTTGCGTCTCGTGCTTCGGACTTACCTATTATCTCCTATCAATGTATACCATCGTTACAACCGAATGTTGGTCGGTTAGACAGAAATTTTCAGAAGAGGGAACTAACACTTTCCGTTGAAGAAAACAAGTATTAGTAATCTTAACAGACTAAGTTGATTATTGGAACTAAATTTGTACGTGTATTGGTTGCTGTTATTGATTGTTGGTTATAAAAAATTTAATATTTACTGCCGTGCAATGGATCAACTGATCAGTAAAATAAATACGTCTTTTGATAGATGTTTTGATAAGCATTACAGTCATTAAAAGAATTAATTAAGGTATACAACAATATTTATTGTCAAGCGTTAGGTGGCCGTAATTCGGGAAAAATGGGTCGCTACCTTCTACTGTGTTATTGGCTGTGAATTCAGTGATATGGTTGTAGCAACCTTCATATGATATCTCGAACCATGTAACCTTCATTACTATGGAATGTTAGTTATTGCAACAGATATTCGGTTTATCGAACCGATTTTTTTAGTTCGGATCGATTTCCAACTGATTTTTTTGTCTGTGTGTGCCTAAAAATGAGAGATCCATTGCCCAAGGGCATACTAGATGTATAGCCAGTCTAAGGATTGTTGTGGTGTACCCGGCATATCTCTTGAAGCTCAAACCATTGACTTTTGTAACAGACTTTGAAAAAGCACTTCGAAATGCGATTTGAATGTATTTTCTTATGTAAAATGATGTTGGTTCCACTATTGCCAATGACTAAGGAGAAAACTACTAAAAACTAGTGAAATGGCTCTAAAGGCCACAGATGAAGCAAGAAGGATTTTTAAAATACTTTTTGTCTTGCCCCTGCTTCCTGGCAAAGAAATAGAAAATGCATTCAATACGTGCAAGTTAGAAGCATATGCTGACATAAAATGCAACAATAACAACCAGAGCATATTCGAAAGTTTCTTTGATTATTTTGAACGGCACTGGATCTTAATGGTATTTTTTAGCAAAAATGAAATATTGTAAATAATATGATATGAACATTTCAAAATTTCAGGAAACTCCAGACAAATTTTCGCTTCACGGAGAATATGTAAGGACAACCAGTGCTGTGGAAGAAAATAACAGTCGTTTGTCTGCAAAAATACAGATGCATGGGAGTTTTTGGGATTTCCTTCAAGTAATAAAGCAGGATGAGTTCCAGAAGTACACTGAGCTTCAGCAGGTTGTTGATGGTGTATTGGATATTTCAGAAAGCCCGAAAAAGAGAATAAAAGATCGAAGTGAGCCAATTAAAATCCTGACATCGATGCTCAATTCGAAGGATATAACTCCAAGGACTTTCTTGCAGCTAATGACCAACAAAAAATCTTACGCCAATAATTCTAGAAAATACGCATACAGTTGACGAATCCGATTCTCCCAAAGAAGAAACCATAACGAATATGTGAAAATAGCATTCCAAATGAAGAATACTCTTATGAAGCCTTGCAAACATGCAAAAATTTGTCGTCCCTGCTTTGATGAAATTCATAAATCACACGAATCAAATAAAACCCTTACACTATGCCCTTTTTGTTGGCAAATTGTAGGTTTTGTAGAAGAAATTTACACTTAATTTTTTATACATACTTATATATGAGACTTCCCACACATTAAATGAATTTTAAAATTATTGCCCCCATCGCCATAGAATGGCGACATTATACAATTATAAAATACTTTAAATATAAAATACTCTTTTGAACTGCTTGTCGTTGTCTAAACAATTTTGGGCCTTATGTCCGTGGGCCGTTAAGTCCGGGCACCGATTGTTGTGCGCTCTTCTTCGGTTGTTTTTTTTTTCATTGCAGATGTTTTGTATAGTCTGTGAAACTCTTGAAACTTCTCCAACCTATCCCTCTTATGAGTTCTTGGTTTGGCACACTCGCATGTACATGATCCAATGCGTCTTTCAATGCGTGATGAGTGACCAAGTCTCAAGATTTAATTTCTGCTCTTGTGGCATGAAAAGGAATGTCGTTGTCCATTCAACTGCCTATCTAGCTGACCCATTTCTTTCAAGTTCGTAAACTTTTTCGTGGTCGTCAATGTTAGAATGTCCAGGGACCCATATGATTTCTAGGGAACCACTTTGTCCTTAGTTGGACATTTCTTCTCGATACTCCAAAAGCGATCGTGACATAACTGCCGCTGAATCGCTGCCTGGCTGTCTGCAAATATCGTTACATTGTCGCATGTTTTATTTCAGTTCAACGATAGTTTACATTCCGTGAAGGCCCTTATCTTTACTTGCAATACCGTATTGTGGTCCGGTAGTCGGAAATATTTTCAGATACAAAGGTTCTCCATACAGAACCCAGCTCTGGTGTTGTTGTTCAATTTCGATCCGTCGTTGTAGCAGTGGATGACCGGTTTATTTAATATTAGGGACCCGTCTGACAAGGACGCTGTGCTTGGGATTTCTGTTTGGGTAGGAACTATTATCTCTGAATTCGGTCTGATGCGAAGACCGTTAAAGTTTCCGGGATATTGTGGTGGCGGGATGTGTGGTTTCGCGTGATCCACTACAGCCACTAATACTTTTGCTGCCAAGTGTCTGATATAAATATCAATAGGGCTTACATCAAGTATTACTTTTATTGCCGTAGCTGTGTTGATGCCTCCGCTGATACTCGTACCCAGACATCAGGTTCTCCGTACCTTATCTTGGTTGTTTATGTTGAACTTTTTCGCCATCGAGGTGCACAACTCTATTACCGCGTATATAATAATTGCCATTACTGCGCTTGTATAGAAAGAGTATTTTATCTTAGGCCTAAGGCCTATTTAATTTCGATTGATCTTCTTGATCACATTAAAATATTAAATTTAAATCGGCTTTAAAAAAAGAACTGATAATTTTTTTAAATTTCTGGTTTAATTTGAATGTTTAAACTTTGCCATTTAATAATGGAACACCATCCAATGCGTTGCCGCTTTGCACAATAGGCTGCAGACTATTGAGAAGCCCATGCATCAACAACGAGGCACTGTTTGGTGTGGATTTTGTGCTGGCGGCATCATTGGGACATTTTTCATCGAAAAAACTATCAGTACATTCTTTTTACACCCGATTCAAATTTAAAATGTTAAATTGCCCACCCCTATGAGCTTTTCCGCTCTGTTATTTATGTGATCTTTCCATACAGTTTCTAATCAATAGATACTCCAAGGTATTTCACTCTACCAGTCAGTTCGATGACTATTTCTTTGAAGCGAAGTTATTCAAACGTTGGAATCTTCGTCTTTCTCGTAAAGAGGCATGTCACGGTTTTCCTGGGTTTACGTTTAGGCCCCTGGGTTAAGCCCAGTTGAGCGACAATTCTAATGCATCAGAGGCCATTTGCAGACTATGCATAGGTGCTTCCCGACGCACCTATTGCGACGTCGTCTGCATAGCAGACGGGTGTAAATCCTGTATCCGTTTGGATCTTAGCAGACGGGTTTAGTGGTGAACCATAGGACTGGTGAGAGAATGCCGCCCTGTGGAGTTTCCCGGGAAACTTTGTCTGTTACATAAGTATTTATGCCGTTCCAAACGCATGATATTCATCTTTCATCAGCCGGTCTACGCCAAACTGGTCTCAGGATTGCTTTAGGACGTCGGTATGTAAGTATAAGTACATTCTTGAAAGCACCCTCTATAAATATGTACGAGTATATACGAGTAACAAGTTGTCTGGTATTTGAGGTTTTGCTATGTGATCCACTCTATTAATGTTTTTTAAAATAAATGAGGTGTGCTTTAGCGTTGTCATAACTCACCTTGCCAGGTTTTGGTATAAAGACCACTCCCGATCTTTGCCAGATCTTTAGTGTATACCAGAAGATGTGGCGTATTGTGATGGTGTTGGCATGATGATTTATTTTCAGATCCAGTCCTTGTTGTAGAGGGGCTGGGAAAACTTCATCTGATACAGCTGCCTTAAATAGACTTTGTGCTCTCCAGATCGTATTATTTGTGATTATAGCTTAATGATGGTGTTTCCTACCTACTGTTATTCTGCCGTTTTCGGTCTTGTTTGCGTCGATCAGTTTGTATCGCTGTGTGTGCGTTTCAGATTGGTTTTTCTGGAATTTTACCAACAGGTATACAGCGTTGACATCCAGCAGATACGTTTCGCGTTTCTTATAGTTTTGTTATATACACTATGTTTCTTGTGGTATTCATTCAAAATATTGCACCATTAAAAAACTTTTAAAACTAACGGCAAATCTGAATTTGCGAGAAAATTCAATTATCGGTAAAAATCGGTTAAAAATATATAAAGGTCTAGGTCAAATATACTAACTTCTAATACACTGTTCCACAGAGTGGTAAGAGGTATAATAATGTAGTTGTCTTAAGCAATTACTCGTATTGTGATCAAAATTGTTTTAAACAGTGGAATGGTCTTAGATCGGAATAAGTCATTTGCCGCCTCTAGTCCGCCATAAATACCATCAGGGTGGAGTACGACAAGTACCGCACGGCTGAAGATAGATGTGTGCCGTGTGTAGTACACGACTATTCAGTAAACCAACCTCGGGTTTCCACATCGTAAATACCGGCAACTTTAATAGTTATTGGAGTCTCTCTAAGGTATTGAAACATTTATATAAAATCATTAATTATATACGAGTATGTATGCTATTCATTGATTTAATTATGTTAAAAATTATAACGATCAGTTCATTATTTTGCCATACACGCAGTTTTTTACAACGGGCGTTGAACCGCCAATTTTCACAAAGGATGTGTTTCGATCAATGCAACATCATGTGTTCCAGTGTTTCGTCGTCATAAATTTAATCTATGAGACATTAGTATATCATGTTAGTTTAGGTTGATCATAAGTGGTCGAATTTATACAGTCCAGGGACTTGGACACTCAAGAAAGTAAGCATTTCGGCCTATTTTAAGATATCCATAGGAAGCCAAAATCACTTTAATATGATACTTCGTGTTGCCCCCGAATTTAATGTGTTTTCTCCAATCTATTCCTCTGAGGTACTCCAACTCAGAAAATATGTTTTTAAGATTCCTAGTATTTTTCAGCAAAAGCTGCTACATATATTCGCTGCGAGATATGTAATTTACCTTAAGAAAAGAGAATACTTAATTTATTATTCCATTTCTAACACCTTGTGTGCGCAATAACGGTCCAACGAAATAAATTAGAACCCTAAACCCTTCCAAGACCACTGGCTCAAATTGGGATGGTTAGTGCAGACACATGCAATTCATTCAGAGGATGGTCTATGGCCTCTATTGTAAATTACTGGATTAAAATGTAATAATGCAGAAGTTTACTAAAAAACAAATAGTGACACAAACTCCTGACAAATTTAACGTTGCGTAGAACTGAACCAGAATTCCGACCAATATTTTTTACAATCTCAGCAGATTTTCGTTAGGCTTGAAGCTCACTGATTACATTGACAGCTGGATGACATTTATAACTGTTAAGGTTTGCTGTCTGAAATTCGTTTACAGTGGGAGGCAAAGTGTAAGACTCCATGGTAGTAAAAGCTACAACTCCACTAGTTGACTTGCATCTATCAATACTTTGCATTTATGCCGTAGCAAGTTCGAGTTGAAAATCTTCCCAAGATATAGAACACCCCAAAAAAAAAGAATAGCATAAAGAGGCTGCCCACTGGATGTATGGCAATGGCAGATGTAGAACTTAAAGCCATTTGTACAACCACCTTCGACAAAGCACCAAACAACCCCGATTACAGAAAACGGATGCTATCCTTATCAAAAGCATACTTGACGACCCCCACCCCTCCAATTCAGTTAAAACTCCTGGAGCCACAAGTGTAGCCGCAGTAAAGTATTTTTTGAGACGCCACCACCTGCACGATTTGCTTCCCGACAAAAGTTTGCCATAAATCAGACAAGACTTGAATTAATTGTGGTTGAAATGACACTGTCATTAAGAAGATTGAGTGGGAGTTGCCGCACTACCACCACAAATAATACTTTAAGCCAGAGGCAATTACTGGACTATATTTCACGGAGTTGAATGTCCCGACTACTCAGGGAAAATCAAATTAGCCCAAAGAATTTCATAATTGAATTTACGCAAATATTGTGGCCGGAATTGCAAAGAGGTTTCACAAAACCCGTATTCTTTGATTCATAATCGTGATTTGTTAAAATTATATTGTCAAGTGCTGCAAATACACAACCCGCTTCAAAAATGTTCAAAGGGAATTACATTTTTGCACGAAGATCAATATACGGAGAAAAATAAATATGAATGATTGGGAACATTTCCGCAAACTTATTAATGTTTGGGTGCAAACAAACTTTTTTTATGGTATCTAGGCTGTGCCATCTAAAGGTATTTGTTCAGAACAAAAAAAGTATAAAAAATAAAATCAAGTGTGAAATCTTTATTGGTAATTTAAAAGGACATTTTATGGCATTTATTTTTGAATATAATTTTCTTCAAATGTTGGCCGCAACTACGCCTCAGGGTTTCCATTCTGAGGGTCCAATTTTGGATGACTCGTTCGAGCATTTCGACCAAACGCTAAATCGTAGCTGGTTTGTCAGCATATACTTTGGGCTTTACGTAACCCCAAAATGTCTAAAGGTGTGATATCACTCGATCAAGGCGGCCGACTCTCCTGTCCCAAACGTGAAATTAGCTGCTTTTCGAAATGACCTCAATAGATCCATTGTTTGTTGCAACCTTGTGTCGTCAAGATTATGGGCTTCAATTTCAGGTAGCATAAAGATCGCGATAGCGAGCACCATTCACTGTTACGTTCCGGCCATCATCATTTTTGAAAAAGTATGCACCGATGATTCCACCAGCTTATAAACCGCACCAAACCGTGGTTTTCTAAGGGTATATTGGCACCTCTTGAACCTCTTCTTGTTGCTCTTCAGCCCAAATGCGGCTATTTTGTTTATTGACTTTGCCGTTGAGCCAGAAATGGGCCTCATCACTGAACAATATTTTGGTCAAAAACAGCGGATCTTCCCGTTTCTCAACGAACGCTCATTTGCCGAAATTGGATGAAAACTATTTTCAAAGAATAAATGCCATAAAATGTCCTTTCAAATTACCAATAAAGATTCTACACTTGATTTGAATTTTTTTTGTTGTAAAAAAATTCATCTAGATGGATCACCCTTTATATATTTTATATATATGTATGTATATTTATTTATTTTCAAGATTTTTAATCATAATGAATTATGAGAATAAATATAGTTTTATGAAGTACTAACAACAAAGGTTTTCGACCTTATAAGTAGATGTATATTGCACTTACATTTACTCTAATGGTCGGATTGATATCTGAATCCCTTGCATTAATTATTACCTACAACGACTGCTCTCCATTTGCCATATTTGGGAAGTAGTATTATTGATGATCCATTATTGTCGTATCATACTCAAAAACAGCGCTCTTAATCCACACGATCTGACGGCTCCCAAAAATGATAATAGATTTACTGATAGTTTTTTGCTCTTTTTCATTGCACCGTAAACCAATTTGACATAAGCACTATTTTAACCACACTAGTTCGAAATGATCGAAATATGCCGTTATAGTTCCTATTATGGAAGAAGGCATAATTTTATTTTTTCATCTGTCAGTATAGTAGTATATAAGCTGCCACTAGCTTAAGTGTGACATTTTGCTCGAGTTTATGTGTGGATCACTTAATTAAGAGCAACTCAGTTGCGAGCTAATTTTAGATAGCAACCTAAGATTATTTGAATTCTGCTTAAATTGTCTTTGTAAATGACCCACGTAACAGCCATTGAAAAATCCATACAGAAATCTTTAATATTTTTCTCTCATACTACAAAATCTTACTAAATCTTCGCAAAAATTAGTAAATTATAGAAAAAAACAAAAAGAGAGTTCTTCAAAAATGGAAATGTGTAACTTTGTTGCAATTAATTTTATTAATGGCCTGTTTGTCAGTGTCGAAAAAACGCGTTCGTTTGCCTCGTACACAAAAGAAATATGATTTGGGTTTATCTCATCAGCGAACGATAAATCGAACGACGAGTCGAAAGAACACGTAACAGTTTTCTCACAAAAACCTGTTTCTCAAGCTCGAACGAGTTGTCAACTCTGCGAAGCAAATGTCGAAATCAGTCACTGGCTATTTTGCTTTTGTCTGACAAAATATATAGGTACATAGGTGAGAAAGCAAAACACCAAAATCAAAATGGACAGCAAAATATGGAAGCTCTGTTTAAAGGTGAACTGCCAAGGACCTCTCTCAAGTACATTGGCGGTTTTCACAGTATTTTTTTATTTTGCTGTGAAACATTTGTTTTTTTTCTTCTGTCCGTTTTGTTTGTTTTGTATATCTTTTTGTCTTTGTTATTTTGTTCTCTGTTCTTTGGCATGGTTGTATTTACGCCTATACAATTTAGTAGGATTTTTTCGAAAAATGTAATAAATCTAAAAAAAGTGGATATGGCAGCTCAATTACGTAACATACAATATATGGCGCACGCGTGAGCAGACGAACGAAAGGTTTCGTTGTTGAGAAACGCAAATTGATTCGAATTCGAGTGACTGATTTTTGTTCACTCATGTTTTCGTTCGAAAACTACTATTTACTACCCATCGATCCGGATATGGGTAAAAAAAATTGGAATAAATATATGAACTGATACGCTTAGTATTAAAAAGGGCCAGATCGGTCAAGTGGTAACAATTTTTTCCCATTAAGCTGAGTCAACCTCTATAAATATCACTGTATTTGTATTATTTGGGGTTTATTTGCTTATAATGATCACGATCACACGATCACTTTGCTTATAATGATCACGATCACTATGACATGCCACCATTATTGTACTTATAACATCGCATTGATGCTTGGTTTCCGGAGTGTTGTAATAGATCCATGTTCCACACGCAGAGAAAAAACATGGTTACTACATCGTCACCACAATAATAATATGTTCTCCGCAATAAAAGTATGTTCGTCGCAACCTTATCATTGTTAACTGAATTTAGTTTTGACAATAGTATAATTGCTCAAATCTATTGTTGACAACTTAAAGCAATTCTAATAAATAATATTGGGTATCAAATCTATTGTCGACAACTTAAACAAATTCTAATTAATTATATTGGGGATCATAGTAAAATTGTGTGTGATCATACTATAGTTGTAGGGATCATAACATGGTTGCGTGTGAATCATACTATGGTTGTGAGGATCATACTATGGTTGTATATGAAACATACTATGGTTGTGAGGATAATACTAGGGTTGTGGAGATCATAGTATGGTTGAGTGTGAATCATACTATGGTTGTGGGGATCATAGTATGGTTATGTGTGAATCATACTATTGTTGTGAGGATCATAGTATGGTTGTATTTGAATCATACTATTGTTGTGAAGATCATAATATTGTTGTACCACAACCATATACCCAACAATAGTATTATCCTCCTCGAATATTGTCATCACAACCATACTTTTTTTCTGCGTGCATTGATTGATGTTCCATCCACAGTTACAAAACGCCGCAAAACTCATTCGAATTGCAGTTAAACACCTCCAAACAATCCTTTGAAGTTTATGGTCAGTTAAGAGTAAACGCTGCAGACAGCTTTCTTAAACCCAGCTGATCATGTAAAATCGAAACCACACTGTCATATGAAATGCGTATGGCACAAATCATCTCTCGCACTTTTACTATTTAATCGGCCAACACCATATCGTGAATTTTTTCGACATTTTCTGGTGTTTTGACCTTAATTGGCCGTCCAAAACGTTAAGCGTCATTTGTACTTATGCGACCACAACGAAAGTCAGTTAACCACCTTTTTATTATTAAAATAGATGGTGCAGAGTCCCTATAGTATTTATCAAGCTATTCTTTGCTATTCTTGGATCAACGATTTTGTTTTTTTTTGCAAAAAATAATGATGAGCACCACGAGGTTGTATGCTTGGAACAGCTGTTAAACACGAACTAAATGACGGCACTCTCTTAAAATTTGACAGTAGTCTATAAACAGATGATATTTGACGGTAGTAATGTTTCATGTCATATAACTACGAGGGAAGTTGAAAAAGTCACGGAATTATTGATATATATGCTTATAATTCTTCCTAGGTTAGTTATAGTTTTCCCGTTGCTGATTTTGAGCGTATTTTAAATGTGACCTCTAGAGGGGCTGGTTAACAAATAAGAAGTACCTTAGTATGGAGGCTATTTGAAAAGGTGGGCTGATATAGGCTTACTTTATCATTACTTACATGGTTGCCAATATAGCCTTTTTCTGGCTAGATTTTCTTTAACCATTTAAAAATTGTTTAATTGAATCTAGCAGGAAGATCTAGCCATAAGTATTCTATTTAGCATTTTGTTTAAAAGTTCTTGTATTAAATTTCGGTGATTCAAAAAATGTTTTAAAGTAGATAAATTTTTTTTATAAGTGCAAAAGGGTTTAACTAACAAGAAAAATATTTTTTAATGTGGATTTGTTTCTGTAAGGAATGCCTAAGGGGCACCCTTAATATGAAGCTTCATATAAGTTAGAACACCAATGTTATAAAAATGTTTTATGGTCGCAACTAAAATTGGGCTTAAGGAATTACTTAAGTGACTCGAAATACACCCATTTGATTGAAGATTCAACTTACATTTCAGTCTCAAAATGAGACTGATTATATATATAAATATACATATATAAAAAATAAGACGTTATGCCTATTATTAAAAACTTTTGTAATGTCCACGTTTTAAAACAAAAAAAAAATATTAAACAATATAATTGCATAAATTAAATGAAATGGCAAAATAAAAAAAATAAATAAGTGCACGGACAGAAGTTATATATAAAATTGTTGCGTTACTGGCTGACTGACTGGTTACTTCCCAGGCTCAACGGCTAAAGCTATAATTATGAAATTTGGTGAGTAGGTGTAGGTCCAGATGTAGACGCTCGAAAAGAATAGATTTTTCAAAAGCACGAATTAGTTAAAACAAAATAGTCCTCTAACTGGCCATATATATGTCTTATAGTTGATATCGGTTGGTATTGAAAATGGACCAATTTGGGCAAAAGTTTCCATTTGAGGCATTTAAAACTTATGAAGTGTATTAAACGTCCGGTTAAAGTCTGTTGTAATTGGGCCGAAACCTCTAATATTCGAGGATATCCGAGTATCCTGAAAAAATTTAATTTTCTCACAAATCTAATTCTGTACGTATATATATATATATATATATATATATATATATATATATATATATATATATATATATATATATATATATATATATATATATATATATATATATATATATATATATATATATATATATATATATATATATATATATATATATATATATATATATATATATTAAAAACCAGTTTTGTTCAGGAGAGCCATTTTAAAGATTAGGTCTCTTTCTATTTGCGCTTAGAATCGTCGACTTCACTTTCATAAAACGTGCATATCTCTGGGAGGGAACCCTTTTGGGGCATGGGATCGGTCTCATTCGATGCTCAGATGTTGTCCACATCAAAAAAGTGAAAAGTTGATGAAAAGTTTTGTTCAGGAGAGCCATTTTAAAGATTAGGTCCCTATCTATTTGCGCTTACAATCGTCGACTTCACTTTCATAAAACGCGCATATCTCGGGAGGGAACACTTCTATGGCATGGGATCGGTCTCATTCGATGCTCAGATATTGTCCACATCAAAAAAAGAAAAAAAAATGAAAATTGATTTTTTATACATATGGATGGAGTATGGAGATGGATGGAGTATGGAGTCTCTGCAACGCCCCTTTCTGTGTCTTCCGCAACATTCAGTTGTTACAAACATGACCTGTAAGTCTTCATACTGTACCACAGTGTGGTGTAATATTGTGTATTTTTATACCCTCCACCATACAATGGAGGGTGCTTTTGTCATTCTGTCTGTTACACCTTGAAATAATCATCGGAGACCCAACATATATATTCTTGATCCTCGTTTAATTCTAAGATGATCTAGCCATGTTGTCCGGCTGTCCGTCTGTTGAAAACAAGATAGAGCCTGCATAAAAACAGCTAGGGAGCTGAAATTTTGCACAAACATGTGTAGTTAACCTAGCATGGTTGGTATTGGGCTATATAGCTCTACAGAAAGTTGGTGTTCGAGACCCTCAACCGACACTACATCATAAAAATTAGTTTTTTATTTGGAAATATCCGTCCAGTTTCTTGAGCAAAATCACTAAAAATTTTGCAAATACTAATCTCTATATAGGCTCAATCATCTGTATAGAAATGGTTTAGACTGGGCCACCATTTCTTGTACCTCCCATACAAACGGCCTTATGGGCCTTAAGAAATAATATGACTATAACTCACCACAAACTTGACCTATCAAGATTTTTATATACAACACACTTCCACGCTGAATTCGGTTGAGATCGGAAAAGTCCTACTGGTACCTCCCACACTAACGGTCTCATGGGCCTTGAAAAATAATATGACAATAACTCACCACACACTTAACCTATCGAGATGAAATTTTCTACATAAAGATTTTTATAAAGAACACACCTCTGCGCCAAATTCTGATGAGATCGGAAAAGTCCTACTGGTACCTCCCATACAAACGAACGGTCTAATGGGCTTTGAGAAATAATATGACGATAACTCACCACAAGCTTGAACTATCGAAATGAAATTTTGCACATAAAGATTTCTATATAGAACACACTTCCGCACCAAATTTGATTTTATTTGGGAATCTGGTGGAGGGTATACAAAGTTCGGCACATCCAAACTTAACATTTTTACTTGTTCTATTTGAATTTCTCTCGTCTGTTAATAAGACACTTATACTATCAAATTTTCAATACTTTGTAAATCAAACTGTCGGTCGAAACTCTAGCTTTTCTTTCAGCGTGGCGCCTATCTAGCAGTTTAAAACATAAACTTCGTCTTGCCCCCATTAACCATTTAAACCATCAGGAAGACTTCAAAAAAATTGTGTATTAGCAATATAACTCGGAGTATCGGACAGATCCAGATGAGATTTACTGTCGTTGATTCGTATTATTATAAAGTTTTCTAGTTCACAACCATACATCCATTTAATAATTAATTTCATGGAGCCTTAAGTTAATACCAGGAAACATTTTGCTCGGCTCAATATTGTAAAAACGAGACAATCACTGCCACTCAAGACATCGCACTTGTTCACTAAAAGCGTCTTAACTCAATTTTTAAATTTCAGTATATATCAGTATAGGCAAACAATTGTTTAGTTATGGTTTGGAAGTATCGTGTCTTTTCTTTGCTAACTAAGTGGAAATATCGATGTTAGATGTGTACAGTGTGAAGACGTGACAACCCATTGTTCTTACAAAAAGTGAAATTTTAACAATTTCGAGTTAGTACCTTTTTGCTGAACAAGTGCGTCATAATGGACAAAATATAAATTTGCCAACGTTGTTAAGGAAACACCATTCAGGACTATGGATACTGGATCTGTTTTACATTTTCCATGGCTAACAATGAAGTTACGCACAGTTTAACCCCTATTACTTTGTTAAGCCTTCAGGTATTTTATTACTGCATAAGAAACCTACTAGTAACATGCAATGGGCTGGCGTTCACAATATAAAGGACGGAACTAATTAATAAAATATAATTGGATGTACGCGGAAAGGTCTGATATGGAGCATAATCTAGTTTAAACTAAAGAAGCTTAACGGCTTTCGAGATTTTTCTCAGCATGAATGTTCAAATCGGATTTTTGTCAATTAACTGTCACACATATTGCTAAGTGTAAGTATATAATTTTTGGCCGAGGAATATCTTGAAAATTCCCTAATCAACGACTTGCTGCGGATACTATTATGGTATAAGAAATCAGCATAAGGCAAACGATACTCGTATCTTCTGGATTCGAAATATTTAGCCACGTCATACCATACATACACTGGATTGAGAAGACAGTTATTATTAACAGTCTTCTCAAACTTCCTTCTTAAGTTCAAAACTACACAAAAGAAAGAGATTTAAGGTCATATCGCTTCGAAGCCGATTGTAGCGTTTACTAATATAAGATATATATGCAAGGTGGTCCAAATTAGATCACCAGAAAAGAAACATATATCGTCGCATTAATGGTATTTTAATCCAACGCCACTTTCTGCTAATGAAGAAAAACGTAATTAAACTGGGAAATCAATTATTGTCCGAATAAACTTACAGAAATTCCTAAATTTTTCTTTTGACGTTGCATGTTGGTTACTGCATCATAGGATTGAAGTATATTCACTTTGTCATTTCGTTTGCAACACATCGAAATACTGGTCTCCGACCATTTATATTTATATTCTGAATCGTCGTAATATTCTAGGATGGTCTAGCCACGTGTGTCTTTAAAAAGAGAACCAGTGGTCTTATTTTAGAGTTATTGCTTAGTCTCTGATATTTGCAGAAACTTGTATTACAAAATCGAAAATTATAACCGCAATATCACGCAGAAAAAAGGTATGGTTGGTGTGACAATATTCGAAGAGGATCATACTATTGTTGGTTATATGGTTGTAACACAACAATAGTATGATTCATACATAACCATACCATGATCCCCACAAACATAGTATGATTCACACTCAACCATACTATGATCTCCAGAACCATACTATGGTCCTCACAACAATAGTATGTTTCTCATACAACCATAGTATGTTCCTCACAACCATAGTATGATTCACACGCAACCATACTATGATCCCCACAACCATAGAATGATTCACACTCAATCATACTATTATCCCCAAAATTATTTATTAGGATTGGTTTTTGTTGTTATTCAATAATAGAGATTTTTATTAAGTTTGTTATTTTAAATTGCATTACTATAAGTTCATAGCCAGATTAGAGGCCATGTTTTTATTAAACATTTCATTCAAGAAACAAAAATATATATTTCAAAGGTCAAAAATACTTTTAGTTGCCAGCAGGGATGAATGCTACTTCACCATCCGTAGACACCAAGTAAAGAATGTGATTAAATCCCATGATCGAAGGCTATATACTTAAGTGCAGGCAGATTTTAAATAAACGAGAACCAGTCGATTTTAGAGTATTTCACCGAACAAAGTAAACACAATACAAAATTTCTCGAACTACCTTCCGATTGTTATTGTTTTTTTAATGGACAACAACCATTCACTGCATCGTGTGTATGTTTTTTTGTATGTCAAAAAAATATACGCACACACATACATGTATGCTCTATAAAACCTGTTTTGTTATGTTCATAGTCGCAACCATACTGTATGATTGCCGCAATCAAATTAATGTTAACGTAAATTTTAAACAACAATAATGTTGTTGCACCAACCATGTTTATATGGTTGCTACAACCATATTTTCATTTCTAAATTTGGCAGTAATACTATTGTTACATTTCAACAATAGCAATATTGTCGCAATCATACTAGTGTCAAAATGAAACTCAAAAAACAATACTATGGTTGCGGCGAACATGCTTTTATTGTAGAGAACATAGTATTGTTGCGGTGACCATAGTGTAACCATGTCTGATGAACAATTTGAGATATGCGGTTAATATTTGGATACATTTTATATTGGCATTGATCGAAAAACATACCGGAGAAAAAGTGGGCGGTGCCACCCTTCGCATTTATGGCCAAGATAATGAATGGATCGATCGTTAAAAATGTTCAATGATTGGCAGATTAGTATACTTATGGATTAAATAGTGTTGCGTAGCCCCATACAACGCCGAATTTCGAGAGGTTATATCTGAACTAAAACAGATATGACGATAGAAGTTTGTATATATGATGTTGGTATCGAAAGAAACACATCCTGGTTGTAAAAATGACTGGTGCCAGGCTCCCTTGCCAAAATTTTCTTATTGGACTATAATCCATAATAGAGGTATATAAGTTTCGGGAAGACCGAAATAATTTTGTCCACTTGAATTACGTAAAATGTCAAGAGATTTTAGAGAAGCAAACGGAATATATACCCGAATATAAAGAAATTGACAATTGCATTTTTGGCCTATATCCAACCTTTTGTTTTGTTTTTGCCCGTTTTCACAATGTGGATGCAAGGATATGGAGCACATAAGCACAACAGTTTTCTGCTGTGGCCCACATATACCGATATGTTCTAAATGTTATTCGGGTTTACTCAAATTGATGAGAAACTATCTTATTCAAATCACATCATCGTGAAATGAAAATCAGGGTACAGAGTATAAACTTTATTTAGTCGCATCTCTTGATGTTTCGATATAACGCCAATCACGACGCAGTCAAGGAAGTCACTATATCACTGCTGATATTTGCATCGCCTAATACAGAAGTCGATGCGGAATCATTAATTGATTCGATACATCCTATCATTCTAATAAAAGTGCAGATTCCAAATATGAACCGATGTCGACAAAAATTTTCAAATTGCGTAAGTGGCGCTCTAACACCCACGAATTTGATCCGCTCTTGCCAATATTTTGCATGGTGCGTATCGATTAAGTTATAACTAATCGTATTGAATATCGATTATATCGATGCTTTTTTTGATAAGTCCTGCCTAACTTGAGGAAGTGTGGAAATGGACATGGATCACAAATTACATAAAAAATTGTGATCCATGGATCAAAAAAGCATCGCTCTACACGCAGAGAAAATATATGGTTACTTTATGGTCACAGCAACAATAATATGTTGTCTACAATAAAACCATGTTCGTCGCAACCAGAGTATTGTTTTTTGAATTTTATTTTGACAACAGTATGATTGCGGCAATATTAATATTGTTTAAATGTAACAATAGTATTATTGTTACATTTAGAAATGAAAATATGGTTGTAGCAACCACCTACTGTTGTCAAAATCAAATTTAAAAAACAATACCATGGTTGCAATGTACATGCTTTTATTGTAGAGAACATATTATTGTTGCGGTGACCATATAGTAACCATATATTTTCTCTGCTTGAGTTCTTCCGTGGCAACAACGATGTTTATTAATTCTTGAGTTGCGGCGCAGGCTGCAAGTATAATGTTGTCTTCTATATTTATATAGAGATAATAAATATTAACACTGAATTAAATGTTTTATTTGACAAATTTATCTAATTTAGAAAGAAAACATATGACATGTGTTTTTCTCTTGTACTGTTGCTCAATTTAAAGTAATAACACGACAATTATTTTAAAAACGCTGGGTTGATATTACTTGTTGCTTGTCAAATTTCATTAATGAAATAACTGATGATGTCCGAAATATTTTCGATTTCGGAAGAGAGTTCTAGTATGAATGGTAAATAATCTGGATCACAGCATTCGTTTATGAATTGCAAATATGCGAAGTTGAAGTCCACACCACTTTTAGGATCGAAACAAAACAAGCACGAAATTATTTAAAAACGCCAAAGCAACCAACAGCGTTAAATGGTAGAACTGTAAGTATTTTTTATATATTTGTGAAATAAAATAATAAATCATTTTATTTATATACTTATACTGCAGAAAGATTTAATCTGGTTCAAGTTCGATTGTTATTTTTCATCGGATACTACATAGTATTTGTACAACACTGCAACATATGAGATGCAGAGCATTAGCGAAAAATTAGAAAAAGCAAAGAAAAAATTTCTGTAAATATTTTAAAATATTTTCAAATAAATTTCTTTAACCAAGAAATTCATAAATTAACAATAACCATTTTTTTCTACTCATGGTCCGTGGTTCTACTCATGGTCCTTCGGAAAATGAACAATTCGAGATTATAGAAGAACAATTCGAGATAAAAGCACTCCTCTGTCCTTTGACGATGTGCCATAAATTTGTACAGGGTGGCCAAAAGTTACCATTGGGCTTAAAAATTGAATAACGTATTCGTTTATATATATATATATATATATATATATATATATATATATATATATATATATATATATATATATATATATATATATATATATATATATATATATATATATATATATATATATATATATATATATATATATATATATATATATATATATATATATATATATATATATATATATATATATATATATATATATATATATATATATATATATATATATATATATATATATATATATATATATATATATATATATATATATATATATATATATATATATATATATATATATATATATATATATATATATATATATATATATATATATATAAATATATATAAATAACACTTGGAGAATAAATAATTGAGAGATTTACAACCGAACAAAGAACCAGAATCATAAAATTTTATTATTTTAATCAGCGATCAATTATTTAAATGCAAACGCATGAGTGATGAAGCTCATTTTCATTTGAATGCCATTATTAATAAGCAGAAGTGTAGGTTCTGGGGTTCTGAATATCCAAAAGCTATTCATCAATTCCAATTATACCCTATTAGGTGTACAGTATGGTGTAGATCACATCTGTCATTGGGCCTTACTTCTTCGAGAATGAAGATGAAAGTGCTGTAACCGTAAATGGAGAGCTGTATCGGCTTATGATAGAAAATTGTTTACGTCCTGCTCTTGAAAACAGACCTGAGATGTGGTTTCAGCAGGACGGAGCCACTGCCGACACTGCCTGAGACATAGTACTTTTAAGTCAAATTTTTGGAGAGCGAATATTTTCCAGAAATTTGGAGCGTTCTAATTTCTGCAACAATGTTGGCCTTGTGTTGAAGGATTGCCTCGGGCTTGTTCACATGTACTCGCTCCACTAAATAACTCAACAGAAAATATTCGGGGGCTAACCAATCTGGCGATGGCGCTGGCCAATTAATTTTCGAATTTCTTATTTCCTTGGGGGTTATTTAAAGGTGCGGGTATATGTGAACAAGCCAGAGACAATCCCTCCAACTTAAGGCAAACATTGTAGCGTAAATTCGAACGCTACAGCCTCAAGTTTTGAAAGATGTTATGGAAAATGCTCAAAAAGGAGCCCATCATTGCGATGCTGAAAAAGGGGGTCATTTAAGTGACTTTATTTTCTATACTTTGTGTAAAAAAATTTCCATTTTGTATATTATACAATCTAAGAAAAAAATAAAAAAAAATAATAAACCAAAAAGTTATTAAAGTTTTTAATCCCATGGTAACTTTTGGCCCACCCTGTATATACGATAAAAATATTTAGTATATAAATCTCAAGATTTTTTCGGGCCTTAATACCAATAGTTCAACTTACCGCAACATTGAATCTGTTGGACAGTGGCGCTTTTCCACCTAATGTTTGAAACGACTTTTAACTGGGATAAGCGCAATGTCCAATATTGTTACAAATGTCACATTTGTAATACAAAGTCATACAATTTTTTACCAGAAGAATCTGCTTAATGAATATTTTTTTCGATTACATACTATTGTACTATCGAATGCATCTCCACATAGTTGCAACTCGATAACGAGTGCCGTGATCCAAATCATTTCGATTTTGTCATAAATGTGCTCAATATCGAATGCGGTTTAGACTGCAGACGAATAACCATCTCAACGTTTAACTATCGCTACTTATTACAAATTCATTTTCAGGGACGTGTGTTTTAACAAATGGATACATAGAATTTATTGTATATAAAATCTGTTCAAACATTTAGTAAATAACAATAAAATTCTTCTTAATTTTTTACAAGTCCTTTGTTTTCTTTATTATTCGAGCAAAGTTCTTAACACTTGATAAAGTAATTTCTCGTGATAAAGGATTATAATACTTTTTTATTTTGGCAAAGTTTTGCTTAATTAACATTGATTGTAACATTTTGTTATATTTTCAATAGTTGGGTAATTCTGAGATTATGGGCCAATTTCGACATCATTTCTGGAATTCGAATTTATTGCAGAACTTAATATTTAATTCAGGTAGATGTCTTAGTTCTAAGAAAGACTATTTATTTTTAAAAGATACACATCAACGTTTTAATTTTAAACGGAATCATGCAACAATTTAAAAATATGATGAAATGACGAAGACAATAAAATATATAGTATTTTTTCTTTAAAATCAACAAATTCATTTTAATTCAATTCTTTTGTAAAAATAATAAAAGAACAAATCTGTTAATCGTCATTCCCCTGTGAAAAATGTTGGCGGGGAATGATGAATTTCTACAAAACCCCCTGAAATGTTTATTTAAGTACTTACCCTTACAAAATTGACTTGAGCTGAAAGTTTATATAAGTACTTGTAATAATCACAAAAAAAAGATTTGCAAAATCATAAAAAGTATTAATTATCTTTTTAAGAAAAACAACACCGGGAAAGGCCAACTTAAGAGTGGACGTTCATAACGAGTGACAAAACACGACTTACTTAATTTTAATAAGACTGTTGACGAAAAAGCTATTAGACGTGCACCCACTTCAAGTAATGTTCAATCATATTTGAGTTGCTTGAAATCAGGATTGGTTTGGAATTTGAATTTTAGCGAACATTAGATTTTACAGGGGAATGCTGTGTATTATTCAAGGACAGACAAAAAACATCGATTAATATATAAATTGAATAATAGGGAATAGGGACAACCAGGGTAATGATATTTGAACTCTTTGGAAGGACATTTTTTGAAGAACAAATAATTTTTTTAAAAAACAATTTTAAAGACTTTGAAGGTCCTATAAAGATTTATTGTATAGTAAATTAAAAAGTATAGTATATATTTTTTCCCGTTTGAAACAACCAAGGACAACAAAGTGCGCCATAATCTCAGAAACAACCAGTTCTATAATACACAAAAAAATAGTTGCTTCACAAAAAAAAACTAAAACAAAAAAAATAAGAAAATATATTTATATTGTTTGTGAATTTCTTTTGTTGTGGCTTAGCGCTACTTTTTATGTATTTATTTTATTGTTGTCATTTTTTACAACAATTATATTTTTCCGAGCTCAGTGTATGTATTTTGTTTTCATGAAACATAATATTTTTTTTTGCATAGAGATGCCATAACTTATTAAAATTACCAAGGTTTTAACACTTTTGGTAAGTACGTAATGTACTCGTACACCAATCCGATAAAATTCTGTGTCTGACCTGTTTAACTGAACTCTTGAAAACTTAGATCAGAAGACCCGCAACTGCGACTGCAATACGCTATTTTAACTCAATGAGCAAAGAGAAAACAAATGAGAAAGTAATAATCTAAATATATTTAAGGATGCGACATTTAACACAATTAAAACATATAATAATAACAACGTATAATTAAAATTTTTAAAACATTATTGCTACGCAAAAAATTTTTTATTTTCTAATATCAAATGAGATCCCGTTTACAATGTTTTCTTCCAAATTTCTCCATATAAGATCCTTGTTTTAAAATAGTCACCTTTCTTTGTATGTCAGGTCAGCGAAATCAGTTTAACAGAATTTGCTATTTAACAGTTAAAGGACACAGTGACTTTCTTCTTCTTATTCAAGATTTGTCGAAATTTCATATGATGAAACTTTAACTACTCGAAATTGTATGCAGTTGAAAGTCATTATCTGTGCGATTATTTTGGTTTTAAAACTTAAAAAATTTAAGGATATACAGTTTTAATAGATATTTTCGGTGCTAAACATGTATTCAAGATATGGAGTTCAAATTTATTTCAGGCAAATGTTACATTTTAAGAATGAAATTCGATTACGGTCATATGCCCACCACGAGCCCGTGTACAGCGATCTATTCTTTGGACCCACTTTCTACAACTCGTGCACACATCTTGATCGGAACATTGGCAATTACGCGTTGTCACTGAGCTCGCATAAAGTTGTTGGCTTGTTGGCATAGTCCAAAGACTTATTCTGGACCCATAAAAAGAAATGAAATGGCGTTAAATCGTATTAATGAGGTGGCCATTCAACCGGATCATTTCTCGAGATAATACGTTCATCGAATCAGTAAATCGATTGTAATGCGTGCTAGTGGCACCGTCTTGTTAAAACCACATACCGGCGATGTTAAGCTCATTCAATTCTGGCCAGAAATAATTTTCTAACATGGCACAATACCGCTCTCCATTGAGGCAGCATGAAAACCACATCACACAGTAATTTTTTGCGGATGCAATTGTGTCTCTGAAATCACATGTGGGTTTGTTGCTGTCCAATAACGCACATTTTGTTTATTGACAAAACCACTCAGCCAGAAATGAGCTTCATCGCTCATCCTGTCGGGAGAATATAGGTAGCAATTTTTAATGATTTCCAAACGTTGCTCCTAACTGAACTTTACCATGATGAAAATGTTGACTACGACTAACGTTTTGACACCGAAAGATCATTAAAAATATTTGAGGGTGCGTTGTTATAAAGATACGAAATTGTTGCATCCCTATTAGAAAACAATAAATTAACAATAAACAGAACTATACGCTATTAGAAAATATAAGCTTAAACTAACCGCCAAACTTCGCTGCCACAAAGAGGGATTTCCGGCTACCAATAGCAGAAGTTCCAACCCAAACTTGCACCACCATGCCTGTCCAAGTACCATAGATTAAGGTTTTCATTACGGTACAAAAAACAACATTACACCGTACTTTGACCTACGGACAGACAGAATACAAAAATAAAGAAGAAGTGAATAACGTTTAGTAGTGAAAGGCATCCAGCGCAGTAGGAGTTGAGCTCAAGTCGTAAGGCCGTTAGGGTATTTTTTCCGAATTGGATGGACACGGGCATCCAAAATATGTCTTCCCGCCTATAAAAAGAAATAATTAAACGATTTGGAATTGAAACTTAAGAAAAGTGAGGTTTAGCGAAGAGTATGGATTGCGTGAAAAAGAAAGGTGAAATAGTTCTTTTAAAATCTATGGTGACATAACATAAAAAATGAAGTACTAAACAAGTATGTATATGCAAGTGAATCCTTGCAGGCGGCTACAGGGGGTAAATTAAGGGGAACCGGTCGTCTTGGCCTACCATTGTTGGACACGAAGCTGGTAGGATTCGGCTAAGGTTGAGAAAGTGGAATTATTATTAGTTCGAAATAGACAGGGAAACTTGGACCATTGTATACCTCCACTGCTGCCAGTTTTTTACTTTACTCCAGTTCACTCTCCACTAAATCGCGTCTAAAAAGTTTTCAGAGACTAACATCGCGTGTATCGCAGTAAAGTGAGGAGTTGGTGTTATAACTTGAACGGATTTCGATTCCGCTAGGATAGCCAACGGTATTTACATTAATTTCTGTTATTTAGTTTCAGTAGCCAATTGTTCTTGTTAACCAGTCTCTAACTAACCAGAAACTCTGTCAGATGACGCTTAAAAATACCAGAGTCGCTACACCCGACGGAATTTTCGCCAAGTTTTTTTTTACGAGGCTGAGGTGTGGAGAATCTTCATCGATACAAGAAGCCCGCACTACAAGCATGCACGATTCGCCGTCTCTGGCGCCCACGTACTAAACCATACCCACCACACTTCGACCACTCTCCCCCTCGGGACTGCCGTAATGTATTACTTCTCGGGGGCTGGTTAGCATTTAAGCTATCGTCGTTTTATCGTTGGATCTTGATTCCACTTTTCGAATGCGTTCCGTCCTTCGTAATTCCTTAAGCACTATTGCTGTGTGCATTTCTACTTTTACCCATTTGTCAACACTCTGGAGCATAAATTCCACAATGTATTGAGAGCCCGGGACGTCCATACGTGAAGCGCTGAATCTGGGACACTTAAATACAACGTGTTCTGCGGTTTCTTCTTCCTCCACACAGTTTGGATATACAGACGAGCTGTCATGTCCAAACCTGTGAAAATATTTCCTAGTTTACGTCCCCTTGAGACCGATTTATCCAGTCAGAGGCAGTGGGGATTAACTGGTGCGCCCATCTGCCTTTCGTGCTGCTTCCCCATCTGGCTTGCCAAATATCCTTTGAGACTTCTCTTTCAGAATTTAGCATATCTCTTCGTTGAGTATATGCGTCTCATTTCGTCTACCAAAATGTCGATCGGCATCATCCCTGCTACAACACAAGCGGCTTCGTCCGATACTGCTCGGAATCTACTTATTGTTCGCAGGGCACTCAGGCGGTAAATATAGGTTAGCTTCCTTCTGGCTTCCTTTCTCGACATCGCGTCTGATGTTAGTAGTTTCCTTCTATCTGGCTTGGGGCCTCCAATATTGGGCAACATCCTAGTTAGTGCGGATTGGATTCGTGCTGCCTTTTCGCTCGTGTAATTTATATGCTCTTTAAAGTTGAGCCTGTTATCTAACATAACCCCTAGGTATTTGAGAGAGTGCAAAGAACGAGTGTAATGGTCTCCAACTCGTATGCTCATATACTCCATCTTTTTCCTGCTACTAATCAGTACCGCCTCGGTTTTGTGGTCAGCCAGCTCAAGGCCAGCAGCTTCTAGCCACGTTCGCACGCGGTGTATAGCGTTGTTTGGCTTTTCTTCTAGTTGATAGATATGCTTCGCGACAGTAACAATGGCAATGTCGTCAGCAAAGCCTATCTTTTTGGTACCTTGCTGGAGTGGCAACCTTAGAACCTCGTCGTATATGATATTCCACATAAGTGGGCCGAGAACCGATCCTTGGCGAACGCCAGCTGTCACGTAATAAACAGCTTCGCATACGTCACTGCTGCAGCCTTCGGTTCGAGAAGTAACTCGTGATCAGATCCAGAATGTATCCAGGTGCCTCCATTCCAGCAAGGGCACCTTTTATTTTACCCTAATTGGCCGTATTAAACGCATTCTTTACATCGAGTGTAACTATTACACAATACTGCTTAGAGCCTCATTTCAATCGTTTGCCAGATATAGCGTCCGTTGCGATATCGACTAAAGAGTTGATCGCGTCTACAGTAGAACGTGACTTTCTAAGTCCGTACTGCTTCCTTAAGTACTTTATTAGGTATTCCGCTGGGGCCCGGGGCTTTGCTGTCACCTATTCTCGAGCATGCTTTTGTGATTTCATGTACCGTTAAAACGGGAACCAGTTCTTCTGTGCCGGGTGCCCATGTATCAGCCAGCGGCAGTGGGCGTTGTGGAAACAATGTTTCTATAATTCTACGTAGCATATCAGGACACGTTATCTGTGGCGATTTTTGACCTCCTAGTTTCTTCATGACCACTTTGTAGGCTGTGCCCCATGGGTTGATGTTTGCCACCTCACATATTTCTCTGAAACGCCTCACTATCTGATATGGTTTTTTTCAGTTGCCTCCTTAGGTTTTTAAATCCTTTCAGCATCTCCTGAAATTCAGGCTTTTCCTTGGATCGTTGAACCTTCCGTTCCACCGTAACAGGGTACACCTCGTTTGCATATGCTCCTTCTTGGCATTGATGCGTCACAAGCGTTGGTGATCATAGTGTTTAGATCCTGTGAAAGTTCCTCTACTGAGCAAATCATTTCTTCGAAGGTTTCGCAGTCGAAAGCGGTCGTCTTCCATTTCGGTCCAGTTTGCTTTGGGCGCACGTTTTCTCTACCTCTCCGACCGGTTACATAGAACAATAATGCCTGGTGGTCCTCGCTAACTCGCAATTTAGTGGACTTAGCAAGGGACGCTGACAAAAGTGATGTCTACGATTGAGCCGTATCCCGATTTTTTAAAGGTGTTCTTTCGTCCCTTGGTTGCCAGGTGTATATCCAGCTGGTCCAAAGTTTCCAGCAGGCTGCGCCCTGCTGCTGCTGCCTCATACCAGTGTCCATGCATTAAAATTCTTGGCCTAGCATCGGCAATCAGGTCTTCTATCATTCTCTGAAATTGTTCGTCCGACCAACATGGAGGAGCGTAGCAACTGTAAAAGTACACACCTCTATTTTTCTCTCTGACGAATCCTTCGGATTGCAGCGTCTCCTGGAGTGCATGACGGCCACACGTCCATAACGCTTCTTTGGTCGATTTGTCGCCTATCCATTTACCGTTTTGTGGAATTCGGTATGGTTCGCTAATTATTGCTACTTCTATGTCGCTTTCTCTCGTAGTTTGATTGAGAAGGTCCTGAGCCGCCTCGCAGTGATTTAGGTTTATTTGCACTACTCTCATTTTGTTCTTTGTTGATTCAGCTCGTTCTTAAATATCGGGCATTTGCGACTGCGTCTCTAGTCCCATTTCGCAATGTGGCCTTCTTCCCCGCACCTTCTGCAACAATTGGATCGATCGTGTTCGTTCCTGCATTCTCTCGCTCTGTGTTCAAATTCTTGGCATCTGAAGCACTTTGTGATATTCGTCCTCGCAACCACGCGACAACCCATCCTATCTTAATTCTAGCAGATTTAAGCAATGAGTTTGCATAGTCTGCAGGTAAGCTTATTGCAGCAGCCTGCGTCTCGCCATACGATATTCTTAGATTTATGATGTCCGATTGCTCTAAGGTTTTAGGGCCGAATACGAGCTCAAAGGCTTGACAGATATCCTCATTCTCAGTTATTTAATCAAAATATTTCACTTCTATTAAAGTTTTCTGCCTTAGGATCGGTCTCCGAGAAAGTCTGCTATTGCCCCTCTGAAAACCTCCGCTTTTTCGCCCTTTCCCTCAAGCTGGGTTCTTCGTATTTTTGTGACATTGTCACTAAGTCCAAGTTTTGGGTCCGATTTGACTTCTCGCAGGATTTCATCGTAAGACAGCCCTCCATTTACTGCAATGACATTTTCATCCGGTCTTGTTTTAATCTTAGGGTTAGCTTTATACCTCTCCTCTTCGGTCTTACATTCGTCCAGGGCGCATCGTTCTTTCCTCGATTGTATTCCCTAGGCATTTCCTCGTCGTTGGAGTTCGCTTTCTGTAACGTTTGTGACAGAACCATTCACATCTTCCTCCACAGTATTTATGCGTTTTGCCTTCAAGGTTTCGGCTTCTTCAGGCTGTTTCATTTTTGGCTCCTTTTGTTTAAGCCATGGCGATGTCTGTGACGCCTTACTGGTGCGAATAACTTCTTTCGCTTTCTCATCGCGTACCTCGATCGCGCAAAGTTCGTAGAGAACCTTTATACTCTCTATGGTATCTCTCTTTGGCTGGTGTATAGATCGCCTTTCCATCATATCCACTAGACTCCTTATATGTCCTCCTAGCTTAGAAAAGGTGCATTAGTGCCAGAGTTAAGCACCTGCTGGTTGGACATGTTTTTGTTTAAAGTAGCAACAGGGCGATAAGCTTCAGTTGGTGAAGCTGGCGGAGACCGTTGCATCCTCGAGCTTCGACCAAAGGGATCACTTCGTTGCCTATCGCCTTCGATTGCGCGGTTTGTATTGGTGTTGCATGTAGCATTATCTGCTGTTCTTGCCAAGCATACTGGTCGCTGGATAACGACACCCGATAGCCTGCTTGCTCACCCCTCACGGCCGCCGACACTGGGACATTAGTCCCCTGTGTGGTAAGTTTGTTATTGTTCAAGAATTTTTCCATCTTTTGTTTTGTTCATCGGGGATCCTACCCCTAGCGTTTTTGCTTGCCGCCAGGACGATTTACTCAGCCGTTCCTAACATGAAGACAGGCGCTGACCAGAAAGCCGTCCAATGTGGAACAGACGCTTCTGGATTTGGTGTTTGACTAGGGGAAACCATGGAGACATCACACTTCATCTTTACCTCTCTTGAGGGCACCTCTGTGTTGAAAGCATATTTAATGACGGCATTCCATCACCACAACGCAAGGACTTCCTTTGGCACTTGTACCTTCTTATAGCACGTCCTCCATTCTTGACGCTCTTGGTCGGGGACTGCTTATTGGTTATTCGCAGCTGACCTGCATATCTGTAGGCCGTTCAGATATCCGCCATCTGCTGGCCCCCGTAGTAGCCTGAGCTTGGCCTTCGTTTTCGCCAAGTGGGTGATAGTTTCTTTGTCCTGTGGGACGGAAAAGGTATAAACACCCAATTGTGCAAAGAAAAACGCCAGGGGAACTAATCTCAAATGGGGGGATCCCGTTCGACAGTAGCGTAGACTCATTATCCAAAAGAGAAGAAGTAAGGGGGAGCGAACTGTAGCAGAAAAGAAAGACAGTGGTGAAAGTGTTTCTATAAAGCTAAAGCTAGGGACTTCATAGTAGGTTTAAGCCAGACCACGTGTCAATGAAAATACGGCAGCCAACATGACTCTCCGACCACCCATGGGTAATGAAAGTAAGGTTAAAAGGCATATCCAGCGAATCTATGAAGACTTTCTAGGCCCGTTCCCACGTTAATAAACGGGAAGTTGTAATACCTTTAAGTTAAACCTAATTAAGAGATTTGTCTGATTAAAAAATCCATGTCAAAACCCAGTACAAAAAATGTTCTACGAGTTTATTTTTTTAATTTTATCAAGGCCACATTTTTTACTAAGCTAATTCAAATTTAATTTTTTTTTCGTTTGTGTTCATTAAAAACAAAAAAAAAATAGAATGGAATATTCTGGAAGTTTTCAATTATCTTGAAATTCACTTCTGTATCTTTTGCTTTTTGGATTTAGGAAAGAAGATAATCTTTTTTTTTGCTTTTTGTTATCTCATTTTGCCGTTGCCTTTTTAATTATTATTATTTAATTATTTTCCTTTATTTATTCCCTTTATTTATATTAACATTTTGAAAATTATTTTTCGCTTTAGTTTAGTTTTTTGATTTTTCATTTATTATTTTTTTTAATTTTAAATACCACGAAATATTATTTATTTTTACACATCAAGATTAGTTTCTCTCAGTTTCATTCCTTTTTCACTTGTACTTATATTTTGTGGTTTTCAATTGTACCGTTGGTTCGCCAAGGAATTTCTAACATAAGCAACATAAATCAGTTAGACCTGTTCTTTTGAAACTTTTAAATGATTTAATCTTTATGTTTTTCAATCTACATAACTCCAAAAAAAGTCCAAGGCATAGTTTTTCTACGACAATAGGCACTGTTTAAGATGCAAATTCATTTAATAATCGTATATCATAAAATTTCTTACCAGCATAATCAAATTCAGATAGAGCACTTATCGACAGATAATAAAAGAGAATTAAGTCTACGAAAGTTACAACGTTTGAAGCGAAATCTAATAGAATCACCAGCAGGCAGGAGACAATTTCAGTTTTGCCAATAGTCTAGCAATATCAGTGGACAAATCGCTGTTAGTAAGAGGAGTAAATGCTTCAGAACCAGGCAACATGAGCCATGATACAGAAGATAAGTTAAAACAGCCCAATGTTAAAATAACTTCAGACTCATTCATGCTTAGAATTATCTTTTTAACGGCAGTCAAATTTTCATTATAAACATAAAAATCGGCCGAAGGTGGAATGTAAGACAGGTAATACAAAATTTTTTAGTTCCCAATACAACACAAACTGCAATAAACTACAAATATAAAATTCATCAGAAAAGATACGCTCAGTATAAGTAAAGTAATAGTGCCGTGGGACAGACCTAAATTTACCTAGATATTAAAACATGTGATAATTTTATTTATTTTTACTTATATAAGTATATAACTTTAGATAGTTAGGTTAAAGCCATAAGTCCATGTACATGGGAAGCCACTTTTTGACCCCCAGACAATTCCTTTGGCACTTGTACCTTCTTATAGCACGTCCTCCATTCTTGACGCTCTTGGTCGGGGACTGCTTATTGGTTATTCGCAGCTGACCTGCATATCTGTAGGCCGTTCAGATATAGATATTAAAACATGTGATAATTTTATTTATTTTTACTTATATAAGTATATAACTTTAGATAGTTAGGTTAAAGCCATAAGTCCATGTACATGGGAAGCCACTTTTTGACCCCCAGACAATTTTTACGCGGTCTATATCAAAAAATATACCTGAGCTGATTACCGATCAATCGTAATGAGCTGTACCCAATTTCATCAATGTTTGTGGTTTCCAGGGCTAAAGACAAAATAGGTTAAACATATTCTTTGCATTTACATACAACAACCAAAAAACCGAACACTGTAAAAAAACGGGTATGTCGGGTTTTAGCTATTTTTAAGAAACCGACTGTCGGTTTTGGATGTAAAAACCGGAATATCGGTTTTGGACACTCTAAGCCATATCTTATATCCATACATATTTATTTCAAATACGGCTGTAGTTAAGAAATCTGGGTAAATTGGGTGCATACACCTATTTTAAGCCAGACTTAAGCTTTTTTTTTAAAGTTTATTTAAAACACTTTTTGCAAAATTTTCTCAGTTTGGTTAGCGCACTTTGTAAAATAATTAATTTTATTAATCATTGTTATACTCGTACACCTTTACACTCTACTCGAAAATAAAAGCTGAAACTTCGCTGCCACAACGAGGGATGTCCGACCGCCAGTAGCAGCAGTCCCAGTCCGATACCCATCCATCCACGACTTCGGCTTGCACGACCACGCCTGGTGCCGCCCAGATAACATAGGTTGAGGCTTCCATTATCGTATAAAAAATACATAATTGACGATTATACATTAAAAGTTTTATTTTAATACAATTTCTATATTATTTTAAAAGGACAGTTGGTAAATCGTCCTAGAAAAAGATTCAGGAAAACATTTTTTTCTTGTTTTTAAAAATCTGTATTAAAAAATATTGAATAATAAATATAGCGACCCATTAACAGGGTGGCTGATAAATATTGCGACATTCATTTCATATTCATGTTAAAGCTAATTGAATTTTATTAAATATAGCTTAATTAGCTTTTAAAACAATAGATTCTAAAAGCCCCACCTCTCGTTGATGCATGTGCGGCATCTTAGCTTATCTTAGAGTTGAGAATGGAATATCCGCAATTGTTTCTCGAATGGATTACTTATTCATTTATATTTGTTGGTTTTGCTTTGTGGACTTCCTGTTTGTAATAGCCCCACGAGAAAAAGTCGGGTGTAGTTAACTCTTGGATAGTTTTATATGGCATCAGCTATAAAACAATCCCAGCGATTGTTTCCTCCGTCCGAACTGAAGGGTCAACAGAAGGGTAAGGTCTTCTGTTGACTGTCCCATGCAAAATTGTTAACAAGTCTCATTACCGTCCATCTGCCCGGAGGAGTGCCGCCAAACGTGTGCCTATACTCTCTTTAAACCGAAACTACGGACTCCAGTGCGGATAGCGGCGGTCAATCCAAATTCTTGTTTCAGTGTCCCAGTTATCCATTTTTGATAAATCTAAAAATCAATCTGCAAAAAATTAACCAAGCTTCTGCAGATTTATTAAATAAAAAAAGGTTATTAAATTTTGTTAGCGGCTTTCATCAGCCACGCTGAACCTTAATACAAAATTGTTTAAAAATCATGTGTTGTTTTTTCGCTTTTCTATATATGTGACAGTGCATAGAGAAAGTGACCTAAGGGTAAAAAAAACAATTTTCACTTTTTCACTTGGACAACATCTGAGCATCGAATGAGACCGAACCCATGCCCCAGAAGTGTTCCCTCCCAGAGATATGCGCGTTTTATGAAAGTGATGGTACACCAAAGATACACGTATTTAAATCTTTAAAATGGCTCTCCTGAACAAAACTGGTTTTTACCCTTAGGTCCCTTTCTATTTTGCGCGTCACATGTATTGATATTCCGGTTTGCCCGCATTAAAAAAAAATAAGTGAAATATATGAACCAGCCTAGTATGTTAGGCCCATTAGGGCCACTTTGTATAAAACCTTAAGGTATCCTTTCATCTGTTGTTGTTTTTATTGTATAGACACGTCGTGATGACAGCGCTTTGCCAAAGAATTGCTGCTTCGGGTGTAAAACCGGTACGTATATACTAAAGACGGCCGTCATGGTATTGCAAATTTTTGTCACTTTAGCCATTCTAAGCTACGATTTAATTTCAATACAATTTCAGATTTAAAAATATGCCATTTATATACCATTTTCTTAATGTTCAAATAAATCTCCAAGTGTTGGTTGAAGCCTTGCTCTAGGTTGTACACTTTCAATTGAAAACAAATAACTGTAGGCTCATATAACAACTGTACGCCATGATTTGTATTTAAACCGAAGTTCAGTCGATGTCAATCCAATTTGGTTCATTGATTAATGAGAAAGAACTTTTCTACAATGGATTTTTGCTTTTCCAGAGCATGTGTGTCATTATCCAAATGATGTAATTTAACTTTGCCACATACGAGTGTGGACAACTTCTAACAGTCGAAAATTCTGATTGACCATGGGTGTTCTCTATTGAAAGGTTTCACTGTACCTAGTACATACCAAAGTATGAATTGTCGGTGGATCGAAGAAGGAAATTTCATTTGCAATTACAACACAAATCAAAATGTTATTGTGCGTTTGGAAAATCAATTGCCCTGCTGATGATGAACGTCGTGCTGTTTCTTACGTTTATTTACCCCCACATCTTCACATACTTGCATACACACATAAATTCCAATGTTCTTTACTCGTTCCATACAAATTTACATTAGAGCGACTCAGTTTAAATTAAGCTATACCAGAAAATACTCTAATAACGAAGTTTAAAGCGTTTTATGGATGGCATAAAAAATTATAGTGCCATGAGTTTTCATTGGATATTGACCTTTCTCCATTTGTATATTATCCAACAAAGGATGGGAGTATATATAAGTTTGTCACTCGTTTGTAACATCGCGAAATAATTAACTGCGACCCTATAAAACATATAAATTAATGACCGCCGAACATTATATAAGTAAGTCTGTCTGTCTGTTTAAGGCACGATTCAGTTCAAATGAAAATAGAACGGATATATGTTTTGTAGTTACAGATCAGTTGGCATTGAAAATGGAACAAATCGGTCGAGAGGGGAAAACTTACCAAAACATTTTTTTTTGATTTTTTCACCGTAAAAATTTAAAAATTAATTTGAAAAATAGCTATGCTTGGAGGTTGCAGCCGTAGATGCATTAAACGACCCAAAAATGGGAGCGGTCATTGGGTCTACGGGCTCTAAAATGTCGCCTACTACTCAGGGAAAAGTGAAATTTTCTCTAATATCGAAATATGTGCCTATAATTAAGATTTGGGTCAATTTGAAACTCATATCGGCCCATATGGTCCCCAGGGGCTCAAAACAGGGACCGCTTTAACTACATGAGTATTAAAAAACAATAAATTTGTATGTCATCAAATTAACAATTTGGAGGCGTTGTCTGTGGACTCTGGGGACCAAAACCGCCCCGTAATGATATATGTGTATCAAGAAACGCTGAATTTTCTCACAATTCCAAACAAGTATCTGCATCTAAGACTTGTGCCAATTCGAAACTAAAAAAATCGGTCACATTAAAGTATGGACGTATGGGTATTAAAGAACATCAAAATTTCGTCACCGATACTAATACCATAGAAATTTTAATATTTGGCTAATTTTAAGTCACCGACCCAAGGGTATAAGATCACTAGAGGGCCGAAAATAAGGTCCTTACATACTATGTAAACTCTCAAACAGTTTAATTTGTTCAAGAATTACAATTTTAAGATCTCGCTGAATTAGAGACATTAACCCGTAGGCCCCAGGGGCCCAAAGCCGTCCCGTACTGTTCGGCTAGATATGGTTATACTGAAACATACAAATTTTCATACAAATCCAAAGATTTACATATATTTAAGATTTGCGCCAATAGTTCACTCGAAGTGCATAGGGGGCCAAAAATAGAACACATTTAAATATGGTCATATGGATATTACAAAACAACCTTGACTCATAGGTGCAAGGTCCTTAAAGTTTTGAAAATAATGTGTTTTTCAACATCGACATATGGTCACTCAGAAGCAGTGGAATTATTCGACTGGTCTTTCTTTATATGCATTAACTTTGTCTAATTTTAAGGCGCTAATCCACGAACTCCCCATGACCCATTCGGTTCTCTATAACAGTAGACATAAGGGTTTTCAAAACAATACAATTTTCTACACGAATTTGAAAAGGACAATAGTTAATCGAACCCAAACAAAAAGTTCATTCATCCGTCAAATTTTATGAGCAAATTTTACTGAGTTTGGTAAAATCGGTTGTAGCTATATCTTAATCTGAACCGATTTTCTCCTATTTAAAAAGCGTTCGTCAAACTTCCTTAAGAAAATTTGTAATATGTTGCTTCTAGAGCTTAAAGCGTAAAATCGAATGACTACTCGTATATGTGTGGCATCTGTATGCAAATCTCAACCGATTTTTTTTAAATTTCAATAGCGTTCCCCATGACTTAGTACTAACTCCTAATAAATTTCATCAATATTGACAGTAAGATGTGGCTTTAAAACAGAAAATTAGTATGGACATATATGTGGGAGCTATATCTAAACCTGAACATATTTTCTTCAATTTTAATAAAATCCTTTCTAGTTCCAAACAACAAACGTGTGTCTATTTTTATCAAGATTGGCTTTAATATGTGGCTTCTTAAGCGAAATACATAAACCTGGATGAACATACATATATGTATGGGAGCTATGCCTAATTCTAAACCTATTTCTTCAATTGCAATAACGTCCTTCCTTGGCCCATAAAATTTTCTCATACAGAGTTTTATCATGATTTGATGTAAGATGTGGCTTCATAAAAATCAGACTAACATATACTCGTATGTGGGTAATATATTTAAATCTAAACCGATTTTCTTGAATTTTAGTCCAAAAAAATTACGTGTGCTAAATTTTATCAAGATTAGATGTAAAATGTGGCTTCTAGAGCTACAAACAGTCAAATTTGATTACATATATATAAATCTGAACTGATTTTATCAATTGTTGTAGCGTCCTTGCTTTGCACAATGTATTATGTACTTGTGGCAAACTCCATCTAGATTTGATGCATTAATGGTGTTTTTGATTAAGTCTTGGCAATTAAGACTGGATAGCAAAACCGCAATATTTAAGTCATTTGGTAATAAAATGTGCCAATTTTAAGCATGTCCCGTTATTGGGATCATACTCGCAAAATGGTTGATTGAGATCAGTATAAGATTGTCTGGGATCTTGTAGTGACGATATTATGATCACTTTGACAATTATTGGAGGTTTTAATACGAATGTCACATCTATATAGCCGACAGTATAAGGATGTTCCTCCAGTAGGGACAAACAAATGCTCAGCAAATACATGACGGTACTTTAATGGATGTGACAAATACTGGAACATGCATCTGCATAGATGAATCCTGAAAAAATACCACAACCAAAATCTCGACCCAAATAGATGACGATGATGCAAAAGTCCAAAGAGAATAATCCATCTGTTGTAATCTCCAGGGGTAACATTTTTTCTATTTTTCGTGAGTCACTCTAATGTCTACGTACTCACATGCAGGAGTTATGTATTGTTGTAATCGTACATCTGTCGACATGTATTGAGAACCTTTGTGCAGAGATGACGACAAATCTTTTGGGGTTTGCCGATTCCAATCACACCGAATACATGCATGGATTGGAGGTATTTCATCCGAAAGCGAGTATTTATTTAACTACAGAACACAATGTACGCTCGCATAGTGGATGTATAGGTACTGAATGCTAAGCATACATAGGTATGTCCCCATATGTTTGTAGGTATGTATGTGCCCACGTACATTGTAATATATTGCTGTTTCTTAGGCACACATACACGCGCACTGAAGGACTCATCCATTCGGGCACACGCACACACCAGTACAATTCAATAAAGTTTAAGTTATTTTGCCTAAGGAAATGTTAATAAGAGGACTCTATTTTGATTGTGTACGTGTGTGGGTGTTTGTGTTGGTGTTACGCCACCAGCAACACACTATTCACGGCATGGTCTGGTTAGCTTCAGCATGGTTTGGTGCGGCTTGGTGTGTTTTGGTTCGGGAGGGTGTGAGTGGGTGTGTTGTTGTTATCTTTGAAGATTTCTGTTGTTGCTGTTGTGGAACACAAATACATCAGATTTTTAGATTAATTTAGAAGTGATAGTAATTAAATTATTTACACCAAATATACTTTTGTATTCCAGGCACAGATAGACATCGTTGTCACCCTCTGATGGTTCCCTGCGATAGCTCCATGTTGTACTCCAGATTACTTGACATTGTGGCGCAAGAGTTCTCTTGCTGTGTATCTGCCGGTATACGAGTATGTGTGTGTGTATGAGTGGGGGAGTCGGTGAATGTATTTAAATGAAATGAAAAATTAACAAGTCATTTATTCAAGAGCTAATGTCCCCCACTCCAGCCCTTTGAACACGCCTATGTCACCAAACCCATACATACATAAGAGTACGACGATCGGGTGTTAGTCCGGCACTTCAAAAGTAATTCTACCAAATTGCTGAGACAATTACACTGAATTGGCGGGAATTAACTTTGGCCAGTCACGAAACACTCGCAGAGGGGATGCCAAACTTGTGTCTTCACAATTACAAGTGACACATCTTTCATATGGTAAACGGCGTTCGTTCAAGTGTATGTGCAGAGGTATGCCCGCAATCTCGACTTTAATCATTGTACAACTGGTATAAAATAGATCATATCGTACATGAGGTGGACCAACGAAATTTTGACTAGATATAAAGGGGTTTCCATTAAGTGTGTCGACAGTTGTCAATTGAATAAAACGAGACGAAGAGAGAGACATGACAGATACGCTTATTGCAGATTATAGAACGTTCGCTGATGTCGTGTGTTTGGTCACTTTCACAGAATCATCCTGGTTTAAAGCTGGAGAGGAAAACATTTGTCTGACCTCCATCAAAGGATTTCGTTTGCATCACATCGAAGCTCTAGTCGGAATCACATTAAGTACGAGTATATATGGATCACCCATCTAGAGGTATTTTTCAGAACAAAAAAATATATAAAAATTCAAATCAAGTGTGGAATCTTTATTGGTTATTTGAAAAGACATTTTGTGGCATTTATTTTCTGAATATAATTTCCTTCAAATGTTGGCCGCAACTACGTCTCAGGGTTTCCATTCTGATGGTGCAATTTTACAAAATTGTCGTAAAATTCTAAGATTATCTAGCCATGTGATTCTGTCAATCTACAGGTCGCACGAAGCTAGGTGGCTGGAATATTATATGTATAAAAGAATGTTCTCGCACTCAGACGGTTGGTATCCTAAGGTAACAATTTCCTCTGGAAAACCCTGAAATTAAAACAAAAATCTCATAAACTATAGGAGAAACGATAATATGTGGAACGTATAATGCTAGCATGGATCGAAAAGTAGGCGGTAACACGGCCTTTTAAAAAATAGCATTTGTTGCCAAAGACATGGACCGATCGTTATTAAATGTACGAGGGCGACCGCAAAAGTAACTGGCCTAACATAAAAAGAACCGTTTTTTTTGGAATTATAGTTATTTATTTCTCAACATAATCTTCTTCCAACTCAATACACTTCATGAAACGTTTTTCAAGTTTTTTAATTCCATCCGAAAAATAAGATTTTTCAAGACCTTCAGAATATGCCTCAGTTTCAGCAATAACCTCGCTATTGGACGACAATTTTTTGCCACCGAGAATTTTTTTTAAATTTGGAAACAAGAAAAAATCAGAAGGAGCTAAATCTGGACTATATGGTGGATGCGGAGCAATTTCAAATTGTAATCCGGCCAGTTTTTGTTGAGTTAAAAATGCAGTGTGTGAAGGAGCATTATCTTGATGAAAAAGAACTTTTTTTCTAAATGCGGTCGTTTTATCTTGATTTCTTCACTCAACCGATCCAATAATGCACAATAATATTCACTATTTATAGTTTTTCCTTTCTCAAGATAATCAATAAATATTATACCTATTGCATCCCAAAATACTGTAGTCATTACTTTTCCTGCTGACCCAACAGTTTTCGCCTTCTTGGGACCACTTTTACCAGCTTCTATCCATTGTTTTGACTGTTCTTTGCATTCTGGGATGTAGTGATGGATCCATGTTTCATCAACAGCTATGAATCGGCGCAAGAACTCTATTGGATTACGCTGAAAAATCGCTAAAAGCTCCTCGGAATTGGTCCAACGGACGATTTTTTGGGGCAAAGTCAACAAACGCGGCGTATAGTTTTCGGATAGCTTTTTCATGTGGAGTTCATCATGTAAAATACTCCAAATTTGTTTTTCGTGAATTTTAACAATATCAGCAAGTTCTCTGAGCTTTATTCGTCTATCTTTAGTCACTTCATTAAATATTTTTCTAATTTTCAATAGTAGTAGCAGTTTTCGGCCTTCCAGAGCGTTCTTCATCTTCCGTACTTGAACGACCCATTTTAAATTGTTGAACCCATGATTTCACGGAGGAGTATGATGGTGCATTATCACCATGAACAGAATCCAATTCATCTTTGATTAATTGTGGCGTATAACCTTTCATATAAAAGTGTTTAATTACCGCACGGAACTTTTTATTTTCCAATTTTCAAAAATTATAAAACTTGTTTACTTCAATCACCTGTAACAAAGAAAATAATCATTAAATATTTCAGAAATTTTGACAGATGGCTTATAAAAGATTGCTTTTAAAAAACAAAAAAGTTGCTAGTAAAACAGAAAATGTGCCAGGCCAGTTAGTTTTGCGGTCGCCGTAAACAGAATCTGTGATTATTATGGACAACTCTTAACAGTGAGACTATATCTCGAGAACTAATACCGATATGACGACAGCAGTTGGTATATGTGAAAGCGCATAGAGAATGACACTTTTTTCTTTGATGTGGACAACATCTGAGCATCGAATGAGACCGATCCCATGCCCCAAAAGTGTTCCTCCCCAGAGATATGCGCGTTTTATGAAAGTGATAGTACACCAAAGATACACGTATATAAATCTTTAAAATAGCTCTCCTGAACAAAACTGGTTTTTACCCCTAGGTCCCTTTCTATTTTGCGCGTTACATATATGATTTTGGTATGCGAAGAAACACAATTTTACAAAAAAAAAACCGGTGCTACGGTCCCATTCTAAAATGTTCATATTATAATGCATATACTAGGATGGTTGGTGTATTCAATTTGGCATTCTGTTTACAACAACACGATATATTGATCGGAGACCCTATTAACTAAATTTATTTTTGATCGTCATAAAATTCTAAGACGAACTAGTCATGTCCTTCCGTGTGTCTGTTTGAAAGCACGATAGCGTTTAAAGGAATTAACCTAGAATCCTACAATTTTGCACGAATCTATTTGTAATTGTTAATAGGCTTACACGGCCCAGGGGAAAAGGGAAGAGTGTCTCTTTAAGAAACTACTAAGTAGGGACATAAATACTGTTACACACGTTTTATGCTGTAAAATAAAAAGTACTGAATGTTTTTGGACCAAATATTTTTTATTATATTTATTGATGTATATTGTATCCAAAAAGAATCTACTTATTCGAAATGTCCGCCTTTTGCCTTTACACACGCTTTAAGTCGCACAGGCCAATCGTCAATAACTGCACGAACCTCTTCCATTGGAAAATTGGCCACAGCTCAAATCAAAGCAGTCTTAAGAGATCCAATGTTGGGGTATCTTTTGCGACAAACCTTGTCCTCTAAAAATGGCCACAATTTGTGATCCAATGGGTTGAAATCTGGACTGCCTGAGGGCCATTCTTCAGAGGAAATGAACGCTGGCAAATTGTTTCGAATCCAGGCCTGGGTCGTTTTAGCATTATGGGCAGGCGCAGAATCCTACTGGAAAATCCATGGCTGGTTTTGGAACAGGGAATTGTTAAGGGGCTGCACAACAGCTTCCAAAACGGTTTCTTGGTAAACTTTGGCCAATGTTTTGACTACTTGTTCGCAGAAATGCAGGTCAGTGACCCCATCGTAAGAGACACCCCACCAAACCATGACTGAAGCTGGGTGATGACCCTTTTCCACCCTTGGGATCAGTTCAGATGCTTCCTTAGATGACCCCGCATACACTCTATCATTTTGCTAGTTAAATTTTTCCTGAACGGTAAAAATTTTTTCATCGGCGAACAAAATTTTTCTGTGCAAGTTATCAGCGTGCTTCACCAAAAGTCGTTTGCAGTTTTCAATCCTGTTTTTTTAAAGTTGCAGTCAATTAATGACCGGTACGTCGTTTGAGAGCCCCATGTCCCAAGTCTTTTGAAATGATTCGACTCATGGACTTTTGCGTGATATTCATCTCACGGGCCATGATTTTCTGTGTTCGGAGCGGATTTCTGTGAATTCTTGATTTAACGGCTTTGATGACATGCGGTGTTCGAACAGAGCGAGGTCGGCCCGACCGGTGGCGGTCTTTTACATCTCCAGTCTCCTCAAACAGTTTTACGCATCGGTAGACGAACATGCGACTAATCCCTAGTGGCCGGAGCGTTTTGAAAATATTGCCTTATTTCATTTGTCATTATCTGACCACTCCATGAAGAATGTTGAAATAATTTTAAAATCCCGTTAGAGACTAACGCTATTGAGGTTAGCTTTCAAAACCCATATGACATTAACGGGGTATTTTCAGTTCTACTATTGACATGGATGTGGTCAATGTTGTAACAGTATTTATGTCCCTATGTAAGAAAGATTCTTTTATATTTGTACAATCAATTTCATCGTTAACATATTTCAGTTTCAGCCTCTTAGATCTATCGCTGCAGTTGTCCAATGATTTCCGTGGTTTTCTAGCCTTATCTTGCTTTGCTGCTCCTGCAGCGACAGTAAGTTGGCATTCTAACCAGTTTGCACGATTTATATAAAACTTTTGTTTACTGTAGCTTACTTTTTTGTAGCGTTTTTTAAGATATTGTTCTTATATTTGTTCTTATATTTCGGTGCTACACGAATTTAAGTTTAATTTTATTTTAACGTAACTAAGAACATCTTCCTGGTTTTTGTGTCTAAAATACTCTTTGACCAGTTCTTTATAACTGAAGCTCTCCATATTTTTCTGAATATTTTTATTTGCGTCTGTTATGTTTTATCACTTGCGAATATACGTCCGTACACTTAAAGGATTAACTTATTACTGAGTAAACTTGTCGAATCCGTAATTGTATAGATTTTTAGATACATGACATTCACACATTGATCTTTAATTTCAAAGCAGGTAGTACTTAAATTGAACCAAACTGCACTTTTTACCAAGAACTTAATATCAGGTAAAACTAATTAGTATCTCGCCAATATGGGGTTGTTTATTGTATCTCTGGTGGTTTAATGTTGCGATTATTGACACATTTATAAAGTTGTTTATGAATTAGGTTGACCCTTAAACTTGATAACAGGTAAATTTAGAAAGAGAACATAAGTCTACTGTAGCAAATATTGTGATAATTTTATGACTTATTTTTTACTGATCAAAACAAAGCCATAAACCATAAATAGTATGGTATACACACAACCACACTATAATCCCCATAACAATATTATGGTCCTCACAATAATAGAATTATTCACATACAACCATACTATGATCCCCACAACCATATTATGATCCTCATAACCATAGTATGTTTAACTTACAACCATAGTATGATCCTCACAACCATAGTATGACTTACGCACAACCATACTATGATCCCCAAATTTTTTTGTAAAGACTGGATTACGTTGTTATTCAACAATAAAGAGTTTTATTAAGTAAGTTATGTAATAATAGGAGTAATTTATTTAACAGTACAAAAAATAATCATTTTTTAAAAATATTTTACTTATACTAATCCCTAGTTTTTTTTCTTGAATAAATTTAATTATTATTACTATTATTGGGAAAGATCCGTAAAAATAACATTGCCAAATTAATGAAAAAATTAAGGTTTTGCCGGCATGATTGCCGTCATCATGTTATTGCTAACATAAAACCCACGAAAACAATACTTTTGTCCCACCAACCATATTTATATTGTTGCTACAGCCATATTTTCATTTAAATTTGGCAACAATACTATTTTTACATTTCAAAAATATTAATATTGCCGCAATCATGCTATTGCCAAAATGAAATTTAAAAAACAATACTATGGTTGCGACGACCATACTTTTACCGCAGATATATATATATATATATATATATATATATATATATATATATATATATATATATATATATATATATATATATATATATATATATATATATATATATATATATATATATATATATATATATATATATATATATATATATATATATATATATATATATATATATATATATATATATATATATATATATATATATATATATATATATATATATATATATATATATATATATATATATGTTTACACATCACTAGTGAACTTTTTACAATTTTCCCTTTTTTGTGTTCTGTTTTTTCCATAAAGAAGTTTTTATAAATGAAAATGGAAAAAATGACGATTGCAAACGCAAAAAAAAATTAATGTATCCATTCTAATCGTATATTTTAAAATTATTTTTTTCTTCGTTGTATTCGAAAAATTCCAAAAATATGTGTGTAAATAAACAAACAAACACAAACCTCACTTTAAAACACTGTTAAAGTAGGGTCGAAAGAATATTAAAATGCACACATTTAATAATGGTTTACATAACGATTATTAAGCTAAAAATCGTTTATGAATACAGTTTTCATACATTAAGCTTAACAATCGTTTGTAAAGCTGTTTTAAATTTTTATGAATACGGCTGTATAATTCTACTTACATTATAAAAAAGACCGCAGGCCATTATAGATGATAGCTTGCGATGTAGTTAACACTTATTTCTGATAAAAATTAAATTAAATTAAATTAAAAAACAGTTGAGTTTGACAGCATGCCACGCCCACAATTAGCAATAGTTTAACCTAATATTTTGGCTACCTTAATCTGGATATATAAGCTACAAAAAGGGGTACAAGTTTTAAAATTCGGTGACAAAAAAATTACACTTCTGGGCAACGAAATCAAAATTTCAGCCACAGTGCGGCGGCCCACTGAGTTTTAAAAACATCGGAGCTGGTCTTGCGCGTAAGCATTAAAATGTTTGTAAATAAACATACTTGTATAAATGTTCGAAAACACTTCTCAATGCCTATTAATGTTTTCGTTTAAAAAATATTTGCTTGCATGTGAGCACTTACAGGTTTGGGAACATTGGCGCAAGCATAAAAATATATGCATATATTACTGCAATCATATTATGTTTGGTACATTTGGAATTTGATCCACGCAGAATATTTTGAATAAGAAGGTGCCCGACATCAGATCCTTAAAGCTAAGCTTTTTTCTACCCTTGTAAATTATCATTGAAATTGGACTAATGTATTTGACGGAAGTTTTCTATTCAATAGGCGACCCACATTGTAAGCTGATAAACATTACACTAAACATATAATGCCTCGACCATAGTTCTATGTTATATCTCTTTCTTAAATACAATGGCCAATATCGGACTACGAAATGGCTAACCCGTACAAATTCGACGAAAAACAAAACATCAACCATCAAAACATCAGTTTGATGAAGCCGAAAAAAACAAACTTAATGAGATCTAACATTTTCAAATTAAATTTCTTTTGCCAGTATTCACATGCTGGCTGAGATCAAATTGACGTCCGTCATTTTTATTAGACACTTATGCATGTGCAGCTGTTTAAAAGAAAAAACTTTACTCTATGACAATTTTAACTCAACCTCAACGGAAATTACCCTCACTAAGAAGACAGACATTTTTATCCTTCCCTTACTTGGTGAGTTCCATTGCGACCCCCACATGATTACTCACAATCGTTGTAGACTTATCTAAGAATGCTACGAAATTTGACGCAAGTATTTTGAAGATCCCAAGCACACACAGCGTAATAAAAGTGGAACGCTGAAATTGGTGATAAAAAATTAAAGTTGTTAAAATGTACTTAAGTGTTAATAATTATCTGTATTGTTAAATATCGCACCCAAATAAATCACAATCTCAAACGGCAATAGGAAGGGAGGGACATGTTTCCAGACTTGCGACTATGTACAGCATGAATTTCAAGTGGCACATTATGGCGCACATAAACTCGGCAAACTTTGGGGAACTTTAATAAAATTATACGAGTTCATATAGACATTGAAGCAACCCACCCCCATCCCCACTCTATCAGCCCCGCTCTGGCAACATCCACAGCCACCTCACTCTCTTTGGGGTCTTATGCAATGGTTTGTTGTTTCTACCGCCGCTGGCACTTATCTGAAGCATTGCGTTCAGTTGGCTGGTGATGGGACGGGGGACGGGAGGGAAAATGCGAGTGCGTTAGTGTTGGTGTGTGTGTGCGTTTAAGCACTTTTACATTTTATTTGTATTTAATGTTGGGTTCATATTTAACATATTTCTCCTGTATGTCACACACTTTAAATCTTAATGAACTCGGTCGTACAGAGAGCTTTTCCCTTTTGTGGGGCCTCGAGCTTCGTGGAGTGTGAAATACTTTGAACATCCCTCACACTTGCACTTGTTTGCTTGCCTTCAATCCCCCAATTTTATTTAGCAAAACTTTTTGCATTCCTTTTAACATTTGGTAAAAATACTTTACTTACAGTTCCTGTAACTACTCTCCTATACTCGTACTATCTACATGCTTACGTACATACGAGTACAGTGTGTATGAATATGCTTGTGTTTCTATACGCACATTAGTGTGGCCCTTCTATTTTTAGGTTAATTAATATTATGCTAACTCTGCGAGGCTGTTTACATTAAGAGAAAGAGAATCATGCTTCATTATGCAGGACAACTGGCGCTACGTGGTAATGAATAAACATCCAAACTCCAATATTAAAAAAACTTTAAATTAAAAATGAATAAACCCCGAAAGATTGGAGGTTATTTCATAATGGAATAACACCCAAACGCACCTTACGAAATAACGCCTAAGAAATTAAATAGGCCCCAAATTAATTAAATCATTTTGCACTATCTTGTGGTTATCAATTTTTGTTTGTTATTATTACCGCAAGATTGTAAACCACAGATTTTTTCTCAACTTACCTTATCCAAATACTGACAGTAGGCGAATGAAGTCTTTCTTCTCGTGACATATCTGCAAAAACGGTGTTCGATCGTTGACTTTATGTTGCGACATCCCGAATGTTTTGAACAGAGACTCTTTTTGGAACGCGTGACATAAAGAGTGTTTTTTTAGACGTGTGGTTTTCAATTTGGCCACACTTTTTCTGAGTTGTGTTTTTTTAGACAGCTGTTACATGATTTATGCTCAGTTATGAATACTTATAGACTAACGGAACAACGTTTGCAAATTGTGGTGAATGGGTCAAAACGAGATGGCCACTGATCCCGATTTTACAACAAAAGTTTGTTCAGCGATGAAGCTCACTTTGGGTTAAATGGTGTTGTCTACGCCAGAAATATATATATAGCAACCCTCGTAGAGCCATGATTAATGGCATTCTCGTACCTAAATTGGAGGATGTTGATGTGGACGATCTTTGGTTTCAACAAGATGGCGCTACATGTCATACAGCCAACGAAACAATCAATGTATTGAAGGAAAGTTTTAGTGAGCGCATTATCTTGCACGCAGAAAACAAATATAGTTACTGTATGGTCACGGCAACAATAGTATGTTCTCTGCAATAAAAATATGGTCGTCGCAACCATAGTATTGTTTTTTGAATTTTATTTTGACAATAGTATGATTGCGGCAATATTAATATTGTTGAAATGTAACAATAGCATTGTTGCCAAATTAAAAAATTAAAATATGGTAGTAAATATGTAGCAACAATATAAATATGGTTGGTGGGACAAAAGTATTGTTTACATGGGTTTTATGTTAACAATAACATGAATACGGCAATCATACAGGCAAAATCGTAGTTAATTTTTAATTTGACAATGTTATTTTTACGATTCTTACGCAATAATAGTACTTTCTATGTAAATATAAATTAAATTTTTCAAAACAAACTACGTATAACTGAGATATTTGTAATAAATGAATTTTTTCTACTGTTAAATAAATCACTCCTTTAATAAAGAGTTTTATGTATTTTTAAATAACTTACTCAATAAAAATCTCTATTGTAGAATAACAACTTAACCCAATCTTTACAAAAAATTTTGGGGATCATAGCATGGTTGTGTGTAAGTCATACTATGGTTGTGAGGATCATGCTATGGTTATATGTGAAACATTCTTTGGTTGTGAGGACTATAGTATGGTTGTGGGGATCATAGTATGGTTGAGTGTGAATAATAATATGGTTGTGGGGATCATATTATGGTTGTGTGTGAATAATTCTATTGTTGTGAGGACCATAATATTGTTATGGGGATCATAATATGGTTGTGTATAAACCATACTATTGTTGTGATGATCATAATATTGTTGTGCCACAACCATATAACCAACAATAGTATGATGCTCTTCGAGTATTGTTACCCCAACCATACTTTTTTTCTGCGTGTGCGTCGTGGGACGGTGGCATGGCCTCCACTTTAGTGCGCTTTTACACCGCTGGACTATTTTTTGTGGGGTTATGTGAAGTCGCTTGTCTGCGCAGATAAGCTCGACACGATTGACGCCTTGGAAGAGAATATTCGGCGCGTTATTGCCGACATAAGAGGTGGCGTGGCCTCCACTTTAGTGCGCTTTTACACCGCTGGACTATTTTTTGTGGGGTTATGTGAAGTCGCTTGTCTGCGCAGATAAGCTCGACACGATTGACGCCTTTGAAGAGAATATTCGGCGCGTTATTGCCGACATAAGATCCCAAATGCTGCAAAAAGTGGTCGAAAATTGGGCCTCTCGGCTGGAATTAATTCGAGTCCACTTGTCCGTAATCATTTTTAAACATAATGGCAAACCCTTTATCTTTATAATAAAGCTAAATTCTTGGCCATAACATTAAATTATTTTTTCGTCTAAAACATACCCTTTTTGATCACCCTGCGATTGAGCCTTATGACCACCCTCAAAATGGTTATAAAGCCGATGGGCACTGTGACCGTTTTATTGTTGGAGAAATGCGTTAGAATTAAAAAAAAAGCACGAAAAACACAGTTTTGTATTAAAACTTAAATAAATTTCTACTCCAAAGCTATAAATTCGCCTTCTATTTATATTATAGAAAAGTTTTCAAATATATTTTCTAATTCGTTTCTACATTTGATTTGAGCATAGGCTCAATAGAGTTTACTTTTTATGGCACGAAATGGTAAATTAAATAAAACAACTTTTATTAAATAGTTTAAAAAAAATTCTTTATCATTTTGAACTTAGATATTTAGGATATATTATTTAGTTTAAGAGAAGTAGAATTACGTTGCGCGTTAAGTTCTTCTACTCCCAGTCCAAATTTGCATTGATACTCGTTTATACGAAAAGTGATACTCGTTTATACGAGTATCAATGCAAAACATAAAAAAAAACAAAACATTAACAATTAACCATCCAAAACATCAATTTGATGAAGCCGAAAAAAGAAACTTAATGAGATGTAACATTTTCAAATAAAATTTCTTTTGCCAGTATTCACATGCTGGCTAAGATCAAATTGATGATCGTCGTTTTTATTAGACACTTATGCATGTGCAGCTGTTTAAAAGAAAAAACTTTACTCTATGACAATTTTGACTCAACCTCAAAGGAAATTACCCTCACTGAGAAGATCAACATTTATATCCGCTTATACGAAAATTGGTACTCAGTGCAAAATTTGAACATACGTATTTTATTTGGACTGGGAGTAGAATAACTTAAGGCACAACGTAATTCTACTACTCTTCAACTAAATAATATAACCTAAATATCTAAGTTCAAAATGATTAAGATTTTTTTTAAACTATTTAATAAAAATTGTTTTATTTAACTTACCATTTCGTGCCTTAAAACTTGAACTCTATTGAGCCTATGCTCAAATAAAATATAGAATGTCAAGGTGAGCTATCCTACTTTCGGAGTTTTATGACAAGAGGTATTTTTCTTCCATCATAATTTTCCGTGTTCATTACAAATCTAATTCTCTTTCTCTTATGTTGTAGTAACATCATTACTCACTTGAGTTTTGCCGGTCAGTATTATTTATATCCACATCTACATGATACAGCAGTGCTAAAATTATTATTTTGTTTTTATATACGAATATCATCTCACTTTTTTCTCCATTTTCTCTTAGGATTTATAAAGATGCTAACCGTAGGATGTTTTCACTAGTTTGCTCACCACTTACTCTAGTAAAAAAACCCAAACTAATAAAGAAGTGGATAATTCTTTATTAGTCCTTATGACTATTTTGTGGGCGGTGATATTTTCTGTTGTGAACGCTCGGATGATTGATGCAGTTTCTTTTAACGGGGTAAGCCCGTTTCGATATTAAAAAATAGTCAAAAATCAATTTTTATGAAAATAAAACCGCCAAACAAAATAAAAAAAAACGACCAAAAAATAATTTTGACATTTACAAACACATTCTACTCGTCAAAATGAAATTAAGGTTAACTGAAATGAAGGTTAATAGATTGAAACGATCACAAAAAAATGTTTGGGACTTACTTTATTTAGGGATTATTTCAGATTGAAAATTTGGAGAGGGTGTAATTGCCTCAAATTAGGAGTGATCTAGTGGGGGAGCGATAAACTTGGACCGCCTTGGAAGGACAGACTGAAGTACATTGCTCAATGGAATCAGACAGTGAATGTGAGCCGATCGGTACACGAAGCATAGAGTCTATCTCCAGTGCTTTAACGTGTTGCAAAAATTAACACAAAGTCATAATAGCATGGAACGCAGTGTGGTCTGGTTTATAATAACACAGTGCAACAACCAAAAGTTGACATTATTCATAACATAAACCTTCAAGGGGTTTCTTTAGCTCAGTGCGCGATTTTTTTCCACCCATTTGAAGTTGATGATTTTAGAACGCTGTCTAACATGAAAATATAATTGAAAATTTGATAAAATAATGCTTATTTATATTTATTATGCTAAAATGTTGTGGTATCTAGCTGTTCTTGGGGTCAAGGAATTAATTTTTGATATTCATTTTTACCTAAAACTCAGCCTAGATGCCGCTGTCATACAAACGGTGATATTTCTTGTAGATTTTCATAGAAAATCAATTTCGATGTTGGCTTCTTTGTATATACATATTTCTAATGATATTACTCGTATAAAGTGCATTTTATTGTTCTTAGTACGTTACTATTACAAAAATGCAATTTTTATGGAAAACTTGTGTTTTTTATTGGGAAAAATTATTTTTTTTTTGTAACAAAAACAACTTTTTTATTTAAAAGTATTTCATCTTTGGATCTGTTTAATCATCATCACTTTCACTGTCAATTTGCATGCTTGAAGTAGCAAAAGCTCCAGAAGTAGTATGCTGTGAATCTCTGTAAGTTTCTGGCTCTTCATCGGATGCTCTCTGTAACCACCAGCATAGGAAAAAATGAATTCCTCGACCCCAAAAACAATAAGAAACCACAACTTTCCAGGATAATAAAAATAAAATAAGCATTATTTTACCAATTTTTTAATGATCTTTTCTTGTTAGACAGCGTTCCAAAATCACTAACTTCAAATGCGTGTAAAAAAATCTCGCACTGAACTAAAGAAAACCCTTGAATGTTATGGATCATGTCAACTTGCAATTGGTCTCATCCTATTCGAATTCGGAAAGTTTGATTTTGTATCACTGTGTAATTGGTTCTCATTAGGGCCTGTTTGGGAAACTGATTGTTTTATATAATCGTTCCTTTGCACCAACAATTGGCAATGGCAACAAAACATTTCGTTCTAATCACCGTTTAGTGTTGCTAAGCCGAACTTATAAATCAAAAATATAAAGATAAAATACTCATAAAACAGGCTAATTGCAATATCCAATTGAAAACGATTCGTTGGACCCATCTGGCGGGCTCTAAATTTGCCCAGATTTTAATACTTATACCAGAATTTAATTTGTGAGAAGATTTCATTGTTTTTATACCCTCCGCCAAATAGTGGATGGTGTATTAAAGTTGTCATTCTGTTTGCAACTCTACAAAGTATTGATCAGAAGCCCTTAAAAGTATAATCTTCGTTAAATTGTAAGTAGATCTAGCCACGCCCGTCCATCGGTGTGTCTGTTGAAAGCACGAAAGCAGACATATGAATCAACCTTGGACCTGAGTTTGTGCATGAAAGTTTTCCTTAAAGGGACCAAAGGTACCTCGGAAAAAAGTGGTGCGTTGCTGAATACCTGTCTAGGCTAAACGGCTAATTCTCCTGAGGTAAACGCTCGTAAAGGAATTTTTAAAAATGCGTACTTTAAGGGTAAAAAAATAATCCCCGGTTGGAGTAAGATTCGCCGAACTAAGGCAATAAGGCGTCCTTTATACCTTAAAACCAAATGGGGGACAATAGTAGCTTCTAATCCAGAGGTCCTAAAAACCTTAAAAACTAGGGGCTATTTACAATTTTACAAATAGAAATTGTATTCGAATTGATTTGTACAAAATTATAAAATCTGGGACAAACTTGGAGCTAAACATGCTAAATATGGGTAAAGTGTGTAGTTCATTAAGGTCCTCATGAAGCTAAATACAAAAAGTAGGATAATATTGAGAGTTTAATAAATTGTTGGAGTAAAACAGGCAAATATATCCTCATAACTGAGCCAGCATTTGTTTATGGGTTCTTTGTAATAACAAAAGTAAATATTTCAAAAATATTTCTCAATTGCGAATCTTTCAGAACAAATGTGTATTTGGTATGACAAATTTTTGTCAATTTAAAAAAGGGAATCAATGGATTTTAACACGGGGCAAAAAACAAAAAGGGAGAAAAACTGTATTAAATCATCAGGATGTCACACAAATAAAAACGTTGAAAAAAGGGCAACAATTGCTGGAAGGGAGAAAATAAATATTCAATCAAGAGACTTGGAAGATAGAAATGAAAATCAAAATCGATAAAAAAAAGGTGCAAAAGAGGCAAAATATCAAAAAGTAAAAAAAAAAACAATATTAAATAAAGAGAATGACACAGAAAGTAGAAATAAGGATACTATATATATATATATATATATATATATATATATATATATATATATATATATATATATATATATATATATATATATATATATATATATATATATATATATATATATATATATATATATTGTTTAGTGATGAGGCCCATTTCTGGCTCAACGGCAACGTCAATAAACAAAATTGCTGCATTTGGGCTGAATAGCAACAATAAGAGGTTCAAGAGGTGTCATTATACCCAGAGAAAACCACAATGTGGTGCGGTTTATAAGCTGGTGGAATCATCGGTGCATTTTTTTCAAAAATGATAATGGCCGTAGCCTCTATGCTACCTGATATTAAAGCCCGTAATCTTGCCACTTGCCATACAGCTGCTCAAACAATGGATCTATTGAGAGGTCATTTCGAAAAGCAACTAATTTCACGTTTTGGACAAGTGAGTTGGCCGCCTAGATCGAGTGATATCACACCTTTAGATATTTTTTTTTTGGGGTTACGTAAAGTTCAAAGTCTATTGTGACAAACCAGCTACGAATTAGGGTTTGAAAGCCAACATTCCCGTGTCATTAAAGCCATACCGGTCGAAATGCTCGAACGATTCATCCAAAATTGGACCCTCAGAATGGAAACCCTCATAAAATATTCATGAAATATATATATATATATATATATATATATATATATATATATATATATATATATATATATATATATATATATATATATATATATATATATATATATATATATATATATATATATATATATATATATATATATATATATATATATATATATATATATATATATATATATATATATATATATATATATATATATATATATATATATATATATATATATATATATATATATATATATATATATATATATATATATATATATATATATATATATATATATTTCATGAATATTTTATATTGTATTCTCGTTTTTTCTATTTCGCCCATTTTGGTATCCATATTTATTTTCTATGTATGTTAATCAATTGTTTTGATTTTGTTTTCCCACTTATTTATATTTTGTGTGACTATGTGTTTAGAACTCCATACTTTTCCCATTTTTATTTTGTATGTCATCCTGTTGATTGACTCCATATTGTTTTTAATTTTTCTCAATTGTTTTTCTCAGTTTGTAATTTTATATTCTTTTTGTGACTTTTTGATATTTTGCCCCTTTTCGGCATTTTTATCCCCGTTTCTACTTACCATGCCATCCTCTTGATTTAATAATACTTTTTTCTCACATTCTATTATTTGGCCAATTTTTGACCTTTTTATACCCATTAGCATTTGCCAAACCATGCTGATGATTTAAATTTGTTTTCTTCTTTTCATCTGTTCTCCCGTTTTGGCCCATTTGACCATTTCTATTTTCAATGTTATTCTCTAATGTTGTTTTTCTCAGTTTCGAATATACGCACCTTTTGGGTCTTGTTGTCACTTTTTATACCCATTTATATTTCCGCCATCCTGTTGATTTAATATGCTGCTACACCCCTTTTGACCTTTTTTAATGCATATATGTATATGAGTATCCTTATTTCTACTTTCTGTGTCATTCTCTTTATTTAATATTGTTTTTTTTTTTACTTTTTGATATTTTGCCTCTTTTGCACCTTTTTTTTATCGATTTTGATTTTCATTTCTATCTTCCAAGTCTCTTGATTGAATATTTATTTTCTCCCTTCCAGCAATTGTTGCCCTTTTTTCAACGTTTTTATTTGTGTGACATCCTGATGATTTAATACAGTTTTTCTCCCTTTTTGTTTTTTGCCCCGTGTTAAAATCCATTGATTCCCTTTTTTAAATTGACAAAAATTTGTCATACCAAATACACATTTGTTCTGAAAGATTCGCAATTGAGAAATATTTTTGAAATATTTACTTTTGTTATTACAAAGAACCCATAAACAAATGCTGGCTCAGTTATGAGGATATATTTGCCTGTTTTACTCCAACAATTTATTAAACTCTCAATATTATCCTACTTTTTGTATTTAGCTTCATGAGGACCTTAATGAACTACACACTTTACCCATATTTAGCATGTTTAGCTCCAAGTTTGTCCCAGATTTTATAATTTTGTACAAATCAATTCGAATACAATTTCTATTTGTAAAATTGTAAATAGCCCCTAGTTTTTAAGGTTTTTAGGACCTCTGGATTAGAAGCTACTATTGTCCCCCATTTGGTTTTAAGGTATAAAGGACGCCTTATTGCCTTAGTTCGGCGAATCTTACTCCAACCGGGGATTATTTTTTTACCCTTAAAGTACGCATTTTTAAAAATTCCTTTACGAGCGTTTACCTCAGGAGAATTAGCCGTTTAGCCTAGACAGGTATTCAGCAACGCACCACTTTTTTCCGAGGTACCTTTGGTCCCTTTAAGGAAAACTTTCATGCACAAACTCAGGTCCAAGGTTGATTCATATGTCTGCTTTCGTGCTTTCAACAGACACACCGATGGACGGGCGTGGCTAGATCTACTTACAATTTAACGAAGATTATACTTTTAAGGGCTTCTGATCAATACTTTGTAGAGTTGCAAACAGAATGACAACTTTAATACACCATCCACTATTTGGCGGAGGGTATAAAAACAATGAAATCTTCTCACAAATTAAATTCTGGTATAAGTATTAAAATCTGGGCAAATTTAGAGCCCGCCAGATGGGTCCAACGAATCGTTTTCAATTGGATATTGCAATTAGCCTGTTTTATGAGTATTTTATCTTTATATTTTTGATTTATAAGTTCGGCTTAGCAACACTAAACGGTGATTAGAACGAAATGTTTTGTTGCCATTGCCAATTGTTGGTGCAAAGGAACGATTATATAAAACAATCAGTTTCCCAAACAGGCCCTAATGAGAACCAATTACACAGTGATACAAAATCAAACTTTCCGAATTCGAATAGGATGAGACCAATTGCAAGTTGACATGATCCATAACATTCAAGGGTTTTCTTTAGTTCAGTGCGAGATTTTTTTACACGCATTTGAAGTTAGTGATTTTGGAACGCTGTCTAACAAGAAAAGATCATTAAAAAATTGGTAAAATAATGCTTATTTTATTTTTATTATCCTGGAAAGTTGTGGTTTCTTATTGTTTTTGGGGTCGAGGAATTCATTTTTTCCTATGCTGGTGGTTACAGAGAGCATCCGATGAAGAGCCAGAAACTTACAGAGATTCACAGCATACTACTTCTGGAGCTTTTGCTACTTCAAGCATGCAAATTGACAGTGAAAGTGATGATGATTAAACAGATCCAAAGATGAAATACTTTTAAATAAAAAAGTTGTTTTTGTTACAAAAAAAAAATAATTTTTCCCAATAAAAAACACAAGTTTTCCATAAAAATTGCATTTTTGTAATAGTAACGTACTAAGAACAATAAAATGCACTTTATACGAGTAATATCATTAGAAATATGTATATACAAAGAAGCCAACATCGAAATTGATTTTCTATGAAAATCTACAAGAAATATCACCGTTTGTATGACAGCGGCATCTAGGCTGAGTTTTAGGTAAAAATGAATATCAAAAATTAATTCCTTGACCCCAAGAACAGCTAGATACCACAACATTTTAGCATAATAAATATAAATAAGCATTATTTTATCAAATTTTCAATTATATTTTCATGTTAGACAGCGTTCTAAAATCATCAACTTCAAATGGGTGGAAAAAAATCGCGCACTGAGCTAAAGAAACCCCTTGAAGGTTTATGTTATGAATAATGTCAACTTTTGGTTGTTGCACTGTGTTATTATAAACCAGACCACACTGCGTTCCATGCTATTATGACTTTGTGTTAATTTTTGCAACACGTTAAAGCACTGGAGATAGACTCTATGCTTCGTGTACCGATCGGCTCACATTCACTGTCTGATTCCATTGAGCAATGTACTTCAGTCTGTCCTTCCAAGGCGGTCCAAGTTTATCGCTCCCCCACTAGATCACTCCTAATTTGAGGCAATTACACCCTCTCCAAATTTTCAATCTGAAATAATCCCTAAATAAAGTAAGTCCCAAACATTTTTTTGTGATCGTTTCAATCTATTAACCTTCATTTCAGTTAACCTTAATTTCATTTTGACGAGTAGAATGTGTTTGTAAATGTCAAAATTATTTTTTGGTCGTTTTTTTATTTTGTTTGGCGGTTTTATTTTCATAAAAATTGATTTTTGACTATTTTTTAATATCGAAACGGGCTTACCCCGTTAAAAGGAACTGCATCAATCATCCGAGCGTTCACAACAGAAAATATCACCGCCCACAAAATAGTCATAAGGACTAATAAAGAATTATCCACTTCTTTATTAGTTTGGGTTTTTTTACTAGAGTAAGTGGTGAGCAAACTAGTGAAAACATCCTACGGTTAGCATCTTTATAAATCCTAAGAGAAAATGGAGAAAAAAGTGAGATGATATTCGTATATAAAAACAAAATAATAATTTTAGCACTGCTGTATCATGTAGATGTGGATATAAATAATACTGACCGACAAAACTCAAGTGAGTAATGATGTTACTACAACATAAGAGAAAGAGAATTAGATTTGTAATGAACACGGAAAATTATGATGAAAGAAAAATACCTCTTGTCATTATCATTTTTGAAAAAAATGCACCGATGATTCCACCAGCTTATAAACCGCACCACATTGTGGTTTTCTCTGGGTATAATGACACCTCTTGAACCTCTTATTGTTGCTATTCAGCCCAAATGCAGCAATTTTGTTTATTGACGTTGCCGTTGAGCCAGAAATGGGCCTCATCACTAAACAATATATATATATATATATATATATATATATATATATATATATATATATATATATATATATATATATATATATATATATATATATATATATATATATATATATATATATATATATATATATATATATATATATATATATATATATATATATATATATATATATATATATATATATATATATATATATATATATATATATATATGGAGTTCTATATATATATATATATATATATATATATATATATATATATATATATATATATATATATATATATATATATATATATACATATTTTTTTTTAATATTTATTATGTATTAATGTGGCAAAAATTTAAAATTCGGCTACAAAAGGCCAACAGACGAAATATAAACAAGAGGGCTTATCAAGTTCGGCCATGACCAAGCTCATCATGTATTTCCCCCCAATATCAAAAATTGTGCCAAGGGCTCTTGGCACCAGCCTCTTTTTTACCACGATCTGTTTCTTTCCATATCAACATCGTATACACTTACTCTTATCGTTATATCGGTATTAGTTGTCGAGATATAGCCTTTTAAAGATCAAAGTTGTATGTGCGTGGCCGAGCTGTTTTGTCCAATATTAACACAATAAAGTCATTAACAATATGCTAACCAGGATGTGTTTTTCTTCCATGCCAATATAGAAGTACGTATGTTGCAACATCATTGTTGTAGCTCTATTATATCATAAGATATTGGTATTTTAAGTTCAGGGTTGTGCCACGTCCCAATATCCATTTTTATCATTGCATAGTTTCCAATAATTGCCTAGTCATTAGTTTTATCATGATAAAATTTAAAAACGATTGGTTTATTATACTGGCAATAAATGCAATTTTTTAAAAGTGGGCGTGGCACAGCTTAGTTTTTCTGTGGGATGTATTTCAATAAATGCCAACATCATGATTCAAATATTAGCCGTCTTTAACAGTTTAGGATTGTTGATTATTCAGCGGTTTTTTGATTTTCCAGTCCCTAGTTCTTGACTGATCTGCCCCATTTTTAAGAAAACCAGTTTCAGTCCACAATAAAATGTTTCTGCCCACGTGGATTTCCACTGACAGGCGGACGTAGCGAGATCATCATAGAATTTATACTTTATGCAATAAGAAATTAAAGATACCATCTATCCTATGATGGAGCGTATGAAAAAAGGAAAAAACAATGTTTTATAAAAACGGGACATAAAATGTGAAATATCAAAACTTACTGAAAACAATATCAAATAAATAAAATGATATAACAAATTAAAATAGGAATCAAGAGAGATGAATGGGGCAAAATGGATTAATGCTTAAATTAAGCGGTCAAAAAATATCACTCGTATCGTAGAAGTCTTCTGACGTGGCACTACTAGATAAGTTGATAACATGGTTGAGGATACGAAAGTTAGAGCGACATAAAAAAGGTTATGTAATATTTGACAAAAAGAACATAAAAGGTAAAGGTTTGAAAGTGTAAAGGACAAACTTGTACTGAACTGAAAATTGTAAAAATGGGGCCAAAAAAGACTAAAACAAGAAAAATGGCAGTTGGATGATCTATTGTGATCTAGTCCCAATAAACTAAAACGCAATCAAAAATGTTGTAAAAATGGAAGAGACAGTTAAGAACAAGTAAAAAAGTCGGTAAGTTCGGCCAGGCCGAACCCTATATAAAGTACATCTACTTACTTACGCTTCCAAAGCGCAAAAAATGGTTCGTTTTTAAGGCCAACGCATCCGTCCTAATCTGAGCCGAAACTTCCAAACTCAATATATAAATTGGAACCAAAACTTTCTTTAATTTGGGTACCCATAAGTCCATACTGACTTTTATTCGCCTATTTTGACCATGCGGGACGTTTTTTAGGTCACATGAGCCAAAAAGTCCAGCAACTAACAATACCCATTTCGACCATTCTCTGACGTGGTAAAAAGAACAAAAAAGGTAAAGGTTTGAAGGTGTGAAGGACAAAATTGTACTGAACTGAAAATGGTAAAAATGGGGCCAAAGAAAGACTAAACCAAGAAAAATAGGAGTCCATACTGACTTTTATTCGCCTATTTTGACCATGCTTTTAGGTCACATGAGCCAAAAAGTCCAGCAACTAATAGTTCCCATTTCTGCCTACAAAAAGTTAGGATATGTTAAGCAAATATTCAAAGAAGCCGAGGTTCCTTTAGTCCCTCTAAGGGAAAGCTGGACCTTTTTCGCCCATAAGCCGTTATCATGCAAAATTTCAGAATCCTAGGCTAGATCGTCTTAGAATTTTTAATAATATATATGCATTATAAGGCCTTCGATCAATATTTTAGATGTCCAACGGAATGACAAATTTAGTATATCATCCACTCTTCGGTGGGGGATATAATAAACCAGAGTTTAAAAAAAAGAAAAAGTTAAAGCAGACTAAAAACCAAAATTGTTTAGAGGTAACGAAGAAAAATGCAGAAAAACTAACAAATTCTAGACTGCATTAATGTGTTGAAATGTACTTCTGTTATCAGGTTGAAAATATTCGAAACTTTGTAAGTAATCGAGAAAATAAAAAGTCTTATGTATTCATTGTAAGACAGTATAACCAATCAATATACCACTATAAATCTGAAGTCAAATTTGGAATAGTGGAATTATGGGTTCACGTTTCCGTTCAATAATTAATAAAACCTCAAAAAGAACATAATTGCAGGACACTTTGGCTAATGTGTCCAAAAAGGGTCCCGCATGGGTAAAACCGAAATTTATAAAGCAATTTTGAACTTTTCAAAGGAGAGCGCTGCTGCTGATGGGTGAAGAAAGGGAACACAACTCTATTGTCTCCCTTGGGTACTCGCGTCATTGGTAACTTTCATGGTGCTTGTGTGTTCTTCTGACATCCGTCGACTTATTTATCTCGGTCAGAATACACGACTCTCTTGGAAATCACACCCGTTTATTAATGATTGGCCCGTAGACCGCACTATACACTTCGTTTAGCCCTATGTGGAATCGTCTTTCAGCAAATGTTTTTAGAACTAATTACGACATCCAGAGGTCCAAGACAGATGTAAGTGCATACACAACTACTCCTCTTTTCCCTCTCCGAAGCGAAAAAACTTGCTTGTGCTTAAAACAATCAATTACATTATACAAACTAGCACACTAGAAAATGAAATACATACAGGGTGATTCATTCACGACTAGACTAATTTTACTAGCGTATTTCTTGACTCATTTCATGAAAATATGTCCATCTACGAGCATGCTCGAAAATGCAAGAGTGCGAAATGGCAAAATTTTTGTGCGTTAATTTACAAAAACGTTTGTCGCTTCAGTTAAGTAGTCATAACTTTAGAACAGTAGGACCTCTGGGCTTAGGGAATTTTGGAAAGGTAAGACGTAGGGCTATCATTAAAAAATCCGACCACTGGTATAGAACTTAGCAATTTTACCCTAGTACCATCCGTCCACCAATCCAAAAATTTTCAAACCGCTGTCAATTCGTCTCCTTGCATTATCGTGCATGGTCCTAAACGAACATATTTTCATGAAATTCACCTTGTATATCTACTCGTATATGACAGAACTCACACATTTAAGATTTTTTAAAATAATTTAAATGTGTTATTCGTGTACATAAAAAATCAGCTTAAAAAATAGAGGAAAATCCCGCTACAAGAAGGTGCGTGGCTGAGGCTTCAAATTTTCGTGAGCTATTCTAATTTATTATCAGTTATCAGCAGAATCGAATGAATAATTATTATATTATTATGCCAATACCTAAAGTGGGCGTAGTGATGCGTTATATGGAAGGTATCACAATGGGGCGTGTCAACCGTTTTTATCATATACAAGTACCTATCCCTTATGAAGGTTTTACGGTGGGTGTTCACAACTTAAGCGAATTTTGTGCCTTTAGGTGACAAGTTATATGGGTGACAAGGGAAGTGGATAGAAGTCCGATTCTATGTAACCAAGTTTACAATCAGCGTTCATTTTTAAGTATTAATTGTTAAGCGAGATCGTTCAAATAGTGTTAACGATATTCCAATAATATCAAAAGTGGTCGTAATGTTTAACAGAGAGTTATGACTTAAAAAGTCATGAAACGGATTTGGTCAGAGCATTTGTAGGGTAAATTTTTTTTTCAATGAGTTACACTTTGTGTCCATACCAAATGATACTCCTATATACCCTCCTGCATAGTAATGTGAGAGTATGACATGTAAAAACGTATAAAGAGTATAAAGAGTATCCCGTTAATAAGGGCCTTAACATACGAAAAATCTTAAAAGTTTATGCATATTGAGTAAGTGAGACAACTTCACTGTTTCTTAGTAACGATATGTCGATGTTCGAAAGCACATTGTTTTCGGAACTCTTGGGACTTTTGACCTGTGGGCCAAGGCAGCAAATATATTCCAAATGTTAAATAAATGGCATTTTCGGATAAGTGACGATACGTATTGTTGTTCGTTAATACTCATATGTCCCTAGTTGCAGGAGGCTAATTTTTGGGCCCCTATCGACCCGAGTGCAACACTGGCCCAAATCTTAGATGTAGTTACTTGTTTGGATTTGAAAGAAAAGTGTACTGTTTCTGGAGAACCCTATCTCCTCGACATTACGGGACAGATTTTGAGCCCCAGGGCTCATAGGTTAAGGCCCCTAATTCAGCCAAATGGTAAAATTAAAATTCTTTAACAAATTTCACTATTTCCATGTTGGTAAGGATCTGTTTTTGGCATCCTATGGACCTTGTATCTATGGGTCAATGACTTAAATAAGTTAATAACGTTGAGGCCGCAGGGCCCATAGACCACGCATATCTGTTAAGGCCTCAAATTGAGCAGAATCGTAAAATTAATGTTATACTTACATTCTTCATAAAATTCCACTCTTTCTAATATCTAAATCTGAACCGGGTTTCTTTAATTTCAATAGCTTCCGACCTTTGCCAAAAAACTTACTTGTACAACCTTTCATCAAGATTGCCAAAATTTATAAAGATTGGATACAATATGTGTCTCCTAGAACTTAAAACATAACACTAGAAGAACATATATGTGGGAGCTATATCTGAATCTGATCAGATTTTCTTCACTTTTATTATGTTCGCATACATATGTTCATCCGATTTTATATTTGTAGCTCTAGAAGCCTCATATTACATCAAATTTTAATGGAATTTTGCACAGTTAATTACGATCGAAGAGTTACCAGCTCAAAAAATGGGTGATATCGGTCGACGTTTTGATATAGCCCCTGTACAAAGGTCTACCCTATCTGACATAAAACTGCTCTAGAACGCCGATTGTAATTTCGATTTCTGTCAAATTTAAAACTTTGATATAGTTGATTTGGGGACCCAAAAAACGGCTTGATGTATACTTATTTATGGTCACATGGGTTCCTCAAAAAAAAAACTATATATTCTATGTGATGCCAAAACATACTAAAATTGAGATAAAAAAATTTACACAATTCGAGGAAATTTTTAACCAGTTCAAAGAAATGTTTGACCTAAAGGTATAAATTATACTCAGTTTGAGTAAATCGTACTAGATTTGCGTATGCCCAATAATATTACAAAGTTAAAGTTAGTATGCCAAATTCCTAATTTATTTTGTTTCAATACAACTTCAATTAAATTGAAAATGGAAAATAGCATTCAACATTTAATATTGAAAATACTTTCTTTAAAAATATACAGCGCCAAATACGGCACAAGCAAGTAAAAAACCAAAGTACTTTAATTTATTTCAAATTGTAAAATTGAGTTCTACATAATAACCATTGAGATGGGGAATACTACCATTTATTTCTGGTTTCTTTTGCAAGTAATAAAAATACTTACATACAGCATAAATAAGATGAAAAATGGGAAATAAAAAGTCCCGGAAAGTAGAAACTCTGGAACTTAGACCTATGGCTTAAGGCCTACAACTTCTGCGAATCGCAAAATGAGTATGACATTCTTTTTCGAGACGACGTTTTATTGTTTTTCAATATAATTATAGGTACATATTTCGATGGTTTATTGATTCACCGTTTTTGGATAATCTGGATATGTCCTTGAACATTATGGAAATAAATGTATCGGAAGTGATACCATTTTTCTTGCAGGTCTTGTCGAGTACGACCAGAATCGGTTTGTGATATTTCCCAAACTCTCCGAAATCCTGAAAATCTGGTTAGAAACCAATTTTTAATTCATTGACCCACATATAAGCCAGTAACTAATTTGATTATACTGATTTTGAGTTTTTCGACTGATTTATAAAAAAAACACTTCAAACGACATATATTTTGTTAAGAAAGTTTCAGATTTAGATGTGCATTTTCCGGCAAACACTTGTTTTTATACCCTCAATCATAGTATTGTGGGTATATTCACTTTGTCATTACGTTTGCAAACCTTGAAATGCTGGCCGGAGTATCTATATTTTGAATCTTTCTATTAAAGTATATTCAATAGTCTGAATCGTTTTAAAATTCGAAGAAGATCTAGCTTTGTCCACTTCTCTGTCTGTCGAAAGCAGCATACAGGTTGCACTATTGAAATGGTTGAAACTGAAATGGCCCAGATCGGTCTAAAAAAATATATCATAAGGTATTAAAGATATTACGATTATATTTGAAATGTATAATGTTGGCATGGATTAAAACACATTCTAGAGGGAAAGTGGGCGATGCCCACTATGGGCACAGTAATGGACCGATCGTAATAAAATTTGAACAGAATGGAACTCGAAACGAAGTACAGAAAATAGTATCGTTGTGGTGACAATATTCGAAGAGGAAAATACTATCGTTGCGTATATGGTTGTGGTACAACAATATTATGATCCTCACAACAATAGTATGCTTCACACATAACCATAATATGATCCTCACAACAATAGTATGCTTCACACATAACCATAATATGATCCCCAAAACCATATTATGATTCACATTCAACCATACTATAATCTCCACAACCATAGTATGATCCTCACAACCATAGTATGTTTCACATACAACCAGAGTATGATTCTCACAACAATAGTATGATTCACACGCAACCATGTTTTGATCCCTACAACCATAGTATAATAACACACAATTATACTATATATGTATATATTTTATATACTTGGTTTATAATTGATTATACAATTTATTATAATTGGTTTAAATTGTCAACAATAGATTTGAATTATGAAAATTATTCAAAAAAAACATTAAATTCAAAATAATAGGAGTGATTTATTTCAAAGTAGAAAAAATAAGTTTAAATAAACTTAAGCGTTTTTTTAAAAATATTTTAGTTAAACAAAGCCAAAGCAGCTTGTTTTAAAATTTTTAATTACGATAAAAAAGTACTACTATTGCATTATATTCGTACCAATAACATTTGTTCTAAAAAGCATATTTAAATGAAGAAAAATTACAATCATACAGTTTGATTGTCGTAATAATATCATTTTTAACACAAAACAGAAAACACAATACTTTTGTCGCACCAAATATATTTATATTGTTGCTATAACCATATTATCATTTTTAGATTTGGCAATAATACAATTGTTATATTTCAACAATAGAAATATTGCAGCAATTATACTGTTGTCAAAACTAAATTAAGTTAACAATGCTATGGTTGCGACGAACATACTTTTATTGCGGAGAACATATTATAATTGACGTGACCATGTAGTAACCATGTTTTTTCTTTGCGTGTATATGTTCAAACGAATTATAGTAGGGTCCTGGTATTTTACACAAGGATGGCTATAAGTAACAGGCCTATAAGTGCGCAAGGTTCACAAAATTTTATATTTATCCGAGTATTTAGATGTTGGGGTCGATTGCAACAAATCGATTCATGTTGAAATCGACAAGACCTGTATAAAAACAAGTAGAAACAAGTTGAAGTCAGATTTTAAAACTAATGTCATATTTTAATTTGTGAGAATATTCAATGTTTTTAGTAAAATCGGTTTAAAGCTATCTCTATCTCAAAATCAAATTTCATCAAGATTGAGTGTAGTATTTGGCCCTGAAAGCTTAAAACATAAATCAGAAAAACTAATGTATGTGGTAGCTATGTCTAAACCTGAAATTTGTGCCAAATATTATTATAAATATTAAAATTGGATAGTGGCCGCCTTTTTTGCAAAAAGCTTTGTTAGGCTAAAAACATGAAACCGTATGAATATACCTATATGTGACAGTGAGAATGGCAGTAGCCTACGCTGCATATACCTGAGACTGAGCGACTTAGAAAGCTGACACCCTGCAGATTCAGACAACTCGTCTTTTTTATCTAAAACATTAATTCATCGACCTCATATTTTCAAAACACAAATATACTTGTTCAGTAGAAAAACATTTTTTTTAACTCATAATAGGCTTAGACCACTATTATTCTCACTGGCACATATGCATCGTAGCTACATCGAAATCTACGGCCTACCCTAATAAGGTACATGCATACAAACGATGTAAGTGTATTTACATGCATGTGTATTGACACTCACACGTATACAAGTGTGATTCAACAACAAGAAACAGGGCTTAAAAACAAGGGGGGGGGGCAAAGAAAACAACGACAAAATGAAGGGAAATCCTCGTAAGTTCGAAAATGTATACAAATTTAAATAATGCTAGAAAACAACATTTAACACAATAACACAACAACAATACAATTCGTTATTGGGCTATAGACTTCAACATACACACACAACATACATTCTCCAACTCACACATACGAGTCCTTCGCAAGCCAACGTCAACATCAACGTCGCCCAACACCGCCACCACTTGAAATATTAAATGGGAAAGTATTCCTGTTGTGAGTGGATTGCAGTGAGTTTTTGCGTCGGGTGCTTACCCAAGGTTTGAAAGTACAATCCGTTTATGAAGTTGTTTTACTACGGCAGGACTCCTCAATGGGTGCGAATGCAATAAGCTGCTGCTGCTTCAGTTGCTGCCGTTGATATTTTTCTTCTTATTTTTGTTGGTTCACAAAACAAACAACGGACTTAAAGCTAAAGTGGAATAAAGTTTTGCATTTGAATGGAAACAATCACAAATGGGCAGTACCAACGCTGTCATGATTTAACTTCGTGTGTCATTCTATCCTTGTTTATTCGTAGTCGTTTTATAATACTAATACAGGGTTCCCCAGGAGTTGGATGTCACTACACAGGGAACACAGTTTCGTTGATTACACATTATTTCCTTTAGTCTACCGAATGTATTCACCGACAATTGAATTATTTCAACGAATAACCCATTGACTTGACTTTTTTATAACTTTTAGGCCGTTTGCCCATCTATAAGACAAAATTGCGAAGGGTGCACAGTTTGGTCCCGCCATACAAATGGAGCCATTTAAGTTAAAAATAATACCCACCTTTTACATGAAACTCGCCTTTTACTATTATTATCTTGATTATTTTTTAGATATCCCGGCCCACTTTTTCAACACTTTATGAACCTAATAATTTGAATAGAGCAAAGGGTTCCTTAGTTAGCAAGCAGCGTTGGCAAAAGCTTCAAAGTAGGAACCAATTGTGCGATGAGGAGCAAGTAACTGTTATTTCGAATGTGCAGTCTGGGTAACTTTGGCGCAACTGGTTCTCAAGTGTGCCGACGGTATGAAAAAGTCTTTTTTCAATTAATAAGCGGCTGAGAGTATAGCCGACCACACACACGCACACATCACAGATGTTGGTGTAAAATGTCCACCGCCGACCCAAGAAGTGTTGAAAACAGCAAGAACCCGGCTTAAGAGTAACAAAACCGATGGAAACCAGAGCTGTACAAGACCGGAGGAGATGAGCTGATAAGGTGCATGTTTTACCTACTCGGCACTATCTGGAAATAAGAAACAAACCCGCTTGCGCCAGCTCGCATGGCATAAGCCCCATACAAAATACTACCGACTACACTGAGTGAACAATTGACGCCCAAACTTGCTGCCTGATCCAACCGTATTAGTTAGGCTTCAGACAACACTTACTTACGAGTATATACATACATATAGTATGTACAACGTTCTATCAAATCTGTACACTGCGCTTTATTCAGAAAAGACCCAAGAGCAACACATCGGTACATACCACCTCTTCATCGACTATAAGTCTGCATAAACTTGTTTGCCTTTGTAGAATGACACTGAGTCAAACCAAGTCCTCTCTTAAAATTAGAAGTGACATGGAAAATGCAAAAGTTAGTTAAACAGGCATAATTAAAGCCAATCGTCTTCGTGTATGCGGACGACATAGACATTGTCGGATGAACAAAGAGAGAGAGAGAGAGAGAGAGAGAGAGAGAGAGAGAGAGATGTAACTAAGTCATTTTCAACAAATTGAGTGAGAGTCGTCTAAAATGGGTCTGACGAAATTCTTAAGAGGCGCCGCGCAGTGTTTTAATGATTCAGACATAATAAGAATAGTCCAATTAGAAAAAATAGCTATGGTCATAATATTGTAGGTTACAGATGAAGTTTCAAAACTATTTTGTTCAATTCCATGTGCATTAAAGACTTTTTATTCAAATAATTTTCATTTTTAGTACAAAAGCTGCTCTAGAATGGGCTGAACACATTTAACATTAAAAAAGATGTTCTTTTCAATAAAAATAAGAACAATTATCATATCTTCAGATAAGTGCCTATGAAGTTATCTCAAAGTTAGGGCTTTTCTCGATAAAAAGTATAATAACATTTGGTATAAGTTGGACATCTCATTGGTGACATAAAGAGACATAAACTTGAAACTTCGCCAAAACACTCTCTACATTGTATTCTCTAAGATCTTGAATGATTTATACTTTGTACGACTTCGCATTATTGTAATATTTCAAGTCATAGGGCAAATTATCATAATTTTTACCATTTTTAAGCTTTGGTGGCCATTTTGATACATTGGTGGGAAAATGGCCAACTATTTAACTAGTCACAAATCCATGTAATCGTGTTACATTTGCGGTGCTATGTCCAGTGAAATAAATGACGTGAACATTGTCACAGAACCTAATTCAGCATTTTATTCATAGGGCTGTCCAGCCTGCATGCGTGGATAAAGGCATAAGAGTGCATGCTGCATATTGCGTACCGGCTAAAATTCAAAATGAATATGATTCGACAACCTACAGATAAAGAGACTGTAGCGAATCGAAAAAAAAAATATTCGCGTTTCAAAAATAAGATGGGACTGATTATTGATGGCGTAAAACCGGGATATGGCACTAAAAATCATAAAAACACTGCTGAAATTAATCTGAATGCGGTTTAAGGATTTCTCTAAGAAACTAGAGACAAATATTGCTATTGCCTGTCAGCGTGCATAAGATATTATTCCATGCGATCGAGATTATAAATTGCATTGTACCCATCGGTCAGTCATCTGAAGAAGCTCAGGAAGCTCGCATCAAGGATTGTAGGCGATACAAGTTGACGCAAGCACACAAATCTTCAAGAATCAATTTAACAGATATTTGCTTAACATGTTGCTGATAACATCAGATTCTCTGATCAGCTCTTATCGACAAAAACCTCGTATAAGGGGAATTTGTCACGTTTTGGGCTCTTTAGTTTGTCAAAACTCGAGAACTGCTAGTCCGAATAAGCTGAAACAAATTTAAAAAAATTTAAAATAACAATTTCTTTAATCTGTTCATACGTTTCGCTACATAAGCAACAGGTTTGCAGTTATAATCAATTGTATAAAGAAAAAAAAATATTTTTTGCCTAAAAAATTAAAGTTTTTTTTTTTTAATTCATAAAAAATACAAAACGGTTAAGAGTGTCAAGTCCTATTACGTTCACGTAAAGTCACATAACCTATGAACAAAATGAGACATTGATCATGAAAATCGATTTTCGCGTTTCGCTTTTATGCACAATTAAGTGAAGGTATGAATTTCCCATACATTTATTTATAACTGCTAAACTGTTGCTTATGTAGCGAAACGTTGTATGAACAGATTAAAGGAATTACAATTTTTAATTTTTTAAATTTGTTTCTGCTTATTCGGACTACTGTTTCTCGAGTTATGACAAACAAAAGAGCCTAAAACGGGACAAATTCCCCTATACGATACTTACTAACTTCAAATTAATTATTAAATTATAATTTGATGCACCTTGACCAAACGAATGATGCCGAAGTTCTTCTTTATGGGGCTACTTTCACTAACAATTATCAGAGTTAAGTCCCGAATCAATCACCTGAAAAATGCTGTACTGTGTAATAAGAATTTAAAAAGTTTTTTCAATTCTGTATTTTCTATTGTGTTACGAAAGTTAATAACATTTTCTTTGACATGTTGGCTGCTCAAAAAGTTCTCTGCCGCCAGAGTGAGGCGGGTCAAAATAAAAGGTCTGGCAGAATTTCTCTGGTTCTTCTGAAGCAATGAAATTAAGTGGAATCGATGCAGCAATCTAACCATACTCGTGTGAACCAAAAAATATTTTGAGATCTATTTTTGAAGAAACGGCGTCCATTTAAAAAAATTAATTTCGGCTCTCAGTATTTTTTTTTCGGCCACTCAGTACTTTCACTAGAAAAATACATTGGTAAGTATATAGCGCCGAAACATGTGTGCAATTAACAGCGGATGAAGGTGCATGAGCAGTCTTTGAGAGAAAAATCCTTTGTAAAATCTACGGCGCCACCTAAGTTGACGGGTGGTACATCCGCCACACGAATCGTGAGCTGTATCCGGACATCAATCTTGAAAAGTGCATTAAGGCACAAACGCTCCAGCCAGAATGGGAATAGAGCATATGCAGGAGGATCCACGAATTCTTGGTATTGGAAACTGGAAGAGGTGCGCCCAAGAGAGAAGAGTTTGTTAAACATGTCTTCAGCAGCAATGGGGTTACAAAAATTTGGTTCAAATGAAACGTTGACCTACTGCAGCCGTGATTTACAGTATGTGAAATTATACCCAGAACCAGCTTAAGTTGGTCCCTTTAAATCGTAAACACAAATGATTATATGGTAAACTGATAATCTTATAACCATATGCATGAGTCATGTTTTAATAAGATTTTAAATACTCTAAAGTTCTAAGCAGGGTTTAAAATGCTAACGCAATTTTAGTCAAAAGTACAGAATTTGTCAATTAGTTTTAGCATAAAAAAGTCAAAACTAATATGCGAACAAATGCTAAAACTAAATTAGTCGTAATATTCAGTTAGCGTTAGCAAAATAAACTAACGCTAACCAAAATATGCATATATTATTAGCAATGGAAGAAGAAGCAACTGCTGATTTTGCTAACGTCTTTGCTAAATTGTGCTAATTTGGTGACTAATTTTGACTTGTGTGTTTGGTTCGGTTTTTGTGTGTAACCGAAAATTGTGTTCGGCTCGAGTACGGTGTTGCCTACCTTTGATAGACAATAAGTTGTGTTTTTAAAAAATCGCATGAAACAATATTGCTGTGCGTTTCTGTAGCTGTTAAAGGTATATGTATAAAAACAAGTGAAATTAATAGCACAGAAATAATTCGAGGTAGGTACTCGTATATATTTACATATTGTTTATACATATAATATAATGTTATGTACAATGACTAATAAATCACTGCATAATGGAGTCCACATGGTTAGATCCGTTTAACTTCCAACGGGAATGTTATATGTTCCACATTTAACATTGGATTGAGGAGATGCATAACGAACTATGAAAATGCTGAAATAATAAATATTCGTAGAATAAATAGTATGACTGTTTAACCTAATATTCTCAATATTTTTCAAACATACATATTGAGCGTTTTAATAGAAAAATAGTCCATCATTTCGCGTTTATTTAGGGCATTCGTTCAGAAGTTATTGACACTGTTCGAAAACGGACAAAGAGAGAAAATAGAAACACTACGAAAGCGTGCTATTGCTCTTTTGACTCATTCACTCATTGACACTCAGATACTCTGGAAAATCTTTTATTAGTAAAGCTTAATCCTGAGTTTCTGCATACAGCCATATCCGAACTTGACCTTTGTGCTGATGAATAAATATTCTGTACAATAAGATTCCGTTTATTATAAAAAAGTGAATTATTTTTATTTCCCATATTCAACTAATCTCATTTCCTTTTGAATGTTCTTTCAAACTAAAATAAATTTATATTTTTTTTTTCAACTAATGTGTTTAACAATTTTTTAATTTTTGAAGGCTATTTATTTAAAAAATCTTGTATCAGAAATCCCCACTACGGTACCACTATTGGATACTTTGCGTCATGTTCCGTTGACAACACTGAAACCAGCTCAAATTTTTTGCTAACGAAAAATGGTTAGTCAAAATTAGCAAATTTTTAGCAGCAGATTAGTCAATTGTGGTTAGCAGAGGTGTGTCATTTTTTTGACTAACGCTAACGCGAGCTAACGTTAGTCGGACATTAGTTTTAGCTCTGGCTTGTGGAAATGATTGTTAGCATTAGTTTAGCAAAATGATGCTAATGGTTAGCGGACTGGTGCTTTTAAACCCTGGTTCTAAGCTATTTTGTTCCTGTTTCTGTTAGATTTGAAATGTTGTACATTTGTAGTTAGCGTCCTTTCACCTTTGCTTGACCTTATGGACCATTTTAATGGAAATTACCATAATTTTCAACACCCTTTAAACAGTTTTAACGCGTTTTTTGTTGAAAAAATTTGGATCATTAACGGTTTAAATAACGCCTAATGTCAAACCGTTAATGGGAGGGAGAAGAGTCAATTCATTCCTTACGGATCTCTTTCGATCTTTTAAACCGAAATAAGACCAAAAAAACTCCTACAGCAATAAGTTAATTAAAACCCGGACGAATGAATGGAAGGGTGGCTACGTGAAGGAGTGAATGGCGTAGCCACGTGGTCTGATAGAACTTTGAACTGTAACATTTGAACTGCTATTGAAATCGGTTCTAAAGTTGGCAAATATGAGCACCCGACGATTCTGTGATTTGTTTTCTTTTCGTCCAAGATGTGTTGTGTGCGCGCGTGTGTTTAGGTGTTTACCCACCCGAACACATACAAACATATGTAAAGGGTGATTTTTAAAGGTATAGAACTTTAAAATGAAACTCAAATTTACTTGCCATGAAATTGGTTTCATTTGGTAGATAAGCTTCTAATTTAACTCGAATATATATTTACTGAGGTTGCCTTGGTTATAGTCTTATGTGGTATGCAATTTTGAATCGCGATAAGATTTAAAGCGTTCTGGCTTCATCAATCTATTATCCTCAACGAAAAGTAAAATTTTTACCCTTCACTGTAGGATAGAGTGTATAAGTACATAAAAGTGCCTCATTAAGTTGGTAACATCACCAAATACTCAAATGAGTCCCTCTTAAGTAGTACTATAAATCGTCGTAGATATCTTGGACGACCCAGCCATGTCAGGTAGAACTGGCGTTATGTTAAATTGGACAGATCGGTTAAGCGGTATAAATTTTCCCCCACATAGACAGAGTCAATTTTTGGAAAAATTACTTTATTTGTACACAGCGAGAATTGATTGGTAGTTATAACCAAGTTTTCATGTCTACCGAATGACAGTGGTTCGGCATACTCCAAGTATTACATCAGTACAACCGAATGTTGGTTCGTTTTGAGTTCCTTTACGTTTTAAGAGACCTTAGTCACCGTGGATGTGTTTATGTTTATGTTTCTGTTTAGTTGTTATTGTGATTTGGTTTGTAGGACTTCGTGCGATAATCCCAAGTAGTTCTTAAACCACCACTTAAATAAGTAGAAGGTGTAATTCAGATGGACTTTATCCCGCAAATCATATGAGAGTCTTACTGTCTCACAGATTATAGATATTTTTTGCCTACGAAACGAAATGAGGCCAAAACCATGGACCAAAAATATAATATTAATTAATTAAATCACATTGATTGCAATAATTAAAATAAAGCCATGTAGTCAAATCAAGGTAAAATCAAGTTAAGACGTCATTAAGTTTGACCAGACCTAATCCTTAATTAGATTCTTTAGGCAATTTTTTTACTGTCTCTCCATTTATTAGGTACAAATTAAGAGCTAAAACGTGAATTTACTGGTAAAATAGGGATTTTTTTGTATTTTTTTAAATCTTTAAGTTAGAAATTGGAAATTTGGGTTACATGCCGTTGATGACGCTAGAATCAAAAAGTAGATACAGACATTTTTAGCGATAAACATATTTGTGGGATAAAATGGGTAGAATTTTTCCCCATTAGTTTGGATCCATTTCTTGTATTATTCTTGGTAATCAAAAAGTAAATGGGGACTAAAAATGGGCCAAAACGGGCGAGGCAGAAGGAAGGGAATAAAGCAATATAAAATCAGCAGGATGGCATGGACAATAGAAATGGCGATAAAAAGGGAAGAAAAGTGGTTAACGATTAGAATGTAAGAAAACCAATATGTTATCAACAAAATGACGTAGAAAATCGAAATAGGGATGGAAAGGGATTTTCAAAAATGGCCAAAACGTGCAAGACGGCTGGAAGTGCGAAAAACAATATGAAATCAATAGTAAGACATCAAAATTGAAATGGGGATAAAATAGGGCCGTAATGGACGAGACAGCAGGAAGTGATAAAAGCAGTTTTAAAACAACAGGATGGCATGGGAAAAGAGATTGAGATAAAACGGAAAAAGGAACAAATGGGGCGAAATGCCAAAAAGTGAGAAAAACAATATAAAACCAACAGGATGGCATAGAAAATTGAAACAGGCATTAAAGGTTTACTTGGCCCAAAGGGGGTAAGTAAAACAGTGTTAAATGACACTGGATGACGTAAAAAATGGAAATCGGTATTAAGAGGAATACACAAACAACATAATATCAACAGAATAGGGTGAAACAAGTGCTTTCGGCAGATCAAAATATCAGAAATATCAAAATGCGAGAAAATAATGAATAACAACTAAAAAATGTTAAGTTTGGCTGTGCCGAACTTTGGAAACCCTCCACCAGATTTCCAAATTTGGTGCGGAAGTGTGTTCTATATAGAAATCTTAATGTGCAAAATTTCATTTCGATAGTTCAAGCTTGTGGTGAGTTATCGTCATATTATTTCTCAAAGCCCATGATACCGTTTGTGTGGGAGGTACCAGTAGGACTTTTCCGATCTCAACCGAATTCAGCGTAGAAGTGTGTTGTATATATTGTATATATTCATTTCGATAGGTCAAGTGTGTGGTGAGTTATAGTCATATTACTTCTCAAGGCCCAAAAGGCCGTTTGTATCGGAGGCACAAGAAATGGTGGCCCAATCTTAACCATTTTTTCATAGATGATTGCGCCTATATAGAGATTATTATTTGCAAAATTTCAGTGATTTTGCTCAAGAAACTGAACGGGTATTTCCAAATAAAAAAATAATTTTTATGAGTAGTGTCGGTTGAGGGTCTCCAACACCAACTTCCCGTAGAGCTATATAGCCCAACCATGCTAGGTTAACTACACATGTTTGTGCCAAATTTCAGCTCCCTAGCTGTTTTCATGCAGGCTCTATCTTGTTTTCAACAGACGGACAGCCGGACAACATGGCTAGATCGTCTTAGAATTTTACGAGGATCAAGAATATATGTACTTTGTTGGGTCTCCGATGATTGTTTCAAGGTGTTACAGACAGAATGACAAAACTAAAATACCCTCTATTGTATGGTGGAGGGTATAAAAACAGGATAGAAAACAGGACGAAATATGAAAAAGTTAGTAAACGAGTGAATTAATAAAAGAGTGAGTGAAATTATATAAAATCAACGGGATGGCATGGAAAATAGAAATGGGTAAAAAAGAACCAAAATGGAAGAACTAAAAAAGAGACAAACAATGTCAAAACCACAAACAATAAAATACAAATTAGACAGTTAGAGCGAAAATGGTCCAAAACGTGCAATATAGGCAAATGCGAGAACAAACAATATTAAATCATCGTGATTAAGAATAGAAAAAATAGGCCTAAACGGACAAAAAAAGAAAAAGAAGTTGAAAACAATGAAAAATTAAAATTGGGCTTAAATGGACGAAGCTTCAAAGTTACAGGATGACACCCAATATAATTACTGGTATAAGGGTGTGTCCAAGAAAAAAAAGAACTAATATCAAATTACTCGTACCAGGCATAAAAATAAGAAAAACATTATCAATCAAAACGATGGCATTTAAAATAGAAATGCAAAATACAAACAAAATTTTAGAAAACAAACAGGAATTAACAGCAATCATAAAAATAAACATAGGAATCAAAAGAACCAAAAGGGATCAATGTTCCAAGTGATAGCTGAAAAAATAACACTTGCGGCGAACAGGTAGGTGTCAGTACTTGATTGGAGTCTCGCTCATCTTTAGTATTACTTTTTATAACCTCATTTCAAATTCTAAAATGATCTAGCCATTTTGCAAAAACATGTGCTGATGGACTGAAACAGCCGGTATTGAACTTGAACCAGATCGATTAGGAGGTAAACATTTAATTCATTATCTCATGGTGCGACGCCCCTCATATCATAAGCATTTATGGGCAAACTAATCAACCGATTGTTATAAAATTTTAACAGGCTGAAACCAACGATTGGATAATTATTCTAGAGTACTTAATGGTCAAAATTGATAAATGGCGTGGTACCGCCTACATAACCTCAAAATTAAAAAGACAATATCTTAGGAACCAATCTTACACCACTTCCTGGTGTAACGGTGGGAGGAGCCACGCCCCTTATTAAAAATCGAATTTATTGCCAAAGTAATGAATCGATCGTTATGAAATCGTTACAAAAGGGTTAATAGGACGAGGGACTTAGTGCAGCCAACACCAGAACTTAATTAGTCAAAATCTTATGAACTGTTAGAGATATGACGGCGATATTTGGAGCATATCATGTTGGAATGGATCGAAACACATTCTGGGGGAAATGTGGCCGGTGTCAAGCCCCTTTTAGAAATAGCATTTATTGTCAAACAATTACGAGTAGGCCGATTGATAAAAAGTTTGAACAGATTGAAATCAATGATTTTAATATTCTTAAAGATTATATTGTGTTAACATTTGACAAAATGGCGTGGCTTTAACAGGAAATGTCTCGTGAACAAATACCGATATGACGATAATTGTTGGTACATATGATGTTGATATGGAAAGAAATACACCGGTGCCACACCCTTTTGACAAAATTTTCATATTGGACCGTAATCCACCTGTTTCTATTCATTTTGTGCATTGTCCACCCACAAAAAGTCATGATGAGCCAATACATATAAAGTATAATTTTTGTCGAGCTACCTTTAATTCCTTAAAGGTAAACTTTTTCTCCCTGGGTCAATTTTGTCCATTTAGAATTCCAAACGGCTTATGACTATAAGCCATAAACATGCAAAATTTCGGGATCATAGGTTGGTTCATCTCACAGCTATCGTGCTTTCAACAGACACTCGGAGGGACATAGCTAGATAGTCTTAGAACTTTACCTAGGTCAATATTATCATTTATTTAATTATACTTATATTTGGTAGCGTTGCAAACGAAATGAATATCACTCTTCGATGGAGGGTTAAAAAGCATTACGAGGGTTGCTATATGTATTTCTGGCCTAGTCAACACTAAGTGTTTCCTGGTGCCATCTGACATTTCCATTGGAAAGTTTGACATTTTTTAGCAAAAACGTACTTAGAATTTTTTGACGTACGACCATCAATTGTGTTGTTTACTGTGACTTGAAAAATTCAATTTGGCAAAAAAAAAAAAAAAATTAACTCGTGAACATTTTCGCGCGATCATTTTTCACAACTTTCGACGTGGATTATCACGACAAGAGTACATCGATGAACTTAAATCTTTGTATGGCGATGAAGCACCATCCTATAGCACTGTGAAAAACTGGTTTAATGAATTCAATCGTGGCCGACGCTCGCTCAAAAACGAAGGTCGTACAAAAACGGCCGTTGTGCCAAAGAACATTGATGCCGTGCGTGAACTAATAATGCAAGATCGTCATGTGACATACCGTGAGATAGAGGCATCCTTGGGCATTTCTTCCACTGGCATACATTCGATATTGCATGAACACCTGACCGTAGAAAAGGGTTGTTCTCGTTGGATCCCGCACAAATGGATAGTCGCTCAAAAAAAAAAAGGCTCGTGTCGATTGATGCAAAGAAATTTTTAAAAAATACGATAGCGGTGCTTCAAAAGACGTTTAGGAGATCGTCACAGGTGACGAATCATGGATCTATGCGTATGAGCCCGAAACAAAACAGAAATCGACCGTATGAGTCTTCGAAGACGAGCCAAATCCATCGAAAGTTGTTCGTGGAAGAAGCACTTCATAGCAAATGGTCGCCTGTTTCTTCGGCAAAACTGGTCATGTGGCGACTGTTCCGCTTGAGCAGCGTAGGACGGTCACTTCTGAGTGGTACACCACAATTTGTTCGCCTGAAGTCTTCGGAGAAATTCGAAAAACGAACAAGAGAAGGCGAATCATTGTGCACCATGACAATGCGAGCTCTCACACATCGGCTCAAACCAGCGCTTTTGTGACATGCCATAACGTCGAATTGATGGGTAATCCGCCGCACAGCCCAGACTTGGCACCCAATGACTACTTTTTATTCCCGTACATCAAGAAAAAAATGCGTGGTCAACGATTTTCGTCGCCAGAAGATGCTGTTGAAGCGTTCAAAATTCATGTTATGGAGGTGTCTCAATCGGAGTGGAAAAAGTGCTTTGACAATTGGTTTGAGCGCATGCAAAAGTGTATAACTCATGCTGGAGAATACTTTAAAAACCAATAAATGATGATAAATATTCGCATTTTCATTATTAGGCCAGACATATATTCTCGTATATAGCAGCCCTCGTAACAAACTTTCTCAATTTCACTGATAATCGTATTTTCCGTTGCATGTACTAAACATTTAAGAACACTTATTAAGATTCGATTATACTTACCGAGAGAAACTTGGTAGTGGATGCAACCCCAAGCATTCGGTTGGCAAAATAATTCGGATTTGACAACGAATCTGTTCTCTGTGTCTTGGTTTTTAAGGCCCCTGGGCCCCAAGAGTGAATTCCCACAAAGATGTTTTCTGTAAATGGCATTTTTGAATGCAACCCATATTTAAAAGGCATCGGCCCAGACGAATCAATCGCATTGGGCAATTTACAACCCTTGTCTAGGCCGCACTACATTCGAAATGACCAATACTGCATACAGCGTTGGTAATTTAATGTTGTATACCTCTAAAGAGAGCACCCTCGACATGCCAAGTAATAAAGTTCGCTACAATGTATTCTTAATGGATATTTAGATCGGGGAAACTTGCAACCTTTGAGGACGACTGTTTTCCTTTTCGTTTTGAATTTGGTCCTGAGTGAGTGTGTGCGTGTGTGTGTCGGTACGACTTTCATACGTTTCGCTTTTTCCTACTTCCCTCTCACCCAATGTAATTTTATTGTTGTTGTTGAGTTTTGAGATTGTTTGTTTTCGGGTAAGGGCCATGGGCTGGTTGGTCGGTCCGCCAGTTAGTCGCACGTTGTTGTTGCTGACTGTAGGATAAATTCAGTCACAAAGTGTTTAAGGGGTGATGCGGGGGTGCGTGCGTTTGTATGTATGTGTGCTGTGGAGTTTATTTGTGCTCGTTCGTCCAGGGCGGAAGGGAGGGTATGGAGTGTTCAAGGGTTACGAATAAAATGTAACTTTATGAGTTTTACTTATTTTGATTCGAGTAGAAGGCAAAAGATTACAACAAACACAATTCCGGGCGAAAGCATTGTGCAAAAGTTATTCCGTGGAAACATTTTAAAGCAATTACTTTGTATTTTTTACGATATTTTTCATTTTGTTACGTTGCTTTCGGTTCATTCTCTTTTTAATTACACCAATATTGTTACGCAAAATAATTAAGAATCTCGTTTTGGGACTCGAATCGCTTGACTTTTCTTTGCTTCTTTTGACTACGCCACTCACTCGCTCGCTCCGTGGCTCGTTCGTCCAACCGACCGTACACGGACAAAGTGTGGCGGCACAATGTAGCTTTTCAGTGGCCTTAACCTCTTCGGGGACAATGCGTTATTTCAAAAGTAATTTAATTTTATTTCGCTTGCGAAACGGCCTCTTCTCTTTGTCATATGACAAGTGGGATTTATTCGTTGAAGTATTTGCATTTATCATCTTAACAGGGCCACAAGTGATAACGATATTTCACTGGGATTACAGCCAAGTGGCCGGGCATACGCATACATGTGACGAAGGTCCGACGGAGGTTAAATTCAATTAAATTGTTTTCCAGTTTCATTCTCTCATCGCAAATCACGGCTGATTTTAAATACAAAACGAAACATAATATTTTCAATCATTTAAACTGTCAGAAACAGAGCTTACCTTTGATATGTGTTCCTTCTCCCGGGAGGCCGAATCAAACAATAAAATCTTAGCAATTCTTGATGTTGGTGTGAAATGCAAAACACCTAAAAGCGACTTGTTTACATCCGGAGAAGTTTCTTAAACATGTTTAACGTTAATACCAGCATCTCAATGGAATATCGAAATGGTTAAAGACTCTCGAATTGGCTTTTAATTGCCCTCAACTTAATAAGTAGATACGTTTAGAAAGTCTACAAAAAGAAGGAAACATTAAAACCGCGTAGAATATTTAATCAGATTGCCAGTGCCTAAAGATTTGTATTGACTGTTTTTGCAAAACTCAAATTTGTAAGGATTAAGGTCTAGGGACTCTTTAAATATGTGGTTATTCAATTACAAGATGTGTGGAAATAATCAGAGTTTCACAACTAATGATTTTGATAATAAGTGTGATGTGACCACAATTTGCATTGACTACGAGCTACGTGCTGCGCGAATGTTATCTTGCGGTATTATGACCCATTCCCATACAATTGCTTTCTTCATAATTTTTAGTGCCACCTTGCTCTTAAAAATTGCCCAGATGGAAAATTCCATCGGAATTGCAAATTGGGAAGCGATTGTGTGGAATATGGTTTTTTAAACATTCTTGGTCCACACGAGCTTTATGAACGTCCGTGGTATACGGTCGCCATGGCTCTAAAGCAGCTTTCAAAATATTTTACGGATAATCAGTCGCATTGGTGGTCACAGCTGCCCATCAAATTACTTGAAATGCAAAAATACTTACTAAACTTTTCGTCAGTGCATTCAGTTAAGTAAACATGATCATTTTGATAGTTTATGAACTGCTAAATTGGATGTTTTTTTATCAGAGAACACAATGTAAATTTCTTTTTTGAATAAAAATCAGATAAGGGCAGTAATGGAGTAATGTTTATTGACATTTGTCTTTAACTTCTGGATGTCGTTATTGGTGGGAAATACATTTGCCGGAAGTCGATTTCACATACGGACAGTACGGGCGAAAAACTAATTTGATCTTTAGTGTAAAGTGCGGTCAATCGATAACGAATCCTGGAAAGTTGTGTATCCCTGCCAAACATCCTCACGTCAGGTATAAGACCACGAATGTCTAAGGAACACAAACCATGCAAGTAGCGATAGAACAGCGACACACAACCCTCATTCCGACTATGCTCCAGGGAGACCATAAAGTAGGATACCCTACTGTCACCTATCAGCAATATCGCTCTCTTTTAAACACAATCAAGTAGCTCAAAGGATGATTTTTGAACGCCTGCCCCATATAAGGGAGTAGTATTTCATCTTTGGCTTGATGTAGGTTGTATACTTAGATACACCGCCTATACACTTGAGTGCATCTTTCGACACTTTGAATACATGCCTCGGCCACCGAGCGTCACATTGTATTTTTATGCCCAGAATATCAAGCTCATCCGTTTGTTCGATATCCATGTCATCTATAGAAAATGACGACGCTGTTGGGTCGATGAATCGCTTGTAAAACAACAAGCTGCACTGTGTCTTACTCGACCCCATTCGGAAATGGCCAGTAAATCCCGGCCAAGTGTCTCATCCATAATTCACATTTTGTCGTTAATATCTTTACGACTCGGCCTACGATCGAATAAATACGCACAGAGAAAAGATTTGTTGCCACAATTGAATTTTTTGCCAACCGAATGTTGGTGGTTGCACATACTATCTATGTATTCCATACAACAACCGAATGTTGATGGTGCACAGCAATTTTCTGAATAGGGAACTAACACTTTTGGTAGAAGAAGACAATTAACGGTACTCCTAACAGATTAAGATGATTATTGGAACTGAATTTGTAAGTGTGTTGGTAGTTGGTATAAATTGTTGGTTTTAAGTAGTTTTTTTAAAAAAAAAATATTATTTTACCGCCTTGCGTATTGGAAAAATGTTTTGATAAGCAATGCAATGATGCCCCAATCTGAAAAGAAATAATTAAAGTATTCGTATATTACAATATTTATTGTCAAGCTTTCAGTAAACGCTAAGCGGGAAAAATGAGATGTCACCAAAAAATTGGTTGTTATTTGAGTAATAAGGACATCTGTGTCGAAAATTCTGATCAAATATAGTTGATAGGTATGTCGATAAATTACACTTAAGCCTGTTTCTATATTCTGTAAATATATTTTTATTTGTTGTTCGTTTATTTATATGGCTGTACTATAGTTGAAAGTATTAATCGTCTAACCAAAGAAACTAAAACTGTCTGAAATTCTTGCTTTGATACGAGTACATTTTTTGCGGATTGCGAAATATGTTTTTGTCGTTAACAAAGATTTTGTTGTGACTAGAACCTACAAAATATTATGGGGTTTATATGTTGATGTTAGAATGACCAGTATTATAATAGTTTGGTCACTACAGTAACTAATCTTTTGTCACCACCAATTACCATGTCAAAGTAGCATCACAATTGTTTGGTTTCCATAACCGCCAGTTTTCGCAACTACCAGTTAAACTAAATTCGGTTGGTAGAACTGTGTTATTTGCTATGAATACAGTGATATGGTTGTAGCAACCATCATATGCTATCTCGAACCATGTTCCTATTGATACTTAGAAATGTTGGTTATTGAAACAGAAAGCCGATTATGTAACTGAATTTTTGTAGTTCGGACCGATTTCCAACTAATTTTTTTTTCTGTGTGAATGAATGACAGGGTCTAATGTCATCCGCGAAAGGGTAGATTGGATTCACGGTCTGACCTAAAAGATCCTCAATGAAAATAAGAAATAAAGAGGGAGAAAGGACTGAGCCTTGCGGTACACCTGCGGTCAGCCTATGTTTGTTGAATGAGAGCCCATCTATAACAACTCGTATAGTGCGGTCTCTGAGAAAGCTCAATATAAATCTAGCAAATGTATTACTGGTTCATTATAATGAT